>OX596077.1:105595038-106947538 GCA_951394005.1 Protophormia terraenovae
CCTTTTTCCCCTCGGCAAAGAAATACTTATGCGGTGGTTCCGCAGGGATTAGGGGAAGGTGAAAACGAGGTTGTTTTAGCGGGTTAAAGTCTCGCACTTCTGGCATTGCCGGACGACCAGAGTATTTCGATGATTTTTTTCTCGTTAAAAAAAAATAGATAGATAAATAGATAGATAGATAGATAGATAGATAGATAGATAGATAGATAGATAGATAGATAGATAGATAGATAGATAGATAGATAGATAGATAGATAGATAGATAGATAGATAGATAGATAGATAGATAGATAGATAGATAGATAGATAGATAGATAGATAGATAGATAGATAGATAGATAGATAGATAGATAGATAGATAGATAGATAGATAGATAGATAGATAGATAGATAGATAGATAGATAGATAGATAGATAGATAGATAGATAGATAGATAGATAGATAGATAGATAGATAGATAGATAGATAGATAGATAGATAGATAGATAGATAGATAGATAGATAGATAGATAGATAGATAGATAGATAGATAGATAGATAGATAGATAGATAGATAGATAGATAGATAGATAGATAGATAGATAGATAGATAGATAGATAGATAGATAGATAGATAGATAGATAGATAGATAGATAGATAGATAGATAGATAGATAGATAGATAGATAGATAGATAGATAGATAGATAGATAGATAGATAGATAGATAGATAGATAAATTGAAAGAAATAAAATAGAAAAGAGTTAGAGGAAAGGAGAGAGAAGTACAAGTTGTCTCTATAGCGCCCACTAAGCCATACAATTTCCATAACGACGCCTATGACGTCCTCAAGTTTCCAAGTCAGAACATAACTCCATTCGTCAAGCAATTAATTCAAATATTATACCCTTTTATCGGAAATATATATTTATATATTTCTTAAATCAATTTCATTTCAAATTTTGTACAGATTCCTGGGAATATTTTAATATTATAATCGAAATTGAGCACGTCAATAAAAAAAAATTCCCAAATTGAGTCAAATTTTTAATTCGTTTTAAATATCTCTTAAACTAAAAGAGATATGCCACCCACGTAAGAATTTTTTTTAAAGGTTTACAAGTAGATATTCTTTGTGTGTTTTGCAACTAAATCATAAATTAAATCTACTAAAAAATATATACTCGAGGTACCAATTTTGGTAATCCACCCTCTGCCCGCCAGATCTGGCAAGAACCCATATTCCTCCAAATCGACTGGAAAATACCTCAACTCTGCCCGTGTGAAATTATATTTTGATATCGCATACGGTTCATATATTACAGAATTATTTACAAAATAAGGATTTTGAAACCACAGCGCTCCTAGACTTAGAAGACAATAATCGAAGACAATAAACGATCTGTGTGTTTAATATAAAGTTAAACTTTTATATATATGAAATACAAACTATAACTTAGCTTTCTGAAAAGCTTATTTAAACTAAAATGTTTTTAAATTTATATTTTTAATTGCTGAATGTATCTTTTAATATGAAAACATTTTATATACATACATACATACATACATACATACATACATACAATATTAACAAAAGATTAATTTAATTTATTTTTAAAATTAATATTTGAAATACTATAAGTTTTACAAATGCATTTGGCTGTAAGTAAAAACTAGTAATTTTATTATAAGAATAAATAATAATGAAGAGTTGGAAAAGCCTTTAAGATTAAAGTTGTTCAAGAAAAGTTATAATAGGAAACTTCTGACACATTAATAGGAATTTAAACAAGTGCCGTCTTATAAAAAGAGTGTTTGAGAGAGAAAGCTAGTGAGAGATCTTAAAAGCAATTCATGGTTATAATTCTCTTATTATAATTTCTGAAATTGTATTTTGAGTATTCATAAAATATAAGTCTAAAAATAATTTACAATATTATAATGATTATTTTAAGAGAAATAAATATTTGACTAATAATTACACAGGACGATAAAGAAATGTATTTTTTTTTTTATTTTATTTTTTCAAAACTTTTTTTTAATATCTTTAAAAATATTGAGCAATTAAAAAATAATGTAGATACATCATGGAGATAATTTTAAATAAAATTTTTGATATTTACATTGATACAAAAAACTTGGTTCAAAACCCATCATGTTTTTGTTCATATTGACAATTAACGATATCTGATACCGTTCGTTAACAAATTTATAAATTGTATTTAACTATTAATACAAAAAAGTTATTTATATGATCCATAATCTATGATTGGCTGTTAAATCCCAAGCCTTAGAATCAGTGTTGTCCTGTGTTATATTTTGCATATATTGTTTTTCTTTTAACATTATTTTTATTAAATTCCTTTTTAAAATTATTTCCTCGAGTGTTTTTATTTTTCCACATTTTTTTTTTTTTTTTTGGTTATAATCCTCGAGATATTGTCAACACAATACAAAAAAAGTATTTTGTCTTTAAAATATATTATTATGTTATGTATAACATACAAACACACATATGTATGTTTGTTTGTTTGTATGTTAAGCTTTAAACCTAAAGGTATCCCCATTAGGGATATGATGATAATATGATATGCTCAAGTTCAAATTATGCTTTGTCTAACTTTGTATACTTTAAATTCATCTGCACTTATATGAAGAGAAATATTATTTTGCTGGTGATTTTTTGCAATAACTGAGAATTTTTTTTTTTTTTTGGAAGCAAAGTAAAAGGTTTGGTGTATAGGTAGCTGGTGTATAGAAGTTGTTAAAGAAGCATTTCATTTAAACCCAGACCAGACCAACCAAACAATCAACCAAACGACAAGTAGACAGAAAGACAGACAGTTAACAAAAAAAAAGAGCATAATAAACAAATTTGTTTTTATGCTTTTTTATTATTATACATTCTTTTTTATTGTCTGCAGAGAACAGTGGAGGCTGTAGGAAATAGCACAAGGATAAGATTAAGAAAAAAATTATGGAGAATATTGAGCTTAATAGGGAGTTAAATACTATTTTGTTCGAGTATATTAAAGCAAATTCTTGGCCGGTACTTAAACCAAGAAATCGGCTTGAAATTTTGTATTATGACAGCAAATAACTATCCTCTAGTCATTTTTATTAATCTATATTTAGTGAATATTGGGTTTGTAAAACCGTCAACGGTTGTGTTCATATTGACAATTTACGATGTCGTTTTATTAACACTGAATCGATATAATAATGTTTATCAATAATTCGACACTGATATGGTGTTAAAGTGATACCAATATGATGCCTATTCTTTGTTGTTGTTTGACCATAATTTTATCACGAGTTGATATCCTACTGACATTGAGTGTTATCATTTTGAGCACCTTAGTTGATGAATTCATTCTTTCTTGAAGTACTAAAGACATCAATTAATATGTAACTATTAATTTATCCTCTTTTCTCTAGTCCAGTAGCTAGTCCATTTAATTTATTATTGTCTTTACATTACCTTTCGCTAAATAGTTTCTTTATAAAACTTCCCCCTCACTGCTATATTTTCCTTCCCCACTGTCTAACACTTACTATATCAGTATAAATTTAATGTTATCCTTTCGTATCATTTTTTTCTTTATTCCTGTCCTGTTAAAGATTTTATTTTATAAATATTATTTTTTTGTTAACTGTAAAGTGTCATCCCTTTTTTTTTTCCTAGCTACCACTGCTCTGCAATTTGAACTCAAATAAAATTCTATAAGAAAATGAAAAAAGAAAAATATCCTTTATTTTCATTTGCTCAAAACAAACAAACTTACACACTCTTGGTATCATAACAATTTTTGCGTAAATGAAAAAAACAGTGTATATGACTACATTTTTAAAAAGGATACAAAACAAATTGTTATGGCAACCGTGTTAAAAGGGGGAAGAACATAAAAAAGGGTGCCATTGTAATACTATTAATGTGTTTATACGTGAAAGAAAAATAGAGTCCCAGTTAGGAATTTATGTTTTGTATGTTTGTGTTGGTAAGTGTAAACACTTTAGTTGCTGCTATTCTTAAGCTAAATAAATTCAGTTGTGTGTATTATTTTTTTGTTCATTTCTTTGTTGTTTTATTGTATTGTTTTTTTAAGGTTTAGAATAAAAAAGAAAAGTGTGATATTATAAAGAAAGAAGGAAATAAAAAAAAAAGTTGTTTAATTTGCTGCTGGCACGCTTGACTGCTGTCAAATTGCTGTCAACAATACCACTAAATAAACACACATATGCTTACAAAAACAATCTTAAACATTAAAAGAAATCATATAAAAAATAATAATAAAAAAAAAATTGTTTTAAAATTCTGTTATGGTTTTAGCAAAATTATCGATTATTGAAAGTTTTTCTTTTATTATGTTATACTTTCTTTTACTTAGAAAAACATTTTTTGAGCTTAAATTTAGTAAAGAAGAAATTCCTTTTTATTTGGTGTCATATATACCATAAAAATTTAAATAAAGTTTTATTATTTTGTGTTAGTTGGCTAAAGACAGAAAAATATAATAATAATAAAAAATACTTAAAAATTATGGTAAATCGAGCTGAAAGTGAAAAATTTATGAAGTAATGGAAAATAAAAACAAAGAAATATTGGGACCGATTGCAAAAGAAAATTTTAATAATCTATATCTCCTAAACTTCAGCACCAATTAAAAAGTACTTAATATATAGGAAAGTTTTAGAAGAGAACCTAAGCTTTTAGAAATGTTATTATATGAGCACTCTGTTATAATACTAAATGAACTACAGCAACGGTTCTCAAATGGGGGTCCGCGACCCACAAGGGGTCCGCAAGGGTATTCATGGGGGGTCGCGAAGTTATCTTGAGAAATATTTTTAACACAAAATTTTTTAATGTAATTATAATTTAGAAATTTATATAAAAATTCGAATGAATGTTTGAAACTATTCAGAAATGGAATTAAATACAAAAGTAAAAATTATTTTATAAAATGAGATCTTTTAGGAAACATAGTTCACTTTTATTTGAGTAAATCAGTTTTGACATGAAACCCTAAATTTTTTGTAGAAATTTTTATAAAGTTTAATGGCTTTCCGAATTTCAATCATAGAATAATATCTGTGCAAATATATTGTTAAAATTAGCTTGAAAGATGCGGTGCGACTTCTTAATGCTGAGTGATCAAAACTTTTATTTCTCAGAGAAATTTTCGGGCTATAACAATAACATTTTTTTAAAAGACTTTATAATTTGAAGACGGAGCAATTCTTTTGTTATGAATAACGATATTTAATATTCCATATTTATGTATTTCAAAAGGAGTTAAAAAAGTAACTCAAATAAATTTTAATTTGATTTCAAATCATTTTTGTGGAAATACAGATCCGTTTGTTGGGTCCGAAGCCTTAAAAATATTAGAACAATTTTCATCAACATACATTTTAATGTGAAACTATCTCCTTTCTTATACAAAGATCTCATGAAGCAAAAACAAGGAACTGAAAAAGTCATGAATATAACATTGTGTTGTAATTGGTAGGATGTTCTTTTATACTTCGTGTGCATTGCTTTTGAAGTACATTTCTTAAAACCATGTGTATGAATAACATTTTTTAATAAAAATTCAGTTTTATTCTTATTAAAATATAATATGTTTTAAAATTAGCGAAATTATTAACCTTTTTTGCGCTACTTTTTTACTTTCACTTTTTTAGAAGTAATTATAAGGAACTTCAAAATAAAGTTAAAAATATGCGCTTAGTTCTACTTTTGAAGTGGTGAAAATGTTCTTTTTTAGAAGCACTTAATAGTTTTTATGTTGGGTTATTTTATATTTTTAAGCCAATAAAAGTTGTTCTGGGTCGCGCTACCATTGATATGCCAAAAAGGGGTCGCGAAGCAAGATCTTGTGAGAACCCCTGAACTACAGGTTGTCAAATTTAACCTCAAGTTTGATAAAGATCTAGGAGCTTCGTAATTTTTACAAATAAACACCGATTTCGAAGATTATTATTTTTTTTTTTTTGGAAATGATGATTAGTTTTAAAGGTATTTATGCTTAAAATTATTATTTTTTTTTAATTTTTGGCCTTGGCTTTATTATAATTTATTTATTATTATTATTTTTTTGTAATTTTTTTCGGTAATTAAAGAGAAGTAAAAATTTATTTAAAATATCATGTGATTTACAATATAAAATTTTTTTGGATTATTTTAATTCTTCTAGTCAAGATAAATTGTCAAATACTTTGTAAATAATATTAAAAAATGGCTATTTAAAGAAGTAAGAAAGAAAAGCTTAATGTTTTTATTATATTCTTAAATTTTAATAGGTAACATTTATTTTTAAAAATTTTAAAACACAAGGAAGGTATCAGATATAATTAATAACAAAATTTAAAACTGATTAACGTTAGCACCCTATGTCCACTATTAACCGAAAAAGGAGAATTTTAAAATACAAATTCAAGTTCATCGGTGTAGAAATAAAAGTTCGCGCGAGATTTTTTAAACTAAAGAAAATTGCTTAAATAGCCACATCAATATAGATTTATTTAGCATTTAATATGAATGTGCCGGCCAAAAATATATGCCCGGTTTTATACTGTTCCCTTAGTGTATACTTTTAGTTAAGGAATATTTTGTTTTACAGTTTAAAACTTAAGTATTTCTAACAGGGTGTTCCCTATTTCCAAAAAAATAAAAAAATTCAACTCAAAATCATAGTTATATTTTAATTATGTTAATATTCTGTTCTTAATTTTGTTAATGTTCTTTTAAATATATTTTAATTTAGATTATTGTTGGTATATACCCCAAAATTGGGAGTTATTAAAAACAATTTTATCTCGAATACAAGTTATCCAATTTAAGTATTTTAAAAGACACACAGTGGCTCAGAATAGTTTTTTATCGGCCAAAACTCTGTAACTTTTAAATCGATTTTAGAATTTTTTTTGGATGGATTTGGATTTCTTGAATAATTTCATTCAAATCGGTTCAACAGTTGTTGAGAAATGAGAATGCGATTTTTTGTTTATTTGAATCAGCTTTACTTATAAAAATGTTATAAGCAGATAAAAAACATTTTAATAATACCCAGGGCAATTTTGTGAACAGATTCCAAGTTTATCAATTCTAGAACAGGTTCCACTAGAACCGGTTGTTTTTTGGAAAAAAAAAATACGTTTTTTATACCCTATACCACCATAGGTGGTTGGGGTATTATGTGTTTGTGCTGATGTTTGTAACGCATATAAAAAGTTATCCAACACCCACCCATCGACTCAGAATCGCTTTTTAAACCGATCTACCGTTGTCCGTCCGTCTGGCTGAACGGCTGGTTGTCCATATAAACCTTGTGCACAAAGTACAGGTCGCAATTTTGATGATAATTCAATGAAATTTGGCACGTGGCACTTTTATGATACAAGGACGAAATTGGTTGTGATCGGTCCATTCTTTCATCTAGCCCCCGCGGAATAGAATTTCAATACCCAAAAATGCCTTAAAAATAATAATGTTTTAATGCAAGTATCTATCTTTGTACCAAATTTTATGAAGATCGGTACACGATTAACCATAACTCCCATATAAACCTCTCTTTCGAAAATCACTTTAACGTGCATAAATCCCATACGAATGTTAGTAAGGAGTGAGATCGAAAAATTCTTAACAAATTCTTAACATAATATTCAATAACTTGGAAACGGTTGATCTTAGAGTTTTCATTATTTTTTTAATCATTTGATAATTTAGCACAGATCACAGAAATATATACTTTTATGTTTCTAATCACTAATTATAAAATTGTGGACCATTTTTGAAAACCCTTTCTTTGGAGATTTGATAGTTGCTTCAGTCACTTTTTTGGAACAGTGTGCACATCTTCTGTTAAAATCTTCAGTATTTTGGGACACCTTTTTTGTGCTCTTGAATTCACTTTTCACAAGAGCTCAATATCTCTCCACTGGTCTAAGCTATGGACAATTTTGAAAATTTACCTCTCTTGGTACTAAAACTATGTTATAGATTTGGTACCACTCCAGAGCTTTCTTACCGTAGTGACATGATACCAAATGGGTCCAAAAATATGTGGACACGTTGTGCTTTCTTAAGAAAAGAAGAAGTCTTTTTTGCAAATATTCCTTTATGCATATTTTGTTATTTATAGATCCGAATGTATCAAATGACTTTCCTGTTTTGCCGCAACTGCGAAAAACTTATCATAGCATGAATTTTGTAAGAAATTTTTGCTGCTTTTGGGTCTTAAACTTATCTCCAACATTTGCTTCGAGCATTGGAAATAAAAATGTTTGAGACACAAGCTGCGAAGATTCTGCCAGCACCTACGTTTCTTCGTCAATTATACAGCTTGAGTATTTTTGTATGAAATTTGGTTTTAAATTCCGAGTCCTATTTTTGGCTTGTATTTTTTTTTTTTTGCAGAATTCCAGTTTGGAATTTTTCGAACTTTATATGTTATCAACTTTCCCATTAGCTTTAAATTTTCGCACCAAATAGTCGAAGCACTGAGAAAACTGAGCTGATTTTCTACCAGATGTGTTTGGAGTTCCTTTCAATATGCCTTCAATTTTCTGGCCTTCCCAATATCATGTGGTCCTTTTTTCTTACCGAACTAGGTTTCACATCAATAGTCAAATTCTCCTGATACTGTTTAATAACATTAGAAACGGTTTTACGGATGACATTTAATTCTGTGGCCAATTATTTGTAAGACCTATTTGGATTTTTTGAAATTTTTTAATAACTTGTGGGATGTAAATCTTTTTCGTCACTTATTTTGAAGAAAATAAGGACAAATTGGACAAACATGATTGTTATTAAAAATAATACTTCATGATAACTAGATCAAAAAAAAAATTTGGAATATTGATTCCGAAAAAAGTTATGAGGCAAAATGTGTTAAGAATTTTTCGATCTCACTCCTTATAAGTTTTAAAACTTTGAAAAAAAAAAAAAAAAAATGCTATGTTCTACAATTCTCATGTGATTTTATCAAGCAATAGCTCATTTTATTCCTAATAAAATATAGTATTATGAAAAATTGTAAAAATAAGTTTTCTAATAAAATATGTTTCTAAAAAGTGGCTACAAAATCTATAAAATAAGAAAAAAATTTGATTAATTTAATTTGTGTTCTTTATATCTTACACAGTTTTGCTATGAATATACTTTTTAAAAAGGATAAGATTCTTCCTTCTATACGCAGAGAAAAACCATTTCTCAATATGGTTGTCCCAACAATATTATTTTCATCGCAAAGAAATTTTTCCATCGCAAACATTCTTATTGTTCAATAAATTTTATTTTAAAAACAATTTTGTTGTAGCAATTATACATTTGTTCTCAACTCACAATTATATTGTTGGCACAACATGTTAAGCAATATGTTTAAATTAGAACCACATTATTGTTGTTGAAATTCCATATGCAAACAAATAATTTTCAATACCTGAATATATTATTGTGTTTGTAATTTTGAATTGACAATACAATTTTTATTTTGTATTGGCAACAATATGCATTATTAGTGCTTGACAATAAGTATACTTGCTGATTTTTATTCAGTTTAGTGTGCTTTTTGTATAGAGCTGGTTGTCTGTCTGTCTGCAAGTTACAAATGTATTAGAAAATACACTGAATGCATATGTAAAAAAGTGAATTATTTAAAATAAATTATTTTGATTAAAATTAAACTAGAAATAAATAAGTGTTTCAGATTGTGAAAATATTTTAAGTGGATAATATACATAGAAAACTACATAATAGGTTATCTTCGGAGTGCTAAAAAAGGCGTCACCTTGTATGAGTATTTAAGAAATTTCTCAGGTTTCATCATTTACCGGTCTTGAATTTATCTTTTTATATCAAAGTGATTTATTTTACATAACTAAATTATAATTAATTTTAATAAAAACTACGATAAATTAATTGGTTTTTATTTTATTTATAATTGTTTCTCGAAACTATAAGTATTTTTTTTTGCGATTCAACCATATTATTGCTGTATACATGAATCAAGTACATAACAACAAAAATGTGGTTGCAGATCCACAATATTTTTATTGTGATTTAACCATATTATTGTTGTATGCATGAATCAAGTACATAAACAACAAAAATATGGTTGCAGATCAACAATATTTTTATTGTGATTTAACCATATTGTTGCTGTATACATGAAAGAAGTACATATACAACAAAAACATGGTTGCATATTAACAATATTTTTATTGCGATTTAACCATATTATTGCTATATACATGAATCAAGTACATAAACAATAAAAATATGGTTGCATTTCAACAATATTTTTATTGTTATTTAACCATATTATTGCTGTACACATGATTGAAGTATATATACAACAAAAATATGGTTGCAGATTAACAATATTTTTATTGTGATTTAACCATATTATTGCTGTATAAATGAATGAAGCACACATACAACAAAAATATGGTTGCAGATCAACAATATTTTTATTGCGATTGAAACATATTATAGTGGTACATCTAACCATAATATAATTTACAAACAACCATAAAATTCAACCATAATATGACAGTACTCGATTATGTTTGCTATTCACCATATTCACTGCTGTTCAAAAACCCTAAATAGGTTAATAGGTATTCAAAATAAAAATTTTTCAAAATAAAAATTCGCAAAATCAGAAAAATCGTGTTTTCTATTTTTATATAACTCCTGATTTTGTGAGTAATGTAACATTACAATTATAGCATCGTGTAATTGATACAATTAAAAAGTTAATTGGAATAATTTTTATTTTTGATAAATCTTTTCATTGGTGATATTTTTTCTGTATTTTGTATTGTTTGAATAAAAAAATTTAAACAAAAATTATTAAACAAATTGGACCATAAAAGTTTTCATAGTTCAAAAATAATTTTATTAATATAATTTTTCAATATATTAAGTTTTATTTTTTAAAGTTAGACGAGTACTCAATTCAAATGACTAAGTTTTAATTGCCTGCTACAATTTGTCATTCAAGTTCCTTCTTCATTTAACTGTTGCTAACTCGTGATAACAATCAGACATATATCTTTTTTGCCTTATTGACCACTTCGCCCACAACCTTGTAACCATTTCCTTTCATTCCTCACCATTCCCTCGACCCCACCTCCAACAATAACAATATTTCCTTAATATATAAATTTATTCCAACAACTTTTGAATTAAAAAAAAGGAAACAAAAAATCATTATTTAGTAATACCATAAAGTATGTACTTGTTTATTATAATTCCTTCTTAGAAATTACCAGTCTACTCGTCCATTTTCATTATGCTATTGTTACAAAATCTTTTTTTTTTCTCGTTTTTTTTTTTTTCCAATATATAATTATATACGGTTCTTGTTAAAAAACCATTAAATTCTTGTAGTGGTATTATATTTACTTATATAAATATGTTTGTGTGTGTGTGTAAAAGTATATATGTAAATATATATCAAAAAAATCTCTTGTGTCTATATACCATGTATTATATGGAACAGTTCTTTTTTTTTTTATTATTATGTTTATTCTTTTTTCTAATATTGAATACAAAAGAAAACGGAAACTACTGGACAAACAATTTTCTAACAATACATTTGTGAAAAGAAAGAAATTGTTCTACATAAACTTATACACTTACATATGTATATGTAAATATTTTTACATATACATTTATAATATGTATATACAAATATACTTATACGAATATAGTCTTAACATAAGGATGTCTTTTGCAAGACAGTCATCTAGCCAGCCACTCGTAGTATATGGTCGGTTTAGTTTGAAAATTATGGTAAAAAAAAATATATGTATTTGAAAAAAAGGCAAGGAAAGTGAAGTGAAGGCCAGTGGGAATTTAATGCTAGTGGTCATTTATATTTTAGTATTATTCTTATTAATTAAATTTAAATTTGTTTTACAAAATATCATCGCTTATGTCTTTAATTCTCAGTTCAATTTCCTTAGATCCCTTCTATATATAACCAAAGAACCTTCACCTCCCTGTAAAAAATTTAAAATTGTTTAAATTAAGTTACATTTAAATACCCTGGCTAAGATCCCTATATATGCTTAAACATTTTCTCCAAACAATTGTTATTATTCGATCTCTGATTGCTATCAAAATTTCCTTAGATTTTATTTATTGAGTTTTGAATTCTTAGCCATTCTACCTAAAGAATCTTCAGCTCCCTGCAAAAGAATTTAAAGATTTTTACAATTGAGTTACAATCAAAGACTCTAACTAAGATACCCTCATATGGTTTAAGTTAATTTTCTCTACTCGACTTCTAATCAATAAAGTTTAAACCAATTTCAAAAGCTGTCTCTATTGCGTTCAAAATGCATCTAGTTCAACTTTTAAGTTTGTGAATTTAAAATGCCTTCTAGTAAGTTTAAGATTTTTGAATGTTTTCTCTTTCTCTCTCTATCAACTAGTTAATAAAGATCAAAATGAAATCTCAGTTATAGTTCCACAGCTACTGTCTAAAAATTATCTACTTAGTTTCTTGTCTCCAAGAAATATAACTTATCTCAGTATCCTCTAATAACTTGAACCGATTTAAAGATTAAATGAACAATCATTTGAACAATTTTCTAAGATCACCTTTAGTAAGTTTCGAACTCTTGGACATTCTCCTCAATTTGGATCGATTTTATTGTGATTAAGTTATAGTTTTAGATTCCCTCTAGTAGGTTATAGGTTCATAATTATTATTTCCATCAATAAAATTTAAATCGGCCTTAAAAGATGTCTGCGCTACACTTTTGTTATCAAAATGCATACTCAGTTGGACTGACATAAAGTTATTGGCTAATAAATTTCCAATTCTTAGCCGTTTAACATTTGAACCGATTTGAAAATTAAATAAACAATCACGGTAATTTTCTAAAATTACCTTTAATTAACTCTTGGACGATCTCTCTCAATCTGGACGGATTTTATTATGATTAAGTTATAGACAAAAATAAAAAATTTCATTATTTTAAACCGATTTTAAGTGCGTTAAAAATGTTTCCCAAGTTCGACTTTCAAAGTTATCGTCTAATAAATTTCTCTCCATAAAGAATTTTCTGAGTTTCCTTCAATGAAATTTTAACCAACTTGAGGTTTTAGATGCAATCACAAACATTTTGGATTTAAGTTATGTTTCACAGATCGTTCTACATAAACAAAATGTTTTCTAGGATCCAAAGTTCACTTTATTTTAGCTAAAAGGAATGTGGAATACTGAGGTTAGAATAAGAAAAATAGAAAATGAAAATGGAAGATAATAGTTGAAGGGAAAAGATATAAGTGAGAGAGTAAAATAGAGAGAGACAAAGAAAAACTTTCTTGTGTAGGTTTCAGCTAAATTTAATTCGATTTTCATTCTATATAGATCACGAAAATCGATGAAGATTGACCTACCAAGAGTTCCTTATCTGTGAGTAATAGTTTTCTCTTCATCTATATCATGATAAATATCTATGATACTTTACTCTTTGACAATTTGACAATAAGTTTCTGGCCACAGAGCAGGATTACTCTTCTAAGCATCGTACCGGGGCCTTACTTAGAAACGCATGTTTCACGGACTGTAAGTACAAAATGACAGTAAAACTCTGCAAAGATGTACTATATGATTGTAATCTATCATTGCCTCTGCTTTTTCCAATACCTCTAGAATACATCTCTTTCAAGAATGTCCAACATTCCCATGAATGCTCAGGTCCATACCTGAGTTGTTTTACATTAAATACCAACCCGGGATTTTACAGCAAGTTAACTAGAGGTTACAATGCGAATATTTCTACCTGTAATCCTGTACCACTTAAGTCAATTTATTGCCTTTTCATAGCCGATATCTCGGCCTGAATAATACTTCAAGCATTCGAATTTGAAATGATATTTTCGTCCTTGTTCTGTATAGAAGACGCCACCAGTACCAGTACCCGATTTAAAATCATCAGTGTAGACCTATAAAAAACTTGGATCCGCGATAAGATTCATATACCCTTAAAAAACGACTCTAATTGGATGTGTGAACACAGTAATAAATATAGTCCGGTAGATCCAACAAACAAATTTTTAATAACTTATCAAATTTTTGTTTCTTATACGATTTGAAATATTTTTACATCTTCTTAATGATCTTAGTAAGGCCTATTATATGATGTGCTATTTATCCTTTAAAGTTTTCAAGTTATTTTCATTTGTAATTTTTACTATTTCAATTTTGAAAAATCTTCCTCCAGGTTTTTTTTTTTCAATATAAAGCACAATATTTTCATCCGATTTTGTAAATCTTGTTCTAGTAAATTAAAAAATAAAAATATTTATTGAATAAAAGAAATTTGAAGTCGGTATCTTTGCGAGTCCAAAAAAAAAAAAAGATTTTAAATTTGAAAATTTCAAAAACAACAAACAGGCGGACAGAAGGACGGACATCAGAATTCTCTCTCAAAAATAAAAAAAGAACAACACACTTTGTTTACTTTTCTATTAATGTAAAAACCAAATGTAAATATTAAAATATTGATATCACCTTTCCCTAATTAAAGCGTAATTTTCGACCCATTTAACTTTTATGTATAGACAGACGGACGGACATAAATATTCTGCCTATAATAAATAAAAAGACAAAAAAAAAAAAAATAATAAATAAATAAATAAATAAATAAATAATAAAACGTGATCACTTAAATATTGAATGCACCTTTTACTGAATTAAGTGGTATTTTCGATTCCTTTTAACCCCAATGTGAAGCGATTAAAAATTGCTTATGAAAAATATGTCTTTATATGTCAATATTTATTTCATGATCACATTTTGGTTCTGAAATCATCGAACTTTCTAACAACAGAGTAAAATTATAACTTAAGAATTGTCTTTTATCTTAAAAAAATCTTTAAATTTTCTTTAGCTTCAAAATTTCCTCTTAGCCCTTTTATTAATCAAAAAAACAAAAAGTCTTAAGCAATATTATAGTATGATAAAAAAATAACGAAACCAAATACATTTTTAAAAATATATAAATTTGATTTTTATGTAAATTTCAATTTAAAACTCCCCTACCTTTTTCAATAAATTTAAAATGTTTTTTTGTTGCTCTCTACTATTTCGATTTCCTTTCTTTTCCCTTTACAAAGTCCTGCTAAACAAAACAATGGACATTAAGGAAAGAACAAACAAGAAAAGAAAAAAAAACTTAAACACAAAAAGGGGGAACATTTAAAAAACAATATGTTTTTTTTTTTCTCTTTCTAAAGAAAAATGTATAAAAATGCTGCTACAACATCTTCTACTTATTAATGTTTTTACTCCAAAAGAATGTTTAGGCAATTCCTGCGGCTGTTGATGATGATGAGGACGATGAGGTTTTTCAAACAGATGAAGATGCCACAACTATAACATTAATAATAATATTGTTGGTAGCTAGAGTCCTCTTCTATTTAGCTTTACTCATTATGTCCATTTTAAAACAGTCAAATGGAACTTAATACACAAAAGGAAAGCTAAAATATCCTTGTTTATGTGTACAAAGTAGAATAAGAAAAAAGAAAAAAAACGGACTTTAGTTTTTAACATATTTTTTGTTCTTTAAAAAAAACCAGGTGCTGTGTTGTCCAACTGCCTATACACATGTATTAGCATTTTTTTTCTTTGATATTTTCAGATTTAAGGAAGTTCTGTTAAAATTGTCTGCTTTTGGTTGTATGTTGTTTCTTTTTGTTGCCGCCAGCTGACCCTTTAATCTGCATAATTTGTGCAATATGTTGAAAATGTAATTCTATATTCCTTTTAAAGGCAAATAACAACAGGAAGCTGTTAGTTTCTTACAAAACAAATCATGTCAAAATTTTTCGTTTTTTGTTAAAGAATTTTAATAAGAAGTAGGAAAAAATTTCAATAAAATTTAAAGGAGGGAGAATGGTCAGTTATGTAGGTTAAAATATAAGGGTGAGTCTTGGAAGAATAAAAATAATATTAAATATAAAAAAATAATTTAACTTCCCTATTAATAATACAGTTTTTTATTTAAAAAAGTTTAATAAAACTAAGTTTCCTTATAATATTTTAATAAGGTCTTAGGTTTAGTTTACAGGAACGTCACAAAAACCTTAAACTCTCGAAGGTTTTAAGACCCATTGTGACACCTTTTAATTTAGGACTATGGTTGTTTAAGAAACCTTTATATTACACTATGTGACATATATGTATATATGTGTTAAACTAGAGCTCAAACATAATAAAACCGCATACCCGGGACATCAAATTTTTTTACAAAAGATTTTCAAAGTTTCAAAAAATATGCAACTTTAAAAAAATATATAAAATATTAAGCAAAATTATATAAACCCAATATGTATGTCAAATGAAAGCTATGAATCTCTGGAATATAACAAAAGTTTTTGTTTAAATGTTTCAGAACTAAATGTTAAGAAAAAACTCATTTATATATATATATATATATATATATTTAATATGTGTAATTAAGTAATAAATATAATATTGCAGGACTAAATTTTCAGAAAGATTCCAGAAAAAAATGTATTAGTTCTACAACTAGTTCCAGAACATATGAAAATAGCCTGTACTTGTTCTACTTTGTCGTTACGACAAATGATTTTTGTTTGAAATTGTCACCGCTAGGACTAGTTCTATGGAAGTTTTAGCTAGCTAGTACCCATTCTATGGAACGGTTCTATAACTAGTTCTTTAATCACTGATTTTTGTTCGAAATTGTCACATTCGGAACTAGTTCTATAGAAGCGATAGAAAAAGTTTTCAGAATCAGTTTTTTTTATTTTTTATTCTAATGGGCTATTTCCTAAAGGCCACTTTTAAAATCAATTTAATTTTGTAATTTTTTTTTTAATTTTTGGAATTTTTTATACAAGTTTTTTGAACTGTTCTAGGAAGTTATTCAAGAACTAGTAATTTATTCTCAGAAGTGATGTGGAAGTCATACAGAATTAGTTCTTAAGCACTAGTTCTCTAAAACATTACTTTAAACGAGTTTAGCATCGCAATAAGGTTGTACTTCATTAGTGTCAGAATTGGTTGTTATACCACTAGTTCTGAGGATGTTAATAAAGAATCTGAAGTGGTTCTTATTACACCAGTTCTAAAACTAATGATTTTAGAACATGTACTAAAATTTTTCCTGGTTTTTTTTTAATTTTTGGAATTTTTTAAATTTATTATACAAATTTTTTAAAAGATCTAGGAAGTCATTCGAGAACCAGTTCTCAGAAGTAATGTAGAAGTTATACAGAAATAGTTCTTAAACACTAGTTCTCTAAAACATTCCTTAAAACGAATTTAGAATTACAATAAAGT
This sequence comes from Protophormia terraenovae, assembly GCA_951394005.1. Classification (NCBI taxonomy): domain Eukaryota; kingdom Metazoa; phylum Arthropoda; class Insecta; order Diptera; family Calliphoridae; genus Protophormia; species Protophormia terraenovae. Next base: position 105,612,361 of record OX596077.1, read on the forward strand.
TCTACTCCATTAGTGTCAGAATTGATTGTAATACTACTAGTTCTGAGGATGTTATTAATGAATCTGAAGTGATTCTGATTACATCAGTTCTAGAACTAATGATTTTAAAACATGTTTTAAAAGTTTTCCTGGGATATTTTCTTAAATTTTTGTGTCCAAACATTTCAGCAAAAATATTATTATATTGCAGGAATTCCTAGCTTTCATATAACACCCATATTGGGTTAATATAAAAATTTTGCATCTTTTGAAATCCTTTCGAAAGGAAATTTGACATCCTGGAGCAAAATTGATTACACAGTATTGTCATGGATGGTCTCTAGTTTTATTCATATAATGATTTTTTCATATGTGAGAATGATTTTTGTAGGCTGACGTATACTTGAAAATAAATAGTAAAAGGTAATATTTTCAAAAGGATATTTTATACAGTTTTTTGCCTCAACATTTAAATAAAAAATAATTTAATATTGCAGGGATTCTTAGCTTTCATTTGACGCCCATATTGAGTTAATATAATATTGGTAAATATTTTATAATTTTTTTTTTAAATGTGTATCCTTCAAAATGTTGAGGTCCTTTTCAGAGAAAATTTGATGTCCTAGAGAAAAACTGAGTATGCAGTTTTACTATGTATAGTCTCTAGTTTCGTGCGAATATGGATTGTTTCATGTGTGAGTATGACTGTCCCACAGTGTTTTAATAATCGTTGTTATTGCAAAAATATGATCTATTAAATGATTTATCAAACATAAAAACTAATCCAATTACTTTTTTTTAATTGTATCAATTATTCAATTAATCAAAGTTTAATGTTTTTTAACTTTTTGAAAATTCTGATTACGAATTTAATTGAAATATTTTCGAAAATATTGTCTCCGTTTAAAGGGAAGTATGGCGTGTCCATTTGTCTTATCACCCAGTGTGATCCGTTAATTCCAATAGCAAGTTACATGGTACGTTTTTCTTTACAATAAAAACATGTAATTAATGCTATATGCTCACAGAAAAGTCGACCACAACAGTGGTAATAAATCTATATCTCCTTAACTCCTGTTCCAAATTGTATTAAAATGTATGTTACACAGAAAAAAGTAAAAATGGACTTCAATTACGAAATTGCTTATATAAATTAATTTTTAATTGATTTTGCTCCAATCATCAAAATGATTATATTAATAACTACAATAATTGATATTATTATTACTTCTTTTCCATAAATAGATGTAATGAGCTGAAAATTTTTGGAAAATTTACTTAAATTTATTTTATTTCTGCATTTTTATAGACAATTCTTTAATTTTTTTTATATTTTATTAACAGCTGTCATTTAATTATAAAACTAAATTGTAAACCAATTAGGAAATTAATTATATTAATAAATCATATAATTAAATTCCAATATTAAGTTAGTTAATAATTTTATTAAAAAATTATTTGAAATATTTTTTTGTGTGTAAAGTTTTTTAGTAGAATTTTAAAAAATTGCCAAAAATTGATTGTTAAAGATTTGTAAATGATTTTTGGAGGAATGAATGTTTGATATTTATTTTATACAATACCTAAGAAATAATAGTAAAAACATAATACATTTATGGTTTTTTGTGCAATTTAAAAAACCTCTTTTGAAAAGTTGACTTTTTGCATAAAGTCTGCACTCCTGCCTTCGTTTTTGGCCAAGCGGAGAGCAATTTAGTGCCAAACAATCTAAATATATTTTATAATTAAAGAGCATTATTAAGTTAAACAAAAATCGCATGAAAATTTTTTTATTAAGCGATAAACATGAATTTTTTTTTTCTAATATTCACCATTTTCGACTAATGCTGTATATGAAGTGCAAATCTAAATTGTTTTAAAATTTATTAATTAATCTTTTATAAGCTTTGTCTTTTGAACTATGTAAAGAAACTTTTTAAATAATAAAAACAAACTTTGAGAAAAAAGTAAAAGAATTTTATTATATATTTGCTAAAAAAAAAAAAAAGCAATTTTTCATACTAAATTCAGCTGATTTTGAACATTTTTCATGGCTAGACAAATTGAGATAATCATAAAATTTGTTCAGCATATTATTTTGGAATATATGTATTAGAAAATACAGAATATTAAAAAAAAAAAAAAAAATTCCTCATATGTGTTAGGACTTGTTCCTGAAAAACGAAATAAAATCGTGGCAAAAAACTAAAACTTTCAAATTAAAGCGCAAATATTTTTTTAACTGTAAGAGTTAACTTAGGAGAGTAAGAATGTTATCTCGCCAAGTACTTTATGGAAATATAAAAATCTTTTGAATCGGATTCGATTTTTAGAAGTTAAGATTTTTTGAAACTTTTATATACTCGAGGTGGTTAACTTTGACATCCTGTAGCTTATCTCGTATTATTACAGGATGACTACAGGAGAATTTTTCTGAAAGATTTGGTTCTCTTGTATAACTTTTTCATACATTTGAATTCGATTCGATAAGTAGTTTAGGTGATACAGATTTATTACTAAAATTTTACGATTAGCCCCTCTGTGAATTGTTTAATGTTAGTTTTGTTTTTTAAGAAGGTGTACTAACCATTCCATTTCCCTTTCACAAATTTTTACAGTAATGTAAAGATTTAAAAATGCAATTATTTAAAAACAAAATTATCCATTGTTTATAGTAAATCTAAAGTCGAAATCTTTTTCGAGTGCCAAAATAAACAAATTAGAATTTAAAATTTGCAAAACTTATTATTATTATTTTTTTCGAAAAAGTGTCTTTACTCTTTTTTCTCTAAAATAAAATTTTTCTTAAGAACATATAATTATTTTCTTCTTTTCTAAAAGTTATTTTTACGAGAATAATTTAGACATTAAAAACAAGCGCAATTACCCAAAATGCCCTAGTACAGATCCTGTCGAATTTAACCTATTTTGTATCGAAATTTTGACTTTAGACTATGTGTTTTAAAATGCCAAAACAGGGATCTACAAACAAAATGTAGTTTTGCAAACTCTGGTGTGTTCTTAAAAGTTTGCCAACAGCCTTTTCTAGACCAGCAGCAAAATATGGACTTTATAAGAAAAATTCTTAAAAGTCTAATTTTTGAGATTTTGGTCGTTTTTAAGGAAATTTCGCGATTCCTTTTACCGAAATATTAAGTTTTTATACATTCAATTTTTTCTCAAATGATAGTGAACAATCATTGAAAATTTCGTTAGGGATATTTAAACTAATAAAGATTTTATTACAGCTACAATATTTATAGTTTCTTCAAAAAACGGATCCTTAAAAATTTTTACCCAAAAAACAATATAAATTGGGATTTAAGTGAAATTCTCTTTTTACTATCAAATACGTGTTTCAAATCCGATATGCTAATAATTATCATCTTGTAAATTTTTTTTAAATTTTTTAATTTCCACACTAAGGATAAAATCTTTTCAAAATCCACTCCGATTGTGGTCATATTAACAATATACATTTAAACAGTCCGTTTGCGAAAACACAGTGTAATCTAATAATTCAATACTAAAGTGGTGTCAACTTGATGCCAATTGGTATCAATTTTCGTTAAGATTTGAACCCGTATGTGTTAAATTTGAACACATACGGGTCAGATTTACTATTGGCTATTAACTTTAAATGTTTTTTCAATTTCTAATAAAGATGAGGAGAATATATAATTTTGCGAGAAACAAATAATAATTTAAGAACATATTTTATTTAATTTTAAGGTTATATTTTGCAATTTTTGATTGTTTTGTTGATTAGTTTCTTTGATAATTATAAGTTTTTATTTTAATACTCTAAACCATCAAAGTGGAGGAAATATTATGTATTTGTCCTCATTTTTATTAAGTACCAAATTATAGGCCTAACATACATCCTTAAATGGATAAGAATCATTAGCTGGATCGATTTAATGTTGTCCGTCAGTCTGTCCATCTATCCTTCTATATACAACTAAAAATCAAACTATAGGTTGCAATTTTAAAGATAATTCGATGGAAATTGATAAATATTTTTACTTCTAATGAATCGTGGATGAAATGTAGTGAAATTGGTTGATTTGGTCCAATATTTCACATAGGTCCCCTACTAAGATTTTCGCCGAATGCTTTATTCAATGCTTATAAATGTCTATAGAATTCAAAATATTTTTAACAAAAATTATATTTTCATCTTTGTACTTTCAATAAACTACCTAAATGCTGTAAAGAATAATTTTTTCCATTTTCCTAAATATTTAGATACCTCCATTTTCATTCCAAACATCAATAATTTATAGATTTCTTTTTGTCGAACTATTTAAAATATAGTATAAAAATAAAATATATTATTTTTTTCTTTAAAAATATTTAATTCTTTTGTAATAAAGTCTTTTATATAAATTTTACCAACATTTTAAAATATTTATAAAATGACTAAAAGACTAGAGAAAAGAATTTTAAAATAATCAAAATTCTTTGTTACTACCACTACCACTACTATAAATCGTACTCCCCTACACACACTCTTGATAAACTAAGCTAAAAAAGAAATTAATTGTATAGCATACTTTTAAGGATAATATTAAAAAATAAAATAAAAAAATATACATAAAACAATGCATTTTATATATATATAACACTCTTCCTCTTAACTACAAGCTATGACTGGATGACTGAATGACTAACTGTCTTTTTTGCTTTTTGTTCTCATATATAAATAAAATAAATCTTGTGCCAAAATTTGTTTTTTTTTTTTTTTTTTTTTTTTTTGCATAAAAAAAGCAGTATAAATAAAAAAAAAAACGTTTTGTACTTTTCCAATAGTTTGTTTTGTTTAGCCCCCAATCTCTTACTCTCTTTTGCTTAAACTCAGGGTATTTTTTAAAACTCTCTATACAACTATATGGCTTATAATATGAATATGTAACAATATTTGTAAATGTATATGTATGTATATAAGTGTGTTGGCATATTTTAATACTCTTTGTGTCCTCATTATTATCGTATTGTAACGATTATGGTTTTTATTATTCTGTTTGTGTTGTAGTTTTTTAGGCGCCACTACATACTTTGTTGTTATGGCAACAACAATAGTTAATGTTTGTGTATGTATGTATGAGTGTGTCTATGTACTTTTTAACTTATCACCACCACTTTTACCACTACCATCAGAGTAGGATTTTTTCAGTGTCTATAATAATGAAAGAGGTCTGGAGGAGGAAAAAGAGGAAGCAGTTCTTGTAAATGACTAGCAAATTCAAAAAAAAAAAAAAAAAAAATCTTTTGTGTTTTGTTTATTATTATTTTTTTTTTAGTATATATTTACTTTGTAGTTTAATTTGAATTTGATGACGTTTCTAACATTTTCATTGTTGTTTGATTTCATTTTCGTCGCTTCTTTGCTTCTGAGTGAATGATTTGTTATAATTTTTTATTATTTATTTCCTTTTTTTTGGTGTATACCTTCAATGACTTCATGCTGTTAGAATTAATCAATAAAATTTTTATTTATGACTTAATCCAAATAGAGAATATAATAAAAGATTTCATAAAAACTAAATTAATTGCTAAAGCAAAGGGAATATTTAAGAATTATTTAGAAATTCTTTATAACTTTTTATTAAATAATAAGAAAAATAGTCTAATAATTTTAAAACTTTAAAAATAAAAAAAAAAAAAAAAAAAAATAAAAAAAATTATGTGTAGTTTGAACACTGAAAAAGTTTAATTACTTCTAAAATAATTAAAATTTCACTAATTTATATAATAAAAATTCTGTTATTATATTTTAACTAAACCGAAATAATATTTTTAGTGAAAAATTATACATTAAGAGTATCAGTAAAGGCAGTGAAAAATAATTAAAAAGGAATTTCCACTGACAACCATGGGCTAAAATAATTATTTCGGAAGCTATATGTCAGCACTAAGAACTTTTATTCAATGCCAATAATAAATAGTATGTTAAAATTAATACATTTAATTTTTATTTTTTGATTACTTTTGGCGATTTTTTTCGTTTTAGCGATTTTTCGCATTTAGGCGATTTTTTATTTTAAAATTTTTTTAGGTGTAGGTGTTCTTTCCGCTAAGGCGACGGTTTCTTAGATTTGTCGATTTTTTCAATTTGGCGATTTTTTTTCGTTCTAGGGCTTTTTTCGTTTTGGATATTTTTTGTTGTTTTTTTTTGGCTACTTTTTGTGTTTATCAATTGTCAATAAAAATCATATATTAACTTTTATATTACTTATTACTAATTTAGAATAATTAAAAACTATTATCACTTTTATCTCATCTGAACAAAATATTAAAAAATCTTTAAAAAAACTTTTATTTTTAATTAAAAAATAAAAGTTTATAAAATAATATTATTCCTTGCAGAAATAAAATAACTTTTATTTCTGCAAGGAATAATAAAAATAAAAGAGCAATAAAATAAGCCACAAAGCTGGGATAAACTATAGCTATTATTGTGTGAATTTTTTGTATTATATTACTAAAATTTCCAAATTACCGAAAACTTAAAAAAAAAAAAAATACATAAAATTACAGAAAAAAAAAATAAAAAAAAAAAATTATTAATTATTAAAATTTGTTAAAATTAAATATATGGATTTAAATATATCTTTCCTAAGCAATGTTTCCTTTCCAGAGCTTTCTGAAGCTCCCAGACGACGTAAGAAATTACAGAAAAAAAAAAAAAAATTATTAATTATTAAAATTTGTTAAAATTAAATATATGGATTTAAATATATCTTTCCTAAGCAATGTTTCTTTTCCAGAGCTTTCTGAAGCTCCCAGACGACGTAAGAAACTAAAAATCGGCATACTTATAAAACTATTCGTTCAGCAAATTCTAACAGTACCAGATGTTTCTATCAGGGACCAAAAAGTCTGTTTTGCTATTAAGAACTTTTGAGTTGCTATACTATTGTTTGCTTTTCAAATCCTATCAAAAACTGATTCTGTATTTCGGCCAGGGAGCGCATTTACGACGATTTTTTTTATTTTGAAAGGTTTACGAATTTAAAACTTTAATCAATATAATTCCAATAAATTTGAACGGCTTCAAATAATTGACTTCGATTAGGAAGAGGAAGGTGTCTAAATGTTGTTCATATTTTTTTTTTTTTAATTTTCGGATTTGTTTGTGCATATTTTCATTATTATATTATTTTTCCTGACATTGTTAGGCTTTTACGCCTAAAATTTAAATTTAACTTAATTATAAGAATTGATTTTTTTAAAGAAATGTAGTCTTTTGATATAAATATTAACTTCTGCAAAAAACCGGTTAACCGGTTTTTTCTGAATTTCAAAAAGTGCAACCGATTTTTTTAAAATACCAACTATTCGAACTATTCGAAAACCGGTTTCTCAAAAAAGTCGAATAATCGATCACCCTAATTAGAATACAAAAAAGCACTAAAATTTAAAGAAAAAAATATTTTAAACACTTCTGTCGCTAAGATGATAATAAAAGTCAAATTAAAAATAAATTTAATATTGCAATAAAGCTCCAAATTAAACTAAAACAGCAAAAATTTATAAAATTACAAAAAACACTAAAACTCTAAATATATTTTTAAAATATTCATATACATATTTGTTACAATATAAAAAATTTGTAAAATGTAAGAGAGACGCCAGTTAGGAAAATCGCCAAATTAAAAAAATCACTACAACAGAAAAAAATGCTTAAAATTTTACAAAAGAAAAAACAATAAATAAATTACTTTTAAATCTCTAAAAACACAAAAATGTAAAAAAGACGCCAGCTACGAAAATCGCAAAATTGAGAAAAAAAAATCACTAAAGCAAAAAAAAAAAAAATGTTAAATATCACAAAAGAACAAATAATAAATAAATTAATTTTAAATCGCTTAGAACATAAAAAATTAAATGGCTAAAAAATCTCTTAAATTCTTAAAATTAAAAAAAAAATCGCCCAATTAATTTGTAAAATTATAAAAAGTCACTGATTTAAAAATAACGTAAAAGAAACAATAAATAATAAATCTCTAAAATAACAAAAAAATCTAAAATTTAAAAAAAGTGCTAAACCTTAAGGCTAAAGTAAACAACACATAAAAATCGCTTGAATAAAATAATTTTGAAATTACTCAAAATAATTAACACTTAAAAGAAATCAACAAATTAAATTAAAAGAGTATAGCTTTTTAGATTAAGCGTTTTTTTTTTATTTTTTTATTTATTTACATATATAGTTGCTCGAAATGAAAACATAAAAACTAACACAGAATTAAAAAAGCAAGCAATATAGCATTCGTTCCTTCTTCAGTTCTTTTTTCCTACACCATTATAAGTTGTTGTGGTATTATGCATACAGAAAAGATATTTAAATTCCAACTCCATCGAGTAGACCATTTGACTCAGAATGTCTTTTTAGTCGTTTCTGCGATGTCCGTCCGACCGTCTGGCCTGTTGGCTAGCTGTATTTGGATATTAAATGAAATGTTGTCACAAAAAATATGTTGTTTAAAAAATTGAACATTATCGAATGTTAAATCATAAAAGACTTAAATATAAAAATATTTAAATGAAATTCGAAAAAAAGAAAATTCAGAAATAATTGCTATTTTCGGTCCCTTTTGCACGGTGTATAGTTAAGTTAAAGGGCATATAAAATTCGTCTCTGCCGACTATAGCTTTATTTTTCTTTATATTTATAATTTATTATTCAAAGCCTTTTATATCCTTTAATTAACCTTAAACATTTTTATATTTAAATATTAGAAAAAAAATATTAAAATTTAGCTCATAGTAATATGACAAAGTAAAATTATTTATTATAGTTTATTTAAAATAAAGTCATTTAATTTGTATTGTTTTTAGGTTAAACTTTTGTTATTGTTGTTTTTATAACAAATTCATAACAGAACAATAATAAAAACTACTTAACTAGAAAAAAATATAAAAAAATGTTAAAAATAAATTCATAAAACAAAAAGATAAATGAGCCAAAATATTAAAAAGTCTTGTAATTTACAAAATGAGAAAAAAAGAAATTATAAATAAATGTTACACAAAATTATAAAAAAGATGAAACAATATTGAAATAATGCCAAAATAAACTAAAAAACAAATAAAACCTTAAAATGACAAATATGTATTTAAAAAAAGGGGAAAAGGATGATTTGATGTTAGTTTTACAGTTAATTTTGAAATAATTTTAAATATTTTTTTTTATTTTTTTTTTTTATTTTAATTAATTTAATGGACAAATTTTGTTCAACTTTTTTTATACTTTTAGTTTTATTTATCTTTTATAAATTTTTTTTAGTTAAACTTTAAAAATTCATTAAAATAATTGCTTAAACATTATTCATTAAATCAATGAAAGTGCTAGTTTTTGTTAATATTTTTCTACATTTTTTTTCAAAAGGGAAATAATATGGTAAAACTCTGCTCTCATACTATACTCTTTAACCAGGCAGTATAGCCTTTACTTTGTGTAAAAGAGTATAGGAATAAAAATTCTCCATATATTTTCTGGGAAAAACTCTTTAAATGTATGAATATTTCTATGTATGTGTATGTGTGGTTTTGTGTATTTGTATACAAACAGTGAGTATTAGTTTTCTGTGTATGTTATGATGGGGCAATATAAAAATTATTTGTTGGTTATTTTGTCTGTTTTCATGTGTGTTTGTATGAGAAAGGGAAAAATTAAAAAAAAAAAAAATATCATACAAACTCCTAAAAGTAGACAACACTAAAAAGCCCTGCCATGAACAAAGTAATAAATGTAAGTGCTTTTATAAATATGTATGTATGTGGAAAGGAACAATATTCTATGATTTTTTTAAAACATATATTTTTGCAGTTTCAATTTTATTTTTGCTATTTTCAAGTTTGTTTTAATTTTTTTTCTTTTTGCTTTAAAAATGACAGAACTTTTATGACCAAACAAAAATATTAAAACAGTAACTGTTGCTTAACTGGGAATCAAATGAATATTTGTATATATGTATGTAAGTGTGTATAGATATTTATTTCAACAAAAATAATCCTACTCTGGGGACGTTTATTTAACACACAAACAAGTTTGTTTGAAAAAAAATTCTAAAATATTAGAATTTAAATAGAGGAAAATTAAAAAAAAAAAAAAAAAAAAATAAATAAATAAATAAATAAAAAAGTAGCAAAGAATTTTTAATGGTTTAAATTACAAATACCAACATTTTAAATTGTTACATTAGTTGTTGTTTAATTTTTTTGAAAAAATTTTTACTAGGCTTACAGTAATATAACAATACCTGGAGCAAGATTATTTAATGACAAGTCATCTTTTAGTGGTTAAAAATAAATTTAAAGTTGATTAAAAAGGGAATTTTACTAAAATTAATAAAAAAAATATATAGATTTCTAAAATAATTAAAATAATAATAAATAAATAAAAAAATTGATGAAAAATTATAACATGCCAATTCAGGGTAATATGCTCTACAAAAGACTGTATAGTTTTTAAGCTAGTGGTTCCGCTATTCTAACTAAGTCTAATTTAAAATTGTATTCAGCAAACTGTAGTTTGATTTCAAGGTTTACATGGACGGACAGACGAACATCTTTAAATCGACTCAAATAGTGATAAATTATGATAATTCAACTTAAGGAACAAAAGATCACCAGTTTAATCGGCTTTGTTTTTCAACAATTTAAAGTGGATTTAAAACTAGTTTTTAAATAGTTTTTATAGTTTTTTTTTTAATAATTTACTAATTTTAAAAATTTTAATTTTTATGTGGAGTTTTAGTATTTTTTTTTTTTTTTTTGCAGCTGATCAAAGTCAAATTTAATCCACCCAAAATTTATTGGAGTTAAAAATGCAAATTTGGATCATTTCCAATGAATTTAACATAGGCTTGTCATTGGAAGATGCTCTCTTTTTTGACGTCTATTCACTTGGTAAAAAGTCAGGTTGCCGATGTCATAAAAAATAAGTTTTTATGGTGATATTTTGAAACAGTGCAGGGAATGTAATTTAAATTGCTTCTATGGAGTTCGAATAGAAACAAATGTCGTTTGTAAAGTAATTAATCGTTCATTAATGTTTTGCAATAGTAAACTTCATTTGAATCGCTTTTTAATAATATGCGGATGCTATTTTAATAACTTTTTAAGAACAAGATCAAACATGCACTATTTGATACTTTGGAAGTAACGAAAAAGTACTTCCTCAAAAATTACTTCCATTTATTTTTGCTGGGTTGGTATTGAAAATCATTAACATTTCTTGAGTAGACAAATAATTGTGGAACAAACTTTAGTATTTTCAGTATCACTTCTACTTAATTAAATATAAATTAGTCCAACTATATAAGATATTGTACATTGGCCACTTTTACCATTATAATACTAATACAGCTACAGGGTGGCTGTAGTAGTATCATATCCATATTCTTGGATTTGATTTTTTTAACAATTAGTTCCGATTTACATGACATTTTCATATCACCATCTAGATGTAAGTAAAATACTTTATTTTTCCCCTATTCCTCACAAAGAAAATATTACTTATCGCATATCTTAAGAACTAATGTGAGACAAAAGTCTTAAAATTTTGTGGGAATGATTCTCTTATCAAGTTCAATAATAGAGATGAAAATTAAGCGGACAGCTTAAGTGGGAATAGTAGATCCCAAACAAAATAAATACTATTTAACAGATAAGTTAAACACTGTTACAGCAAAAGCTTTCTAATTTTACAGGACAACCTACAACTTTCAAATTTAGAATAAAGACAGGGCTGGTAGGACTAGGGGAAATGGTACCCCCTATACAACGAATACCGTATAACTTAAGAACTATAAAATCCAAAGTTTTATCAAAAGTCTGTAGGAATAACTTTCTCATTAACCTCTTTAACTTAAGATGAAAAAGGGATGGGTATGACCCCAAGGGATGGGATGGGTACACCCCAAAAAATTATTATAGTGAAAGCCCTTACTTTTTATTTCAACTACTTTCTTTATTATATTGCATTGATGAAGTAAAAATAGGACTGATAGGGCTAGGGGGAGTTTCAGCCTTTATACAAAGCAAATATAAATTTTTGCATATGTAAAGTAGTAAACCAGCAAAACCTTTGCTTTCCTGGTAAGCTAGCAAAAACTTGTTATACCCTACACCACCATAGGTGGTAGCGGTATTATGTGTTTGTGCTGATGTTTGTAACGCATAGAAAAAGTTATCCAACACCCACCTTAAAGTATACCAATCGACTCAGAATCACTTTTTAAATCGATCTAACGATGTCCGTCTGGCTGGCTGGACGGCTGGCAAGCTCCATGTAAACCTTGTGCACAAATTATAGGTCGCAATTTTGAAGCTAATTTATGCTTTTATGACAAAAATTTTAAACTTTAAATTAATTATTCTACTCTAAGTCTTATTTAAATTATTTAAAAAATTTATTAGAGAAGAAAACAGCAAAACAAATTGTCTAATTAATAAACCTTTTACAGCGATTTTTTACGCAGATTTAGTATATTGTAATAAAAAGCTGTCAACATTGTACTTACAGCTGTCAGGTAAAAACGTGGAGCGATCTATTTTGATTAGGTTGCTACGTAACATTTACGTTTTTGACTACACATACACACATAACTATCATAAGCAAAACGTGTCAGTTGATTCGCTACATTTACATTTACGGTAGAGTAACGGAGCCTTAAGACTTTTACTATTTGCAAACATATTAACTTCTGTCTACACTTTTAGCCTAGTGGAAATGTTCTTGAAGTTAAATCGCTAGTACATTGAGCTTACTAAAACTATTTTTAAAATAAAAATAGGTTTTACAATAAGAAATAAAAAATTAAAAAAATCAGGTTCTATATTTGTTGAAAAATGGTTTTACATATTTCAGAGAATTGACATAACTAAAAAATTCTTTTAATATGTTGTTTTAGAATATATTTGAAATAATACAATATTAAGAAAAATTTTTTGCTCTTCTATAGACTATATTATTCTTTTAAAAAATATAGAAATTAGTGTAAAAATTACGAGGTCATATTTCAAGGATCGAGTTGGTTAACTTTAACAACTTGTATCTCATCCGTTATTATAACAAGGTGATTATTCTATAATTTTTCTGAAAGCTTAGGTCCTGTTCTGCATTTTTCATATATATTATCTGTTTAGGTAAACGAAACCGAAATGGATAAGACACCACAAATGCTGATGAAGTGTGTAGCGGCACAGAAAATACGTATTCCATTCTGTTGGTGTCTAATTATAGTCCACAAACTCTGCTTTGGTACCGCCAAACAGAGACAACAAGGTAATTTACGATTGCAAACTTGTTTATGGTCCTTCGAACCGGATGTCGGCTTACGACACTATGTAACCACATCTGTAACAGCGTTTAATGAGTTTAATACAAAATTGACACTGAATGGTGTCATTTTGTACACGGCTACAGTCGATATTTTTCTAGTTAAACTTATAAAGTTTTAAGTCATTTATTTTTTACTTTAATTAATTTTGCAACTTAATTTTTCTTGAATTTTATCTTCTTTATTCCACTAAAGAAAACATGTCATTTAATAAAAATTAAAAAAAAAACATATTATTTTGGTCAATATATCTTGGAAGTATCTTAAATCTTATTGACATAAATGTTGTTCATCTTATAAGCTTCATTGTGGACTATTAAAAATCTTAACAAATAAATAAATGTGTTCTTTTTCTCCCTTCTTTTTTTTTTGTATTTGGATGTTCAAAACCTAACGTTTTATCGCATTAAACAGTTTCACAAGGATATGAAATCATTGTGCCGTGATGTGCTGTAGCATATAATTCAATTGTCAATATATTGACGTGTAACATGCGATAGAAGCAATTTTTTTATTTTTTTTTGCTATAACTTGTTCTACATTCTTAAAGTCCTTGTTTTGTTAATAATTCGCTGGGGTGAGGACGGCGATAGCGGTGGCTAAATGTAGGGTTATTAAGTATATATGTAAGTAAGTATGTGATAGTGTGAGTGGTTTTATCTGTTGACTTTGAGAGCTAAAGAGTTGTATGAGTATGTAAGCATGTATTTGAAATTGATTATGAGGTTGATTTTTTTTACTTTAATTTTTTTTCCATCTATTTGATGTGATGTTATATTAAAGTCAAAAGACAATGTTTGTTTTAAGATTTTCTTTTAATTTTTTCTCCTTTTTTTTTTTTGAAGGATAATATAGCAGAAAAAGTAGAAAACTCAATGAAAAAGAAAACTTTATTGATATTATGTTGAACAAGGCTCATTACATTATGTTTTATTGTTCTTATAGCTTTATAGCTGCAGCATTATAAAAAAATCTAGTGACCAAAGTCTCTACCAACTACATAAAAATGGTCATATGTACGATTTTTTTTTCTCTTGATAGTTTAGCAAACAAAAAACTTTTTTTTAGTTTTTTTTCTTAATATTTTTGCTTTCATTCTTTTCAATTTAAGTATTAGTAACCAAAGCTGAGATAAACACAAACATTAGTGATGTATGTTTTACTACAACTAATATATGTTTACATGTGTTTGTTTGTGAAGACTAGCATCCTTTGTACAAGGGACTAATACTTAGTTTATACAGTAAACCTTCACATATGTTACAATAGTTTCTATAACTTTTTAATATAGATTTTTATTTTTTTCTTTCATTTTTTTTTATACTTTGTTTTTTAATTTGAAGTCTTTTCACGTCATGTTTTCGTTTTTTTTTTTTTTTTTTTTTTTTTTTGTAATCATGTGTGTGTGTGTTTTTGTGTTTTCTAAGCTGCTGCATACATTGATGATGAGGGTGCATATAAAAGTTGGTCAAGACGTTTGTGACATATGACCCCTAAAGACTATTATAACTGCTATTTAAACATGTTAAATGAAAGCCTTTATTATTATTAAAGTTATTGTCATAAAGTTTAATAATTTGTAGAATAATTTATGTTTAAAAGAGAATAATAATTTTTATAATAAATTCAAGAAAAATACGAAAAATTATTTGCCAGAATGATCAATTTTAAAATTGCTTTTTAATTTGCGGTATTAATAATAATGTAGACCTTATTCGAAAGCGTGTGGCTTCTCCCAGAGGAATACAAAATAAAAATGTTATGGTCTAATATAATTCAAGCTTAATGTCATAGGGAATACATTGAAACGAGACTCTCTTCTATTATTAATTGATTTTTAAAATGACAATTTTGTAACGAAAAGTTCTATAGTACTTAAGTTTTCCCTTACATATCAGACCTTTTGTAACTAACATATGAAAACCATAATTTTTTTTTTCACTTGAGATCTAAAAACCATCGCACATTGTGGTAAAAGGAGACAAAAATTAAAGGCGATATCAACATTTTAATGAAAGTGTTTTATTTTGTTTATTTATTATTAGGTAAAACAATGAAATTTTAGAATTATAAAATATTTTTTGGTATAATAGTAATGTCCGTCCATCCGTCCGCCTGTCTAATTTTAAGGTTAAATAGGTGGAAAACGGTGCATAATTCTGGAAAAGGTGATATTTTAAACTTTACATTTGGTTTTTATATTGATAGAAAAGTAAAAAAAAATATACTTTTGGAATTTTAATATTTTTTTCTTTTTGAGAGAATTCTAGTGTCCGTCCTTCCGTCCGTCTATTTGTTAATTTTTGGAAATTTTTAAATTCAAAGTCATTTATTTTGAGACTCAATAAAGATACCGACTTTAAATTTACTTTATTCAATAGATAATATTTAACTAATCACAAGAAATATGTTGGGCTATATATATGGAAAAAACTTATTGTCTAATATTTGATAAAGTAAAGAAAATACTCTGCTCTTAATCTGTTTTTTGTATGGGAGCTACTGGAGTTTTTTTATTAAATTCTCAAATTGCGCTATATATTCACACGATTTTTATTTATTTTTTTTCATAGTATTAAAGAATACAATATGTATTATTTTTCAGAAAATTTTAGAATTAAAGTTCCATTCTATGAAAGTTAACAATCGGTGTATCGGAGTTTCTATTGTTACAAGATCAAGTATTTGTAAAATTTTAATCATTTCATGTCGCATTTTATCAAATAAACTGTCTCAATAAAGATGAATATCCAAAAACATTATTTTTCATTTCCATAACAGATCTTTTTAGCAACAATTATTTGAAAAAATAACAACCAAATCTCAACGTTTTATAGCAGAACAATTCATTTGAATTATTTATAGTATCTTTTGATGCTAGTTGCAATACTTTTAAAACACATGACTTATTGACACTTTGAAAGTAATGAAAAAGTACTTCCATAAAAATTTATTTTATTTATTTTTGCTGGAATATAATAGATATTAAAAAGAAGATGTGGTTGAAATAAATATATCTTAAAAATAAAAAATTTCTAAATTTATAACTCTAAAAAAACTAAATTTCGGTTAATCGGTTATTCGACACAAATTATTCGGTTTATTCGTTATTCGAAAATATAAAATTTTAAATTATTCGATCAGTTAATCGACCAAAATTAACCGGATAACCGAATGACGGTTAATCGATTGGATACCCTATTAGGTATCCAACATTATTACAAAAATTAAAATTTTAAAATTAAATTAATCGCACATTTTATCCCAATGAGCATCGTTTGTTTTGTAGGAAAGAGTTGTGGAATTTTTTTTATATAAGATCTCTTCCTTAAACCATTTAGAGACTAATTTCTAGTTATAGTAAATCTTTTTCAGTAGTGGTTTAGTTTTCTTTTAGAACTAGTTTTCATTTAGCGAAAAATAACGTTGTAAAATTGATAACGTTTGTGGTCACATTAAAAATTTTTTTAAAACGTTCGTTTACAACTTTTAAAATTATAATATAACACTAAAATGGTGTCTAGTTTTTATTAAAACGGCACCAATTTTTTATTTTTGACTAAACCAGCCATATATACGAAGTTAATACACTATTGACATCGAATGGTGTCATCTTGTACACGGTTGTGGTCAATGTTTATTTTAATTTAAGAGAATTAGGTTGGAGAATATTTAAATTACTTTGATTTGTTTTCTTTAGAAAATCAGACGTAAAAAAATAAATAAATTCGATAATAGAGTAATTAGTACCCCTTTCTATTCACTTGCCCTCTCCCTCTCACTCTCTCTCTCTTAAGAACTTACCTTCTCTCATAGTATTAGATTCGAATTCGAACAGTTCACTTATATAATTTATTTATTTTTATTCTTAATTTGAAAATACTTTTTATAACTCATAAAAAAAATATTCGCTTACGTTCCAAGTAGTTTTTAAATATTCGGACACTAGATGGCTAATTTCAGAAGAAAACCCATAAATATAACTGAACCATTTGTCCCTCGCCTTTTCAAACAGTGGCAGTACATCTACTCTGAGAGAATTATTATTTTTGTTAAGATTCGGTAAACTTGGACACTAGATTTTTCACTTGAAAATGAATTTACTTAAGAATCAGTTGACTCCTAGCTCGCCTTAATTTCGACTGTCTCAGTGTATAATTTAGTCTGGGAGGATTATTATTTTTATTTCATTGCTTTAAATTCAATTGACTTAGATACTAAAGTAGAATGTCAATAATGGTAGCTATAACTTGTAGACCGTTGCAGGGAATCATCTAGTCTGGAAGGATTATTGCAGAGAGAGAAAGGATTATTGCAGAAAAGAAAAATTTAATCTAACGTCAAAAACGCTGTTAATGATGGGATTACATAGTGGCGACATCCGGTTCGAAGGACCATATACCAGTTTAAAATATTAAATTGCCTTGTTGTCTCTGTTTGGCGGTACCAAAGCACAATTTGTGTACCATAATTAGACAATAAAAGAATGGAATACGTATTTTTTGTGCTACATACTTTAACAGCATTCGTGCACGCAGAGAAAAAACATGGTTACAGCATGATTACAACAACTATTCAATGATTATATAGCCGTTTTTCGTTGATTTAAATATACTGTGTTCATGATAGAAACGTTTATGATTCTGTTTAATAATTTAATGTTTACCCACAATCAAAATTTTAATATGGTTCATTTCGTTTAACAAATTTGGTTAATTCTACAACCATTAAGCTAATATTTTTATTTACTTTTAATGCCTTTTGAATACACATTTTTGTGTATCAGTCCAGTAGTTTGTTAGTATATTAATTCTCATTTAGTTTATATATGATCAAATATAAATTGACAAGTTTTGTTTTTATTCAGTATGATGAATGTACCACATATCGAGGTACAAATGAATATAAATATGATAACATAGGATTTTATATATGATAAAATGGAATTATATATATGATAACATGGGATTATATATATGATAAAATGGAATTATACTTATGATGGAATTAGTTCATATATATGATAGAATGAAATAATATATATGATAAAATGGAATTCTATATATGATTAAATTAGTTTATATATATGATAACATGGAATTATTAAATGATAAAAACATGATGAAATTAAAAGCAATACTTAAGAAAAGGTTATAAAACTTAATAAAATTATTAATAAGGTTATGAACCTTACTAATAAATTATAAACTGGAATCAAAGTAATGATTACGTACAAATATACTTATTGTAACCTGGAATCATATATTACAATTATAGTATGTTGCTCTTAGTTTATGGTTACTGGGACCATATTTTTTCTTTGCGTGTGGTTACTTATCCATTTCGGCTTCGTTGAAACCTAAACAAGATGTAGATAGAGTCATCTAGTGGCAGCACGAATAACAATATATATATGAACATCATTTTCATTTAGTTTAGGCCATCTCAAACAATTGACAGTCTATTTTACGGACTCAAAGTTCAACATGAAATAGGTCGCATAGATTAAGCAGCTTGAAAGATAACCCTATCCTAAAACAAGGACAGAAACTAAACTTCACTCATACTACTATACGGCAGCATTCATTTCAAATTTATCAATTTTCTTTATCATTCCGACCACAAAGATTCTGTCTGTTGAAATCAAGATTGCCAAGGTTCCAGCTGTCATAAAGACCTTGAAGAAACATTAGTTTATATATTATGGTTTTGAAAATTTTCCTTATTAAAATAACTAATATTAGTCGATGAAATCTTTAGTCAAATAATTTATTCACTACATCTCATAGTTTTTTTTAGTTCACTTTTAATTCGTTTTGACTTAGTTAGTAGTCACACTTTTGTTTCGTTTTTTTTTTTTTTATATACGAATTTTCTACTACTATAAGTCTGTTTATATAGAGCATGTTTTTATTATGGTTTTACTTTGAATACTTTGTAATACTAAGGCTTCCAGCTTTTGATATTTTTTTTTTAGTATTTATTTAGACATAAATATTTTCATATATTTATTTTTTTAGCATTTAAAACAAGACAACAGTAGAAGATGAAATAATAGCAGGGTATACAAATATGTTTAATATTTAGAAAGAAATTAATATACATTTTACAATTATAAAAACTTAAGTTAAACTTAAAATTTATTTAATTATTTTCAATACTAATTAAATTTTTTTTTCTTTTATTTACAGGTAAATCAAATATCAAATTAATTTTGTATAAAAGCATTTCTTTCAAATGTATTCGGCTGTAAGTATTTATAATAATGCTTGATCTTCAATTATCACAAAGATCCAGTGAGCGTTAGGAATTATAAAATTTGACTAAATTTTATTTAAAATGGATTAAAAGGATATATTCTTTTTATATGCTAGTGATATTTAAATGATGAAGCTTTTTTGTTATATCATGTACATCACATGCTGATGTTTTTTGTTTAAATGGAAATTGATTTAAATTTAAAATTTTATTTAAACTCCAAATCTTTCTTGAAAAATTATTATTTTTTTCATAAAACATCATGTGATTTTAAAGTGATATGCAGTTGATGTCTTCTGATCACATCGAATTTGACAAATTTTTTTTGTACAAAATTTGATTCTGGAACTATAATTATTATTTTTATTATTTTTTTTTTTTGTAAAGATCATATGATATTGTAGTGGTCTGCAGGTGATCATTTCTGAACATATTGAATTCTACATTTTGTTTGCTAAAATTTTCTAAAAAATTTTAATATATCATATGATGTCGTGATGATGTGACTAATAATAACTCGGGACTTATCGTATTATATTTTTTGTTCAGATTTTAATTTATTTGGAAAAATCAAAAGTTTAAAAAAAAAATATCATGTAATGTTGTAGTGATATGAAATAATCTTTTTTGAAAATATTGAATTTTCATATTGTCTTTTAAAATTTTATTCGAAAACTAAAAAATTAAAAATATCTAGTGTTGTTGATGTGATATGCAGTTGACTTTTAATAAAAACACGATTTTTTTTTTTTTTTTTAATTAATTTTAGAGACAAAGTTCTTCTTAAGAAAAATTATTTTTTAAAAACATCATGTGATATTGTAGTGATATGCAGGTGACTTTTTTAAAAAAACACAATTTCACATATTTTTCATTTAAAAGTGCTTTTGGAAAAATAAAAAAAAAACTAATAAATTATCACATGATATAGTGGTGATTTTCAGGCGACTTTTAATAAAAACAAAGAATTTTCAATTTTATTTCTTATATAAAAATTCCTTTTTAAAAATGGTTATCATTCTTGTGAAATATTATGTAATGTTGTATTGATATGCAGGTGACTTTTCCTAAAAATATCATATTTCATATACTTTTAGTTTAAATATTATTTTGAGACTTCTGTCGTTTTAAGTACCATTTAAAAGTAAGAAAAAATATCAAATGTGATGTTAAGGTGATTTTTTTTTTTTTTTAAATCTATTTAAATGAGAGTCTAAGCCTTATTCTTTTTTCAATTTATTAATTTTTCTTAAAAATATCTCCTGTCGTGCTGATGATTTTAATCTAAAACTAAATTTACTTAAAAATAAGTTTAATATTTTTAAAAATATCATATGATGTTGCTGTGATTTATAGGTGATTTTTTATATAAATAAGGAACTCACTATTTTTTTAAGCTTTTAATTAAAATTGTTTTTAAAAAGCAAAATTTTTAAAAAACATCATGTGATATTGTAGTGATATGCAGTTGACTTTTCCTAAATACATCAAATTTCACATATTTTTAGTTTTAAAGTGATTTTAAGGTTTCATGCTTAAAAAAACAAATTATAATATCATATGATGTTGTGGTGATGTGCAGGTGACTTTTTTTAAACACATAAAATTTCAGAATTTGTTTTTATTTAAATGTGATTCTAAGGCTGAATCTTTTTAAAAAGGCAAAAAAATTATTTCTATATCATTTCATGTTGTGGTGATGAATAGGTGACTCTTAGTAAAAACACCAAATTTGCCATTTTTTTAAATGTAAGGGTTAATCTTTTTTAAAATCTTTTAATTTATTTTTAAAAACTTCATATGATGTTGTGGTGATGTCGAGGTGACTTTTTTAAACACATAAAATTTCAGAATTTGTTTTTGTTTAAATGTGATTCTGAAGCTGAATCTTTTTTAAAAAAGGCTAAAAAATTATTTTTATATCATATGATGTTGTGGTGATGTATAGGTGACTCTTAATAAGAACACAAAATTTGTAATTTTTTTTTAATGTTTTTAAATGTAAGGCTTAATCTTTTTTAACATTTTTTAATTTTTCTTTAAAAACATCATATGATGTTGTGGTGATGTCCAGGTGACTTTTTTTAAACACATCAAATTTCATATATTTTTTAATTAAATGTCATAATCAAGGTAATTATTTCTTAAAAAATACAACTTTTGTGTAATGTCATGTGATGTTGAAGTGATTAGCTGGTGATACCTTCCGGAAATTAAAATTTTTATCTGTTTTAGATTAAAATGTGGCAAATTTTTCATGCAATCATAAAATATAAAAATAGCAAAATCAGTTTTTTAAAAAAAAATCAAAAAATATCACATGATGTTGTGATGATATCCAGGTGACTTTTTTTAAACACATAAAATTTTACATATTTTTTTATTAAATGTAATTCTCAAGTTAAATATTTAAGAAAAAATCGATTAATTGAAAAAAATATCATGTGATGTTGAATTGATTTGCTGGTGATATCTTCCGAAAATTAAAATATTACCTATTTTAGATTAAATTTTTCATCCAATCATAAAATGGCTAAATCTTAAAAAAAAAAAACTAAAAATAATAAAAATTTCGTATGATGTTGTGGTGATGTCCAGGTGACTTTTTCTAAACACCTCAATTTTCACATATTTTTTAATTAAATGTAATTTTCAAGCTAAATATTTTTTAAAAAAGCTACAATTTTTTTAAAAATATCATGTGATTTGCTGGTGATGGCTTCCGAAAATTAAATTTTTATCGATTTAGATTAAAATGTGGCAAAATTTTCATCCAATCATAAAATGGCTAAATATATTTTAGAAAAAAAAAAAAATTAAATATCATATGATGTTGTGATGATGTCCAGGTGTTTTTTTCTAAACACACCAAATTTTACATATTTTTTAATTAAATGTAACTCTCAGGCTAAAAAAATGAAATTAAAAAATATTTACTATCTGTAATATATTTTAAGGCCACTTGTCCCATTACTGGGCCTGGGTAGTGAAAAAAGTAGCGAATTGATTTTTGTTTTTTTGTTGTTTTAAATATTCTTAGCAAGTTTCTTTGGCTTGTCTTGTTTTAGATTTTTTTTATTTATTTTTTATTTTTATATCTATAAATAATATTAATTTCCCTTTTAATTTTTAAAGGAAATAAATCTTATATCCGTTTTCATTTCTTTAGCCACAACTGTACCTTTTTATTATATTCTTTTTATAGACATTGTTCTTTTTGTTGTTGTATTTGTTTCATTGTTACAAATAGTATTTGTTGCTAACAATATTGATTTCTACGGTTTATTTTAAACTTTTTTTTTTCTCTCTTTTTATAAATTTCAAATATTTTATTTTTTTTTCTTACCCCCCTCAATATAGATATAGTTAGTAAGAAAATTTAATACCCAGCATATAAAGCTGTATTTGTGTATTTAGTATATTTGTTTGAGTAAAATATTGAATGCTTTTTTTCCTCTTTCATTTATTTCTTGCTCCTTTACAATACAAATAAAAAATTTCTATAAACATCATACTCAACAATAATGATTTAACGTACTTTATTTTCAATATTTTATTTTTATTTTATTTTTTTTGTTGTTATTGATGTATACGAAGTATTATTTATTTATTTGTTAAAGGAAGATTTGTTTGTAATATAAGAAAAAAAAAAAAATATATAGAAAATAATAGAATAGTACTTTAGAACAATTTTTAGTGACAAGAAGGCAAAACCAGAAAAATAAAATAAATCTTAAGTAGAATATTTTTTTTCTGATATTTATTATTTGTGGTCTGTCTATATTTGCAATTTCATTTCATTTTATATTTTATTTTGGTAAATTACAAAAGAAATGTTATTTTTACTAAAGATTTTAAAAACATACTTAAATAATTTATTGAGTTTTTTAAAATAATTAAGCTAAATGTTTAACAAGAAAAAGTACTTTAATTTATAGATTTCTTTTTAAGAAATCATAAATTTTTAAAAAGCTATAAAAAGAGCAAACATTTTAGAGTAATTTTTAAGACTTAATTTACTAAATAAAAATACTTAACAAGAATTTGTTAAATTCTTAAAGAAAAAATAATTTTCTTGTACATTTTAAGCTCTAGAGGGTAATGGTGTATTTCGATTCGAAAACAAACTGAAACGAAATTTTATTAACAATTTATTGGTTTTCGAAAAAAGCCTTGTTTTGAATTGAATTACTTGAAATATTTTAAAACATTTCTTAGAATTTTATACAATTGAAAAAATCCTTTATGTTATCTATTTTTTTAAATTATGTCCATGTGTTTCCTTTGTTTGATTTTCGCTTTTATTTAATTTTCATTTTCGAATTTTTTTTCGGTTTTTTTTGTTCGGTCTTTTAAATCTAAGTGCATAAACATGTTTTTTGTTTTATGTTTTCCTTGACAATTTAAATCCACCAATTAAAAACTTTAACATATATTTTTTTTAAAAACTCATATTTGTGTGGATATTTTCTGGCATTGTTTTCTTTTTTTTTTTTTAGTTCCAGGTTGTTGACTAAAAACATTTAAATTAAAAGGATAGTATTTTTTCCATTCTAACCATGCGGGCATTAGTTTAACAAATAAGTAACCCGTAAAGAGAGGACATTAGGGTTAGCAAAACTATTAAAAAGATATCAAAGGACATATTAAGTCTAGGTTCTACAATTGCTCAAAAAGAAAATTTTTTGAAAAAGGTTAAAGTCCTTAATATCCTTGACCATAGTAGATGCCTTGAAAGATTAAAATACCGTTCAAAAGAAAACAATGCTTTTTGTTAAAAAGAAAACGTGTTTATGTTAATTGAACTTTTAGAGTAAAAAAAAACTATTTTTTTATTTTTAAAAAGTTATTGACTTTAAATCTCTTATAATTCATGAATTCAATGGGCAATTAATTGGGACTATTAAATTATATTATCAAAATTTTAATTAATAGTTACTTGTTAATTTTAATTGTTTAAAAACATTCCCTTAACACATACTCGATTAATCGAATAACTTTAATAAACGAATTCATTAATATCAACTATTTTAATAATCAGTAATAAAGAATTTTTTATTATTTAATTTATTTTTTTAAATTTAAAAAATTCCGTTTAATACATACTCGATTATCCGAATAACCATAATAAACAAATTAATCGTTACTCGATTATTTTAATAAGCGTTTAGAAATTCTAATATTTTGCAAAACAATCTGCAAAATTTGTAAATTTTGCTTTTAAAAAGCAACCTGAAAGTGACTAATCTATTAAACGAATTAATTGTTAGTCGTTTATTTTAAAAATCAACAATTAAAATTTTTTACTATTTTAAAAATCTTCAGAATTTTTAGATTTAAAAAGCATCCGCTTAAAAGCCACACTTTTAAACGAACAATCGTAGCAACCTAATTAAACACAACTTGCTTATTTTTATAATCAAACATTAAAAAATTGTTATATTAAAAAACATCTCAACATCTCTCGATTAATCGAATAACCGTAATAATCTTATTGATTGTTACTAAATTATTTTAATAATTACTGATTAGAATTCTAATATATTTTTAAAAATGTTAGCAAAAGTCGTTTATTTTTGTATACAAAAAGCAACTGGGTAATGGCTAATTGATTAGTCGATTAATCGTTATAATCGAATAAATTTAATGGTTTATTTTAATAAACAACAATTAAAATGATTTTATTAAAAAAAAAAAAAAAAACTTCAGATTTTTCGTATTTAACATTATCCGCTTAAAAGCTACATGATTAATCGAATAACCGTACCAGCCGATTTAGTTACAAATTGCATATTTTAATAATCAAAGATTAAAAAGGTAATAAACGAATTGATCTTTACTCAGTTATTTTAATAAGCGTTTAAAAATTATAATATAAATAATTTTAAATATCTACAAAATTCCTTTGTTTTTGTATTCAAAAAGCAACCGAGTAATAGCTAATTAATCGAATAACTCCTATAATCGAATTAATTGTTAATCGTTTATTTTAATATGTGTTTGTGCTGATGTTTGTAACACACAAAAATATTTCTCTAAGACCCACCTTAATTTATACTAATCGGCTTAGAATCACTTTGTGAGTCGATTTAAAAATGTCCGTCCGTCCGTGAAAACTTTGTAATCAAACTACAGGTTGCAATTTTGAACATAAATTAGTGAAATTTGGTACATAGGTTTTTTATGGTCCAAGGACGAATAAATACTCGAATATGCAAAAAAAAAATCAGTTTTTCAAAATTCTTCCAAAACTTCTTAAATTTTTGGGTTTAAAAAATAACAATAACCCAAAAAAAAAAAAAAAAAAAACGCATTATAATTATTCGTTTCGTGATTATTTGAACCGCTAAATGTTTAATTCTAATATTTTTTCATTCTACGGAATTCATCAGAATTGTAATAATTTTTAATTTAAAATAATCGTTTAATGATCATTTGAATAATCGAATAGCCACAGTAAAAGAATCGTTTATCGTTTCCTATGTATATACATATTCTTCAACATAAAATTCCAATCTCTTTTCAAAGTTCTCTTAAAAAATGTTATGTTTTTGGGCTTAAAATATAGCGGTTACTCGATTAACTTCATTTTAGTTGATTGTTTCTCTATTGTTTGTATCACTATGAGGCTTAGAATTTTTATAATTTGTGTTTAACTTTCGAATTCTTTTATTTTTCGATCTCAAAAGTGAACCGCATATCGATTAGTCGAATATATATAGTAATAGTAATCGTTATTATAATATTTAGTTACTTAAGGTTCTTTTATATTAAAAATACTCCAAAGTTAACATATTACCTAAATTAAACGTTACTCGATTATTTATTTCCTACATATTTAAGCTCTTCAAATATCTCACATTTTTGTATTTCTGTAAACGAGTTGTGGATTATGGTTACTTGATAATCATAGTACCCAAAGTATCCATTATTCGAATATCCATTAACTTAATCTAGTATTGAAATTACTTTAATTATTTGCATCATTATTGGTTTAAAGTTTCTAGTTTTTAAATTCAAAATGTTCACATTTTTATACCCACCATCAAAAAGATGGGGGGTATATTCATTTTGTCATTCCGTGTGTAACATGTCGAAGGAATCGTTTAAGAAATCATAAAGTATATATTTTCTGGGTCCTGGTTCGATTCTGAGTCGATCTATCCGTCTGTTGAAAGCAGGATAGGGCTCGAACGGGACTACGTAGGGGGACGAAATTTAGCTCAAATATTTATTTTTTATAAGGTTTGTTTTGGTAATGAAAATGGTTGATAAACAAAATGTTATGGGCTAAAAACTAGAACCACGGGGTGTCCGTTGTAGCTTAATTTAATACTTTTCTGCTGATATCTCTTAAACAAAAGTATGTACGACAACGAAATTTTGTACAGATAGTTCGGGGGTCGATATTAATATGGAAACCAAAAACGGGCGTTGTCCGACCACTTTACCGCCCACCTCCCACATAAGGTGAAACTTCAACGAAATTTTGTATAAATAGTTTAAGGACCAATGTAAACTCGGAAACAAAAAATGTACGTACTCCGTCCACTTTACCGTCCACCTTTCATATAACGTATAATTTGAAAAAGTTAATGGTGGGTATAAAGATTCGGCCGAGCCGAATATAACATTCGCGCTTGTTTTTTTTTTAATTTTTTAATATTAATAATTACTCGATTAATCGAATAAACATAGTATCCAAATAATTTGCTATTTAATTGATATTCGTTCTAATTCTCTAGAATTTGTATATTATTATATTTAAATGAAACCCGGACAACGATTAAATAAACTGGAATTCAAGTTAAATATTTTAAATTCAAAATGTTGATATTTTTAGATTTAAAATAGATGTGTATAATGGTTATTCGAATAATCGAATCCAAAACAACAGATCTAATATTCAAATTAAACGATCTAATGGTTTCATTTATATTCATGTAATTAATTTTTTTTTTATTTATTTGTAACTTCTCCGGAACTGTTTTAATTTTTTTTTAATATGAATGGTCCCTAGAACCTGTATTAAACGTTATTCGGTTACTTAATTATTGAATGTCTAGAAATTATTTTATTTTCTTTAATACTCAGAAATTCTTATATTTTTTAAAAGGGTTTTTCTTTTAATAATACACCAAACATTTGGGGGGATATTAGCTTTAATGGTTACTCGATTAATCGAATAATTTTATATTATATTTTGTTTAAAATGTCTAATAAATTCGTATATTTTATTTATTTGTAGTAAAACATTGAAAATGAAAAAAAAAAAAAATTAATAAATAAAGACGAATTAAGGTTATTCCCCTGAAACGATTAAAATTTGGTTCTACATTAATCGTTTCTCAATTACTTTTCTCTATAGTCGTAGATGGATGAATTTTTACGTTTTTTCTAAGCTAGTTTTATAAAATATTTCTTCAAAGCTTTAGTGATGTTAGAGTAAATGATCACTCTATTAATTGAATCGAAATTGTCTTAAATTTTCTTAAATGATTAATATTATATTTTAATATCATAACTTTTTGTATGTACAATTTATATCTCCCTAATATTTGCATTATACACATCACTTTTTTTTTCATTTATAAATGTATATAAAATCCACAAAGAAAAAAAAACCTGTTTAAAAATAACTAAAAACCTCAGGTATTATGTGAAAATAACCTAAAGGCATTTTGTTGTTGCAACTCATCCTTTTTTTGCAACATATTCATTCGTTTCGGTTATTTGCTATTTGAAAAAACAGTATATGAACACCAGGCCACTACTATTGCCACCAGCAAATGCAACAAACAGTTAAATTTACTACATATATAACGACCTACTCCTCCTCCTCCACCTTTTGAAACTTATTGTAGTCAAATAAAGGTGGTAAGAAAGAAGAATTAAAATAACATGATGGTAGCTAGTCGGCATTTTGGTATATATGTATATGTATGAACAAAACACACACACATACATATATATATATATATATACATATATAATTATGTATGAGTAAGAGCAAACACTGGTCAGTGTGTGAGAGCATGAGTATGTTAGTCTGTAATTTAAAATCAACGTCGAGCTGTCTGGCGCCAAAAAGTATTGCAGGCAAAAATGTTATAAAATTGTATGTGTGTGTGTGTATGTATGTACAAAAATAAATGCATTTACTAATACTATATGTGTGTGTGTTTTTTATAAACAAAAAATAAATGCATACATGCAACAGAAATGTTTGTAATACCCATATTAATACATATGGCTTACTCGTTTATACGCCGAGACTTTCAGTGAGGCATTTAAAAAACCCCTTTGGAAATTAAAAAAAAAAAAACTAAAGTTTAGTTACTTAGATTATTTCAAAATGTAACAAAATAAATATTACCCATACATATGTTTGAATATAATATTTTTTAAATGGTAATGTCATTTAATAAACGCTTTTTGAATAATGTTTATTATTTCCCTGATACCCTGATTACACTCCCGCACCTTTACAGTTTTGAAAAGAAGAGACTTCTTTCTTTTTGTATGGCCTCTGTTAATCAAAAAATGTTGGACCTGTAAAAGGACTACATGTACAGACGGTAGGACGGACATCGTTATCTCGACTCGTTAAGTGATTTTAAGTTGAAAGTTTTACCTTAAGATGAGTGTTGCGCCAATTTATTTATGCAGTAAAAAAAAATAGCATAAACGCTTAATACCCCTACCTTCTTGATGGAGTAAGATATATAAGTTTTCATTCAAACCATATGAATTATTTTGATTTTAAAATTACCGAAAACATTTTTTTCCTTAAGCACAAACATCTTTTTACTTACGACTACTTATATAATTTTAACAATTACCGACATTTAAGTGTTGCTCTAATTTATTTAATAAAAATCGATACCTAATTGGCATCAAATTGACACCATTTTGGTATAAAATTATTAAATTACATTATGTTTTCTATTAAATTTGTTAACGAATAGTATCAAAATGCTGATACCGTAAATTACCACTATAACCACTACTGTGGTGGATTTTTAATTGAAATTTTTCCCTCATTGTTGATATATTACATATTGAATTTTAAAAATTTTATTTGTTGATATCTGAGGATGTAGCCAGGATATAACAAAATATTGTCTCTATGCCGGACGTACGGACGGACGTTATTATATCACCAAAATTATTTGAAATGGCATGGCAAATGTATAAATGATTCACTATTATAACTGTAATAGCTGTTTAAATTTTCGTTGTGATAACTAAATTGATTTTTGAATGTTATTGTTAAATGATTCATTTATTACTTCAAAAAAGTTTATTAAAATTTAAATGTATTACTTATCATAATATTTTTATTAATATCTCCAAGTTCAATCAATCTATTATAATGAAAATTTTGCATGAAGTTGGAAGAGATAGTATTAAATAATATATCATTTACCGTAGATCATTATCAAATCATATGGTGGCAATATTATATCCGTCCGTCTGTCTGTCTGTCTGGAATATTAAATTTGAATCCCTAAATAAGGGCTTTATTGTTTCTACTCTCATTGCTCTAAATGTCATAAAACTTTTAATATAATTTTAACTTATGTAATCAAAACAAATAACAATAAATATTAAATTCAAAGAGAATGCTAAATAGCTTGCAAATCGTATTGACAATTATTAAAACATTTAGTTATTGTTTGTTCTTTTATAAGAGATTAAAATCAGAGTAGGAATAACACTCACTTTTTTGATTCGTTCGGAACATAATTTTTATTAGCGAATTTAATCCTAATTTTTAGAACGAATTTTATTTTTTTGTTTGCAAATTTCATTTTTTTGTTCGAAGATCAAAAATTTTATTTTCGAAAATAAAAATATTATTCAGGAATTAACCCGAAACGAATTAATCAAATTGAAGTTGTGTACAATGGTATAAAAAAATGTGTTGAATTATGACAGCCAAAAAAATCAACTGATATATTAACATACTTACAAATTTAAAATAACAAATATCATTGGATTTTTTATAGTCAGGTTTTTTTTTTTTTTTTGTCTATTCGATAGTTCATATCGCTAAAATGTATTTTTTAAACTTAAAATTTAGTTCGAAATCAAAAATTTTCCGTACCTTGATTAAAATGTTACAGATTTTTAAACAGAAAGTGACCAATTTATCTCACTGTGCAATAGCTTAAATTTTAGTAGCTATGATCACTAAACACTGTGTTATCGGTACGCATGCTGGAGGGTTTCTACTTCAAATGAAGAGACTGATCCGACCCCTGTCTAGGTGCATTTCTAACATCTTGACAGTTTAAGCTCTTACGTGAGTAAGATTCAGTAATATTTTATTATAGTTTCGGTGACCTCGAATACAAATTTTAGTAACTATGATTACTAGAAACTATTTTATCGGTGCTTATGTTAGTTGTGTTACCTCTTCCCTTTATTGACTTCTATAGAAGTTAACGCTTTGAAGAAGAGAAGGAATTAGTGTAGAACGAAATCTGTCGCTGTCACTTTATCGAGAAAGGGTAGAATATATTCCTCGGAATTGCTTATATGGAAGCTAAGTAACATATTAAACTAATTTCAATAAAATTCAACTAAATCCATCTCTTAGTCATAAAAGGTATAAGGTTCGTTAAGATCTATCTATGTATGACTACGTGACAGTTTAGGCTCTTACGTGAGTAAGATGCGGTAATATTAGTAGCTATGATTACTAGAATCTATGTGCTTATTTTAGTTACGTCTTCTCTTTATTGACTTCTATAGAAGTTAACGCTTTGAAGAAGAGAAGGACCATTATATTCGACGAAATTTGCTTAAATGGAAGCTGAGTGAAATAATGGAATGATTTCAATCAGCTTTAACTAAATTCATCCCTGAGTCACAAAAAGTGTAGCTACCTACTGTCGAATTATTTATTTACAAAACTGCTCCTTCTGGTTGATTACGGACAGAAGGACAGACATTGTAAAATCGTCCTAAAAGTGATTATGAGCCACACAATATACACTTAGGTGACCGTCGTATCTTTAATTTTGGATATGGCTAAAATCCATATTACTCTCTTTCAATATTTTAGTGAGAGGGGTATATAAAATTCTATATTGTATTCGATATTTTCTTCCATTAATTCAATGACTTATCTTAGGTGTTTCATTTTTACTCGATTACTTGGTAATCAATATAACTCTAACTTATCATAAAACTCTTAAATAATCATTTCGTGTAAATATTTTGTATGATGACTCATTTATAGGCTCTTCATTATAAAAGTTCTTGCCCCATAGCACTCACACAATTAATTCCCATTGGGTATCCTTTTTTCTCGCTCAAAACACGTGCGGTTATTTTTATGAGTAGGGAAAATAGGAAGTGCTTACATATATATGTATATGAATAAATGTATGTTGACAGTAACTGTATGTTTGTTTATTATATGAATAAGTAAATGTTTGTATGTATGTAAAGTAGGTAGAAATTTTATATGCTTAAATATTCAAATGTGTTTATACACTAAAGCAATACTCACGCCATATCAATGCTTTCAAATCTTTTATGGTTTGATGTGTATGTATGCATGTGAGTTTGTTTATCACGTACACATATTAAAGTAAAGTATTTAAATAGTCAAACACACGTACATATAACAGGCTCTTAACCAAATCAATATACTTTTATACTTACTTATATGTACGTATTTATTTAATTGTCTTGTATTTTACTGTTCTTCTTGTTGTTGTATACTTTTGGCTGTTGTTTAAATTGTGTTGCCTATATTTAGGCTCCATATTTTTTTTTCATTAAAATTTTTGTTGTTGTGTTGGGGTGTGTGTATATATGTGGGGTAGGTAGGGATTTTTTTTTGTAAAATTTTTATTTGAGATTTTGTGTTTGCTTTCATTTATTTAAGCCTTCTGCAATGCGTATTTTACTATAATGTTACTTTAAAAATATTGTGCTACACATACATCTATATGTACATATGTATGCATATATATGTCTGTGTTTAAAATAAAATACATATGTTGGTTTAAATATTTGTAAGAGTGCAAATTTAAACACATATGCAGTTTTTTTCATATATAGTTTACGACTTTATTGAAAATTGGATTTTCAATTGGTTTGCAATAACGGAAATTAATTCGGAAAAAGTGAGAATTATACTACAATTTTTTGTTGTTGTTGTTGTTATTTGTATTGTTGGTATTTTATTTCCTACATATATTCATACATATATTTGAAATACCTGTTATAAAGCAACTGTTTACAAATACTGCTACAAATAGTTATATTTAACAAAAAAGAAAAATAAATAAATAGTTTGTAAATATTTTTTGTTAGTATATATGTATTAAATATATACTATGTATATACATATGTACTTACATGTGTATTTTATATCTATTTATAGAAAACAAAACAAAAAATCACTTCTAATATTTGTTCAATCGTTTTGTATTTGTTGTAGTTGTTTTTGTTTTAATTAAATAAAGTGGTTTTAAATCAAGCGCACAAATTAATCAGGAAAATTGTTAAAAAAACACATACACATACACATATGTGTGTATATTTAAGTATGTTATACCTAGTACTATTTTTTTGTATTTAAATAGTTGCTAAATAAAAAAGAACAAATAGCAACTATTTAAACTGTTGGTTTAATTTTATATTTTGATTTATTTAGAAATTAAAAAAAAAAAAAAATCAAACAGACAACTAATTAGAGACTTAATTTATCGTTTAAATAATGGTAATAATTTGGAAAATTAAAAGCTATAAACACATAAACATGAAGCTGTTAGAAAAAAAAAAAAAAACTTAATAAAAATTTTAATTTAAAAATAAATTCAAAATAATTACATACATACGTTTAAAATTTATAATAAAAAATCTTTTAAAATAACACTTCTAAAGCCTTGAATTTCCAACACCACACGGTAAGGCCAATAGCAAAATTTTTACTTCATAATTTATAATAATAAACTACTGGTCGGATCGAATTAAAATGTTTTTTTTTTTTTATTTCAAAAATTGCCAAAAATTTGTTTTTGAAGCAATTTGAAATATTTTTGGAGGAATGAAGGATTGATATTTATTTTACATAATACATAAAAATAATAGTAAAAAATATAGTACTAATGTGTTTTTTGAGCATTTTAAAAAAAGTCTTTTGAAAAGTTGAAATTTTTCATACAAACTGCACTCCTGCATTCGTTTTTAGCTGGACGGAAAGTAGTTTAGTGACAAATGGATCTAATCATATTTTATAATTAAACAGCGTCAATAAATTAAAAAATACTCTCTATACAATTTTTCTATTAATAGATAAACATGACATTTTTGTTAAAAATATACCATTTTCAAACAATGCTGGATGTAGGGTGCAAATCTAAAACAATTTAAAATTTATTTATTAATCATTTATGAAGCCTTGTCTTTGGAAATATGTACAGAAAAATTTATTTATTATAAAAAATTTAAGAAAAAAGTGAAAGAATTGTAAAATATTTCTGTAAAAGAAATAGCCTTATCTCAAGTTTTTTTACGAGTGCAGACTTTGAACATTTTTCAAGGCCAGACGAATTGAGATAATAAAAGAAATGTTCAAAATATTGTTTTGGAATGTATTATAAGTTACAAAATAATTTTAAAAACTTTTTCCTTTAAATACTTTGGAACCTATTCCCAAAAAAAAAAAAAGTAAATAAAGTCGAGACAAAAAATCAAAATTCAAGAGTAAAAATATTTTTAAATGTAAGAGATAACTAAGATGAGCAAGCATATTCTTTTTTTCTTCTTTATTAAAGTACTTTACAAAAATAAAAAAAAATAGTTGAAATCGGAATTGATTTATAGAAGTTACGATTTTTTTAAACTTTTACATACTCAATATAGTCCAATTTGACACCCTGTAGTTTATTTTGTGTTATCACAGGGTGATTACAAGGTGATTTATTTGAAAGCTTGGATCCTCTTCTACAACTTTTCTATACATTTCAATTTGATACGACCAGCAGTTTAGAAGATATAGATTTATTACCAAAAATGTTACGATTTTAATTTTGCGGTAATAATCCTTACTCTATATAAATGTTCCTTAAACTATTGTTGGTACTTAATAAGCAATCCTTTTGTTAATATTATAAAATTTTGAAACTTGATTTATTTACCTAAACTTTTTACTTCTTTAGTCAAATTTTTAAATCAGTTACTTCGTTAATGATATTTGTCTTAATGTTAGTTTGTTAAATAATTATTTGTTTTCTTTTTCCTTAAACAATATTGATCAAAATGAAAATAAATATTACTATTTTACTACCATTATCATTAAATCTTTGAACTTATTGATATCTTAAATTGTCTAGTCATTTAAAAGATTTAAATCATAGAAATAATAAAAATCCAAGTTATTTTTCGAGCCTTAAAAATGCCCTGAGTCATAAAAATATATTTCGACAAATCACAGCCCAGTAATACAGTAAATTAGTTTTGTTTATTGCCAAGTCATTGTAATTATTGCTGACCTACTTAATGATTTGTTTTACTATTTTTTTTTTTTTTTCAAAAATCATGTTCTTAGGAAAAACGTATTGTAGAAACTGAAGTAAGATAATAAATAATCTTTGTATGCATTAATATACAAACTAAAGCCTATATTAAGGCATTTGTATAAAAGTAAAGCATAATTTGTGGGGTTAATATGTTGTTGACCTGTATATGGATATGAAAAGTTTCTAATCATTTCTTAATGGTTATTAAAAATTCAAAATAACATATAAGTAATTTTAGGGACAGGTATTGTATAGAGGCCTTGCTATAGCCCCTACATAGATAGATGAAAAGATTTAAGAGTAGGGAGCAGATTTATGTGCTTTTATAAGTAAAAATAAGTCCCAAAAATATGCTTTTAGAAACGTGTAAATTATTAAAAATTGTAATGCATATTATAACATATTTTCGGGGCTCATTTCAAAGTAAAAAGTAAATGGATGAAAAGCCAGTCTTTAATTGTTTTTTCCCTTATTACACCTTAGAATGCGAAATATAAGGCTTATTTAAACAGAAAAAACTATATATTTAAGCGTAAATATTAAAGCAGATTTAATAGATTTATTAATTTAAAATAAACCCCTAAAATATGCTTTAAAAAATGTATAATGTGCACTTAATTTTTTTTAATAATTTACACTGTAAATTTCTAAAAGTACATTTTTTTTACGTATAAATGCATGTAATTCCACGCCCTATGTCAGGAGGACATTTGTATGGGGTTAAGGTCAAATAATATACCGATTTCAATCAGTTTAAAAATATTTATTACAAAATTTACATGAACAGATAGATAGACAAACAACATTAAATAGACTCAGAAAGTGATTCGTAGAAACTGGCAGAAATGGGCGTCATTATACATTTCTGCCCATTGAGAAATATGTGGTAGTGGCGGCAAAGAAAATAAATACTAAAATATTATAGACTTCCTAAGAACTCTAGTGTATTTCAAGATCATAAGGTAAAGAGTTAATTTTTTACATTGATTGTCAGACCGTATTTAAGACTCCTATGATCCAGCTTAAAACATCTTAGAGTGAGATAGCGCTATACTATCGATCAGTTTTCAATTCAGGGTACTCAAAGAGTAGATCTTTTACAGAACTAATCGTGAGTGGAAAAGTGAAATGAAAAAGGAGCAAAGCAGCTGTTGAAAATAAACATAAGAAGTTGAAATCACACTGGGTATTTTAACAGAACACTATCTGATCAGGTCTACAATAAGTGGGTCTCTGTAAGAAGTCCGAAGAGATTAAAGAACCAAAAACTGTGGAGCATATAAATTATCACTGCCCACGTTAGCTATATCTTTTTGTCATTTTCTGATCTTAAGTCTGCAACTTTTATCCTGAGAAATGAAATTAGTTTTGCACCAACAATCTTAAGAATATTTTCCATAATATTAGTTAATATGATGTAAATCCATTTGCAAATTCTCTTTGAAATTGAAATTTATTGTTATTTGATTATATAAGTTTAAATTAGATTAAAAATTTATGAGTATAAAGACTTTAATTAATTTAAAACGTGATAATATAACAGTATTTGAGATTAAATATTAATTTTCCAGAAAGACAGCTGGACAGACATAATATGCCCACCATATAATCCTATAACGATCTGTGGTAAATGGTATGTTATTCAATATTATATCCTCCAGTTTTATACAAATTTTCAATGTATTGGATTAATTAGATTTTGAGATATTAATAAATACGTTGAGATAAGTAATAAATTTTAAAGTAAATTTTCAAAATAAAATATTTTTTTATAAAAAAGGCGAAGATACTAAGTCATTTTTATTAATAACTCGGAAATCAAATGATGAAAATTTACACATCTATTACAGTTAAAATAAATAATCAAATTTATGTTTAGCATGTTATTTTAAACCATTTTGGTGGTATAAGTACGTCCGTCCATACGTCCGGCCAATATGCAAAATATTAATTTTTCATTTTATATTGATTTAAGCGCGGATGTAAAGTGAACAGCAAATTTTAATACATAATTTCTGTACAAGAATTTTAACCACGGTTCTATTGTTTTCGAAATTAATGACAAAAAATTAAAGCAAATTAAAAATTTTATAAAATTTTCAAAAAATATTTACGAATAGCTCGATTTTTAGTATTTGTCACAATGCTTCTGAATGAGTAAATAAATGTAAATAAGTTATTTAATCATCTTGGCATAAATTTATCATCAGATCGATGATTCCCAGGACCTAACACACTTCTTTAAGTATACCTGCGGATTTAACAATGTTCGTCCATCTGTCCTTCCTTATAAAATATGGTACCAAAATTTCCAAAAAATAACTTTACAATTAAAAGCAGTCTATTATGTAACTTCCAGCAGTAGTTGTTTATTAATAGCTTTACTCATTAATCTATAAAATTTAAGTTATACATAAAAATGTTTTTTAAGAAATTTAAAAATTTGTTGCCTATATTAAGGGATTTAAAAAACTCTTATTATTTTCCTGTAGTAAACAAAATTCTCTTAGTCATAAACATTTTTATTGTTATTATTCTACATTACTCTGGACATTATTAATAAAGTCATAGACTTTATCAATTTCTAGAAATAATCTAAATGTTTATAAAATTAAAATTGTGTGGTCTACTTTTAGGTGTTGTTCATAAATTTCTTTTCCCCCATAAAAAAAATAAATAAAATATTTTAATACTTCTCTAGCTTTTAACATTAAAATATTTAATAATATTTCTATTTTCAACACTTCAAAGCTGTAAAAATTCTTTAACAAATTTTTTTATTTCCCAACCATTATTGGTCTTTTAACAAAATAATAAAAATTACGATTATGAGTATTTCTATAAAAATAAATAAAATTGCATATATTTTGTATTAAATGATTTTTATTTTCTATGTTTTTGTAAGGTATTCATAAATGTCAACAATTTTGTTTTATAATCTATAATGGTCTTCTTTATTGAGACAAAAAAAAAAAAGCGAACTCCTTAAAGTATGCCATTAAATTTTTTAGAGGAAAGGAGCAAAAAATAGGAAAAAAAAATAATAATAAAATGGTATAAAAATCGATATCGTTGGCATTTTATGAATTTGTATAGAAGGCATTTTTTTTATAAATTCATTTTCATTTTAATTTTATTTTTTTCTATGTTCATTGCTGGTATAAGTCACGCGAACCTAAATACCATTAACATTTGCTTACGCCTCAATAGTGGAAGAACAAAAAAATAAAAAAATATTTTAAATAGAAAAGAAAAAAGAAAAAAGGAAAGCAAAGTCATCAGCAAACAGCTTTAATAGAAATAGTATGTATTTGTGTTGGTATATTGGTTTGTTTAAATGTTTGTTGGGTTGTATGAGTATACGAGTGTGTGTTTGTATATTAAGCGTGTTAAAAACATTAAAGTGAAATTTCCAAATTACAAAGGTTGGGATGGAGGGGTGTTGTTAACACATATAGCAGCTGAATAGAACGACAACTATACTAAACTGGGTGCAGCAGTTAAAAGTAATCAATGTCCTCCTTTTTTTCTCCTCTATTTGCTAACAACAACAAGAACGAAAAGAACCAGATAACATAAAACTGATAAAGAAAATGACATGAACATAAAAATATATTTATTTTCGTTTATATATTTTTCAAATTATACTTACATATATACAAATACATAGAAATTTCCACAAACACATATATACATACATACTTACAATTACACTCTTTGCCATAAATGACAAAGTATTTCAGTTTATGAACATTTAGACACGTAAAGAATACAATAAAAAAATGGAAGGGAAAGAAAAGTACATTAAACAAAAACATACTATAAAAAAATAAAGAGTACTTGTAGTTGTTTTCTTTCTTTTGCAAAACAACAACAAAAAATAAATTTTATTTAATTTTTTGTTTTCTTTTTTAAAAATTTTATTTTATTACAAGAAGTAACAGCAAATAAAAGATGTTTTCACAAAAATCTATATTAATGGCAATAACCTTAGAGTAAAAGTGAATAAAAATCTGTTGCATAATTTAAGGTGTTCATTAAAAGTAAATTAAATAGTATATTTTTAAAAGCTTAAAAATAAAATTATGTAAATTTAATATTAAATTATATACAAAATTTAAAATTTTTAAAACTACTGAAGAGAAATTTTTGTCAAATTAAATAAAATTTAAAATTTTTTTTTCTTTTACTTTCTTTTAAATCAAACCCTAAAATGTAATTTAAAACCCAGTAAATGTAAATAAATTGTACCCATATTTTACCAATATATATCTTAGTTAATTTCCAAAAATTTATTACCATAGATTTACACCTTTAACAAACATAATTATGGGGGATAAAATAAATAGAAAAAACAAGCTAAATTATTAAATCACCCCTTCCTTAAACCTATAAAATGTTATGGAATAAAAACAATAAAACAAAAATTACCTTTAATAATAATGTTTACTTAACGTATGACGTAAACCCTTTACTTACACCCACAAAACACATTAAATGAGGCAATGGTTTTATATAAAACAATATACCACCTAAAAATATGCTAATTATCTATAACATACATATCATATGACATTATGAATGGAAGCTTAAAGCGTAATGTATTGTTTTTTTGTTTATTTTTTAATAAAAATAAAAAAACATTATTTTGTAAAGGAAACCTATAATTATAGCGACAAATATTTAGTATTTAACAATTCATTTTTAGCTTTTTACTTCGTAATAATATCTAACTCGTCTTTAAATAATTATGACTATTAAAAAATTAATCAAGATATAAATTAATACATTCTATAGAAGAAAAAACTTTAATTCAATTCTGTTTTTAGTATTTAATTAGATTTTTTTACTATTATTAAAAAAAAAATAAGTAAAGGCCACCACTGTCTTTTTTTTATTAAAAGGTATTTTAATTTAATGTTATATTGTCCTTTAGTTTTTCTTCATTTGTATCATATTTTGTAATTTTTTTTTTTTTTTTTTGTTTTTGTTAATTATATTTTTCAATGCATTTTTTAAATCAATCATGTACCGTATTTGGTTTATTTATTTTTTTTTTTCGTTAAACGAAAGTGTTATCAGTTTATGTTATTATAGCCTAAAAGCTTTTTTTTGTGGCTTAATAAATAGACAAAACAATTTAACCCTTAAAAGCCACAGTATTTGTTTGTTTAAAAACAGCCGTAAGATATGCTATCTTTGCTAAATCATATGTTTTGGTCCATGTGTTCAGAAAATTTCTTTCAATAAGTTAATGATTTTTAGTCTTTAACTTTTTTGGCATTTATAAATGAACACAATTTTATAACTGTTTGAGAGTATTTTTCATAATAAAATAAAATATTCTTGAAACAAAAAAAAAAAAAAAAAAATAATACTAATTTAGATTTTAATCGATTTTTTTTTTATTAACTCTGAAACAAATCGAATTATTAGGATCAAAATTTGCTGAAAATTTAAATTTATGATTAATTGTGATTCAAATGTAGCTTTTTTATATATCTTTATGAAATTTTATGATGGTATCATTATGTCCCTCCATCCGTCCGTACGCAAAGAAGGAATTTTGTTGTCGTTTTCTAAAGATGTCTTTAATATTTTAAACTTTAATAAAAATAAGTCTTTAACATTTTAATCTTTAAAAGTAAATTTACTGAATAACACTGGTCGACAAAAAAATACAACACCATTTACGAATAGTTGGACTTGATGTGCTAAACACGAAAATGCTTTCAGTTTTTTCCATCAGGTCTGGATTTTTTTTTTATGGGCATGTCTAATATTTCGTCTATAGTAAGGCCATTCCTTTAGTAAATTTCTTTATAACTTAAGAACGGTCTACGATTGACATAAGTGATACACCACAAGATGCGTACTAAAAATATCTTCAAATCTCCCAAACTTAATTATACCCTACACCACCAAAGGTGGTTGGGGTATTATTTTTTATTTGCTCAATAGTTTCGAAGTTATTTTAATAAATGAAAACGTCAAAAATGTTACAGTTTATCAATTTTATCTTAAAGCTGGTAATGCTGCGAATCAATTAAAGCATGCATCTTTAAAATTGATGCATAAAGCTTGATTTTATTCACAGTTAAGTAAAAAAACCCATACAATTGTATAAAAATGCAGTGGTGGGCAAAAAAATTTTTTTTTTTTTTTTTCTTGAAACAAAAATAGATGAACTAAGTGGATTTTGATGCTCATGACTATTATCATCAACTTATTCAGCAGTCACACTATAAAATTCTATAATGGTTTGTAAAATTTAGGCTATAAGTCAAGAACCGTTTACACGAATTTAATAAATTATACACCAAAATACGCATAAGAGAATTGTCTTCCAGTTGTGTCAACAATATTTTTTATTCGCTCAAGAGTTTTAGAGTTTTGGATCAAAATTTTAAAGATTAAAGATAACAACGGAAATATTAACTGTACAAAAAATTATGTAAATTCAGCTCGAAGACAATTTAGGTCGCTATATATTGAAGTTTAATTTATCTCAATAGGACAAACTGTTCTCGAGTTATACAAGAGTGACTGCCTAAAGAGTGAGATCAAAATTCTTAACATACATAATATTCAATAACTTGGAAACGGTTGATCTTAGAGTTTTCATTATTTTTTTAATCATTTGATAATTTAGCACAGATCACAGAAATATATAATTTTTATGATTCTAACCACTAATTATAAAATTGTGAACCATTTTTGAAAACCCTTTCTTTGGAGATTTGATAGTTGCTTCAGTCACTTTTTTGGAACAGTGTGCACATCTTCGGTTAAAATCTTCGGTATTTAGGGACATCTTTTTTGTGCTCTTGAATTCACTTTTCACAAGAGCTCAATATCTTTCCACTGGTCTAAGCTATGGACAATTTTGAAAATTGACCTCTCTTGGTACTAAAACTATGTAACCACTCCAGAGCTTTCTTACCGTAGTGACATGATACCAAATGGGTCCAAAAATATGTGGACACGTTGTGCTTTCTTAAGAAAAGAAGAAGTCTTTTTTGCAAATATTCCTTTATGCATATTTTGGTATTTATAGATCCGAATGTATCAAATGACTTTCCTGTTTTGCCGAAACTGCAAAAACCTTGTCATACCATAAATTTTGTAAGAAAATTTTGCTGCTTTTGGGTCTTAAACTTATCTCCAACATTGCTTCGAGCATTGGAAATAAAAATTTTTGAGACACAAGCTGCGAAGATTCTGCCAGCACCTACGTTTCTTCGTCAATTATACAGCTTGAGTATTTTTGTATGAAATTTGGTTTTAAATTCCGAGTCCTATTTTTGGTTTGTAATTTTTTTTGCAGAATTCCTGTTTGGAATTTGTTGAGCTTTATATGTTATCAACTTTCCCATTAGCTTTAAATTTT
Source organism: Protophormia terraenovae (assembly GCA_951394005.1). Taxonomy (NCBI): domain Eukaryota; kingdom Metazoa; phylum Arthropoda; class Insecta; order Diptera; family Calliphoridae; genus Protophormia; species Protophormia terraenovae. Next base: position 105,654,885 of record OX596077.1, read on the forward strand.
CGCACCGGAGTTCCTTTCAATATGCCTTCAATTTTCTGGCCTTCCCAATATCATGTGGTCCTTTTTTCTTACCGAACTAGGTTTCACATCAATAGTCAAATTCTCCTGATACATTAGAAACGGTTTTACGGTCGACATTTAATTCTGTGGCCAATTATTTGTAAGACCTATTTGGATTTTTTGAAATTTTTTAATAACTTGTAGGACGTAAATCTTTTTCGTCACTTATTTTGATGACAATAAGGACAAATTAACATGGTTGTTATTAAAAATAATAACTGAAGTATTTTTCCATGATAACTAGATCAAAAAGAGATTTGAATATTGATTCCGAAAAAAGTTATGAGGCAAAATGTGTGTTAAGATTTTTTCGATCTTACTCCTTAGATGCGAGGTCATAATAGTCATGACCAAAAAAAAAAAAAAAAAGATCGATACGTGATAGAAAAAATAAATTCCATCTAATCCACCTATTTTTTTTTTTTTTTTATTTAAGACGAAAACATTTTTTTTTGCCCACTAGTGTATCTCCACTCAATTTTTATGATACATGGCTTTATTTACACGTAGTTTTACCAACTTTGAGATAATGATGATGAACGGAAAAACTTGTGTTGTTTTTACTTTTAAAAAGAAATTTTAGTAAAAAAAGAAATCTTGAATTTAGTATGAAAAAATTTTTTTCGGACACTTATTTAGAGCTACTATTGCTAAAATAATGAAGCAGACATATGTTTAACATATTATTTTAAACAATTTTGGTGGTAATAGTTACGTCTATCCTAACCACTATCACAGAGGTAATGTTAAGTAATCTTTTAGCTATATCTGCAGATTGGATACCAATTCCATTAAAAATTATTTTTTCACTCAAGATATTTTAATTTTTTAATTTTATTACTTAGGAGTAAAAGTATAATCTAAGAAAAATTCTTTATCTAAATGATATATTCCAAAAAGATTTAAATGCGATAATAATTATCTTTAAGTTTTGCTTATTGGTGTCCTAGCTAAAAATCATCTTGCAAATCTCTACAATCATCTAGCAAATTCAATAACCAAACGAATATTTTATAAATAATTTATAATATTATATATAGCGTTTATACGCACCTCTTAGTCGTAATTAAAAATTTTGCAATATGAAAATTTTGCTGTATAAACAGTTAGTTAATATTTTATTTGCGAGTTAGCTAATGAAGCTAATTCAAAATAAAACTGACGGTGTTGCCACTTTATTTTGCCTTCATAGAATTTTTGCTGTATTTTTACCATCTGGTACGACAAATAAAAAATATATTTATTTATGTAGATTTTGAAAGAAGCATTTGGATGAATACTTTGATGTTTTTGTGACACCCTACGTTGTCCTGTTCGAGCCCTATCCTGCTTTCAATAGACGGACAGACGGACGGACATAGCTAGGTAGACTCAAAATTGAACCAGGACCCAGAAAATATATACTTTATATGGGGTCTTAAATGTTTCCTTAGACATGTTACACATGGAATCCTAAAATCAATATACCCTCCATCTTTTTGATGGAGGGTATAAAAATGTAAAAAATAAAAAATTTGCATTTCGTCATTAACTTTGAATTTTTCGAACATACGAAAATTACAGTGAAAAATAATAATCTTCATCAAAGTCATGATGAAATGAAGCTTTCTTTGAATGTGATTTCAGTGTTAAAAGTGAAAAATTATAAAATGGATTTCAAAAATTATTATTTTCTTCTCCTTTTGGAAATATTTGAATTTCGAAGTAATGTTCGAATATTTCAAACATAAAAAAGTATTCCTAAAAAATATAATTCAATTGTATTTCAATGCTAAATTAAAAAAAAAAAAAAAAAATACTACGTTTCGAATTTATATGGAAAAACTACTCTAAAAAGTAGAAAATATTGTAATTTTGATGTTAAAAATAAAAATAAAAAACTGTCGTAGTTCGCAGTTAGAAATTAGTTTTGAATTTTTATTTATTTTTATTTTCTTAACTCAAAAAGTCCTTTCATTTCAATAACGTAAAATCATATTAATTCCAGATTTCTTAAAAAAAAAACTTTTGGATTTCTGTTAAATATGTCCGAAGTCATTATGAAATAAAAAGGAACATATATGAAGCTCGGTTGTCAAAACCTAAGTTGGAAAAAATTAAAATTTAAAATTTTTGATTATTCTCTTGTAATTGATTTTTTTTTTTTTATCTCCACGTCTATGAAAATAATTACGGGGTTTATATTTCAACTAAAAATCAAGTTTAAATATTTTGACTTGAAATAAAACGATTCGAATATCACCATACCTTATCTCATTAAAGTATTCCTAAACTAAATCACAAACATTATTGTCTTTCCTTTTCGCAGAATATTGATTTAAATTTTTTATTTGAACACAATTTTTACACAAACCCCTTAAGCAATATATTTGTGTTAAATTAAATTGTTTTTTTAATTTAATTCCCTATAGGCTCATATTAACTTCAGTTATAATGAAACCTCCTTAGAGGGTTAATAATTCAAATAACTCAATAAAAAATTGTATCTTCTGCCGCAACGTAAACAACTCCCTCATAAAAGATATATTTTTTTTCACTACATTTGTTTGAAAAAAAAAAGAATAATTTTTTAAAATAAACAAATAACATATTAAATAGAAATAATTGAAAAAATATTTGCACATTTTTTATATACATACATATGTATATGTTTACATACACATTCATATAAATATTTATTAAAAAATTTTGACGTATACACAGACATTAGAGTAGAATATATAGACGTTTGACAGATGACTGGAATAATGGCATTTAAATGTGTGGAAAGTCATTTATTTATAAAAAATATAAATAAAAAAAATGAAATGAGTCAGAGAGTGTTAAGAGAAAAAAGAATAATAATACATATTCGACTACAGACACATACTTACACATATAAATGCAAATAGAAATATTTAAACACAGACCATCATACTGGTAACAGTGAAAGAAAAAGTATTAAAAATAATTTTTTCAGAGTTTGTATGTATGAGTATATAAGGATAAAAAAACCATTTTGTATTTATGAAAACAGTGGCAAATAAAAATTAAGAGCTTGTTTTTTTGATTATTTATTTATTTTTTTTTTTTTTTCAGTAAAATATTTTTTAACTTGTCCATAAAAACAATCTAGTTAAAATTTTATTTTAGCTATAATCTACTTACAAATATTTATTGTAAATAATTGTCTACATTTTCCTACACACTGTTATATTCATATGTTAGTGTGTGTCTTATTTTTTATTTAATAGTATGTGTATAATTTAAAACTGAAACCCAACATTGAAACTGCATTTCAGTACGTTGTGTTATAATTTCTTTTTTTTCTTCAGTACAATTTTATTCACATTTTTATTCATTTACATTTTTTTATATAAATTTAATGTTTTTAAATATTTCTTTTTTACTACTTTTTTTTGCAACATATGTTAAAGCCATGAATATTTGTAAATTAATTTGCATAGTTTTATTTTTTTATTTTTCCCCATAACCCCAACTACTACGACTCAATATTTATTTTAAACTCATGCCGTGTTATAATGTTTTTTTTTTTTTTTTTTTTTTTTTTTTTTTTTGATTGCTGTAATTTTATTTTTATTAATTAAAATATATTTGTCAAGTAAACAAAATGATTTCAGTATTTATTGTCATTTAAATAGTAATTGTAGCGGAAAAAAATTAACTTTAAAATTATGTGAAAAATTGGAAAAAGGGAAACTTTTCACACAGAATATCAGTTACAGTTAAACTTTTCTGTTTAAAACTTTTTGGCGGAAACAAAATTGGTAGAATTTAACTTGAATATATGAAAATTACATATACTTTATTTTCTGTTAAATTGTTTTAATAGAATTTAAATTTGAAGGCGTATTTATTTATATATTTTTGGGGATATTAAAATTTTTATATTTTGTTACATTCACATATTAAAAAGCAAAATAAAAATAAAAGACTTAAATTTTTCAGGTTATGTAAAAATTTTATAAAATAAATGTTACCTTTTAAACAAAAATGTATTAAATAAAAAAAAAAAAAAAAAATCATTAAATAAGAGAAAACCACAATAGTAACTAAAAAAATTACACATAAAAAAATTTTGTACCAAAAATTGTACCAAAATGTTTATTCTAAAAATATTTACTACATAAATTTATATCAACAAATTTTGAAATACAAAATTTAGAACTAAAAAAAATCTTGTGCTAATGATATTTGTATTAAATTTTGTATTAAAATTATTTGGTATTAAAAATTTTGTTTTAAAAACTTTTATATTAAAAAAATTATATGCCAAAAAAGGTATTGTTTTTATTATAAAAATATTTACGAAATAAATTTATACCAAAAAATTTTGAAATACAAAATTTAGTACTAAAAAAATGTTGTGCTAAAGATATTTGTACCAAATTTTGTATTAAAATTTTTTGGTGCTAAAAAATTTTGTTTTAAAGACGTGAATAAAATAATAAAAGAATTTATGGAAAAAAATTTTGTTTAAAAAAATATTTAGTAAACAATATTTAAACTCTTTTACAACAAAATGTATTACTAAAAATTTTTTCCTAATAATATTTATAGCAATTCAGTACTAAACATTATTATAGCCAAAAAATGTTAAGTAATAAATTTTCTTTTAAAAATTTTATGCTAAAAAATTCTGTAAAAATTTTAAAACTAAAAAGATTAAAAAAAGTTGTGCAGAAAAATTTATTAATAGAAAATGTAAAAATTAGTACTAGAAAAACTTTCTAAAAATTATTTTAGGAAAAAAAAAAATTAACTTGTAAACTTTCTTTAAAAAAATTTTACTAAAAAAGCTTTGTATCAAAAAATTTTTTACTTAGAAAGTTTTGTAAAAATTTTAGAACTGAAAAAAGTAGAAATAATAAAATTATTTACTAATTTGGAAAATTTTAAATAAATAATTTCAGAAAATCTGCAACAAAATTCAGTACTAAAAAGTTTTTTGCTAATGTACTAAAAATTGTTATACCCAAACGATTTTGAACTTGAATTTGATTTTCCTTTAAAATGTATAATACTAAACAAGATGTGTAAAAATTTTAGAACTCAAAGAAGTTAAAAAAATTTATATGTAGGAAAAAATATTTAATAAATATTTTTAATCAGAAAATCTTTGCAACGAAATTTAGTACTTCCAATTTTTCTACTAATATTTTTAATTAATTTTATACTAAAACCAAACGATTTTGAACTTTCTTTTAAAAAATTTGTACTAGGAAATCTAAACCATACTATTTAGTACTAAATTTTTTTATTTTTTAATTTTAGAACTGTAAAAAATTAAACAAGAATTTCTGCAAAATAATTTTGTTTTAGAAAATATGTTTAGTAAATTACTTTTGATTCAGAAAATCTTCGCAACAAAATTAAGTACTAAACAATTTTGTGCAATAATATTTATATTAAATTTCGTACTAAAAGTTGTTGTAATCAAAAAATTTCGCACTAATAAACCTTATAACTTTAATGAATATTTTAATTCAGAAAATCTTCGTAACCAAATTTAGTTCTAAAACATTTTATGCTAAAAACATTTCTATTTAATTGTGTACTAAAATTTTTCATAGCCAAAAATTCTCGAAATAATAAACTTTCATCTAAAATATTTCTAGTAAAAAAACTTTATAACAAACTATTTTGTACTAAAAGAGCTTTTAAAAGCTTTAAAAGAAATGAAGAAAAAATATAGTAAATAATTAAAATTGAGTCAAAAATCCTTCTATAACAAAATTAAGTACTAAAAATTGTTTGCTAATAATATTTACATTAAATTTTGTACCAAAAATTATTGTACTTCCTCCTATAAAATTTTTTTTATCTTTTTTATTTTTTCAGTTCCAAAATTTTTTGCCAAAATTTTTTAGTACAAAATTTTTTCCAAAAACTGAAAAAAATAAAATAAAAAAGAATTTGTCCAAAAAATTTAAATAAACAATTTTAAACCTAAAAAAAAATCGTTACAAAATTTGCTACTAAAAAAATTGTGTGCTAATAAAATTTGTATTTAATCTTGTACTAAAAAGTGTTGTAGCCAAAAGCTTTTGATGATTAATAAACTTTCATTCAAAAAATGTGTACCAAAAAAAAAAAAAAACATTATACCAAAAAAATTTTTTTGGTTTTGAAAAAACGTTAGAACTGAAAAAAGTAAAAAAGAATTTGTGCAAAAAATTTTGAATCAAAAAACTGTCAATAAACAAATTGAGTAAAAAATTTTTTTACTAAAAATGTTTAATTCAAAAAGATTTTAAAATAATAAAACTTTATACCAAACAATTTTGTACTAAAAAAGTTTAGTAAAAATTTTTAGAATTGAAAAACTTAAAAAAAAATTTGTGCAAAAAATTTAAAATTAATAAAAATAATTAGTACATAATTTTGATTGATAAAATCCTTGTAACCAAATTTAGTACAAACAATTTTGTGTAAAAAATATTTATATTAAATTTTGTTCTAAAAACAGTGAATTAAAAATAATTTTTTAAAAAGCTTTGTACTAAAAAATTTTATACAAGAAAATGTTCACTTTTTTGGAACAGTTTTCCCATCTCCTTTTGAAATCTTCAATATTTTGGGACATCTTTTTTGTGTTCCTCAATTTTCTTTTCACAAGAGCCCAATATCTCTCCAATGGTCCTAGCTCCGGACAATTTGGAGTATTAACCTCTCTAGGTACATAAACTATGTTATTGTTTTAATACCAATCCAGAGCTTCTTGCCGTAATAACATGATGCCAAATCGGGCCAAAAATATAGGAACATTGTGCTCTCTTATGAAAGAAAGAAACCTTTTTTGCAAACATTCTTTGATCTATATTTCGGTATTTATAGAGCCCACTGTAACAAATTTTTATTAAAAAAATTTGCACTAAAATATAAAACAATTTGTTTAAAAAAATTTAGATCTAAAAACATATTAAATTTGCAGCAAACATTTTTTGTGCAAAGGTTTTGTAAGAATTTTGAATAAAAAATCCTGAAACTTGAAACTCTGAATTAAAAAAAAATAAAGGTTAAGTTCCAAAAGTGTAGAATTTCGTTTTTTAAATGTTGCACTTAATCGTTTTCATCATTAAATAATTAAACTTAAATTAATTTAAATTCAGTACTATACTCAATTAAATGAATTACTAAAATTGTATAGTTTCTCAAATTACATTTTAGTTAAGCAATTTTGGTATTATAGCATTTTTAACAAAGTTTGTTGGAAACAATTTTGATAATTTTCAACAATAATGGCAAATAGTAAAACTTTAATAAAAATATACTTTAGGTACTTTTTGTAATTTCTAGCCCCTGTATAATTTTTAATAATTATACCCCTTATTTTATGTAAAACTAAAAAGTGTATTACTCATTACTGAGTCCTTGTTATTTTCATCATATCAAATTAAAATATCCTTTGCTGTTGTTTTTACCACAATTATAAAACTAACAATAATTTTATTATTTGGTAAATTAAAAAAAACTACAATACCAATTTTTTTATTGGCAACAAAATATAAAAAGTTATTGCAATCACCCCGCTTTACAAAAAAAAGTTGGCTTTTTTTCGGCACGTTAAAAAAAAAAAAAATTTCCAACATTTTTTTCTTTTTGTTAGTTATTTTTGTTTTGTATAGTTTCATAATTATAGATACACTTTCATAAAATCCCATAAACATGCAATGTTGCATGTGAAAAACATGAAAAAAATTTTTCATTTCTGTTTTTTTTTTTTTTTCTTACTTTTTGCAGGGGTGGACTAAAAACATATAAAATTTGGTCATAAAATTAAGTTTGTTTTTTTGTAATCATGTATAGAAAAAAAATTGAATATTATTTGTTTGGTGTGAGTCTATAGTTTTGTTTTTTTTTTTTTTTTTTTTTGTGGATAGTGAATCCAACTACTAAATGTTCAGGCAAAATTGAATTAAATAAAAAAAGCAATAAAAAGTGTATTAATAATTATGGTGCCTACCACCTCATGCCATTTAAATACTATTACCATTAAATTAAAGTTTGCGTTCAACACTATGGGGCCAACTATTAAATGACTTATTATTAAGAATTAAAAAAAGAAATAAGTAAAATTTGCAGCTGGCGGAAATAGTTTAATAAATGCAAACAGTAAGAAATTTTAGGTCAAGCAATTAGTAGGCTGGATTTAAGAATAAAATTAAATTTTATTTATTATTTATATATGTATTTCACTATATATAATTTAGGGGTATAATTAGCAATTTCCCCAGTAGTCACCAGAGAATCTAGCAATGATTTTGTTGATTTGGCATTGTCCGTCATTCTGTCTGTTCATTGTTATGTTGAAATTGAAATTTTCAAGGCCCCATATAATTTTTGGTCTTATGTATAACATAAGTTTAATGTAAATGCCTTCCAGAATTTTAATATTTAATATATTAATGATTAATGCATAAATGTCGCAGTTAGGAGCTTTTAAAAGGAACAACCAAAGATTTATTTTAGAAAATTCGAAAAAACTTAAAATTTTATATAATTTACTGACTTTGTTCTTTTGCATATTTATCTTAAATACTAGATCGTTCTTGGTATCAAGGATATATAGGTTTGCAAATTTTGTAGTATTTAACAAGGATTCTTTGTGATATTTGCAATGGGATTTTATAATAAATGTAGTCCGTGTTCTGGCGTCCGTCCAGCTGTCCAGCTGTCCTGCTGTTGTAATAAGTTATTTTATAGCCCCGCATATTTTATATCCTATAAGATATAACAGTATATCGCAATGCTACCGTATTTTTCTTTCAATTAACTTATAAATGATCTGGGAAATATATAGAAATGTATAGATATATAAATCAGCTTATTTTGGGTTTTTATAAGTAGGTAAGTCTTTGTAGCAGTGTCCGTCATTCTGTCTGTCCGTACGTTTATTAAAATTAAATTTTTCAATAAGTATATTATAAAAGCTACATTTGTTTGGGGGCTAGGAAAAATAATGAACCGATCACAACCAATTTTAATAAGCATCGTCCCTGTATCATAAAAGTTTTACGGCAAATTTCATTGAATTATCTTCAAAATTGCTACCTGTACTTTGTGTCCAAGGTTTATATGGAGAACCAGCTAGCCAGCCAGACGGACGGACAGACATCGTTAGATCGATTTAGAAAGTGATTCTGAATCAATTGGCATACTTTAAGATGGGTGTTGGAGAAGTCTTTGTATGCGTTATATACTTCAGCACAAACACATAATACCCCAACCACCTATGGTGGTGTAGGTTATAAATATATAACTCTAAAACTGCTAATTCGATCGAAAAGTTGTATATAGGAAAGATGTAGAGGAAGACCTAAGATTTTGGGAATAGTATCTTTTAGGATGTAGAGGAGTATCTAAGATTTCAAAAGAATTTTCTTATACTCAGCCTTTTATAATATGAAATTAGTTATAGGGTGTCAAAGTTGAATACCTCGAATTTCAATAATATTTAAAAGCTCTTAAGTTTTACAAATATAGTGCGATTTTTTAAATATTTATTTTATTTATAGAGACTTTATGTAAGATAATGAAAGAAAGATTATGAAAGAAAACTCCACTCTAATATCACTAAAATATCTTTTATAGTTTTAAAGATTTTTTCTTTTTAAATTTGAAAATTTTTATTTTAAGCCTTGAATTTACTTTGGGTTCTTGTCGATAATTTCGTTAAATTAAAAGAAAAAAATTTCTAAAATACTTTTATTTTGCCAACATATTCCAAAATAATTTAATAAAATAAGTTTTTGCTTATCTTAAAACCTATAAAAGTGAAAAATTGCTAAATTCAAGACTTTGAAAAGACTCAGAAAAAATTCTGATTTTTGGCAAAAATAGTACTTATTTTTTTCTCAAAATTTTATAAGCCAAATTATATTTGTTTTTGCATATTATAAATAACAAGATCTCAAAGACTATTAAGATAGAAATTTAAAGTTGATTAACCCTTGTACCCTACATCCAGCAATAAGGGAATATGGTAAATTTTTAAACAAAATTTCATGTTTATGGTTGTGGAAAAAAATTATACTTAAGATTGCTTAAATTGCTTAAATAGTTTTAATAACCTTTTATGTATAGATCAATTTAGTATCAAATTCGTTTTCAGCTGCTCAAAAATGTAGTTAGAAGAGCATATTTTATGAAAATAGTCAAAATTTTCATAAGCCAATTTTTCAAGGCCACAAAAATTATATAAAAATTTATTGTTTTAATTTTATTTTAAATGTTTTTTTATAAAAAAATATTTTAGATTTTCTAAGCTCCAAAATTTATTTCGAAATCTTTTATTAAACATTTTTTATAAATTTTTGAATCTTAGAACTATTTATTTTTTTTTTTTTTTGAAGTCTTATAAATTTTATTTAGCAAAACTATTTCCATATTTTTTAATTTAATGTAAAAAGGAAGTTATCAGACAATTATTTTAATAAATTTATTGAGACATATATTTTACTTTCTTTTATTCCAATTAAATCGTCTGTCCGTGCGTCCATATGTTTTTAATTATAATTTTTTTTTTTTTTGATATTATTTTTTATATATTATTAATTATTATTATTTTTTTGCAAAACTATTTCTATTTTTTTCAACTTAATGTTAAAAGCAAGCTATTAGACAGTTTTATTAACAAATTTATTGAGACCCCCATATATTTTACTTTATTTTATTGTCTTAAAGTCCGTCTGTCCGTCTGTCCATATGTTAGAGTTTCTATAATTTCTATTTAAATTTTATTACTTGCAAGAAATTGTTTATTTTTTTACTCTAAAAATTTAACTATTCGAGAAACTGATCCTTTAAATATGTTTTATTTTTTCTACTTCAATTATTAAATCCAAGATCAAGCATTTGTAACACGTTCGTATATACTTACTTGCATATAAATTCCCCCCTTTAAGAAATTACTTAAATATGTGTTACATTTATTATATTGTGCTTCTTATTGCTGTTGTTCTTTTTTTTATATATATGAAATCTTAAAATATTATATAAATATTTATTTCGTTTCTCAAGCTTTTGTTTTTGTTCTTTTTTTTTTACTTATTGTATTCCACAAATACAACTGAAATAAATAACTTTCAAGTCAGATTATCCGCAATGTCATGAAAATAAATAAAAGAAAATAAGCAAACAGTAGAACAGAGAAGAAGAAAAAAAAACTGTCATGTAATACAAATGAACATGCAGGCATTCTTATTTACACATACACATATAAATAGATACAGACAGTCTCATACTTACACTTATTTGTATGTGTAAGATTTCATTTATAAGATACAACCTATCAAAGCGTTAAGTTTTTTTTTTCGCTTTAATTTTGTCGTTACATTTTTTCCCTATATTTTTTTTAACACCCCTTAATATGTTAGTTGCCTTGCCTTACGCTGTGCCTTGAAATATGCTACAAATATCAAGGAATAATGAAATGAATTTTTGTTTATCATAAGTTGTTGGTTGATACGCTTTGTTGGTCACGCTTATAATTTCCAGAAAGTTAAAAATTAAAAAAAAAATGCTTGTCAGTTTTTAAAATTTCATTTAAAGTATTGATAAATTGCATATTTTAGGGGGCGGGGAATACATGTCAGTAAAAAAGATTTAAAGCTTTTTCCGAGGAACTAAATTTAAATAAAAATTTTGAATTTTTATAACTTTTTTCTTTTAAATAAAAGTTATTAATGTAAATCAACATATTATTAACAAAGCTTACTAAAAGCTTTTGTCAAAATAAATTAAGAATTAATAAAATCCAAAAAGCTCCTACAATTTTTTAAAATACATGTTAAAAAGATAAAAAACTAATTCAAAATAATATTAAATAATTACACCGAAATATTAATCATAGTCTTAAAATTTGTTTAACAAAGCTTTCTTTTTTAAAAAAAAAAAGCTTAAAATGCAGGGTTTTACAAAATTCGCTTTTGCTGGTGTATTATTTAAATGTTTTTTTCCTATTAATTTCTTAAATATATTTAGCAGCATAAATGTTAAAGTTGAAAAAATACAAATTGAGGGGAAAAGTACAATAAATAAAACAAAAGCTATGAATAAACAAAAAGTGAAAAATGAAGAAAAAATAAAAACTATTTTACAACTGACTGACATTAGTTGAATAATAATGCCACCGAACTCAAGAAACTTATACTTTTTTTCTACATTTTCGATTTATTCTTTTTTTCCCTGCAATACAAACATTTATAAAAAAGAAAAAAAACGATTGTTGGATGTTACCCAAAGTTGCTGAGCTCTGTTGCATGCTTAAAATTTATTTACCCCTCATCTTAAAAAAAATTGCTAAAAAGAACTACAAAAATAAACGCAATCATTGTAATTTTAAAAGGATAATCTTCCAGTTTTTTTTTTTTTTTTTTTTTTTTTTTTTTTGAAAAAATATACACAACGTTTTATCATTTTGTATCAACAACAAAAAATTGGACAGTATTTTTTATATATTTAACGCATTTTGCTTTATAGTATTTTTAAACAGAGTTTTTTTTTTTTTTTTGTTGTCATTGTTGTTTAACTTTACACTTCTATGCAAAATGCTGTGTAAAGAGAATTTTAGTTTCATTTCAATGCAAAATAGTAAAATGCAAAATGAATTTTAGTTAAAAAAAAAAAAACAACTAAATGTAAAATATATTTTGTATCTGTATAGATGGCAAAACAGTCATGTAGATTACAATTGAACGACATGAAAATGTTTAGTGGCGTATAAACGACACATACAATTGTGTTGCACATCATGCATACAACTTGTATAAATTGTGCTTATACATATGGACGTTCACAACAAGGTCGATAGGAAATTTTATAATGGTTTTATTTAAGTATGAAAATATGAATTTTTTTACTGAAACATTTTCAAAAAAGCTATTGTTGACTAAGCTTTTAAATATAATAAAACATTTACAACTTTTTTAAATAGCTATAACAAAAAAATAAAATCTTTAAATTTCTAAATAATTATTCTCATTTTAAAACCTCTTCTCTTTAAAGTTTAAATTATTTATAGTTCAACTCTAAATTAGTGCCAGCTTTGACTAAATTTTAGCTTAAAATTTATTTTATTTCCAACAAGCCTTTTTCCTATTGGTAACCAACTAAAGAATAGAATTGGTAACATTATTACATTTACATAGAAAAGCATTAAATTGGAAAAATAAAATTTCATACATATTGGCCAAAATAAGAAAGAAAAACGAAACTTTAACGACTATAAAAGTTGAAAGGTGACCAGTATTTTAATAATATCACTTACAAAAACAGTTTTCTATATCCAAATAAGCATAGAATTAACAACTATGAAAGCAGTTTTTTATAATTCATTTCTAAAATAATAAAGCTATTAAAAATTGTTGAAAATTTTACGAAAAGCTTAAAGGAACTTTTAATTTATTATAATTTCTAAAGAAAACTAATTGTGGAAATAATAAACATCTTACAATTCATTAAAAGCTCATTAAAATTGTATTTAATAAAGCTTTTGTTTCAAAAAAAATCTTTTAAAAACCTGAAAACGAAAGCTTTACAAAAACCTCAAAATAAAATTTTTAAAATATAGTTTTCTTATAAAGTTTTTCTACAAAATGCAAACAAAAAGGAACAAAAAAGTTTATCTAAAAGCTTTTTTATAGATTTCTTATTAAAACTTATTAAATATATAATTTAGATACATTTAATTTATTGATTTTTTGAAGTATTAGCACTATATACTTTTAAGGAAATTTAACAAAAAAAAAAAAAAAATATTTAGAAGCTTTTTTTTTTATATACTGCTTATTAAAACTAGTTTATCATTCAAGTGAGTTCAAGAGACTATTACAAATTAAAGCTTATCATTATGAAGGTATATTTATTTGTCCATGACATAAAATCAGGAAACTTAAAAAAAAAAACACTTTTAAAATTTAATCAAGAAAAAGTCGCTTAAAATTCGTTTGAAAAACTTTCTTAAAGATTGATCTTAAAGTTTAAACAGTAAGCAGGAAATTTTTTTAAGAAAAAAGCTTTTTTAGAAACTGATTATTAAAATTTGTTAAACAATTCGATTACTCTGAAATGTGATCAGGAATTTTATTAAAATATTTTTTTTAAGACCCAGTCCAAATAGTATTTTGGCTAGAAATGTTGTTACAGAGTTAATTTAAAAGCTAATTGCTAAGCTGTAATAACAGATTTTTTAAAAGGCAATCATGAAAAGTTATACACAAACTTTTTAAAAGCTATGTTTAAAAGCTTTTTCAAAAGAACTTGCTAAAAACTCTTCCAAATATTAATCAAGTTTTTTGTTTAAATTTTTTTAAAAAGCGTTTCCAAAAAGATTTTTAAAAAGTTATAGAAACCTTTTTTTAAAGCTAGAAAAAGCTTTTTTCAAATCTATAAAAAAAACTTTTTCAAAGCTTATTCTTAACTTAAGAAACTTATCCAAATTTAATATATTACTTAGAAAGATTTAATAGCTTTTATGAAAGATTATCACAAAACTTATATAAAACCTTATCATGAAAACTTTCCAAACGCTCATTTAGAACGTAATTTTAATTAAAGCTTTATACTTATATTGTTTTATTCAGCAAGCTTTTATAAAAGTTTATCAAAAAAGCTTTTTTAAAAGCTTATCCAGAAACCTCTTTTAAAGCTTATATAGAAAGAATTTTTAAAATTATTTTATTTTAAGTTTGTTTTCTTTAAACTTTTAAAAAAGCTTTTTTCAGAAAGCATTACTGAAAGCTAATTCAGAATGCTTAAGAGCTTATTTTTGTCTTATTTAGAAAGACTTAAAAGCTTTCTTAAAGATTATTCATAAAACATTTTTAAATCCTAGTCCGGAAACATTTTTAGTAGCTTATCCAGAACGTTCTTTAAAGCATACCCAGAAAGTTTTTTGAAAAGCTTAACAAGAAAGCTTTATCGAGAAAATTTTTTTTTTTTAAATTCATATACAGAAACCTTTCTTAAATCTTATACACAACAAATTTTTAAAGCCTCTCCATAAAGCATAAAAGCTTTTCTAAAAGCTATGAAAAAAAGCTCATAGTGAGGGCTTTCCTTATATATAATGAAAACAATTGGTCTTAAAAGCATTTAAAGAATTTTAGAAAAACTTTTCAAGAAAACTTTTTTAAAAATTTTCCTATGAAGCCAGTTTGAAATGCCTTATAGGCTCATATTCTTGTAAAATAACATAATATAATTTTTAATTTATAAAACTTTCATACATTTTATAATCCTTTTATCTTCTGTATTAAGTCATACTTAAACCTACTAGGAAAACTTTTAACAACTTACTTCCAAAACACATTTTTCAAAAATTTGTAATAAAAGCACTGAATTTTTTTGTTTTTTAATTTAAAGCCGTGACAAACATTTCACTAAATCGTATACACAAAGCCAAAAGAGCTTAATTGAAAATGATTTAAATACGTTTATTACAAAATCTTTCATATGAAAGCTTAGCAAAGACTTAAAATTTGTAGATCCACAGTAAAAGCTATAAAGCTTTAACACTAAACTTTAACACTTTTTTTTTTTTTTGTTTTTAGAGATCGTATTATAAAAAGCTTAATACTAAACTTTTTTTTTTATAATTTTCTGACAAAACCTTTTATTTACCTAAGGTAGCTTGACAAATAAAACAACTTTTGAAATCTTTTTTGTTTATAATTTTTAAAAGAACATTTTTAGACTTCTTTATGTAAAAAGTTCCTCTTCAGTATTAGCAAAGCTTTTAATTAGAGAACATAACGTAAGAATTTCTTAAAAGTTTGTCTAATCTAAAAGCAATTTAAATTTCTTTTGTATGACCCCAGTTTTATAAAATGTTTAAAAATCATTTATATTTTTCTATCTGGTCACTTTATTTTAAAGACATTTTCCCTTCTTAACAATTGTCCTGTAAGTTTCTATTTCTTGTGCATAATAATGTTTATAAGAAGAAAAATTGCAAAAGAAAATTGGTGTATATTTTTTCAGTTATTTTTTTTTTGTAACAAAATAAGTGGGAGTTACAAAAAAAAAAAAAAAAACTAAACATGAAATATATATTTAATTTTTTGCTTATTGCTGATAAGTTAAGTGTTAAATGTTGAAAAATGTTTTATTTGATCTGTATGGAATTTAAATATAAAATACGCTCTTTTTTTATAAGCTGCACTCTAATGTTCAATCTAGCAGTTTCTTTATACTTATATTGTCTTTTTTTTGGTGCAAATTGCTAATCTTATGAAAATAAATAGGAAGAATATAAAATTTTTATATTCTTAATACCCAAAAAAAGAAAGAGAAAAAATTAAAAGAAAATATACTTAAAAGCTAAAAGAAATGCATTGTTAGCTTTAAGAACTTAAGGCTATTTTTAGATGGATTAAGATGATAATATTAATACTGAAATAGGTTTAAACTTTAAATAATAATATGGTTGAGAAAAAATTAATTTTTAAAGTTGTGTATAAGTTTTATAAAGGTTATTTATTAAAAGCTTTTAAAAGCTTTTAAAAAATATTATTAAGTTTTATATTTAGAGGAAATACATATTTATTTTTTTCTCACTTTTAAATTAATATAAATTTTACATAATTTTAATCATTTATTTATTTATTTCCTAGAAGCTTTATCTCTTACTTTCTTTAGTTCTTGGAACGCTAAAAATATATGTTTTTTTCTATTATTACTTTCCTGACTTAAATGTTTTATTTTAAGTTAAACTGTTTTAAAATATAATTCTTAGAATTACATTGAAATGTATTAAAAAATTTATATTATTTTACAAAAATAATTCAAAGTGGGGAAAACAAAATCCCTAAATCTGGAAATATTATAACGGTTCTTGTTACAAATTACACATACAATTACATTAACGGAAATGTGTGTGCAGAAGTGTTAGTTTGTAGCCAAAAATATCAGTATGTATTTAGTTATTTTATGTATGAGCAACAGCAGCAGTAGTAGTTTTACGCTTACTAATGTAATTTATTAAGTGATAATTTATGTGCTTAAAGCTCAAAGGATAACTTTTTTTAACTCGCACACACATACACACACAATTACTTAGAAACTTGGTGGAAAAATATAATGAAACTAGAATGTGAACTAAAAGAGCTACAAATAACAAAAGTAAAGAAGTGGTAAATATAATGAAATTAAAAAAAAGTGCGCAAGGAAGTCAGAAAGAAAAAAAAAGCTTGAAAATTTAAAAAGTTTGGTAAAGAACGACTTGAATCTTAAAAAGATTTCTGAACAATATTTTTTTTTATAGTAACGATATTTTTTGTGTAGAAAATATATCACTGTGATAGTTTTCGTATAGAAAAAATATCACAGTGATTTGTCACAATGATATTTTTCGTATAAAAAAATATCACGGTGTTATTTTTCATGCATAAAAGTATTACAAAAATATTTTTCATAAAGCAAAAATATCAGTGATATTTTTTGTCTAAATATTATATCACAGTGATATTTTTCATATCGAAAATATATCAAAATTAAATTTTGCGATGGAGAAACATATCACAGTGATATTTTTCGTATGGAAAATATATCGTACAGATAATTTTCAAATAGAAAATATATCACAGTGACAATTTTCATATAGAAAGATATGACATTTATATGATATGATATTTTTTATATTTATTTTTTTATATTTTATCATAGAAATCAAGGAAAATGTGCTAATTTTGCTGAAGGGGGTCAAGTTTCAGTTAGTTTTTAAAATATTGTGTAAAGTATTTATGCAAGTATTTGGTATCATTGAAAAGTTTATTACTTGAAAAATAATAATATTTAAATAGTAAAGTATTAGAATCCAATATTTTCATTAAATTTAACAAAAAACGACAAATTTTTTTGTTGAGTGTTATTTTGTAAATAAAAAAAATATATTTGAACTCAAATAAAATCTACATTAATTAAGCTAGCATTATAAAACTTTAGTATAATATAAAAAAAAGTTGTTCTTAAAATAAAAGTATAAACAGATTCCCACTTTTTAATTCCGAAATAGCCAAAACTCCAGTTCGGGGAAAGCTTGCTTCAAAAATTTACGTTTTTCAGTAAAAGGGTCACCCTGTCGTTATAAGAGGCGTGGCTTATTAAATATTTTTGGTGTATTTAGCGAACATATGTAAATATGTAATCAAGGTATTTTTTTTAATTTCAGCTTTGACAATTTTGAGCTCTACAAAAAGCTAAAAAAAATTAAAAATTAACATTAACGAAATTCTGATAGGGCTAGCGGGGAGACTGTTTCCACAACTGCCCTCGGATTTTCTTTACATGCATTTATGTTAAGCATTCTTTTAGGAACATGAAAAAAAATTGATGGTCTAGAGGAAAATAATGTATTTTAAAGTGAAAAATATTACCATCTTTTTGAAAAAAATCACAAAAAATCAAATTTTTTTTTTCAAATTTTCTACTTCAAAATAATATAATTTTTTATGTAAACTACATAGGTATATGATTCTTGCACAAAAATTATTTAAAATTTTGTACGGAATTCAGGGAATATTTTAGAAAAATTTTAGAGCTCTAATTGAGCCCGCCAAGTTACAAAAACTATAAAAAACCATGTCCAAAAATGGGTGAAAAATTTACTTCGGCCCAAATATCTCTTAAAGTATAAAATATATCCCACACATGTAAACATATTTTTGTAGAGAATTATAAGGACTATCTATGTGAAATTTTTTTTCAATCAAAATATAAATGGAATTTTTGGCGATTTTTTTTTTTTTTAAATTTCATACCCGAGCTGACCAAGTTTTGATGTCCTCCTCCATCCTCCAGGCCCCCTAAGGACCTGTGCTCCTGCAAATCAATTGGAATATATCTCATGATTGTCCGTCCGCAATTTCATTCAAATACATTCAGCAGTTCTGAAGTTACAGAATTATTTCCAAAAAAATAGTTTTAGGACTACTGTGTGCAGTAATATTCTTGTATCAAAAAAATACCACAGTAATATTTTTAGTAAAGAAATAATTAATTTTTGTTTCTATTAGACAGAAAAAATCTATTGAAACAGCATCACTAACTTACTTTATTAAAGAAAAAATATTCCTGTGATACTTTTTGTATGAATCTTTTTGCATTAAAATTGTCATTGTTATAAGTTTTGCATTCAATCAGGATTTTTCCTAATGTAGGGTATTTGAAAAAGTCACTACAAAAATTTTAAATTACTTGCGAACATTCACCATTGTTCTAAAAGTAAAAAACCAAGTAAAAGCGTGTATAAGTGTGACTATAACACGTATACGAAAGTGTATGTATGTGTTTAAACATCATACAAAAAACACGTTCACACTAAAGACAATAAAACCAAATGAAACTAACATATTTTTATAAAACTAAAAGTAACAAAAGAGACAAATGACATCACCAAAAGAACATACATATAAATAAATTTTTAGTCAAACACACACACTGGCTACCACATACATACACACATATAATCAAATAAACAACTAGCGAATAAAAAAACACGTTAAGGTCCTTGATGAAGTTGGAATTATCACATACTCATTGTACAATAAACAAAGACAAATGAAAAAAAAAAAAAAAAAAACGCAAAAAACAGCAATGAAAACAATGCCAGAGTTTTTATAATAAACATTGTTCAGGCTCTTTACTTATTTAAGGATAATATTTATTTATTTATTTATTTTTTTTGCTTCTTTCTCTTATACTACTGCTGGCAGCTTTTAAAGACATATTTTCTTAAGTCCTAATAAATATTTCTTGCTTAACAAGTTTTTTTTCTGACTGCTATTTATTTTTCCTCTAAATACAAAAATTATATTCTTGAGCAAAAGATAAAATAAAGAAATATTATCTGTTGTCCTTTCCTTTCCTTTTTTTTTTTTTTGGCTACATTGATAATTTATTTATTGTGTTAGTCCCTGTTTTCAGCTTTGTTTTTGAAGAAATTTTACTTCACATATTTTATGTTATTTACAAGTTTATTATACATGTAACCTTAGAACTTTTCTAATGTTTTCTCTTTTTTCCTTTTTTGTTTAATTTCTTACTATCTAAGATAGAGAGAAAGAGAGAGGAACATAAAATGAGACATTGTGATAAAATATAATAAATAAACTAACTTTTGTTTCTTTGTTTTGTTGTAATTTTAGGGTCGTTGTAATCGTGATAAACCGCCTTGCAAATATTTTCATCCTCCACAACATTTGAAGGATCAATTGTTGATAAATGGCCGTAATCATCTTGCCTTGAAAAATGCACTAATGCAACAGATGGGTATTGCACCAGGACAGCCAGTTATACCAGGACAAGTGCCACAAGTGGTAAGTAAATGAAATTATATTGAAAATTTTATATAAGAAAATTTAGACAAAATAATTTCTTAAAAAAAATTAAAAATACAAATTATTACAGTGATAAATTTTCTATGGAAGAACCGTCACAGCGATAAGTTTTCCATGGAAAAATAATCATATTGATAATTTTTCTATGGGAAAACTATCACAGTGATATAATTTCTATGAAAAACTATCACAGTGATAAATTTTTTATAGAAAAATTATCACGGTGATAAATTTTTTATAGAAAAATTATCACGGTGATAAATTTTTTATAGAAAAAATATCACAGTGACACATTTTCTATAGAAAAACTATAGCAGTGATAAATTTTCTACGGAAAAACTATCACAGTGACATAATTTCTATGAAAAAGCTAACACAGTGATATATTTTCTATGGAAAAATTATCATATTGATAAATTTTGTATGGAAAAACTATCACAGTGATATAATTTCTATGAAAAACTATCACAGTGATATAATTTCTATGAAAAACTATCACAGTGATAAATTTTCTATGGAAAAACTATCACAGTGATAAATTTTTTATAGAAAAATTATCACATTTTCTATAGAAAAATTATAGCAGTGATAAATTTTCAACGGGAAAATTATCACAAAACTATCACAGTGACATAATTTCTATGGAAAAATTATCGCAGTGATAAATTTTCTCTAGGAAAATTATCACAGTGATACATTTTTTATGTAAAAATTGTCACAGTGATAAATTTTCAATAGGAAAATTATCACAGTGATAAATTTTCAATAGGAAAATTATCACAGTGATAAATTTTCAATAGGAAAATTATCACAGTGATAAATTTTCTATGAAAAATTATCACAGATAAATTTTTTATAGAAAAATTATCACAGTAATAAATTTTCTATGGAAAACTATCACAGTGATAAATATTTTTAAGAAAAACTATCAATGTGATAAATTTTTTATAGAAAAAATATAACAGTGATAAATTTTCTATTAAAAAATTATCACAGTGATGATTTTTGTATAAAAAAAATTATCAGTGATAAATTTTCTCTAAAAAATTATCAGAGTGATAAATTGTTTATAAAAAAATTAACACAATGATACATATTCTTTAAAAAATGTATCGCAGTGATAAATTTTCTATAGAAAAATTATAAGTGATACATCTCCTATAAACAAAATTATAACAGTGACAAATTTTCTATAGAAAAATTATAGCATTCATAAATTTTATATAGGAAAATGATCACAGTGATAAATTTTCTATAGGAAAATTATCACAAAACTATCACAGTGATATAATTTCTATGGAAAAATTATCACAGTAATACATTTTGTATAGGAAAATTATCACAGTAATAAATTTTCTTTGGGAAACTATCACAGTGATATAATTTCTATGCAAAAACTGTCACAGTCATAAATTTGTTTATAGAAAAATTATCACGATGATAATTTTTTATGAAAAAAGTTATCACGGTGATACATTTTTTATGGAAAAAGTTATCACAGTGACAAATTTTTTATGAAAAAATTATAAATGTGACATTTTTTATTGAAAAACTATCAATGTGATAAATTTTTTTATAGAAAAAATATAACAGTGATAAATTTTATATTAAAAAATTATCACAGTGATGATTTTTGTATAAAAAAAATTATCAGTGATAAATTTTCTATGAAAAAAATATCAGGGATAAATTTTCTACGAAAAAATATCACAGTGATAAATTTTCTATACAAGAAATATCATAGTGATAAATTGTTTATGAAAAAGATATCACAGTGACAAATTTTTCATGAAGAAAATTATTACCGTGATGAATTTTCTATAGAAAAATTATCACAGTGATAAATTTTCTATAGAATTATCACAGAAATAAATTTCATAGATAATTTTTTTTTTTGTTTAAATAATTGTTCCAGTGATATATTTACTCTCAAGGTATTATCACTGCAACAGTTTTACTTAGTAAAAAAAAATTTAGAAATTGTGACGTCGTCTTAATGAAAAAAAAAAAAATCAAAATTTATGCATAAAACCTCCTTAACCACTCTCTTTTGCTTCCGCCTCTCTGTCAAAAACGTTTAGCCAAAAAATCAGTTCGCAAGCACAAACTATGGAAAATCATAGTCATCATCATCATCATCATCATCAACACCAAGTCCATCAAACAAAAAAAGTGTTAAGTTGCCTTGCAAACAAAAATATGAATATTTATAAGATAAATGTAATAATCACATTTTTACAGAGATTTTTTTTTTTTCTAAATGAAAAAATAAATGGTGACCAAAAAAACCAAAAAGAAAAAAACAACTAAAAATAGTAAAAAATTTGACATTTAGCAGCATGTAAAACTACTACTTCTCTGTTGAGTGGCTAAAAAACACATTTACACATCCACCAATTATTACTAAACCCACCTCTACACTGGGCCAACTAAAATAAATGAAAACAACTACAAAACAGAATAAAACGAAAAAAAAAAAAAAAAACAGAGAAAAAAATTATATCAAAATAGTGCTCAGAAAGGCAAATAAAATGTTATTTAAATACGTTATTTATGTATTGTGTAGAGATGTTGTTAAATTATTATTTAAAAATGCGCGGAAAAAATACTCCTTTGCTTCTGTTGGTCCTGTATTTGCTTCAATTGTATTTTTGGTTATTCTCAGCTTGCCACTAGTGAAAACTCTTTTTTTTTGCCAACATTTTTGGTATGGTTGTATTTGGCATTAACAAACTACAAGAACGTTTTTTTTTTATTTTTTTATTATAATTTTTTTTTATTTTCTTGTTGTTTTTGGTTCATTTTCATTAATTCATTCAACACACCCAACATCCGCATTATAATATTTTATTCATACATATTCCAGAGGAACAATATGGGTTAATAGTTGTGGTTAAACATGGTGGAAAATATGAACAGAGTAAAAAAAAAGTAAATATTATTAAAATAAAATATATACACGGCAAATAATAGTCAGGCGCATATACAGTGGAGCTTAAAACAGCAAAATTAAAAATACTAAATCCTTTAAACTAGGTTCTGTATTTAATGACATAACATCTACTCTATGCTTAATATTTGGGAAATTTTTGTAATTTTTTTAATAATAAATGAACAAAATTTTGCACCAATAATCTTGAGAATATTTTCCACGATATTAGTTTTTATAAACTGAATTCATTAGCAAATTATTCGGGACTTTTTTTGAAATTTATTGTTATATGATTACATAAGTTTTAAATGTATTAAAAATTTATGACTTTTACATGAAAGTCTAAAAAGAACATTAAAGCTTAAATAATTATTCTAAATACTTTAATTAATTTAAACCATATTAACAGAATGTTAATTTTCAAGTAAGACAGCCGGACGGACTTAATATAGCCACCATACAATTTTATAATGATATTTAATAAATAACGTGTTATACGGTATTATCTCTTCCAGCTGTTTCCAAATTTATTTCATAATATATTTACTGGATTCTGAGATATTACTAAAAACGTTAAAAACATTTTCATGTAAATTAGCTTTTTAATTAATTCCGTTTTAGTTAAAAAAAAAAAATAATAATAATTTTTTTCCCAGAAATTTTTATTAGTGAGAAATTCCATATCAAAACGGACAAAAAACAGTCATTTTCGGATTTCATGTCTCCGATTTCAATGAAATTCGCTACAGTTATTACCTAGTGTTGCTCAAATTGCAAACTTTCAGACTTAAGACCCTTTCCGGTCCAAAAATATGACGTTTTAAATATTGAAAAACTTTCAAATTTTATCCAAAGGTGTACATAGTTCATTGCTCATAACTTCTAAACTATACATTGTAAAATTCTAATTTGTATCTCAATTAATAGAAATAGATATTGGCTTTAAAATGGCGCATATAAAATTTATTTACTTCGAAAGTTCAAAGGTCAAAATATATATATCAAAAAACGGTATTTTAAAATTCTCAAAAAATTATATATTGATAACTTAACTCCATTCTATACTCGAGCCAAAATTCAAGTTGGAGTCTCTTTTGGTTTAGGATTTATGAAGCAAAATATAGTAAAAATATTTTTTTTTTTTATGTAAAAATTTAAAATATTTACAAAAATTAATTTAAATTATTATTTTTTATTTAAAAAATATGAAATTTTATATACAAAATTTGACTTTGGTTTATATTTTGTTACATAACTTCTAAACTAAATGATTGTCCAATATGAAATTTTGCACGGGTATGGACAAGAGTTGTGTTAACATTATATAAAATTTTAAGAATTTTAAATATATCGTTTTTGGAGATATAAAGATTTAATTTTTATAAGTTTAAATTTGACCTTTAAACTTTCAAACTAAATAAATTTGCTTTACATAATTTTGAAGACAAAGATTAATCTTTAAAATGATACTAAAATTTAAATTTTATTGTGTATAATTTAGAAGTTATAAGTAATTAAATTTTATTTTGGTCCATAACTTCTAAACTAAATGAGACTGCAACTTGAAATTTTCCGTTCGTAGGAAGAAGAGTTACGTCAACACTATATATTTTTTTCAGAATTTTTAAAATACCGTTTTTTGAAATATAATGATTTGATTGTTATAAGTCCAACTTTGACCTTTTGATTGAAAAAAAATTTATAAATATCTTTATAAAGGTAATATTTTTGTCTTTATTATGTAACAAAAACTAGATAACTACCATTTATAGTTTAGAAGTTATTAGCAATTAAACAAATGCACCTTTGTAAATTTTTTAGGTTTTTCTAGTTTTTCAAACCGTCATATTTTTGGACCGGAAAAGGGGTATAAGTCTAAAATTTGATGATTTGGGAAACACTTCTAATTGCCAATATCTATAGTGAATTTCATTGACATCGGAGATGTCAAGTCCGATTGCTGTCCGTTTTGACATGGAATCACTCTAGTGACTTAGAAATCAATTAAGCAGAGAAATTATACAGAGATATTTCGGTTACAATATCAATCACATATATGTTTGTTATTTTATTTTAAAACATTTTGGTGCTATAATTACGTCCGGCATAGAGACAATGTTTAGTTATCCCTTGGCTAAATTCGCAGATATCCACAAATAAAATTTAAAAAATCTAACACACAATATATCTAACTTACATTTTATGTTGATTCAAGCGAAGAAAATATTCGCATCTTTAATATTTTTGATCTGCACTACTCGCTAATTTCCCCAGCACTAGAAAATTATACGTAAGATTAAACTGTAACTGTCTCTTTCCCGTCCATTAATAGTCCGTTTATAAAGTTCGAAATTTCTTTCAGAACATTCGCAAATTGTCAGGTTACGTCTTGTCAATAATTCGTCCGTTTGTCTACGTTACTCGTTACTTAACTAATCTAGAAAATTCTGTCCGTTAATAACTTAACCCTTTAAAGTCTACGTTTGGCAGATCTGGTGCCACGACCAGGCTCCAATCCCACATAAATATATTGATATAAACTTTAAAATCTGGATCCGTTAGGTTACCTAGGTGCTTTAGAAAGCTCTGGAAAGGAAAAAAATGCTTAGGAAATTATATGAAAATTTAGGTATCTCTGCTCCCTGGTAGAAATTTCAAAAAATGTCTCCATTGGGTTTTGTTGGACAAATAGTTTTAAAAGTAAGCTGGATTTAAAATTTTTTACTTAGTCTGGGAGCTTAAAAAAGCTTTTAAAAGAGAAAAGATGCTTAGAAAAATTTTTAAAATTCAGTTATATCTGCTCCCTGCTAAAAATGTCATAATGTGGCTACTGGTTAGGACTTTTAGAACAAATAGTTTCACAAGTAAGCCGGACTTTTAATTTTGTACGTCGTTTGGGAACTTCAGAAAGCTCTGGAAAGAGATAAAATGCTTAGAAAATTACTTATGAATCCCTGATAAAATTTCGAAATCTGGCAACGTTGAGATTTGTTGGACGAATAGTTTTATAAAACTTAAGTTAAATTTTAATCTTATACCAAATCTGGAAGCTTAAGCAAACCCTGAAAAGTAAAAATATATGCTTAGAATATATATATATATATATATATATATATATATATATATATATATATATATATATATATATATATATATATATATATCCGGGTATTTCCGCTCCCTGTTAAAGATTTCAAAATCTGGCTCCATTTAGATTTGCAGCAAAAAAAAAAAAAAGAACTGAAAAAGTAATGATTTTAACATTGTGTTGTCATTGGAAGGAAGTACTTAGTGGTGAAAAAGAGCTGCAGAAGTTCTTTTTTTATACTTTTTGTTCAGTGCTTTAGAAGTACATCTCTTAAAAATATGTTTTTACAATTTTTTTAATAAAAATTCTAATTATGTCCTATTAAATGACAATTTTTATTGTTATAGAGAAAAAATTGTAAAATTTAAATTCTCTTAGAATTATTAAAATTTTTTCCGCTAAAAATTCATTTATTTTCACTTTTTTGGATGTAATTATAAACAAACTTTCAAAAGAGTTTAAAATATGCGCCTTGTTACACTTTTAAAATACCATTTTTTTTTTTTAAGAACTTCATCGTTTTTTGCTGGGATGTTATAAATCAGCCTAATTATAGATTTTAACGTCATCTGGGAGCTTCAGAAAGCTCTGGAAAGAGAAAAAATACTTAGGACAGTTCTTGGAAATCCCTACAAAAAAAATATACTAACATTTGTGGGTTATGTCTTTTAATTTAAAATATATTTAGGTTAAAATAATTGTTTCAAAAATTTTTTTTTTTTTTTGACTTGGCGGACTTAATTATGGTTGTACATTTTTTTAAATATTCACCAGATTACTTACAAAATTTTTAATAATATTGCTGCAAGAATCATCATCATAAATCCGATAAAATATTATATTAATACCAAGTAGAAATATTAAGAAAATTTCATATTTTTGGGGTTTTCTTCAAAAAAGGTGGCACTATTTTTTCTCTTATAAAATTAGGTGTTTGTTTTGGCTTTTCAAATTTGTCAAAAGTAATCTTGACATAGATATGTGTCGCTTGGTGGGAAACGTTTTCCCCACAAACTCTATCCAAATTTTGTAAATTTTCTAAAATTTTTGCAAATTTTTGAAATTTTTGTGTGACGTCTTTTACTATGACAGGGTGATTATGTTTGTTAGTTTTCAATAAGAAATTTTTCAATTTCCTATAGCAATTTTAAGTCCATAACTTTTAACCAACACTGTATTCGTTATATATTTATATCTGTCAAAAAAAAATCTGTATTTACAAAGTAAGGTCATTGGATTAAGGTGAAAAAAGCTGTATTTTATATATCTTATATTTAATACTTTTCATTTTATTGTTGCTGTTTTTTTTTTATTTTTTTATTTTATTGTTAAGAGTTGTGCAAACTACCGAGAAATTCATATAAAACAAAAATATGTTACATTTATAAATGGAATATATTATGGTTATATATACATATTTTAACTGTTATTAAAGAACAATAGCAGAGGGGTTTTGCAATGTATTATTCCGTTTTTTTTTTTTCGATTTTTGTTCATTATTATATGAATGGATGAATGGTAAGGAATTGTATACACCCTCTCGGTTCAATAACAATAATAAAAAATAATACAAAATAATAAAAATAATGCGAGTAATAATAACAAAAAAGTAATAACAATGAAAAACAATAATAATAATAATGTTGTTAACTGATGCTGTTAACTTGACGCCTTTTGTTTACACCTGTAATATAAACACTAGAGAGGAGAGAGAGAGTATGATTTGCAAAAAAAAAAAGTAAACAATGATTTATGAAACACTCTGCTGGTTAAATAGAGCGTTTATATGGCAACTATTAATAAGGCGGCAATTATTATTATTATTATTATTTTTTTTTTTTTTGGTAATAAGAGATTTTAATTAAATTAATTAAAAGATATAATACAAATACAATATAAAATTATGCTAAAGGCAGATATTAATTAGGTAATTAATAATATTTAAAAAAATTAAGAAAAATTAGGAATAAAAAATAATAATTAAAATAAAATTGTAAATATATTGTTTTTATATTCTTTGTGTGATTTTTTTTTTATTTTCTAGGCCACAAATCCTTATTTAACTGGCATACCTGCTAACACATATAGTCCATATTTTGCACCTGGTCATTTAGTGCCTGCCTTATTGGGTCCTGATCCTACAGCAGTCTCACAATTGGGTCAAGTTGTACCGCAAGCGGTACAAGTGGCTCAACAAAAAATACCACGTTCCGATCGATTAGAGGTAAGTTTTTTGTCAAAAGCATGTTTTTCTTTTATAAAAAGTTTGTTTAATTTTTTATTTGTTAAACAAAAATTTTACAATTTAACTCTTTCTATTACTAATTAAATGATTGAGTTTTTTTTATAAGTTATTATTACTATTAATATAAATTGTTTTGTAAAATAATGTTACAAAGATTTTAAACAAATAATCAGAATTTAATTTATATAATTATATACAAAAAGCATGGATTTTTTATATAAGTTTTTATTTTATTTTTTTAATTTAATATTTATTTTTTTTTTTTTTTTTATAAAAAAATGTGTAAATATATATTTTTTTAATCAAAAGTGTATGTTTTAACAAAAATTTATTTATTATTATTATATTTTTTTTTTGTTTAATTAACAAAATGTTAAGCTTTTATATAAAAAAATAAAAGTAAAGTTTATTAATTATTTTATTTATTTTTTATTACAATTTATTAGATTTTTTTTTAGTTTATTTTTGTTTTTATTAACTTTTATCTAAAAAAAAAAAGAAAAATTTAAAAAAAAATTCACACATTCGTATTTATTTATTTTCTTTAAATAAGGGAACAATATTTTTCTTAACTTAAAAACCAATTGGAATTTGTCTTTTCTCTTTCATTTGTTAGTTTTTATATATATATATATATATATATATATATATATATATATATATATATATATATATATATATATATATATATATATATATATATATATATATATATATATATATATATATATATATATATTTTTTTTTTTTTTTTTTGAGTACCCAGCTGCTTGAAAAGAAATCATATTTTTAGTTTTGTTTTTTTTCAAACAAAATATTACTTTTTAGTTTTTCCATCTAAACTTTTGCAAAGCTTTTGCTAAAAAAAAAAATTGAAAATAAAAAAGAAAATGAGTTTGAAAATTTTGCAAAATTTAAGCAATTTTTTTTTATATTTAAATTGATCTTTTAAGGATTTTATAGGTTTATTTAAAAAAAATATAATAATCAGCATAATTTCAGTGAAATAGTTAATTTTTTTTTTTTTTTTTTTTTTAAATATAACAATTTTATTAAGGAAATTTGAAATCAATTCGTTTTTCTATTTATAGTTTTTTTTTTTTTAAACTTAATTTCAATGAAATAAATATTTTTTTTTTCGTTTCAAAATATTAAATATTTTATTTGTGGAAGCATATTATTTGATATCATAATTGAAACACCCTGATTACTTCATTTCTAAAAATTTATATAGTGTAGACAATATTAGTGATTATTAGTATTAGTATTATTGTAACATAAAGGCAAAGTGAAGGCAAATTCAAATGGTGACCTCTCTTAACATAGTGTCTACATTAGACAAATTTTTATCAAGACAAACATGAAAATCCGTACGAATCTATACAAGGTAACGTTAGTAAAACAGTTGATTATTATTTTTGGTTGTTATAGCTGTCAAACTGTATTTATTTAAAACAATAATGAATTCGCCATATTGTTGCTTTTGTGCAAATGTTGTCACCTTGCATAAATTCGCGTTAATTTTGATGTTTGTCTTGATAAAAAATTGCCTAATGTAGACACTACGTAATCAGCAGATATTTTTTTTTTTAGTATCTACTTAAAACTGTCAAACTCCTGACCAGCTAAATTTTTGCTTATCCGCTGAATGAATTCGTCGTTGTTTTTGTAGAACTGCTGCCAGCTTTTTCATTTCTTTATAGGCAAAGTTGTCATAGCTTGAGAGTTGATATCTTTGTTAGTGACAATGAAGTTTTTACATATTTTATTAGGACATACATCTTCTCCCTATAACTCAGATAAAAAATTTTTGACGTTTTTCTTAATAAAAAAAAAAATACTTTGACGTTTGTCTGCATAAAATTTTACTAACACTATGTCTAGTGTTAAAGCTTTTTATGTAATAAACTCTTATTTCAGTTTACACATATTTTGAATCAATGTGTTGATTTGAATTAATGCTACATTAAGCTTTAAAGTTTAAAATTAATTATGTAGTATATAATATTAGCTTTGAATCCTTAAAGAAATTCTTTGAAAAACACATTAGTTTTTTATTCGAAAAAGCTTTTAGTTCACATGAATTAAATTTATTTTAATCTTTTAAACTTAAGGGAATATCAGTAAATATTTATAGCCTAGTGTCCATAAAGTTGAAATTGAATTGTCTTTTTTCGTTCGAAAAAGCTTTGAAAACAAAGTTGGAAATTCTTTAGCAATTATACTTTATTTTTATTCGAAAAAGCTTTAAAGCTATTTGTTTTGTTTTTAAATCCTTGGGGAGTGAAAAATAAAATAAAAAAACTGAAAACTTTATAGCTTTTTTTTTTTTTGAAACACTGTGCTTATTAAATTTCAACTTATATAAAGTTTTGACTTTTAAAAAAGCTTTTCGTTTTAAACGTATAAAACCATAATATAAAAGCTTTTTATATAAAAAGTTTTTAAGTTTGAGGAAATTATTTAGTTTTAAATTTTCAAAAAAAGAAATAAAGCTTTAAACTTAAAATAGAAAATGCGATAATTAGATAAGAAGATAGTTTTTAATTTTTAAATCCAAAAAAGCATTGAAGTTTTATATAGCTTTTTATAGTGTTTTGAAGCACTTTGTTTATTTAGTTTTAATTTGTATAAAGTTTTGACTTTTCGTTTTAAACTTGGAAAACTCTTATTTTCATTATATAAAGCTTTTAATGCAAAAATCTTTAAAGTTTGAAAAAATTATTATGTTTTAAATTAAAAAAAAAAGCTTTAAACTTAAAATAGAAAATGCAAAAATGAAATTGGAAGAAGTTTTTAATTTTTAAAACCAAAAAAGCATTAAAGCTTTATATATTAAAAGCTCTTTAGAGTGTTTTGAAGCACTGTATTTATTTAGTTTCACTTATATAAAGTTTTGACTTTTCGTGGAAAACACGTAAGTACTATCAGGCCATAATATAAAGCTTTTTTATACGATAAGCTTTAAAGTTTGAAAAAATTATTATGTTTTGAATTTTCTTAAAAGCTTTAAACTTAAAATAGTTAAAGCCAGAATGAAATTGGAAGGTGGTACTTAATTTTTAAATCCAAACAAATATTAAAGATTTATATACAAAAATTTCCTTAAAGAGTTTCTATAAAGTTATAACTTTTAAAAAAAGCTTGACAATAAAGATTTCCAAAGACATAGTAAGCAGAATCAGAAATCATTTTAAATAAAAGCTTTTATGTTTCCTTCATTATATAAGCTCCTGAGACATATTATAATATTTTTTCAATAAAACAAGGAATTTAAATTCAGTTAAATTAAAGCATTAATTTTTGAAAAAATCTTTTAGCTTTAAATAGATAAATTCATTTAAAAAAAAAGCAGGAATACTTTCAAATACTTTTTTAAAATTTCAAAAAATTAATTAAAAAAATATCAAACATTTTCATAGAAAAAGCTTACATTAGAACCTCTATTAAATAACTAATTGTATATCAAATCTTAAAAAGCTTTAAGCTTTAACAAGTTCAAAGCTTATAAACGATTTTCATGATAAAGTAGGAAATACTTCTTTGTCTGTACTTCATGGTAATTATTTATTTTTCAAAAAAGCCTTAAACTTTTTTGTGTGAAAAGCTTCTTAAGAAAATTATAATACTATTTTTGTTTTTAAAATTTCAAAAAGATTTGCAATTTAAAAATTTAAGGCCTATATGGGGTTGTTTTTAAAGTTTTAACTTATTATATTAATTCCAACTTTTGTTTACATATAAATCTATTTTAAATTCGAATTTCTATTAACTACTTAATTGAGCTTTTAGAGAAGTTTCTGTTTTCTTTTTATTTAAACTTTGGAAACTTTTCATTAGCTTTTCTTTTATTAGGTCTGACTTAACTTACTGTCTCAGATTAATACTTTATTTAGACTTTATACATATGTACATTCATAAATCCTTGATGAACAGGGTGTTTCATTTAAAATACAAAAGCTCCCTAAACAGAATGAATTTAAATTACCTACCAATTGGTTTGATTATTTCCAACAAAAATCTCTAAAATACAAATTTGCCTTTATGTTGGATTTTTAACTTTAACTATATATATTCAGTGTTGTTGTATTTCTAAAATGTTTATACTAAAAATTTAAAAATAATTAACAAAAAAAAAGTCTTTTTTTTTTAAGAAACTCACATAAAAATTGTTAATTCTTTTTTCTGTTGTTGTTATATATTTGTTTGTTAAATGTTTATGTTCCCAGCACTAATCGAATGCCATCAAAATGTTTAAAACCAAAAGCTAAAGCAAAAGCTTTACAAATCTAACACAAAAGCAATAATAAAATTTGGCATGCAAAAGTTTTGCAAACCAATAAAGCAAAATTGTTCAAGCAAAAAATGCTAAAACAACAAAATAATTAACCATTGTTACAAACAACAATTAAAAACAAAATCCTTTTTTTTTAAATTAAAGAAAAATACAAAAATTTAAAACAAAATTTTCTTTTTTATTTTTTCTATAAAAAAAACCAAAAAAAAAAAAAACATTGTTTACTTGAATTACCTTGTTCCATTTGTTATCCTGCGTCCATGTGAAAAAAAAAAAAACACCAAACAAAAAAAATTTTTATTAAAAATAAAATTAAAATAAAACACCATGTGCTACAAATATTACACCAACTACTACTACAACAAATAAATATCAAAAAAACACTGCTGTTGCTGCTAAAAAATATGCTACAAAAAAATACCAAAAAAATCAACGCTGTGCTAAATGAAAATTATAAAAAAAAAAAAAAAATAATAAAATCCCAAAACCAAAAACACAATTGTTTGCGAAAAAAAAAAAAAAAACTTAATAGGTTTGTCGTGAATTTATGCGCGGTGCTTGCAAACGTGCCGAATCTGAATGCCGTTTTGCACATCCGCAGGAGAGTGTTGCCAGACACGATGATGGTTCCATTACGGTGTGCATGGACGCCGTAAAAGGTAGATGCACACGTGATCCCTGCCGCTATTTTCATCCTCCCTTGCACCTACAGGCACAATTAAAAGCGGCGCAATCACGCGCCACCGCTGTTGCTGCAGCCGCTGCGGTATGCCAAATTTCTAAAAAAAACAAACATATTTTTTTATTACCTTGTTTTTTGTTTTTTACGATTTTTATTGTTTTATTTTTTTCTCTAACTATCTTTACCAAGAAAATGCTTTATAACCATTTTTGCAGTTTTAGTTTCTGTTTTTTTTTTTTTTTTATTTATTTAAGCCAAATTTTTATTTTTTCAATTTCTAACCTTTAATAGCACTTTGTTCTTGCGTTAACACCACAAATCATAACACACCATACAAGAAATAAAAAATATACTATTCTAAGTACCTACTATTATATATTTTATATTAGTCTAGTTTTTATATTTAGAATTAAAATATTTTAAATTTTTTATACTTTATGATTATATTTTAGACAATTAGCAAGCCTTTTTTTAATTATATTTTATACTTAGTTTATTTTATTTTGTTTAAACGCTTGTTAATTTTTATTGTTAGTTTAGCGTTAAAATTATAGAAAATTATTAAAAAATTATGAAATAATTTAATCAACTTTTATACTACTTTCGACGGAGTATTATATTTTAAGAGAATATGATCTTAGCTAACACTTCTTATTTCCACATTAAACTTTCTAAATTGCTGCACTTAGTGCAGCCCTTAAATTTATTAAAGTTTGATTTCGAATAAACCTAATAATTTTAATCGGTTAGATACTTAATTTCTTTCCTTGGATTCATTAAGTTATTACCCATCTATAATCTTTTTTATACCCTACAACACCATATGTGGTTGGTATATAATGCGTTTGTGCTGATATTTGTAACGCACAGAAAAAGTCTTTGTACCCTCACCTTAAAGTACAACGTTCTTTAATCAGTCCGTCCGTCTGGTTGGCTATCTGTCTGTCTGTCTGTCTGTCTGTCTGTCTGTCTGTCTGTCTGTCTGTCTGTCAATGTAAACTTTGTGAACAAAGTACAGATTGCAATTTTGAAGATATCTTAATGAAATTTTGCGCGAATAATTATTTTGGTACAAGGATGAGGGCTATTGCAATTGGTTATGATCGGTACATTATTTCACCTAGCCCCCATACAAATATCTTCCCGGAATGCCTTTAATATACCAGTATTTCAATGAAATTCGATGCAAAGAAGATTTATTTTAGTACAAATCTCTGTGCCAAATAAACCCCTCCTATGGAAATAACATTAATGAGTATAAATCTGCTGATCCGATTTTCATAAAAGTCAATACAATAATAGCAGAGATGTGTTAGAGTTCAAGTTTTGAAGACGGAACATATAGATCCCTCAGGGATGCTATGGGATTTCAAAATAGGACATTTCTGACAGCAAATTTTTAAAACGCTTGGCAATTATTACTATTATTTTTTATTTCTTATACGATTTTAAAGATTTGTTATATATTTTTATACCCTACACCACCATAGCTAGTCCGGATATTAAGGAATGAGATTGAAAAAAATCTTAACATAAATAAAATTTAATAATTTGGAAACAGTTGATCTTAGAGTTTTGATTTATTAATTAATTGATATTATATTACAAATCACGGAAAAATATAATTTGTATACTACTAACCACTACTTATGAACTCGTGGATCTTTTTGGGTAATCCTTCCATTTGAGATTTGATAGTTATTTCAGTAATTTATTTGGAACAGTTTGCCCATCTCTTTTTAATATCTTCGATATTTTGGGACACATTTTTTGTGCATTGAGTCGAATATGAGAGCGGATCGATAAGTCCGTGACTTTTTTAATGAAACACAGTGCTTTTTGCAAAACAAAAATTTATTTTTCAACATAATCTCCTTTTAACTCAATACACTTAGTCCAACGTTTCTCCAGTTTTTGTATCCCTTCCAAAAAATAGGATTTTTCGAGGTCCTTAAAATAAGCATTTGTTTGGTCAATAATTTCATCGCTGGAGCTGAATCTCTTTCCACCGAGCCATTTCTTTAGGTTTGGAAATAGGACTTACTCACTAGGGGCTAAATCCGGAGAATATGGCGGATGAGGTACCAATTCGTAGCCCAATTCATAGAGTTTTGCCATTGAGAATGCACACGTGTGCACCCGTACATTATCTTGATGAAAAAGAACTTTTTTCTTGGCCATATGGGGTCGTTTTCTTTTTAAATCCTCATTAAATAGGTCTAATAAGTTGGCATAATATTTGCCATTTATTGTTTTTCCCTTTTGATGGTAATCGATGTGGTTTATCCCGCGTGCATCTTAAAAAACTGTTGCCATCACCTTATTGGCCGATAAATAGGTTTCACCAGGAGAAACCCATTGTTTAGTACAGTAATGGATCCATGTTTCATCCACAGTTACAAAACGCCGCAAAAACTCATTCGGATTGCGGTTAAACAACTCCAAACAATTCTTTGAAGTTGTCACACGTTTACGTTTATGGTAAATTGAGAGAAAACGCGGCACCCATCTTGCAGACAACTTTCTTAAACCCAGCTGATCATTTAAAATCGAAACCATACTGCCATATGAAATGCCTATGGCATCAACAATCTCACGCACTTTTACTCTTCGATCGGCCAACACCATATCGTGGTTTTTTTCGAAATTTTCGTGTGTACTGACCTCAATTGGCCGACCAGAACGTTCAGCGTCATTTGTACTTGTGTGACCACAACGAAAGTCAGTAAACCACTTTTTTACCATTTAAATCGATGGTGCAGAATCCCCATAGTATTTATGTTTCAAACAGCTGTATGTTGTATGTTTCAAACAGCTGTTAAACGCAAAGTAAATGGCGACACTTGCTCAAAATTTGACAGTAGTCTATTAACAGGTGGTACTTGATGGGAACAGTGTTGCGTTTCATATAACTACGAGGGAAGTTCGAAAAGTCACGGAAATATTGATCCGCCCTCGTATCTCTCAACTAGTTTTAGTGCCGGACAATTTGGGGAATTAACCTCTCTTGGTACAAAGACTATGTTATTGTTTTGGTACTACTACAAAGCTTTCTTATAGTAGTGACATTATGCCAAATCTGGTGGACACATTGTGCTCTCTTATGAACGAAAGAAGACTTTTTTGCAAACATTCTTTGATGTGTATTTCGGTATTTATAGAGCCCACTGTAACAAATGATTTGCTTATTTTCCCACAACTGTATAAAGCTAGCTATACCAAGAATTTTTTAGGAAATTTTGTCTGCTTTTGGGTCCTAAACTTATCTTCAACATTTCCTCGAATATAAAACTGTTGACACGAAAATTGCTAAAAATCTGCCAGTACATACGTTTCTTTTCGTCGTCTATTATACAACATGAGTATTTTTGTATGAAATTTGATTTTAATTTCCATGCCATATTTTTGGTCTCTAAAATTTTTTGTAGCATTTCTGTTTGGAACTTTTTGGGCTTTGTTCGTTTTCAAGCCTGCATTGGCTTTAAATTTCCACATCAATATGCTTTAAATTTTTTTGGCATTCCCAATATCATGTGGATCTTTTTTTTATTCCCGAATCAGGTTTTCATCCAATGGTCAAATTTTCCTGATACTGTTTAATAATATTAGAAACAGTATGACGGCAGATCTTTATTTTTTTTTTTTTTTAATTTTTAATAATTTCAACACAAACTTTTTTTCGTCACTCACTTTGATCAAACTCACAACAAATCCACATGGTTGTCATCAAAAATAATAACTGACATATTTTTCAAAGATATCTAGATAAAAAAAAAGTTAAGAGACAAAACGTGTGCTAAAATTTTTCGATCTCACTTCTTATGTGTTTGTGCTGATGTTTATAACGCACATAAAGACTCATTGAACTGCCACCTTAAGTTATACGGTTCGACTTAGAATCACTTTTTGAGTCGATTTAATGATGTCCGTCCGTCCGTCTGGCTGGGTAGCTGTCTATCTATCCCTGTAGGTGAAACTTGTGAATAAAGTACAGGCCGCATATTTTGATGAAATTTTGCACAAACCACGATGCCTATTGAAATTTGTTATGATCGGTCCATTGCTTCACCTAGCCTCCATACAAATGTCTTCCCGGAATAGGGCTTTAGCAGTCATAAATGCCTTACATATAGAAATTTTTTAATGAAATTTGGTACAAATAAGTTTTGCATAAGTGTTAATTTTTAGGTTAAATTTTATGAAGATCATACCATAGTTGACCATAGTTCCATGTAAACCCCTTTTCCATAATTTACATTATTATCAATAGAAATTTGAGAAGAAAGTGAAAGAATTCGAGCACTTTTTTGTTAAAAAAAAAATTTGTACCCAATTTACAGACTTTCATAATTTTTCACGGCTAAACGAATTGAGATAATTCAAAAACATTTTCAACACATGGGTATTTTTATAAAAAAACTCCTATATTATGGAAATCACTTGAGAAAAAGCAAAAAAAGTCAAGACAAGAAACACAAATTCATAAATTCATCTCATTAAGGTTTTTAAATCTTTGAAATCAGACTTGATTTGTAGCAGTATTTTCGTACTTGAAGTAGTCAACTTTGACACCATTTAGCTTATTTCGTTTTATAACATATTGACTACAAAATTATTTTTCTGAAGGTCTATAGTACCACAGAAGGCATATAAGTCAGACTATATAAGTTACATATAGATAGTCCTTGTAAATCTCTACAAAAAATACGCTTACATGTATAAGTTATCTCTTTTAGTTTAAGAGATATTCGGGTCGAAATAAATGTTTACCTCATTTTTAGCCTCGTGTTTTTTTTAGTTTTTTTTTAGTTTTTTTTTAACTTGGCAGGCTTAATATTGCCCCCAGAATTTTTCTAAAATATTTGCCAGATTTTACTCAAAATTCTAAATAATATTGCTGCAAGAATCATATAATTATAAGAATCCGTTAAAAAGTTATATTAATCTAAAGTTGGAACTTAAAAAAAAAATTTGCATTTTTTGGGTTTTTTCCAAAAAGGTGGCAATATTTATTCAGTGACAAAATTAGATTCTTGTTCTGGGCTTTATCATTTTTTTTAATGTTTTCAAAAGAAATCTTAATGCAAATGCGTGTAAAGTAAATACGGAGGAGTTTGGGACAAAGGTCTGCCCACGAGCCCCATCCGAATTTTGTCAATTTTGGAATTTATTGTTTTCTTTTTTTTGTTATGTTCCCAAATCGCAAAGCTGGGATCGACTTAAGATTATTTAAATTTGTTAGCCCTATATGTAAGGTATATACCCAAAAAGTATTTTCTGATGGAGGCCTCTTATAAAGACAGGGTGACCATTTCAATGAAAAAAGTAAATTTTTGAAGGAAGTTTTCCCCGAACTGAAATTTTGGGTATTTTGGAATAAGAAAATGGGAATATATTTATTTTCTTCTTTTAAGGACAAAACTTTTTATATTGAACTAAAATTTCACAATGATAGCTTAATTAATGTAGATTTTATTTAAGTTCAAATATAAAATTTTTTCGAAAAATAACACTAAATACAAAAATATTTCGCTTTTTTTATCAATTTAATGAAAAAATTTAGCTTGAATACTTTATTATTCATATATTATTATTTTTTAAGTAATAACCTTTCAAATGACGCCAAATACTTGTATAAATAATTTACACAATCGTTTAAAAACTAGATGAAACTTAGCCCCCCTTCAGCGAAATGTGCACGTTTACCTTAATTTCTATAGTAAATTAAGGTAAACGTGCATAAATATATTTCAATGAAAATTCACATAGTTATTACTGAGATATTTTCCAACTGTTTTGGAAGAGCACAAGTTTCTATGTGGTCTTGAGCAGTGTTGCCAGGACTTGAGAAAAAAAGAAGCTAAATTAGACTTTAAAAAAAGTCAGAAAAGGCTAAATGTCCCAAAAAATAAAGCCAGAAAAAAGCTAATATATTGTTTTATTTAAAAACGCATTTATTTATTTTTTTCTCATTAGATTTTGGTATTTCTTAAAGAAATTTTAGTGAATTTTTAAATATAACATAAATAGTTTTTATAGGTAACAAAATTTTTTAAAAAATACTTATAATATTTTCGTAGAATGAAGCGCCGCAGGCGAAAATTTTCGCTAAATATAAATAATTTCAATTTTTTGTGCGAACTAATACACAAAAATGCTGAAATTGATGATTCTGTAAAAATAAAATGAGTAAATTTTTAGCCTTTTTAAGGTTATTTTAAAATTAAAAAAAAGCTAGAAAAAAGGCTAGAAGCTAAAACAAAAATTTTGAGGCTAAAAGCAAAATAAAAAGGCTAGTTTTAGCCTTAAAAAGGCTAAACTGGCAACACTGGTCTTGAGGCAGGGGGCAGGACCGCCGAAATGGGTCACCTCGGTTAATATATAAGAAATAAATTAAAGGAGTTGATAGCTTCCACAAAACAATTGGAAAACACTTCAGAAATAATTGTGTGAAATTTCATTTAAATATACTTAACGGTTTAAAAGTAACTCAAAATTATTTATAAAAACACGTTGAAACTACTGTGCACTTATATATGTATATTTCAATGTGTTTTTATAAATAATTATGTGTTGTTTTTAAAGTGGACTTAATCGAGCCAAAAAGTGATCGAAACACAGTAAAACCTTTAATTGGAAAAATTTTGGAAAATATCAGGTATTTTCTTAAAAACCAATAGAAAATATTTTTTTTTTTTTTTTATATTTAGAACTTGAACATAACAGTCATTAATAAAAATATAATCAAAAAAAACAAAAAAATATCGACTATTGGTTTAGTTTCTATAAGCAGATTTGCATGCACGGATTTTTTCGTGCGCAGTCCTTATAAGAGATAAATATGATGATTTTCATAGGCCTTATCAAGGGCTTTAAGTGAATGTAAAGATATCTGAAAATGGATAAAAAGCTAAAAACGGTTACAAATTTTCAATATCAGAGGTACAAATAGCTTCGCTCCTGAGAGGTCTGTGGGCCCCCCTCCCCACCGAATAATAATTTCACGCTCCTCTGCTATGTTTATGTAATATTTGATGTAAATCCAATTTGCCAATTATAAGTTACAGATTTATTTCCAAAAAATTTCGATTCTGCCCCACTTTAATAGGTTTTCATGTCTCTGTACTATGAGGTGACATGACATCTCGTTGAACATAATTAATATTATTTGATTTATGTTTTACCATTCAAAATTATTTTTTCCAATTTCCCAGTTCTTGGGTTTCCATATACAATTTGTATATCTTTCAATTTAAAGATTTGCATTTCCCCTTGAAATAAACTCTTCTCTCTATTTAGTATTAATTTGTTTAATCAACTAGAAAATAAGCTCATACATCTTTTCTTCTGTTACATTTTTCATTGAAAATCTAAAAACCTCAATTATAAATTAATCGTAATCATTTGTTAACTGTATAATGGTAAAGCAGATGTTAAATATTTTAAATATTTCTGTCAATATTTTAGCATATTTTTGTATAGTCAAATTAAATGACAAAATACTCACACACATAATTACAAAAAAGACATAAAAACTATTTAAATAATTTTGTTGCTTTAGTTTATTATAAATATCTATACAGAAACATACATAAGTACATAGATATTTTCATACATACATTTTCATTAATATTATTTATATTTATACATATATTTATACAATTTATCTTATATAAATTTTTGTTTATAATTTTATATATTTGATAATTATATTCACAGCCAGTATCCTACTAGCACACATACAAACTTTTTCATATACTACATACAACTTAATTAACTGAATATGCCAATGTAGACATTATTATTTACACATTAAATACACACAATTATTTTAAGTTTTTTTTTTTTTTTTTATACTTTTATACTCCCTATTCTGGAAAAAATTACAGATAAAAGAAAAAAAAAAAAAATGAAATATTATGAAAATGCAAATAATATGATTTGTTTAATAAGTATGAAAGAAAAAAAAAAAAAAAAAAAAAACCCTAAAAATATGCAACGATTTAAATAATGATGATGACAATATTTTTATGCTTTTTTTAAAGCTGTTATTATTGTCATTGTTTGTTGTTGTTATTATTATTGTTATTGTTTTTTTTTTTATACAACGTATTATCATCATAAAAATAGCAACAACAAAACTAACAGAAATTAATTTTTATTAAAAACAATTTGTTGATTATTTCCATATAATTCATAAATAATATTAAAAAATAATAACTAGTACACACTTACATATATAGTTTGTTAGTGAATACTCTCTCTCTCTCTTTTGCTCTTTGAAATATAATTGTTTTTATTACAGCATGAAATGCTTTAAAATAGTTATGTGAGAGTAAAACACAAACATATGGATTAAAAAAAGGGATTAACTGCAGTTTGTTGTTAGTTCTTTGCACTAATTCAAAAGGAAACGGATGTAAATTTATAGAAAATATAAAAGTGTGTTAGTGAATGTAATATAAAGATTTTTAAAAGGGTCTTTAATTAATTACGGCTGTAAGATTTAATTTTATTCTCACTCTCTTTTGTTACGCCAATGTTAACATAAACTAGGTTTAACTGTCTGTTATTTTAAACCTATTTGAAGTTAAACTTTAAAACATTTTCAATTCCCTAAATAAAATAACTTTCACACAAAAGCTTTCATTTATTTAAGCAATCATCACTTCAAGCTATTTTTCTTTCAACAAAATTCCTGTTAAGGCCTTTTATGCTTAAATCAGCATAATTTAAATATACATATTCATATTTAAATATACACATACGTATAAATTGTTATAAATACAATGAACGTGTGAATTTGTATATAAGTAAAATACATATAAAACATGTCATTATTGAATATCGATTAAAAAAAGATTAAATTTTATAAACGTATGAATGTCTATAAATTATAATAAAGTTTATTTTTTTTTTCTGATTTCTTTCATTTTGTCATTTAAATGCATAAAACACATTGTGTATTAAAGCAAATTACAAAAAGGATTTTAAATTATAATAAAAAAATAAATACAGAAAAATTTACTGAAAATTATGTGAACAAATATATTCCCATAAAAATATTTAATATAAAATTATAAGGCTTCAAAGGAAGTAGAAATAATTATCAGTTTTATATTAAAAAAAAAAAAAAAATACTTTTCCAGAAATTGTTGCATATTTTTTTGCTTAAGGGTTTGTTTTTATTTTTAAATTATAGTTATAAATTTCCTAAGCTTTTCTTAATAAGCACCTTATTTTGGATTTCTTTTTAAAACACTTTTAAAAGCTTTTAAAGAATTTTTGCTAGTCAAAGCAGTTTCTATTTTATATTTATACTATATATTTCTTTACTGGCTTTCTTTAGCTATTTTTTCTTTTCTTTTGTTTTGCTTTTAAAACATTTTTCTTTGTATTAAAAATGCTTAATTTTTTT
Source organism: Protophormia terraenovae (assembly GCA_951394005.1). Classification (NCBI taxonomy): domain Eukaryota; kingdom Metazoa; phylum Arthropoda; class Insecta; order Diptera; family Calliphoridae; genus Protophormia; species Protophormia terraenovae. Next base: position 105,697,946 of record OX596077.1, read on the forward strand.
CTCCCTTAGCTAAAGCTTTTCTTAAAATTTATTATTTAAATTAACTTTTTAAATTTATTTTATTATTTATTTAAGGTTTTTAAAATTGTAAACTCAATAATTTAACCATAATGCAACAAAATCCCTAGCAGTTTTTAGTTGGTATTAAGTTATTTATAATCATGATTAATAAACAAAAAAGCTTTTTTTTTTAAAGAGCTTTTAGAATACATTACTCATACACTATTTTATTTTTTATAAATTAAATAGCAAATAGTGGTTTAAAATTATTTTAGTTTAATTTTAATAAGTTAAAGTCAATTATGTTTCACATTAGTCCCTTAAATAGTTAAATATTTAAGTTAACATTTTTATTGAAATTTAGTTTTAAATTTCTTTGTAGACAAAGTAGAAATTAGGTTGAAAGATTTCATTAAGATATTTATTTAAATAAAATCTTAAAAAAAAACTTTTAAATATAATTAAACATTTAGTTTGGAAATCCTTTAAAAATTTTTGATATTACATTTATTTAGGTCCGTATTCATGAGGATTCCAGGAAGAACAAAATTTCTTTTAACAAATTAATGCATTTTATAAAAATAATCCACTACTAGATATTTTATTAAATTAATTATATCAAAATATTCAATTAAAGTTAATCGAGTACGAGGGTTTCTTTTTATATTTTCCAAACGGTAAAACTAATCCACTTACGTGAAATCTGACATCGTTAATTATGAACTTTTTTGAGGGCCTATGTTCTGTTTGCTAAAGTTAATTAAAAAATTTACTTCGTAAAAGTATTTTATTTCAAAATAAAAAAAAATGTATACGAATATTTTCTACAAATTACGATGTGAATTAATTGAAACCCAATATCTAGGTTAACTTTAATTAACTTTTTAAAATAAAGCTGCATAAGTGGCCATATTATATTGATGGTATGCGGAATTCAGTCGTGGACGCGGAAACTTTTAGAATGAATCTTGTGAAGGCCTTCTAAAAAATGTTGTTTTGTGAAAATACACTGATGCTGTGCATGTACTGATTAAGAAATGCAGATATATGATTTCGTAGGATAGAGAAATTCCTGGTCATTAATTCCACTAACACATAATGAATATTGCCTAAATACTTGAACGTCCAGAGCACACTTTTTTATTTAACCTCATATAATTTAACAAGCAGTAAAAAACGACTCGTTTTGAATTTTGCAAGGACACGATGAACAAATTCGGCCTATATTCTTTAAATCATGTTTATGAGATTCTAACAGATGACAAAGTCTGGATCTATGGTTATGAGACTAATAAGAGATGAGTCAACCTTATCACTCCTTTAAAGTTTGCCGAACCCCACAAAAGTTGAACCTGATTGAAGCATTTAATATTAAACGTTTGCGTATTACCTCGGAGATCCGAACAATTTTCTATTGTACATTTAGATTATCAAAGAATTGTTAGTTGTGAATAATTCGCAATCATTTCTTAGCCAAAAGTCTACCAAGAAATAAAAGTAAATAACATCCAAACCCGGATCAGTCTCTGCCATAATACTTCTACCTTTTATAGATTATCAAAAAAAACTAATATTATTAGCTCAAACATTAAATTGTTGTGTTATCCATCATGGAGCCCTACTTTAATATCCAATAACTTCATTTCATTGATACATGAAACATCGGATATTGTAATAAAAATAGATGTTTTGCTTCAATCAAAGTGAAAAAATTGCCCTAGTTTCAAACTGTTTCAAACCGATAGGGAAATATATTAACTATCATGAATATAACTCTAATAAATAATACTGCCATCCTTAGAAATAAATATTATCATTTTGTATATTTGTCACAAAATATAAAAAGCATCCCTCGTATGTGCAAAATTATTTGGTCTATGGTCATGCATTAACTCTGGATAAATATATGTACCATAATTTAAACGCTGTTAGTACCACAGTGAGTCAGAAAATAAATCTGTAACTTCTAATCGGTAAAATTTTAAGTTTGGAAGTGGGGCACCACATACCCTTCAGAAGCGGAGCTCAAAATAAAATTTTTTGGCATTTTTTTTTTTTTCTTTTCCGATTTTAAATATTTTTACATCTTCTTAAAGCTCTCAGTAAGGCCTTATTAAACATGTGCTTTTTATCTCTTATAGCTTTAAAGTTATTTGCATTTAAATATATATATTAGGATGGGTCAATTCTTTTTGTAGATAGGCGTATAGCAAAAATGTAATCTACAATAAATTCTAAGAAAACTTGTCTAAGAAACTATGGGTCTAAAATCAAAACTTAGCTCCCGCCGAGAGACATGGAAATTGGGAAAAACCGTTCAATTTAACAACAGTGTTTTGACATAATACAATACAGATTTCCTATACTACTTAAGTTTTTAGAATAGAGAGTTGCTTGGATGCTGAGATATTTGAAAACATAGTGGCAGGTAAATAAAATTGTATATTTTCCTTGAAGAAAAATATTTGTTTTTTCTTTAAGACTTTTTTACCAAAATACACATCTCTAAATGTTTTTTTTGCTGATTTAGATTTTGCTATATGCCTGTCACATTTTTTCTCACTCGAACAGATTGACCCACCCTGTTTTCCATTAAATCTATTTTGAAATACCTTAAAATAAAATCTTCATGTATCCCGGCGGAGCTAGGTTTTTATTTTATACCCATACTTTCTTTAGCTAATTTCCATAGAATTTTATGCAGATTTCGATTTTGCTATACGCCTGTCAGGTATTTTCTCACTCGAACAAATTGACCCACCCTAATATATATACCAATATTTTTGTCCGATTTTGAAGAATTTTTACCCATTTGATTAAAGAACAAAGTTATTTATCGAATAGAAAAAACTCAAAGTAATTTGAAAATTGCAAAATTTTTAATTCTTTTTTTTTTTTACCCCAAAACGTGTCTACACTGATTTTTCTCTAAAATAAAATTTTATTAAAGAACGTATAATAATTTTACACTTTTCTAAAAGGCATATTCACAGAGATGATTTTTAAATCAAAAACAGGACCAAATATCTAATAGGACTAAGTACCGACCCTCCGAAATTTTACCTAATTTATATCTAAATTTTTAATTTGGCCTTTCTCTTGAATAATGAATAATGGATAATCACGGAAAATTTTGTTAAGATATCTTAACAAACCTAGATTTAATTAGAGATCAAATATTTGTAGATTCTCAAAAAAACTATTTTTTACAACAATTTTTAATTTTTTTTATAATTATGGACTTCACATAAAATAACCTATCTAGCTGACATAACTCTTAATTATATACAAAAAGATTAAAGTCTATATCTTTTATAGAACCAAAACTATACCACTTTAAAATGTAATATTTCATTTTTGCGTATTTTAGTACAAACACACCCTCAAACATTGGATTTTTAACATCCACAATAATACAACTTTATTGAAAATGTTCACGAAATACTAAACTTTTAGTAGTTTTGGTACATTAAGTGGTTACATAACTTCCGTCAAATGTTTGCCAAATGTCTGATCATACCTTTCCAACCCTACAGCTCAAATTTTAGCATGGACTTTAACCAAAATGAATTTTTTTACTTTAGAGTTTTGTCAAAATATCTTTCTGTAATTAAATATTGTCCCTGATCCAATAAAAACAGTTATATGTAATCTGTTAAGTTCTTTTTACGAAAAAAAAAAAAAAAAAAATACCAAACTATTCTTAAAAATATCTATTAGTTTGAAAATAATTTATCTGGATTTCTTATTGAAAGTTGCTAAAAATTACATTACTGTTTTTGTCACTGCAGTGATGATATTTAATGTGTAATAAAATAAGATAATTATAGTTTAGCTCTCCAAGAGTTTATATTTTAGTTCAGTTTTAAACCACCAAAGTATAATTAAACATATTTTAATAATTTTTTATAACAATTCCAGAGTTAATTCAAAATATTTAGATATTCAAATTAAACATTCATGTAGTTAAAAAACACCTGTTAAATATCAATACAATTTTTAACCTCTCTCTCTAATTTTTTGTCCTATTACTTTAGTTAACATTTGTTTTAATAATCTTTTTTTTTTTACCAACAATATTTACATTTATCTTTAAATCATTAGAAAGTATATTTCTTAAACTTTGAATACATTACAACAGTCAATACATGAATACATTAAAAAAAAAAAAACTTTTCATAAATTTTTGTTTCCCCATTTTATTATTCCCTTGTTTAACTTGTATTTTTCCCCCTCTTAAAAAACATTGTTTTTATGATTTTATATAATAATAAAATTCTTATGCAAATTTAATTTTTTTTTCTTCTGTTATTATTTTCGAATACTTTATGTAAAATTTGTTTATTTGTTAAAACTAAATTTAAAAAAAAATTATCATTTTCTAGAAATAAAAAAAGGAAAGCAGCTCAATTGGTTTTTATATTGTGTAAAGAAAAATATTATTTTTATTTAAATTGTTGTACAAAAATTATATGACATTATTAAGAAAATTTTGAGTAATAAAAAAAAAAAAAAAAATACAATAAAAATATGAATATGAATGTGTGAAAAAATATTAAGAAAAAGAGATTTTGTTGTATTATTATAAGGAAAAGAAAAATTTAAACAAAGAGTTTATAGAATATAACCAAAAAATACCAATAAATAAAATATTAAGGATATTCACCAAGCAGAGACTTGTGAGAAAATAAGTTATATAATATTTTAAGCTTTAAAGAGCTTAGGGAAAAATATCAAGTTTAGTTTCTTTAAATATAAAAATATGTAATAAAAAAGTTTTTTCTTTGTGAATATCCTTACAAAGGGGTCTTAAAGAATTTATTTTTTTTTTTTATTTATTGTTTAAATATTTTTACAAGCTTTTTCTTATTTAAATATTTTTATATATGTATGTATATAATCTCAAATGATTTTTTTATACTTTATTTTATTAGAAATTATTTTAAAGAAATTTTATTACAAAAATAATAAGTTATTTAAGTTTTGGTATTATTATTTTTATTATTTGTAAAGAAAAGCAAATATGTTTGATAAGTTTCATAAAGACAATATATTTAAAAAAAAAAAGCTTTTAAGAAGCTTCCAAAAAAATTTAAAATTGCATTTAAAACCTCAAACATCATTTGAAGGAGTAAATATTTTATTTTTAAAAATATTAATAAGAAAAAATAATAGAAAAATATGCAGAAAAAGTATTCCATTTATATAATTTTTACAGCTACAATATGTAAAAGAGCTTAAATTTAAGTAAGAAGATAAACTTGCTTATTAAAATGTGTATGATCTCTTATATTAAAAATTATGTAATTATGAAAGTAAAACAATTTTTAAGCTAAATCAGGCTCTCTATCAGTTGCGTATAGATGAGAGAGGAACTTTTACTACACAAATTAAAGTTAATGCTAATCTGTGTTCAAATCAAGAAAATAAAAGCTTTTTAAGGTTATATTAAGAACTTTAATAAGAGTTAGAATCTAGAAATATATATCAAATCAAAAAGCTCTCGATTATAGCTAAGTTAGCTCTATATAAACTTTAACGATTAGACCCAATATGATATTTAGTTAAAATTATTCTATAATAACTTTAAGACTATACATTTTAACTAAATTTGTGTTTATAGGAAGACCATTGACTAAAGATAATTTAGGACTATACAAAGATCGGAAGTTTATTTATTTAAATGAATAAAAAACATTAAGAAGATTTTCCCTTCCACACACTATAGCAGGATACAACCTATTCTCAGCTGAAATGCATCCTTTGCCCAAAAAAGCTTTTAAACTTTTGAATAATAGACTTTTGAATTTATTAAAGTTTTTGGACACTGATTCTAACAAAACAAAAAAAAAAAAAAAAAAAAAATCTATAATAGAAAAAAGTTTTCGAAGAGCTTTATATTAAATTTTAACTTTAGTTAAGAATAAAAAAATAATTTATAATAAATTCTTTCAAGTTTTACTTCAAAATCCAAAGAAAACTTTTAAATATGTATATTTAAGTTTTATAGAAGAAATTTCGATAATAATATGATTAAAAAAGCTTATAAATTGATTTTTTTCTTCCTTAAGAAACAAATCAAAATTTTTATGATAAAAAAAAGCTTTCAACAAAACTTTTAAATTTATTAAAGTTTTATAGAAAAAGTTTTCATAAAAATTTCATTAACAAAGCTTTTATAAAGTGAAACTTTTATAATTCTTTAAAAAAACATAAAATATTTATGATAAAAAAAACTTTCGCAAAGCTTTTTAATAATTCAAATCTGGAAAAAAGTAGAATTTTCAAGAAAAAAATATTTTTTAATAAATTCTTTCAAATTTTTTTTTAATTCAAAACAAAACTTTTGAATTTATTAAAGTTTTATAGACAAATTTTTCACAAAAATTTGATGAACAAAGCTCTTATAAATTCAAGATTTCCTTTTTCACAAAGAATAACACAATTTTTATAATAAAAAAGCTTTTAATAAAATTCTTAAATTTATAAAAGATTTATAGAAAAAGTTTTCATAAAAATTTGATTAACAAAGCTTTTATAATTTGATTTTTTTTTTTTTTAAACATTAAATGTTTATGATAAGAAGAGCTTTTGAAGAGTGTTTATTGTAAAAAAAAGCTTTCGAAAAGCTCTTTAAGAATTCAAATCTGATAAAAAATAGAATTTTCAAGGAAAAAATAATTTTTAATAAATTCTTTAAAATTTTATTTCAAATTCAAAACAAAACTTTTAAATTTATTAAAGTTTTATATACAAGTTTTGCATAAAAAATTTATGAACAAAGCTTTTATAAATTCAAGATTTATTTTTTCATAAAAAATAACATATGATAAAAAAGCTTTCAAATAGCTTTTTCGGAGTTAAAATCAAGCATAAAAAAACATATTTTTCAAGAGAAAAGTTATTTTTTAAATAAATTCCTTTAACTCTCAGTTCTTAACTTTTAAATATATTTAAATATTTAAATATATTTATATATATTAAAATTCTATAGAAAAAACTTACACAAAAATTTAAAAAAAAAAAAAAAAAATTGTAAACTAAAATTTTCCTTCTTCATAATTTTTACTGTAAGAGGTTTTATAGAAAATTTTAAATTTGTCTTCAATTAAAGAAAAAATACTCTTTCTCGGAATTCAAATCAAATAAAAATATATGTTTTTCAAGGGAAAAATAATTTCTAATAAATTCCTTTGAATTTGAATTAATTAAAGCTTTATAGAAATTAATTTCCATAAAAAGATGATTAACAAAGTTATTATAAATTTAAATTTTTCTTCTTCATAAAAAAAGAGCTTAAAACTTTTATGGTAGAAAAAAAACTTTCGCAAAGGTTTTATAAGTATTATACCTTAAAATTGTCTTTAGTTAAAAAGAATAATAATAATTTTTAATAAAAACAATTAATTAGGTAAATTTCTCAATGTGTAAACATTTATTTGTTTATTTTTCTTTTGCTTTGAAATGTGAAAATAATTTTAAAAAGTTTTGGTTTAATCTACCACTTTAAATCTTATGAAAATCTTTTAAAATCTCTAAGAAGATGTTTCACACTTTCTTCATGTATTTTTAAAAAATCTTAATTAATTTTATCACAAGGGATTGTGTATGTTAGATATTAAGTATTAGTATAGAAACCTTAATCCTTTAAAGCTTAGCTTTTAAAAAAAGCTTTTATATTCTTCAGACTAATAACGCTTTTAAACCTGCTTTATTTCTTCCAGTTAAAAGCAACATTTTAAAAGCTTTTGTTGCTAACAAATGAGTATAAAATAATAATAATTTTTTAATAAATTTTAATTAAAAAAAAAAAAATATATAATTTTAAATTTTCTCTTTTAATGAGATAAATAGTTCCTAATTTCAAAACCTGTTCATAAATCTAAAAAATTAAAGCTTTGGATTTCAAAGGATCTTATTCGTAATTTAATATTTAGTTATGAATGAAAAAAAGAAAAAAAAAAAATTAAATAAAATTTTATTATGAATAAAACTGAAAAAATCATTTCTCTAAGTAAAAAAAAAATGTATTAATTTCAATGTTTTGAAATCTTTTCAACTAATTTTCGCTTTGCTGCATTTAAAAAAAAAATTACTTAACGTTTTATTATACTTTTAAAAAACTATTTGCTTTTCTTTATCTTATTTACTAATTTTAACTAACAAGACTTTAATTTCTTTTTTAAACTTAACTATTAATTATAATATTCACAGTTTTATTTATAAAAAAAAATATATTTCTAAAAATATTTAATCAGAATTTGATGTACTTATATTGAAAGTTTAATGAAACTAAATCTAAGCTTTTATTTTTAAAAATAATAGCTTTAAAATTGTCATTCCTTACTTACAAATATTTTTTAAAATGTTAAGAAATGTTGCCTACTTTTAGGCAAAATTTTTTAGTAAACTGTTTTGCATATTTCACCAACTAGGTAAACATGCAAAACTGTTTGCCTAAAATATTAAAACTAAATCTAGCTCATATTTTTAATAAAAATAGCCAAAAAAAAATCTCTCCTTATCTATCATGAATTTTTAAAATGTTAAGAAAAATTGCCTACTTTTAGGGTAAATTTTAGGTAAATATTTTTAAAAAAATATGTTAAGTATTATTATTTTTTAAAACCTGTCAGATTTAAGAGTTCCTTAATCTTAATTCTTTATAAATTGTAGAATATTTTCTAAAAATATGAAGCATAGCGGAGCTTAGGCGAAACATTTTTAAATATGGGACAGTCTTTTTTTGTTTTGTTGTTTTTTTTTTTTTATGTTAGTATTGTTATTATGAAAATACTATCGGATTAAGTTCATTGTAGAAATGTCAAATTTAAATGCAAAAATAATTAAGTTTAACTCCAAGTAATTTCTTTTTGATGGAATTCTAAGACATGTTTTTTCCCTTACCAGCATAAAATTACGAATCTTTGATACCCATTTCGATTAAAAAATATAAACTTTTTTTTGACCAAAATGTATGGGACCCATGATTTTTCAATCGCTGGTAGGGAACTGAAGACCAATTTTAAAAACTTTTTAAATAATTTTTTCGTAATACGCAAATTTTTGCGCATCGAAGACCACTCTTCCTACATCGAAATCTCGAAAAAGACTTTCCTCGGGACACTGTAATGTCCGTCCTTCTGTCCGACTGTATGTATGCTACATTAGAATATAGAATCTTAGTTTAAGAGAAGGACCGGATTTTTTTAAACGGTTTTCAGAAAAAAGATAATAAGAAAGAAAAAAATAGTTTTCTTTAAGAAATGATTCCTTCTTTAAAAAAATTGTTAAATAAAAGAACTCAGTTTTTCACAAAAAATAAAAATAATTGTCCAATTAAATAAATTATGAGTTCAGTTTCGTATTTTTACTTAAAATTTTTAAATGAACGGAGTCAGAAAAATGGTCACAGAAAACTATCTCTACATTTTCATCATTACAACACCACACAAGTGTTTAATTATTAAATAACATTTCGTTTGGTTATAAACTCTTTTTCAAACAGAAAAAAAATGTAGATGTAATAGTTTTAAAATTAAACCCTAAAATATGTTTTAGAAAATTTATAATATAAATTAAATTGTTAATAATTTACAGTTATGTAAATTTTTAAAAGCATATTTTAGAGGCTTATTTTTTACGTACAATTCATGGAAATTCGCATTCTATTTATAGTCTTCTTTAAGATCATATTAGATCTGTATACAACAACTACTAAGACTTGTTGATAATTTTTATATTTTTTAGTTGTTTTTTTCTTTTTTGAACTAATAAATCTTTAATATATTAATAGTTTATCAGGATTTACTTTAGCTTCCATATAAATAAATTCACTGCAGACAAATCTTTTACAAAATTTAAACAAATCTATCGAAATTTCCACAGAAAAAATAAACTAAAAATAAATAATAATCAAATAAAAAACATCCTAAAAGTAAGCTTTAATTTTTCTTAAAAAAATAATAAAAATTATTATTTTTTAATTTAAAGTAATTTTTATTGTAAGTAATTAATTATAAAGTAATTTTTAGTTAATCTATTTTAATTATAATTTTATAAAAAGAAAACTAGAAAATAATAAAATAAAATAAAATCCTAAAAGTAGGCTTTAATTTCCCTTTAAAAAAACATTAAAAATTATAAATTTTTTTTTTTTAATTTAAATTTTGATAATTTAAAGTAATTTTCATGTAATATCTTCCTCCGTTTTCTATTCTAACTTTATAAAAATAATAATGTTAATCTATTTTAATTCTAATTTTATAAAAAGAAAACTAGAAAATAATAAAATAAAACATCCTAAAAGTAGGCTTTAATTTCCCTTTAAAAAAAATTAAAAATTATTGATTTTTTTTTTTAAATTTAAATTTTGATAATTTAAAGTAATTTTCATATAATATCTTCCTCGGTTTTCTATTCTAATTTTATAAAAATAATAAAACATCCTAAAAGTAGGCTTTAATTTCTCTTAAAAAACATTAAAAATTATTTATTATTATTTTTTTATCTAATTTTGATGATTTTAAATAATTTTTATGTAATATCTTCCTCTATTTTATATTCTAATTTTATAAAAAGAAAACTAAAAATATAAAAAAAAGTCCTAAAAGTAGGCTTTAATTTCTCTTAACAAATATTTAAAATAAAACTGTGAATTAATTAATTTATTTATTTTCTGTTTAAGCATTAACTTTTAAAAAATACAAAAATACGAAAAAAAAAAAAAAAATCTGATCAATTATTTTTCTATAATTTTTGTCTACTTTTTTTTCTTTTTTTATATTTATTTTCATTTAATTTCACCAACTTTTTAATCTTCTGTTCGACACCTCTGCCAACTATTATTTTACAAAATAAAATTAATGCTTCGATGGATGGTTGTAATAAATAAATTTAAAAACACTATTAAAAAAAATCGAAAATACAAAAACATAATACACATTTAATAAAAAAATTAAATAAAATAAAAACTATATTCTATTAAAAATAAAATAATTAAAATAAATTAATATTAATAAATATAAAAATAAAACTTGAAAAAAAAAATATATTATAACATAATTTGAATTAAATCATGCATTAAATTATATTAACTAAATTACAATAACAAAATCAAATTAAAATTTATGAAAAAAACTGATTGAATTGAAATTGAACTACTTTAAAATACCAAAAAAAAAAAAAAAAAAATACCTTTTGTGTATGTGTATTTGTTTACTTAATAAACAAATAAATTTTATATCTACAATTAAATGTGTACTCTTTATACCCACATTTATAAATATCAATGTGTGTATAAATGTTTATGTGTGTGTGTTTGATAATATGATGTATATGTGTATGCTCTCTTCACTTGTTTTTTATTATTATTAATAAATATCAATATGTATGTATTTATGCACGCCTGCATATGCACAACTACAAATTTGCAAAAAAAATATATATTTTTTTTAATGCACTTACGCTCGTACGCATATATACATATATATTAAAAAAAAAAACATACACATTTACACATAAACATGCACGCACGCACGCTCACGATTACCACTAGACTGCACCTGTTTCCGTTTCCGCTGCAACTTTGACACATCATCAACAACAACACCACCAACAACAACAACACAATCAACATCAACAACCACCACCTCTGCCTACACCAACCATCCCCTCAATGCCCGGCTCTTCACTTCCGTCTACACAGCAAACGAATGTAGCGAATGCAGCCGCAGCTGCTGCCAATGCTGCAGCCGTCGCTGCCTTGACTTTAGGTCAACAGCATCCCCTGGAAGTGGGCAAGAAACGTGCTGCCGATACAGACATGTTTCAATTGGTACTTTTTTATTTTTACATATTTTTCTTTTTACTTTTTTTTCTTTCTACTTTTTCTTTAACTTTCTTTACTTGGTTTTGTTTTATTTATTGTGGAAATTAATTTTTCTTTTTGGTTTCGTTTGGGTTTTACTTTATGTATTTAATTTATTTATATTGTTTGCATATTTTTCTGTTTGTTTGTTTATTTATTTGTGTGCGTGAGAGTGTGTTTTTTCTGTTATTTATTAAATTATTTATTGTTATTTTTTGTATAAATAAGCAAATATTTTTTTGTATCATTATTTTTTTTATTTAAAAAGCTTAATTAAAGTTTCATTTAAGCTTTAAAGCATGTTGTTTATTATATATTAATTATGTTTAAGCTTTTTTTAAGCTTTATGCCTGTTATACGAATTTATTAATAATAAAGCTTTATTAAATATTAAGTATACGCTACATATATAATACAAATAATTATATTAATATTAATCATACGTTTGAGTGTATAATTATAAAATTAATAACACTTATACGCCAGGGTGAATATTATTTAACTGTATTAAATAGGAAAAGAAAATTATATTTAATATTATGTTTAAAAATATATGATTTTAAATAGTTTCAAAGGAAATGTTTAAACTAATTATTAATTCATAAAGATTTTAAACCTTATAAGAGAAACAAAATTATTTTTTATATTATGTTTCATAGCTTAACAACTTCTATATGAACTTTAAAAAATATAGCTAGTTAATTTCGAACATTTTCTTTAAACTTACAATCTTACTACTGCCAGAAATTAGTTTTTTTAAAGTATAATAACTAATAATACTTATACGTCTTGGTGAACCTTGTGCTCTTCATTAGTATAATATACATAATTTATAATAATGTTGAACATTAATTAATAATTTATGCAGTTTTAACTTATTTAAATCTTGTTCTAAAATTATTATATTCATGTTCTCAAATAAACTCCTATTTCTCAAAAATTTTCCCCTCAAGCATTTTCCCATTTTTTCAAAATTGTTTAAATTTAACTCAGTTTTCATTACTTGGAAATATTTCAAAAATATTTAATTTTTTTGCTATCCTCTATCTACATATAATGCTCTTCCTGTCAGTTTGTATGTTTCATACTTTTTTTCCTGCCAATCTGTGTGTAATATTATATTAAAATTGAGTGTTTAATTAATTAATTAAATTAAGTGTAAATACAAACATGAAATTCATATAACCAAAATTATGATGAAATCTTTTTGCTAATAATAACAGCAACTCGTATCAAAAAGGTAATATATAAAATTAATTAAGGAAATTAAATATTTTTAACAGAAAAATAAACTTTACATTTTTTTTTTTAATTTGCTAAGAGTTTTTAATTTAAATAAAATATCAATGATGTTTTATATGATTATAAAGAATTAAAAAAATAAAAAAAAAACTATAAATTTTAAGGATTTTATACCATAATTTTTAAATTGAGATCCTTATGTTTGCTTTTTTTAAGCTTTTTGCAAAACTTATGGAATTATAACTTATATAAAAAATCCTTTAAGAAAGACGGTTTTTATATTATAGATTTAAAGTAATTTTTAACTAATTAACTGGTACATCTTTTTTGAGTTTACTTATTAAATGTTCATTTCACAATGTCTGTCTGTCCTTCCGTCTGTCAGCTGTTTTTAAATTTTGCAAAGATTCCATATAACTTACGGACAATAAATATATTAAAAAATCCTCTAAGAATGGCACAAGTTTTTATTATAGATTTAAAGTACATTTCAGACAGTTAGCTCAACTTATATCGTTTTTGAGTTCGCTCATTAAAAGTTCATTTCGCAATGTCCGTCCTTCTGTCTGTCTTTTATTTTTTAAAATTTTTCAAAGACCCCATATAGCTTTCAGAGAATATATCAAAAAATCGTTTAAGAATGGTACAAGTTTTTATTCTTGATTTTAGGTACTGTTTAACTAATTAGTTCATCTTATGTTGTTTTTAAGTTTACTCATTAAATGTCCGTTCTGATGTCTGAAATTTTAAAATCATAAATTTTTTGATAATTCCGAGGCCATTATGCTTACAGGGTTAACTTAACACAGAAAAAAGTCACCAATTAACAAATATATATGAAAATAATTCATTCAATTATAAACTTGTTTAAATTTGCACCTCTCACCAAAATGATTAGATCAATTACTAAAAACTATAAAAAATACAAAACAGAAAAAAATTCCCAATTAATAAATTATTTAAATCAATCAAGTAGATGATTGAATGAATTAAAAATCTGTATAGGAAAAAAAATCATACCAAAATTTATTTTTTATTTTACTTTTTCTTGAACATATTTATTAAATTTTGATGCAAAATTAAACAACTTAGTTAATTGTAAAAAAGACGGTAATAATTTTTTCTGTGTAATCATACATTTTTAAATAAATTAGAAAAGATTGAATATCTTAATACAATTTGAATTTTAATTTATATAATTTATTTAAAAATCTACAATTAAAAATGGTAATGAAATTATGTTGTTTGGCAAGAAATCATATAAGTTATTTAAATGTTTTAATGTATTTTTGAAAAATCCTACGTTATTAAAGGCCAGTATAAAACATCATGCCTTTTACTAAACAAGCTGTAGCCTAAAAATTGTTTGTGTCCTTTTTTCCATATTCTGAAAAAATGTTCATTTCGCAATGTCCGTCCTTCTGTCTGTGTGTTGTTTTTAAATTTTTAAAGGACCTCATAGAACTGACGGGCAATATATCAAAAAATACCTTAAGAATGGCACATATTTGTATTTTAAATTTAAATTACTTTCTAACTAATTAAATTAGCTTATGACCTTTTTGAACTTACTCATGAAATATTAGTTTCGCAATGTCCGTCCTTCCGTCTGTATGTTGCTTTAACATTTTGCAAGAACTCCAACAGACAATTTCGCAAAGATTTCATATAACTTACGGACAATAAATATATTATAAAATCTTTTAAGATTAATTCATATTTTTATTATAGATTTAAAGTAGTTTTTAAATAATTATCTAAGCTTATTAGTTTGCTAAATAAATGTAAGTTTTAAAATGTCCGTCTTTCTGTCTGTAATCAGTAGTTTTTAAAATTTTTGTTTTTAATTGTAGTTTCTCATTGGCGAGCTAAAAATTTTTCTGCCACATACTGGCATAAACTCCCTTTTTCTCTCTCTCTTTTTACTATATAAAACTTAAAAATATTCTTTACAAACATTGCCCTCATGTTCAGGTACCAAACTTAATTGTCATTATTTTAATAATCAATACGGCAAGTAAAAATTCATGAAGTCAACAACTTCACCTCATAATTGGACCAGGCATTTTTAACTAAATTACAGCTTTCGAAGCTTTCATTTAGCACTAATACAAATTTAGATGTATATATGTATATTTCCAGGTTTAAAGTTAATTCGTTTCGATCCATTAGAAAAAATAACCATAACCAAAATTAGATAAGCACTAGAAAAAATGCTTTTACAGCTATCTTTGATTATACTAAACTACTCAGAATCATTATGTGAGACAATTTAGTAATGTCTGTCCCTCTGTACGTCTTGCTTGTTTTTCGTGTAAAATTTATAAACAAATTAAGGCTCGCAACTTTAAATATATATCGGTGAAATTTTGCCACAAATTATTATTTTGACACAGAACTTTAATTATATACGGGCTGATTAAAGCATTACTACGTCCATCTTTGAGTATAACAATGAACTCGGAATTATTTTGTGATATAATTTGGCAATGTCCGTCCATCTGTCCGTCTTGCTAGTTGTTTATGTAAACCTTGTAAATAAAGTAAGACTCACAGCTTTTAATATATAGCGTGGAAATTGTGTCACAACTATTTTATTGTGACATAGGAACTTAATTAGATAAGAACTAAAAGAAGCATTCCTACGTCCATCTTTGAATATAACAATGAACTCCGAATTATTTTGTGAGATAATTTAACTTTGTCCGTCCATCTGTCCGTCTTGCTAGTTGTTTATGTAAACCTTGTAAACAAAGTAAGGCTCACAGCTTTAAATATAAAGAATGGACATTTTGTCATAAATATTTTATTTTGACATAGAAACTTAATTAGATAAGGACTTAAAGAAGCACTTCTACGTCCATCTTTGAATATAACAATGAACTCCGAATTATTTTGTGAGATAATTTAACAATGTCCGTCCATCTGTCCATCTTGCTAGTTCTTTATGTAAACCTTGAAAACAAAGTAAAGCTCGCAACTTTAAACATATTGTTTGAAATTTTCCCACAAATTATTATTTTGAAACAGGACCTAAAATTAGATAAGCACTACAAAAAATTCTTCTACAACCATCTTTGAGTAAACTAAATTACTCAGAATCATTTTGTAAGATAATTTAGCAATGTCTGTCCATCCGTCCATTTTGCTGTTTGTTCATGTAAACCTTGTAAAAAAATTAAGGGTTACAACTTTAAATATATCGCGTTAATATTTTGCCACATATTATTATTTTAACACAGAACCTTAATTATACATGGGCTGATTAAAGCACTCCTAAGTACATCTTTAAGTATAACAACGGACTCTAAATTGTTTAGTGAGATAATTAAGCAATATCCGTCTATCTGACTATCTTGCTATTTGTTTATGTAAGCTTGTAAAGTAAGACTCACAGCTCACAGACATCGCGTAGAAATTTTGTCACAACCAATTTATTTTGACATACACAGAAAAAAGTCACCAATTAACAAATATATTTGAAAATAAGTCATTCAATTATAAACTTGTTTAAATTTGCACCTCTCACGAAAATGATTATATCAATTACTAAAAACTATAAAAAATACAAAACAGAAAAAAATTCCCAATTAATAAATTAATTAATTAAATCAATCAAGTAGATGATTGAATGAATTAAAAATGTGCATAGGAAAAAAAATCATACCAAAATTTATTTTTTATTTTATTTTTTCTTGAACATATTTATTAAATTTTGATGCAAATTTAAACAACTGAGTTAATTGTAAAAAAGACGGTAATAATTTTTTCTGTATAGGAACTCAATTAGATAAGAGCTAAAAGAAGCACTTCTACGTCCATCTTTGAGTATAACAACCGACTCCGAAGTATTTTGTAAGACAATTTAATGATGTTCGTCCGTCCATCTATCCGTCTAGCCAGTTGTTCATGTAAACCTTGTAAACAAAGTAAGGCTCGCAACTTTAAATATAACGCGATGAAATTTTTTTCTTTGAGTAAACTAAACTACTCTGAACCATTTTGTTAGAAAATTTTGCAATGTCTGTCCATCTGTCCGTTTTGCTGGTTTTTTATGTAAAATTTATAAACTAAGTAAGGCTTGCAATTATAAATTCATCACGTTGAAATTTTTCCACAATAGTTTTCACACAGGGCCTAAGCAGTGTTGCTAGTTTAGCCTTTTTAAGGCTAAATCTAGCCTTTTTATTTTGCTTTTAGCCTCAAAATTTTCGTTTTAGCTTCTAGCTTTTTTTCTAGCTTTTTTTTATTTTAAATAAAGCCTTAAAAAGGCTAAAAGCTTACTAAATTTATTTTAACAGAATCATATATTTAAGCATTTTTGTATATTAATTCGCAGAAAAAATTGAAATTATTTATATTTAGCGAAAACAAAAAATATTATCATTATTTTTTAACAAACTTTATTACCCATAGATACTATTTAGGTTATATTTATAAATTCTCTAAAATATCTTTAAGAAATACCAAAAACTAATAAGAACAAAAAAATAAATGCGTTTTTTAGTAAAACAATATATTAGCTTTTTTCTGGCTTTATTTTTTGGGACATTTAGCCTTTTCTGACCTTTTTTAAAGTCTAATTTAGCTTCTTTTTTCTCAAGTCCTGGCAACACTGGGCCTAAGTTAGATACGCGCTAATTAAAACACTTCTACGTTCATCTTTGAGTATATTAATCGACTCAGAATTATTTTGTAAGGAAATTTGGTAATGTCCGCCCATCCGTCCATCTTGCTAGTTGTTCATGTAAACCTTCTAAACATAGTAAGGCTCGCAACTTTAAATATATCGCTTTGAAATATTGTCAAAAACCATTATTTTGATACGGAAATGAAGTCTATTTATCAGTTATTTGTTTCAATTAGCCTCCCATGAAAATGCCCTTAAATAATAGAGATTTAACTAGCGATATTTGGTAAAAATATTTTTTATATAAGTATAAAAAAGACAATATGCAAAAATAATTTTAAACAGAATTAATCACATTTAAATAACAGTGTCAAAGATAATATTTTGCTAACGTAACTAAGGTTTATAGAAATATAAATCGCACTTTAAAATTTCACAAGATTTAGTCCACAATTATATATAGGTCTTAGAGAGTGCAGTCTCTGAAAATAACTTTAGTAAATATACATATCTATGTAAGATATTATATGGATGGACTTAATCGATTATTACGTTATTTTTTTTTTTTTTTTTAATTTAAAGGAAACATATTTTAAGTACTTTTAAATAATATTCACCTATTCAATGCTTTAATGCCTTTTTTAAATATATAACTGCTTTAAATAACTGCTTTAAATTTATTGCAAACAAAAACAAAAAAAACAAAAATCCTCTAAAAAAATGTTTAAATTATACAACATATTTTGCAACATTCTTTTTAAATTTTAAAGAATATTATAAAATATGATTGGCAAACACAATAATAGATATAAAAATTATGGTTTCCTTGTATATTCCTTAATCCTTTCTAAAAAAAAAACCCTTAAAGTATTTTAAAAATAATTATAAGAACATTTTACTTTTTCCAATAAGTCATTTATTTATTTTTTATTTTCATTATTGTTTCGTTAGTTTTTAGTTGTATTTGTATTTTAATTATAAACTTAGTATTAATCATTAATCCTTTTTAAGCTATAACATGAAAAATTAAACTTAAAAAAACCATTAACAAAGTAAATTTTTAACAAAATATTTTTTCCTTCTCTTTTTCTTCCCTTTTTTTAACTCAAACCAAAACGCAAACAAATTTTTTTTCTCTCCTACATCATCAAACATTTAAACTTATTTTTTGTAATCACTCCTGTGTGTATCTGTGACTTACGCTGTATGATGCTCCAATGCTCGCTGCGTGTTTCATTTGTAACGTCTTGTCTTGTTAAATTTACTAAACTTTTTTTTTTTTTTTTTTTTTTTTTGTAAACAAATTTGATTTTTTTGTTATACTACCACACTACTATAACTACTATTTTTATTGCTACATCATCATCAACTACTACTACTATTTTTACCATCACCACCACAACCAATACTACTACTATTTGTCCTGCTACTACTACAACTATAAAATGCCACCATTTTTACACCAAATATGCTTGTTTCCAACCAAAACTAACATCATACTACAACATCAAACTGTTAAATATTTTTGTTGTGCCTTGTAAAAAAAATGGTATTTCTTTTGAAACACATAAGATGGATGTTAAAACGGTTGGTTCATTTTACTATGAAAATTTTGTAAGTACTAATGTAATGTAAAAAAATAAGAAAGTTTTTTAAGTTTTAATTGAAATTATTTATTAGCTATTTTGTAATGTTTTTGTCATCAAAATTATTTAAATGCATTTAAGTTTTTGAAGCTCTTTTTAAAAAAAAAAAGAAAAATTTTATATAACATTTAAGTAAAAGCAGCATTTTTTTAATGATTTATTGAATATTTTTTTTAAGTAAAAAAAAAAAAAAAAAATATATTTTTAAAATATTAAAAGACTGTGTTACAATGAAAGTTCAAAATAAATAGCACAGTGGAAAAACTAATTCTAGTACTAAATCAAGTACTAAACCTATAAATCACCTTTTTATAACCTACACCACCACAGGTGGTTGGAGTATTATGGGTTTGTGCTGATGTTTGTAATGCACAGAAACAATCTTCGGACCTCCACCTTAAAATATATCAATCGACTCAGAATCATTTTCTAAATAGATTTAACGATGTCCATTCGTCCGTCTGGTCGGCTGGCTGTCTGTCTGTCCATCTAAATCTTTTAAACAAAGTACAGGTAGAAATTTTAAAGATATCTTGATGAAATTTGACACTAATAACTATTTTGGCACAAGCACGAAGCCAATTGAAATAGGTTATGGTTGGGCTTGACTGACTATATCTTTCTATCTCGTTTTAAATTGTCTCTGGTTCTCGCTATAAATCGCTATTTGTAAAATTATTATTTAGCATATCTCGAAAACTACTTGTTTGATTGAGCTCAATAAAATATCAAAAAATTTGAATTGAATTTGCATTCAAAATATACTCATATTATTTTTTTATACGTCCAATAGTTATGGAAATATTAAGCCTATTTTGTGAAAAAAATACATCTCCCACAAAATTAAATAAAAAAAGAAAATTCTTTAAAAAAATCATTAAAAATTTGAAAATGGCAAAAATGTAAAATTGTTATCCTTTGATCATACAGATAAATTGCTTCCAAATAAAACAAGATATATTTTATTTAAATCTATGCATAAATTTTGATTTTATTCACAAATCAGTAAAGATACTCATTTACAAATTACACAAAATTATTAAAAAAAAAAATAAGAAACACAAATTGCAAATTTAACTTTTGATCAAAAAATAAAAATGTGCAATTTTCGAATTTTTATGATTGAAAAAAAATAATGTTTTGGGAAAATTGTGCGAAATTTCAGTTTTTTTTTTTTTCAGAAATTGGGATTGATATTTTCATAACTAAATAGCGTATTAAAAAATAATGTTAGTACAACTTAAAGGGCATTTTAATTAAAATTTTTGGATGTTTGATTGAACTAAATCAAACAAGTCATTTTCGAGATATACTTCTATGTATGGTGCAACCTCGTTAATTTTACAAATAGCGATTTATTGCGAGAACTAGAATTAATTAAAACAATTATTTATAGGTTTAATGTAGTTTCTTATTATTATTATTATTTTTTTTTTGCTATAAGATAACAAAACTTGTTCTCTTTAGTTATTGAACAAAAATTAACAAACATTCAGTTCCAAATGTTAGCACATAGTAGTTGTCTTTTTCGCAGTATTTTGGTTAGACACACATTGGGGTAAAAGGGGTTCGACCCCTTGGCGTTTAATTCAGGGAAAGTTTATATCAAAACTTTAACGATCACGTTTTATTGTTTTATATATTTTTAAGTAAAAAAAAAACATTTTTACTATTATAAGATTATTTCTAACAGAATGGTAATGTCCGTCCGTCTGTCCGCCTATACATTGTGATTAAATGAGTGGAAAAAGTGATATCCGTATTTTGATCACGCTTAATTTTTTATTTATTAGTAAGTTAGAAGATATATTTTTAGAATTCTAAATTGGAATTTTAAGATTTTGTTTGTGAAAATTCTTCCTTCTGTCCGTCTCATATTGGGGTAAAAGGGGTCGAAAATGGCGATTAATTCAGGAAAAAGTGATATCAGTATTTTATTGATCACTTTTAATTTTCCTATTTATAAGTAAATAAAAAATGGCATCTTTAGAATTGTAGGATGTTTTTTGGCTAAATGGTAATGTCCGTCCATCCCTTTATACATTTGAGTTAAATGGGACGGAAATTGTGCTTAATTCAGGAAAAGGTGATATACAAGTTTTGATGATCACGTTCTATTTTCTTTATTTATTAGTTAGTAATAAATACACTTTTAGAATTCTAGAATATTTTTTGGCAAAATGGCTATGTCCGTCCTTCCGTCCGTCTATACATTTGGGTTAAATGGGTCGAAAATGGCACTAAATTCAGGAAAATGTGATATAAAAATTAATACTTACATTTGGTTTTTATAATGATCGTGAAGTAAAAAATATTTTTCGAATTTCAAGATTTTTTTTTTTTTTTTTTTTTTTTGAGAGAATTCTAGTGTCCGTCCATCTGTCCGTCTGTTTGTTAATTTTTGCAAACTTTCCCATTCAAAATCGTTTAACTTTTGACTCAATAAAGATAATGACTCAAAACTTTCTTTGTACCATAGATAATTTTGTCTTTTATTTGGTTTAATTGCATAAATTATAAGAAAATCGTTTGAAAATGTTGGGATATATACGGAAAAAATTTTACAAAAATCCTTCAAAATAGAGATTTTTAAGTTTAAATTTTTAAAAAAATAACAAAAATATTAGGACAAAATATAATTTACAAATACTTGAAGAAATGTACAGTTAAATATCTGAAGTTGATGGTTTTATTTTAAATTTTACCTTAGAATACGTTTTATTTAAAATAAATACACTGGCAGCTGATAAAAATTAAATTTTTTACTATTTTTCAAAAATGTAAAAAAATTCTTAACTTTGACTGCTCCTTATAAGAAAACAACACAATACAACACAACAATTGTTATTGATACATAATTTTGTCTATTTTTATTCGGTATCCAACTTTATTATAAAACTTTAAATTCAATTAAGCGCAACTTTTGACACATTTTACCCCAACCTGCATTGATGATCATTAATCTCCTATTCAGGGAGGAATATTTGTATGGGAGCTAAAATAATGGATCAATCACAACCAATTTCAAAACGCCTTGTCGTTGGACCGTAAAAAATATGTGTGACATATTTAGTTCAATTATTTTAAAAATTGCGACCTGGGGTTTGATTACAAAGTTTACATGGACGGACAGACGGACGAACATAGCTAAATCGATTCAGAAAGTGATTCTTGGAAAGAGATTCTTGGTATACATTAAGTTGTGTCTTAGACTAATACTATTGGGTGTTACATCAGCATAAACGCAAATGCAACAATAAATTCTGTTTTCAAAAATAAATATGTTTTCAAAAATTTTTAGAGTAATTTTCATTGTAATGCATTTTTTAATAAAATAAAAATAAAGACTACTAATGAAATTTATAGAGAAATATTTGTAAAGAAATAATATAAAATAAGTGCTACTTTTTGAAAAAAAAAAAAAATACAATATTTTAAGAAGTAATTTTTAATTTAATTATCTTATGCTAAAAAATTATTTATTAAAAAAAATTTAATTTTTAATATTTCATTAAGTTTTTATTAAATATGCTTTATTTGTATTCATTTTATTTGTAATATGTTTATTTTTTGTTGTATAAAAGCTTGACTTGTTTTGTTTTATTGTTTAAAGAAAAAAAATATAATATTAAATTTAATTGAAAGCCTTTTTTTTTGTAATAAATTTATTAATTTTAATAACATTTCTTTTAGGCTTATTCTGGCATGGTGCCTATTAAACGTCCTGCTGCTGAAAAGTCTGGAATTCCTGTGTATCCCGGAGCAACAACATACCAACAATTAATGCAATTACAACAACCATTTGTACCAGTCTCATGTGAGTATCAAACTCAAATTAGCACAAGCTCTACTACTACTGCTCCTACTACTATCAATATCAATTGTAATTCTACTACTACTGCTGCTGCTGCTGCTAGTGCTGCTACTACAGCAACAACAACAACTACAACAACACCATTAGGTGCTAATGTAACACAACAACACCACAATCACCAACACCACCACCAAAACCACCTTAATCACCTACACCACCAACACAACCTACAACAATTGTATAATTTACAAAATCCCAATCTATCCACAAATAATATCCAAACAAATTCCCAAATCATAAATACACAACAACACCAACAACAATCCATGTCCCAATTATCCAATATAAATAGTAACTATAATAATCATTTATCAAATATTGCTAATAATTTAAATAGTAATCATAATAGTAATAATAGTAATTTGACTATGATGAGTACATATAATAGTAACAGTAACAGTAATAACAATAGTAGTAGCAACAACAACAACAACAGCAACCAGAATATTACAAACTCCAACAATAATAATAACAACAATAATTGTTTATCTTATATAAATAATAATTTAAATAATAGTAATAATAGTCTTAAGTTAATTAATTATCCAAATACTTCTTCGGCTACCAATAATACTACTACAACTACAGCTATTGCTACAACTACAGCTACAGTTGATAGTAATAGTGATAGTAATTCTGGTAGTAATACCAATACTACTACAACACTTTCTAATAGTACTACTTCTAATATAAATGCTATTAGCACTTCTAATACTACTACTGCTACAACAACAGAAGTAGATTCTTCTAGTAAAAATAGTTCTGATGCTACGGCAATATCTTGTTCATTTGCTAATAATTACAACAGTAATGATCAAGAGTATGACAGTGAGAATAACAATAATAATAATAATGATAGTAATTCTAATAATA
This sequence comes from Protophormia terraenovae, assembly GCA_951394005.1. Lineage (NCBI taxonomy): Eukaryota > Metazoa > Arthropoda > Insecta > Diptera > Calliphoridae > Protophormia > Protophormia terraenovae. Next base: position 105,722,080 of record OX596077.1, read on the forward strand.
AGAATGATATAAATGATAATGAAAAAGCTTTGACAACCTCCTCATCATCATCATCATCATCAGTAACAACAACGACATCATCTTTGTCGCCTTCATCTCAGACTACGGTTAATAAAACAACAACAACAGCAACATCTTCTGATGATGACAAGAATGTTGAAAAGCTTAATGAGGGCATTACTACTTCAGCTAATAACAATAATAATAATAATACAACTACTACTACCACTACTTCTATTTACAACAACAATAATACCCTAAATTCTACTAGTACTACTACTACTAATACACCAAATTCTAATGAAAGTTTTAAATATTATAATGGTTTAAATGGTGACAGTCCCTCTAAGACCCTTAATGGTTCATTAACTTCAACAAAAATGAATGGTTCGTCTGAACTAGCAACTGCTGCTACAGCAATTTCTAGTTCTAGTTCATCTGCATATATAAATGGTTATGCTACCACTACGTCACAACACTCGACAGGCATATTGCCCACACCACCTGCCTCCTCATCGGTGGTGACTAATGCCTATCAAGCTCAACAAAATATGCAAAGATTGTATCAACAATCGTATAATGCCGCTGTGGCTAATTCGCCTTATGCCAATATTATGGCCAGTTATGGTCATCAAACTCCTGTTTCGAGTACCTCGGTCTCACCCTATACATCACAAACTATCACAGTACCTTCGTATTCATATGCTGGCACTACACCCACACCCTATGCTTATAGTGCTTATCCCACAGCCGCTCAGGCAGCTCAGGCGGCCGCAAATGCCTCAAATTATTATACGGATGCTGCTGCTTTGGCCAAAGAGGTGGCCCAGAAAAATTATGCTAATGCTATTAAGGTGGCCAATGCCAATGCTAGTTCATTGACTGGTAAGCCTTTAACAGCTGCAGCGGCTGCTTACTCAGGTATGGCTTTGAATAAGGCCTATATGGCGGCGCCCGGCCAGCAAGTTATGGCTCAACATGCTGCCTTTATGCAGGCTCAAGCCCAAGCTCAGGCTCAGGTGCAACAGCAGCAGCAACAACAGGCTGCCGTGGCTGCTATGGCTAATGCCCAAATGCGCTCTTATGGAGCTTTATCTACACCCGGCATGACACCCCCTGTAGGCACACCTGTGCATGCTGCCACTGGCACCTCGGCTTTGTTACAACGTCCCCCTACAGCGGCTGCTGGTTATTTACAAGCTGCTACTAATCCTGCTCTCTTAAGAGGTCAAACTATGACTTTATCCTCGACCCCTAGTACACCTTATGCAGCCGCTATGCAGCAGCAACAACAACAAGCCGCCTTTTTCTTTCCCGGCATGATGGCCTCAGCGCCGGGTTATCCCTTTGCCGCTATGGGTGCCATACCCACAGCAACCGCTTTACCAGCCGGCATGACCCCCTCAGCACAATTAGCAGCAGCTGCGGCTCCTGCTGCCGCTGCAGCGGCCAACAGTGCTTTGGTCTTGAATCCCTATAAGAAAATGAAAACTTCTTAAGTTTTTTTTTCCTTGATCAATAATAACAACATTTCTGAACCTTCAAGGCCCAGAGACTTAAAAAATATACCCATTTAACTTCCTTTTGAACAAAAAAAATGCTTTTAAAAAAGCTATTTTCAAAGATTCTTTGATAATTTCTTAAGATCTTAATAAAAGCTACTCATAGTTAAAGCTTTTATCAGGTTTACACTTAAAGAATTATTCAAAGAATTTTAAACGCAAAACAAAGGAAAAACCATTTAACCTTTTTGTGTACTTAATTACATTACTAAAAAAAAAAAATAAGAAATTGTGCCTAGTTTTTAAAAACTTTAATTAATTAATTAATTATATAGTTTTATTAGATTTTGTCCCTCCTTGAAAATATAAGCTCTCTTTTAAATTAGTTTTATAAAAGGTAATATTAAAAAATCCCAAAAGCTCTCTTAATTACAGCTCGAAAATTAAAGAAAGACGATTGAACAATAAAGGGTATTAAGCAAGCAAAGCATTATCTAATTTAAAGTAATTTCTAATATTAAACTTTAAAAAGCTATAAGTTAAAATACTCGTATGTCATTACAGAAATGTTATATTAAAGCTTTGAACAAATTTTATAAAAGTTTCCTTAAAATGACTTAATTTGGGAGATTAAAACAAAAGCTTTTAGCATTTAATTTTTGTGTGTGTTTAAAAAACAAAGCTTTTATTTTAAATTTGGTTTTAAACTTTTAATTTTATGACATAAAAGTTCTCAAATATTCATTATTCATAACAAAATGTATTTTTACAAAATATTAAAATATTTTCTATTAACAAGTTTTTCAGAAGGTTAATTTTAAATCATAAAAATTTAAAGCTTTTTTGTTAAATCTGGATTTTGTCTTTAAATTGTATAAGCTTTCAAATAATGCCATAAAAGTTCTTAAAAGTTCATTATTCATAACATATGATATTGCAAAATATTACAATATTCAAATATTTCTCATTAAAAAGCTTTTTCAATGCTAAAACTTAAATAATAAAATGTTTTAAAATTTTGTAAGAAACTATAAATTTTATAAATGAATTTTCTAAAAAGCTTTTTGCGACAAATTTTCCAGAAAACGAGAAAAAAAAATTATGAATTTGTTTAATAATTTTTTAGAAACTATAACATTTTATTAAATTTATAAAAATTAAAAAGTTTTATTGGACAAATTTTTTAATAAATTTTTTTCAACAAAAACTTTTATAAATGAATTTTTTTGAAAAGCTTTTCCAGAAATGGAGAGAACACATTTCTTTAAATTTATTAAAAATTAAAAAGTTTTATTCCATAAATATTTTAATAAATGAATATGTTGAAAAGCTTTATTCAAAATACGTTTCTAAAAATTATTATTTTTTGAAAAAAAAGTTCTTATGGATTTTCTTGGAAGCCTTTGAAAAAAACTTTTATAAATTTTTGAAAAGCTTTTTCTAGAAAAAAATTTATAAAAATATTATATTCTGAATAAAAAAAATCTTAAAGCTTTTCTTGTAAAGCTTTATTTGAAAAAAACTTTTATAAATGAATTATTTGAAGAGCTTTTTCCAAAAAAGTTGTGCTAAAATATCTTAAAGCTTTTTTTGGAAATCTGAATTTTCTTTCCAAATATAAATCCAACTTATTTTGTTTGTTGAATTAAAATTTGTAAATGAAAACCTTTCGAAAAAATAAAAAAAAAAAAAAATTCTTGAAAGCTTTAACTTTAAATTTTATATGCATAACACTTTTAAAAACTGTAGTCTATTGAAGCCTCCATGACTTATAGAATATTACTAAAATTGAGCTTAAAGCTTTTCCTAAATACTTTCTTTAAGGAAATTAACTTTTTATATAATATACATAAACATTGTGGTCTATAGGATAGTAATGCCTACAAGCTTCTGTTTAAAAAAATATTTAAAACATTTAAGAAAATTTAATAATACATTTTATGAAAGCTTTGAGGATATTTTCTTGAAGTTTTTTAATAGAAAAAAACTTATAGTGTACTTCCCTGATGCTTAATCTTGCCCTAGCTTGTCTTAAACCCTTTTTAAACGAAAAATTTCTTTCAACGAAATAAAATATTTAAACTTTATATCTTTAAGATAAAAAAAATTAATTAAAACAAAAAATAAACAACTTAAGGACCTCTTTATAATTTATTTATTTTTTTGTTCATTTTTTTGTTTGTTTTATATTAAAATCTGCCTTAATTTTTGCCATAATTTAGTTATATATTAAAGTTTTTTTGTTTTTAGTTATAACATTTAATAATTTTTGCCATTTAATAAAACAAAAAGAGCTTTTTAAAAGCTCTTATTATATTAGGTTCCTTTTTAAAGAAAACAAAATAATATTAAAAAAAAAGAAACAACAACATAAATATTTTAAACTTTAGTATGTTAGACATAGTATAGAAATTAAAAAAAAAAAATACAACACACAAATAAAATATTGAAAACGAAGTACTGTGATAGCTTTTTGTTTCTTGTCAAGTAAATGTTCATGAAAAAAAAAAAAAATATTTAAAGCAAACTTGCAAAATTTGTTGCATTACAAAAAAAAAAGCTTGACTTAGTACGGCGTTAAATTTTAGTTATTAGCAACGTTATAATAGATACTTATAACTACTACATTTACATCACAACTAACTAACCATTTGTGTTTCTTTAGGTTCCTAACAATTACTTACATAAAACATATACATAAATACTAAATATATAAAAAATACTTAAAGCTTTTGATTTATTTTGAAAGCTTAAATTAATTAAAAGTTTATATATATACATATATAAACAAAAAGCTTGAAAGCTTTTAATAATTAAGGTTTTAAGTAACAATTATAAACCAGCTTAAGTAGTAATGCCCTTGGCTTTTAATTTATATTTTGTTGGAAAAAAAAAAAAAAAAAAAAAAAAAGAAAAACATAAATGAAAAGCTTTTAAATGTGCTTAAATGTTTTATGGTTAAAGAATAAAAAAAGCTCTCTATGTGTTTATAACTCTCTATCTTTCTCTTTGCATTGATACTGTTGTAATTTGTATTGTATTGATTTATTTTTTATAATATTTAAGTATTTAAATTTACAAGAAATTATTTTACAATGAAAAAACCCAAGTTTAAAAATTTTACTTAGACAACGAATTGTATAAAAAAATATCATACGAATTGAATGGAAATTATTTTTGTTTTATATGTTAAATTTTCCTAAATTATAGTTTCTTTTTTCTTTAATATAATTTATTTAATTTTAAAGCCGTTTAAAAAAAATTTTGAGTTTATATATCCCTTTTGTTATGTTTAGATCTCGCTTTTTTAAAAATTAATAAAACAAAAAGTAAACTTTTTTTGTTTTATCTATGTTTGCCAATTAATTTTTTCTTAGAAATATATAGTTTTAAATTATTTATTGCCACTGACTTAATTTTATTTAAAATATTATTATTTTATTCATATTTGTTGTGCTTAAAATCTTAAAAACACACTTTTATTACACTCACCTTAAAAATCTATTATCCTTTTAAAAAATTAATTAAAAAAGAAAAAAAAAAACTAATGTAAAATTTAGTTGCCAAATTATTATGTTAAATTAATTTAAAAATTTATAATTGTAAACTACTTTGTAATTTGCTAAAGAAATTTTCTAAAAAAAAATATTTAAATATTTTTTTTTTTCTATAATACTAAGTTGTTTATTTGTTTAAAATTGTGTTGTATTAATCTCTAAATATAATTTGAAAACAAAATTTGTGTGAAAAAAAAACTTCATTATCATTATTGTTTTAGTAATAATCCTTAATTATGTTATTAAATCTATTATTATTTGTTTAGCTTTTAGCGTATTTTATAAATGTTTTCTTTGTTAATTTTGTTTTAAAATATATTAAAAAAAAACATAGTTTTGTGTAAAAAAAAACAAGAAACTTTATTGGTATTTTATTATTTAAAACGATCGAGACAATTTAGCTTTTATTTTTGCTCTTTCTTGCACTTCTTAAGTGTTTTGTTTTCTAATTTGGGTTGAGGTCTTGGCTAAAATTTAGTTCTCTCTTATTGTTTCTATAACTTTCTCTTAAAACTATCTCAATTTGCAAATTTATTTTTTAAAGCTTTCATTTTCTTATTTAAAGATTTTCCTTACTTGAATATACACTTAAAGTTATAGCTTTTTTAAGTTATAACAGCTTAAAGCTTAAAAGCTCAATATATTTTATGTATGCTCTTAGTAAAAACTCTTAATGAGAAAGAAATATTATTAATAATATTATGTCTGTTTATTAAAAAAGAGAAATAAAATCAAAATATCTAGTTGCCTTCTCTTCCTACTTCAACTTTTGAAACTTCTATAAATTCGTATTTGCTCTTTCATTAAAAAAATATTGAGTTTAATTTAAAAGCTACTTAAAAATTATCTCAAAATCAGGTATTAGCTACAAAACATATATATTTCTTTTCACTTATCTTTTTTTATTTAGTTTTGATCTCTTAATAAATAAATCTTTTAAAAGCTTTTCTTATAATTTCATCCTAACTTGCTCTTGACTTTATTCTCTTAAGAAATACACAAATTTTTAATTATTTTCATTTTGCCTAAGCTTTGCCTCTCTTTCATTTGCTCTATTTAATTTGATATTTACATTTTCAGGTTAAAAGCTTTTTAAAAACTCTACACTGAAAAACCATAACTTCAAAAACGTTATTTATTAAAGGTGAAATAAATAAATTACTTTTAAAATAAATACATTTTATAAAAAATAAAAGCTTTCCAAAAAAAAAGCTTTTTTATAAAGTATTTTATATTAATTATCATTTACATATTTTAAAGCTTTAAAAGCTTTTAATATTTCATTACACAAATTTGCTAAATCATCCATTTTTTAGTGTGGAGTTTTTAAAATTAATTTTCCTTTTATACCTTTATTTAAGTTAAAAAATTTGTCATTCTCTCTTACAGAATAATCTATTTTATAATTTTAAAGCATTTTGTTGGTTTATATTTTTTATATTTATAATTTAAATTTATTATATATTTTTTCTTTCATTTTTTTTTAATTTCTTAAATTTAATTAAAATTTTTATTGCAATTTTTTTTATTTAACAAAACACTTCTTACAAAAACACCAAATAGATTTTAGTCGAGTTTCATAAAATTATTAATATTAAAAAAAAACATCATAAGCGTCCTTGTTAAGTGTTATTAAAGTTTACCCTAAAATTTTAAAATACAAAAAAATATAGGTATCTAACCAAAAATAATTTAATAGAAAATCCTATTCTTTTCAAGTTTTATGAAATAAAATTTTATTAATTTTTTTAACACAAAAAATACTTTAATCTCAAACACCTTTGACTAAATACAGTGAGTGCTGGAATAAATTTATAAAGAATTATTTTTTGCAAAATTAATTTTTTAATATAGTATTTAATTAATAATATTAAAAAGTTTCTTTAATAACACTCACTGTTAAGCATGTTTAGCAGTTTTAAAATGTCTTATAAAAAAGAAAAATATATATTTTTTTTCTTACTATTTTATCTTTAAAGTTTTGAAAGTTAATATAAAACTTAACAACTACTAAAAAGCTTATTATAATTTCACTTATTAGTTGCTTTGAATGTTTTATTTAGTTAAAAGAGAAAAGAAAAAGAAAATAAATTTTATTAAAGTATAAAATTTTAAAGACATAAATAAATAGTTAAGCAAATATCAAGTTTTACAAAAAAAAGAAGGCCTTAGCATATTTCCAGAAAATTTAAAAAAGAATTTTGCTAACCAAAAACATAAAAACAAATATTAATGAAAATTCAGTAACTATAAGATTTTGAGAATTTTTTTCTATAGATTTTTCTATTAAAAAATTTTAATGCTCTTTTAGCAACTCTTACATAAGTATATTAAAATTTTTATGAAAATCATATTAATCTTCTACAATTTTTTTTTTCTATAATTTTATACAAAAAATGTAAAACTAAAAATTTTTTTAAAAGTTTTTTATAAAAATGATTTTCACTTTTATATTTCCAAAAGCTTATGCAGGGATACTTTTAGATTAAAAGAAAAAACTTTTATTAAACAAACTTTAAAAATGTTTTATGAAATCTGTGGTCTTTACATTTTTTTATGTTTTTATATTACATTTTTAAAACAGCTTTAAAATCTTCTTCTGTTTCAAGTTTTTGAAGAAAGTTGCCATATTTAAAGCCTTAAAAAAGCTTGTATATTGAATGCCAAAAAAAAGCTTTTAGAAAACTTTTTCATTAAAAGCTTACACTACTTTGGTGATGAAAAATACTTTTTTTTGTCTAAAATTAAATGATTTCCTTTTTCAAAAATGCCGTTATGTTTTTTTAAAGCTTCTTTAAAAAAAAAAAAGTAAATCGATAATAAAAAAAAAAAAAATTTTTTCAGGTTAAAGTAAAAGAAGCTTTTGTACTAAAATCTTCAAAAAGCTATTACAATAATTAAGGCACAAAATAAATAAAAAAATTTTAATTAAATTTATTTTTTGTTTTTAAATTAAAAAAAAGTTTCCCAAAAATATTTCCCGTTAAAAGTAATAAATAAAATGAAAATTCAATTAATTTTCAAAAAAGCTTTTATATTAAAAGCTAAAAACTTCAAAAAGAATCTATTTGAAAAGCTTTTAAATAAGTATTTGTATTAAAAGCTTTTAAAATAATTATCAGTTTTAATTAAAAATACTTTTTTTCAAACATTAAATGGTTACCTTTCTTAAGAAAGCTCTCTGTGTGTTTTAAAATAATTTAAAAAATTAATTAATAAAAATAATTTCTAAAGAAGATTTTGTGTTAAAATTAAAGAAAGCTTATATGCTAAAAATTTCAATTACGAATATCTAGGTAAAAAGAAATGTTATATTTGAATTTTTTATTTTTTAATTTTGAGGCTCTTAAAAATGATTTAATTTGAATGAAAATTTTTTTCTATTAAAATCATTAAAAATTGTTTTCTGTTTAACGTTTGCAAGAATTACATAAAAAGTTTTCAAAATAAGGTTTTTGTTTAAAGTTTCCCAAAAATGTTTCTTGTTAAATGTTAAAAATTTAATTAGTTTTCAAAAAACTTTTCTGTTAACAACTCTTAGAAAAGCTTTTTTTTTTTAATTAAACTTAAAATTAATTTTCCAAGGTATTTTTTAAAATAATAAAAAAATGAAGAAATTAAAATAATTTTCAAAGCAGCTTTTGTATATAATTAAAAAAGTTGTTTTGTTAAAAATTTTCAAAAACCAATTTTTGCGTAAAAAACTTTCTATTTACTTTTTTTTTTTTTTTTTTTTTTAAATTATTTAATTTATATAAAAACGTATTTCTTTTAGAATCTTTTAAAATTGTTTTCTATTTAAAGATTGAAGATTTTTCATTAAAAGTTTGTGAAGTAAGCTTTTATGTTTAAGGCCTTAAAAAAAATTTTAAGGCCTTAAAAAAAATTTTAAGAGCTTTTTATAAAAAGTTTTCTTTTTTTAAGCCTTACAATTTAAAAATGTGTATTAACGCTTTTTTTAAAGCTTAAAAAGTATACAAAATGTTTTCTTTAAGAAAAAGTTTTTTTTTTTTTTTTCTAAAATTTTTAAGAAAAAATTTTTTTAATATGTTTTTTAAGAAAATCTGTAAGAAAATTGTATTTTTTTTAAATTAGATTTTTAATAAAAGCTTTAAAGGAAAACTCTTATAAAGAAAGATTTTTGAAGTTTTTAAACAACTTTTTAAATTTTTTTTTATATTTTTATAAAAGCTTCATTAAATAGCTTTTTTATAAACATTTTTTTTTGTTTAACAAAAAAAATTAAAGAATAATTTTTGAAACTAAAATTTAGTTTCAATAAAGTTTAATGAATATTGCAAAATTTATTTTAGTCTAAAAAAAAGGATTAGATTCTTTAGAATTATTTAGATTTTCTGGAAAAGAGTTAAAGTCTTTAACAATTTATATAAAACTGAAAAATAATACAACCAAAAACAATGTAGTTCAACTCCTAAAAACAATAAAAGGTAAAATCCGTCCGTTTTTCAAATTCAACTCCTTATTAATAAAATTCACTAAAAATGCACAATGGAATGGAAAAAAAAATATTGGAAATTTTATTAAAAACTACTGTTTTAAATAAGACAAATTAAAGCTTTTAAGAGAAGTGAAAGCTTAAATCTATACCATTGTGCTTTGGTGTCACTTTCATACTTACACATATAGTTTTTATTTTAAATTTTTCCTCTTATAATCTTTTTTCTTAATTTTTTTCTATGTGTTTGTTTTATAAACCTTTTATAAATAACATCTTAAAATGAATTATGTATTAAAACACTTACACTTATTAAAACAAAACTCAATACATTGAAACAAAGAACGAATCTATATTACTAACAAATAATAAATTTTTATTAAAAACACTATATGAATAAAACAAAATAACTTGCATGTTTGTTTATAAAACGAACTTTAATAAAATAAAATATTTATTTAAACAAAACAATATTATTAGTTTAAAAAAAAGTAAATAATATAATAACAAAAAATCAGCAATAAAACTATAAAAGAGTAAAGATAGAAATATATTGAAAATAGAAAACATTTTTGAAAAAATTTTTGCAAAAAAAGAAAAAATATTAAAAGAAAATTAAAAAAAAAAAAAAAAAACGAAGAAACGTATTTAATTGTATTTAAAAAAAATAAAAATTTGAAACAATATAAACTAACGAATTATTATATTGAATGTATGCTGAAATACAAGACAAACAAAATATATATTATTATATTAAAAAAAATAAAAATATTATTATTACTAATATTAAATATTATTAAAGATTTTAAAGAAATTTAAAAAAAAACCAACAATTTGCTTTTTTACTTATTTAAGTATCAAAAATAATTTCACTACTCTACTACTACTACTATTACAACAAGTACAAATTTTACGTTTGTTCTCTATTGTATTTAGAACTTTTATTTATCAAAAAAGCTTTTTTCCCCCTCCTTTTTCATTTCAATTTTAAATAGTTTTCATTTGTAACAGAAACTGAATAGTTAAAAATAATTGTATGGCTCGATACACCGTCTGTTTTATTCATTTTAATCTCAACACGAAATAAAATTAAAATAAATTTTGTATGTGTTGTATATTGCCTTCTTAATTTAATAATTTTATTTATGTTTCTTTTTTTCTTAAATTTTATTTAAGCTCTTTCCTTTTTTTCTAATTTGATTAGTTAATGTTAAGAATTTCTGTTGAAAGCTCAGTGATTTTTATAAGGATTTAATTTAAGCTTATATAAAAGCTTTAGATATTAGTCTTGCTTTTGTTAAATTTCATAATTCTCTATTAAGTTTTATTACAAATTGGGAAATTACTTTCATATTTATTAAGTTCCTATTAGCAGTAAAGTAAAAAAGTCCCCCTATTGAAAGCTTTAAAGCAAAAAGAAAAAAATTTCTTTTATTCCTATTTATTTTTATTTACAAATAAATAAATTTTTTAGTAATATTTAAAATTAGGTGGCAAAAGCTCTTTATTTCAAAAATTCTCTTATTAAAAAATCAAATTAGTAACTCAATTAGTTTTTAATATTCCAAAAAAATATGAGCTTTCTACATTTAAAAATTTTTTTTCCCTTTATGAAAAGCTTTCATTCTAAACAACAAGGGAAACAAAAAGCTTTTAGTAAAGCTTAATTCAAAACCAAAATAAAAGCTTTATATATTTTATAGTAATAACTTAAACGATTTTCTAATTTAAGATTTTCAACTAGAGAATCGTAACTTAAATCTTACTTTCATTTAAACTGACCAAAGCTTATTCTCTAAACAATAAATCATCATTAACTTTTTAAAATAAAATTTCCATTTTATCACAGTTTCATTTATAACAAATCTAATAAAGCTATCAACTCATTATATTAAGCATGCTATAAAAAGTTTTTAAAACTAAAGTCATTTAAACATATAAATTTAATTAAACTTTAATTTAGCTAATGAAAGTTGACAGCTTCATAAATCTACATGTAATAAATAAAACTGTGAAAGCTTTTTATATTAATTTTTTCACTTTTCCTGTTTTCTTTAATTTCTAAAGCTTTTCTCTCTCTCTCTCTCTTACTTTAAGCATTTTATTATGTTTAAGTTAGCTTTTTTTTTAATTATTTATTTTAACTTTAAAGCTTTTCTCCATTTTATTTTATTTTATTTACCTATGATTTTAGAATATTTCACTCTTATGATGTTGTTGTGTAATGGCCAAATATCTAACTATATCTATGTTTTGATTATTATTTTTTTCAAGCTTTTTTTATTACTATAATGTCAATATATATATAAAAGTATGCATTTTTTTTACTAGAAAAAAATCATTTAATTATTTAATAATACACTTAAACATATTAAATATAAATACATTTATTGAATATTAATTGTTTGTATGTACAGTAGGCCTGCACTTAGATAATCTGGCTTTTGAATTTTTACCAAAAAAAAAAAAAAAAAATTATTTTTAATACTTAAAAATCGAAAATCATTAAATTAATTTTTTAAATAATTAAAAAATATATAAAAATTTGTGAAAAAGTGAATTTAATACTATAACTATTGCAAGTTATACTTTTTTGGAAGATTTTATTTTAAATTTGTTTAATAGAATTTTCGTAAACACTAAAAGTATGCTATATATTTTAATCGATTTTTAAAACAACCTATAGCCAAAATTACAATAAAATAAGCTTTTAAATAATAGCCTATATTTGTCAGTAGAAGCTTTTTGCTCATATTTTGTATAACGTTATCTATAAAAAAGAGCCGTTGTGGTTTTATTTATTAAGATAAAACCACAACGAATATAACATTTCGCAGAGTAATGTTCATTCCATAAAGAACATTTAAGTTTAAAATAGTTTAAAAGAACTTGCAATATAGACTCGCATACTATTCGTAATGAAATCTTAAATTCTAAAATTTAAATACTCTTTAACCTTATATTTTCGTTAACAATTTATTAACACTTTTATCCTCTGGTCACGATGATCAGGTTGTTTATATTTCAGTTTTAGTACATTACGTAAAACTTTTCTCTGGAAAGACAAAGGAACCGAAACATCGGGCAGTATTTATTGCATCGATACAAATCATTTACATTATGTAAACTATAGACTTTGTTGAGTGCATTATAAATTAAACTTAAAAATTAGCAAAACACTTAAAAACTTTTTAATTAAATTATTAAAATTTTGTGTTATTATCATTTACATTGGGGATATAACCCAATTTTGGAATGTTTGGAATGTTGTATAATTAAGACATAAACTTTAAATTTAACGTGTGCGTTGTTTTTACTTTGATTTAAATATTAAACTAATTGTTATTAGTGAAACTAATTTAATACAAGTATGGGTCCCCAATTTGAGATAGGTTAGGTTGTAAGGATGACACCGACTAAAATTCGGTGCCCATAGAGACCAAGGTGGTCCGTTATGATTCCTTAAAAACTAGACTCCTCTTCTTCGAGTTGAAGTGTATTCTACGCCTTCAATTGCCTTGATATATTCAAAGAAAATACCAAGGATTTGTACCTCTGGTATCAGTCAGCCTCTGAAAGAAATAAGATCCAAAAACATTAAATCGCCTATTGGATAGGGCAGCGCATTCACATAAGAAATGATAGCTATCTTCAACAGCTTCCCTACACCACCTACATGTATCATCCTCTATAATTCCTAATCTTTCTATAAGCTTACCAAGAGTATTGTGACCAGTAATTAGATTAATTACCATTCTCAATTGCGTCCTATTCATTTTCAGAAGAATATTACTACATTTTATTTTTTCTTTCTCTCATAATTGCTTTGTCTGTATATAGCTGTGAGATTCTTGCCATCGACGTTCTCGATTTTTGCTTAATTTTTTGAATGACCGTGGATAGGGGTGGAAAAACTTCCCTTACTGCATTCTCCTGTGGTAGGTGCGCTCCCCTTTTTGCCAATACGTCCGCTTTCTCATTGTCTATAATATTATGGCCTTATGGCCTGGAACTCAGCAATGATTAATGTTATGTTGCTCCCTAAGAGCTAGAAATTTTTGTGACAGCTGCTGACTACCTTGGACCTAAAATTACCTGTCTTTAATGCCTTTATAGCAGCTTGACTATCAATTAAAAAGCTAATATTAAGGCGCCCATAGACACATACTGCAGAGAGATACTGCCGATGAACCCCCCTATACGTGTGTGATTGACGATTTCATTACACATTGATCAATCAAATTTTTATTTTTGCTAAAAAAGAAACAATTTTAAATAATTTAATTATTTTTTCTTTCAGTTCAAAAAGTCAAACTGAAATTTTTATAAATGAAAAAGAAAACTTCAAAAATTCATTTAAAATATGAGTTTGCAGCATAGAGTAACACATAGAGACGAAATTCTCGATTGACAATTAAATAAAATTGTTTTTTTGTAAACAAAAATTTGTTTTTATTTTCTTTTGGCAACAACAAAAGGTATGTTTTTACATGTATTTTGTTGTTGCATGAGTTAGGTTTTTGACAACCGACTTAGGTTTTTGACAATTAGTTTCGTCTCTTGTTTCTCTTTGGTTTGCAGTATGAGTTCATTACCTCCCAACAGGCCCTTCTGAATGCCTCCGAACAAACTTTAAACATAATCCTTTTTGCCTTCTTTAAAAATTCCTTTAAAAATGCCTCGATTTCTTTAAAAAAGTAGTCCGGTACTAATTCTTGTTTCTATTTCATTAGATGCAAAGTAGAAGGTGTCACTCACCTACTAACTTTCTCATTACAAACAGAAAAAATAATAACTGTAAGACTTACAAATCTCAAACACATTTAGTCTTGTTTCAAGTGTCGATAAAGAAGGTAGTCTGCATATCTTTTTTTTAATATATTTCATACTCTTTTTTAATAGCATTGAAAATATTAGAGAGCATATTTATTTATTTAAGAGTCCTTGCCTTTTCGCTTGTTTTTGGAAGGGAGAAGGGAAGGCCTTGCTTCCAATGTAAAAAAAAAAATAGTGTTGCAATGCGAGTGGCAGGCCTTGTAGATCCTAAATAATGCATTTTAGAATATATCTTTAGCCCTTCTATTTCCGACTGGGTGCTTGAGCTTATGCAATATGTATCTATGGGGCGCTTTACACTTGGATATTTGTAACATTGATATTTGTCTTGCTGTCATGGCTATAGCGTAAATTTAGGCTTGGAAGTTACTACAATCGGTTTTTTAACGATAAAAAGTCTCCAAATTCAGTTCACAGTTCCATCAGTGATCTTAGAACCATCAGTGTAAAAATTTAATTCTGAAGACTTGACATTTCCTTTTAACCAATCATCCAGTGATGGAAAAGTGGTATTTAATGCCTCTTCCATTACATTATAGGGTGTTAAATTGTCTGTTATACAGCCTCCAGTCACATCCCTTATTATCTCCGAGTGACGCACCAATTCAGTTTTTAATGAATCAGTTTACTTTAGTCTGTTAAAGGTTATCCTTGCTGATTGCTTAACATGTAAATCTAAAGGTATAAAGTTTAATAAAACCTCTAAGGGTGCTGTCGGCGTGGTTTTCATCGTTCCCGTAATACTCAATAGTGCTAACCTATTAAGTTTGTTCAGTGCATAATCATAAACCTTTTGGTCAATAATAGGCCACCACACATGGCAGGCATATGTGGCTATAGGCCGTACCATCGCAGTATAAATTTGAGATAGGTTCCTTATATGATCCCTTCCCAGAATTTTGATGCAAATACACTATGCTGTAGGGTATAAATCTTTATTACTTGTTTTTATACCCAACATCAAAAAGACGGGGGGATATTGATTTTGTCATTCCGTGTGTAACATGTCGAAGGAATCATTTAAGACCCCACAAAGTATATATCTGGCTCCTGGTTAGATTCTGAGTCGATCTAGCTATGTCCGTCCGTCTGTCCGTCCGTCTATTTAAAGCAGGATAGGGCTCTAACGGGATAATGTAGAGGGACAAAATTTGACAGAAATATTTATCTTGTAAAAGGTTTGTTTGGTATTGAAAATGGGCAAAATCGATTAATAAACGAAAAAGTTATGGGCAAAATACTAAAAACACAGGGTGCCCGTTGCATACTTTTCTGCTAATATCTCTTAAACAATAGCATGTACTATAACGAAATTTTGTAAGGATAGTTCGAGGGTCGATTACCTACCTATCACAACGTTTTTATTTATATCTCAGAAATCAATTAATCCATTACAATAAAAATTTGTGTGGAGCTATATATATAAGATAGAATCTGGCTCCGTTAGGAGGAATAATTTTATAAGTAAGCCGATTTTTAGTTTTTTACGTCATCTGTGAGCTTCAGAAAGCTCTGAGGAGAGAAAATTTTTTAAGAAATGATATATAAATCCACTTATCTCCGCTCCCTGATAGAATTTTTAAAATCTGTCTCCGTTAGAATTTGTGGGACGAATAGTGTTATAAGTAAGTCAAATGTTAATTTTCAACCTTATTTGCCAGCTTCAGAAAGCTCGGGAAAAACAAAAAATACTTAGGAAATTATATATAAGGAGTGAGATCGAAAAATTCTTAACATACATAATATTCAATAACTTGGAAACGGTTGATCTTAGAGTTTTCATTATTTTTTTAATCATTTGATAATTTAGCACAGATCACAGAAATATATAATTTACCTTTAATTATAAAATTGTGGACCATTTTTGAAAACCCTTTCTTTGGAGATTTGATAGTTGCTTCAGTCACTTTTTTGAAACAGTGTGCACATCTTCTGTTAAAATCTTCTGTATTTTGGGACACCTTTTTTGTGCTCTTGAATTCACTTTTCACAAGAGCTCAATATCTCTCCACTGGTCTAAGCTATGAACAATTTTGAAAATTGACCTCTCTTGGTACTAAAACTATGTTATTGATTTGGTACCACTCCAGAGCTTTCTTACCGTAGTGATATGATACCAAATGCTTTCTTAAGAAAAGAAGAAGTCTTTTTTGCAAATATTCCTTTATGCATATTTTGGTATTTATAGATCCGAATGTATCAAATGACTTTCCTGTTTTGCCGCAACTGCAAAAAGCTTGACATACCATGAATTTTGTAAGAAATTTTTGCTGCTTTTGGGTCTTAAACTTATCTCCAACATTGCTTCGAGCATTAGCAATAAAAATTTTTGAGACACAAGCTGCGAAGATTCTGCCAGCACCTACGTTTCTTCGTCAATTATACAGCTTGAGTATTTTTGTATGAAATTTGGTTTTAAATTCCGAGTCCTATTTTTGGCTTGTAATTTTTTTGCAGAATTCCAGTTTGGAATTTTTTGAACTTTATATGTTATCAACTTTCCCATTAGCTTTAAATTTTCGCACCAAATAGTCGAAGCACTGAGAAAACTGAGCTGATTTTCTACCAGATGTGTTTGGAGTTCCTTTCAATATGCCTTCAATTTTCTGGCCTTCCCAATATCATGTGTTCCTTTTTTCTTACCGAACTAGGTTTCACATCAATAGACAAATTCTCCTGATACTGTTTAATAACATTAGAAACGGTTTTACGGACGACATTTAATTCTGTGGCCAATTATTTGTAAGACCTATTTGGATTTTTTTAAATTTGTTAATAACTTGTAGGGCGTAAATCTTTTTCGTCACTTATTTTTATGAAAATAAGGAAAAATTAACATAGTTGTTATTAAAAATAATAACTGAAATATTTTTCCATGATAACTAGATCAAAAAAAGTTTTGAATATTAACTCCGAAAAAAGTTATGAGGCAAAATGTATGTTAAAAATTGTTCGATCTCACTCCTTACTTCATAAATCAAGGTATCTTCGCTCCCTAAAAGAAATTTAAAAATCTGACTCCGTTAAGATTTGTAGGACGAATAATTTTATAAGCAAGCCAAATTTTCAACGTCATCTACATACGAGCTTTAGAAAGCCTTGGAAAGAGAAAAAATGCTTTAGAGAACTGTTCTACGAATGATATCTAGTGTTCATTTAAGCAAAATTTTAAATATTTTTAGGCTTAATTCTTCAAGATTATATATAGCATACTTTTAGGATTAATAAATACATATAAAAAAATTAATATCATCATTTGTTGAGTAAACTTTAAGTCAACAATTTTTATTTAAAATTAAAAGAAAAAATATTAATAAATAAGAAAAATACAAATAAGTTAGGTAAACTTTTTCCAAAATATCAATTATAGCAAACTGCTAAAAACTTTTAGGCTTTAAAGCAAAGGCTACATTTATATTGACATTACAGTAATAATAAAAAAATCAAAAAAGCTTTGCTGATTGGGAAGGCGGTGTATTCAAAAATTTTCTTGTTAGTCGTTTGCTAGGTAATGGGCCTAAATATTTACTCATATTTTCATTTTGAAGCTTTTGGGAAATCTGTGTATCTCTAGCTTTAATTGTTTTGGTAACGTTAGTATTAAGATTTATTTCCACACAGATACTATTTAGCTGTTACATTTGTGTCTTTTTCTTTATATTGGGAAGTCTGTAGTTCTTGAATTTGTCAAGAAATCATATAAAAAAAATCTTTTAGCATGGTATTACTTTACTCTGTAAACTGTAAACATAATTATTGTCGAAAAAACAAAGCTTCTCTTACAGGATTATAGAAATGAAACCAGAAAACTCATTTTTTGTGTCATTTAGCATGTTTTATTTTTTTTATAAAGTAAAAGAAAATGATCTTCAAAAATATAAAAAAGAAATATACAACTGCACACCAAGGTAAGCTGCACTCACTGGCTAATAAAGTATGAAAAACATAAAAAAACATTAAAACATGAAACTCCATAAAACTTGACTCATACCTGTAGTATGAGCTTAAGCTTTCAACTATGTAACTACTTGTACTCGTACATTGATGAATGTCTTTTATGCTAAACAAAAAATTATATAAAGGAACGTAAGCTTTTTTTCATTATTATCTTAAAATATATATATATTTACTATATTTTCTTTACTTATGTAACTATCTAAATGTATGTCTTATTATTATATTTATTTAATTATAAATGGTTGGTACTTTTATATTTTTTAGAATTTTATTTATTTGTTATTTAAACATCAGTAAAATTGAATGTTTTTTTTTTTTAATTATTTAATTTATTTAAAATTATTACTAACTTTTAATGAGTTAGAGTAAAGTAAGAGCTAGAAACAAAATTAAATATTTAATTTGTTTATGACTTTTTAGGTTAATTAAAATTTTGTTTAAATAATTTTAGCATACTTTTAGGCTTTAGTTTTAGATATTTATGTGTGGACTTCAGGGTGTACATTAGGGTCGTACAAAATTATTTTTAGAGCCAAATTATAAAAGGGTATACTATTTATAATATCTTGGCTAAATTTCAATTTCCAACGATGATTGGAATAGGATGTTAGGTCTTTAAATGTTACCTTCAAATATCTTTTATATAATATACAAATTTTAAAAGAAATATGAAAGAGTCTAAAATATTTAACCCCCTAACAGTCGGAGCAAAAATGTATAAAGTCAAATTACAGATTAAAATTATAATTACTATTAAATTTTTGGAGGATTTAATGTTTAGATATTTAGCTTATTATGTCTACTAACTACGAAAATTATTTAAATACGAAAAGAGTTTAAAATATAAAATATTTTCATACAAATAAAAATAAGAAATGATACCCTGAGACAGCCTTGATCGTTTAATATTTCTGTAACTTGTAGACCGTTGGAGATATATAAATAAAATTTAACATGATCCAATGAAAGTTTGGCACAATATAGGTTTTAAAATCAGGGTATTAAAAAATCCCACTTTTTCCTACCAAAATAACGAAATTTCAGTCCAGGACTGACTTTTTTCGTTAAAATTATCACCCAGCCATTGTAAAAGGCGTGCCTAATAAAATATTTCTTGTGTGTTAAACCAACCAATATATAGCCAAGTTTGGATAAGACTTGTGGGGAACTCCCAACATTGACGTTAAGATTTCTTTTAAAATTATTAAAAATATTTTGTGGTCCGGAATGTGAATTGTGAATGTGAAAAAATGTGAATTTTTCTATAGATTAAATTCCAGATTAATATAACATTTAATCGGATATTAATATTTATATGATTTTACAGCAAAATTATTTGGGATTTTATACGAAATCTAGTGGATGTTTTAAAAAAATTATACAGCCTATAATTAAGGAGCCTAAGCTTAAAATACTTAAAAAAGCGGGACCAAAAATGGGGCTAAAATTTGCACTGACCTAAATATCTCTTAAACTAAAAGTTTTTTTTTTTTTTGTAAACAGTTACAAGGACTACCTATGTGTAACAGCTTTTTACATTCAAATCATAAAAGCACTTTTGGCGAATTTTCAAAAAAAAAAAAAAAAAAATACATACACGAGGTGACAAACTTTGGAGCTCTAGCATCTGCCCCCGTGACTCGCTAGGGTCAAATCATATCAAAAACGCCTCAGCTCTGACCATATGAAATTTTATTTTGATATCTCCAACGGTTCACGAGTTACAGAATTATTTCCAAAAAAAAAATTTGGGACCATTATGTATCGATGAATTTTAACGCTTCCTTTCCTCAAATTCCGAGCTAGAACCTTTTTTTTAACCGGAGTACATGTTAAGTATCTAAAAATTTTTAGACCTTACCCTAATGTAAATAATAGAGTGTACCGAGAAAGGGTTTTTTTGAGATTTTGATGTAGGATGACCCTTCAAACGATGCGTAAAAATAAGCAGAATATGGAAAAAATATTTAAAAATTGGTCTTCAGTTCCATACCAACGATTGAAAAATAATAGGTCCCATACATTTTGGTAAAAAAAAAGTTTCGATTTTTAATCGAAATGAGTGTCAAAAAATTAGTAATTTCAAGCTGGTTATGGAAAAAATATTTTAAAAATTTGTCCCTGGGATTTTGTTTCGCTAGAAGACTTTTAAGGACATTTTGATAAACAATTTTCTGGAAAATTATATATTATAAACAGTACTTACTAATATGCAAAGTTTTAATTTTTTGGCCACAAAAGGAACAGAATTAAACAAATTTTTTTTGCGTGATTTACTAAAATGACGGTTTGTGGACCAAAATCTTTGCAAAAAAAATTTTAAATATTTTTCTCATAACTGGCTTAAAATTACACATTTTTTGATACCCATTTAAAGACAAAACTTGATACTTTTTTTGAACGAAATGTTCTAGACCCATGACTTTCAATCGCTGGGAAATGAAGATCAATTAAAAATTTTTTTTAATATTTTTCTCATATTAAGGTAATTTTTTCGCATCGTTTGAGGGGTCTTCCTACAAATATTGCATATATTTAGGAGACATAAAATGCAATGTAAATAAATAGTTTTGCTTCCGTATCATTCTATTGCATATTTTTAGGAGACAAAAAATGTTTCCTTGATCTTCCATCTTTCTGAAGATTATCTTTTTGTTTATAATTATTTAAAAATGCTAAATTAAAATTTCTTGTTAAAAATTACTATTTTTAAACAAATTCTAAAGGCTATTTCTTTTTTGATTATAGAAATATTTTAGCAGATAAGAATAGGTGTATTTTCAAAAAAAGTCCAAATTATTTCAAATTTTCTTTTTTAACCTGAAAGCATGAAGTTTGTTAAGAAATAGTTTATAGTAAATAGTTTCTGTTTCCGTATCAGTCTATTGTATATTTTAAAGAGACTGAAAAATGTTCCTTGATCTTTGATTTGTCTGAAGGTTACTTTTTAAAAGAGTTGAATTAAAATTTCTTTTTGTTAAGAACAATATTAATAAACGTTTATCTAAACTTTTAGCAGAAAAAAAAAATATGATTAAAAATACTTAAGTAGCTTTAAACCAAAATATATCGAAAAACGCTCAACAGATTAAGACAATTCGTTTAAATAAATTTAAATATAAATATTATAAACAGATTTTACTTAAAATGAACAGTAGCTAAATTATTCCATTTAATACTGTGATAAATGAAACATAAATCTATATTTTTCATAAATTATTTAAACTTTTATTTTGTTTCTAGCTCTTTCATTACATTTGTAACTCAATACATTTTCTTTAAATCTTTTATTTTTTATTTTTATATTATTTTATATTTATCTTGTATTTTTTTAATATAACAAATATTTTGTAAAATCATTTTATATATTTATATATATCGAAAACGTATATTAACTAAACAATTTTTTTATTTTTTTCTTTTTTTACATCTCCAGGTACGCTTCTACTGTAAAGCCAATATATAGCAAAATTTACATACATATATAATTTTTTTTTTATTATAAAGAAAACAACAACAAAACAAAAATATGCTCGAACTAATAACTATAAAAGAAAAACAAAAAAATCCCTTAAGTGTTGTATTACTGTGTATAATTTGTTATTTAAATAATGCTAGATTTTTTAATTAAAATTTATATTTTTTATTTTTAATTTTTTATATTAGAATTTCAGAAACTATGCTTAAATGTAGAAAAAATAAAACGCTTTTGAAACCAAGAAAACAACTAAAAGTATACCCCAGAAAAAAAACAAAACTCCCAGCTATAGATGCTTTAAAAAATTATAAAAAAAATCCAACAGCTTTATTTGAAACGGAAGTATTTATAATCAAGAAAACATGTGTGATAACAACTACTACACTTAAACCCTCATAATACACTTAAATACACAAACACCTGCACTTGAAAACCGGCTTTTTGGTAAATTAAATGCACTTTAAACTACTCTACAATATATTTGATACGCTCGCTCTTTCTCTGTATAGTATGTATGTAAATAATTCTACCTCTCGAAACACACACCCACATAAAAACAATTATATTTGGCCGTAAAAAATTGTAAACGAAAAAAAATTTTACAACAAAATAAGAGTAAATAAATATGCTAATGTTAGTTAAATGCCAACAACATAAACATCACTAGCAAAATCAATCAATGCCTTAAAGTATGCTTTAAATTATTACAATTTGTATAAGTAGAATGTATACTTTATTTTATAAATTTAATTTTCTTAAACATAAAATCAACAAATATCATAAGAGAACTTACGGTATCAACTGAGAGTCAAACAAAAAAAAAAATGAAATACAATTTTCTACAAATGAAACCCTTAGAAATGAAGCTTCTTTGTGGATTAATTATAATTTTCTATTTTGGATTAATGTTATTAACGCATGGCTGGATTATACTACACTACTCTACTTTGTCTACTACCACTATCTCTCTCTATATATACAATATGTATGTGTTTATAAGTATGTTATTTCCAGAGTTCTTAATTTTTTTTTCTCTAGACAGCAATTCACAATTTCGTATAGATTTTTTTGGTAAATCCATATAAATACTGGTGGCGATTTAATCATGTCATTTGAATGTCAGCAGAAAAAAAAGAACAATTATAGAAATTAAAAAAAGCTTTTTAGTAAAGAAGCACTTCTTAAGACACTTTCATAAGCTGGATTATAGTACTTTGAACAATATTAATTGGTAAAGAAATAAAGCATACTTTTGGGGGTATGTAAATAAATAAATATTAAATTTTGTATTATAATTTTAGGATTAAATAAAAAAAATCAAACATGATTTCAGGAGTAACAAAACCCTTAATATATAAAAAACAAATGTTAGAATGTTTATTTTAAGCTCTAGTCCCTCGTGTTGAATTCCAAAAATTTTTAAATAAATTTTCGTGAAACAATACATTTTTCTACTAACTGAAAACATTTCTTTTAAAAACTTCTCTTTCTATAAAAAAAAAAAATCAGCCAAAATTAAAATTTGCCAAATATTACTTTCCAAAAAGCTCGCACAATTTTAAAGCTTCATCTAAATTATTTAAAAAAAAAGAATATTGTTCATAGTTCTATAATGTAATTATTTCTTTTATCATTTTCATTATCCAATATTAAAAAAAAAAAATAAATTTATAAAACAAATTTTTATTACACTTTAAACTTAAAAGCTCCAAAGAAAATGAAACTAAAACAACTATCAACAAAAACATAAAAATGTCATGTAATCTCTGTAATTTATTTTTGGTCTATTCTATTTTTTTTATATACATATATTGTTGACAAATTTACAGGCTTGTATGTAGTAAGTATTGTACTAGTTTGTAATTTTTAAATGATTAATTATTTTGTTAATAATAAAAAAAGCTTTATTTTAATACATTTTATTTGCCTTAATTAATAGCTTTATTATGATTTTCAGCTTTATTTGAGAGCTTTTATTTTCTATTGAAATGCAGCAGCTTTGTGGCGAGCTTTGGTTGGGGGAAAACATTATTTATATTTTGCACATCTTAAGTATTTCAAAATTTTTATAGTAAATTAAAAAATATAAATAAAAAATTGTTGTATAAAGTAAAAGCTTTTAAGAGATATTAAATATAATTGAATTTAATATAAAAAAATAATATTTTCATATATATTAAAGAAGGCTTGAAAGTGTAAAATTTTAGAGTACTTAATATATAAATTTATATGTTAAAGTTAAATGTTAAAATTAATAGCTTTATATAGCTTTGAAATTAGACAATAAATCAAAAGCTTTTGCTTTTATAAAAGCGTTTGGTGTTAAAAGCTTCACATGTTTTTTTAAAGTGTTTTAGATTAAACAAATTTTCCAAACTTTTGAAAGCTTTTTGAATAATAACTTAAAAAAAATAATAATGAATGATAAAAGCTTTTTTATGTCAAAATCTTTTAAAAGCTATTTATGTTAACATATTCAATGAACATTTATAGTGAAAGCTTTAATAAAATGTTCAAAAAGTTTTCAAAACTTTTTTTATTTAATTTTTTTTGGAAGAGCTTTCTGAAGTTTTTTTTATGATAAAAGGGATTTGAATTTGTATTATAACAAAATATTGTGAAAGCTTAAGGCTATCTGAAAGATTTTTTTATTTCAGCTTTTGAAAAAAATTTTAAGGTATTTCCAAACAGTTTTTTATTGAAAGCTCTTTTAATAAAAGAAAAAAACTTTTAGCAACTTAAAGCTTTTGTTTTATATTTTAAATTTAATTAAAGCTTTTTATTAATTTTTAGTTGCCTAAGCCTTATGTTTATTTATCAAAGACAAAAATGGCACAAATTTTTTATGTCATGGCTGGTATACACATAATCAATTTTAAAAAGCTGTCTGTTAAAAAACTAATTTAAACTTTTAAACATAAATCTATTTTTATTTCATTACTAAGAATAATCTTTCTTTTCTATTTCGTTATCCAACTCAGCATATCAAACCTATTGCTAATGGGAATTAATTTCCTCCCCTCTAGTCAATTTTTTTCTGTTGCCTTTAGTGACAATTATTTTTCAAATTAACTAACATCAGCGATTGTCCAGTGTCCCTTAAGGGCATATTAAATTATACGCCTTTATATTCCTGTCAATAATACACGCCTTTACAAATAATTACAATAACTCGAAAAGAATACAATTAAAATGCCAGTAGGAAAAAAGTCAGTTGATATTAAATATCCTGAAAAAATATATACAAAAAAGAGAGTAAGAAAATATACATTTGAACTTTGGTATTGTATTTAAAGCTTTTTTCAAAAATCCTGGTAAGTCTCACTAGGAAAAACTTTGACATTTTAAGGAAAATTTGTTTCAAACTTTTGAAATTTATAAATATTAAAACTTTCCCTTTTCCTTATCTTGAGTACATTTCTTATAAACTTTTTCACTAAGAAAAGCTTATTTCATTTTTCGCATTTTTTTGTTTTTTTCTTTTGCCCTAATTTCTTTGCTTTTTAATCTCTTCGTGTGTGCATCATTATATTTCCAAGTGGAAATCCTGACTCTTAACTTTAATGCCAACTGTTTTATTTTTGGCAATTAGTTTGTTTCTTTTCTAAGCCAAAAAACAAATTTCATTGAGTGGGCAGGATCACTTGGAAGTTTATTTAAACATTTTTTTTTTTGCTGTTATAACTTTCGTTGTGTGGAACAAATTACAATACTCTAAGCACTCCCACGAACATGAACATGAATTTTAAACAAACAAAAAAAAAAAAATGTAAAACAAAATTGAACTTAATGTTTCCCAGCTATAAAAGTGTACTCGTGATACTTGTACAACTAAAAACTATATGTGGTAGATGTGGGATTTTTATTAGATTGTAACATTAGGATTATACAGATTAAACTGAAATAAAGACTATACTATAAAGCAGACTGTAGAATACACAATAGTTCAGATTGTAGACTAGACTACAGCCTATATTATAGTCTTTGTTATAGACTAGAATATAGTCTATATTATAGACTAGACTATGGTCTGTAATATAGACCAGACGATAGTCTGTAATATTGACTAGACTATAGTCTATAATATAGACTATATTCAATACTATAGACTAGACTACAGCCTACATTATAGACTAGGCTATAGTCTATATTATAGACTAGACTATAGTCTATATTATAGACTAAACTATAGTTTATATTATAGACTTCACTATAGTCTACATTATAGACTAGATTACAGTCTATATTATAGACTAAACTATAGTTTATATTATAGACTAAACTATGGTATAGATTAAATTACAGTCTTTATTATATACTGGGCTATAGTCTATATTATATAGTCTATATTATATACTATATTCTATATTATAGACTAGACTATAGTCTACATTATAGACTAGGCTATAGTCTATATTATAGACTAGACTATAGTCTAGTCTATATTATAGACTAGACTATAGTCTATGTTATAGACTAAACTATAGTTTATATTATAGACTTCACTATAGTCTACATTATAGACTAGACTATAGTCTATATTATAGACTAAACTATAGTTTATATTATAGACTAAACTATGGTATAGATTAAATTACAGTCTTTATTATATACTGGGCTATAGTCTATATTATATACTAGACTATAGTCTATATTATATACTAGACTATAGTCTATATTATATACTAGACTGTAGTCTATATTATAGACCAAACTATAGTCAGTATTATAGACTATAATCTGTATTATATACAAGACTATAGCCTATATTATAGACTAGACTATAGTCTATATTATATACAAAACTATAGTCTATATTATAAACTAGACTATTAGTCTATATTATAGACCAAACTATAGTCTATATTATAGACGAAACTATAATCTGTATTATATACAAGACTATAGCCTATATTATAGACTAGACTATAGTCTATATTATATACAAGACTATAGTCTATATTATAAACTAGACTATTAGTCTATATTATAGACTAGACTATAGTCTATATTATAGACTAGACTATAGTCTATATTATAGACTAGACTATAGTCTACGTTATATACGACTCTATAGTCTATATTATATACTAGGCTATAGTCTATAGTATATACAATATTATAGTTTATATTATATATTAGACTATAGTCTATATTATATACTAGACTATAATCTATATTATATACTAGAATATAGTCCATATTATATACTAGACTATAGTCTATATTATAGATTAGACCATAGTCTATATTATAGACTAGACTATAGTCTATATTATATACAAGACTATAGTTTATATTATATACTATACGAAAGTCTACATTTTCGACCAGATTTTTGTCTATATTATAGACTAAACTATAGTCATTATAGAGCAGACTTTAGTCTATATTATATACTATTTTATAGAACAGAGTAAAGTTTATATTATAGATTATTTTATAGACCTGTTTATACCCTAAAATATAAACTACGCTATAGGCTAAACTATTGAATATATTATGGACTATAGACTTGACTACAGACTATATTATTGACTATACCATAGAGTGGATTATAGATCCGACTTTTATCTATAATAACCACTTTTTTGTTTATAGTTTACTCTTTTATTAAAACTGTCATAAATTCTTCAATCCCCCTTTGAGTAGCTTATTAAGAACTGCCCTAATATAACATTTGCTATATGCAGCAGATGCTGCAACATAGCGAAAAAAACAAGGCGTTAATTTACATTTATTAACTTGTTTAAGGGTGATAATAAAAATGTTTATATAAAACACAAATATAAAAATACTAAAAACACTAAAACTCTACAAAAAAAGGCAAACTTTTGTCATCATGGAGACCAGACATAAAAACTTTTTTTGTTAAACAAATGGGCAGCCAAAAAAAAAAAAAAATAAAAAAAATAAAAATCCGGCTATAACAACCTGTTGCTTTTAAAAATTTTGTGCCATTTTATTTGCTTTATAATTTATTATTTTATTAGCTAAAAAGCTTTTGTTATAAATATTTATTTAATAAAAAAAAATTAGCATAATTTATTTATTATAAAAAAAATATATTTAAACAGATTTTATTCTATAAAATATTCTACTTTCTTTTAAACTTTCTTTCTATTCTTTTTTTTTACATGCTTACATTACAAAATCTTATATTTAAATAAAAATGGATTATTTATATTTTTATAAAAAAAACTAAATAAAAACTAAACACTTTACACCAAAACTGCATGTCAACAAATTGTATACAAAAATTGCAAAACTGCCACAAATGAAAAATCTACTGCAAATTTGCCCTTAAAATAACTGAAATGTCTAACAAAATACAAATCTAATAAACGCATGTTATTTATAATAACAATTTTATATTTATTTTTGCCTTAATAACACATTTATTATTTATTAATTTATTTATTAAAAAAACATTTAGCTTCTAAGAAAATACCCATAAATGCTTCTTATGTTATTTATACTGATGAAAGTGGTCAGGTCTGTTAAGTTTAATTTGTTATATATTTGTTATGTTTCTGTTAAATGTTATAATTATTTTTATTGCTTTTAAAAGCTTATTTATTAATTTTATTGTCTTTTATTTTTATTAAAATTTTTCTTTTATTTTATTTTTTTGCTTTTTCAAAATTTTGTTAAGTTTCTTGTTTTTTTTTCATCCTTAATTTAAATTTCTTTAAAAATTCTTTAGAAACCAGCAAGTTTTAAAATATTTTTCTTGAAGTATTTGAAATTTTAAATTATTTTGTTTTTAGTTTGTAAGTGTTAAAGAAATTTATATAAGACTGATTTAATAATACAGACCTCAACAACACACCATTAAACTGTTTTAGTGTAATTGTAAATTTTGTAACATAAAAAGACTTGAAATTTTTTAAAAAACTTCTTTTTAGGTTAAAAAATATTCTTTTGTATTTATAAGATAAGTTAAAAATATATTATAATACCAATTTTATATAAAACACCATTTTATTTTAAAAATGATGAAAAAGCAATTGTCAAAAGTTGTGATTTAAGTAAACAGTTAAAATTCTTTTACTATGAACATAAAAAAAACAGTTTTTTGGAAACATGAATTATAAAAATATGAAATTTAAACTAAATAGCATAGAATTTTCGAAAGTTTTGATGTTATCATATAAATATTGTAATGTATAATATTGGGCTTATTTTATTAAATATTTTTAAGAAGAAAGTTCGAATTTATACAGTATAGGTTGAAAATTTCAAAAATTAAGATATACCCAGCAAAAACTTGTTGACGACATATAGTTAACGAACGACATGCTTTTCAACGCAATGCCAATATCGACATCCAGCCTGCAATACCTAGAAGTTGTTTTACGTCAACAATTAACTTTTCTCTGCATTACATGTAACTAGTTGAGTAACTATTGAGCAGATAAAAATATGCGTTTATATTAGAGCAATGAATTATTTAAGACTCCATTTAGAAGCATATGTATATGCCCAGAAGAAACTTTGCTTTCCTGGTAAGTTAGCAGGTATAATTGGAAACAAAAATAAACTACTTATTTTTTGTCTCAATAACTAGTTACTTTTGTTCGAGTTGTCCACGAATTCATGTAGTTATTTTTAGACTCTAGGGACTCTCAAAAATATGTACCTAAATGAAAATAAAAATTAAATAAAAAAAAAAAAAAAACGAAAAAATTTTGCAGTCAGTGAGATTTGAACTTGGAACCACCTTAATTATTTGTTTTTAATGACTAACGTCTTAATCAGTTCACCATATCGCAATTAATTTCCAAAGTTACAAAACTTGTTTTAGCATAAAATATATTTTTAGACATTTTGTTAAAAAAAAAAACTAATAGCATCAGAATGGGGTAGAACCAGCAACCTTCTGGTTGCTAATCCTGCGCTCTAGCCAACTGATCTATGTGATTGTAACTTACTCTGCTATTGAGTACTTATTTATATAATGTATAGAAAGCAAATAATAATGACGCCTCATTACCAATAAAGTACTTTAATAAGTAGTTGTCATTACTGAAAACCAAAAAGTTTTTGGTGGGTGGTAAATAGTTGCCTCTAATAACATTACCATGTTATGATTTAAATAATGATTTAAGTTATTTGGCAATGGAAGTTTTTGCTGAGTATTTGGACCAAATCTTAATTTCTATTATTAAATAAGGTTTCAGAGAAATTAACTCTTAAAATCCAGGTTGTTAAAGTTGACTAACTCGAGCTTGAAAAGCATTAAAGAGAACGCAGATTTTACATACAGAGGATGATTTGTAATATTACGTAAAGCCATTGATGAAAATGCTTACATCACTAAGTATCATTTATAATTTAAAAAATGTTTAGGCTTGAATTTTATAATTTTTTTATTTTTGCAAATATTTTGG
The DNA here is from genome assembly GCA_951394005.1 of Protophormia terraenovae. NCBI lineage: Eukaryota > Metazoa > Arthropoda > Insecta > Diptera > Calliphoridae > Protophormia > Protophormia terraenovae. The sequence goes on from OX596077.1 coordinate 105,752,259, forward strand.
TTTTAAAGAAGCCAAAACATTTTAATAAATATCCATTAAGTCCTAATACTTTGAGAGATTTTTACGATTATCTGTATCCGTATTTTTTAAGTGTCCAAAATAATGTTTAGGTATAGAGAATATTACACGTTTGTTCTGATGTTTGTAACACTCAAAAATATTTCTCTAACACCTTCTTAAATAGGATAAGAAACACTTTCTGAATCGATTTAACTAGGTCCGTCCGTCTGTCCGTCCATATAATATTTGTAAACAAACTACTGGTCGCAATTTTGAAAAAAAAAAAATATGTTTCCAGGACCAAGCCTATAGAAATTGATTATGATTGATCCATTTTGTCAGTCCCTCTATCTATGTCCTACCGAAATAGTATTTTAATTATCATAAATATCTTAAATAAAGCAATATTTTAATAAAATTCGGTACATAAAGTTTTCATATGCATAAATTACAAAATATAATGCATACACAGAAATATAAAATACGCTTAATATCTGTCCACAATTGGCCACATAACGATGCACAAACTCAATGGTGTTCACTATCATTATGTTTGGGCTTGACTGAATATTTTCTTTATATGTTTTTTAAATAATTAATTAAAATAATTCTTAATAAATTTAAATTGTTTAAAAGTATTGGCAAGCAAGAATAGAATATAAAGCAAAAATAAAAAAAGATTTGTTCTCAAACTGTTCTCTAATATTTTCTGTAGAACCAGAGCGAAATTATTGTCATTATCTATTCATACGTCTGTTAATTTATAGCCATAATCTTGAGCATATTTTCCTTAATATTAGTTAATACGATCTAAATCTATTTGAAAATTATTTTACCAAACCCTCTTTAAATTTTAAATTGATCACATAAGTTTGAATTTTATTGGGTTAAAAAGTATCCGCGGTTTTTATAAAATTTTTCATTTAAAATTTTCTTTATTGAAAATAAATTTTAATCAATTATATATTCGCAACAAATATCTATGACCTTTTGTCATAATTCCATTACTGTAGAACTCTTGCGGTTTATCGGCTCTTCAATTGGTCAATATTTTGCTGGAACCGTATCAAATGTTAGTCAGTCGCTGTAAGGTCCGGACTATACGGTGGTTGCCAAAGATGTTTGCCTTGCCTTTCATTGTCATGATGGAACACAACAGATTATATGTTGGCCAATTTTATTTGCTCTTTCTTAATTGTTTCGTTCCAACATTCGAATTGTGAACAATAGAATTCTGAATTGATCGTTTCGCCTGGATTAGCTCATAATAGATAATTCCGTTCCAATCTCACCAAACACTCAACATAAACTTGTTTCACTCCAATCCAGCCTTTGAAACTGTCCTGCGCAAAATTTTGTGGGATTTACTGTAATGGACTGGTCCCTCAGTACCGGTTGAGTACCAATTGACACCTAATTCGTCACCAAAGTTCCACTTGAAAACCACCACACTCACTAAATACTATAAAACGTAAGATAACATCAAAAGAACGTGGGTTCGATTCAAGGTGCCGCCATCGACATTAACGTAAAATTATTAAATTAAAAATAAATTAAAAAAAAAAAGTTTAAAAAGGATTTTTTGTTTTTAATTTTGATTATATTAATCGATTCCGAAAATGTCCTCTTGTACCAGTCCTCTCTCGAGTTGCTAAGGAGCCAAATCCAAAGACAATATATTGTAAAAGTGACAGGTTCCTCCTATATAGTTTCCAAAAGTGGAACCCGTCACTAGACCTGAGAACCTGTCACGTGAGTAGTTTTGAACCGGTTTTCTTTCCTCTAGGAAATAAAGGTTCCGCACGATATTAATTGTAAATAAAACAAAAAGTTTTCAGAGAATTATCTTAATATTTTTTATTATGATAGAAGGATCTATGACAATTATGTGTAAAACAAAATATCGGCCAAATGCTAGCCACGGCTTCGGTGACATGTCTCTATTCGATAATCCATATATTTAATGACTCTGAGACATAATTGAGATTCAATGTCGTTAATGTGTCGAATTATCTCATCCTTTAGCTCTTGAATTGTTCTTGGCTTATTGACGTACACTTTTTATTTTAAATATACCTTAAGAAAGAAGTCAAACTGTGTCAAATCACATGATCGTGGCAGCCAATTAACATCGTCACGAAGTGAGATAACACAGTCATTGAATTTCTCGCGCAAAAGAGCCATTGTTTCAATGGCTGTGTGGCAAGTGGCACCATCCTGTTGAAACCACATATCGTCTAGGTCCATATACTCAATTTCTATCGGATGGTAGTCTTATATGGATGATTGGGTCAATAGTAGACCAGTCCATTTTATATTTAGCTATAAGAATGTTGTGGAGATAATACACTTCTTTTTCATATTGAAAAGCACTTTAGGCCGAAAGGATTTTTTTGTCTAATAAAAAAATGTAATAATAATAATCACAATAAGTGCAACATTTTTTAAAATTATCTTTAAAACTACCATCTGTACTTAAAACAAAAATGTTGTTAATTAACGAAAGACAAATGGAGACACATTATCTTTGAGTTATCTTAACAATACTTTGGTATTCGCTCAGTATTTTCGAATTATTCTGGAATTAATGGTAAAAAAATAAAATGCATTAATTTTGCTTCAATTTACAACAGGGCTCAGGTCAGAACAAAACACGTTTTAAATATTTTAAGTCCTTAAATTTCTAGCTATAAACTGTTTATAAATCTATGTTCTCCAACCTATATAATCGATAATATATTTCTTTATTAAATTCCTTTATAAATATTTATAAACTCATAAAATAATTTCATCTATTTATATCTCACACATTTTGCTGTTGTATGCAGCTCTCAATATTAGTTTTAGTACTAAAATATTTATTATAATTACTTTTAGCTATTTAGGTAAAAACATTATTAAATTATTTATAAACTACTGCCGGTATTTACTACCGTAAAAGTAAAAAAAAAAAAAAAAAAAAACATTACGACTATTACTCTAGTACACTAACTCTTATCTTTTATATTTCCGTTGATGGTGTTTGTAATTTTTTCATTATTTTATAAATAATTTTAACTTAATTGAATTGACCCCCTTTAAAAGTTGTATGTGTTTTATATACCAAACAACAAAGTATCCTTTTCGCTCATTGGCAAATAAACTACAGAAAAATAAAAAATAAAAAACGAAGGAAAACATACAACAAGAAAAATATTAACTAAAATTTCTAGGAAAATAATGTTGAAAGTATTGTTAAAAAAAGTTCTGCTAACATACTTATACAACGAGTGACAGAAAATTTCCTAGTAAATATATTAAAAAATAAAATAGTTAGAAATAAAGTTTAAGACTTTAAAAACTAAAGAGTAACTAAATAATAGTTTTTATAAAAATTTACTTTTTTTCTCTACATCTGAAAAGGTTAAACGCTTAAATTCCCTGAAAAATACTTTTTTGTTAATTTTCGATAACAACTTTTATGGTGTAAAGCAGGGGTCGGCACCCAAAGCCATCAGAGTCATAGAAACAATCGACATATTTACACAACACGGACTTTTGTAATGATCATAACAATTCAAAATAACTAAAAAATCATACATCAAAATTATACGAAATTAAAAATTTCAGTTTTAAATAAATCCACCAATACATTCATATTTAAATTTATTCTCTTTGCGCCGATCATAGCTGTCAAATTAGTAATATTTTATTTAATTTTTAATTTTCCTTCACAAATTTTCTAATCTCTTGTCTAGTCAAAAAAGCATGTTATTTTTTTTAACTTCCTTTCATTATATCTTAACATAAAATGTTCCTAAGTAAATAATTCATTCTTAGAACTACATATTAAAATTAATAGCAGCTCTATTATCATCGATTGTACTACTTATCTCATCTTCTTTCACTATGTATAAATATAAACTTTTAAAAAAGTTTATTACTAATTGACACACCTGTTTGTATTCACACAAATAAAAAAAAAAAAAAACTTAAATTCAACCATTAATTTAGGTGGGTGGTTTGATCAGGTTACCTAACCCGCTACCTAAGCTACCATAGATATATTCTTTCTATTGGCTAGTTTGAATTTAATAGCTTAAATAAAAAGATATCTTGTATATGAGTTCATATATAGTGTATTCTCTTTTTTATCTAGTATTTTGTATTTTGTAGCTATAAATTAGGTTAATTAAATTAATTGCGCATCCGCGCCTTTATACCAAATAAACCATTATAATTAAGAGTTGGTTTGAGGTTCTGTTGACGTACTAGATATTTGTTGGTTTTTTATTATTATTATTATTATTTTTTTTTTTGTTTTAAATGAAGCATTTCTTTGTAAACATTTAATGCATAACTATGAGTAGCAGAAAAACAGTCAGTGGTCATAAATAGAAGGATACTAATATAAGGATACTTACAGAGATTACATAAGTTAGTGAGAAAATAAATTTAGCTCATTTTTGTTGAAACTCTAGACCATAAGTAGAGCAATTTCCCCTAAATAATATTAATCTTTTTTGAAAGTGTTTAATTAAGTACGTTTTGATAAGAACTATAACAAAACTTTACTTATAAAACTATTAATTTAATTAAAATATTGTGTGGGTTTGTAAAAAAGCTGTCTATTTCAGTTTAAAATTAAAGTGTACAATAAAAATTTTTAACAAATAATATGATTTAGAAATAAACAGTCGTATTCAGAAAAAATAATGTAGGTTTGATAACGAGTTACTAAATTTTTCTTATGGAAATTTACATACAAAAAAATTAGTAACTCGTTATCAAACATAAACTAGTTTTTATACCCACCGTCAAAAAGATGGGGGATAAATTGATTTTGTCATTCCGTGTGTAACATGTCGAAGGAATCATCTAAGACCCCACAAAGTATATATTTTCTGGGTCCTGGTTAGATTCTGAGTCGATCTAGCTATGTCCGTCCGTCTGTCCGTCTGTTGAAAGCAGGATAGGGCTCGAACGGGACAACGTAGGGGGACGAAATTTGGCACAAATATTTGTCTTATATAAAATTTGTTTGGGATTGAAAGTGGGCAAAATCGGTTAATAAACAAAAAAGTTATGGACTAAAAACTAGAAACACAGGGTGTCTGTTTCATACTTTTCTACTGATATTTCTTCAACAAAAGCATGTACGACAACGAAATTTTGTATATATAGTTCGGGGATCGATATAAACTCGGAAACCAAAAATGGGCGTGGTCCGCCCACTTTACCGCCCACGTCGCATGTAAGGTGAAAATCATCGAAATTGTGTTCAAATAGTTCAAGGACTAATGTAAACTCGGAAACAAAAAATGGGCGTGGTCCGCCCACTTTCCTGTCCACTTTACCGCCCCCTCCCATATAACGTAAAATTTGAAAAAGTTGATGGTGGGTATATAGATTCGACCGGGCCGAATATAATTCGCGCTTGTTTTTTTTTTTTTTTTTGAATACGGCTGAAAATCATTTACAGATTTTTTTGTGTCTTACTCGCAATTTAAAATAGTGCGATATGAAAATTTTGACGTGTAAACGGTAAGTTAGTAATTTATGTGCGAGGTAGTAGCTCGCGTAAAGTAATCGTGATTAGTGAAATTTAGAATTTTCTATGACAATAGTTGTATTTTTTCCATCTGGCACAACACAAAGGAAAATATATTTCTTTGAGCAATTTGCGCATAAACAATAGGGCGATCGACTCGGTTTTTCAACCGGTTTTAAAACCTGGTTCTTCAGTCAATGTGCTGTTGGTTTTTTAAAATGTTCATTTTTCGAATGTTAAATAGACCGATTTTTTTAAACACCAATTTTTTTTTTATCCAATATTATCTTAATTTTGCAAAGATATTGTATAAAAGAAATTTCAGCTGCAGAATCGTTTCAGAAACATTGATTCTTGCTTTTTCCTTATGAACCCATGGTTTCTGTTTATGCTAAGTTAAAATTAATATAAATTTTGATAATTATTTTCTTACAATTTTTATACCCTAGACCATCATAGGTAGGGGGGGTATAATGCATTTGTGCTGATGTTTGTAACACCTAAAAATATTGGTCCAAGATCCAAATCTGTGTGCCGAATTTTATGAAGATCGGTCCGTAATTGACTATAGCTTTTATATAAATCCATATAAATGTTAGTATCGACGTTATATTCTGCATTCGTAGAAAAATGTTTAATATTACACTTAATACAAGTATAGGTCCACAATTCTAGAAAAAAGAAGAAACGGATTTTTCTGAATTTAAAAAAATGCAACAGGTTTTTTTAAAAATACCAACTATTTGAACTATTTGAAAACCGGTTTCTCCAAAAAGTCGAATAATCGATCACCCTAATAAGCAATGAACCATTTATTTGCAAGTTATTTTTATTTGCAATAATCATATATCTTCTTAAGGTTTTACGAAACCATATCAAAAAATTATTAAAAAAAGAAAAATTTTGAGATTAATTCTGCACTTATATTTTAAGTTATTTTATATTTAGCAATATGCCAAAAACGGCTTTTTGCGAAAAAGAACTTTTTTATTGTTGAAAATGGTTCTTTAGGGCTTCAGCAGCAACTTTTGTTCTGCGACTTTTTCATAATTCCGTTGTTTACATAATTACCGTTATTTTTAGGTTACTGAAGAAAATCACAATTTTGACCTTTAAATTTCCAGAATTCGATCAAATGATGTTTGGCAACTTTGTACAAAATCGTTTAGCGAATATTTTTGCTGAACATATGAACTCATAATATTTGCAAATACAGGGTGTTTTGATGCATTTTTAATAAAAAAATGAATTTTGCGCCATCTAGCGTCAATAATTTGTTAGTATGATTATTACTTCGACCTTTTTTGTATTTCAAAAATTAAAAGACTTTTGTTGAGCTTGAGGTCAGTTTTTCCATATAATATTTTATTTTTCGATATCCTTCGTATATCATTTTCAAGAATACTATAAATTAGAAAATTAATAAACAAAAAACATTAATGAACCACTGTACATAATTTAATTCGCATAAAATCAAACATAATAAACAACAAAAAACACTTACAACGAGTAACAATAACAGTATGCAAAAACACATCGCAATGTCTCCACATTCAATATTGTACTAATTAAATTTTTTGTTTATAATATGTCTATAGCTATTGGTGCAGTTTTCTGTGTCTGTTTTGTAATTTATTCTCCTCTACTTCGGTATATTAATAATATGCAGCATCTCCAAAGTGTACCGTTTATTATATCTCTCCTATCTTTGTAATATCTCCATTCTCTCTAGGTCTGGTTTATGTTGTCTCTTCGCACAGTGGGCTGCAAGTATATAATTTGTACTAACTATGTTCAGCAATTAGAAAGGTAATTTGAATACCTTTCCAAAAAGAGCTTTGTTTTGGACATCGGTTGAAAAATAACCGGAAATCAGTAAAAAAATGTTCTAAACAAAAAAGTGATACAAAGAAAAACAACAAGAAACAATAACAGTATGTTGAATTTCAAGGCATAACATTAAGTCCAATTTGTGCCGCGTTAAATGTTAGCAGTAGTATTTTCTTACTTCCATGTTTTTGTTTTTGTCAGTGTATTATTAGAACAATATCGGAAAATGAAAGACTACTACCCAGACTAACTATCCAACTAATAAAAACATTGAATTTATAGCTGTTAACATAAATAATGCGTTAAATTCATAAAAAGTAAAAAAAATCCAAGTTTTAAGGGCCACCCTATATTTCCGTTTTAGGGCAAGTAATGGCAACCCTAATTAGATATTAAGTTAGCTGACTCCACTCCCGAAGCATTAAAAATCATTCGGCATTCATATGTAGCTTGAAAATTAAAAAGTACTTTTTTTTGACATAATGCTATTTATATTTTAAAAGTGATTTGGAAGGCAGCAAAATATTGGTTTTTAGCCATATTAACATAATTTATATAAGGACTGCGCATGAAAATTTAAAGCATACAATTTAGCTTATAAAAATTAAATCAACTCTTTAAAATTTCATTTTGTTAAAAGCGGTTATATTTATTTATGTTTTAAATTTAAAAGATAAAAATATTTTTCATATTTTAATATTTTCTAAAATACCTCCCAATGAGCTTTATTGTGTTTTAGCTTACTTTTTTGTTGAACTGGGTTTCAATTCTTTTTAAACTCTATTTTATTTTTGAGGCGTCTTAAAGTATTCTTCAAATGTTTTTATACCATGACCCAATGTCCTCATTTGGTACATAGCAGTACCATTGGTTTAAAATCATTTAAATATTTCTTTGTTGTAATATTTAGAAGTTAGATGAGGCCAAACAAATTGGAATTCGTTATGTTTGCTAATAATACGTAGGAAATTTTTTCTAGCGGTATTTATTTGAGTACATTTCTCAGTTAAAAGTGTGATTTATTATGAATCAAGTGCTTCTCTCCCAACATATACAAATGTCTTGCTAGACCAAAAGTTTATTCGACAATTTTAATTTTTTTGCACGATATTTATGTGATATATTTCCCATTATATCTGTGATATGAAATCCATAGCCAAGATGTTGTAAAAAGCCCGCCAGTATGTACATTTAAAACAGTTCTTTATCAATTCAAAGTATTTTATGTTTTATTTGTTGCATACTTTTTGGGGCAAGGAAAATTAAAAATGTATGGAAAGTTTTAGTAAGTTTTAGCAGGGATGATAAATTTAGTAAAATTGTGCTTTTTTTCAGTATAATTCTCTCTTCAAAAATATTGCAGTATAAAAGTGTACTGCAATATTTTTGAAGAGAAAAACGCCAAAAATCGGTTTATAAAGATTTTTTAATGATTTTTGCAGAAATAAAAGATTGATATTTATTTTACACACTACCTAAGAAATAATAGTGAAAACATTATGCTAAATAGCTTTTCTGTGTTATTAAAAAAATGTGGTTTAAAAAATTTACTTTTTCCATAAAATCTGCACTTTAGGAATCGTTTTTTTCCAGGCGGGTAGCAATTTAGTGTTAAATAGATCTCAATATATTTTTTGAGTAAATATCATCATTAAATTTATAAAATTTCGCGTGACAATTTTTTATTAATCGAAAAAAATTTAACTTTTTTCTAAAATTGAAAAAATTTGGCCAACGCTGGATGTACGATGCAAGCCTAGATCAATTCAAAATTTTTATATTAAACATTTTTGAAGCTTTATCTTTTAAAATATATAAAGAAAAAATTTTTATTAACGGAATTTTGAGAAAAAAGTGAAAGTATTCAACTATATTTTATACAAAAATGGTAATTTTTCATGCAAATTTCAGAGTGCTAACTTTGCATATTTTTCATGTATGGACGAATTGAGATAATTCAAAAATATTTTCGGCATATTATTTTGGAATATATAAAAAATTAAAGAATATTTAAAAATATGTCTACCTTATATAACTCAGGTTTTATTACCAAAAAAGGAAAGAAAGTCGAGGCAAAAAATCAAAAACTTTAAATTCAAATGTAAATATTTTTTTAACTGTAAGAGATAACTTAGGCGAGTAAGCTTTATCTTGCCAAGCACTTTATAGAAATATAAAAATCTTTAAAATCGGACTTTATTTGTAGAAGTTACGATTTTTTTAAACTTTTACATACTTGAGTTAGCCAATTTTCACACCCTGTTGCTTATCTCGTGTTATCACAGGGTAACTATGAGTTAATTTTTCTGAAGGCTTAAGTCTTCCTCTACAACTCTTCTATACATTTCAGTTAGATCCGAGCAGTAATTTGGGAGATACAGATTTATTACCAAAAAATTTGCCTTTGACCTCACTGTGCAATAGGGGGCTCTAAAGTTAAACTTATTTGTGCAATAATAGTGTTTGTCCAATTTTTTAAAAAACTTCAGAATGTATTTCTCGGCATATATTTTACCTTATTACATAATAATTTTGTTTAGTTTGAATATCAGTTCAAAAAAACTTGATTTCGAAAAATGCCTTTTTGTCCAAATAAGTAGAATTCAAATTCAAGGTACGGCTTAGTCATACAAGGTATTTAACTAGTACTTTTTTAATTTTATTTTCTATAGTGTTTTATACAAACCCGTAAAGTTTCCTTCGAACTTTTTTGAAATTTGTTTAACAAATATTCTTAAAGTTTGAAAATAGAGTTTTGAAACGGCCTTAAAAAATGTAAACAATTTTTAACCGAGCGTAAAAAGGTATTTGGGTTATCCTGCGGAAACAAAAATCTATTTTTCAGTAATTATGATTCAAATTGAATTCAAAATAGATTTTTATTTAAACATTTATTTAAAAAATAAAAATTTAGTTTAACACTCCTTACACAAGTGTTCTAAAACACATTAATGGTATGGGGAATTCGTAATAACTTTAAAATTTTTTAATTGATTTTCTTTTTTTTATATGTTATTTGATGTGTAAATTACAATTTTTTAACATTTAGGTGCAAAATAAAGTACTTAATAGCAGTATTTTTCTAAAAACTGCAAAAATACCATTTTCCTATATAAATGCACCCTACAAACTTCAGGTTCGTTGCGGCACGGGTTAGCGATATCCGATTTCACTAATATTTTATATGGTATGTTTTTGCAACCCAAAGAACAATTCTAGGGGGAGTTACGGTCAAAATTCGAAGGTTGGTAAATTTTGGAGCAGCCTAATGTAACATACATATATATATTTTTTTACATTTTTAAAATGCCGAAATATGTATATTTTCAACGATAGAAATATTTTGTAAGACAAATTTTAAACTTAGATTAGCAACTGAAACATGGACAGATAGATATAGCTAAATTCTCTCAGAATACAGCTTCTAAAAGAAAGCAATTTTGAAGCCCAATTTGGTTTTGAATTCGCTTATATATCCAGATAAAAAACGATCACAACCATTTATTGTCAATAGTAAATCTGTCTCGAATGTCTTCAAATTCAACACTACGTATTTAAAGCATAATAAAAATTGATACCTAAGTGGTATCAAATTAAAACTATTTCGGTATAAAACGATTTAATTGCATTATGTTTTCTATTAAATTTGTTAACAAACGGTATCATAAAGGTGATACCGTAAATTACCATAACCGTGAGACTATTTCATCGAATTTTTTTTTCTTATCTTTTTTCTTCACATTACTTTTTAATCGCTTCAGCAAATCCTTTAACTTTTTCAAGCTCGAAGTGGTTAAATTTAACACCTTTTATTTCCTCCCGCATTATAATAGAGTGATAACAGAACGATTTTTCAAAAATTTTAGGCTCTCTATCGTATTTTATAGTTTTTACTGTATCACGTCACAGCTACTAAAAAAGCTTATCACATAGAAGTGTTGCCAACTTAAAATGTTATAGCTTGTGTTTCAATATACTCTTTATTTTACGCAGACAAAAATTAAATCAATTAAATTATTAATCAAAATTTTAAAATGACTTTAAAATTAATTTTATATAGAAAAATCTAAAATCTAATTTCTATTACGAATAGTACATATTAAATTATTTTATTAATTGAAATACAACCTATTAAAAATTTTATATTCAATTATTAAAATTATCACTTATTTATATTTAATTAATTTATTAATTAATACAATAAGAAAAATAATTAAAAGCTAATAAATTGTTTTATTTTAGTAAAAAATATTAGAAAATATGAATTTTGATCACTTGATTAATTGAGGCATTAAAAAAAGTAATTGGAAAAGTTTTTATACTTGATAAATCGTTTAATAGACTATATTTTTTCTGTATATATTTTAAGTTAATTTTTAATTAATTTGTTGCCTAATGTCTTTATAAATTCGAAACTTTCGAAACGAAATATAATTTAAAATTTTAATAAGTATCCTTATATATTTAAGCATTACTGTTTGTAATACGAGAGTGAGGAGAAACCAAATTAAAGCCTGATAGTGAAAGCAAGCCAAGAACAAAAAAAAAAAAAACTGTTTATTTAATGTCAGTCCATGATGATGGTGATATCATAGTTTTGCTTTTTTTTATATTTTAAATGTTGTATGAACGTATACAAACATACATACATATACATATGTATAGTATATTGTATTCTAACCAATATTTAACTAACACTAATGACTGATGATGATGGCAATGGCGGCAATGTGATGATGATGATGACTGTTATGACACTCCCTTTTACCTTTAAAAGAAATTTAGTCTAATGAAAAAAGGCATTAGTATTAAAAACTCACATACACACTTACACATTTATACTTATACATGCTATAGTTGTAACAAGAAAAAAAAAAAAAAAAAACACAAACAAACTAATTTACTATTTAAACTATTGTATTATTTTATACAAGGACATTATTATTTTTTTTTTTTTTTTTTTAAATAAAAATATTAAATTCTTAATTATAGTTTAAGTTAAGAAATTTAAGTAACTTATATAAGAAATTGCAATAACAAGATTTTTGTTAAATCTGATTTTTTTTCTTCTTCTTTTTTCCCCAATTTTTTTCTATTAATTTCAAAACACCAACCCCGCTGACCCTTTTAAAAACTCCCCTCAAATAAATTTATATAAATATATATAAAAAACGTTTTATATAAGCAGCTCATAACTCAGATCGGCGGTTATTATATCACACACAGTGTCCAATACTTATAAATGGTACTGTTTACATAATTAGGTAATGCAAACTTTAAACAAAAATTTAATTAAACAAATATCATTTGAAATTTGTGAAAAATATACTATTTTTTAAAAATAAACAATACATATTGCTTTTTAAGCTTGAGTTTAGCTTAAAAGCTTTTTTTTAAATAAAGCTTTAGTTGTGCTTAGTATTAAATTTTGGTTTTGCCTTCATCTATCACAACAAAATAAAAAAAAATAAAAACAAAAATAACTTACAATTTGTACACTTTAATCTAAACTTATGTATTAGATATACTTATATAAAAAGAGCTTTTAAGCTTGTTAAACACCAAAGCTTTCTAATTTTTTTCTTTTATTTTACAAACAATTATTTTTATGTAATAAAAACAAAATAATCTTACCAACATTTAAATGTACAAACTTATGTAATTGTTTTATAACAATTTACCAACAACAACAACAAAAAAGCTTATTGTTTTTCCTTTTTTTTTATTCTTTTTTTGTCTCTTTTTTCATATATTTCTAGTGCCGTCATTTAGGATTTGTAACTGTGTGTTTGTTAAAAAGATCTCTTAAATTTCAACAATTAAAACAAAGTTTTAGGAGTTTCACTTATTCCGCAAAAAAAAACAATGATAAATAAACTTTAATCTTTAGCACCAAAACTTAATTTATATTTTTTCTTACAAAATGATAATAAAAAAACTAAAAAAAAAAAAAATCATTCCATTTAAATAAAATAAAACTTAAATTGTGATATTAGAATCAAAACTAAAACCAAAAAGCAAAAGAAAAACCCCTGATATTTAAACCAAAATGTGAGTTTTAAATATACTTAAAATTATTTTTAAGTTCAGTTCATTCTAGTGCCAAAGCTTTTTTATTTAAGCTTTTCTCTTCTTGTTTCGTTTTCTTTTTTTCTTTTAATCTATATTAAAAATCAAAACTGGTGTGCGTGTGTTGTTTAGATCTTATATTCTATTTTATAGATAAAAATAAAATCACAAACTATATTTATATTTCAAAAATAACTAAAATTATAATAACTTGCTGCTTTCTATATGAAGCTTTTTTAAAGCTTAGTTTTTTAGTTTACTTTCCTGTTATGTTATATTAATTTTTTAATTGATTTTTTTTTTATTGTTTTATATTAAATTTAAAATTTTTCTATATTAACCAGAAAATTTAATTTCTAAAATTATAAGCTTTTTTTATAGATGTTTAAGTACAAAAGCCTACAGAAATTATGCTCCTTATAACTTTTTATAAAAGGCTCAGAGTATTTAATTTTAAATATAAAAATTACTTGACAAAATATATATATTTTTTTTATATTTTTATTGAAGAAAAAAACTTTTTGATAAACTATAGTCTTAGGTTTTTTATAGTCCTAAATAAGTTCTAATGTCCGGTTCTTTTATATTTTTTGTCTAGCTTTTACGATAATTTATTTTTAAACCTTTGACAAACTTTAATCTTTAATAACTTTGAATTATATATCATGAATAGTTAAATTACACATGGAAACTATTATTAAAAAATTAATCAGAAATTGGAAATACTTTAAATTGTTTTTATAATTGAATAATTTGCTTACAACCGAGGGTTTTTAATAAATTAAAATTGTTTATATAATAAACCTAAAATCAAATTTCAGTTACGAAAAATAAGCTTTCAATTATTTTATTAATTAAAATTCAAACCTATTTATTCTTTATTTATATTTGATTACTTCATTAATTAAAACAATAAAGCAAATAATTTTCTTATTCTTATTAAAACATATTAGAAACTTTGAATTTTGAATAAAAGCTTGAATAATTAATACAATTACGAATGTAATTGAAATTATTTCTCTTATTGATAAAACGATTAATTGATTATATATTTTCTGTGTACGTTGTTAATTTTTTTTATTTCTAGGAAAAGTTAAAGTTTTAAAGTTTTGGTGAAACATTTTTTGAGTAAAAAATTTCAATTCAATTATTAATCAGAATTTTAATAAATAAAATTTTTAGTTTTATATATAAAAATCTAAAACTTAATTTCAATTTCGAATGGTAACTATTAAATTGTTTTAGTAATCAAAATTTTGCCTATTAGAAAATGTTTTTATTCAATTACCCAGATGATCACTTAAATTTTATTTATTTTTATTTAACAAATTAATTAATAGGATTGGAAAAGTTATTAAATGCTGATAGTTTTATTTTCAAATATAAATATAAGAAAATTTAAAATTTGATCACTTGCTTAATTAAAATAATTAAAAAAGTTATTAAAACAAATTAATTTTTTTGACGAATCGTTTAATTGATCATATTTTTTTTGTGCAGAAAAAAATATTTCCGAAAAAATTTCAATTAAATTATTAATCAAAATTTTAAATGATTTCAATTATTTTTATAATTAAATAATTCTCAAAATCAAAGTAATTTAAAAAATTAAATTCAAATTTTTATAGTCTAATTACGAATGATATATATTCAATTATTTTATGATTTTAAATTTAACCTTTACAAAAATGTTTTTATTCAATTACTCTGATGATCACTTCATTTTTATTAATTTTTCATTAACAAATTAATTAACTAAATATGAAAAATTATTGAAAGCTGACACAGAAAGAAATATTTTTGAAAAAAATTCAAGTACATTATTAATGAAAATTTTTAATTGATTTTAAATATTTCATAGTTAAATAGTTTACTCAAAATCAAAATATTTTTACAAATTAAATTCGTATTTTTTATAGAAAAATCTGAAATCCAATTTCAATTACCAATGATACATAATCAATTATTTTATTAATTGAAATTCAACCTAAAAAAATGTATATTCAATTACGCAGATGGTCATATAATTTTTATTTATGCCGGATTAACAAATTAATTAATATTATTAGAAAATAATTGAAAGCTGACAAAGAAAAAATATTTTTGAATAATGTACATAGTGTCTACATTAGACAATTTTTTATCAAGACAAACGTCAAAATTAACGCGAATTTAAGGAATGTGCCAATAGTTGCACAAAAACAACAATATGGCGAATTCTTGATAGTTTTTTATATATGCAGTTTGACAACTGTAACAACCAAAAATAATAATCAGCAGTTTAACTAAAGTTACTTTGTATAGATTCGCACTGTTTTTGAAATTTGTTTTGATTAAAATATATCTAAAGTAGACACTATGTTACATAGAAAAATCTGAAATCCAATTTCATGATACATATTCAATTATTTTATTAATTGAAATTCCAAAAAAAAAATGTATATTTAATTATTCAAATTATCACTTATTTTTATTTATATTTGATTCATTTATTAATTGATATAATAAGAAAAATAATTGAAAGCCCATAAATTGTTTTATTTTAAGTAAAAAATATTAGAAAATTTGATGACTGAAATAATTGATACAATTAAAAAAGTTATTGAAACAAATGCAATTTTTAACAATACTTTCAAACAGAAAACTAATTTCTGTTCGACCTCCTGAAAGTTTATTTTAATAAAAGGACAGACAGACAGACGGGCGTACATAGCTAGATAGTCTTAGAATTACACAAGGGTGCAGAATATATATTGAATGAATATTTCGATATGTTAGAAAGGTAAAATTAAACTATCCTTTTGGTTGATAGGTAAAAAAATACAGATATTGCAATATTAAGAAAAGACCACTTCTATCAAATATTAAAAACGTTCAAAATAAGTACGAGCTTTCAAAAACGCCTAATTAAAAAGAGGAAACAAACACATTTAAAAACCTTTTTGTGTTTACCCTTCTAAATTATTTATACATTTTTTAAAACTCCTATAAATCTTTCAGTGAAATTAAAAATTTTAAAATCATTTCACTTTTCTTAAACAAATTTCCATTAATATATCATAATAATATAAATTGTTACTTAGTCGCCAATGTTTACAAATAAAAAATAATTTAAAAGTTTTATTAAAAAAAAAGCTTCAAAAAATTAAAATAAAATAAGTAAAAAAATTATTTTAAAATATGTATCAATATTTAAAAAATTACCAATTTTGAAAAAGGCAATTTTTTTTTTTTTTTTTTTTTTAAAGTACCAATTTTCAAAATGTACCAAATTTTAGAAAAATGTAGAAATTTAAAATACAGTAACTATTTTCGCAACTAGTTTAAAGTTATTAAAGCAGTTAGTAATTTTCTAAAATACTAATAAAATTCTTTAAAAATTATTTTCATTTTAACTTACAAAAAAAAAAAATATTTTTACAAAAAGTACCAACTTTTAAAATAGTAAAATTTTGAAAAAAATATGATACATATTTTTAAGAAGTTTTTGAACCCTTAAAAAGCTAGTAAAGTATTAATTATGTGAAAAAGGTACTATTTTTTAATTTCATGGAAAGTAAAAAAAATACCTAATTTCCAAAAAAAAGTTCCACTTTTCGAGAAAATATAGTTTTTCAAAGATTAATTTTCAAATTTATAAAACTTTTATTAAAAAATAATTTTCAGTTTTTATTAAAAAGTGTCAATCTAAATAAACAAATCCATTTTAAACCACATATTAATACACCCACAGAGCTATCTTGTTTCAGCAAATGACAGACTGATGGACATAGATAGATGGACTCAGAATGTTACGAGGATCCACTATGTATTTATTTCATTTGGTTTTGAATGTTTTGACATGTTACCCAGGCAATAGAAAATCCAATAAACCTTCCATCTTTTTTCATGGTGGGTATGAAAATTACTCCCATTTTTATTTTCCGTGTTTATATCGATTGTTGTATTATTTTTATGGAAAACGTTGCTGTATATGGTTTTGTTTAAGAGATGTCAAAGGAAATATATAAAATTTAGTTGTATATTTTTATTTATTTCCTTTTTTTTTAATTTTTATAAGGATGATGAGGTATACTGAAATTATTTATGTGTTTGTTTGTGTCTAACAAAGAGTGTTACCGAAAGGTTTATTTAGCAGTGTAGTGTTTTATAATTGGTATTTTTAATATGGAGCATAATTTCTTTTGGTCTTTATACTTTTAACTAAATAAAATAACTTTATTTATTAAAATCTTTACTTTACATTTCTAATTTACTTAGTTCTAAGCAAATTTTAAATTTCAATAAACCAAGAATTTAAATATAGAATGTTTAGCTTACATTAAGAAATTATTAAAAAAAAAAAAAAAAAAATTATTTAATTTAATTTCCAAATACAAAAATTAGGAGGAAAATTATGGCTTAAAGCTTAAATATATTTATTATTTTAATTTAAATTTAGTTTTAAGATAAACAAGAACAAATACATAATTATTTTCTTTATTTAATTTTATTTAACTAATTATGGAAAAAAATACTTAAAACAAATATATTTAAACAAATTATTATTAATATTATAAATATTATAAAAAATATATATAAATATATTTAGTATGAACAATATAAAACTAATTTTTGCTCTTTTTTCTTTCTTTTTTTCTTCTTCTTCTCTTTATTTTTTTTTATAAAAATTTAATTAAAAATATATTAAATTTTACACAAAAATTTTAATTTTTTTCCAAATTTAAAAAATAAAAAAATGTTTTTAATTTGTTAATAAATTTATAATTTGTATTTGGTAAAATGTTTTTTTATTTTCTGTTTGTAAAATTTTCTTTTGAAAATTAATTGTGCTCGCATCTCGTAAATCTGTACATCTTTATACAACTACTATTACCTACAACAACAACAACTAACATCTATTACTACAACAAACAAATACACACTTAAAACTCAACCCTAAAACTCCAAAACTACAACAAAAACAACATGTTTTATTTTTTGTAATCTCTAGTTACTGGACACCCTCCCGGTGTGCCAAGATTTTAATAGATCTATGTGCAGTCGGTTAAATTGTAGATTCGTTCATTTAACTGAAGGTAAGTGCATGCTGCTATATTTTATTTTTATTTTTACTTTATTTAATATGTTTACTTTTTTTAGTTATATTTTTTGGAATTTATACTTTTTAAGCTTATTTGGATATTGACCTAGTGTATGGTAGTTTTATATAACGTTTTTTTTTTTATTGTATTTAGTTGGCTTTTAAAATTGTTTTGAATTATTTGTGATACATATATAATTTTTTTCCGGGATTTTAGTTGGATTTAGATTAATTCTTTTAGTTTTGTATAAATTATTTATTTAAACATTAAATTTACAACAAATCTTTTGACAAAAAATTAAAGAAATGAAATTTTTTTATTAAATTTGTACTTTAAGATTACTAAATTATTTAAACAAAATATGTATGTACCTATTTTTAAAGTAATTATTTGTAACCTTATTACAACTTTTTCAGATTTTCTATTTTTAAGAATTAAAAAAAAAATCTAAATTGACCAATCCAATGACGTTTTCCATACGCTCAAAAGATAAAAATTCCTGTAGATATAATTTTTAAGAACTACTTGATGCATATAGTGCACAGAATCGAAAACTTTTAGGAAATAAAATGGTAACTTTTCTAATCGGCTGGTTGTATTTACATAAAGTTTCACACAAGCATAGCAAAGGAGTGTAATATTTTAAGTTTGAAAGGAAGACTCCACATACCTCTCAGGAGCAGAGCTATGGGGACTCAAAGTACAGTACCTCTGACATAGAAAATTGTTGAACGCTTCACAGTGGTTCCAAAACGCTTTATTCAGTAACTAAAGAACCGTTAGAGGTATCTCAATAAAATTTCACATGGTGACAGCTGAATTTCTTTCGAGTTGATTTGAAGGAGTACAGGCCCCTAGCCGATCAGAGGGGAAGTGGGTGGCCCTCCAATTTGACCATCTCGGATATGTATTTTTTTTTTTTTTTTGGAAAAATCGCAAAAAATTCATTTGTTATGAGATATCTCTAACGGTTCTTTAGTTACTGAATTATTTAAAAAAAGCGTTTTAGAACCACAGTGCGATTGCAAATTTTTCTTTAAGTAATTAAAGAACAAAATTATATATTGAATAAAGAAATTCTAAGGTCAATATCTTTACAAAAATTCCAAAAATAAACGATTTTGAAATTAAAATTGCAAAAATTATGTAATTTTATAACCAGCATCAAAGAGAAGGGGGTATATTGATTTTGTCATTCCGTATGTAATATGTCGAAGAAATCATTTAAGAGCCCACAAATATATAATTTGTGGATCCTGAATGGATTCTGATTTGATCTAGCAATGTCCGTCCGCCTGCCGTCTGTTGAAAGCAGAATAGGGCTCGAACAGGACAACGTAGGGGGACGAAATTTTGCTGAAATATTTATCTTATATAAGGTTTGTTTGGTTTTTAAAATGAGCACAATCGGTTAATAAAGTTAAAAAAAAAATTATGGGCTAAAAACTAGAAACACAGGATGTCCGTTTTAGCTTAATTTCATACTTTTCTGCTGATATCTCTTGAACAAAAGCATGTACGACAATGAAATTTTGTACAAATAGTTCGAGGGTCAATATAAATATGAAAACCAAAAATGGGCGCGGTCTGTCCACTTTAAGGCCCACCTCTCATATAAGGTAAATTTTTTTTTTTTTTTTTTGTCGAAAAAGTGTACACTATTTTTTTTTCTAAAATAAGAAATTCTTTAAGAACATATAATAATTGTATACTTTTCTGAAAGGTATCTTCTCTGAGCTAATTTTAGAATTCAAAACAAGGCCAATCACACAACATTATTAAGTACAGACCCTCCTGAATTTGACCTACTTAGAATCAAAATTTTTAGTTAAGCCTAAATGTTCTAAATTCCCAAAGGCTAGTTTTGTAAACCGAAAGCAGTTTCAAAAAGCCAAATGTGTTCAAAAAAGTTTGCCAATGACTTTTTCTAAGCCTGCAATAAATGTGGAGCTTATGGGCAAAATTCAAAAAAATTCTATTTTTGAATTTTTGTCGATTTTTTTTAAGAATTGTGGGATTTCTTTTAACAAGAATCTTAAATTATTCTACACTTTATCGATTCAAATGATAAAGTTAATAAGCGCTGAAAAATTCGTTAAGATATCTTAACAAACCAAGATTTTATTAGAGATCAAATATTTATAGCTTTTCCAAAAACCAAGTTTTTACAAAAATTTTAATTTAGTTCCAAAAATTATCGGCTTAATTTTATTTATATAAACTTCTTTATCCAGCTGATATAATTCTTAATTATATGCCAGAAAAATAAGGTCATTATCTTTTATAGAACCAAAACTACGCCACCTTATAATATAATAAATTACGAAAAGTTCCAGAAAATTTTGTACTATTGTGGATGTTAAAAAGTCATAGTTAACAATTTGTTTCTGTAGCCAATGTTCGAAGATTTATGCCAAAATACACAAAAATGTAATTTTTCGAACTAATTTGCATAAATAATTTCACCTTGCATTATTATTAGATGGATTTTAAAAACTGGTTTTTTGGAATTATCTCCGTAATTTATGAACCGATCTTGCTGAATTTCAATAGCAACATTTTCGAAAGGATTTCCATTCGTTTGGTATATATATTATATATGGCAGTTGTCGGTGGGCTTCTTAAACTCTATTTCAACCGACAAATGTAAGGATGGACAGATGTGGTCCTATTTCTTACAAGAATACAGAAAATACAAATTTTTTTGCACTCCGACGAAAATTGTGGAAATTAAAAAATTTAAGCTTTTTTAATTAAAAAATATATATGTGTATATATATATATATTTGAAGGCGTATGATTAATATTAATCATATAGTAGTCTCACAAAATTGCCTATAATTTTAAAACTACCAGGTTATTTTTAAAAACTTAAAAACATTTAACAAGACAACATTCCATTTCATTATATAAAATATAAATTGAAATAATTTTCAAAGAAATCTTTAATTAAAAATTTAAGCAAACTTCATTTAAGATTTTATTTTTTTACAGAAAATTTCAAAAAAATAATTTTCTTTAAATTATTTAATTATTCTTTACACTTATAATAACAAAAAATTTAGCATTTTATTCCCTTAAGTAAAAAAATTTTTAAAAAATTTATAATATTAAACAAATTTTTAAATTTAATAATATTGGTTCAAGCTGACGTATGATTAATATTAATTAAGCACTATTTTTATAAAATCCTTTATAACTTTTAAACTAATAGGTGTATTTGAAAATTTAAAAGGACTTTAAAAATAAACATTTCATTTCATATTATAAAATATACACGCAAATAATTTTCTAAACAATTTTAAACAAAATATATAAGCAAACTTTATAAAGATGTTTTTTTAAGGAAAATGTTAATTAAAATATTTTCTAAAACTTATTGATTTGTAGTTTTTTAATAACAGTAAATAAAGTATTTTAGTTCTTTTTCTAAACAAAACCTTCAACAAATTTAAAATTAAAATTGTTTTTTTAATTTAAACATTTTTGTTTACCAAGTCGTATACTTAATATTAATTAGTGAGCATTTATATAAAATCCTTTATAACTTTTTAACTAAAAGGAGTATTTGAAAAATTTAAAAGGATTTTAAAAGAAAACATTTGTTATTACTAAGAAAATTATAAGTCTAAATCCGTTTTTAAAAAATGTTGAACTAAAAATTTAAGAAAACTTAATTTATGGAAATTTTGTAAAAAATTTATTTCATTGTTCTTTCTTCTTATATATATCCGTTACACTTGAGGTGAAAATAAAAAATAAAAGAATCAAAATATTTATGTATAGCCCGATGAAAAAGAACACTTTCATGAAAAGAAATTCTGTGAGAATCTCTGTTAAAATAAGAAATATAAAATTAAAAAAAGCCATTTCCGGACCGAAATTCTTGGAGAAAAATTAAAAGAAAAATTGTTCAATAACTTTAGTTACGATTCTTTTAAATAAAGATTATTGTTTAAACATTTTGTTTAATTAAGCCTCTGTATATGAACAACTAAAATTAAATAACACAATTAGTAAATTTCAATTTACACAACTATACATTTATTAATTTTAAGACTATTTGACTTATTTTATAATTATTAAAATTAAGCAGGTATTTTAGGTATCTTTTTATAGTCATAAATAAGTTCACCTAGCCTTATTTTATAAAAAAATCACTTTTAAATTATAAGTAAATTAAAAAGATATACAATTATATTATAAATCTAATAATTCATATTTTCTTTATTTTTATTTCGTTTTCCTATTGAAAAATAATGCAGACGATAAGGTTGAAGTATGTGATCAACGTGTGGCTGTGTGTCGTGATCATGCTAATGGTCAGTGCAGACGTAAACAATGTAAATATTATCACATACCAATTGTATTGCCGCCCGCAAATATTATGGCAGCATTAATAAATGGCAACAGCAACAACAATATAAATAATAATAACAACAACAATAATAATATTAATACACACAATCAACAGCAAACAACACTTCAACAACAACAACAGCAACAACATGATTATGAACAACAATTAAAATTAACAACAACATGTGGTATTGTAGTACCATCAACCACAGCAACAATTGCAACTACAAATTATAATAATAATTTAATAATAATTGAACCACATCATCAACAACAACATTTCTTTACACCAGCAACGATAAGTTATGCTACAACACAACAACATTCATGTTTACCAACAGCAAAAGCATTAACAACACAAACAAATCTATTTCATCCTCATCATCCAACACAACAACATGCAACAACGACCCTTTCACATATCTATCATACCTCACAACAACAGCAGCAACAACAACAACAACAATATCAACAGTTACAATATACAACTGCCAATACAACATACAATAGTCAACATCAACATCTTCACTACCAACAACATCCGCATACACATCATTACCAACAACAGCAACAACAACACCATCATCACAATCATCATCAGCATCATCATCACATTACCTCACCTTATTCCCCCTCAGCAGCCTCAACATCATCATCCGCCTCTTCATCTTGCTCGAAGGCCTGCTCTCCTACCCTCTCAACGACTACAACCCACTCAACAACATCTACAGCCACAATACCCACACCAATGGCAGCTAATTATTTGCCTTTAGCTGCAGCTGCACCTCTACAACCACCACCAACAGCTACAGCAACTACACCCAATTATCTTAAGGCCCCCACACAACAAGCGCCTAATGCCGCCGCTGCTACGGCCATGACAATAGCCATAGCAACTCAAGCGCCGCCATTGGTCTTGGGCACTACACTATCGAACAGCAATTACAATACAAATTGCATTCCAATCTTGACACAACCAACTGATGTTACAGCATTAACGGGTGCTGCTGCAGCACTAACACAACATCCAACACATGCCTTCATATATCCGGCTACAGCTCAGCCTCAACATTAAGGTTTCCTGAGAGAGGATAGCAAAGAGAGAGAAAGAGAGAGTGGAAAATGTAAGTTTATTTTCTTATCAAATTTATTAATAGTATGAATTAATTAGTTAATAATTAATAATTAGAAATTTAAGCTAGAAGGCACTGGGGGATTGGAAAATTTAAATTCATAATGAATCCCTTTATTCTGATTCTTTTCAAAATACTTTGCTCTCTAAGCGGATTGTTAATATTTCTCGGGATCCCGAAAGCATTATTTATGGACATTTCGAACTTTGAACTTAGAACTTTGATTGTAGATCAGTTCCAGTTCAGTTCTAGTTCAGTTTTAGTTCAATTTTAGTTCAGTTCTAGTTCAGTTCTAGTTAACTTCTAGTTCACTTCTAGTTCAGATCTAGTTCAGTTATAGTACAGTTCTAGTTCAGTTCTAGTTCGGTTCTAGTTCAGTTCTAGTTTAATTCTAGTTCTTTTCTATATCAGATCTAGTTCTATCCTAGTTCGGCTCTATTTCTGTTCTAAATCCATAAAACATTTTTTCTTTTTATGTGAATATTTCTCGGGATCCTGAAAGCATTATTTATGGACATTTTGAACTTTGAACTTAGAACTTCGATTATGGATCAGTTCTAGTTCGGTTCCAGTTTAGTTCTAGTTCAGTTCTAGTTCAGTTCTAGTTCAGTTCTAGTTCAGTTCTAGTTCGGTTCCAGTTTAGTTCTAGTTCAGTTCTAGTTCAGTTCTAGTTCAGTTCTAGTTCAGTTCTAGTTCAGTTCTAGTTCAGTTCTAGTTCAGTTCTAGTTCAGTTCTAGTTCAGTTCTAGTTCAGTTCTAGTCCAGTTCTAGTTCTTTTCTAGTTCAGTTCTAGTTCAGTTCAAGTTCAGTTCTAATTCAGTTCTAGTTCAGCTCTACTTCTGTTCTAAATCCATATAAGGTTTTTTCTTCTTAATAAAATTTTAAAAAGTTCCAATCTCACAGTGCATGAAGTTAGTATGACTTAAAACTCTCTTACTTAATCCCACTCTGTAACCGTACATCTGAAGGCATTTGTTTTTACACTATTACAACAAATTCTAAATCTAAAACTAAACTTGATTTAAGTTCTTTGTAAAATACTTAATTAAATATACATACATAAATACTAAATGAAGATTTAAGCCCCAATGTTCATAATTATAAAAAACAATTAAATGTTTAAAATCTCACCCAAGGAAAAAAAATCTTGTTTTTTTTCAAACAAATCATTATTAGAATTTATCTAAGAAAACAATCACCTAAGAAAACTTTTCGTTTTGTTTTAGAAAATTTATGTTTCACACACTTAACAATTACACCTACAAAACACACACTCGAATATTACTTATTAGTATTAATAATTAAAATACACTCAAACAAATAGTTACACTTATATTACACTTTACAATAATGAAACTAAATTTTTACATTAAAATTTTACTCTTAAAGAAAAAATATTACAAATATATTTACCTTAAATCAACTAACAACAAAACATTTAAGGAAAATTTAAAAAAATTAATCAAAACTTTATTAAAATACACCAAAGAGTAAGATCTTTTTTTTTTTGGAATAAATATTACAAAAGTAAAAAAAAAAACAATTTAGTGAGAATAATAATTTTCAAAATTTATGAAATTTAATGAAAACAAAAATCAATTTTATAGAAATTTCTAGAAAATCTAAAACAAAAAAACAGTGCTGTTGAACAATTAAATGTTTATAAACCAAAAAAAAAAAAAAATTCAAAGCCAAGTAGAGTTTTTAACAGAACAAAAAAAAAAATTAAAAAAATAGATTTAAATACAGAGATTAAATAATAGAAAAAATCCCAAAAATTTTCAAGTTTTAAAAACGAGAGTTAAATTTAATAAAGTTTTAGGAATTTTCCTAAGTTTTCAAGTATTACTTTAAATTAATATTGAAATTTATAGAGGAGAATTCAATATCTTCTTATATGAACATGATCTCCAATTTTAAAAACTAGAATTCTCTAATTTTTAAACAGGCTAACTAAATTAGGATGTTATAATTCTCATCTATAAAAGTTTACTTTACACCAGCATTTTTTTTTAAACCAGTTTAAATATACTTATTTAACTCTCGTTTAAACTTTTGAAAAACAGAGTAAAAAATGTTGACAAATCTGTTCTACATTTCCATTAACAATAATTAAAGAAAATTAAAGGTTGATGAATTATTTACAAAAAAAAACTAAAAAAACATTAAAATAGAGTAGTAAAAAGAAAAAAAGAATTAACTAAAGATTTTTCTCTAAACTTTAGCAAGACTTAAATATTAAAACAAGTTATAAATTAAAAAAATTAACTTAGACTAAATAAAAAATATTAAAAAAATAAAACACTAGTGTTCCATATTACTGATTCAAACTAAAAAAAAAAAAATATTAGAAAAAAATTTATAAAATTTTGTTTATTTACTTTTGTTAAATAAATTTAGACACAAACTACAACAATAGCATAAACAACTCTACATGATGTAAAATAATAATAATAATAATTTAAAAAAAATTTAAAATTCAAAACAGGATAAAAAAAACATGATTAAAAAAATATTTTTTTTTTTTTTATAAAAAATATTTCTTTTATAAAAAATATCATTAGTAATATTTTTTAATAAAAAATAATATTAATATTATTTTTAATAAAAAATAATATTAGTATTATTTTTAATAAAAAATAATATAAATAAAATAATATTCTTTAAAAAAAAAAAATAATAATAATTTTTTTAATAAAAATTATATTTTTTTTAAATAAAAAATAATTTTTTTAATAAAAAACAAAATTTTTTTGAATAAAATATAATTATTTTTTTAATAGAAAATTATCTTTTTTTTTAATAATTATTAAAAAGAAAGTAATTATCTTTTAATAAGAAGTACTATTCTTCTATTAAAAATAATATTCTTTTAACAAAAATATTCTTTTAATAAAAAATTATTCTTTTTTTTTAATACTATTAAAAAAGTAATATTTCTGTATGAAAATAATGTTTTTTAATAAAAAAAAAAAATAAAAAAAAATAAAATAATGTTTTTTAATAAAAAAAAAAATATTTTTTTAATAAAAAATAATATTTTTTTAATACAAAATAATATTTTTTTAATACAAAATAATATTTTTTTAATACAAAATAATATTTTTTTAATGAAAAATAATATTTATAAAAAAAAAATACTTGTTTAATAAAAAATAATATTTTTTTGAATAAAAAATAATATTTGTTTAATAAAAAATAATATTTTTTTGAATAAAAAATAATATTTGTTTAATAAAAAACAATATTTTTTTGAATAAAAAATAATATTTTTTTAATAAAAAATAATATTGTTTTAATGAAAAATATATATATATATTTTTCTAATAAAAAAAAAAAAAAAAATATTCTTTTAATAAAAAATATTTGTTTTATTAAATAAAAAATAGTATTCTTTTAAATTAAATTAATATTTTTTTAATAAAAATAATAATTTTTATTAAAAAAACAATGTTATTTTTTTTAATTAAAAAATAAATATTTTTTATAAAAAAATATAAATATTGTTTTGAATCTTTTATTTTAATAACAATATTTTTAATTTTTTTTAATAAAAAAAAATACATTTTCTTTTAATAAAAAGTATTAATATATTTTTTTTTAATAAAAAAAATACATATATATTTTTTTTAATAAAAAAAAAATATGGTTTTTTAATAAAGATATTTTTTATTAAAAAATATATTTTTCGAATAAAAAAAAAAAAATTTTTTAATCAAAAAAAAAAATACATTTTCTTTTAATAAAAAGTATTAATATATTTTTTTAATAAAAAAAATACATATATATTTTTTTTTTTTAATAAAAAGAAAATATAGTTTTTTAATTTTTTATTAAAAAATATATTTTTCGAATAAAAAAAAAATATTTTTTTTTATTTAAAAAAAAAAAAAATTAATTAAAAAAAATATTTGATAAGATATTTTTTTTTTTAATAAAAATAATGTTTTTTTTTAATAAAAGAAATATTTATTAATTAAAAAATATTATTATTATTTTTTTTAATAAAGAATTTGTTTTAATGAAAATTATATATATATATTTTTTTTAAATATATATATTTTTTTTAATAAAAAATATTATTCTTTTAAATAAAAATTATATATTTTTTTCATTAAGTAATAAATAATAATATTTTTAGTAGTTCAGTTCTAGTTTAGTTCTGGTTCAGTTCTGGTTAAGTTCTAGTTCATTTCTAGTTCAGTTCTAGTTCAGTTCTAGTACAGTTCTAGTTCAGTTCTAGTTCAGTTCTAGTTCAGTTCTAGTTCAATTCTAGTTTAGTTCTAGTTCAGTTCTAGTTCAGTTCTAGTTCAGTTCTAGTTCAGTTCTAGTTCAGTTGTAGTTCAGTTCTTGTTCAGTTCTTGTTCAGTTTTAGTTCAGTTCTAGTTCAGTTCTAGTTCAGTTCTAGTTCAGTTCTAGTTCAGTTCAAGTTCAGTTCTAGTTCAGTTCTAGTTCAGTTCTAGTTCAGTTCTAGTTCAGTTCTAGTTCGGTTCTGGTTTAGTTCTACTTCAGTTCTAGTTCAGTTCTAAGAAACTAAGAAATAGTTTTTTTAATCCATAAAAAATCCTTATAAAATTTTCATTAAAAAAAATAAAATTCCTAATAAATTTTACAAATGTAGAGTTGTAAACTATATTATAAAACTTACCAACAGAAAAGGGGAAAAACAATAAATAATTATAGTAAATATAAAACAAAAACTAATCAAAATATTTAATAACAAAAAAAAAAAAAAAAAAATATATAATTATACAAAAATATTAAAAAATAAAATAAATAAAAAATAAAACAAAAAGTAAAGTCACGTCCTATTTTTGCAACAACGATTTATAACCAAAAAAGAAAATATAAACAAAAAAGAAAATATTTTAAAATGTAACAAGACAAAAACAGAACAACAGCAAAGAAAATATTGAAAAATTTTTAAAAACAACAACAACAAAAATACTCAAAAAGAAATCTTTTTTTTAACACAAACAAAAATATTTAATCTTTTTTTACAAAAACAAATAAAACTACACTGAAAAAAATAAAACAAATAAATAAATAAAAAATATTTTTTATAAAAACCCACAAAATAAGAAAAAAAATTAATAAAATTTATAAAGTAAAAATCAAACAATATTTTACATATTTAAGGTTAATGAAAAAAATTATTATTAATAAAATATAAATTACCATATTAAATAAATACAGAAAACTACAACTTCCTAATTTATTTAAAAGAAAAAAATTGTTTAATAAGAAAAACTGTGAAGAAAGTTATTAAACAATTAAACATTTTAAAAAGAAAAAAGTTACTAATAATTTAATTTTTATTTAATTTTTTTTTTTTTTTAAACTTTATTTTTTTAACACAAAACCATATTTCATATTTAAATCATATAATAAAATTATACATTCATATTATTAACACAAAAACATAAAATAAACACTTATTTGTTTATTATTATAAAAATAAATTTAATATATAAAAAAAAATATTTATAAATTTAAGTTTATGAAAAACAAAATATTAAATAAATTATATACTAAATGAGGAAAAAAAAAAAGAATTGAAATGTGATCTTTTTTAATACATACATATAATAAAATAAATTTAAAAATTATAAAAAAAAGATAGCAAAAAACAAAAAAAAAAAAACATTTACCACAACCACATTAAATTAATAATAGTATGTTTTTTTTTAATAAATAATTTCAATTTCCTTTCATTTATTCTTTTATCTAAAACAAAAACTTTGGCATAAATTGTATTTTTTTTAAGGACTGGTTATAATTAACGGAAATTATATAGAAAATCTTTGACTAAAAACTAAACACGATGATAGTAAAAATTTATTTATAGTAACAAAAAATTAGTAAACATTTTGTTAAAAGAAAAAAGAAAAAACAAAATATACTAATTTTTAGTACACAATTTCAAAATCCAATATTATAGATTTTAGGCATTTTAGACCTTAAAAACTTAGAGCAGAATTAAATGGAAATAGAGATTATAGATTTGCTTTAAAATGAGTTTGTTGCAGCAACCGAAATATGATAACAATTTGTTTGTTGTTAAAGTAGTTCAGTCTAGATAACTACATGTTTGAGTTGTAGTAATATTTTATAAACTTACTCTTAAAAAATTGATTTTTTTTGGTGTATTTTATGGTTTAAAGAAATGCATTGTTTCAATGTATTTTTTTTTTTTTTTTAAATTTTTACCAGTCCCTTGTTATTTTTAATAGTACCTTATTTAATAAGATATTTAAAATCTTAAACACTTATAACAATCTTTTATAGAAACATTTACCTTTAACCAAAGTCAAAAATAATCACTTAAAATACTTAAGTCAATTTTAAGCTATAAACCAAATATACTGCAACAGTTTGACAAATCGAAACTATGACGAAAAAAAATCTCATATTAAAAAGTTTCTTAAGTTTAAAATTTCCTAAAACTCTCAAACAATCTCTGAACAAAGAATAAATTAACTAGAGAAACATATATAAATCTGTTCAAGACTAATAAGGAAAACAAAGATCTTTCAAATAGAGCTTAATATGGCCTTGGTTTTTATCTCTGTGTTAAAAATTCCCAATCCAATGTATATGTATTTTCAAAGAATCTTTCGGCTGCATTGATATCATTCTATTTTCTTGATAATCATTATCGTTTTATCAAATTTATCTTGACTGTATTCGATTGGAAGATGCATTTGGTGCACATGATCGATTCGTGTCTAATTTGACTCAAGTTCTAGTGTTTGTTTTGCTAAAAATTTCCTATTAGATTATTCTCTATGCTCAAGATTATACTAGATCTTCCGATATTAATGATCTAATAGCAGATGGAATGTTTTTGAGGATTCTTCTTTCTTAAGATCTCTTAGGAAGATTTTTAAAATATTGGATATTATTAAGAATGATATTTGTTTAAAATCCTGGTGCCTATAAAGAACTAACTGCAGATTGGATAACTTCGAAGATTTTATTCTGCATTATGATCTCATTTTAGCACATTGTTCTGTCTTATGAACGAGAGTTTTTCAATAAATTCCATGATCTAAAATAATCAATTGAGTCAATACCAAGAGATCTCTAGAGTTTTTTCATGAAACTTTTCGAAAGGTAAAACATTATAATCATGATATGAATAGACTTTTGTTTGACAACAATTAAAATTTCACTAGAATGGCATTCGGTATCGAATGCCATAATTGCACTAAGAATCAATTGAATTACGATACTTTCTTGTAATTCTGATTATTTAGTTGATCTTTAAAAAGTTTTCAAATCTCAGCTTAGCAGAAAGCTTCTTTTTTTTAACCATCTTATTGAGTTTTACATAAACAAGTGATAGTTAAACATTTACAATTACTACGTTTATACGTAACTTTTATTTGCAATTAAAAATTTTGCCTAATGAAAATTTCGTCCATAAACACAGTAAATTTTTTTATTCACAAATAACTAATTCACGGAAAAAATTATTTCTTAGTAGGAATGGATTTATATGCATTTATAGATTTAAAAAAAGCCCCTAAAATATGCTTCTTTCCCCTACAGAAAGGTACTGTTAACATATTTAAGGGGCTCAGTTTAGAAAAATAAATGGATGAAAATTCGTCCTCTAATTGTTTTCTTTCCCCGACTGCTCATTAAAATCAACCCAAAAAATATTTATGTATAAAGAGAGAATTTTAATGGATTAATTGATTTAAAATAAACCCCTAAAACATGCTTTTAATAACTTATAATACGCACTGAATTTTAATAATATTTACC
The DNA here is from genome assembly GCA_951394005.1 of Protophormia terraenovae. Lineage (NCBI taxonomy): Eukaryota > Metazoa > Arthropoda > Insecta > Diptera > Calliphoridae > Protophormia > Protophormia terraenovae. The sequence continues at coordinate 105,784,036 of OX596077.1, forward strand.
TACTTTTAAGTGCGGATTTCTAAAAGCCTAGTTTAAGGTCTTAAATCTAAAAGTGCCTGGAAGTCTGTCCCCTACTTATTAGTGATATTAACTATTTGCAAATATCACTTACGGTGCATAATGGAGCTGATAGCAAACATTTTGGTAATGACTCTTTATCTCCTAAACTATAAGTCGGATCGAATTGAAATGTATGGAAGAACTATAGAAGAGAACGTAAGCTTTTAAAAAAATTACTTTGTAGTCACCCTGTGATAATATGGGATAAACTACAGGGTGTCAAAATTTTTCACCTTGTTTATGAAAATGTTAAAAAAAATCAACTTCTACAAATCAATTACGATTTCAAAGAAATTTATCACCAAAATTTTCTTCACTTCTTTTTACGCTCATAGAATATAGTTTTATATTTTTCCCATCCGTTACTACTAGTAAGTAAATTTTTAGAAATAATTGCCAACAAAAAAATTGCGTATAAAAGTAGTAAATAGTTTTCTGATATTTTATTAATTTCTTTATGTATTTAATATGGAATAAGAGTCATAAAAAATCGTTTACTTTCTAGATTAAATGACAAATCATCTTTGGAATTTTGATTATAAAATTAAAGTTAAAAAAAAAATTGGATGACATCACATGGCACTTTAGTTAACATCTGAGAAACTTTGTTAATCATCACTTAAACATTATCTTTATAGATCTCCACTGCCGCATTTAGATAATACAGAGTGTAATATTGGCTCTTAGACAACTGCTGATCTTTATAAGAAGTTTGTGACAGATGCTTTTACATAATTATCTTTTTAGCCTTTAATTGCTTTTGAGTTCAATCCCTGCGGGAAACTTATGGCAATTGCAGTAATGGACCTGTCCCTCAGTACCGGTACCAATTGAGACCTAATTAGTTACCAAAGTCCCAGTTGGGGACCAGTTGACAACACCACACTCACTAAACGTCAGTTCAGAGTAAATTTTTAACAGGTATGTTAAGTGCGCAATTATCAACTCGCGCGATATAACAATCTGTGGCTGAGTGGTTAGGGTTGAAGATTACAAAACCTAAGATACATTAGATGAACATGGGTTCGATTCGGGGTGCCGTCGTCGAAATGAATGAAAATTATAAAATAAAAATAAATATAAATATAACCGGTCACCAGCGCTGAGAACCTGTCACGTGACTAGTTTTTAACCGGTTCTCTTTCCTCTAGGGAATAACTGACAAGTGTTTAGGGTGGCAGAGTATCCACCTAAAAAAAAATTTCAAAATTTCATTTGTCTTACAAAAATTCAGCAGTGATTAGCAAATTTGTTCAGTTGATAAAGGTTAGGATTTTTACCAAATCAATAGTAGAAAATCGTATTGATCTAATATACTGATGTGATATTTTCCTTTATTGCGAATGCATTTATTATATCTTGTTAACAGCAAACCTAAAACTAAATAAATTTTAATTTTATACGCTCTTTGTTGACTTTTGTGATGTATGTAGATCAGGCAAAAGCACCCATAGCACTCCGGAGCCGAGTGATTTCGGTATTTTCACATACACAACACGAATGTTGACGAATCTAAACAATTGAGTATGAATATAGAATCATTTAGTTGTGTTTTAGCTTTCAACAAAGTATGATTACGTCGCATGGTTAAGCAGAAACAAAAACATTTTATAACAAACACATTCGCAGCAAAGAGAGTAAACAAATAAAATACACATTCATTTTTATGTGCCTCTTTCTGCCTTTGGCTGATGAGAGTCACCTGGCTCCTGAGGGTGTAGTTGCCGGTTACTGAGCTTAAATCTTTTAATGTTAGGTAAATGAAAACTGTTTAGTGGCAGAGAAGATGATAAGTTTTTTTCTCCACGTTCTTACAGCTATTGCAATAAACGTTTTAGGAAAGTGCAATCTCCAAGAGAGCGCATCAGTCTGGTCTCGAAAGAGTAGCTACCGAATAATACCTTGTCAGTAATTTCTTGTCAAGAGACTACCGGTAATTGCTGTAGGTTTGGGTATACACATACAACAATAAATTAATATTGAGCTATGAGTATATGAATACTAACACAGACCTATGAAAAATATAATATTTAAAATATTACTTTCGAAACAGTTAAAATTTTATTAAAATGTTGCAGTATATTTTCAAATCTATTACACCATATGCATAATATTATTTTATATATATACTACTACTAATATACTTTTAAAAATCCTTAAACTTTAATCCCAAGAAATTAAAAATAAAAAAATCTTAAGATTAAACCAACCAAAAAAACTATGCCTAAATATGTTTCCGTCCATTATAAACAGACCTTAAATAAATATATAAAAAAAGAGAAAAAAAAACTATGCTCATACTCCACTTAACTACTAACTTTTGTCCTTTGATTCTTATAATTTTTTTTCTGAAACAAACCAAAATATGATAAAAATTAAAATAAAAAAAAATAAAATAAAATCCCCCTAAAAATATACTTTAAAAAATATTGAATATTTATAAAACAAACACCGTTATATTGCAAATGTTTTTTCTAAATTATACAACAACAAAAATAATAAATAAATTAAAATAATTATACACACTTTCAAAACAAAATACAAAATAATAAAAATAAAAAAATAAATAAAGTTACTATTAATTTTTTTTAAAATAAATAGAAGTGAATTTTCAAAAAATTCTTCAAAAAATAATAATAATTACGAAATATCAAATTTAAACTAAAACAGAACGAAATATATTATAAAATAATTAAATTAAAAAATATTATTAATTAAATAAAAAATAAAAAACAAATCAACCATGTTCTAAACTTAGTAAAGTAAGTTAATTTAATAATAAAAATAAAAAAATAATAATAAAAATATGAAGGAGAAAAGTAAGGTTATATTAAATACAAGATTAAAGAGAGTTTAAACTAAAACAGTAAGTGATAGCTAAATTTAAAGACTAAAAATAAATAAAATAAAACATTTAAAAACAAAAAAATATTTTATAAAAAGATATTTTCAAAGTAAATTTAAAACTTTGAAAGTATTTTTAAAAAAATATTATTTCTTAAAAGTTTAAGATTTTTTTGACAAAATTCTAATTTTTTTTTAAGAAATTCTTATAAAAGGAATTTTTTTAATTGTGAGTATCTTTTAATATTTATCACTTACTGTTTAGGTTTTATTTTTAAAGATATTTTAATATTTAAGTATTGATAATTCAAAATACTAACACTTTAACAGACATTAAAAAAAAAATAAAATAATTAAAAATACACACATACACATTTTCTAAAATTTTATTATATATTAAATAAAAATCTAAAAAAAAAAAAAAATATTATTGAAAACCAAAACAAAAAATAATTATTAATTTTATCCTAATTATTAAAAAAAAAAAAAAATACAAACACAAAATTAATAATTATTTTTTTGTATATAAATAATTTTTTTTAAGAAATAATTTTTTAAATAATTTTTTTTTTTTTTAATAAAACAAGGTATATTTAAATTTAAAATGATTAACAACTTTTTGTGAACTGGTTTAAACACAGACGAGAAAAGTATAATTAATTATTAATATTAAAAATAATAAATAATATAAAAAAAATATTACGATTATAAAAAAAATAATTAATTATAATTATTAGGATTTGTAAACTAGATGGAAACTTTTATTTGCCTTAAAGTTTAATTATTAAATAAAACTTAAAATTTAATAATAATAAAAAAAACTATAAGAAATTTAAAAAATATACATAAATTAAAAAAAGAAAAAGAAAACAATTGTCTATATAATTTACATTATTTATATTTAATAAATATTAAAAATAAAACAAATATTATATTATACATATATATATTAATTAAAAAAAAAATAAATATGATTTTTAAAATTTTTATTTCTTAAGTAATTAAAACTAGTTTAATTCAAAAAAAATTCAAAATAAAAACAATAAATAAAATTTATTAAAAATTATAAAAAAAAAAAAACAATTTTAAGTCTACACTTTTAAGATTTCTTTATTTAATAAGAACAATAATAATTGTTATTTATAATTTGTTTGTTAATTTTTATTATTATTTTTAATATGTTTTACTTCAGTTATAAATATTTTGTTTGAATTTATAATTTGTTTTAAAAAAATATTTAGTTAGAAATGATTTCAGCTATATCTAAAAAAAAAAAATATATATATATATAAATTAAAAAAAAGTGTTAACAATTTAGCGTTTAAAAAAATCGCTCTCAAGCCATTTAAATATAAACTTTTAAAGAGCTTTGAATAGAAGCCAAAAGCTAAGTGTATAGATACGGTTTACATACATATTTTCTTAAAATTCATAGTTAACATGGATAAATAATAAAAAATGAGAAATGTTATAGCAATTTTTTAACTAAATTAACCGATATGATGGATTTTGCTTCCTATTAAACACTTCAGTATATAATATTGTAAACACTAATTTACACCATGAATTTTATTTTTGCCAAAATATGTCTTCGAACCTGTAGGGCAGAACAGTCCTATAAAATTGTATATCATTTATTTTTTCTTTTTTCTCATATAAAAAGTTTCTAAAGTCGGGGTTTACACATAGCAAATTTTTTTTACCGAAATTCCTTACTTCATAGGCGAGAGTGATAAAGTATTAGTAAAGTAGTATTCTCTATCTCCTATAAACTAGGAATTGCTGCAAGTAAAATTGCTGTGTGTGAACCTCGACAAGGTCTATGTATTCTAACATTCTAGCTGATATCCAAAACAATCTTATGTAATATAATCGACGCTACTTAAACGATAACGAAACTAATTTATTGATTTGCGTTTCAATCTAACAAAGTCTTTCAAACCTTCAATCCTATCTACTCTTTTGCAGATGATAGCAACACTCGCCATTCATACTCATTCAATTATAGACCAAGCCCGTTAGAGATCGGGACAATGAGACAGAACATGAATGATACGCTTAACCGTGATCTCGTAATAATCTCTGAATGGGGTCGTGCCAATAGAGTCGACTTTAATGCTCGTAAAACTCAATGTTGTATGTTAACACACAAATGTGTAGCGGATCATCATGTTGCTTTATCTGTATTTATGTGTGGTTTAAATATAAATGAAGCAAATGCTCTTGATGTTCTTGGCATGAGAATACAGTGTGATGTCCGTTGGACTAAGCATATTTTCAAAGTGTCGAAAGAAGCATTCAAGTGCCTTGGTTTTTTGAAATGGTGTAAAAGATACTTCACACCTTCTGACCTTCTTACTATTTATACCGACCTAAGACGGAATGCAACTCTTATGTATGGGTCGGTGCTTCAAAGTCTATTCTGGAGCTTCTGGACTACGTACAAAAGAGGGCAAAGGTACTTATCGATGATAGTAGGGTATCCAACTCTATTGGTTCACTAGAGCACTGTCGCAATGTGGGCTGTATTTCACTGTTCCATCAATATTACAATGAAATGAGTTCTGATGAAACTAGAGAGCTTTTCCCAAGTTTATCTCGGAGAGCACATTCATTTGTTGTCTATTGGTCAGTTGATCGCACGACGCATTATAGGGAAAATTATTTCTTTAGTCATACTGTACCTATGTGCAACAGACTGCCTGCAGAGGTCTTCCTGTCACTTGCAACTTAGGGAAATTCAAGTCTAATGTCTACAAACACTAACCCCTCTTTCCTCCCTCCCATAACCTATTCTCTCATCAAAAAAAAAAAAAAAGTGTAGCTTGAATTTTTCTTGGACAAGATAGCCTATTATGTAGAATGCTGTGGGGGTAATCTGAGAGATAACGAAAGCCCAAAGTTCAGTCTTAGGTCACTAAGATTACATTATCATTTATGAAAAAATAATAACAATAATAATAATAATAATAATATATAAAGTCATTTAACTTTTTATTTTGGGCTAGTAAGCCCACTTTTAAATTTTTGGCTAATAAGCCCACATTTAGGGTCATGCACAAAAACGTGGTAGAGTTTTAGAGCATGTCTGAATTTTTTACAAAGTCTTCAATGAAAGCCTTATCTTTATAGATCTCATTACACCAGTATATTAAAGACTAGATTAGTAGCTTCTTTAAAATGGACAGATATTTCATAAAATCCATTATCACATATCTTAGGAAAACAAAAATTCTGATAACCACAGTATGTAATCAAGTTTTAAGTTCCCATCTCAAAAACCTTACAAAATCTTACTCTCATCAAAGCATTAAATTTATTTGAAAATTCTAAAGTAAACTATAAACCTATGATTTAAATAAATTTAGGACGCAATAAGTCCTTTCTTTCAGTGCAAAAGAAACTCAAAACGTAATCGTAGTTAGGTATAAGAGTAAAAGCAGCAAATGAGATTTTTCCGATCATTGGCAGACATGCCAGAATTATGTTTACAAAGTCTTCAAGGAAAGCTTAAACTTCATAGATCTCATCACACCAGTATTTTCAAGATTAGATTAGTAGCTTCTTTAAAATGGGGAGATATTTCATAAAATCCATTACCCACTACCAGATATCAAATTAAATTCCGATAACCACAACGTATAATATAAATAAAGCTATTAAAATTGATCTAAATAAGACCTACGATTAAAGATAAATCGGGAAGCTATAAGTCCTAATGAGACATTTAATTTACCTACTTCAGTATATATTTATTTCAGAACATAGCAAACTTATCTCATCGTAGGAACGATCAAGAGAGATTGTCTATGGAAAACAAAAACAAAATTTTAAATTTATTTGTTGTTTTCCATACATTTATTCGAAACGAATTTTTCATTCGACATAGAGAAACAGGCAGTAAATACGTGAGCTTAAGTAGCTAAGAGAGCAAGATTAAAATTAATGTCGAAGTGGATGTCAAAATTAAATTATTTTGTTTGTTGTTTTCGACAATAATAATAATACGAAATTCGACATATGAAAAAGTTCTCGTCACGACAACGACACTTGTAATAAGGGCGTTGATGTCTATACGTATTGTATAACACCAACGAATAATTTTCTATTTACTGTGGACTGTATTTTTTTTCAAATGATTTATAATTTTATAAATTTCATAAGAATTACTTATAATCTCGGAAAGTTTAAGATGATTTAGAACGAAATAAAGCAAGAGAAAAGCTTATAATGAAGATCAATACCGAGGTCTCTTATGAGTACAGAAGTATCAAATGGACTTTTTAAAATTTTATATTCTGCATTCCAAACTCATTTCCATTTTACTTAGTGTCATTGGGGGAAAAGACTTGCCTACTATTTGTCAGTATAAGCGACTAGAGATGTACCAGCTTTTAAATAAATTTATCTCATATTTCAAGCCATTTAAAATCTCTGTTTTAAAAAAATATTTATGTATGTAATGAGAAATTTTAATAAGTAATTAATTTGATTTCTTCTAAGCTTCCAATAAAGGGGAAAGAAGAATTAGTTAATGGATCTTTAGAAAAAGAAATCGATTCATTTTGAGGAATTTTTATTGAAAGTAAAGAGTCATGTATTTTGAGATTTTGCTAGGATGATTTATAAAGGCCTGAACAATGGGGGATTATAATATTTTCCCGTTGGGATGAGAAACAAAACATATATCTTTTATGCAGCTTTTAAGTTTACTCTGACAATTTCAGATTGTGAATAAATTCAATTATGTATCTTGTTTGGTGAGGAAACTAATAGTGTATTCGAAAGAACTATGTCTACCCTGAGAAAATGTAACCCTGTAAGAATTTATAGTAGGACAATAACATAGTATTGATCAGATTGCTATTGTTGTAACATGCAGATTCTGTATTCAACACTTTAAACATTTCAACAGATATGCAAACAGCAAAGGCTTGTGAGTAATCCCCTTAGTTCACTTTTAACTAGCAATAGTTACTTTTGGATACTTCTGCGTGATAGTCTTTTAGCCAGTGTTATACCAGAGACATTCTCTCATGAACGAAAAAAATTTTACCACATAATGAGCTGCAAAAAAATCAGTCTAATCGTTACCTGAATGGCATTCATGGATAGGTAAACAATAAATCGTTAATTTACATCCAAATAAATAAAATAAATTCCGTTCTAAATCCAAAACGATACCATTCAGTGTCAATAGTGAATCAGTTTCATATATATGCAAATTTAATACAGCATTTTCAAATCATTAACGAAAATTGATGCCGTATTGACATCAAGTTGACACCAGTTCAGTATTAAATTATGAAATTATTCGGTTCACCTCATAAAAGGACAAAATTTTTACAGCAACATAACTGTCTGGTATTAGAGATTTTGATGCACACCAAAACAAAAAACCTAAACTTTTGCCTAGAAAATTTATAGATATTTGCCTAGGGGTAAAGATTATTCGAAATAGTGTTCAAACACATTGGAGCAAAGTGGTTCGAAAACGCTTTTTTTTAGTAATTCTGTAACTTGTGATCCGTTAAAGATATCCCAATAAAGTTTGTTATGGCCAGAGCAGAGATATTTTCGAGCTAATTTATAGGAGCTTAGATTCCTAATGAGTCAAGGGTGTAGTTGGTGGATCTCTAAACTTGGTCGCTTGGAGTGTATAATTAAAAAATATCCAAAAACTCATTTACGATTTTATTATAAAAAAAATGAACATAGATAGTTGTTATAAATATCTCCAAGTATATACTTACATGTATGGGTTATCTCTTTTTTCTTTATTTCAAGAACCATATAAATATATCGATAAGATAAAGAGTTATATTAATCTAAAGTAGAAACTTTAAACAAATTTTCATATCTTTGGAATTTTTTTAAAAAGTTGATAATATTTTTTCACTTATAAAATATTTATTTTTTGTTCTAGCCTATATCACATTTTAAATATTTTTCATAGAAATCATATCAAGAATTTTTATGAATTAAGTATGGAGGGCCTTTGATCATCAGTCTCCCTGCAAGTCCTATCCAAACTTTGTAAATTTTCAAAAAGTTCTTTAAATTTGTTTGAAAAATTCTCAAAACGCAAAACTGGGATCAACAAAAAAATATATCAGTTATATACCCACAAATGATAGCTAAACACACAACAAGTATTTTCTGATAAACGGCTTTCATAATGACAGGGTGACAATTATAATGAACGAAATACAATTTTTGAAACACTTTTTTCCTGTATTGGGATTTTGGGTATTTTGCTACAAAAAAAGTGGGAGTTTTTTTAACTCTCTGATTTTAGAAGAACTTTATCTTTATTTTGTAAAAATTTTAATATGATATCTTTATTGATTTAAATTTTATTTCCATCTAAATATTAACATTATTTCTCCACAAAAATACTCAAAGTCTAAATTTTAAGATTTTCGAGTAATGATCTACAGAAATTTGACCACATTTAATATTTTTTTCATTAATCATTATTCTCCATATTCTAACGTTTTCTATGGTACCAAGTACTTATATGTATGTATATAACAGCTACATCTGCTTTTAGAATAATTAAGTTTCATATATTGAAACTTAATTTCTGTACTGAAATATTTACTATTTTAAAGCTGAAATAATTTCTTAAACTAAATATTTGTTGTTTATTTTAAAACATAAAAAGTGATAAAATCAACGAATTTTTTCGTTACTTTTATAAAATTTTTTTTATATATATTTTTTTATATATATTTTTTTTAAATGTTTTTTATATTCTTTTATTAAATATTTATTTTTATATTTATGTTTAATTTGTATATTTTTTGTTAAATTTGTATTAAATACTAATTTTGTTTAATAAATATTTTTATCTCATTTTTTTTTTTAATATAAAATTTGTATATTATTTTTGTTTTTACTTAAAAGTATTATTTATAATTATTATATTTGTTTTTAGATATATAAAAATATATATATTTTTTTAAACTCCTTATTGTTTTCATAATAATTTAGTTATTTTTATTTAATTTGACATTTATTTTAAACAAAACTCTTTTTTGAAATATTATTCCTCTTATTTAATTTATATTTAAGCATGTGTAATTTTACGTAAAACGTTTATTAAATCCTACACCAAATTTAAGAGAAATATAAAATACAACCAACTAAAAATAAAATAAATAATAATTTAAAAAATATAAAATAAAACTTTAAACAAAAACGAAAATTGTAAACATAAAAAAAAAAAATATTATGGGAAATGAAAAAAAAAAATAAAATAAAAAATATAAAAAAAAAATCATCAAAATATATATTATTATTATTACCCTTATATTATATTTATAAAATGAAAATTTAGTTATTATACATCATGAAACAAAAAAAAAAAAAAAAAAATATTAAAATAAATTTAAGATTATGAAAATAAAAAACAAATAAAAATTATGTAAAAGATAATTAATAGTTATTTAAAAGGAAAACAACAACAACAAAAACATAAAGTGAAATAAAAAAAACAATAAAATAAAAAAAAATTAAATAAATAAAATGTTTTAATATTCAAATGAAATTAAATTCCATTATAAGAGAAATTTTTGTGGAAAGAAAAAGGTAAGTTAAGATATGTATACTATTTGGCAAATTATAACAAGTTCTCATTAAAAATTTTACAAATTTATTATGATCGTAGCAAAAGCGATGATATATCCAGTTTAAGCCAATATTTATACTCCGTACCACCATAGCACAGTAGTTCGAAAACGCTTTTTTAGGAAATAATTCTGTTACTATTGAACCGTTAAAGATATCTCAATAAAAATATACATGGTCAGAGTTGAAATCTTATCGAGTTGATTTGGAGAAGTACAAGTTCCTAGCTGGTCAGGGGGGAAGTGGATGGTCCTTCAAAGTTGCCCATCTCGTTTTTTTAGTTTTTTTTTTTTTAACTTGGCAGAGTTAATATTACCCCTAAGTTTTTTTTTAAAATATTAACCAGATTCCTTAAAAAATTCGAAATAATATTGCTGCAAGAATCATACAAATACATGTAGATTTTTAAAAGCGTTTTGATGAACACTTTAGGGTTTTGTGACTTCCCTCTGTCACACTCTAACTCCTCTATTTTAAATTATATACACAACACTTCAAATTTCATATTTACATTTATTTACATTATTATTTACAAAACTTAAAAATAGCCTAGCATTAACACAAACTCCTTTTGTGTTAAGCTACTTCAACTCAGTTCAACTCACACTGAGTAACTCTCCCCATTTGTCAAAATTGTCGGTCTTTTATACCCACGTTCCCATTCCGTATTATCCCGTCCTGTTTAAACCCAACCCTTAAAACTCTAAACTAACGTCTCCGTCCAGCAAAACCTCGGTGATCCTCCCATTTTCTCCTCCAGTTCCTACATTCGGCCCTCCTGACAGCACATTCGACCCCGAATGTAGTAACTCACGGATTCACGTCCTCTGTGACGTTGATATATCCACCAGAATCTCCGAATTAACCGATAATCTCCAACCCGTAACGACCACGTTCACCTCATCCAACATAAAGGCTAAAACAATGGCTACAGCTTCAGCCTATCATCAATCTGTCTACACTCTACGTACACCATGCTTCTCTAAGGCAAGATCTTTAACGAAATCCTGTCCATTAGGGTTATGCATCTTCCGAATACTTTCTCACTAGGCCTTGGGTTGGATATCTTCGCAATGAATTCTACACCATCACCGTTTTGCTTCCGTCAAACGTCAATAACTCCATAAGTACCATCTCGTACAAACATAAAAAACAAAATATCAAAAATAAGCAATTACTCCATAAGTAGAAAAAATCAAAAGACAAAAAAAAAAAATAAAAAACAAGATAAAAAACTATTACGCACAATATCACCCAAACAATATTCACTACGTAATTACAAAAATAAACCAAAAAAATGTAACCCAAAATAAAAACAATATCCCAACAACCCAAAAACGATCACAAAAAAAAAAAAAAAATATGATCCCTCCATCAAATTACAAAAACAAATACACGGACAAAATTAAAAACATCAAAACAAAAAGCACCATAAAAAAACTCAAAATTCTAAACCCTTTTACAAAAAATAATAACGACCTAACGGACACTAAAATTGCATTGCGCAGCTGCAAATAATAAAAAACAAATCCCAAAAAAAAAAAAAAAAAAAAAACACTAACAACACAATACTGCGCACCCAAAAATTCACCTAACGGACACTCAACTAAAAAATCAACACACAAAAAACAAACCAAATGCGTAAACAAATTGCACGTGCACACCAATACCCATACACGCACAATTCTCCTTAGAACGACTTGGAATCGAACAACAATCACACAATTTCTCCTCTGGGCGGTAACTCACACTCTGTCATCGTTCTGTTGTCGCACAACGATCAACCTTCTCCTTTTGCTGCCTGTTGTATTGCCGCATGCTTCTAACACCTTAGTAAATCTCTGCTATTTACTACTCACTCTACAGGTTATGCGCCTCTGCAGATACTCTATATCCTTTCTCTCTCCCATGCTCAGCGTTCATAGGCGATATAGGGTAACTGTCTCTATCACACTCCTGCATACACATGTCTTCTCCCTTCATACGGTCAATTTACAACAGCGCCATCTATCAACAAGTATATTTCACCTCAGAAACTCATCGCGCCATCTATCAGTGAGTAAATACCACCGCAGCAACTCATCGCATCACCTGCTAACGAGCATATTTCACTCAAATACACTCGCCAAATTCTATGCGCCATCTGTGCAGCAAAATTCTCTCTCAAAACACCCACATCTACTGCAAATCACTTCTCAAGTTGTTGTGCAGCATATTGTTGTTGTTGACTTCCCATCATCTGTTCCTTTATCTCCTTATTAGCTGCAACTCTACCTCGACTGTTATTGTTTTTCTCCTAACAAATAACATTCCAGTCCTCTCACTCTTGCGCACTGTACTTAATATTTTAACGAATATTTTCGAACTGGCTCATGAGAACATTCCGGACGAGCTCCCAATTGTAGATCCTCAAAAGCGTTTTGATGAACACTTTAGGGTTTTGTGACTTCCCTCTGTCACACTCTAACTCCTCTATTTTAAATTATATACACAACACTTCAAATTTCATATTTACATTTATTTACATTATTATTTACAAAACTTAAAAATAGCCTAGCATTAACACAAACTCCTTTTGTGTTAAGCTACTTCAACTCAGTTCAACTCACACTGAGTAACTCTCCCCATTTGTCAAAATTGTCGGTCTTTTATACCCACATTCCCATTCCGTATTATCCCGTCCTGTTTAAACCCAACCCTTAAAACTCTAAACTAACGTCTCCGTCCAGCAAAACCTCGGTGATCCTCCCATTTTCTCCTCCAGTTCCTACATACATGAATCCGTTAAAAAGTTATATTAATCTGAAGTTGAAACTATAAAAAAATTTTAAATTTTTTGGGTTTTTTTCCAAAAAGTGGCAGTATTTATTCACTGATAAAATTAGTTTTTTGTTCTGGGCTTTATCATTTTTTAATGTTTTCTAAAGAAATCTTAATGTAAATGCGTGTAAAGTAAATCTGGACGAATTTGGAATAAAGGTCTGCCCACTATACCTGTCCAAATTTTGTATTTTTTTCTTCTTTTTCTTTTGTTATGTTCTCAATTTTCGAAGCTGTTATCGACTTAAAATTATTTTAATTATATAGCTCTATATGTAGGGTATACACCCGAAAAGTTTTTTCTAACGGGGGCCCCTTATAACGACAGGGTGACCATTTAAATGAAAAAATTAAATTTTTTGTAACACATTTTATACGGATTGGCATTTTGGGTATTTTCGTGTAAAAAAGTGTGAATTTTTTGAATTTCTTAATTTTAGGACAAGTTTTTACATATTGTACTGAAACTTCAATAAAATATCACCATTCGTTTAAATTTTATTAAAGTTTAAATATTAACATTATGTTAAAAAAAAAAAAAAAAAACACAAAAATTCTTAATTTTAAGTCCTTCGTAAAATTCTGCAATCAACTTTTATTTCATAAATTATCAATCTCTATATTCTAAAGCTTTCTTAGATACCAAATACTTATATAAAAAGTTTAAACTTTTGCTTAAAACTTAATAGAAATTTGTACTCCTCTAGCCAAATTATGCTATTTTTCATACATTTGTGCAAATGTATGTTTGAAATATTTTAATGAATTTATGAAAAATCTATATATAACGTTATCTATATCTACTATATAACGTTGTCCTTCGAAATATGAAATTTCTCCCACACATATTGTGAAATTAAAATTTTCAAAAAAATCCTTGAATGAAAAATAGCCCTAAAGTACAAATAAAACTTTTTTATTGGACTTTTTTTCATTTGATCTTTTTAGGGCAATTTTTCATTCCAATTTGGTGAAAATTTACCCCAAAAAATCAGATCACAAAATGCCTTAAAAAACAATGAAATTTTGCCCCAGAATTACGTGTTGTTGTATCCCATGTAATTTTTAGGGACATTTTTCATTAAGAGTTTTGGGGCCATATTTCCTGGGGCCACAGTTCGCAGAGCCGATATATTCGGTAGGGAATAATGAATATATTATTGATAGTTGACATTTTATATTTATCAATAAAAATTTTCGATTGCAACTATCAATATTTAGTACCTAGATGCTTTTTTATATTGGTAGTCTTTCCCGAATTTGTTAAAAATATTTTGTACCGACACTTATTGATTACACTAACCAAACTAATAACACTGGTCGACAAAAAAAAAATAAAAAATAAAATTTCGTGCTCCTTTAAAAAAAGATATGTGAACTAGATGGAATTATGTATGCTAAATATGAGGCCCAGATTTTTTTATGGGCGTGTCTAATTTTGCGTCCTAAATAAGCCGATTACTCGAGTGTATACAACTATAACCATATGCACGATTTACATAAATAATACACCAAATTATGCAGAATAAAATTGGCTTTAAGTCGTTTTACTAACAAATTTTTATCCGCCCAACAGTTTAGGAGATATTTCGAAATAAGTGTCCCGAAAAAATTTATTCATGATAAATTCAAGATTTCTTTTTTTTACTAAAACTACTTTTAAAAAATGAAAACATCAAAAATGTTTCAGTTTATCATCTTTATCTCAAAGCTGGTAAAATTACGAGTAAATAAAGCCATGTATCATAAAAATTGATGCACAAATGTTTATTGCATTCACAGTTAAGTTAGGATATCCATGCATACTTACAGTTAAGTGGAGATAATCTAGTGGGAAAAAAAAAAAAATATATTTTTCGGTCTTAAACAATAAAAAAAAAAAAATAGGTGGATTAGATGGAATTTAACGCGCTAATTAGGAATCAGCTTTTACTTTTTTCTATCACGTATTGATTATTTTTTTTCTTTTATGGGCATGACTACTATGACCCCGCCTTTAGGCAGTCACACTTGTATACTTCGAGAACGGTTTATCCTATTAAGATAAACTAAACTCCAATATATAGCGACTTAAATTGTCTTTAAGATGAATTTACATAATTTTTTGTCCAATTAATATTTCCGTAGTTAGTCGGTAATTATTATTATTTTTCTTTTTTTCTTTTAAATGGTGAAAATTTTTATCCATAACTCTGAAATTCTTGAGCGAATAAAAAATATTGTTGACATACCTTGAAGACAATTTTCTTTTGGTGCATCATTTATCAACGGTTCTTGAGTTATAGTCTAAATTTGACAAGCATTCTCGAATTTTATAGTGTGACCACTGAATAAGGTGATGTTATTAGCCATGCCCATAAAAAAAAAAATCAGTACGTGATAGAAAAAAAAGTGAATGCAGATTCTTGTTTAACTCGTCAAAATCCACCTAATCCTTCTATTTTTGTTTTAAGAAAAAATAAAAAAAAATGTTTTTTTGCCCCCCACTGTATTTCTACCTTATTGTTTGTAACATGGGTATTTTTACTTAACTGTGAATAAAAGGTTTGTGCATCAATTTTGAAGATACATGCCTTATTTTATTCGCAGCATTACCAGCTTTAAAATAAAGATGATATGAAATTTTTGATTCTTTAATTTTTTAAAAGAAATTTTAATAACAAAAAAATCTAAAATTTAGCATGAAAAAGATTTTTTTGACACTTATTTCAAAATAACTTCGAAACTATTGAGCACATAAAAAAATAAAGTTTAGGTGATTTGAAGGTATTTTTAGTACGCATCTTTTGGTGTATTAATTATATGGTGTATTAATCTTGAGTTATGAGGAAATATACTAGAGTAATGGCCTTACTATGGGCGAAATATTAGGCACGACCATAAAAAAAATCCAGATGTGATGGAAAAAAACTGAAAGCAGATTCGTGTTTAGCACATCAAAATGCATCAAGTTCAACTATTCGTCTTTGGGGGAGGATTTTTTTGTCGACCAGTGTAATTAAACGAATGATTACGAATGATTTGTCTGCTGTTGAAACAGAAAACCAGTTGTATTAACCCATTAATGCCCACTGTTACGTATATGTAACGCGACAATGTCTAAGTTTAATGCCCTTATTCTATAACACAGAAAAAATTATTACCGTCTTTTTTACAATTAACTCAGTTGTTTAATTTTGCATCAAAATTTAATAAAAATGTTCAAGAAAAAATAAAATAAAAAATAAATTTTAGTATGATTTTTTTTCCTATAGACATTTTTAATTCATTCAATCATCTACTTGATTGATTTAATTAATTTATTAATTGGGAATTTTTTTCTGTTTTGTATTTTTTATAGTTTTTAGTAATTGATATAATCATTTTGGTGAGAGGTGCAATTTTAAACAAGTTTATAATTGAATGAATTATTTTCATATATATTTGTTAATTGGTGACTTTTTTCTGTGAACTCAAACGTTCGTTATGTTAACTTTGATAACATGAATTTTCAAAAATTTTTATTCTATAAGCAAAATATTTTATTTAACAGAACGAAAGTCTGCTATTAACTTAAAATACGTTATTATAATAGAAATTTACAATGTTAAGAACGAATATACTTGTCAATTTCAACGATAGGTGTATTGAAAGTGATAAGTATTTTCTTTTCTTAATTATTGCAAATTAAATGGATTTTTTGAATAAAAAGTGTGCGAATTTTATTTAAATATATAAATCTTAAATTAAATTCAAATATGTATTTTCATAAAAATTTTTCGCTATTTTTTTATAGAAAATTTTATTTTGTATGAAAATTTATTTAAAAAAACTTTTTTGCTAATTTTAGTTTTATAAAATAAAAAATTAAAAATACGTAATAATACAGTTACTGATAGTTATTTGGAAGCTCCCCATAGTACATCTTACACATTTTTGTGTAAGTGCATGAAAATGAAAATATCGCTTAAAATTCTGTATTGTCCATTTTTATCTAGTTCTGTCAATTGACTAATCAAAATTCTACTTCTTACATTAAAATAGATATTTCCCAAATGTCTTTTCATTTAATATATTAAATTTATGAAAATTTTTGGAAAAAATTTTGTCCAATGAACAGATTTTTGCCATTTTTTTTCAGCGGTTTTGTCGTGATTGTGTCATAAACAAACACAGGAAATATTATTATAGTTATTAACATAGCATATAGATTTTTGCAAATTTTATTTTTAAAGAACATTTGTGCACATTTTATTTAAAAAAAAAAATTTTGTAAATTTATTTCTTTTGAAAATGAAGTTCATTTTATATCAACTATGTACTTTCATTCATAGAACCAATTATATGTTTTTTCCAAATGAAGTTTAAAATCCTGCTATTTATTTCTTATTATTTATGATATTTATATTAAAATTATTTGAAATTTTTGTTTAATTTTTGTAATCGAACAAACAATATTCGAATAAATACCCTAGTATTCATAAGTAGGGGGCCTACGGAAAATTTCGCCCTTGGCACTATACACCCATTTAGTCAGATTTATTTTTGAATATCTTTATTCTTGTGCCTCATATCTGTATGAAAAAGCAGATCATGAGGACGTCGCGATCCTACATCAAGCAGAGGAAGACATTTCCGATAACCGGAAGTAGTCACTTTATTCCACATATGAATTTAGAAATAAAATTAAGTGATGAATTAGTATAAATATTGTAAAACTTCTTTATCAATTTCATTGTGACTTTTTTCAAAAAAATTAGCATTTTTTTTGGTTTTGCTTATATAGCCCATTAGATTTATATAGAAAATACAATGTTCAAAAATTATTGAGTAATGCCCACTGTTACGTATATGTAACGGCTGATAATTTTCTTACTAAACCAAATATAAAAAATTTTTCACCGTCAATGTGTTTATTTGCCTCATTTAACATGATGTTCAAAATTTTAAATCTCTAAGTTGGCTAGAGGCTGTGGGCATTAATGGGTTAATACAATTTTAGTAATTGTAATGAAATATTAGTTTTCTCTATAAAAATTTGATAACTAATCATTTTCCAATCAATTTTTTTTTTCTGTGTGTAATTGTATACAAAAATCAAAATAATCTTTTAATATTTCCGTTATTGAAACATTTAACTGTATTTGCTGTTGTTTATTGTGTGCTTCTGTATGGGGGTGAAATGCATTTTCTCTACTCATCGTTTATTAGTGTCCTCATAATTTCATATTGTTCTTTTATTTACATCTCTACCTTTTTCTATAGCATACTATTTCAGTTATTGTTGCTATAGTTGTTGTTGTTGCAACAATTGTTATTATAAGTTGCAGGGATGAAGGATGTTATTTTGGTTATATAAAATGTGATTTAAATTGACAAAATACATTAACATATGTAGGAATACGCAAAAAAAAGAAAGCAACACACAGATTCTGTATAAAGTAAAATGTATATAAAATTAGATATAAACACATATGTATGTGGGTGAATGTGTATATATATATTTATATATATGTGTGTGTGTGCTTTTAAGCTTATGTTAAAGTGTTGTGTAAATATTGTTTATAACACCATTTTATTTTGTAACAAAACTTTTTATACAGTAAAATACTCATAGCAAATAGACAGACGGACAGACAGACAGACAGACATACATATATACAGACTTACAAATCACAACACAATTACATTAAATGTTATACATACGAGTATTTCAAAATACACCTACATACATATATATATATATATTTGTATCTATACATTTATACACTGTCATAAAAGCAATTAATGCTTGTGTCGTAAAGCCAAAGTTTGTTTCTTTTGCTATTTAACATTTTACTGGTAATTACTACTTTTCACATACATACTCAATTACATACCTACAAACATACATATATTTATGAAAGTTGCCAGATCTCTTTTGTGTCTAATAATTACCACTTCTAAATTTTAAAAACCTATTTCATAACTACGTGACATATTCAGAATTTTTCACAATTTTATTTTTAATAAAATTTAATAGAATTATTTCTTATATTTTGGTATTTTGGCGATATCAATAATAAATTTATAAAATTTAAGGACAAAAATGCACTTCTCTCCCTTAAATATGATGATATGCTATAAAATCTTTTTTATATATTCTGAATCCTTATCGATAGAGAAGTCAATGCAATGTCTGACCGTCTTTCTGTTAAGATCAGTTTTTAGAAAGCCCCAAACATGGATAACGTTTTATACATCTATTTACAGAGAATTTCCCTTAAATGAACTAAATCGGTCAATTAGTATCCAAGGTATAGGTCAAAAAGCATTTTTGAACTTTTTGAAAACCCTATATAAGTTACGGACTGCGTTTTTATATAGAAAAGTTTTTATATAAGGACTGCGCACGAAAAAATCCATGCATGCTCTTGGGCTTATAACTTTTGATGTGATCAAAAATTAATAATTTTGTTAACTGGTTTGTATTTGCCATTATGCTCACTTGCCATGTGCTAAGTTTCATGGTAATAGCAAAATTGGTTTTTCTTAAAATGGAAGTTTAACAAAAAACACCTAAATACATAATTCAAATTTTTCATGAAATCTTGCATTGGTCATATAAAATAATTGCAAGGAAGGTCGTTGTGCCGCAAAATACATATTCTTGGGTCATAATATTATACAAAGAGGTCATGATCACTGAATGGTAACCTGGTAATGGAAGGCAAACAGTATCTTCAGGCTGTAGGACTCAGGCAAAATAGAAAGTATTTTGAGAGAAAATCACCTCATCTCTGGAAGAAAAGTGTCACAAAAAGTTAATTGCTTTGAATCTTAATCAGACAATTTTAAAGGAAATCTAGCCTGTAGACTTATAAAGTAAGAAAAAAATCCTAATATAAACGCAGGCAAGAATTTTGAGGTAAAAAATAACATGAAAGTACTTCGGACAAATTTTTTAGAAATTTTATTTCTGTATAGTAGACGATAAAACGTTCGTATAGGGTGACTTTTTTCAACTTTCTAGTCAGGAATTCCATGTCGCAGATGCTAGACGGATTCTGGCAAAAACATTTCGTGTATCAAAGAAATCAAAATTCTCAAGTGTTTTTGATTTGGGAAGTCATATGCATAAGCAAGAATGAAGCACTTCATTCTTAAAAAATGGTTGCATTAACACGTGAATGAGTGCCTTTGGAAAAGACTTCTCCCTTTTCTAACAAAATTCAGTGCATCCGCTCTTTTCTGGCTTGTTTCCGCTTCTTCTCATTACAACAACAAAACAATGGAGTTGTAACAAAGAAATTGTAAGAGTTTGTACCGAAAGAGGCTAATCCATCAAATTGTCCAAAACTCCGTCCAATTAAAATATATTGGACTCTAGAAAAAAATAATTTAAAGGACATTAAAAGCTCAGCATAAAATGAAACGGAGTTTAAAAATAAATGGACTTATTCGATCAAAAAAGTGACCGAAACACAATAAAACCTTTAATTAGAATAATTCCGGAAAAGATCAGATATTTCCTTAAAAATGAACAGGAACTAATTTATTATTTTATGTTTAGAACTTGAACATAACAGTCATTAATAAAAATATAATTTTAAAAAAATTCGCCCACTGGTTTAGTTTCTATAAGCAGATTTGCATGCACGGTCCTTAGAAATAAACATTTTTCTTAATTTAATAAGTCATATAAATATGATGATAAATAAGGCCAGAATTATTCTTGCTTTTGTCAAAAGATGGGCAAAAGAGTTCACTGATTCTTACTTCATGAAGGCATTATATATGCACGTGACTGGTAAGACCAATACTGGTTCACTTGTATGGGATCCTTGGATATGAACTTTTTTAAAAACTTTTATTATTATTATTATTTTTTTTTTATTTCAACAACTTGAAAATATTAACAACTTTAGGAAATCCTGGTTCTCGCAAAAATCAATTTTTAAAATTATTTGTCTTTTAAAATATTTTGTATTTATTTTTTTTTTTCGTAAACATAATATTTAATATTTTTATATTAAGGCAACTCACTCTCTATCAAAAGAAAAAAAAATAATTTTGTTATCCGCCTCAAAATTTACCTTAATAGGTTTTATGTTGTTCCCCAAAATATTTTGGTTCTACTGCTAACCTTTCTTGAGCTGTACCATATTTAAAAAAGGTATTATTTACAGTTTTTTGACCTTTTATAGAAAATATAGTATCATTTTGAAGGTATTTGGAAGGTGCGTCCATTGGTATATAAAAAACATCCAAGAGAGTCCTCAATATTTTTTTATTCCACAAAACATCCTATTTTAAAGGTTTTTTCACAACATATTGTTATTTTTATTGAAAATTCAAATTAGTAAATTTTTTCTTGCTTTTAGACATGCGTTTTTGGTATCTGTTTAATACAGTATAACTCGATAATCCGGATAATTGATTGCAGACCCCTATCCGGATTATCGAGGTTTTTTCCTGTCCACCTTTTGTTATATAAAAGTTATTAAATTATTATATAATTTTATGTATGAAACAGTTAAAATATCAAGTCCAAATTTTTCGTCTAAAAACAGTCTATATTTAAAGTTTTTCAAAAATATTTCATTTAACCCAAAAAATACAAACTTCTTTGTACTCATTTTAATGAAGAAATTTTGGGCCAAATACTTAACTGAAAATGACGGAATTCAATTATAATCAACTCTTACATCATAATTTTTATCGTATATTTTAAACCTTGCTAAAATTTAAATAGAAAATGTACTTTTTATATTCAATCCGGATTAGAAATTGAACTATTTGAACACAATTTCCTTGATTTTCACCTTATATAAGAGGTGGGCGGTAAAGTGGGCGGACCACGCCCATTTTTAGTTTCCGAGTTTATATCGACCCCCGAACTATACGTACAAAATTTCGTTGTTGTACGTGCTTTTATTGAAGAAATATCAGCAGAAAAGTATGAAATGGACACTCTGTGTGCCCATAACTTTTTTGTTATGTTTTTTAACCGATTTTGCCCATTTTCAATACCAAACGAGAGAAGAAGATATAGTCGGTCAAAACCGACTATATGATACCCTACACCATTGCGTATGAGCACACAAATTCGGGAAGTGGATTTATATTAGAGCTGTAGACCAACACTTTTATTAAATCTAAAATAAAGTATACAAGTACAGAATATGGACCGATTCTCATAAATTTTAGCAATGTAGTTTCTACTTATATAAAATTTATTTGAGTCGAATATTAACTTGATACTATCTTTCGTATGTGATTTATGCACGTTAAAGTGATTTTCGGAAGGGGGTTTATATGGGAGCTATGGTCAATCGTGGACCGATTTTCATAAAATTTGGTACACAGATTGGTACTTGCACAAAACTTCTTTGGACCGAATTTCATTAAAATATTCCTAATATTAAGGCATTTTTAAGTGTGGAAACTCTATTCCGGGGGACATTTGTATGGGGGGTAGGTGAAATAATGGACCGATCATAACCAATTTCAATAGGCTTCGTCCTTGTATCATAAAAGTACCACCTGCCAAATTTTATTCAATTATCTTCAAAATTGCGACCTATACTTTGTGCACAAGGTTTATATGGACAGCCAGACGGACGGACGGACATCGTTAGATCGATTTAAAATGTGATTCTGAGTCGATTGGTATACTTTAAGGTGTGTGTTGGATAACTCATTCTATGCGTTACAAACATCAGCACAAACACATAATACTCCAAACACCTATGGTGGTGTAGGGTATAATGAACCTTATATAACATAAATATTTGTGCCAAATTTCGTCTCCCTACGTTGCCCTGTTCGTGCTCTATCCTGCTTTTAACAGACAGACAGACGGACAGACGGACGGCCATAGCTAGACCGACTCAGAATCTAACCAGGACCCAGAAAATATATACTTTGTGGGGTTTTAGATGATTCCTTCGACATGTTACACACGAAATGACAAAATCAATTTTTGATGGTGGGTATAAAAACTGGAAAAAATACTTTTTTTAAAAATGGTCCAGCTCACGAACGGTAAGCAGTAGAATCGAAATATTTTGGGGAACATCATAAAACATATCAAGGTAAATTTTGAGTAGGTTAACAATGTTACTTTTTTGAACGAGTCGCCTTATTATATATGTTAATTTAAAAAATTTGTATAAAACTGAAAAATAATGTGCACTTTTCTTTGCCAAAAAAAATAGAAGAAAATATTTTTTTTTTTTCAAAATTCAAATTTAAATCCCTATAACACGGAAAATATTTTTATAAAATTATTTTTTGCTATTTAATATTGCTATTTGTTGTTACTAAAATAAAAAATCAGCTGAAATTTGGACCCGCTATAGCGAAAAAACTGTACCAAGATACGTTAAAAAGTAAAACTTTTGATTTTTGAAGGCCAATATCTCGTAAACTAAAAAAAAACTAAAACTAACAGAATCTTCTCATATAAAAATCTTTCTAAACGATTCAGATAATAATTTTATAAAAATATAATTATTGAAATTTGTTTATCTTTAGAGAGGCATAACTTTTTACTGGAATTGAATTTTGAATGTATGTGTGAATGATTTAAATATGATTCGAACTTATTTGTATTTAATGTATTGACTATTATGTTAAGAAATATTTGTCAGGTGGTTTCTAAACCAATAATTTAAATATTGGAAATTTGTCCTTCTAAAATCTCATACTGTGCATCTTCGCTGTTTCGACTAAAAAAGTTACGTTATTTGAGAGTTGGATGTCAATGGTATGGATTCTGTCTATTTTTGATCCCACCTTCTCCAAAACTTTTTCAATATAAAAAAATCTTGGAATACCAGAGAAATATTTGTGTCAAATATTATCTCACTAGATTAGAGGTTATCATAAGATTTTACTTAACGACATTCAAACCTGATAACGACCTACTACAATTTTTAGGTAACTTAAAAAATATATCTAACGAACGTAAAAAAATGTAATTTTACAAATAATTACAATTAAAGTGTTCTATTAATTTGGTAGTCTTTCGTTAATACTTCGAGACCTCTATAGCAACATTTAGGTACATATATTCTAGTGGTACCCATGATGAGAAAATACGTTAAACCCAAGATTTTGGAAATCTTGACGCTATTGCGGCAGTTACTTAAAGAACTTATTTTATGATGCTATTCTCCCAGTTGTAAGGAACCTCCGGTTATCCGGGTTTGCAGCTGGGGTAAAACTCAGTCGCGTCCAAGGTTCTTATATAAATAAAACACTGTTTAAGATTTATAATTTTCACTTTGCTGATTATTTCTTTTTATTTTCTCAGAGTTCTTTAATCACAACTTGTATTTATTGAGACACTTTTAATTGAAAGCTTCTTTATTGAGAACTGTGCTATCCCGTGAAGCTTCTGTGTTGCCTTGCCGGTTCTACACCTCCTATTTAATATCTCCTATGATTTCTTTGATCTTGGATGTAATCCGAGATTTTTCTTAGTCCCTGTATTTTCTGAGTGAAAACTTCCAAGAAAATATTCTACCACTTGGCCCTGAGCAGTGTGTATCTCCTGTCACTTCAACCCGATTGTAAACCTTGTTGAAGTCTTTAATCTTACTGATTGGAAATCAGTATACCTTACGTTGGATTGATGTAATCAATTCAACCACTTATTATTATTTTTTTTCTCCTAACACTGCTCTGTTAGACTTTATATTTTTTTATTCACCGGCTACTCACCACGTCTGCTTGTTTTTCTGTTGTTTTGATGTTCGCTGCTGTAACAGTTTCGTGATCTGTGTGTGCGTTACTGTTTATATGGCCTCTTTGCTTTATCTCCTTCTGTCTTGCTGTGTTTAAATCTCTCCTCTGCTTCACTGCTACTCTTACACTCCTGTGTATTTCTCTCTGTTGCTTCTTCACTCTACTCCTGCCTTTTGTCGCTGCTACCTCCGTGATTCGTCAGTTCTGCTGCTCGCCTGCTCAGCTGTGACGATGTAGGCATTGACGTCTTCACTTCGGCCTTTCTCCCTAGTGCTCTCTGCTGCTACTTCTTCCTGTTGTGCTTTTACTTAAACCCTTAAATGGCTAGCGTGCCATTTAAGATCAAACCCACCACCTGCAGCTGACCTGAATAACTTTTCCTCCTGTATACCCCATCGACCTCCGGAACACTTTGTTCCATCCTTTACCCCATCGACCTCCGGAACATCTGAAAAGAAAAGATGTACATAGGCGAATGTAATTCGCCCCCAATAAAGATGGATGTAATCCATCTCCCCACCAATAAAACGCCAATGGATCTTTTTATTATCTTATACTATTTTACATTCAAATATTATGTGGGCCAAAATTCCAGGAATTTTTGGTCCTCACATAGTACCTCGATAATGTTGTAAAAAACTCCATAGGTGATTGGGGTATTAAAGTAAATTATTCGACTCAAAATCACTCTCTAAGTGATTTGGAAACAGGTCCAGAGATATATCGATTTAAATTTCATGTATTTAAAAAAAAAAATCTGAGAAAAGTGAACTTTGAACCGCGATAAAATCTAAACTACAATGAATTTGAAAATTTTGAAAAACTTAAAATTTTATATTGACGTAATGAGTGTGTATAGCTAATTTCATCGAAATCGGAGATGGTGATGTTCGTCTGGTGTTCGAAATTTTTTGTTTTTTCCCAGTATATATTTTTATACCCACCATCAAAAAGATTCTGAGTCGGTCTAGCTATGTCCGTCCGTCTGTCCGTCCGTTGAAAGCAGAATAGAGCTCGAACGGGTCAACGTTATATATGCTTATTTCTAGAGTGGGGTGATAAACATCTTCAGGTTTAATAATGGATTAATGCGAAGAATAATAAATTCCTCAGGTTGATCAAGAAATACAAGATCAAGTAATTTCCCAAACTTGTTTATTACGTTGTTTATTTGGAAGAGTCCTAAATCTGCAATAGCATCTGTTAATTCAATGAATGTTTCCGATCTTACTGATGGGCTTAAAAAACATGAATCAGAATTACAATTCCCCATATTCAGTTCTAGTTCACTTCTAGTTTAGTTCTAGTTCAGTTCTAGTTCAGTTCTAGCTCAGTTCTAGGTCAGTTCTAGTTCAGTTCTAGTTCAGTTCTAGGTCAGTTCTAGTTCAGTTCGCGTTCAGTTCTAGTTCAATTCTAGTTCAGTTCTAGTTCAGTTCTAGTTCAGTTCGCGTTCAGTTCTAGTTCATCCCTATCTCTAAGAAACCAAAATAATAATATGTAAAAAGACATTTCATAAATATCATCTTGTTATTCACTAAATAAATCTTAAAGATTTTTCTTATTTACTTCAGAACAACTCCTTATAAATACCATCTGGTTACACTCTCTATTCTTCTCCACCTCTCTTACGAGTCCTTGTATAATTTAGCTCGTAATACTACAATATGTTTCTGTTTTTATATCATTCCTTTGCAGAAAAAAAAATATGTTTGTATGTAGTATATGAGAGTTTGTAAAGGTAAATGTAACAGAAGAATCAACATTTATAGTATTTGTGTATGCGTGTATAAGTAAATGTATGCATTAAATTTACATGTTTGTACGTATGTATGTCACGGATGATAATGTGTATAAGTGTAGTTGTTCAAAACACGTTGTATCATAAAATTTTACAATTTAAATCGACGCATTCAATTACTTTAATGCGTACAGAAATTACAATACATTTTAATCACACTTTAAGTGACAATTAAAAAAATATATATATATATACACACATGCATATACATACATACGTATCTACGTAATTATATTGGTAGTATACAAAAATGAATTGCAGGCAAAATGAGTTTTTTTTACTGAACATTATTATTTTTTAAATGTGTATGTATTTCAGAGTTTCTATGTATAAATGTGTTTGTATGTATGCTGATGAGTATAATTTAATTAAATTGTGATACTGGTAATAAACAAGCGGAAATGTTTAAAAATGGCAAGCAAGCAAAAGATACGTAGAGGAAGAGAACGAATGAATGAATGATAATGGTTGATTAACCTTTTGGGGAAAATTTTGTGTAGTCGATTAACAGGTACAAATTTATTAACAAATACAGACTATATAAGTTAAACTGTCACCCCAATCAAAAAAAAAAAAAAAAAAAAAAAAATATTATAACAGTTTTAAAGAAAATTATTTAGGATGTTACAAATATTGTTGTTGACATGAAAATAATTTGGTTGTTGTTTTTAGGTAATCCATCAAAATTGGTAATGAATAAGAAAAGGATCAATATGTGGGTTTGTGTTTTAAACAGCTTCTTTAATTGAGAGTAAACGTTTACCTTACATCATTTAATGTTAAAAGAAAATAACACTTACGTATTGAAAACGATACCATTCAGTGTCAATAGTGAATCTGCCCCGTAAAGTGTTCAAATTTAAATCTTAACGAAAATCGATACATAATTGATAACAAGTTGTAACCATTTCGGTATCATATTATATTACGATTTCTATTATATTTATTAACAAATGGTATCAAAAAACCTATACCGTATATAACCAATGTCACCTCAACCGTTTTGGATTTTGAATCGAAAATTTTCCCTCAGTATTGAATACTAGCTAATCATAAATGTTTTCTGAAACTTTATAAAATTATTAATTTAATGTAAACCTGATATAAGTATCAATAATAATTGTGTGAAAATATTGTAAAATTTCAAACAATATAACTGTAGTAAAGTATTATTAAACTTAGACTTTGTGGAATATAATTTATACCAATTTTGTTACTATATTGAACCTACGAGAAATTGTATACCCCACTGGTATCTCAGCGATATCAAACACAAGAAATATGAAATATAAAAAATATATACTTAAGCACTCATTACCCAAAAAATATATCGCTGAGAACACCAGAAGATATCGATCTCTCTATCAAAAAATTTGAAAAAGGTTTAAAACTTGCTGCTGAACATGCTACCCTAACCCTCCGATAAAACAGATATAATAGAATTTGTTCTGTGGATGTCGAACGGCTCTTGATTGAAAAAAGAAGAGTTCGAAGAGAGTGGCAACTCCACAGATCCACATAAATCAAAGCTAAGATAATGCCAAAAATGCCTTAATAAGCTTCTAGATAACCGAAAAACTGAATCACTAAATAAATATTTGGAAAATCTAGATGCCACCCCGTATTCGAATTACTCAATATGGCGAGCTACGAAAAATTTGAAAAGACCAGTTATAAGTAGACCTTCTCTATGTAATACAAATGGAGACTGGGCAAGAAACGATAGCGAAAAGGGAAGTCTATTCGTTAATCATCTAAAGAACGTTTTTACCCCTAACTTATCAGATAACATAATAGAGTTGCCACCTGTTGTACCCAATTTTAGAGCAGTTGAACCCCTTTGTTTTGAGAGATCGACAAGGCTATTGACAAAATCAGTAACAAGATGCTTTTGGAGCTAAACCGAAAAGATCACACTAAAGTAGAATCGTTTAGGCCCATTAGCCTATTGTCAAATATATCAAAGCTATTTGAAAAGCTATTAATAAACAGTTGTATTGGTTAGCTTTAGGTTAGGTTAGGTTCAATGGGCAGCCATCTATATTCATGAGTAGAAAGTTCACTTGGATCCTGTTGGTCCCATTGTGTTACCCTGAGGAATCACATGAACTAAGTTCGTGTGTCTATATCAAGGTTCGAGTCGAACCAAACTGAAGCATGTATGAAGGAGTGGACTAGTCTGATATCAGTCCCAGACAGATCGGATAATACATGAATGTACAGACTGCTAAAGCTGAACGTCTAAATGTTCGTAAGAGCGGGACAGTAACAAAAAAGATGTTCAACTGTCTTCTCCGTTTCCTCATTACAGCAACTCCTACAATGGTCGTTATAAGAGAGTCCTAATCTTCTAGCATACGCACCGGCGACCCAGTGCCCAGTAACAACGGCCACAAGGGTCTGCAACTAACGTCTTGGCATTTCCATGATGAAATTCATCATAATGGGACTAAATCTGTCTCTAATTAAAGCATGTGGATTCACTTATCTATTTGCCGAGCTGGCCTCGATAAGTAATGTTGTATCCTAGATCTGCAAGATGATAGCGCTATACCAACCAATTGGTCCATTTCCTTACTACTAAGGAGGAAACCAGCTTTGGCTAGGCCATCCGAAAAAGATTACTCTAAGTATTTGAATGAACTCTGCTGTAGGTTTGAATATTTCGCCATCTCATTTAGAGATGCCTGGCATTCATGTACCAATTCGGATGTCGAATTGACACCAGATAGTGATTTAATCGTATCTTGACTATACATACAAATTTAGACATTCACTCTGAATACTTGTAGTACAATAACCATCTTACCGCCCTTTTATAGCTGAGATATCTGCTTGAAGAACGCTGCAGTAATCCGGCAGTTTGAAGTAGATATTCATCCTGAATTCGGGAATGTAAAAATCCCTCTCTTCGGCAGATTTAGATCCTCTACTTCATATTGTCGAATAGATTTATGGGTTTGTCCTCCAGACATAACTTCCAAACTGAAAATTGTTAAGAAGTTTTTGCTGTTACAACAACAAGAATTATAGTTTAATAAAAAAAATAAATCCGACAATGAATTGCCTAAAATATTACCATAATTTCTAAATTCACCTCATAACAAAATCCACACTGTCATAATTCACTTATTAAACTCTTAAAAATATAATTAACCATTTTTATGACTACATTGCGTGAGCGAATGAGTGTGTATCCTTAAGCTTTTTACTCACTCCCTTACAAAACTCTTTAACTAATTAATTAAGCTTTATGTTCCTGCTTTTTCTTTTTTGCTTTTTGTTAAATTTCAAACTTTTTACCAAAAAGAAACTGCATTAACAAAAATAAAAAAGGAGGGAGAGAGAGAGAAAGAAAAGAACAAAAATAAACAAAATTGAAACTCCAAAACTTTGCATATAAATTTTGTCAAACTTAATTTGATGTTGAAGATGAAAAGTGTTGCAATGCACCACACACACCTACTTACTACCCAACTAAACCATTCATATAAATCAAGAAAATAAATACAACGAAGAAGAAAAGCATCTCAAGACGACCACAAGTAGTGGTTGACTAAGAAGTATAACCCGCAAACATCCTTAGAAGAAAGACATGTACCAACAATATGAGCAGACCTCAAAAGAAATCAAGTTTTCTTCTTTCCTTTCACACAACTAAAGAAGTCTTCTGTTTATTTTGTTAGTTCGTTTTTTTTTTATATGCCAAAGAGTAGAAATAAGTATCGTAAACTTAAGTTTTATTGCCTATAAAATGGCATTAAAATAAGTTAAAGAAACTAACGCACCAGCAAAAAAAAGTAGAAGAAAATAGGAAATCATACACCCACCTCCTTAGTGGTGCAGCCAGTCAAAGCATCCACATACATATTTACCGCATTTTTTCATGCATTCAGTCATCCATGACTCTGGCGGGGAATAGTATACCACTCTATTCAACCAAATACAATAACTGATGGAAGCAAACGAGGTTGGATTTAAAGAATTGGTTGTTTACTTACAATCCCTCCTAAACTAAACGTAGTTTAAAGTTTTTCTAATATAAATTTCTCACATTATTGCTTAACCCTCGTACATAAAGCGCAACACCAACAAATGGCAAAAGAAATTTTTGTAGTCTATTTAACTGTCTGTCCTTAGGAAGCGGAATTGTACATGAACGCACCTTTTTTTTCGCGATGAAGAGTAAAAGAACAAAAAGAAAAAAAAAACAGAAAAGAAAAGAACATACAACAGACACCACAACCATAAGTTCCGCTTTGTATACATACATACACACCTATGTATGTACGTATAGGTAAGTATCTGTGAATAAGTATAAATATATATGTATTTAGGTATGTATGTATATGTGTATGTATGCATGTTGTTTTTATTATTCCTTTACAAGTGGTTAAACAGTAATGCGTATAAAAGTTAAATGAATGTCCTTTTTAGTTGATTATATTACATTGAAAGGTAGCCAACCATTCAGCCAACGAAACCAACTATAACTATAATAATAGTCCATGGATATTAAGTAAATTATATACACAAGTTTATATAGGTATCTATGTATATGTGAGTGTGTATATATGTATGTATAAATGGTGGAATGTTCAACAACTTTACTATAACAAAAGAAAATAATAAAAATAAATATGGTTTTAATACACACGCACACATATAAACTTTTATAAGTATTTACACGCATATATAGGGATTTATAGAAAAAAGTGAAAAAATGTAAGAATTTTTTTAAAGTTTTTGAAAATCATGTTCATAAATAAAACTATTTTTTGTGGGATTTTGGATACGACTGTAGTGTTACTAATGTTTTGGTTTTAGTATTTGTACATGCTTTTATATATATTAAAAAAAAAGTTAAGGTTTCAATTAATTTAAAAATCTAAAAAAATTTAATTTCTGGTTTATTTCTAGAGTATTAAAAAAATATTTCTTGGAATTTGATAGTGGAAAGTGAGATTTGGCATAAAACTTGAGCTGTTTATGGTTAAAAGTCACAAAAATAAATCTCGTACATGTCTTAACATTCTTATATTACAAAATTTTCAACATTTTTTGGCTGAAGAATATTCTTATGTATACACCATCGTCAGTTTTGGATATATAGTGAAAAAAGTGGCATTAAATCAACAGCTCAAAACTTTTTTTCAAGCTCTTTTAGTTTAAGAGATATTTAGGTCAAAGCAAATTTTTCCATCGTTTTTTTTTTTAAGTTTAAGCTTTAAGCATAAGCTTAATTTGAGTTCCAAAATTTCTTGAAAATATCCATTTTATTTCTTGCAAAATTCTAAATATTATAGCTGCAAGAATCATGTAAATATATTTATCCAATAAAAAACGAGAGAAAAAGATATAGTCGGTCAAGCCCGACCATATGATACCCTACACCATTGTGTACAGTATAATTCGGGGAGGGGTCTTTTATTAGACATGTGGACCGATACTCATAAGTGTAAAATAAGACATACAAATACAGAATAATACGTTGATGCTGACATCTATGAATTTATTCACTTTTGGGTGATTCTCGAAAGAGGGCCTAATATGGGAGCTATGGTAAATTATGGACCGATCTTTGCAAAATTTAGCACTATCATTTATGTCTATATAAAACTTATTTGTGTAGAATATTAACTTGATACTAACATTTTGATAGGATTTATGGCCGTTAAAGTGATTTTCTGAAAAGTGGTTTATATGGGAGCTATGGGTAATTATGGACCGATCCTTTTAAAAATCGGCACACTTATTTAGACTTACAGTAGCGAGCATAAAAAATGCAACGCTAGGCTATATGATTTTTGATCGTATTGATTAGGGCTAAAACGTTATTAAATTAGCCAATTCTATTGTGATTTTATTCTTTACGCCTCAGCCAACTATTGTATGTCATTTTGTTCCAAATTGTTACGCATACGAACAGTTAATAATATTTTTTTTTTTTAAGTTGTAAATTTAAGGGAGCAAAGAAAATGCAACTCCTATAAAATCATCGGAATTTTTTAAATTTTGATAAAAATAATTATTGAAAAATGATGAAAACTATAATTTGGTAGTATTACCACTAATTACTACCAATACATATAAATTTAAGGTAATTTTAACTACAAAGGATATTAATAATATTAAGAAAACACTCTTTTATCCATACTTTTTAAAAATGTTCGAATATTTTTGAATAACATTCTGATAATTGCAGTGAAATAATATTAATATGTAGTTCTAATATGAAGATTCTTAAAAATTATCTTAAAGAAACAATATTCAAACGATCATGCCTGTAACAATTGATACAAGACATTTAACAGTGATATTTTATATTATCTGAATGACCACTATTGCCAGCAATGGTTGATTTAATAATGTAAATATGGTAACTGGATATCCTTCTAACAAAAAACATATTATTTACTTATATATAACTACCACCTTTACTTTTAGAGGCAGGTCCTTTATTATTTTTACGAGTACTGTATAATGGAAATAAGAGCATATTACGATAACTTTAATTAATTTGACTCTAAACCCATATATTTAAATTTTAGACGGTCTAGGTAGACATACTTATTTAAATATTAATTTCCAATAGTAAACAAGTCCAATAGTCCAATCATCACGAAGGATGTACTTTCAATTTTTCAACATATGAAGAGTTCAAAATAGGTATATTTCTTAACTGTTTTTCCTTATGTTAGAATTTGTTCCAGGGCCAAAATCAAGGGATTTGAACATTATAGCGATACAGGGTATTCTATAATGTCATATCATTGCGAAAAAAATATTTTAAGCTGTTGATTCCATCTCAATAACGATCGAAAGTGGTTGCGTTATTTCGATCGAAAGGTCATACTCAATTATAAATTATGAAGTTAAGCTAAACTATCATAAATATTTGATCGCTTATTTATAGAAAATGTTTGTTGGTTTTAAAACAACTAACAAAATAAATAATAATTCCAAAAATATCAATCTCTATTGAAAAATGTCCAAAATAGTTCAGAAAAATATCAAAATTTATTAAAATTGAAATTTATTTCATATATTTATATTATTTGTAGATTTCATGTATCTTAGACAATATGCAACGATAGAAAATCATGTTTTTTAACAACACTATAGTTTCCAACCATTTCCAAACAAAATTTTTATCAAAATTTTAAAAATCATGTTTATTTGTTTAGAGTTGCATTTTTTTTTTTTTTTTTTGCTCGCTCACTTTTTCAACTGCTTTTACTAAACGTTCCATAATTTTCGTTACGCACAAAAATATTCAACAAAATTATATGCAACAGGTATCAATTACCACAAATAATAAAATCACAATAGTATTGTTACATTAGGACTTGATATAAGCAAAATATATGCGAACAAAGATCATATCACATAGCGTTGCATTTTTAATGCTCGCTACTGTATATGAAACTTATATGTGCCAAATTTCATTAAAATATTGCTATATTTCAGGGATTTATGATCGTTAAGCCCTTTTTCGGGAAGACATTCGTATGGGGGCTAGGTGAAATAATGAACCGATCATAACCAATTTCAATAGGCTTCGTCCCTGAACCAAAAGAAATCTGTGTACCAAATTTCATAAATTTTGGTGCGAAATTGCGACCTGTAGTTTGATTACAAGGTTTACATGGACGGACAGACGGACGGACGGAAGGACATCATTAAATCGACTCAGAAAGTGATTCTAAGCCGATTTGTATAAATTAAGGTGGGTCTTAGACCAATATTTTTGGGTGTTACAAACATCAGCACAAACGCATAATACCCTCCCCACCAATGGTGGTGTAGGATATAATTATATTACAAACTTATTTGATTATTTTTTAAAAAGGCGATAATAACTTTCAACATTTAATTACTGAATTAAAAAAATGTTTAACTATTTTCCTTAAATTCTTTAAACTTTATGCTATTTTACAAAACTAACGAGTATATTTTGAATTCCTCTTTATCAGTTTATAGTTTTATATAAATGTGTGTGGGTTAATTAAGTTAAAATTACCCATTTCTTTTAATATATAAAATAAATGAATTTTTTTGGAGCAAAATATATATATGTACACATTTTCGCTATTTTTTTTTTTATACATATTATAAAGCACTCATTTATACACACATGAATATAATAAACCATAATGTCACACTTTCCATATAATAGAAAACAAGGTTCAATTAAAATATGGAAAATATTATTTATTTAATTGTGTATTAACTAATAAGTTAATAATATAAATTTGCTTCAATTGTATAATTTAAAAGTAAAATTTTTGTTTAAAAAAATAGCTTATTATTATTATTTTTTTAATATTTTAATTTTTTATTGTTCTAGAATTAAGCCAGATTTTCTTCGTACCCCTTAAAACCATAAAAAAGGAAAAACAAAAAAAGTTCCATTATAATATAAAACCGCAAAATATAAAAACACAGAAATCTTTATTATAGTGCGCGTATCATTGTATGAAGGAAAATGAAAAAAAAAAAAAAATATATATATATATATATATATATATATTTATATATATATATATATATATAAACGAAAAACAAAAGTCTGAAACCAGAAACAAAAACAAGTTAAATTCATTTGTATAATAGCGAAAAATTACAAAAAAAAAAAAAAAAAAAACACCTTCTGCCTCAACAATCAGGATCATGAACACAAAAATAAAAAACTAAAACAAAAAAATATTATAATTTTGTAATAAAGGTAACACAGTGTATTAAGTAGCAATATTGTTTAACTCAACCGAAAAAATAGTAAAGAGAAATTGTATATAACAGTGTGAATCGAAACCACTACCGCTACCACATAAATGGAATTTTAATATAATAAATATATTTGATGCAGTAC
Source organism: Protophormia terraenovae (assembly GCA_951394005.1). Taxonomy (NCBI): domain Eukaryota; kingdom Metazoa; phylum Arthropoda; class Insecta; order Diptera; family Calliphoridae; genus Protophormia; species Protophormia terraenovae. The sequence goes on from OX596077.1 coordinate 105,819,774, forward strand.
ATTAAATGAAATGGAATGTTTAGTAAATGTAATATATTCATTTAAAACTGTTGTATTGTTGAAATACATACAGAGTTTGTAATTTATTTGTATAAAAACGTGTGTTGAAATTTAATTTTTATTTAAATATTTGTAAAAAAATAATAATAATAAAAATTGTTTTACAAAATTTGTCATATTTTAGGACTCTGGAAGTAATACTACCAAGCAGATTCAGATATTCTTTTAATAAATATAATTTTAATTTTATATTGATTTTCACAAAGTAGGGCCGTATTTAAAATCATCCAAATAATTATTTAAGTGCAAAATTTACGTGCTCCTTAATCTTTTTCAAACTTGAAGTTGGTCAATTTGACGCCTTGTAGCTAGCTCATCTAATATTATAATAGGCTAATTATAAGATAATTTAAGCTAGAGTCCACCTCTTTATCGATTTCACCACCTACTACAACCTACATCTAGCTACAGATTTACAAAATAGTGTGTATCAATAAATATTTCTTATACGAATATACTTACACACAGAAAAAAGATTGGCTGGAAAACAGTTACAATGATGAATATTTAATGATATTACCTAATATTTTATAATTGTTAATAACAATTTATTAAGTAAACATAATTTCAGTATTTAGACAAGTAAGAACTGAATTATCATGAAATTATGGTACCTACAATTGTAGAATTAGTCAAAGTAGCCAATTTATGTATTTTTAAAATAATTTTTTCCAATTCGGCAAACAAAACAGAGCTAATCTCTTATTTTGAAGAACAAATTGGTAGTAGTAATCAAAAATTGGATCTTGCTCTGTTTTATTAAATTATAACTCTCTTTTCAGTTGTAGTAAACGCAAAAATTCGGTTAAAGTTACAAAATTAAATTCGGTTTTTAGAACCGAATGAATATGATCATAGCAAAAGAATTTTAAAATATTTGACATTTTAAAAAATGAAACGAATATAAAATTAATAAAATTTGTTTAAATGCAATAGAAATAAAATTAAATTATTATTGCAATAATATCAATCTACAGTCTTTAGCCGCATGTTATAATCAATATTACAGTTAATGTAAGTGCTTACATACGTATTAATTTGTTTGTAAGTACACATACATTGTACATATTTGTGTCTGTTTCAGTGGGTAGATAACGGATCCCAAATTATGTGTTTCCCAAAATTGAGTGTACTACAATTTTTCGAGTGTTGGATTTGTGACAAATGGAGTTGTTATGGAGAATCACAAGTTCAACAGCCTTTATGATATTAATCGCATCTTAAGGTTTGATTTGTTTTAGTTATTTGTAATTTATAAAAATAAATACATAAAAACGTCACAAATTGCGTTAATACTATTTTTCAGTTGCTGCAACCGAATTATTTGTGCTCATTTCAGTTGTATCCAAAGATATTTTCATTTATGCTAACCGAATATTTGATGTTAAGAAACGAAATATATGATAATTGCAACTAACTTGTAAAATAGTACATGCAATCACCTAAATTCGATTGGCAATAAATTCGGTTGCAGCAACGAATCTCTTTTCTCTGTGTACATACTATGTTTACTAACGTATAAGTAATATTTATTTAAAGTAGCATTTAAATTTATCATACGTTAAAGGACATAAAAATAACGTGACACAGTGCATATTGGACCGATCCACAGTGTGAGATTTTCGCATTCTGAGAGATCAAAAGTCTATATTTTTGTGATTAAGAAAGCTATATTGATGAAATTTGGCACAAGCTATTTTCGTAACACTAGCTGATTTCGTGAAAAATGGACGTGATCGAACAACTGCCACGCCTACTTCTCATATAATTCAATCACACATACACTCAATCAAATTTATGAGTGTATGTGTGTATGTATGTAAGAATGTGTGAATGTATGAATATATGAACGTATGTATTTTTAAATCTATGATTTGTTCACAAATTTGAATCAATAAAAATTATTTATCAGCATCATCAAAAGATATATTCTGTATTTTTAACAGTAACACAACTTCAGGTGTTACATTTGATCTTTTAGTTTTTGGTGGTTTTCGTAAGCTGCAAATTAATGAATCTTATGATTTTAATAGTCTATGTAGCAAATCTGTATTGGAATTCTCTCTAGATGTTTTTTCTTGTGAAATGTTCGCGAAAGTTTTTACAATCCTTATTTCTTGACTCCTGGGCTTCTTCGGATAATTGGCCGATAGGTACAATACATTTTTCAATGATATCTTTCCCATGAAATTAAATTTAATGTAGTATAGTTTTGCAGATAAATATTTCTAGTCCCTATGGCATAATTTTTTAAGGCAACAGAATCAATTTCAAGACCACATTCGAGAGTTTCCAAAATAATGTGAAAATGCTTTACCAATTCTACATCTGGACCAATAATTTCTGCAGTCTTTTTGGCATTACGAAAAAAAGTCTCGTCCATTTTCAAACCAATTTCTAATTGAGTGTAAAAACCGAGCTTCCAATATATTCGCTAACATCCATTTTGAATTGATTTTATTAATTATTTTGTTTGAAAATGATTTTATTGAATCAATATCAATAATTTTGTTTGATATTGTACTAATATTTTTAGAAATAAACTCAATAACACTTAAACTTTTCTTCTTCTTTGATGCAACAAACCAAACATCAAAAATTTGTTAGTAAGAAATACGTTGACACATGATTAGTAATTGCTTTGCAAATTGTAAAAGTGCAAATTGAGGCAAAAGTTTATTACTAATTTTGAAAGACCACCTATCAGCAATTACAAAAGTACCATTTAAATAACGGGACTTTGTGGGACTTTTTAGTTTTTGTCCAATAAAAATTAATATAGAGACAAAAAAATAAAAAATGATAAAAAAGTTGAAGACTGAAAATTGCCCACGATTGTCTTTTTGATATATTTTTTTAATTATTATTACTTCTTGTAATTGATAACACATTAGCCTTTAAAACAAAAAAAGTTTCATAAAAATTCTGCTTAAAACAAAAAAGTTACAAACATTCAAAATTGAACTTCTCACCAAAAAAATACTTCGCAAAATATTTGTCTTCAACTACAGTGCTGTTCAAGGTGCCGTTACTTAATAACGGTTAACATTTTTTAAATACTTTTTATATTTTTCAGTTATCCGTAAGGTTCTTAATTAGAATAACCAACTTTTTTTTTTTTTTCTAAACTCGAAAAATTTTTTTTGGGGTTTTGATCAGCTAAATTGTTAAAATCACAAACTGTGCGATCGCAAAAAATTAGTAATAAATCTGTATCCCCTAAACTACTAGTCAGATTGAACTGTATGGAAAAGTTATGGAAGAGGACTTATGCTTTCAGAAAAATCATCGTCAAAATCGTCACCTTGTAATTATCTATATATAAATAAGCTATAAAGATGAAATATGGATAGCAGATTGGTCTCTTGACAAATAGATCCACTAAGATGGGTAAAAAGGGTAAGAACAGGTAAATTTAGTAACCTTATATCTCATAATTAATTTAAATAGCTACAGGTTCAAAGCACCATTAAAAGACGAAAAAAGTACCACAAATCTTATTTTCTGGATTCTCATTCATCTAGGACTATATATTTTTAATTTCATATTTGTAGGTTCAATATTACAGAAAATTCAAAAAGTACCATTGATAGAACGAAAAAGTACCACAAAGTCCACTCTCTTGAATTCTTACCCGTATAGGTCCTTGTATCTTTAATTTAATGTATCTAGTTCAATATTGTAGTACCACAAAGTCCCATTCACTTAGGATAATATTTCTTTAATTTCATGTTTCTAGGTTCAGTATTATAGAAAATTCAATAAGTACCATTAGAAGAACAAAAAAGTACCACAAAATCCCCTCTTGTGAATTTTCACTCAAGTAGGACTACATGTATTTAAGTTCATTGTTCTTGGTTTAATATAATAAAAAAATGCATCATTTAATTTGAATAAAATAATAACATTTTTGGTACTTATTATTATATTATTTCCCTTGAATGTGACAAGGATTGTGTTCCAATGTATTTCTAAATTATACTGGGATCTAACGTTAAAATCTTTACATGTATGTGTCAGTAAAAAAAAAAAAAAATATTTTGTAAAACAGTACCAAAATCAAGTACGATTTTTACCCCTTAAACATTCGAAATTCCAAAAAGTATTAAACTTATATGCGGCAATTTTCTATAAAGTACTACTATGATACACATCTTATTTTTATGCTTACTTGATTAAAGGGATAGATATGGTGCCAAAAGTACCAAAATATAGTTTTTACCCGATTTCTCCCTAAAAGAGCAGAATTTCAAAAAAGTACCAGACACCTATTCGATTATTTTTTAAATGAATAACAATAACTATTTAATTTTTTTTTGTATCTCTATTAGTTTAGGAGATATAAGGTTACCGATTTTAACCGTTGTCTACCCACTAAACATTCGAATTTCCAAAAATCCTATCTTAGTGAATCTGTTTGATAGGAGCCGAATCTACAGTCCATATTTTACCTTTCTAGCTTTTAAGGGCTGTGCAATGATGAATCAGTTAGTAAGTCAGTTAGTCAATCACTCAGTAATGTTACTCTTTTTTATATATAGGATAGATAGATATCGTATATAAGAAGTGAAATCGAAAAAATCTTAACACAAGTTTTGCCTCATAACTTTTTTGGAAGCAATATTTTCATTTTTTTGTTTTGATGAAAAATATTTCAGCTATTATTTTTAATGACTACCACGTTGATTAGTTGTGAGATTGATCGAAATGACGAAAAAGAAGTACGTTCTAAAAGTATTAAAAATTTTCCAAAAAGTCCAAATTGGTCCTATAAAAAATTGACCAAAGAACTGTTTTGAATGTTATTAAACAGTATTAAGAGAATTTACCCATGGAGGGGAAACCTGGTTCGGGAAGAATTGTCCACATGATATTGGGAAGGCCAAGAAAATTTAAAGCATATTGAAAAGAGCTCCAAACACATCTGCCAAAAAGGTAGCCCGGTTAGCTCAGTGCTCCGACTATTTGGTGCGAAAAGTTAAAGCCAATGCAGGCTTGAAAACATACAAAGTCCAAAAAGTTCCAGACAGGAATGCTGCAAAAAAATTAGAAGCCAAGAATACTCATGTTGTATAATGAACGACGAAACGTATGTATTGGCAGATTTTTTACAGCTTCCGGATCAAAATTTGTATGTTGCTAATGCTCTAGGAAATGTTGAAGATAAGTTTAGGACCGAAAAGCAGACAAAATTTCCTAAAAAAAAATCCTGGTATGGCGAGCTTTATGCAGTTGCGTCAAAAGAAGCAAGTCATTTGTTACAGTGAGCTCTATAAATACCGAAATATACATCAAAGAATGTTTGCAAAAAAGGCTTCTTCCATTCATAAGAGAGCACAATGTGTCCATATATTTTTGGCCCGATTTGGCATCATGTCACCATGGTAAGAAATTTCTGGAGTAATACCAAAACAATAACATAGTTTTTGTACCAAGAAAGTTTAATCCTCCAAATTGTCCAGAGCTAAGACCAGTAGAGAGATATTGGACTTTTGTGAGAAGTGAATCGAAGAGGACAAAAGAGGTGTCCTAAAATATCGAAGATTTTAAAAGGAGATGGACAAACTATTCCAAAAAAGAGACTGAAACAACTATCACATCCCTAATGGAAGGTTTATCAAAAAAAAAAAAGGTGCACGTGTTCATAAGTAGTGATTACAACTATAAAAATTATATTTTTCTGTAATCTGTAATATAATGTCAAATAAAAAAAATCAAAACTCTAAGATCAACCGTTTACAAATTATTAAATTTTATATATGTTAAGATTTTTTCGATCTCTTTTCCTATATAAGGATTTTACTTTCCCTCTGATTAAATTTCATACATTATTCACCATTTAATTTTTATTCTTAATTTATAACGACCTCTATTTCTTTTTAACGATTTCAAATCACTTCAAAAGAAATTCATATGTAAAAATAAGAGCATAAAAAGAAAATATGGGCTCTTTTATCAAAATAAATAATTGTCATATAAATAAAAGGAACAAACTTGTTAAAATACCTTGACATAAATTATCGTTAGTAAATCTTGTCTTGAAAATAAGAAAAATATTTTCTTTAACACTTCAAACAAACACCAGTCAGCCAAATAAACAAACAAACATACATACAGACAACAACTGTATGGCAGCAATAGCATCAGCAGCCATCATCTAGTCAAACAGCCAGTCAGGCAACTTTATTATCCGCAACTTAAAACTGATTGCAATAACACATCTACCAAGAATAACAACAACAACAACAAGAATAACCACTACAATAACATCATTATTATCAGTGCTGCACAATCACTAGAGTAAACGTCAACATAATCATATCGTCATTATCTTCATCTGCAGCAGCATAATATTAACAACAACATGCTCTGCATCTCCTAAAGATTTTTCATTTTGTATTCTTTACTCAATTTTATATTTTACTCGTATTTTGGTAAAGGTATCTTCATATAAATTTTAGCACAATAACAGCAGCATCAGCTTCAACAAACACAAATTTGTAACCCCATTTCTTTTGAGTTTCGTTTTTTTTTTTGGCACCTAAAAGTATGCACCTTTAAGCTTCACTTTTATCCCAGGAAATAAACACTTGTTTACACACCTTTATGTAGCTAGTTTTGCTTATGTGTGCAGGTGTTTTTTTTTACCATCCCCTACCTTTTTTTTTCATTTTAAACATACACCATGATGTTTTAGGGAAAGTAGCTAACTAGGGGAAATTTGTGTAGATTTTCTTCTTATGTTGAACAACAAAAACAATAACACCCTACGATTAGTTAGAACACATGTTAATGTAGACCATAAATTCAAAATTGAGCCATACTTGGTTCGGTGTGTTTTCTTAATGTTTATGGCTTACAAAAGCAAAACTAACTGATATACGGAGAAAAAAAAAAAAACAAAAAAAAGGGCACATAATGTTGGGAAAATAAAAGTGAGTATGAGTATAAGAGAATATTAAGAACACTATAATATGGTGAAGGAACTAAGTTGATAAAAACCAAAACTGTCAATTCAAAATACATATCGTCAATTCCACGAAAGATTTATAAAAAATACCAATTTTTTTACGGAGGGTCATTCGATTTTGTTCATATTTGTCATACGCATACCCTATGGAGCCATTTAAATACCTCCATTTTTATTTTTTTTGAATTTTGAAATATTCGCGGATTTATTCGCAATTTTAATTTTTTAAAAAGTGAAAAAAAAAATGACAAAAGTGTCTAACTTTAAACACCAATATCTCGAAAAGTTGTTAACGGTTTTCAATGATTTAAATTGCATATTTAAGAAGAATAAGTCCACTGTAAATGTTATAATTTAAAAATAATATTTTCATTTAAAAATGCATTCATAATGCAAATGCAATTTTAGGATGCATTTTTGAAAAATTTCTACCCTTTTGATTTTAATTTTCTTTTAATATGTTAAAAAGCAATATCTTTACTATAAAATGCAAAAAATAACTGTTCTAGGACAATAAAATATACTATTTTTAATATTTTTTTTCAAAAAATTTCAATCATATTTTTCATACAAAAATTTAAATTTTTTTTAAAAATTTTTATTTTTTATTTTCTTGCTTATACTTTTTTAGTAATATGTAACTTTAAATATTTATAACTCCTTAAGTATACGTGGGATTTTATTGACTTAAGAACTAGTGTAAAGCTTATTACAACAAATATTGTAAATTATATTGTATAAATCAAAAATAATTTGTTTGCTAAAGATGCACTCAAGAAAAGAATGCAATTTTCGGATGCATTTTTAAGAAATTTCTACCCTTTTGATTTTAAATATTTTTGCTTAATATTGAAGACAAATATGTTTATTATGTAAAACATTAGCACTTAATTTGGGACAAATAGATTTTCTACCACAAATAACAAATTATGAAATATTATGATTAAAACTAATTTTAAAATAAGCTCACAAAAATTAAAAAATACAAAAACTAAAAAAAAAAATTTTTTATATGAAAAAATTTGAAGAAATATTTAAAAAAAAATATTTCAAAATAGTGAACCTATTTGTCCCAGAACAATTTATATTGCAATTTGTAGCAAATATAATAATATTTTTTATATCAGAAGAAGAAAAAAATTTAAAGGGTAGAAATTTTTCAAAAATGCATACAAAAATTGCATTTGCATTATGAATGCATTTTTAAATGATAGTATTATTTTTAAACTACTATATTTATAGTGGACTTATTTTTCTTAAATATGCAATTTAAATCATTAAAATCCGTTAAAAACTTTTAGAGATATTGGTGTTTAAAGTTAGACACTTTTGTCATTTTTTTCACTTTTTGAAAAATTTAAATCGCGAACAAATCCGCGAATTTTTCAAAATTCAAAAAAATAAAAATGGAGATATTTAAATGGCTCCATAGGGTATGCGTATGCCAAATATTATTAAAATCGGAAGACATACAAAATATTCTTGGGCGTTCTTTCGTGGAATGGAGTCAAATGAAAATTCTCCATCACGTCATATTTTTAATCCATTGAGGACCAAAGAAAATTTAATTCCTTTGGAAGTTTTAAGTTTAAAAAATTTTCTAGGTAATAGGTGGAGGTAATAAGTCACACATGTTTTATAGGCAAGATACGGCGCTACAAAAATGTAGTACTAGTCAAGTCTCTAACTTGTCACACATAGCCCCTAAAAGTCTTTAAAGTTGTTAAAATCAGAAATTCTCAATTAACCCTTATAAAACCATGGAAAAATGAGGGATAAGGAGTGGGTGTATAGGGGAAATTTGTATTTGATATAATTAATACAAGACCGCAGATTTCAAAAATGGTAAAATTTTTAAAGTCGCATGAACAGAAAACGCGTTGATATCAAAAATTTTAAAAAATTAAAAATCCAAGTTTAAATAAAAAAAACTAACAAAAAATTTGAAAAAAAATAAGGACTGCGCACGAAAAAATCCGTGCATGCAAATCTGCTTATGGAAACTAATCCAGTGGGCTAATTTTTTGAATGTGATATTTTTATTAATCACTGTTATGTTCAAGTTCTAAACATTAAAGAATAAATTAGTTCCTATCAGTTTTGTAAGGAAATATCTGATCTTTTCCGGAATTATTATAATTAAACGTTTTTGTGTTTCGGTCACTTCTTTGCTCAAATAAGTTCACTTATTTTTAAACTCCGTTTCATTTTATGCTAAGCATATAATGTCCTTTAAATTATTTTTTACTAGAGTTCAATATCTTTCAATTGCACGGAGTTTCGGACAGCTTGATAGATTATCCTCTTACAATTTATTTGTTACAACTCCATTGTTTTGTTGTTGTAAGGAGAAGAAGCGGAAACATGCCATAAAATAGCGGATACACTGAATTTTATTAGGAAAGGAAGAAGTCTTTTTCAAAGGCACTCATTCATGTATATATCTGTGTTAATGCAACCATTTTTGACGAATGAAGTGCTTCATTTCTGCGTATGCATATGACTTCCCAAATCAAAAACTTTCTTGGGAATTTTGATTTCTTTGAATTCTTGGCTAGGAAGTTGAAAAAAGTCAGCCTATACGAACGTTTCATCGTCTACTATACAGAAATAAAATTTCTGAAAAAATTCGTCCGAAGTACTTTCATGTTATTTTTACCTTAAAATTTTTGCTTGCGTTTCTATTAGGATTTTTTTCTTACTTTATAAGTCCTCAGGATAGACTTCCTTTAAAATTTTCTGATAAAGATTCAAAAAACCAACAGGAACAAATTTATTATTTTATGTTTAGAACTTGAACAATAAAGTCATTAATAAAAATATAACTTTAAAAAAATTCCCCTACTAGTTTAGTTTCTATAAGCAGATTTGCATGTACGGATTTTTTCGTGCGCAGTGCTTATTTTCTATGTATACCAAGTCCTATAATTATGTCCAAAATTCAAGATCGTGATATAATTTCATTTACTTTATTATACTCATTGAGAGTCCTAGCACGATACTTACAGAGAACATTCAAGAGTACCATTTTTGGAGACCGCGAAATTTAATTCACGAATTATCCACCAATAAAATTCAACATAAAAAATTGTTTCATTTTGAAGGTAATTTCATTTCCTTTAACTATTCGCTTCAATGAACGTTGTAACGTAAATATTTTGAAAGGTATTCGTATTTTTAAAGAGAAAATGTATCTTATTTTTGAGATACTAAAAAAACCAAAAATGGGCGTGGTTCGCCCACTTTATCGCCCACCTCCCATATAAGGTAAAATGTCAACGAAATTTTGTACAAATAGTTCTAGGATCAATGTAAACTCGGAAACAAAAAATGGGCGTGGTCACCCACCTTACCGCCCACCTTCTATATAACTTAAAATTTAGAAAAGTTGACGGTGGGTATATAGATTCGGCCAATCCGAATGAGTTATAACAACATAAGTGGAGAAATGTCTCAAAAAACTAAAATTTTGTGAAAATGAGCGAATTCACTTAATTGCGAATAAATTCGAAAAGAATACATAGATTTTTATGATAGATATCTCATTTTGTTGCTATTATATGTGGCTTTGCGATAGAGCAATAAATTTGAACACTTTTTGCCGTTTTTGATTTTTAATGATTTTTTTAAAACAAAAAAACTTGCTATTTTCACGTAAAAAAATTAATTTTTATTTATTTTTTTATTATAACTCCGAAACTACTGAGCCGTTTGAAACGCAATATATATAGAGATTAAAGTTTACACAAATATTAATTTTTCGAAGTTTATTTCAATAATATCGGACTAACACTTTTTGAGTTATCATTAATTATGTGAAAAAACGTCTAAAAAAATTTATAATTTTACACAAAAATTAAAAAAAAAAAAAAAAAAAAAAAACACCATAGAATTTAAAATTTGGGTCACTGGAACCACAATACATCAATATATAGATGTATTGCCTTTAAAATTTTTTAGATTTTGAATTAGTCTTAGTTTTTACAAGAATTGTGATTGATTATCACGTTCGGAGGTGAGGAAATCAACTGGTTGGTCTTAAATGGAACGACTTAATTAGAAAATTAATTATATTTATAAATAATACAATTGAATTCCAATATAAAGTTAGCTAATAATTTTATTAAAAAATAATTTTAAATATTTTTTTCTGTTTATAATTCAACTTATCTACAGCCCTTTTTAAATCATTATAATGTTGTTCGTAACATTTTACAATATAAAGCCAAGATGCCCATCTCGTAATAACTCGTTAAGAAGGAAGGTGCCAAATTTGGATAATTTTGCAATGCGTGTAGGAGGTTACATGTAAATGTTTTTTATAATAATATTACCATAATATTTCCATATTTTCTCAACTCGCAAAGCACGAATCGGCAATCGAAATGTAGGTTAGGAATCTGTGATATGTTGTTAAAAGTTTTCAATCAAAATCTACGGAACTTCGGAAAAATGTGGATTTTATAGCCGAAAATGTGACAAAATTCATTTTTGGAATTTTCGGCCTTTTTTTTGGGGAATTGTGGGATTTCTTTTGCAAAAATTTTAAAGTTTTTTTCACTTTCTTATTTTATACGCTAAAGTCTAAATCCACCGAAAATTTTGTTAAGATATCTTTAATAACAAAGATTTTATTACAGATAAAATATTTATAATTTCTCAAAAAAACACTTTTTTACAAAAATATTATTTTAATTGCAAAAATCAGAAAAAGTATAAACACGATTTTTTTTCATCTAAATTACATTGCTTAGCTGACATAATTCTTCGATTGAAATCAATATCTTTTACAGAACCGAAACTATGCCACTTTAAAATTTATTAAGTCACGGAAAATAACTCAAAAACTATAAGAGATAAATAGAATATGCAAGCATGTTTTTTGTAAGTCTTATCGGTGTCTACAATAATGTATAAAAATATTTTAAATTGGACGAGAAACAGTCCTAGCGATTAAAAAAATGTGTATGTCAGAGGTACCCAACTTTGAGCCCCTTTAGCTCCTCCTCTTAGTGGTCTGTACGATCCCCCTTCCAGACTTAACATTTTACACTCCTCTGCTATGCCTGCACCAAATTTCATGCAAATCCAACCAGCCGATCAGAAGTTACAGATTTATTTCCAAAAAATTTCGATACTGCCCCACTGTGCAATGTAAAAATCGCTACACAAGAAAAATTAACTTTGAACAAAAAAGTTAAAAAAAAATTTTTAAAAATGCAAAATGATATGCTTTATTAAGAAAAAGTATTTTTTCAACATCTTCAAACTTCTAGGGGCAAATGACATAAATAAGGAACGTAATTGGTATTACATTTTTATAGCACTATTTCTCTTTTACATTTATATAAACTTAAAACTCCTTGGAAAATCATATTTTCTTCGGTCTTCAATGGGTTAAATTTTAGATGTGATGAAATAAAACAACAATTTCTCTGCTGCTTAAAATGACCTGTTTTGACCTGTGTTACTTTATTCTATAGTTTTAGTTATTTTTAACCATTTAGGTAATAATTATATTTGGCATTATTAAGTATATTTTAGTTATTGACCTTCAGTAGGGTATTCAAGACGTATTTGTTTACAAGACTCAGACATTCAGGACAATTTGAATTGCATGAGCTTTAGCTCCTGAAGAAGTAATGTATGTGTGTAATAAAGTATTATGTGTGTACCAATATGTAGGTAGATAAACATATACACGTAAACAAACACATGCTGTGATATACAAATGTATGTACACATACAAATGTTTACATAGACAACAACGACAACAGCAGTGGCAGCAAAACAAAACTCTACAATATGTACCAATCTATGAACATACATACATACATATACACATAAATTTTTGCACATACATATACATACAAGAAATGGAGAAAATAAAAAATGTTGCATTGTTTAAGGCATTACCAGAGGATATGAAATTTTCATACATTTACATACACATAAACAAATATATACATATGAAGAAATATACTTACCAGTAAGTAGAGGATAGTATAAACAAACATGCATAGCCACAGAATTGAGTGTGTATTTATGTTAGTGTATGTAAAAATATATTGCATACTTATAAAATCATGGGAACCTACCATATATCTACACACATACACACACACGTAATAACATATATTAAAATAATATCTACATATGTATGTACATATAAAAGTGTGTAGGAGGATTGTATAAAAAGTGAAATGAAAAGATGATGGTCATAAATCTAGAGATAATTTAAATAATTAAATGTCATTTAAATATTTGTTGTTTGTTTTTTTTAAACATTAAAATAGAATTAGTTTTAACGTCAGAACCAAACAATGATCAATTTCTTATAAAGAGTGACTAGAATCTGTAAATATGACCAATACTGGAACAAAACTTAACCCGAGTTTTTTATAAATTAAAAATTGTTTTTACTTACTATTGTCTTAGTTGTATTCCTAATTTGCTCTACAGCCACATTTTACTCTAAGAGAGAAATTCTTGATTTTGAGGAAAAAAAATAAAAAGGAAAGGACAAAAAAGGGTAAATGACAGGAATAGAAAAGGGGGAAAGGAAGAAGAAATGACAATGAAAAAAAGGGAAAAGAAAAAAGGTAAATGATGGGAATGGAAAAGGGGAAGAGGAAGGAAAGAAAGGAAGAAATGACAACGAAAAAAGAGAGGAAAAGGAGAAAAAAAGAGAAAAGTGGAGGCAAAGAAATAAAATTGAAAAGGAAAAGTAAGGAAAATGGGAGAATGGGGAAAGAAAGAAAAGAAAGGATGAGAAATGAAAGATAAGAGAAGAAGAATAAAAAAAAAATTAGAGCAGAGGAAAAAAATGATAGGAAGTGAAAAGAAAATAAAGAAGAAGAGGTGGAAAAAGGGGGAAGGAAAAAGTAAAGAGGAAAATATAAAAGGAAAATAAAGAGAAAAAGGAGAAAAGAGGAAATAGTAAAAGAAAAAATGAGAAAGAAAACGAAGAAAAAATCCGAGGTGGAGGAGAAGAAAAAAAGAAAAGAAAAGAGGAAAAAGTAAATGATGACAAATTTAAATAAGAAAGAAGACCGAGGATGGGAAGAAAAAAAAATGAAAAAAAAAAATGGGAAAATAAAAAAAGTGAGAGAGGGGAAGGAGGAGAGCAAGTAAAGAAAGGCCAAAAAAAGAAAGGGAAAGAAAGAGGAAGAGAAGAAAGAGAAAAAATAGAAAGAATAATAAGAAAGAAGAGAAGGAGAAAAAAAGGAAGGAAGAGGAGGACAAATGTGAAAAGGATGAGAATGAAAAAAAGCAAAAATAAAATAGAAAAGAAGAAGTGGGAAGAGGAAAAAGAAAAAAGAGGTGAAGGAAAATGAAACAGAGGAAGAAAGAGGGAGTAGAAAGAAAAAAGGGGAAAGAGAAGAAAGAAGGAGAAAGGAGATGAAAAAAAGAAGGCAGGTGGGAGGGAGAAGAAAAAAGATAAGGAAAAAAGTAGGAAGAAAAAGTAAGGAAAATAGAAAGAAAAAGAATACACGAGGAGAGGAATAGGAGAAAAAAAGCACAGAAAAGAAATGGGAAGAAAATAAAAAAAATAGAAAAGAAAAAAGGACACAAAAAAATAAAGAAAGGAAAGAATGAAAGAAAGAAAAGAAGAGAAGAGAAGAGAAGAGAAAACAAAAGAAAAGAAAAAAAGATAGAGGGAATTAAAACGAGTAAAAGGAAAAAATATGACATTTAGAGTGTAGGGATATTAAAGCTTTTGGCTTAAAGAATTAATGTAAATATTTTAATTGATTTAAACCATGATAATAACTAGAACACTACTTGGGTTAAAGATTAATTTTTTGAAAAGACAGCCGGACAGACATAATGTGAACCCAATTTAATTATATAATGATGTGCGTTTAGTGGTTTATTATTAATTATAAGCTTCTTCAGCTTCATACAAATTTGTATCGTAATTGATTAATTTGATTCTGAGATATTAATAAAAATGTAAATAAATATTTTTTAATAATTTAATTTTTATCAAGACTAATTTTTTACTAATAACTCATAAAACAATTGATTAATCGTTACATCGGTTATAATATTGATTCACATATATTTTTGTCATGTTATTTTTATCCATTTTGGTGCTATAATCATGTCCGTCCATATGTCCAAGGCATATATAATGTTTAGTTAAACTCCAGCTACATTCGCAGATGTCTGCAAATAAAATTTAAAAAATTCAATATAAAAAATATTAGTAAATATACATATTAGTTTATATTTATTTTAAGGCGAAGTTAAAATGAGCAACAAATACTCATTCCATTAAAATTATTTTTCTCCCAAAATATTTGAATACATACACTAGGAAGCATAAACCTGCGTACGAACTATTAAACAATAATTTTTGTCGTAATTTCTCTATTATATCTTTAAAAATTTTGATTTTTTACAGCTCTATATAATAGCTTAAATCATTGACAATATTCTGGTAAAATATTATGTTTAGAAATATGAATAGATTCGCTTTTTTCCAACGATATTTAAATTAAGGTTCTATAAATATATAGCAAAAGTCTGCGTACACTATTAAAAAATTTATGTTTTCGCGGATTTTTTTAATTTTACATGACTTAATTTGTTGGTTTTTAAATTTCTATTGATTACTTATTTATAATTAAAAAAATTGCAATATAGTTTAAGATGTTTTTCGTAATAAATCAAAGAAGAAATTAATTTATCCTTACCCTAATTTTTATAAGGATACTGAATGAAAGTTCCGGATATAATTATATAAAACCATTCATCTGTTTAAAGCAGGGACAGAAAATAATCATTATTCTTGAAATTTTAAACAAAAAAAAAAAATCAGATACAAGGAACAACCATTAAAAGTGTTAAATACAGAAATGTAATCTTCAGAACAGGTTCTATCGGAATCCGGAATGATTTTTATTTTTTTGATTTTTATGAAAAAAAATCAATATAAATGATTATTTTTGATTTTTACTTTTTTTGCTCATAATATAAAACTTAACGTGAGAAATGAAACTATTACTCAATTTTTTGTGGTAATTGCAGTAATGGATCGGTTTCTCTGTACCAGTTGAGTACCAATTGACACCTAACTCGTCACCAAAGTTCCAATTGAGAACCAGTTGACACAAACACACTCACTATTAACTTACTCGATAATGGCACAAATAGCAACTCGCGCGCAATAACAATCAGTGGCTGAGTGGTAAACGTTGAAGATTTTAAAACATAACAACGTTAGATGAATATGGGTTCGAGCCGGGGAGCCGCCATAGACATTAACGAAAAATTATAAAATTAAAATAAACATAATTTAATAAAAATAATAATAAAAATAATGTTTAAAAAGTAAACAATTACCGAATTTTTATAAAACTTTTATTACAATAATCGTTACTGAACCTGTCCTCTTTGACCTGTCCTAGGACCTCTCCTGCGACCTGTCCCAAGGGGCTAATTAGCCACCTCCAATGACAACCCCATGTAAAAGTGACAGGTTCTTCTCATATAAAGTTCCGGAACTGGGACCGGTCACTAGCCTTGAGAACCTGTCACGTGACTAGTTTTGAACCGGTTCTCTTTACTCTAGGGAGATTTCTCATCCTAAATTAGATTTATTTACTAAAACGCAAGTGTGATGATATATTTTTCATCAGATTTTTTTAAAAATATCCATTTTTTTTTATAAAATTCGATTTTTTTCTAAAATTTTATTTTTTTTATTAAAAATCAATTTTTTTTATTAAAAATAAAATTATTTGCAATAAATCAAAGTTTTTACTTAAAGAAATTTTTTTACTAGATAAAAGTTTAATTTCTCATGTTAGGTTTTATATTGTGAGCAAAAAAATAAAAAATCAAAAAATAATGATTATTTGATGATTTTTATTTTAAAACTCATAATCATTACGGTCCTTGGTTTAAAGAAAAATGAGTACTTATTAAAATAATAGAATCCCTTTTACTTAAATCACGTTTTGAAAGTATTTAGGTCAAAGATACGTCAAAAATCGGGATAAACCGCTATAAAGTTTAATAAATCATGAAGATCTATTTAAATTGAAGTGTATTTTTGTTGAGATTGTAAAAAAGATATCATTAAATATTATGCTTTATGCTATAATATCACTAATATAGACTTATGCTTTATCAAAAAATAAAACAAAAAGCGAAAAAATCAATAGAATTTCTAAAAAAATAGTATTCTAAGGTGATGTTAAATGTAGTTCTCTCTAAATAAGGCCATAACACAACATAGTAAAAAAATCAGATCATGCTATTAATGAAATGGTCCTATTATAAGAAAACCTGGTGATTTTCTATTCATTTATAATATATAAAAATGACTTCTAGATACAACTATACTGCGAGAATCAAGAATGCAAACAATATTTTTTATTAATTTTATCTGGAATACTCATACTTTATTCGAATTTAAAATTTGTGTAAATTTTATATCTGTTAGTCCCGTTTTTTTCACGTATAGAGTCATTCCATTTTTTACTTTTCCTCTCCAAATTGGTACAATCATACTCAGAAGCCATTGAGAGTCCCATCACGATACTTACAGAGAACATTCAAAATGGTTCCATCCTCTACATATATATTTTTCACGAATTTAAAAATACCACTTTTCGAAATACGCGACCGCGAAATTTAATTCGCGAATTATACACCAATAAAATTCAACATGGAATGTTGTTTCAGGTATCATTTTAAAGGTAATTTCATTACCATTAAATAATTGCCTTAATTAACGTTGTAACGTAAATATTTTGGAAGATATTTGTGTTTTTAAAAAGACAATTTTCCTCATTTTTGCGATATTATAAATCACGAACTATAGCGGTAATCAAACTGAAACTCGGTATTTGCGTTTCCAGTGTCAATATTAATATTCTTGCCTAATTTTATTATAGTCGGATGACTTTTGGAAGAAATTGGCGATTTTTCTATTTTATTACAAAAAAAAAAAAAAAAACAACTCAAATTGAGATAAATAGTTCGTATTTATTATGACATTTATTGTAATAACTTCTAAAATATGGCGAGTCCCAGAATGCCACTTTCCACGGTTATAGAAAACATTTTCATCATTAACATATATTTTTTTAAAATTTTTAAAAAATCGCGAGATATGGACCATTTTGATGCTGAGAAAAAAAGTCATGTTATACATCATATTAAAGTTAATTTTGATGCCTTTAATATGACATCTCAATAAATCTTATATAATAAATACTTCGAAAGATATTTATAATTTTGTGTATGCAACTTTGTACACATTTTGAGCTATTTTGTACTTTCAAACCGCGATATTTCGCAAACCACTTGATGAAATTATCTGAAATTTTGAGTCTTAATTTTGACAAGAATAATAATTGTACCAAATATTATCAAATTCGGAAGAGGTGAGAAAATCAGCTGGTTGGTTTTAAATGGAATGACTCTATAACATGACCGCATTTAAATTTTTTCATTAAACCATGTCGTTAATTTCTCCAAAACGTGATTTAAGTAAAAAGGACCCTATTATTTCGGTTAATTCTAATTTCTTCTTAGACAGACAAATGGTTTTCTATTAATATTTCTGAATGTTTTATTCAGCATCCTTACAAAAATTAAATTCATACTTCCAATAAGAATAAATTAATTTCTTCCTTGATTTATGACGAAAACATCTTTAATTATATTGGAAAATTTGTAAAAACAATTAAGCCATTTAGAATGCAACAAATTTAATAATCTAAGGGCCGTTATTATAACTTATCTATGAGGTATCAGACAGTTAAAGGTAAGATAAACTAAAGTGAACGATATTGTGAGCTTTATCTACTTTTGGTTATTACAACTTGATTTTAAGATAAATTTTGTAATTTTGATAATACGGCAATATCAAAGCAAAAACCGATTACTTTTGGCCATTTAACGTAGTGGCAACATGTACTATTTGAACGTAACTGCCACTAACGGAAATATAAACAAATAAAGACATTTTTAAAATAATTGAGTTTTAACTAACTAAAAGACAACGCTAGAGCAAATATAAATATAGACAGACGAATTCTAAAAACTATTTTTATTTATTTCTTTTATAAAGCAGAAAATATGGCAGCTTTGAATACGTAAACCTTCCGATAAAAGTTAATGGTCAGATGTTCTTACCTTTAGCTTATTGGTCACTTTTAGCTTAACTTATACTTTTAACAACCAAAAACAGTTAAAATGAACGATAACATCCTAAATTTACACAGAAAAAAATATTTCAAATAATTTTTTAATAAAATTATTAATTAACTTTATATTGGAATTTAATTATATGATTTATTAGTATAATTAATTTTCTAATTGGTTTGCAGTTTTGTTTTTTTAATAAATTTACAGCTGTTAATAAAATATAAAGAAAAATTAAATATTTGTCTATAAAAGTACAGAAATAAAATAAATTTAAGTAAATTTTCAAAAAATTTCAGCTCATTGAATCTATTTAAGGAAAAGAAGTAATAATAATATCAATTATTCTAGTTATTAATGTTATCATTTTCATGATTGGAGCAAAATCAATTAAAAATTAATTAATATTACAAATTTCGTAATTAAAGTCCATTTTTAATTTTTTCTGTGTAGTTATTGGAAAGTTATAATAACGGGCCTAAAACTAAAAAACCCGCGAAAAATTTAGATTTTTCAATAATGTACGCAGACTTTTGCTGTATAATTATATCACTTTATTTAAATATTTTTGGATAACCGCGAATCTATTCACTTTTCTAAAGAGAGCTGTAAAAATTCCAAAAATCTTAAAGGATATATATAAAACTTGCGTCATTAATGTCTTTCATATGTTCGTACGCAGACTTCTGCTTCCTAGTGTATAATATATACAAGAATTTTGATCGCGGTTCCATTGTTTTGGAAATAAAATCTAAATAGAAGTTATTCATATAAAATGGTATAAATGGCAATAACTTTTAAAATATCCTATCTTTTAGTACATTTTTTTATTTCAAATATACTAAATTTAGATAAAACTTCAAAATATTTATAGTATTTGAATTTTTGTAGCTTTACTTTAAATTAAAAATTTCATAAAATTTCCAAATTTTTAAAGAAAATATTTATGATCTGCTTGTATTTTAGCATTTCCCACAGTGCATAGGATTACATATATCCTAATCTCATCTTTGTATTCTATCATGAAAAGTATTATTAACTACAAACTTCCAACCTCGTAGTTGAAAAGCAAGAAAATATTATAATGCAAGTATTTTAATATTATATGCATATTGTACTATCTTATACAGACATATATACATACATATTTACTTATATGAATATATTTCCATATGTGTACATTTATGATGAAGACTGCAGTTGCATTACATGCTATAAGTAAAATATATTTACAAGTATAGAAATATAAAAATTATTCCATAGATTTATATATAAAAAAAATATATATTGAGTAGCATGTTGTATATTTGTTAATGTATTGAGTTTTTATACAATAATATCTTTTTATTTCATACAACCTACAACTTATACTTTTTCATCTGGTTTTTATATTTTTCCTTATATATTTTTGGTTAAAATGAAACATGTTTGAATAATTTATACGTACACAGAAAAAAATATTTCAAATAATTTTTTAATAAAATTATTAATTAACTTTATATTGGAATTTAATTATATGATTTATTAATATAATTAATTTTCTAATTGGTTTACAGTTTTGTTTTTTAATAAATTGACAGCTGGTAATAAAATATAAAGAAAAATTAAAGATTTATATATAAAAGTACAGAAATAAAATAAATTTAAGTAAATTTTCAAAAATTTTCAGCTCATTGCATCTATTTAAGGAAAAGAAGTAATAATAATATCAATTATTCTAGTTATTAATATTATCATTTTGATGATTGGAGCAAAATCAATTAAAAATTAATTAATATTACAAATTTCGTAATTGAAGTCTATTTTTACTTTTTTCTGTGTATGTATAAAGTATGTACATATGGGCAATTCACTTTTTACATTTGCCTTTATGAAACCGACCTTCAACCTCAAATATTTTTTTAAATTCAGACTTTTTTAAAAAACTTTTGATGCAGTTATATTAACAACACTTTTTGCTGTACCAGAAAAAAAAATTCAAGACCTGATACGGTTCCATGTGGTGGCGACAAAGCACCCAAAGTCAAATATTCCAAAAAAAAAGTGTTTGAAACTAACAAGTTTTTTTATTTCTTTTTATTGCTGTAGTCACGGATTTTAGCATAAATGTCCAATTCTTTTAATGTACACTATAAACACTTGTAGAAAAAGACCAGCATGGATTTAATTAGCGTGCAATTAACCAGTGTCAAATTGTGTTGTGCATAAGTCGTAAAACCAAATTTTAAAAAATTTATAAATATTGTAGTTTTTTCACCGGGGATTTTACGCCGTTTCGGATATTTCAAAATTCAAAACAGAGCCTAATAGCTCTTGAATTTTTGCATCGATTGATATATATCTCGTTAATGTGCCCTCAACAGAAATGCTGTAGGAGGTACCCAAACTTGGAGAGACAAAAACGTGAATGGCTCCAAAAGGTGCATTTTTCGCGAGGCACACTCGCAACGTTATTTCAGTGAAGCTGTAGTATAGCATTATCAAAGAAGGTTTCCAAATGACATTTAAAAATCATTGTGGCGTTTTAAAATATTAATTTGCTAAACGTGTATAGCTATTTTAAATAATTCAGCAATTTTGTATATTTTGTTATAGCGGATGTTGGCGTTATAAATTAATTTTAAACTGAAATAAGTTCCTATGTAAAATTTTACTTACGCAGAAAATATAATTTCACTAAAAATATTCATCAACGGTTTTCATGGGCTAAGACAGCGATGTTTTCAGTTTAACATTAATCGTCGAGGCACACCCAAGGCGCTAATTAAAATTAGCGATGATATATGTCAATCTGTAGCTGCTTTAATACGATACATCAAAATCAATATGGCGTTCGAAAAAAGTAAGATTTTGCATTTAATGCAACTTTAGAGATTCGAGTAAGTGCAATTAAAATATGCATATAAATGACATTGTCTTATGACTTATTTAAAAAAAAAATATGAATTTTGCAATAAATGGATGAATATAAACAAGACTACATCATTAAAAACTGAATATTGCAAATTTTATAAGAAGGTTTAATAATTATTAAATCGCTAATATATCCCCGAATACTTAACATATCGCAATATTTTTAATTTGTATTTTAGATGCAGCATTGTAGAGTACATAAGTGCAATAATTTTTGATTTAGGGCTATAAATAGAATTTTGGCATTTTTTTTAAATTTTATCTTAAACCGCCATAAAATTGATGCCGTTCACTAGAGCCAAGGAATATTGGTACTAAACATCGTTGACGTGCCATTAAAAAATTTTCGAAATTTTTTAGAACATCAAAAGTAAACGAGTTTGAAGAATTACCCATATACGTTTTATTTTTTTTTTTTTATAAATAATAATTTATGTATGTAGTTGTATGGGTGTGTTTGCCATTGAATTAAAAATTTCGAAGAACTTACCACAAGTAGGTGATACTAAACATTAATGCTTGTTTTAAGTAAGTAGCTTTAGGGGTACTCTTCATTGAATATAGGTACTTATAACACTGTGCAACAATTTTCAAAAAATGTGTGCACACATGAAAAAATGTATACATGCATGGAACTATATCTATCTTCTTATATTTATATATAAAAAAAAAAGAATGACAGAGTGATTGACTGACTGATTTACTAGGTGATTCATTATCGCACAGCCCAAACGGTTAAAACTAGAGGGATGAAATATGGACTGTGAATTGTACTCCTACCGAATAGTTTCATTAAGAAAAATTCGAATGTTTAGGGGGAAAAAAAGCTTAAAAACGGATAAAATCAGTAACCTTATATCTCCTAAACTAATAGATATACAAACGAATTTAAAAAAGTATCATTATTCATTTAAAAAATAATCGGATAGGTGTCTGGTACTTTTTTGAATTTCGGGTCTTTTAGGGAGAAAACGGGTAAAAACTGTAATTTGATACTTTTTTTGGCACCCTATCTATCTTTTAATCCAGTAAGTATAGATATAAAATATGCATCAAATAAGTACCTTATAGAAAATTGGCGAATACAAGTTAGGTACTTATTGAAAATTCGAACGTTTAAGGGGTAAAAATCGTACCTGATTTTAGTACTTTTTTCACAAAATAGTTTTTTCTTTTTACTTACACATACAACATATGAATATTTTAACATTAGATCCCAGTAAAATTTAGAAATTCATTGAAATACAATCTTTGTTACATTAAGGGCGAAATAAGAAGTACCAAAAAGGGGATAAAACCTTAAATTTAATTTTATTCAAATTAAATAATGCATTTTTATTATATTAAATTTAGAGACATGAGCTTAAGTACATGTAGTCCTAAGTGAGTGAGAATTCACAAGAGGGGAATTTGTGGTACTTTTTTGATCTTTTAATGGTACTTTTTGAATTTTCTATAATATTGAACTTAGAAACATGAAATTAGAGTTATATGATCCTAAGTGAATGAGAATCCATAACAGGGAACTTTTTTGGAACCTTTTCATTCGTCTAATGGTACTTTTTGAATTTTCTAATTTTCGTTCTTCCATGGTACTTTTTGAATTTTATATAATATTGAACCTACAAATATGAATATATGGTCCAAGTCAATGAGAATTCAGAAAAGAGGATTTGTGGTACTTTTATTCTTCTAATGGTACTTTTTGAATTTTCTATAATATTGAACTTAGAAACATGAAATTAAAGACTGGGTCCCAAGTGAATGAGAATGCATGACAGGGGACTTTGTGGTACTTTTTCATTATTCTAATAGTACTTCTTGAATTTTATACAATATTGAACTTAGAAACATGAAATTTAAAACATATGGTCCCAAGTGAATGAGAATTCATAACAGGGGACTGGTACTTTTTCATTCTTCTAATGGTGCTTTTTGAATTTTTTATGATATTGAACTTAGAAACATGAAATTAAAAATATATGGTCCTATGTGAACAATAGTTGAGAAAAGAGGATTTGTGGTACCTTTTTGATCTTTTAATGGTGCTTTTTAAATTTTCTAAAATATTGAACATGGAACATGAAATTAAAGATATATGGGACTTAAGTGAATGAGAATCCATGAGAGGGTACTTTGTGGTACATACTTTTCGTTATTATATTACTCTTTGAATAATACTTATGTAATAATAATTAACTATTAAGCATGGAATTAAAGATATATCGTTCTGTGTTTAGTTTGGTAGTTTTTGAACAATAAAAATGTAAGAAACTGGTAACTAAAATATTTAAATATTTATTGTACGTCATGCTGACAGAACACCAATATTACAACTGTTCCCACGGGTGATAGGAATCATAGTTGAATTTTACGGGTTTCTTAATTTTTGGTATTTCATTTTGTATTTTTTTTTTTTTGTTTCTTTTAATAAAAAGGGTACCAAGTTTTTATTTGGTTTTATCTGTCAAGATCGGCTTAAATGCTTTATACTTAAAAGTTTATCTATGTTTGTTAGTCTGTCTGTTCTAAAATTTTGTTTTGATACTTTTATTTTATTTCAATACAATGGGGTAGCAAAGCGCCCCTAAATATGCTTTTAGAAATTTACTTTCACATAAGTGTAAATTATTTAAAAATTTTAGTGCATTATAACATATTTTAGGGGCTCATTTTGAAAGACTAAATGGATGAAAATTCTGCATCTAATTATTTTGTTTCTTCAATTGCACTTCAAAAGGGAAATTTGACATTCCGGGGAAAAACTGAGTATGTAGTTTTGCTATATATGGTCTCTTGTGTAATGCATATTTCGTTTTATTTATTTAATTTTTTTTTTTTTTTTTTTTTTTTTTTGTATGAAAATGTTTGTTGCAGGGTGTAATATATAAAAATATTATATGTGCACATTTATATATATTTAATACAAAGAACATATATATTTACATACATATATACAAGTACTTATTATTTTCTCTGCTTGCATAAGTAGTTCAAAAATTCTATTCTATATCTTAGAAGCATGAAAGTATTATAAAGGTTATTTGCATTTTAAGATGGGTGAAAAATTAGTTAACACAAAAGTATTTTTATTTTTCTTTGGAAATACATAAACCAATATTTATTATTTTAATATCTACAGGTGATAATGCTGAAGAAATTAGGTTAGATAATTCATAGAGTTGGAAATGATTTATTTTTTAGAAGCCTTTATTGTTTTATTTAAATTCAAAAAGTTTTAAATCTAATTAGTAATGCACTGCTATATAAACATACTAGTCTATAGTTAGTATAGGTTAGTGAAATTTGTTAAAGATGTTTTTAATTCTTATTAAAAACATGCAAAGTTCACATACTTCATATACTCGCAATACTGCCATCTGATATTACTTCGATAAAGAATTCAGCCAACGCTGTTATTCTTTGATTCGCTTGTTACTTCAGGACTTTCTTTGAACTTCGAGGCTGAAGTTTAATGACTCTTATGAAGCTTTAATTTTTATCGCTTTGTTTGCATTCAATTGGGCGATGTCCAAATGTCTACGATGTTTACTTCCTCAGGCTAAAAGTGTGGTACCTTAGCCAATAATTTTAGTAGCCTTTAAAAATAAATACAGGTCAGAATTCCAATTTCAGTGAAATACTTATATACACATTATTTTTGAGTCTGCAAGTGATTATTTGAATCGGAAAAAGAACTCTATCTCCCATAAATTCTGAATCTGCAATAACATTTTCAGCTGAAATATTGGTCTGGATTTTTAAAATAGAAGGATATGCCGTCGAAATCCGAAACTTTGCAGACATATTACTTTGGACTCAAAAATCGGAGCAAGGACATGTCTAACTCTCATATATACTAAAATGAAAAAAACTCATTTTAACAGTAATTTTAAAGTAATACGTTTTAATATAACGAAATATTATAATTTAAAGAATTTGTGTAAGAAAAATTATTTTTTAAAAATATTTTTTTAGTTTTGTCAAAAACTAGGAAGTAATCAAAAAATGTTTATAATTTTTTATATCTATATTCATCAAACTCATGTAATTTTTGTATAACAAAAAATGCTTTGTATTTAGCGCCATCTTGAGGATGGTAGGATTTTATGGTTGTCTGTAAATTATATTATGGTTACTTGTAGCACCATAATATGGTTGAATCAGAATAAAAATATTGTTGATCTGCAACCATATTTTTGTTGCACATACTCTTAATTCATGTATACAGCAATAATATGGTTGAATGACAATACAAATTATTGTTGATCTGCCACCATATTTTTGTTGTATATGTACTTCATGTAAACAGCAATAATATGGTTGAATCAAAATAAAAATACTTTAAGCTTTTTGGTATTTATACCCTACACCACCATAGGTGGTTGGAGTATTATGCGTTTGTGTTGATGTTTGTAACGCACAGGAAAATTATTGGACCCCCACCTCTAAGTATACCGTTCGACTCAGAATCACTTTCTGAGTCGATTTAACGATATCCGTCCTTCCGTCTGGCTGTCTGTCCACGTAAATCTTGTGAACAAAGTACAGGTCGCAATTTAGAAGATATCTTGATGAAATTTGGCACGAACATTATTTTGACACAAGGACGAAGCGTATTGAAATTGGTTATGATCGGTCCATTATTTCACCTAGCCCTCCATACAAATGTCCTCCCGGAATAGGGGTTTAACGAAGGATGAATCCTGTGTGATTTCAATATCATTCGAAAACAAACTTAAATATTTTTGTTGTGTATTTGGCTAATAATTTTCTTTATTTTTAGCACTCCGAAGATAACCTATTATGTAGTTTTCTTTGCATATTATGCATTTAAAATATTTTCAAATTCTAAAACACTTATGCAAAATATTTTTTTCTAGTTTAAAATAAAATATTAAAATAATTCACTTTTTTAAATATGCGTTTAGTATATTTTCTAATATATTTTTAACACACTAACAGAAAAGCACACTAAACTGAAAAAAAAAAAAATAGTAAGCATACTTATTGTAAAGTTCTAATTATGTATATTTGTTGCCAATACAAAACAAACATTTTATTGTCAATTCAAAATTACAAACAAAATGAAATTGAAAAAACATTCGGCTGTGCCGAATCTTTGATACCCTTCACCATATTACCATCTCACTATCTTATCGACATCATATTACCATATTACCGACAAATAATAAAATTTTCGCCTTAACGTATGCTTTCATATTTTCACATATTTAAATCTAAATTTTTTTCAAATTACGAAAATTTTTTTTATGTGTGTATATACAAACTGACTGCATATACAAAGAACAACAACAACACTGTTATTCATTATATTACTTCTGTTGCTAACTAAACTACTTGTCTTATAGGCGAAAACGTCACTAATAGTCATTACAATGCTTAATATACATGTTTGTGTATGTATTTATGTATATTCTTAACAGATATGTTTTAGTTTAAAAAAAAAAATAAACAACTACAATTCCATATCTATTTATTTTTGTACAGACTGCATATACAAAGAACAACAACACTGTTATTCATTATATGACTGCTGTTTCTAACTAAACTACTTGTCTATACAAAAAACAAAAAACGTCACTAATAGTCATTACAATGCTTAATATACATGTTTGTGTGTGTATTTATATTCTTAACAGATTTGTTTTTGGGCCAGAACTCTGTTGATTATGAACGAATTTGGTTTATTAAAAAAAAGCGAAATTTTATAAAAACATTTATGACTGATCTATATAAAAATAAAAATCTGTAGCTTGAACAAGGGATTCAAAAATAAAAAATTCGTTTTCCCCGATATCTCAGTTATTACTGAACCGATTTATTTCATTTTTTCAGAACAAAAATTCAGAAAATAATTTCCGATCCCCCTTTAAAAATTCGAAGTCCCTGGTATATGCAGAGGCTTCAGAAACTGAAAAACCGGTTCCAAAAACCGGTTTTTAAAGCATATCTCCGCCATTTATAAGCCGATCCTGCTGATTCAAAAAACCGAAATTTTATAAAAATATTTTTGACCGATCTGTATAAAAATAAAAATCTATAGCTTAAACCAGGGCTTCAAAAAATAAAAAATGCGTTTTGTCCGATATCTCAGTTATTATTGAACCGATTTATTTCATTTTTTCAGAACAAAAATTTAGAAAAAAGCTCCGAGACTTCTTTCTAAAAACGAAGTCCCTAGTATATACAGAGGCTTTAGAAAATGGAAAACCGGTTCTAAAAACCGGTTTTTTTAACATATCTCCGTATTGTATGAACCGATCTTGCTGAATTCCAATAGCAAAACTTCGAAAGCATTTCCGATCGTTTGATATATATATTATATATGTCAGTTATCGGTGGGCTTCATAAACGCCATTTCAACCGACACACGGACGGACGGACATGGTCCTATCGTCATCATTTCTTACAAGGATCCCGAAAATGTCAACTTTTTTGCTCTCCGACGAAAATTGTGGGAATTACAAACGGAATGACAAACTTATATATACCCTTTACACCTTTGGTGAAGGGTATAATGATATATTTAGGTATTGAAAATAAATTTTTTGCTCATTAACAAAAATAATGTGGTTCTAAGTTAAATATATTGCTTAACATGTTGTGCCAACAATATAATTATGAATTGAGAACAAACGTATAATTGCTACAACAAAATTGTTTTTAAAACAATTCGATGAAAATAATATTGTTGGGGCAACCGTATTGCGAAATGTTTCTTCTCTGTGTGTACATATAAAAAATGTTAAATAGTTGCGTATCGCGTGAGAACTACAAATTGTTATTTAGGAACTGATGGATTATTCGAAATGATCGGTGTTCAATAATATTTATTAAAAAATAATGTACAATAATTTTTTTCTGTGTATGTTAACATTAGGAATTCTTTGAAATTGATGTAAATTTAGGAAATCAGACACATTTTCAATTTAAAACTTTTTAAACTATATAAACAGTAAAAATTCTTCATAAAATTTAGTAAAAAAAAATAAAAATGTTTAAGTTTTAAATAAAAAATGTGTGTAAATTTGAGTCAAAAAAATATATATTTTTGCCAAACAGAAAACAAAAAAAAATAATAAATTATCTCAAAAATAAAATTTTCTTTAAGAACATATAATAATTTTCACTATTCTAAAAGTTACCTTAGTGGAAATGTTTAGCAAATTTAAAACGAGCCCAATTACCCAATAGGGCTAAGTTCAGATCCTTCAGAATTTGAGTTTATCAACTATTATTTCTTGCAATTAATGTGGACGTTATAGGCATTTATTTATTTATTTATTTATTTATTTATTTATTTATTTATTTATTTATTTATTTATTTATTTATTTATTTATTTATTTATTTATTTATTTATTTATTTATTTATTTATTTATTTATTTATTTATTTATTTATTTATTTATTTATTTATTTATTTATTTATTTATTTATTTATTTATTTATTTATTTATTTATTTATTTATTTATTTATTTATTTATTTATTTATTTATTTATTTATTTATTTATTTATTTATTTATTTATTTATTTATTTATTTATTTATTTATTTATTTATTTATTTATTTATTTATTTATTTATTTATTTATTTATTTATTTATTTATTTATTTATTTATTTATTTATTTATTTATTTATTTATTTATTTATTTATTTATTTATTTATTTATTTATTTATTTATTTATTTATTTATTTATTTATTTATTTATTTATTTATTTATTTATTTATTTATTTATTTATTTATTTATTTATTTATTTATTTATTTATTTATTTATTTATTTATTTATTTATTTATTTATTTATTTATTTATTTATTTATTTATTTATTTATTTATTTATTTATTTATTTATTTATTTATTTATTTATTTATTTATTTATTTATTTATTTATTTATTTATTTATTTATTTATTTATTTATTTATTTATTTATTTATTTATTTATTTATTTATTTATTTATTTATTTATTTATTTATTTATTTATTTATTTATTTATTTATTTATTTATTTATTTATTTATTTATTTATTTATTTATTTATTTATTTATTTATTTATTTATTTATTTATTTATTTATTTATTTATTTATTTATTTATTTATTTATTTATTTATTTATTTATTTATTTATTTATTTATTTATTTATTTATTTATTTATTTATTTATTTATTTATTTATTTATTTATTTATTTATTTATTTATTTATTTATTTATTTATTTATTTATTTATTTATTTATTTATTTATTTATTTATTTATTTATTTATTTATTTATTTATTTATTTATTTATTTATTTATTTATTTATTTATTTATTTATTTATTTATTTATTTATTTATTTATTTATTTATTTATTTATTTATTTATTTATTTATTAACAGCTACAATATTTATGGTTTCTCTTTGTGCCACCATGATTTTGAGGGGTCTTTGGGGCCAAAATTAAAATTGTACTTTGCTATGACCATGTGAATTTTCATTTAAATCCAAATAGCCGATGAGAAGCTAAAGAATTGTTTGTGAAAACATTCGATTCTACGTCACTGTGCAGTAATTGCAACATAAGGTAATGAATAACGTTTTTTGTTTTTGTTACTTTATAAAAATCCTTACACTCTATTTGTGTCTCCCTTACTTTGTATCGTATAACTATGGTCTAGTCTACAGTTTAGTAATTTTGTAGTCTTTAGTACGTGTAAAGAATACTCTATAGTCTAGTTTATAGTCAAGATTAGAGAAAACATATATGTCATGGCAAACATATGGTGCTTAAGATTTTTTATTAATATTATGGTCGCTGGAATAATTTATATAATTTCAGCAACCATTTAAAATTTGTGGTAATATAAAACATTAATTTTCGTAACCAAATTAATTTTGTAGTAAACATTACGTAAATTTGTTACAATAATTTAGATTATGCCAAATCTAGAATAAAGTAGAGGAGGAAGTAGAGATTATGTCAAACATATTTTCGGGTTACTACAAAAATAATTTGGTTACGGCAATGAATGTGCAGAGATATGCGAATTCATGTTTCATTTTCTAAACATTCTTCTATTTCCAGAGCTTTTTTAAGCTCTTAGTTGTGGTATAAATAAATTTGACTTTTATTTATAAAACTATTTGTCCTACAAATTCTAACGGATTTAGATTTAGAAATTTCTATCATGGCGCAGAGATAAATGAATTTATAAATATTAAATTTTCAATGCATTTTTATCTTTCCGTTTTGAAGCTCCCATAAGAAATTTCTAACAGGGAGCGGTAACCAGCGTATTAAAATTTTTATAAAACTAATCGTCATATAAATCCTATCGGAGACAAACTTTGAAATATTCGAAGATTCACAAATTTTTTATTAAGTTTCCTAAGCGTATTTTCCCTTTCCAGAGCTCTCCAAAAGATGGCATAAAAATAAAAATTTCGTTAAATTTAAAAATATTCATGCTACAAATCCTAATGGAAAAAAATTTTAAAATTTATATCAGGGAGCAACGGTGAATGTAAATGTCTGTCTATCAGTTTCGGTTTTAGGAAATTTAAATTTACTATAGTAGTTTTTCTCTCCAAATCCTAACTAATTTAATATTTCAATCAGGGAAAGTATTTTCGTTGCTATTTGTGTTTCTTTTTGTTTTTAAAAAGTTTACTAATTAATTACTTGAAGCATTTAAATCCCATCAAATTCTAATAGATTCAAATCCTTAACTTCGATTAGGAAGAGGGAAAGCGTCGAAATATTGTTCATATATTTTTTAAAGATTTTCGGATTAGTTTGTGCATAATTTTATTATTGTAATATTATATTTCCTGCCATTGGCTGGCTTGTACGTTAGTAATTAGTCTATTTTTGGTACTTTAAATCTTAATGTCTAGTCTGATTCTGATTATAAAATTATTATTATTATTGTTATTATTTTATTCTTTAGATTCATAAATTTCACATTTAACATTAAACAATTTTTTGCTATTTTCTTCTTATGGTTTCTTTTTTTGTTTTATTTATTTTTAGTACTTAAACTATAGAATAAAATATTTATAGATTATTTTAGTCTTATACACTTAATAATCCTTTTCCTATACACTTTACTTATTGCTCTTACGCATTCATCCATACACATCTATAAATTACACACATCTAAAGTAAACCTTATAAAAAGGTAATTTATTTAATTTAAGTATAATGGATTTTATTTTTTGCCAAAAGTAAAACTTATGTTCAACTACTTACTAACCAATTGGTCAAGGTTCACAAATTTTGTTAAAATGAAGTAGGAAAAAATAAAAATGAAAACAAAAAAAAACATGAAATTAAACTGAAAATTAAGAAAGAATGAAGAGAATAGAAAATGTAAGAAAATAGCATGAAGAAAGTAAAACATTTATTACAATAATAAATGTATAAAAACATATTTCCTACGTAAACTTAAAATAATCTAATAAAAGTTTTATATATCTTTAAAAGTGCTCTATATGAAGTAGTGGTGGCTGTGAAATAGAGGAACCAGAACTTGTATAACAAAAAATGTTTAAGGGTCCCGCTAAATATTTTTCAGCGTTACGCGTTGGGGTAAAATATATCAATATTTTAATGATCACGTTTTATTTTTTTATGCATTATTCAGGAAAAGGTGACATCAATATTTTATTAATCACATCTAATTTTTCTATTTATTAGTAAGAAAAAAAATGAGCTTTTAGAATAATAAGATGTTTTTTGGCTGAATAATAATGTCCGTCCGTCCGTCTATACATTTAGGTTAAATGGGACGAAAATGACGCTTAATTCAGAAAAAGGTGATCTCCAAATTTTTATGATCACGTTCTATTTTTTCTATTTATTAATTAGTAAAAAAAATGCATTTTTAGAATTCTAAAATATTTTTTGGCTGCATGGCAATGTCCGTCCATCCGTCTATACATTTGGGTTAAATGGGTCGAAAATTGCACTTAAATCAGGGAAAGGTGATATCAAAATTTTAGTACCTTCGATTGGTTTTCATGTTAATCGAAAAGTGGAAAAAAAATATTTCTCCAATTTCAGGATTTGTTTGAAAGAATTCTAATGTCCGTCCATCTGTTCGCCTGTTTGTTAATTTTTGAAAACTTTCCAATTCATAATCGTTTAACTTTTGGCCCAATAAAGATATCGACTCAAAATTTTCTTTGTTCGATACATAATTTAGTTTTTTAACCAACTGTATAAAATATAATAAAATCGGTTGAAAATATTTGGCTATATATAGAAAAAATCTTAACCAAGATCTAGTAAAATTGAGAATATTGAAATTTCAAATGTATATAACTCGAAAAATATATAAGATAAGTAGTAAATGCAGTAATGTTTTCTAAAGGATTTATCAAGGGCTTTAAGAGTATATACAAATTTTGGATATCGGGTAAGGAGCAAAAATTCGCTAGTGGTTAAATTCGATGACACTAGTTCAATGACACCCATTTTGAACCTCCATAGTTCCGCTCCTGAAGCGTATATTGAATCCTGTTTCTAAACTAAAAATGATATCATCCTTTGCTACGTCGATTAGAAGTTACAGATTTATTTTGATTCTTCCCTACTGTTTCATTCTTAATAAAGCAAAATAAATTTCTGCATTTAAGCTGTTTTTTGTATGAAATCTACAGGAGTTGTTTTTTAATTATTTTCTCAAATCGGGCTTCATATGCGCAAGATTTTTTTCCTAATATTAAAGTGTACAATATAGACTATTTTTCTGAAAATTTTTGGAACAAACATCCTGTAACATTTTAAGTTGCATTCCATGAAAGTTGAAAATTAGTATATTTTAGGACAATTTTCAAAAAAATAACAAAAATATTAGGACAAATATAATTTGCAAATATTTGAAGAAAAAACACTTAAATATGTGAAGTTGATGGTTTCATTTTAAAATTTTACCTTAGAAAACTTTTTATTTAAAATAAATACACTGAAATCTGATGAAAATTGAATTTTTTACTATTTTTCAAAAATGTAAAAATATTCTTAACTTTTACAGCTTCTAATAAGAAAACAGCATAACCTAGCCTAAAGATTTTAACTTATATTAATAAATAATTTTGTCTATTTTTATTTGGTACCCAATTTTATTACAAAATTTTAAATTTTAAAATTCAATTAAGCGCCACTTTTGACACATTTTACCCCAACGTGCGTTAGAAGAAATCCCTTTGCATTAGAAACATATTTATTGTGATTGTAATCTGTAGTATATAGTAATAGTTTTCCTAATATAAAAATGTTTTAATTTTAGGGTCAATTTATAGTCTACTTTGATTTGTCTTTAAAACTTTTCGTTTGATCAATTATAATTTTTTCTTTTCTATCTTTGTCTTTTGCTATTTATTCTTTATATAAGGATACTCTGCTATAATATTTACACAAAATTTACACAAGTTTTTATTTGCTAGTTTACTAAAAGTTTTCTGATTCTATTCAATATAAATATAAGTATGAAAATATTTATGTAGTCTAATATTATAAGTTTGATTAGTTTTTAATTGAATCAAATTTATTACTATTCATCTTTAAACTATGGTTATGTATGTATTTGAAGGCATACATATACATATTTATATTATATAGGAGTGTATACATATATGAGCATTTCCACTTCATTTCATTTATTAAGTTATAGTTGCAAAACTAACACAACTTTACCTTTTTTTCAAAATATGTATGAGTAAATAAATGTGGATATATGAACATGATATATACATATGTACATTTATGCATACATGTATGTGGAGTATATTTTTTACGTATTATGGTTTCAAAGTTTATTTAGCAGTTAGTAAAATAGTTTCAATTCCTCTTTATTTTATTTTTTTAAATTAAATAAATGAAGTTTATGAATTTTATATAAATATTTTTTTTCTTTTAATTTTTTAAATCAAAACTTACTTACTTTTTCTTTAAACAATTTTATAATTGCTGCCCAATTTATTGACAGCTTTCATAAACACATTACTTGACAGACACTTAAATATTTATTCATTGTTACTTTATATAGGAAAATTTATTTTCACAAAAATTGCTTACTTGTTTCTAACAACAGTAATGGGAAATATTATATAAAAGTTAAAGTTTAGAGACTAAAATTAGATAAAAAGCTCTCAATTATATTAAGCACTTTTTATATTATTGATTTGACTGCAGACTAGACTATAAACTAGACTATAGACTAGACTATAGACTAGACTATAGACTAGACTATAGACTAGACTATAGACTAGACTATAGACTAGACTATAGACTAGACTATAGACTAGACTATAGACTAGACTATAGACTAGACTATAGACTAGACTATAGACTAGACTATAGACTAGACTATAGACTAGACTATAGACTAGACTATAGACTAGACTATAGACTAGACTATAGACTAGACTATAGACTAAACTATAGATTAGACTATAGACTAGACTATAGACTAGACTATAGACTAGACTATAGACTAGACTATAGACTAGACTATAGACCAGACTATAGACTAGATTATAAACTAGACTATAGGCTAGACTATAAACTGGACTATAGACTAGAATATAGACTAGACTATAGACTGGAAGATCTACCATTGATGCAATCCATATGGTAAAGGATATAGTACAAACGGCAATAGAGAGCATGGGAGCAAGAAAACAGTACTGTGCAATAATCACACTAAACGTTAAGAATGTATTTAACTCGGCTAATTGGAGTCAGATAATTCAAACGTTTCTTAAACTCGGAGTCCCATACTTTTTACCAAGATAATAAATAGTTACTTTGTTAATAGAAAACTGTGCTACTCAATGGACGATGGAACCAAAACGTCGGTATTGGGACCCCTATTGTGGAATATCATGTACAACGGTGTGCTCATGTTAGATATACCAGAAGAGGCTACAATAATTGGTTTTGTGGATGATATCGCTGTGAAAGTAACGCTCAGACTTATCGACAAATGGAGCTAATAGCTAACGAAGTAACCATTCGCAACTTGGACGAAGAATGCCGGACTTCAATTAGAAGAACATAAGAACATAATATTAAGATAAAAGTTGACTATAGTCTAGACTATAGACTAGACTATAGACTAGACTATAGACTAGACTATAGACTAGACTATAGACTAGACTATAGACCAGACTATAGACTAGACTATAGACTAGACTATAGACTAGACTACAGACTAGACTATAGACTAGACTATAGACTAGACTATAGACTAGACTATAGACTAGACTATAGACTAGACTATAGACTAGACTATAGACTAGACTATAGACTAGACTATAGACTAGACTATAGACTAGACTATAGACTAGACTATAGACTAGACTATAGACTAGACTATAGACTAGACTATAGACTAGACTATAGACTAGACTATAGACTAGACTATAGACTAGACTATAGACTAGACTATAGACTAGACTATAGACTAGACTATAGACTAGACTATAGACTAGACTATAGACTAGACTATAGACTAGACTATAGACTAGACTATAGACTAGACTATAGACTAGACTATAGACTAGACTATAGACTAGACTATGGACTAGACTATAGACTAAACTATAGACTAGACTATAGACTAGACTATAGACTAGACTATAGACCAGACTATAGACTAGACTATAGACTAGACTATAGACTAGACTATAGACCAGACTATAGACTAGACTATAAACTAGACTATAGGCTAGACTATAAACTGGACTATAGACTAGAATATAAACTAGACTATAGGCTAGACTATAAACTGGACTATAGACTAGAATATAGACTAGACTATAGACTGGAAGATCTACCATTGATGCAATCCATATGGTAAAGGATATAGTACAAACGGCAATAGAGAGCATGGGAGCAAGAAAACAGTACTGTGCAATAATCACACTAAACGTTAAGAATGTATTTAACTCGGCTAATTGGAGTCTGATAATTCAAACGTTTCTTAAACTCGGAGTCCCATACTTTTTACCAAGATAATAAATAGTTACTTTGTTAATAGAAAACTGTGCTACTCAATGGACGGTGGAACCAAAACGTCGGTATTGGGACCCCTATTGTGGAATATCATGTACAACGGTGTGCTCATGTTAGATATACCAGAAGAGGCTACAATAATTGGTTTTGTGGATGATATCGCTGTGAAAGTAACGCTCAGACTTATCGACGAAATGGAGCTAATAGCTAATGAAGTAACCATTCGCAACTTGGATGAAGAATGCCGGACTTCAATTAGAAGAACATAAGAACATAATATTAAGATAAAAGTTGACTAGACTATAGACTAGACTATAGACTAGACTATAGACTAGACTATAGACTAGACTATAGACTAGACTATAGACTAGACTATAGACTAGACTATAGACTAGACTATAGACTAGACTATAGACTAGACTATAGACTAGACTATAGACTAGACTATAGACTAGACTATAGACTAGACTATAGACTAGACTATAGACTAGACTATAGACTAGACTATAGACTAGACTATACCCGCAAGGGTATTCTCAGGAGAGAATAACGGGATTAACGACCCCGCGGACCCTAGTTATGGCAGGAGTGGAGAGCGTGCCAAAATGGCTACAAGTGCTCAGAGAAGTCCTGTAACAGGGCGAGTGGTTACCGCCCTAAAATAGGTAGCCCACCACAAGGGTGCCCTCAGGAGAGGTAAAGTATGGAGAGTAACGACTCCGTGGTTTTCCCTAGTTAGCGACGTAGGAATATCGAGGTGATAATGAAAACTTCGCCGAAAGGCATTAAGGCCAAGCCCAGTACGGTCTTAATTATGGTATTTCTGGAAACAACGGATATGATTAGACGATTCACCGGGCTGACAGATGTGGTATTCTGGAACCTCAGTACGCCGAAGTGACATTCTGCGGAAATGGCTTCCAGGCTAATGCCACAACTGCCTCCGTCCCACTAAAACTTGGCAAGTCTCAGAGTACGTTCAAAAATTGTCACCATTAAGTTGGCGGTACAGGTTCGGATGACATTCCCCGATTAGCGCGGATCCGGCTCTGGCAAAAAGTCTCATAAGGACCTTATGTCAACCCTAGCATGGCCTCCCTGCTTGCAAAGATAACCATGGGATTTTGACGCGACTGTACAACAATTGGAGATAGCGGCTTTGAGTTGGGACCTATCAGAATGAGTAACAACATCAATAACAACAACAAAACTAGTATGGAGCTAGCGATTGACTCCGAATCCCCCTTCAGGAGAAGCTCGGTAATTGCTAGATCGCCCGAGAAAAAAGTGGAAGAACAGGTAGAAGACCTAAAGGAAAAGGACACCTCCCCCGATGGCCTTACAAAATTAGGCGAACTTATTTCGTCTCTGATGGAGTTCGTAAAAACGAAGAATAATGTTCATCATACCATTAAGGAGCAGGTGCGGAAAATAAGAGCTACGTATACTACGGCAGTGGATGAATTACGTAGCAATAGAACAGGTGTTACTAAAAAAGGCGAACAGGCAACCCAAACTTCGCCAAGACCACTAAAAGTGGCTGCAGTAGCAAACAAAAGGAGTAGAGAACAAAATGAGGAGTCGCCAGGAGCAAAACCGAGGAAAAGAAGGAAGCAGCCATCAAACATAGAAGCAGAGAATATAAATTCAACACCATTCCAACATGAAGTAGAAAGTGTTGCGCCAGCACCGGCTTGGACTAAAGTAGTCCGGAAAAAAAATTCACAGCAAAGGAGAACTAGGCCGAATGCCTTGATAATATCAACAAAAGGTGAAGCTACATACGCAGACATTCTACGTAAGATAAAAGCTGACCCGGGTCTCAAAGATTTTGGTGAGAAGGTCAGAAGAATTCGCAGGACACAGAATGGCGAATTACTACTGGAAGTGAACGCTTCGAGCAAGGAAGAGACAGGGAAGTTTAATGAACTTGTAGAAAAATCCCTTGACGGAAGTGCTGAAATAAGGGCAAAAGTAAGTGAGACACTAATCGAATGCAAGGATCTGGATGAAGTTACAACGGAAGCGGATATCTGCGCTGCGTTGGTGAACCAACTCAACATCCCCGACTTGGACAGGAGTGCGGTTAAAAACATTCGCAAGGCGTACGGTGGCACACAAACTGCTAGGATTAGCTTACCGGATGCTGCCGCCCAGAAAGCCTTGCAAATCGGGAAACTCAAGATAGGGTGGTCAATATGCCGCGTGCGTGAACCTGTGATACTGAAGCGCTGCTTCAGGTGCCTTGAGTTCGGGCACATAGCGGGTGCCTGTAAGAGCAGTTACGACAGATCAAAATTATGTCGAAAATGTGGCGAGGCAAATCATATTGCAAAAGACTGTACATCTAAAACAAGATGTATGTTCTGTGTGACCAATAAAGAGGAGGAGACCGGACATATAGCAGGAAGTGTCAAATGCCCCGTCTTTAAAAAGGCCCTTAGCCTACGTATGAGATGAAGGTCTTACAATTGAACCTAAATCACTGTGCAGCGGCTCAAGATCTTCTTAGCCAAACAATCCGAGAGATGGATATAGATGTGGCGATAATATGTGAACAATATAAAAACATATCACACGGTGTATGGGAGAAGGATGACACGGGAAAAGCGGCAATATGGTCATGCGGTAATTTTGCTTTCCAGGAATCGATGAGAACTCCCGTTAAAGGATTCGTTAGAGTTAAGATAGAAGGGATATATATTTACAGCTGCTACATTTCACCAAACGTCTCATTGACTGAGTTTGAAACATACATAGACGGACTTGTTGCTGATGCTTCGAACTACAACCCGAAGATTATTGGAGGAGACTTCAATGCTTGGGCAGTTAATTGGGGATGTAAATCGACTAATGCAAGGGGTCGTATACTTCTAGAAGCATTTGCCCAATTGGACTTAGTACTCTGTAACATGGGAGATGCACAGACGTTTAGAAGAGGAGATACAGGATCAGTAGTCGACCTAACATTCGTAAGTCCTACTCTGGCAAAGGAACTTAATTGGTACGTCAGTGAACACTATACCTATAGTGATCACCAGGCAATTATCTTTTCGGTATTGACCGGAACTACGGTGTCGACAATTCCAAAGGAGGCAATCGCTACTTCAGGATGGGCACAAAAAAAACTGGACTCAGATATATTCCTAGCGGAGTTTAGTTCGCGCGTAACATCGATAACAAACAGAACAGGATATAACCTAATTACGGACGCTTTGAAGAAAGCATGTGATGCAGCTATGCCTAGAAGAAGGCAATCAGATAAAAGGAAACCAAACTACTGGTGGAACGATGAAATAGCAGAACTTCGAAAAAAATGCCTTAGAGCAAGAAGGTTATTCCAAAGGGGTACTTCAAGAGAGGATTATAACTCAAGGAGGCAAACTTACCAATTAGCGAGGCGCGATCTCCAAACGGCAATAAAAAAGAGTAAGCGAGAAAACTTCAAAAAACTCTGTAGAGAAGTGGACTTAAACCCTTGGGGAAACGCATACCGGATAGTAATGTCAAGTCTCAAAGGTCGAAGGACCCCACAGGTCACATGCCCAAGCCTTCTTGGAAAAATAGTAGAAGTACTTTTTCCAAACGGGGAACCATACAGGGTGAACACGATACAAGTCCAGGAAACGATAATAGAAGAAGTAACGGAGAATGAAGTCCTGCAAATTTGTTCAAGCATCGGTGATAGCAAGGCACCAGGTCCGGATGGCATTCCGAATAAAGCACTTAAATTGGCTCTAATGGATAAACCGCAGATCTTTGCAAATGTCTTCAATATTTGTCTACGCAATGGAGAATTTCCTGAAGTCTGGAAGAAACAAAAGTTGGTTCTGATACCAAAACCCAACAAACAACTAGGAGAACCATCATCTTACCGACCTATATGTTTGCTAGATACGCTTGGGAAGGTTCTGGAAAGGATTATTTATAACAGACTGCTGCCTGCAGTAGAAAGTGCGAATGGACTATCAGAAAGACAATTCGGATTTAGAAAAGCAAGATCAACGATAGATGCAATTGTGCGTTCAATAGTGCAGGATGGAACCATATCATGCTATCCCTTAGTAATCTAGGGGTCCCTGCCTACATTTTGAAGATACTCGGTGACTACTTCACGAACAGAACTCTGTGGTATAATACAGATGTTGGAATGCGATGCTATAAAACTACAGCAGGAGTCCCACAAGGATCAGTATTGGGCCCACTTCTTTGGAACGTAATGTATAACAAGGTACTGGAGTTAAATATACCTGATGAGGCGAGTATTATTGGTTTTGCTGACGATATCGCCATTGTTATCCGTGCGCGTTTCTTGGACGAAGTGGAAATGTATGCGAATGACACAATTCGCATCATAAAGGATTGGCTTCAGAAAACAGGTTTGGAGCTTGCGGATCACAAGACAGAGGCAGTACTAATTAGCAGTCGAAGGAAAAAGGAGTCAGTAAATATAAAAGTAGGGACAGCAGATATTAGATCAAAAACATCTATTAAGTACCTAGGAGTAATGATTGACGAAAGACTTAATTTCAAGGCACATATGGAATATGCATGTGAGAGAGCGGCAGCGGTAAACAACACCCTCAGCCGTATTATGCCGAATGTGGGAGGGCCTAGGCAAAGTCGTAGATTGCTTATCTCTAGAGTGACTACATCCATATTGATGTACGGAGCGCCAATCTGGGCGAAGTCAATTAGGAGCATATCCCGGAAAAATGTTCTATCACTTTTTCGTCAATGCTGTCTCAGAGTTTGCAGCGGTTACAGAACAGTGTCACTGGATGCAATATGTGTAATAGCTGGAACAATCCCTATGGACCTGGCTGCAGATGAGGCATGTAGAGTACATGCTGCCACGGATGGAAATAGCGCTGAGGATAGACGAGAAATAAAGTCTATTGAAAGAAATAGGACTATGGAGAAATGGCAAAGAAGATGGGAGAATACACAAAAAGGGCGATGGACCTTTAGATTGATTCCAGTATTAAGAACATGGATGGAACGCAAACACGGGGAGGTTAACTACTATCTCACTCAATTTTTCTCAGGACACGGGGGATATAGAGGCTACCTGTTTAAATACGGACATGATGATTCGCCAAACTGTCCACTATGTATGGAAGTGGAAGATGCTGAGCACGTAGTGTTCAAATGTCCTAGATTTGATGACAGTAGACATACACTGGAGAATGAAATTGGAAGAGTTATTACACCGGAAAATATGGTGAACGTAATGGCAGTTTCAGAAGAAAGATGGCAGTTAGTTTCGAACTACATAACTCAAGTACATATGGAACTAAGCATAGAAGAGAAGCGACGAAAGTCAGGAACAGGAGTTCTAGAAGATGTAGCTGTAGCATAGATGCTAACCAGCCCCGCGATGTAATACTTAACGGCAGTGCCGCGGGGAGAGTGGTTGAAGAATGGGAAGGCGGTTTAGTGAGTAGGCGACAACCAACACCTGGTCGACGAACAACATCTAGTCGAATATCACATAATGAATAACTATTCATATCTTCCGAAGATTCCGCACCCCATTACAAAAAAAAAAAAAAAAAAAAAAAAAAAAAAAAAGACTAGACTATAGACTAGACTATAGACTAGACTATAGACTAGACTATAGACTAGACTATAGACTAGACTATAAACTAGACTATAGACTAGACTATAGACTAGACTATAGACTAGACTATAGACTAGACTATAACTAGACTATAATTAGACTATAATTAGACTATATACCAGACTATAGACTAGACTATAAACTAGACTATAGGCTAGACTATAAACTGGACTATAGACTAGACTATAGACTAGACTATTGACTGGAAGATCTATCATTGATATAATCCATATGGTAAAGGATATAGTACAAACGGCAATAGAGGGCATGGGAGCAAGAAGTCAGTACTGTGCAATAGTCACACTAGACGTTAAGAATGTATTTAACTCGGCTAATTGGAGTCAGATAATTCAAACGTTTCTTAAACTCGGAGTCCCAAATTATTTAACAAAGATAATAAATAGTTACTTCGTTAATAGAAAACTGTGATACTCCATGGACGATGGAACCAAAACGTCGGTATTGGGACCCCTATTGTGGAATATCATGTACAACGGTGTGCTTTTGTTAGATATACCAGAAGAGACTACAATAATTGGTTTTGTGGATGATATCGCTGTGACAGTAACGGTCAGACTTATCGACGAAATAGAGCTAATAGCAAACGAAGGAACCATTCGCAACTTGAATGAAAAATGCCGGACTTCAATTTGAAGAACCTAAGACGCAAGTAGTCTTATATAGTAGGAAAATATTAAGATAAAAGTTGAAAGTTACGAGGTGATATCTAAATCAAGCCTTTAGTACTTAGGAGTATTGATAGGTGCAAGGCTAAACTTTAAACCAAATGTTGAAGGACACGGGCAATGTCGATCCTATTTTTTCGGAAGCTTAAGCCTGCTGCGAGGAAAGTCCTCTCAGTATATAGGTTATGTGGCTTGCGGGTGTGCAGAGCATTCCGAATGGTCTCTAATGAGGCAGCGTTTGTTATAGCGGGAATGATTCCTATAGACATCCTAGGCGATGAAGCAAAACGTTTCTATGATCGTAAGAAAAAAGGAGAGCAAAATACTAAAGCAATACGTAAACTAGAGAGAGATACATCTCTACGACTATGGCAGTCCCGATGGGTGGGAAATCTGAAAGAAAGGTGGACATATAAACTCATACCAAAAATCTAAGTATAAATATACAGAAAACATAGAGAAGCCAATTATTATTTAACACAATTCATATCTGGACAGGGAGGTTTTAGAAGCTATTTACGGACTTAATCAAACTTCATTATAGACACAAATTTATTACCAAACAATTTTTCGTTTGGCTCTACTGTGTGTTGATTCAATATTGACACTAAATGGTGTCTTTTCGAGCACCTAAGTGGTTGATTTTTCTCTGAGTGTAAAATATGGATTTAAGTATAGACCAGTGTAAAAGTTTTCCGTGAATTAAATATTTAGTATTCTAAATTCTTCTTGATAGTACCTAACAAAAACCAAATAATCTTATACAAAAATTAGCTACTAAAAACCAATTTTGAATTTTAAACTCTACTTTAAATATTTATTTTTTTTAATATTTGTTCTTACTC
The DNA here is from genome assembly GCA_951394005.1 of Protophormia terraenovae. Lineage (NCBI taxonomy): Eukaryota > Metazoa > Arthropoda > Insecta > Diptera > Calliphoridae > Protophormia > Protophormia terraenovae. Next base: position 105,864,066 of record OX596077.1, read on the forward strand.
GTTTATTACTCAAATTAACATTCCAACTTTCATAGAAATCGATAAACTTTTTCAATATCAATACTTGTATTCTCGTCATCTTGATTCTTATTTTTTTTTTTTACTTTTTCAAATGCTTGTTTTTCTTTCAACCCACTTGTAAACTTTTGAATAAAAATGTCATTATTATGGGACTAACACACACACAATTATTTATTTGCTAAGTCTTACAATAAACAGCAACAAAAATGTCATCTATATATTTTTGTAATAATAAAGTTTAGAAAATGAGAGAAAAAATATCAATAAAAAGATTGATCAAAATTCTCGTTGCCATCATCATCATCAGCAGCAAGCAACATGAACAACATGTTGATATACGAATATAAAATACAAAAGTACATATGTATGTATATGAATATGTATGTATATGAATGTGTATTTGTATTGCAGTTTATAAAAGTATTACTTACCAAAAGTTTACAACTCAAATACTTGTGTAGCCTTGTATTAGTAAAGGACTAAAGGTTTTTTTTCATACCAAGATGAAAAAATTGTTGGTCTATTAGAAAAATTATATGTGGGAAAATTGAAATCTAGAAATTGCTTAAATTTGAAAAGAGAAAAATAGTAACAGGCAAATAAGAAATTAAAATTTTTAAAAGGATCTGCAAGAATATAAAACTTAGCTATGGCTCGATGTGAAAATATATTTGTAACAATATGAAATTCATTTACATTATACTCTTAGCTAAAAATCAAAACTTTACCCCCTCCCATAAATATTTTCCTTCCCCACCGGCTGTTGCAAACACCATTTGTATACATGCAACAAAGCGAAAAAAAAAAAAAACGGTAAACACATCAGTCGTAAGTAAAACAGCAAAAACCCCGGAAACCAAAAAGAGGTTAAGGTTAGATAAATGATAAATTCACTCAAGTAAGAGGTGGCACTGGAGGTGATGGTGGATAAAACCTCAATCAAACTCTTAAAATTCTAAAAGTTGGACACTATACAACAGAAATAAACAAACCCCACATTTAACCACATGCACACTTACACAGAGACATTTCAGGAGTATACAAACTATCACATTTTAAACAATTTCTAAAGAACAAACAAAAACAATTTGTTTATACAGTGGTGGCCACGAATTTAAGACACGACATGTAACGAACTAAGTTGTGATAATTATTACAACCCTGCAATATAAAATTAGATTTTGTTAATTTTTCAGTGTACCCTGTAATGTTAAGATCAATTACCGTTATTTGGTTTTGTTTGTGTATACATTTTGTTGCTGTTTTTATTATATTTTCGTAAAAACGTGCTTTTGAAGCTGGTCACGAATTTAAAACATATAAGAAATATTTGGTTTTTAAGTGATTTTTTGGTGTTTTTTGAAGCTAAAAGGTAAGTAATGAATGTTTTATTCCATTTAATGTTAGAATACATCAAAATATTTAGTTAGAAATGGCCAGAGGTACTTGGAGTTCGGATGCCGAGCGAAAATTGATCCAACAAATGAATACTGATGGAAAAACAGTAATGGAAATTTCCAAGCTACTAAAATGTTCCAGATCCAAGATTTACAATGCACTGGAAACATCAAGCAACATGGCACTACCAAAAATGTCAAACAGCACCCTAGAGCCCGAAAAACTACACCCAGGGAGGATAGCTTAATTTATAAATCAGCTGCTAAAGATCCTTTCAAGAGCTCAAGTAAAATTAAAAATGAGATTTCATCGGATTTTGGTATTAATATATCGTCCAGGACAATAAGAAGACGTCTGAATGAAAAAAAACTTACGTGGGTGTATTGCACAACGTAAACCACTTGTGTCAAAAAAAAATATTAAATCCCGACTAGCGTTTTCAAGAGAAAATCTCAATAAGCCGATGACATTTTGGAAAAATATACTTTGGAGCGACGAGTCGAAGTTTTGTCGCTTTGGTTCTGATGGAAAACAGTACGTATGGCGTCCTCCAAACCTGGAGCATCACCCAAAGTACACCCTTAAAACGGTTAAGCATGGTGGTGGAAATGTCATGGTGTGGGCAGCATTTTCCTGGCATGGTGTAGGTCCCATTCAGAAGATTATCAATAAAATGGACCAGCATATTTACAAAAACATACTGACAAGCATCATGATACCATTCGCTGAAGACAACATGCCTCTAATGTGGAAATTTATGCATGATAATGACCCTAAGCACACTTCACGCCTAGTGAAGAGTTGCTTAGAGGAAAATAATATCACAGTTCTGAAATGGCCAGCTCAATCCCCGGATCTCAATCCAATTGAGAACTTGTGGAATGATGTTGAGGAGCATGTACGAGCAGTAAAGCCAAAAAATTTGACTGATTTATGGGAAGAAATTCAAAAGGCTTGGTATGCCATTCCAAAGGAGCGCTGTATGGCCTTAGTTGAAAGTTTACCCAGGAGATGCGCTGCTGTGATTCAAAATAAAGGATTTCCCACCAAATACTAATATTGTTTTATGAAGCTGAGCTTTACTTTTGTGAATTAACTTTTATTTTGCCTATGTCCTAAATTCATGACCAGGCTTAAACTTGTATTAATCTGTATAATATGTAAATAAAAATTGGAAACTAAATATAGGTAACAAACTATTGTTGATTTTTTTTTCATAACATTACTAGGATCTTTAAAAAATAACATGGATCTAAAATTTGTTCGATAAGATGTAAAAATTATCAGAAATATATAAGTGAAATGTCGTGTCTTAAATTCGTGGCCACCACTGTATGTGAGATCTTTGAAATAAAATTGGGAAGGGGAAAAAGTTTTGAAAAATAATTTACTAAAGAAAAGCAAAAGTTATCGATATCTTTGTTTTTAGAAGAAGGAAAAAGTTATCGATGAAAATTGAAAAAAATTCAAAAATAATGATTACTTTAATTTTATATAGAAAAGTTTCACAATAAATTTCGTTTTTCATAGAAAAGTTATCGATAAATTTACTTTTGTATTGAAAAGTAACCGATAATTGTACTTTTGTATAGAAAAGTTATTGATAATTTTACTTTTCTACAGAAAAGTTATTGATAACATTATTTTTCTAAAGAAAAGTTTTCGATAACTTTACTTTCTATGGAAAAATTATCGATAACTTTACTTTCTATAGAAAAGATTTCTATAATCGATATCGATATCGATAATTGTACTTCTCTATAAAAGAGTTATCGATAATTGTACTTCTCTATAGAAAAGTTTTCATTCTTAAACTTTTTTATAGAAAATTTATATTTTTATAGAAAAATTCAAATTTTTATAGAAAAGTTATCGATAATTGTACCTTTTTATAGAAAAGTTAAACAAGAGTTATCTATAATTGTACTTCTCTATAAAAGAGTTATCGATAATTGTACTTCTCTATAGAAGAGTTTTGATACATAAACTTTTTTATAGAAAATTTATATTTTTATAGAAAAATTAAAATTTTTATAGAAAAGTTATCGAGTATTGAACTTTTCTATAGAAAAGTTATCGAGTATTGAACTATTCTATAGAAAAGTTATCGAGTATTGAACTTTTCTATAGAAAAGTTATCGATAATTATATCTTTTTATAGAAAAGTTATCGATAATTGTACTTTTCTATAAAAAAGTTATCGATAATTGTACTTTTCTGTAGAAAAGTTATCGATAATTGTACTTCTCTATAGAAAAGTTTTGATACTTAATCTTCTTTATAGAAAATTTATATTTTTATAGAAAAATTAAAATTTTTATAGAAAAGTTATAGAGTATTGAACTTTTCTACAGAAAAGTTACCGATAATTGTATCTTTTTATAGAAAAGTTATCGATAATTGTAATTTTCTATAAAAAAGTTATCGATAATTGTACTTTTCTCTAGAAAAGTTATCGATAATTGCACTTCTCTAGAAAAGTTATCGATAATTGTATTTTTCTCTAGGAAAGTCATCAACAATTGTTCTTTTCTCTAGAAAAGTTATCGATAATTGTACTTTTCTACAGAAAAGTTATCTATAATTGTACTTTTCTCTAGGAAAGTCATCGATAATAGTACTTTTCTCTAGAAAATTTATCCATAATTGTACTTTTCTCTAGAAAAGTTATCGATAATTGTACTTTTCTTTAGGAAAGTCATCGATAATTGTACTTTTCTATAGAAAAGTTATCAATAATTGTACTTTTCTCTAGAAAAGTCGTCAATAATTGTACTTTTCTATAGAAAAGTTATCGATAATTGTACTTTTCTCTAGGAAAGTCATCAACAATTGTACTTTTCTCTAGAAAAGTTATTGATAATTGTACTTTTCTCTAAAAAAGTTATCGATAATTGTATTTCTCTCTAGAAAAGTTATCCATAATTGTACTTTTCTCTAGGAAAGTCATCGATAATAGAACTTTTCTCTAGAAAATTTATCCATAATTGTACTTTTCTCCAGAAAAGTTATCGATAATTGTACTTTTCTTTAGGAAAGTCATCGAGAATTGTATTTCTCTCTAGAAAAGTTATCGATAATTGTACTTTTCTCTAGAAAAGTTATCGATAATTGTACTTTTCTCTAGGAAAGTCATCGATAATTGTACTTTTGTATAGAAAAGTTATCGAGTGTTGAACTTTTCTACACAAAATTTATCGATGATTATACTTTTTATAGAGAAGTTATCGAATATTATACTTTTCTCTAGAGGAGTTATCGAGTATTGAACTTCTCTATAGAAAAGTTATCGATAATTGTACTTTTCTCTGGAAAAGTTATCGATAATTGAACTTTTCTCTAGAAAAGTTATCGATAATTGTACTTTTATATAGAAGTTATCAATAATAGAATTTTTCTATAGAAAATTTATCGATTGTTGAACTTTTCTATACAAAATTTATCGATTATTGTACTCTATAGAAAAATTATCGATAATTATACCTTTCTCCAGAGAAGTTATCGAGTATTGAACTTTTCTATAGAAAAATTATGGATTATTAAACTTTTTTATAGAAAATTTATCGATAATTAAACTTTTTATAGAAACATTTCAATTTTTATAGAAACTTTATCGAGTATTGAACTTTTCTATATAAAAGTTATCGATAATTGAACTTTTCTCTAGAAAAGTTATCGATAATTGTACTTTTATATAGAAGTTATCAATAATTGATTTTTTTTTATAGAAAATTTATCGATTGTTGAACTTTTCTATACAAAATTTATCGATTATTGTACTCTATAGAAAAATTATCGATAATTATACCTTTCTCCAGAGAAGTTATCGAGTATTGAACTTTCTATAGAAAAATTATGGATTATTAAACTTTTTTATAGAAAATTTATCCATAATTAAACTTTTTATAGAAAAATTGAAATTTTTATAGAAACGTTATCGAGTATTGAACTTTTCTATAGAAAAGTTATCGGTAATTGTAGTTTTATATAGAAGAGTTATCGATAATTATACTTTTCTGTAGAAAAGTTATCGAGTATTGAACTGTTTTATAGAAAAGTTATCGATAACTTTACTTTTTTATAGAAAAGTTATCAATAACTTTACTCTTATCGATAATTGTATTTTTCAATAGAAAAGTTATCGGTTATTGAACTTTTGAACTTTTCTATAGAAAAGTTATCGGTTACTATTTTTGCTATAGAAAAGTTATCGATAATTCTACTTTTCTACAGAAAAGTTATCGATAATTGTTTTTTTATAGAAAAGTTGTTGATAACTTTACTTTCCTGTACAAAAGTAATTGACAACATTACTTTTATGTGAAAATGATCAATCATTGTACTTTTCTTTAGAAAAGTTATCGATAGTTTTACTTTCCTATGAAAATTTATCGACAACTTTACTTTTCTATAGAAAAGTTATCGATAATTTTACTTTTCGATATTGATAACCTTCGTTTTTAATAGAAAATTTATCGATAACTCGTTTTCCATAGAAAAGTTATCGATAACTTACGTTTCCTATAGAAAAGTTATCGATAGCTTTTGTTTTCTATAGATTATCGTTAACTTTCGTTTCTTTAGATTAGATTTCGATAACTTTAATTTTCTATAGAAAACTCTAATTTTCCACAAAAAAGTTTTTTTTTTGTATAGAAAAGTTATCGATAACTTACGTTTCCTATAGAAAAGTTCTCGATAGCTTTTGTTTTCTATAGATTATCGTTAACTTTCGTTTCTTTAGATTAGATTTCGATAACTTTAATTTTCTATAGAAAACTCTAATTTTCCACAAAAAAGTTTTTTTTTTTGTATAGAAAAGTTATCGATAGCTTTCGTGTTTTTATAGGAAAATTATGGAAAACTTTTGTTTTCTGCTGAAAATTTGTCGATAACTTTCATTTTCTGTAGAAAAGTTATCGATAACATTATTTCTATGCATATTAAAATGGAAAAAGTTATCGTTATTTCTTTAGACTGTCAAAAGCTACCAATTAGTAATTTATTGTGAAAATTAACTTTCCCTTTCGCCAACAATAACAACAAATTGTTGCAGTACTAACGGCCTGCTTTTTTGTTTTATTTTATTTAGTTTTATTTTTTATTTATTTATCTATGTGTGTATGTATGTATGTATGTATGTATGTATGTATGTATGTGCTTTACAGTATATAAATATTTACGAGTAGTTGTGAATAATAGAGAGTGGGCGACAGTATGTTAGTCTTGATGTACTACATTATTTAAACTTTTGCCAACAAAGTCAAAGATATGATGCAAAAAGTTGAAAGTTTCATCCAACAACGAATTGTATGACTGACTTTCATGTACAAGTATCACATGGAAATCCAATGAAGAAAAATATATAAAAAATAAATAAAAAAAAAAAGAAAACACTAAAATCAGCAAAACTTGTCGCATAAAAAAAGACTGAAGGAAAAGGATGAAAGAAAAAAATCATAGAGTAAAAGTCTTGTACTTTACAATTTGCCTCCTGCTCTTACGAAGCTATAAGTAGGAAACTAAATGATATTGAATGATTTTATATATAAATATGTAGAAGTAGTTTTTGTTTTTTTTTTTTTATTTTTATATCTTTTATTATATATTGTTTTTTTTTTAAGAAAAAGTATGAGAAAAAAAAAAACTATATTGTACTTTGAAAGAGCATCAGTGTAGAGAGAAGATTATCCTTGTGATTTTGCATAAAATATTGAAATTCCATGTTAAGTGGCACTTAATGCAAATACGTAAAAATCATAGAAGCTATATGGACAGAAGCGTAACTTTAAATGGACTTTGGAGATAGAAAACTAGAGAAATCTTAATTTTTCTAGATTTGTTGTCATAATTTTTTATTTAAAATTTTTTACCTTAAGCTAAAGTTTTTGTGACTGTTTATATAGTTTTTTAATAATTTGTGCAGTTATTACAACTTGCTGTTTGATTTTAATAGAATTTTGTTACGCTCCTGTATTTATTGTAGTTGATAGTAATACAAAGTACAATTTGATAAAGTAGTGACAAGGGTTAAGTTGTCTAAAGTTAAGGAAATGCGAAAATATTCAAAATACCCAATGTCTTCTACCACCAGCAACAACAACTACAATAGCAACATTTACAAATATAGCAACAACAACAACAAAAATAGTAAGTATAATAACAACAAAAAAGATGTATTACCTCAGAGAAGCCATTCGTTTTAAACCCTGAACCATGATAGATTTTAAACTTTTTCTTATACATATATATATTTGATCCTTTCCCTCTCCTCACTCACTCTCTCTCTCCTAACAAACAAAAACACCCTAAGAGAGTCTACGAAAAAAAAAAAAAACTCATAGATTCAAGATAAAAATCTGTATTTATACTCGTTCATACATTCTTAAAATGGTTGAAAGTTTATTTTGATGTTGAAGCTGTAAAAGTGTGTGAAGTAAGAGGAAAGTATACACATACATTCAGATATATATTGTATGTCTTTTTCTATCAGTTTAGTTGTTTTTTTTTATATATATATATTTAGAGGGTTTTTGTGTGTTTTACAGTGATTTGATGTCTGTAAAAGCGATTGAATTGTAATGAAATCTGATGTGGCATAAAATACCAGCATCAATATTGGCAACTTTTAAACTCACTTACACACAAATACTCTAACATTCATACTATTCATACTCATACATACCTTTAAAAACACTTCTATAAAATACTTTAACATTTTCAATACACACACACACACACAAGTGTTCATACATCCATGAATTTTATTTGTTTTTTTTTAACGTTTTTATATGATGGAATTGTTTGGAAAAATTTAAAACAACGTCATGATTTTGGCTGGCTGTTGCTGCTCCTGCTCCTGTTGTTGCTGTTGTTTTGTATTAGAATTTTCATGTTCAATAAGCGACATGTTGATACTTTTTTTTCTGGCGTATTTTGTTTAATGTTTTCTTTTTTTTTGGTTTTACTTGGTATTTCCGGTTTAGTGGCGGATGTTTAAAGTATTGTTTAACTTTATCATCATCTTCTTTTGCTGTTGCTTTTACCAATACCAAAGTATGTATAAACGTATGTATGTATACAAGAGTAGATTTAGATTTTTTTGTTGTTATTCATTGTAGATAAATTTCACTTACTTGTTGTTTATTTGAAGATTTATGATGATCAACTTTATTATTATTTGAATTTTCATAATTCAAATAATAATAAATTGTGTATAAATTTTGGTATTTTTATTATTTTACTAGAGTCAATAGCAAAAAATTAAATAAAAAAATACATTTAAAATTCATAAACTTTAAAGCAGGAAAATTAGTTTTGTGTCATTGTAAAATATACCATTATTTTGGGAGAGAAAAACTTATGTTCTAGACTTCTATGCTTTAATGCAACTAAGTTTTGGGAATTTTGATAAAGTCTTTTGAATATGAAAAAAAATTTATTTAATTGAAGCTTTTAATTTAATACCAGATAAGTTGGTATTTTTAGCTCTAGATTAGGTTTAATAAAAGTTTTTTATTGGACACTGATTGCATCCATAGGATTCAATCAATCATAATTTTTTAGACTTTGGGATAGGTTTATAGGCCTACTTACTACACAGTGTAACATGAAAAAAATTGCCTCAATAATTAAAATACAAAATGAAGATAAAAATTTTTTTTTATAAAATGTTACATCGGAAAATTCTGTAGAAAAAATGCTACAAGTAGTTGTAGTTTTTTTTATTAAACAAAAAAAAAAAGAACATGTTACATTTTTTTTTTCTTTGAAATTTATAGATTTACCCATAATGAAAAGGAGTTCCAAAAATACGAAGTCTATAAATCGACGTTCGAACTAACTTTTCAAAACCCTTTGAAGATTTTATTAATCTAATTCTCGCATTGGAATCATTACCAGTAAATATTAGGTCGAGCCTTTTAGCTCACCAGTATTGAATGAGGCCAAATGTCTTGGAGAACAAAATGCTCAGGAGAGGGTCAGGAGTAATTTTAATGCCTAATACACCTGAAGGATCTCTATAGCATGGGGGTCTTAAACCGTTAATTGCACGTTGGGGTAAAAGGGGTCGAAAGTGGCGTTTAATTGAATGTTTAAAATTAACTATTTGTAATAAAATTGGGTACCGAATAAAAATAGACAAAATTATGTATCAATATCAATTAAAATCCTTAAGCTAGGTTATGTTGTTTTCTTATAAAGAGCTGTCAAAGTTAAGATTTTTTTACATTTTTGAAAAATAGTCAAAAATTAAATTTTCGTCAGATTTCAGTGTATTTATTTTAAATAAAAAGTCTTTTAAGGTAAAATTTTAAAATGCAACCATCAACTACAGATATTTAAGTGTGCTTTTCTTCAAGTATTTGTAAATTATATTTTGTCCTAATATTTTTGTTATTTTTTTTTTTTTTAAATTGTCCTAAAGTACACTAATTTTCAAATTTCATGGAATGCAAATTAAAATGTTACAGCATGTTTGTTTTGAAAATTTTCTGAAAAATAGTTTACATTGTTCACTTTAATATTATGAAAAAAAAATCGAGCGCATATATAGCCCGATTTGAGAAAATATTTTTTTTCAAAAAAACTCCAGTAGATTTCATACAAAAAACAGCTTAAGTGCCAGACATTTTCTTTGCTTTATCAAACATTAAACAGTGGGGAAGAATCGAAATAAATCTGTAACTTTTAATCGGCTGGTCGGATTTGCATGAAATTTTACATAGGCGCAGCAAAGGACAGTGCATCAGGAGCGGAACTGTGGGGGTTCAAAATAGGGTACAAGTGCCATTGAAAAGGTTTAACCACTAGCGAATTTTTGTTTCTTACCCGATTTCCAAAATTTGTATATCAGCTTAAAGTCCTTAATAAATCCTCTAGAAAACATGATTGCATGTACTACTTATCTTAGATATTTTTCAAGTTATATACATTTGAAATTTCAAAAATCTTAATTCTACAAGATCTTGGTAAATATTTTTTCATATATAGCCAAATATTTTCAATCGATTTTATTATATTTTATGTAGTTGGTTAAAAAGCAAAATTATTTATCGCACAAAGAAAATTTTTAGTCATTATCTTTATTAAGTCAAAAGTTAAACGATTTTGAACTGGAAAGTTTGCAAAAATTAACAAACAGACGGACAGATGGACGGACGGATTGTAATTCTTTAAAAAAAATCTTAAAATTAAAAAAAATATTTTTTTTACACTTCCCAATTAATATGAAAACCAAATCTTTTGATATCACCATTCCTCGAATTAAGTGGTATTTTCGACACATTTAACCCAAATGTATAGACGGAAGGACGGACATTGCCATGCTGCCAAAAAATATTTTAGAATTCCAAAAGTGCATTTTTTTACTAACTAATAAATAGCAAAAATAGAAAGTGATCATTAAAATTTGGATATCATCTTTTCCTGAATGAAGCGTCATTTTCGTCCCATTTAACCCAAATGTATAGACGGAAGGACGGACATTACCATTCAGACAAAAAACATGTTATAATTCTAAAAATACATTTCTTTACTTACTAATAAATAGACAAATTAAACGTGATTATTAGAGTGTTGATACCACCCTTCTCTGAGTTATGCATAATTTTCAAACCATTTAACTCTAATGTATAGACGGACGGACAGACATTTCCGTTCTGCTAAAAAAAATCTTAAAATTCTATAACTGAATTTTTTAAACTAATAATCAATAAAAAAAATAAAACGTGATCATTAAAGCCTTTCCCTGAATTAAACGCCATTTTCGACCCCACTTACCCCAATGTGCGGCGGTTGTAAGACCTATTCTTACTTATTGCTGTTCAGTCTGGCGGTATTAGGTAAAGGAACTTATAGGAATCTTCTCTCTAAAGTTAAGAGAAGTGCTTCTTGACTTTTTTCACCCTCAGAGTACTAAAATTAAATTTTTTGATAATTATTTATTTCTTAATTAACGCAAAACTCAAAGAATGTACCCAGGAAAAATTTTAGAACATGTTCTAAAATCATTAGTTCTAGAACTGGTGTAATCAGAACCACTTCAGATTCTTTAATAACATCCTCAGAAGTAGTGGTATCACAACTAATTTTGACACTAATGGAGTAGAACCTTATTATGATTCTAAATTCGTTTTAAGGAATGTTTTAGAGAACTAGTGCTTAAGAACTAATTCTGTATGACTTCTACATCATTTCTTAGAACAAATTACTGGTTCTCGAATGACTTCCTAGAACTATTTAAAAAAACTTGTATAAAAAAACAAAAATTAAAAAAAAAACAGTATTTACAAAATTAAATTGATTTTAAAAGCGGCCTTAGAAAATAGCCCAAAAAACAGGTTCTGAAACCGTTCCCTAACGCTTCTATAGAACTAGTTCTGAATGTGACAATTTCAACAAAAATCATTGATTAAAGAACTAGTTCTAGAACCGTTCCATAGAATGGGTACTGCCTCGCTAACACTTGCCCAGAACTAGTTCTGGAGGTGACAATTTCAAACAAAAATCATTGGTCGTAACGCCAAAGCAGAACTAGTACAGGCTATTTTCATGTGTTCTGGAACCAGTTGTAGAACTAATACAATTTTTCCTGGGTAATTTATATATTAAAAACGAAGGATTAAATACGATACCAAATCATAAAAATATTTTAGTCATATAAAATATTATAGTTAAACAAAAAGAGAAAGAAAAAAAAAAAAGTCCAAGATCAATTCCTTAAAATCGAGCAATTCAGATTTAGTTTTGGTAAAATATAATTTACTACCTGATGTTTTTAATAATTTTTTACTTCAATTTGATTCACAGATAAAAAAAACTTGGTTCTAGTAATGATTGATTTAGGAGTTTACAATTTTATATATTACACCTACATCTCAAATATTTCTATAATATAGTTTGTTTGTCCTATAAACTCATTTGAATTGTCCTAATTACACTGGTCAACAAAAAAAATCCTCCCCCATAGACGAATAGTTGGACTTGATGTATTTTGATGTGCTTTATGGGCATGTCTAATATTTTGCCCATAGTAAGGCCTTTACTCTAGTATATTTCCTCATAACTCAAGAACGGTGTGTACGGTTGACATAAGTGATACACCGAAAGATGCGTACTAAAAATATCTTCAAATTCCCAAACTTATTTTTTTATGTGCTCAATAGTTTCGGAGTTATTTTGAAATAAGTGTCCGAAAAAAATCATTTTCATGCAAAATTTTAGATTTTTTTTGTTACTAAAATTTCTTTTAATTTCTTAAAGCTGGTAATGCTGCGAATAAAACAAAGCATGTATCTTCAAAATTGATGCACAGATCTAAATTTTATTCACAGTTAAGTAAAAATACCTATGTTACATACAATTGAGTAGAAATACAGTGGTGGCCAAAAAATATTTTTTTTATTTTTTCTTGAAACAAAAATAGGTGGACTAGGACGAGTTAAACAAGAATCTACATTCACTTTTTTTATATCGAGTACTGATTTTATTTTATGTGCGTAACTATTACCATCACCTTATTCAGCGGTCACACTATAAAATTCGAGCATAGTTTGTCGAACTTAGGCTATAACTAAAGAACCCTTCACACGATTTTGATAAGTGATACATCAAAAGATGCATACAAAAATTGCGTCAACAATATTCTTCATTCGCTCAAGAATTTCAGAGTTATGGTTCAAAATTTTCATAATTTTTCAAAAAAAATAATTTAAAAATTTTCGGTACTAATTACCGAATAACTACGGAAATATTAACTGGATAAAAAATTATATAAATTCAGCTCAAAGATAATTTAGGTCGCTATATATTAAAGTTCAATTTATCTTAATTGGACAAACTGTTCTCGAGATATACAAGTGTGACTGCCTAAAGGCGGGGTCATAGTAGTCATGTCCATGAAAAAAAAAAATCAATGCGTGTTAAAAAAAAAAGTAAAATCTGATTCTTATTTAGCACATTAAATTCTATATAATCCACCTATTTTTTTTTTTTTTTATTTAAGACGAAAAAAAAAATTTTTTTTTTTTTGCCCACTAGTGTATTTCCACTTAGCTATAGGTATGCATGGGTATCCAAACTTAACTGTGAATCCAATCAAGATTTGTGCATCAATTTTTATAATAGATGGCTTTATTTACTCGTAGTTTTGCCAGCTTTGAGATAAAGGTGATAAACTTAAATATTTTTGATGTTTTCACTTTTAAAAATAAGTTTTAATAAAAAAAAGTAATCTTGAATTTTTCATGAACAATTTTTTTTTCCTACACTTTTTTCGAAATATCTCCTTAACTATTGAACGGGTAAAAATTTTATGGTAGAGCGATTTAAACCTAATTTTATTCCGCATATTGTAGTATATCATTTATATAAATCGTGCATACCGTTCTCAAGTAATAATGAAATATACTCGAGTAATCGGCTTATTTAGGGCACAATATTAGACACGCCCACAAAAAAAAAATCCCGACCTGATGGAAAAAAACTGAAAGCAGATTCGAGTTTAACATGAGGAATTCCATCTAGCCTACATATTCTTTATTTTTTTTTTTTTTTTTTTTTTTTGAAGGAGCTCGAAAAAAATTTTTTTGGGGAACTCAGACCATAATTTAGAAAAATTTAGTCAATTTATTATTTCATATTTTTTTATTATTACTTCTGGACACCAATTATACGAGGGCGGATCAATAAGTCCATGACTTTTTGAATGAAACACAGTGCTTTTTGCAAAACAAAAATTTATTTTTCAACATAATCTCCTTTTAACTCAATACACTTAGTCTAACGTTTCTCCAGTTTTTGTATCGCTTCCAAAAAAAAATAGGATTTTTCGAGGTCCTTAAAATAAGCATTTGTTTGCTCAATAATTTCATCGTTGGAGCTGAATCTCTTTCCACCGAGCCATTTCATTAGGTTTGGAAATAGGTAGTACTCACTAGGGGCTAAATCAGGAGAATATGGCGAATGAGGTACCAATTCGTAGCCCAATTCATAGAGTTTTGCCATTGAGACTGCACACGTGTGCACCCGTGCATTATTTTGATGAAAAAGAACTTTTTTCTTGGCCATATGGGGTCGTTTTCTTTTTAAATCCTCATTAATTCGGTCTAATGTGGATGTCAATGAGGATTATCCCGCGTGGAATCGATGTGGATCATCCCGCGTGCATCACAAAAAACTGTTACCATCACCTTATTGGCCGACAAACTTACCTTGGCCTTCTTCGGAGCAGGTTCACCCGGAGAAACCCATTGCTTAGTACAGTAATGGATCCATGTTTTATCCACAGTTACAAAACGCCACAAAAACTCATTCGAATTGCGGTTAAACAACTTCAAATAATCCTTTGAAGTTATCACTCGTTTACGTATATGGTCAGTTGAGAGCAAATGCGGCACACATCTTGCAGACAACTTTCTTAAATCCAGCTGATCATTTAAAATCGAAACCACACTGCCATGCGAAATGCCTATGGCATCAACAATCTCACGCACTTTTACTCTTCGGTCGGCCAACACCATATCGTGGATTTTTTCGACATTTTCGGGGGTACTGACCTCAATTGGCCGTCCAGAACGTTCAGCGTCATTTGTACTTGTGCGACCACAACGAAAGTCAGTAAACCACTTTTTTACCATTGAAATCGATGGTGCAGAGTGCCCATAGTATTTATCGAGCTTTTTCTTGGTTTGATTGCAAAAAATAATTTTTAATGAGCACTCGAAATTCACTTTTTTCCATTTTTAGAAGAATACACGAGGTTGTATGTTATGAACAGCTGTTAAACGCAAAGTAAATAACGACACTTACTCAAAATTTGACAGTACATAGTCTATTAACAGGTGGTACTTGATGGGAACAGTGTTGCTTTTCATATAACTACGAGTCACGGAAATACTAATCCGCCCTCGTAGAACATTGGCACATCAGACTTTTGTAGGACGTGCGATGATATAGAGGTATTAGAGACAGTGGCGCACATACTCTGTCACTGTGTAGGGCTTCAATTAGGGAGGCTGAAGTGGTTTGGGAGCTACACACTGCATGAACTAGATGAGGTTACAGACAAAGGGCTTATTAATCTCATAGGGTTTGTAATGGACTTAGAGACAATCTTAACTGATTTATAGGTTATAGGATCCACTTCTTTATTTATTTTCTTATTCTTTTTTCACAATGGACCGTTTGGTCTCTCTCGCCACCCTTTTCTATTTACCTAAAGAAAAATAAATATCCTCATATTTTTTTTTAAAGCAATAGAAGGGATAAAATCTCATATTAATAAATTACTTAGAAATAAAAAGTAAAACCTTAGTAAAATTTTTTTATGAAATATCCTTCCTTCATTAATATTAAATTTTTTGAAAAAAAATACGAAATATGGGTATAATATTTTTTATATTAGCTATCGTTTGATGTACTTATATATCATTAATTTTGGTGAGGAACAATTTCTGACGATAAATAATGTCCCCTTTTATAATCTTAGGTACGTTTAAATGTGTGACACACTTTGGTTTTCATTACACAATGTTTGACCACCGTAGTGGATAATCTTATCCCAGAACAATTTATTTTGCAATTTTTAGTACCTAAACACTGTAATTTTTATTATATAAAGGTAGATAAAAATTGACATTTATAAAAAATGCATCCTAAAATTTAATTTCCATTATGAATGCATTTTTGAGTGAAAATATTATTTTTAAATTACTGTGTTTAAAGGGGATATATTCATCTTCAATATTTAACTTAAATCATTAAAATCCGTTAATGGCTTATGGAGATATTGGCATTTAAAGTTACACTTTAAATTTTTTATTAAAAAAAATAAAAAAATCAAGAAAAAATCCGCAAATTTTTTAAAATTGATTAAAATATGCCAAATATTAATAAAATCCTAAGATCTAACGACAATTTTTGGACCTTCGTTCATATTCCATGAATATGATGTATATAACATTTACAACATATTTAAATTACAAAAAATTCCAAACTAAACCCAATATTAAACTGTCAATTTGTTTAAATTACAAGGGTATATAATGACATTGACATGATTGTATAAAATCCACAATAATTCAAATATTGAAAATCTAATTTGTTACAAATATCATAATCCCTAATGAAAAATTCTCTAGAAAAAAAAAACACTTTTATTTCCTACAAGTAAAAAAAGCATTATTATATTTTTATCCCTCATCAAAATTAAAACTTTGATTTGTAACACATGAAAGGAAGAAAAATTTAATTCAATAAAGATAAAATACAAAATAAAAAGAAGAAAAGTAAAAAAATCTAAAAGAAAGAAAATCATGTACAAAATAAAATTAAAATAAATACGAGTTAAGTTTTCAAAATAAAAAAATTAAATAAAATATAAAGAAAATTTCACTTTGCACACAGCTGTTGTAAAATGAAATTAATTACATTCCTTAACCTTAAGCTCAATGGACTAAATAAGCAGTATTTAAGAGGACGTAAATGAAAAATCGAAAATTCTATAGACAAATTTTATACACTTTGGTCTTTCTTCTTAAAAAAACAAAAAAAATTAAATAAACAAAATGAAAACAAAAGAAATAAGAATAAGATGGCAAAAACAACAAAAAGCAGCAGAGTTAGGAAAAAAATTGCAGCACATTTAAGAAAATTAAGTTGCCACCATATATTCAATCCACCTTTGAACGTAATCAGCAAGTTAGAGAGAAAAAAATTCAATGTTAGGCCCTGCTATAGAAATATACACATACACACACAAAAACTCGTTTAGAGATAGACATTATACAAACCCCCATTTTTGTATTTTTATCCTCCCACTTTATTTAATAAATCGCTTTTTTCTCCTCCTCCTTCTGCTTTTAATTTGCTTCATCTTTTTTTTTTTCGTTACGTTTTGTTTTCAATTTGATGGTAAATACGAAACAATAACAACGTTAATAACCCTAAATACCAACTAAATCCAAAAAAAACATTATCAAAAACTAAAGAGTCTTTGGTTGAGGGAGAGGTAAAATTTTAAGGTCTAATAGGAAATTTAGAAAAAAAGTGAGAAATTATTTGTCAAAATCAAAAAAAATATTACTTTAACATACTAAAGAAAGGAATGCCTCTATACCTATCCTTAAGTAAGGACTGCGCACGAAAAAATCCGTGCATGCAAATAGAAATATAAACTAAACTAATGGATGAATTTTTTTTAAGTGATATTTTTATTAATGACTGTTATGTTCGAGTTCTAAGCATAAAATAATAAATAAGTTCCTGTTGGTTTTTAAGGAAATATCTGATCTTTTCCAGAATTATTCTAATTAAAGGTTTTATTGTGTTTCGGTCACTTTTTTGCTCGAATAAGTCCACTTATTTTTAAACTCCGTTTCATTTTATGCTGAGCTTTTAATGTCCTTTAAATTATTTTTTATTAGAGTCCAATATCTTTCAATTGTACGGAGTTTCGGACAATTTGATTGACTATCCTCTATCGGTACAAACTCATACAATTTCTTTGTTATAACTCCATTGTTTTGTTGTTGTAATGAGAAAAAGCGGAAACAGGTCAGAAAACAGGGGATACACTGAGTTTTATTAGACAAGGGAGAAGTCTTTTCCAAAGGCACTCATTCACGTATATTTTTGTGTTAATGCAACCATTTTTTAAGAATGAAGTGCTTCATTACTGCGTAGGCATATGACTTCCCAAATAAAAAACTTTCTTGGGAATTTTGATTTCTTTGATACACGAAATTTTTCTGCCATAATCCCTCTAGCATCTGCGACATAGAATTCCTGGCTAGGAAGTTGAAAAAAGTCACCCTTCACGAACGTTTCATCGTCTATTATACAGAAAAAAAATTTCTGAAAAAATTCGCCCGAAGAACTTTCATGTTATTTTTTACCTCCAAATTCTTGCTTGCGTTTCTATTTGGATTTTTTTCTTGCTTTATAAGTCTTCACGCTAGACTTCCTTTCAAATTTTCTGATAAAGATTCAAAGCAATTAACTTTTTGTGACACTTTTCTTCCGGAGTGGAGGTGAATTTCTCTCAAAATCCTTTCAATTTTGCCTGAGTCCTATAGCCTGAAGATACTATTTGTCTTCCATTACCAAGATACCATTCAGTGAACATGACTTCTTTGTATAATATTATGACCCAAGAAACTATATTTTACGGCACAACAGCCTTCCTTGTAATTATTTTATATGACCAATGCAAGATTTCATGAAAAATTTTAATTAATGTGTTTATGTGCTTTTTGTTAAACTTCCATTTTAAGAAAAACCAATTTTGCTATTACCATGAAACTTAGCACATGGCAAGTGAGCATAATGGCAAATACAAACCAGTTAACAAAGTTATTAATTTTTCACCACATCAAAAGTTATAAGCCCAAGAGCATGCATGGATTTTTTCGTGCGCAGTCCTTACACCAAGTGACTTAGAATAATTTACTGATTCGACTTAATGATATCCGTCCATCCATCTGGCTGCCAGTTTATTTGTCTGATTTCTGGATTTAACTACAGCCTGCAGAGTATAAGATAATTAGTAAAAGTTACTTGGGTTAAAAAAGGAACTCTACTGAAACTAATTAAAATATCACTTGCTGTTTATTTCACCTATACTCCCTACAAATATTATCCTGAAATAGAATTTCATTACTCATTCAAATTGTATATTGTTTATATTCTCTCTAAATTGTTCCTACTGGGTATTTTAGCCTTCATATTCACAGATAAACTCTCATAGAAAGACAATTAAAAATGTTTTTATTTTTTGCAAAAAAATTGGTGAACTTAAGCCATCAACTAGCCGTTAAACTGACTGACAGGCAGACTGTCGACTTATTAATAGTTTTAACCTGCTGACGACAATAGCAATGACATATTTATGACAAAAATTTAAACTTTCAAATAATATTGTTAATTAATCTGTGCCAAGAATTCAATTATGAAAAAGTGTCTTTAAAAAAGTGTCTAAATATATTTTGAGGAAGTTTTTAAATTACGCCTGGCTAAATTTTTATAAATAAATAATTAAGTAATATGATTTTAAAGAAAACAATTACCATAAATTGAATTAAATACATAACTCTTAAGTTTTAAATTTTGAAAAATTTTAAATTTCATTTCAGATATTGATATTATTAATTTAAATTTTATATACTTATGTATCTACTTCATTACTAAATAATTCTAAATATTATTAGATAAGTACATAATAACACAGGTCGGCATCTAAGTTTATCTAAATTTGTCCAATTCAGATAAATAAAACTCTAAACGATGACGCACTGTGGTCCCAAAGCATACTTTTTTTAGAAATAATTCTATAACTTGAGAAACGATGTAAATTTCTAAATAAAATTTCATAAGGTTAGAGTTAAGTAATTTTCGAGTTGATATGGAGGATTACATTTCCCTAACGGTTCACGGGCGTAGAGGGTATTCCTTCAAAATTGGTCATCTAAGGTATGTATTTTTTTCTAAGTTCGACAAAAATTTATTTATGATTTGAATGTAAAAAATTTTATGTATAGATAGTCCTTGTCTCTATAAAACACTATACTCATATGTGTAGGTTATCGCCTTTAGTTTAAGAGTTATTAAGGCTGAAGCAAATTTTACCCTAATTTTTTGCCCCGTTTTTTAAGTTTAATTTGGGTCCTAAAACTATTTGATAAAAAAATGTGGGTTATATACCCCCATATATTGGTTAAACGAAAAAAAAAAATATATTGTCTTACTCACACCTTTTACAACCTGAAAAACTTTATTTTTCATTAAAATGATCACCCAGCCGTTGCACTATGGTTTCGATGACCACTTTTCTTGACCAAAATTACCAAAATGGAAAAAAAAAAAAGATTTTATTGTTTGAAATATGATTTGGATGAAAATCAAAGCAATTTAATGTATTTATTTTATATTTCAAAAATTTAATTAATTTCTACACTTTTTATGTGTCAGAAGTAAAGTCATTACAACGGAAGTTTTAACATATTTCACTTATAACTCAACCTAAAGGCGAGCATTTTTCTTTAGCAGCATTAATTTTGATACACAACTATATTTTTTGATAATATATTTTTTTTTATTTTTTATCTTGGCATTTTTATTCATTGGTAAGATCTTTGTATATGATAAGAATTTCCAATGCTAACTTATACGGAAAAAATGGATTTTCTCGAAAATCGCAAAACGAGAAAATATGGAAAATATAGCCCAGGTATATGTTTAATTATTCCCGTTGAGTTTTTCTTTACCAATTTTCAACAAAAACTTGAAGGTCTAATGAAATGTAAAATTTTTTACGAATCCAATTTCATTTCAGGTTTTGTAAAAACAAACTGTATTTTTCTAAGATGACAACAAGTTCTAACTGATTTCGTATTCAATTAAAAAAGTGCTTATCCTAAGTTCTATTTTCCATAATAAACTTATTTAAAAAATCGTTGTATTCAATAATTATAAATTAATGAAAACCGTTGAAAAAAGGTACCCTTTTTATACATATTTTAAATTTGCTTAAGAAACTCAACTTTGATCTATTGTATTATGGCGACAAATTAGTGAAAGTAAAAAAAACTCGATTTTCTCGATTTCTAAAGTGTTTGCTATAAAACTACGATAATTAAAACACAAAAAGAAAATGTTACCAAAATTAGTTTTGGCCAAGAAAAGTGATCGGCGAAACCATAGTGCGTTGCATAAAGCGTGGCTCATAAAATATTAATTGTGTGTTTAGTCCACATAAGGTGATATATAGCCAATATATCCTTTTGCTGATATTGGCAAAGGATATATAAAAAGGGGAAACCGTTTCCCAAAGCGCCTCAGATTTTGCTTTATATACAATTACGTTAAGATTTCTTTTGAAAACATTACAATAATTCTCGAGTTCGGAACAAAAAATAAATATATAAGATGAATCCAAAAACTTGTTTAAAGTTTCAACTTCAAATTAATCTAACTTTTTATCGAATAGATATACACATATACGATTCCTGCAGCACTATTATTTAGAATTTTGTAAATAATTCAGTTATTATTATACTAAAATTTTGGCACCCACATCATGCCTCCCAGTTTAAAAAAAAAAAAAAAAAAACTTTAATAAAACTAGACTAAAAAAAATGAGAGTATAATTTGCTTCGACCTAAACATTTTTAACTACTGATCGGATCGAGTTATGGAGGAAGAGCTAAGCTTTTACAACCCAGCAAAAATTGCTGCATACCTAGAAGCAGGCTTGTAAGGGAGAGATAAAACAACTCTCCCCTACCAACCTGCTTCAAGAAGGCATGATTTTTGTTCTTGATGTCCCACTTGGTAGGTATTTTTGCTGCGCTACGTACTAGGTTGATACATGTCGCTATTATGCACATTATTAAAGTACTATAGATGTAATGATATCATATCTCTTTTTTGTGAATCTTTAAGAGATCCTAGGAGCTGCGAAATCATGCCTTTTTTAATTACAATAACGTATTTATAAAAATTGTTATTTTTTATTTATTTGATTTATTTTATACGAACATTTTTTTTTTTTTAATAAGAAAAATTAGAAATTTTTTAAATCAGTTCAACTAAATTGAATCGAATGGAATTTTTTATTGGGTTTCTCCTTAATTGTTGATTCTGCAAAAAAATAAACAAACAAATAAATAAAAATTTAATATTACCTAATAGAAAAATTATCATCAAAAGCATGGAATATGTTAACGTATCGTACAAAATACATAAAAATTTTGGGTAAACCATAAATAACCCATTATTTTATTTATTTTTTTCTCTCATAAGGAGTAAGATCGAAAAATTCTTAACATACATAATATTCAATAATTTGGAAACAGTTGATACTAGAGTTTTCATTATTTTTTTAATCATTTGATAATTTAGCACAGATCACAGAAATATATAATATATATTTTTATGGTTCTAACCACTAATTATAAAATTGTGGACCATTTTTGAAAACCCTTTCTTTGGATATTTGATAGTCACTTTTTTGGAACAGTGTGCACATCTTCTGTTAAAATCTTCGATATTTTGGAACACCTTTTTTGTGCTCTTGAATTCACTTTTCACAAGAGCTCAATATCTCTCCACTGGTCTAAGCTATGGACAATTTTGAAAATTGGCCTCTCTTGGTACTAAAACTATGTTATTGATCCAGTAGTGACATGATACCAAATGGGTCCAAAAATATGTGGACACGTTGTGCTTTCTTAAGAAATGAGGAAGTCTTTTTTGCAAATATTCCTTTATGCATATTTTGGTATTTATAGATCCGAATGTATCAAATGACTTTTCTGTTTTGCCGCAACTGCAAAAAGCTTGTCATACCATGAATTTTGTAAGAAATTTTTGCTGCTTTTGGGTCTTAAATTTATCTCCAATATTGCTTCGAGCATTAGCAATAAAAATTTTTGAGACACAGGCTGCGAAGATTCTGCCAGCACCTACGTTTCTTCGTCAATTATACAGCTTGATTATTTTTTTATGAAATTTGATTTTAATTTCCGAGTCCTATTTGTGGCATGTAATTTTTTTTGCAGACTTCCAGTTTGGAATTGTTTGAACTTTATATGTTATTAACTTTCCCATTAGCTTTAAATTTTCGCACCAAATAGTCGAAGCACTGAGAAAACTGATCTGATTTTCTACCAGATGTGTTTGGAGTTCCTTTCAATATGCCTTCAATTTTCTTACCGAACCAGTTTTCACATCAATAGTAAAATTCTCCTGATACTGTTTAATAATATTAGAAACGGTTTTACGGCCGACATTTAATTCTGTGGCCAATTATTTGTAAGACCTATTTGAATTTTTTGAAATATTTTAATAACTTGTAGGACGTAAACTTTTTTCGTCACTTATTTCGATGAAAATAAGGACAAATTAACATGGTTGTTATTAAAAATAATAACTGAAGTATTTTTCCATGATAACTAGATCAAAAAAAATTTTGAATATTGATTCTGAAAAAAGTTATGAGGCAAAATGTGTGTTAAGATTTTTTCGATCTCACTCCTTAGTATAAAAACAAAAACACGAAATTTCTCCAAAACAAGTCAAACTGAGAATTAAAAATATTAAAACGCAAAACACGTTACAAAACATGTCATTTCTTGTATATCATAATGAAAACGATAAATAATATATTTCAATCTTTAATAATTTAATAAACAATTTTATTTTGTTATTACAAAATAGTTATTTTCAAAAAAAAAAATATATATATAAATTAACTTACAATTTTAATAGGTTTTTTAACTATATTATTTTTTTCCGACTCACGAACAAACTTACTTCTTAATACTTTAAACATTCGATCACAACTAATCAACGCAGTTGTAAATATTGCTTCATCCAACTTAACAGAACTTTTTTTTTATCGTAGATAAAAATTGGGAGAAGAAAAGTCAATCGCTTACCATCCTGCATCCATATATTTTTATTTTCGTTTAGGTATATATTTTTGAGTATCTCTAGAGTCTAAAAATAACTACATGAATTCATGGACAACTCGAACAAAAGTAACTAGTTATTGAGGCAAAAAAATAAGTAGTTTATTTTTGTTTCCCATTATACCTGCTAGCTTACCAGGAAAGCAAAGTTTGTGCTGGGGAATTTTAGGCGTTTATTTTAATTCAATAAATCTAATAAATCGTCTCTTTAGAGATAAATATTTTGTTTTTTTTTTTTCTGATTGAAAAAAGTGTTAATAACCATATGTTTCACGTTTTTAATGTGCAATAGAGGAAACAAAATAATTTCAGGCTGATTTTTTATCCATTTATTTTTATTAAATGAGTCCCTAGAATATGTCATAATATGCATTACAAATTTAGATAATTTACACTCGTGCAAATGTAAATTTCTAAAAGCATATTTTAGGGGCTTATTTTTTACGTATAAATGTATGTAAATCAGGGATGAAAATGTTGATAATATAGTACTTTTTTGATATTATTTAATATTCAGAAGTACCGAAGTACTCCCTCGAGTCATTTGATACTGTCAAACGATTAGCTGGATATTCCACAATTCAAATTAAAAATACAATTTTTAAGTTAAAATATATTTTACAGATATATAATTTTCGAATATAACACAATGTTTTTAATACCTTTGATTTATATGTATCTACAATTGGTCTCCAGAAGTAATAATGAAAATGTAATGCACGTAATTACTAATTAGTATAATTCAAACAAGTTTATAAGGCAAACAAGTTCTATTATGAAAATATTTGAGCTGTAGGTTTAATTTTTAAAATTGTATGCTCTGTAATCCTTCATTTCAAATATTTAAATATACAAATTATATCTTTTGAGTTTTGCACTAAATAAAATGTAAATAACTATCAAAAATTTAAATTTTAGTACTCTGAGGGTGAAAAAAGTATTATTTGAAATTTATTTTGATATCGAAAAATATTTTAATTTTCCATCCCTGATGTTAGAAACATGTTAATTTTTATACCCACCATCAAAAAGATGGGGGGTTTATTGATTTTGTCATTCCGTGTGTAACATGTCGAAGGAATCATCTAAGACCCCACAAAGTATATATTTTCTGGGTCCTGGTTCGACTCTGAGTCGATCTAGCTATGTCCGTCCGTCTGTTGAAAGCAGGATAGGGCTCGAACGGGGCAACGTAGGGAGACGAAATTTGACAAAAATATTTGTCTTATATAAGGTTTATTTGGGATCGGCAAAATCGGTTAATAAACAAAAAAGTTGTGAGCTAAGAAGATTAATTATACCGAAGGAGTCGTCTAAGACCCCACAAAGTATATATTTTCTGGGTCCTGGTTCGATTCTGAGTCGATCTAGCTATGTCCGTCCGTCTGTTGAAAGCAGGATAGGGCTCGAACGGGGCAACGTAGGGGGACGAAATTTGGCAAAAATATTTGTCTTATATAAGGTTTATTTGGGATCGGCAAAATCGGTTAATAAACAAAAAAGTTGTGAGCTAAAAGCTAAAAACACAGGGTGTCCGTTTCATACTTTTCTGCTGATATTTCTTCAACAAAAGCATGTACGACAACGAAATTTTGTATGTATAGTTCGGGGATCGATATAAACTCGGAAACCAAAAATGGGTGTGGTCCGCCCACTTTACCGCCCACCTCCCATATAAGGTGAAAATCAACGAAATTGTGTTCAAATAGTTCAAGGACCAATGTAAACTCGGAAACAAAAAATAAGCGTGGTCCGCCCACTTTACTGTCCACTTTCCCGCCCCCTCCCATATAACGTAAAATTTGAAAAAGTTGATGGTGGGTATATAGATTCGGTCGGAATATAACATTCGCTCTTGTTTTAATTATAGTGCATTAAAAACATTACATTCTTTTCTAAATAAACGAACTAAACTGTTAGTTATTTATCCGTTTCAGACAATTTTAAGTATTTTAGCATACTTATTTTTAAAATTATTCAGACTCGAGATCAATTATATTAATTAGAAGAATACATTGTTAAAGTTTATTGGACAATCGACAGAATGGAATGCATTTTCTATTCAGCCACGACCGTCATCAGCACTCTTTAGTGTCCCACCGTGGTGTTCTCTGTAAACATCATCTATTTAACTCACAACTTTTTAGGAAATGGAATCCGTGACTTTTTTCTGAGTTAGACGAATGGTTTACGATAAAGTTTTTACAATTATTTTGTATTCTTCCTAAATAATTTTCAAAAATAATTATAACCAAAAAGTTCGAATAAATAAAAATAATTAATAATTCATTTTAGCATACTTTTGGCTAAGTGGCATAATTTCCTATGAAATTCCTATTTTGCATCATATCTTAACAATTTAAGAAAAGAAAAATTTTACTTGTTTTGTCCAACTTTTACAAAATTTGAATTTTTTTCAAATCCAATTTCTAAATAATGTTCATCTTATAAATTGAAAGAAAGTTTTTAATTTCCTGATAAAATATTTTTAAGTATAAAAGGAGCATATTTTTTGAAAATTGCTAATAAAAATAAAACACTATTTAGAGCATATTTTGGTTGTCCAGCTCATTATTCAGTAATGTATTGTCATTATTTTTCTTATTACTTTGAGCAGTGGAATAATATATTAGCAGTAAATAGCCAACTTAGTTCTCACTTAGCCAGAGCTCAACCCAAATAAATTTTAAAAATTATTATGAGAATTTTGTTTCATCAGGCATTTTAAGTTTAAAAGTTGTTTATGTATATGGGTGTTAATCTGCAAGATATCCTCTAACTTATACACTCAGTATTTTTTAAAATGCTTTTGTCAAATTTTTAATTTTTGCCACAATTTTCATCAAAATTTCTTAAAATTAAAATTTCTAATGAATGCAAATCTAAAAAATATAATCTATCCTCTATAAAATATAAAAAAAAGAACTGCTAAAAAAATTTTAAATTATAGTAATTTTTCTATTGTTTAATTTGAAAATAAATGTTTTTCTTAAAGTTACTTACTTTTCAATCAAACCTCGTAAAGTGTTTTAATTTCTAAACACACTTTTATTATAAAGGAAAGACTGATTCTTTAGAAACTGTCTGAAGTTATTTAATGACAAATTGAAAATTTAACACAAATTGTTATGAATAGTTTTACTCTAATTTTTCTTCTTTTTTTTTTACAACATAATGTTTATTGAATTCATTTTATACATTTTAATGATGTTGCAGAGTAAAGAAAAAGTAGAAGGCAAAAAAAGAAATAAATCTACAAAAATCAAGGACACTTGCAGTGAAACAACACTTAAACTAAATGATATAGCAAGCAACTCATTAATCTTCCAACTTTGATATCTTTGGATACCTTTAAGATTTTTGTCACTTTCTCCAGCAGAGAAAAGAGAAATTGTGATTTGAAAGACTCACACAGAGAACAAGAATGTTAGTAAGAAACACAAACACACATACACCGATACTAGTGAAGCAAAATATTTAGTGTGAAATAAATCCGGTAGTAAAAACAACAACAGCAAACAGACACAAATGTCAAAAACCAAAAACTTAAAATGAAACAACAGACACACAAAAAAAAGAAAAAATAAAAGCTATATCAAGTAGCAAAAAATAAAAATAGCAGGAGTTTTCTCTAGCAAAAACATTCTACAAATATTAGTCATAGTAGTAGCAACATTAGAATCTATCTATAGTTGAAGTTGCAAGAGGCAAGTTAGTGTTAAAACATCAAGAGCAGTTGTACTTTGTAACCGTTGTATCTAAGTCTAAAGTCAAAAAGCTTTAACAATAACTGACTAATGTTTCAGGTATAATTAATCTTGTTTAGTTACATACATGTATTTGCTATTCAGTATCCCGCCAACACTATTAGAATGTGTTTACATATACAAAAATATACTTATACGTATACTTGTATGTATTTGTGAGTTTGTGGTAATTTAGACATATACATACATACACATTTGTATACATATAAACAGCTATATTCTTACTATTCAATATACTTTGAGTATAGATGAAATAAAGTACATTTTGTAATTGTAACAATTTAAAGCACTTAGAGAAATATTTTACTCAAACTAGACCAAAATAGAAAAACAAAGCTTTGAAACAAATATGAGATATAGACAAGGTTAACTTCCATAAGTAAATTTACTATCCCTGTTTTTTCCTTGGCAATCTTTCCCCTGAACTTTATACAAATGGAAAACGTTGCATTAATAACTAATGAAATTTCTGTCTTTGAAAGGGTCACTGATTCTCTAGGACCGCCACAATTTTTAGTGATTTTACAAATCACTATTATTTTTAAAATATCATCAAGGCAAATCATTAAATTTATTAAAGTGTACATTAATGAAATAAAGAAAACTTTACACAACACTGTGGGCCAGAATCAATAATTTTGGAAATAATTCTGTAACTTCTAAACAGTTGGTTGAATGAAGACAAAATTTAAAATAGACGTAGCAGAGAAATGTACAATTTTAAGTATTGAAGAAGGTCCTACTTACCGTTCAGGAACAGATCTATAAGGGCTCAAATTTAGTTATCTCTGATATAGAAAATTGTTCATCACTTGCCAAATTTTTGTTTCTTATCCCATTTCATATAGTTTTCAAGTTACAGTGCAATCTTGATTTTCGCGACTAATTAAAAACCAGACCTGTCACGATAACATAATTTTCGCGATAACAGAACCCAAAATTTTAAAGAAAAAAATTTATCAGTTATGTGATGGAAAACGATTTCGAAAACGAATCGATTTTAAATCAAAAAAAATGTGTAATTAACTGATATTTTCGTTGTTGTTATTGGTAAAAATTATATTTTAATCACTTTGTTTTAGATTTTATTAAATAATTTTTTTATATTTGCCTAAAAATAATTGTTATTATACCCACCATCAAAAAGATGGGGGGTATATTGATTTTGTCATTCCGTTTGTAACATGTCGAAGGAATTATCTAAGACCCCACAAAGTGTATATTTTCTGGGTCCTGGTTTGATTCAGAGTCGATCTAGCTATGTCCGTCCGTCTGTCCGTCTGTTGAAAGCAGGATAGGGCTCGAACGGGACAACGTAAAGGGACGAAATTTGGCACAAATATTTGTTTTACATAAGGTTTGTTTGGGATTGAAAATGGACAAAATCTGTTAATAAACAAAAAAGTTATGGGCTAAAAACTAGAAACACATTGTGTCCGTTTTATACATTTCTGCTGATATTTCTTCAACAAAAGCATGTACGACAACGAAATTTTGTACATATAGTTCGGGGAACGATATAAACTCGGAAACCGAAAATGGGCGTGGTCCGCCCACTTTACTGCCCACCTCCTATATAAAGTGAAAATCAACGAAATTGTGTTCAAATAGTTCAAAGACCAATGTAAACTCGGAAAAAAATGGGCGTGGTCCGTCCACTTTAATGCCCACTTTACCGCCCCCTCCCATATAACGTAAAATTTGAAAAAGTTGATGGTGGGTATATAGATTCGGCCGGGCCGAATATTCGCGCTTGTTTTTCACATGAAATTCATCAGATTTTTTCAAACCGATTCGTTTTGAAAACGATCGGTTTTCATCACATACCTGTATGTAATTATACCCTACACCACCATAGCTGGTTGGGGTATAATGCGTTTGTGCTGATGTTTGTAACGCACATAAATAATTATCGGACCACCACCTTAAAGTATTTCTGAGTCGATTTAACGATGTCCGTCCGTCCTTCTGGCTGGCTGTCTGTCCATGTAAACCTTGTGAACAAAGTACAGGTCGCAATTTTAAAGATATCTTAATGAAATTTGACACAGATAATTATTTTGGTACAAGGACGAAGCTTATTGAAATTGGTTATGATCGGTCCATTATTTCACCTGGCCCCCATACAAATATCCTCCCGGAAACGTTTAACGTTCATAAATGCCCTAAATATACCAATATTTCAATTAAACTCGGTACAAAGAAGTTCTATATAAGTTTTAATCTTTGTGCCAAATTTCGTCAGGATCGGTCCATAATTGACCGTAGCTCCCATATAAACCCGTCTTCCAAAAATCACTTTAACGTGCATAAATCCCATACGAATGATAGTATCAAGTTAATATTCATCACAAATATGTTTTATATAATTAGAAACAACATTGTCAATATTTATGGGAATCGGTCCATAATTTACCACAGCTCCCGTATAAACTCACTTCCGGGAATCACCCTGAAGGGCAAAAAATCATATAGATGTTAGGATAAATGAATTATCCTGTATTTATACAATTTATTTTACATTTAGTAAAAGTGTTGGTTTATAATTGGACACAGGTCTAATGGTATAGGGTATCATATGGTCGGTCTTGACCGACTATAGTTTCTCTCTCGTTTTTAAAATTAGAATTGCTTTTATTGATATATTAACATTTTAAACTATTTTAAAGAAATTGGAGATTTTGATTTGCTTTTTTGGCAAATTATTTTTTAAAATAACAGCTGAATCACGTAGTTCATATAGTGCCGTTGTCGGCTTATCATTTTCCAAAGCCCATTGTATGCATGTGTTTATCGATGTTATACAATCGTCCAATTTAATTTTGTTTTCTTCATGACCACTATCGTATAAATCCTCCAATTCCATATCTGATAATTCCATTTGCTCCTCATTGCTTTCCACATGAAATTCTTCTTGAATCCAATCCCGAATTATATTTTGTAAAATATTTAAGAGCATGTTATCCTCTTCACCCTTATTCACTACCGAATTCGAGCAAGGCGTTCCAGCATTTTCGGATATTAGACACTGATTTTTTTATCCCAGGACGTAGCTAGAATCTGAACTGCATTTTTGAGATTGAAGTTCTTTAGTTTGAGCTCCAATTTTGTTCCCTTCTCGCCAAGCAAGTGGATGAGCAGTTGTTTTTTATAATTTAATTTGACCAAGTTGATAACGTTTTGATCTAACGGTTGAATAAGCGCAGTGTAATTGGGTGGTAGATTCATTGCTATAATTAAACAGTCATCATTTTTTATACCCACCATCAAAAAGATGGGTGATATATTGATTTTGTCATTCCGTATGTAACATGTCGAAGGAATCATTTAAGACCCCACAAAGTATATATTTTCTGGGTCCTGGTTAGATTCTGAGTCGATCTAGCTATGTCCGTCCGTCTGTGCGTCTGTTGAAAGCAGGATAAGGCTCGAACGGGACAACGTAGGGGGACGAAATTTGGCACAAATATTTATCTTATATATTTATCTTATATTTGGGATTGAAAATGGGCAAAATCGGTTAATAATAGTTTGAGGGTCAATATAAACTTTGAAACTAAAAATGGGTGCGGTCCGCCTACTGTACCGTAGATATCTAGATATAGATATCTGTAGATATCTTAGCAAACTAGAATTTTATTAAAGACCAAATATTTATAGTTTCTCCAAAAAAACAATTTTTTACACGAATTTTATTTAAATTCCTAATTTTTTTCAAACAAAATTAAATCGAACCAGCCGATTAGAAGTTACAGATTTGTTTCCAAATAAAAAAAAAAGGTATAGTCGGTCAATCCCGACCATATGATACCCTACACCATCATGTATGTGCATCGAAATTCGGGAAGGGGTCTTATATTAGACCAATGGCCAATTGTGGGTCGAAATTTTTACCAAATGTAAAATAAAATATACAAATACAGAATATTTCGTTAATACTTACATTTATATGAATTTATGCTAAAGTGCTTAAATGATTGATTGATGGTGATTCCCGAAAGTAGATTTATATGGGAGCTATTATAAAATATGTACCGAACCTCATAAAATTTGACACTGTGATTTCTACTTAAATAAAACTCACTTTCATCCAATATTAACTTGATACTGATATTTTTATGGGATTTATGTGTTTAAGTAATTTTCGGAAGAGGGATTTATATGGGAGCTATGATCAATTATAAACCGATCTTCATGAAATTTGGCACAAAGATTGACATCTTTGCATCTAATTTGATTAAAATATTGCTATATTTAAACTATTTATGATCGTTAAACCTCTATTCCGGGAGGACATTTGTATGGGGGCTAGGAGAAATAGTGGTCCATTCATAACCAATTTCAATAGGCTTCGTCCCTACTCGTGCCAAATTTCATCAAGATATTTTTAAAATTTCGACCTGTACTTTGTTCATAAGGTTTACATGGACAGACAGACGGACGGACGGACATCGTTAAATCGACTTGATTCTGAGTCAAACGGTATGCGTTAAAGTGAGGGTCCGAGAATTTTTTTTTTTTTTTTTTGTGCGTTACAAACATTAGCACGAACGCATAATACCTCAACCACCTATCGTGGTGTAGGGTATTAAATAAAATCAATTCTGCCCCTATTCTCTTCTATCTTTGTATTCAAATAAATAAAAAAAAAAGCGTTTTGGTACCACTGTGCAGTGGTCAGTTTATTCATTTCTAAAATAGTTCAGTAGATGAGTGATGCAAATCATCATTTTCATTATCCTCATCAACGTAATCATCAAAATTAACATTACGGTTGGTCATAGCTTTGGATTGTTACTGCCCTTATAGAAGCATGTATTTATGTGTGTGAAAATTTTGCCATAAATATGTAAGTGTTTTAAAGTAGTGTGTTTCTAAAATGTGTGAATATTTCGAGATTAAATACAGTGAAATAAATTTGAATTATTAAATCTCTTTTAGGGTTTATTAAGTATTAATGCTGAATTATATTGTCTTAAACTAAAGCCGATTTTTAACTCTTTGAGCCAAATGTCTTATAATATCTTATACTATACATATGAAGATTTAAAAGAAAAACATTTTGAATAAAAATATATCACAGCAATTTAAAGTCTTCGCTTCGATAATTTTTCACACGTTAAACACAGTAGAGTAGTATAAATTGGGAATCTTAGGATATTAAAAAAAATCACACCTTTATTACGGAAAGTATTTCAGAATAAAAAAAGTCAAGGAAAATGAATAAAAATTTCCAAATTCAAGCTCAAATATCCTTTTAATCATAAAAGATATCATAGGTGAGAAGCATATTCTTGAAACTTTTATACTCGAAGTTGTCACCTTTGACACCCTGGAGCTTATGTCGTTTTATTACAGGGTTACTTCAAGATGATTTTTCTGAAACTTTTCTACAAACCTCCTATATATTTCAATTCGATACGTCCAGTAGTTTAGGATATATAGATTTATTAAAAAAAATTTTAGCGATCTTCTCACTGTGCATCCATAAGGTGATGCAGAGTAATCTGCAGCATTCGAAGCAGTAGCGAAAAATTTGCTAGCTTCTATAAAGAAGGAAAAACCCAAACTTGTACAAAACTATGTGATCCTTGTTGCAACATTAGAAGATACAATTTAAAGCTGCATCCCGGTCAGAAAAATAATTAAAATTTTTCTCCTATCCAATTACACCCCAGCAAAAAACGATGAAGTTCTTCCAAAAAAAGAACATTTTCACAACTTTAAAAGTGGAACAAAGTGCATATTTTAAACATTTTTTGAAGTTCTTAATAATTACTTCCAAAAAAGTGAAAATAGATGAATTTTTAGCGGGAAAAAATGGTAATAATTTCTAACAAAAATTAAATTTTATAGATTTTAAAGCATTTTTATTATTATTTAATAGAGCAAAAACTGAATTTTTATAAAAAAAATTGTATAAACATAGTTTTAAGGGAAGTACTTCAAAATAAATGAACAAGAAGTATAAAAGAAGAACATCCTACCAATGACAACCATGGGTTAAAAAAATAACTTCTGCAGCTCTTTTTCACCACTAAGTACTTCCTTCCAATGACAATACAATGTTAAAATCATGGCTTTTTCAATTCTTTTTTTGCTGCGACCTTGAGTAATTTAACTGTTGCAATCGGTAAAACATTAGCAACCAATCAGCCTAACTACCTTATGATTAGGATGAACCGTCTTCACATACTGTACGAGCACTTTGAAACTGTTGCAGTACTAAGGACAACAACGTTATTATTGTATTGTAAACTCTCCGCTTTTGTAGAATAAGGTATGTGATAGAAAACGATTTCGAAAAAGAATCGATTTTAAATCGCTAAAAATGTGTGATGTACTTATATTTTCGTTTTTGTTATTGATAAAAATTATATTTAACCCTACGGTACATACCCGGGTACCATTTTTAACTTTAAAGTGCTCGTTTTTCTTTAATAATAAATATATAACCACGAAACTTTAGATCGTCGTGATTAAGGTGTTAATGCAGTATAAAAACTAAATTTTATTAACTTGGTCTATATGTAAAATGGCTTTAAATGGCTTTCTGTATTTTGCACTACAATTAACTTTTATTGTGCTATTTTCTATTGAAAATCTTATTTTTATTGTCCTTTAATTTATATAAAGTTAAACATTTATTATTATTATTTTACTTTAATTAATGAATAAGCATGTCCTTGACAGTCAAGATTATAAGTAATGACTCCATTAGGATTTGAAGGAGAACTAGTTTCAAATAAACTTTCTTTTTTGAAATGTGACAAGTTAAAAAAATTTTGAATTATCACTGTTTTCAGCCAATATTTATGAATATGACAATGATAGCGCACATTTTAGCCGTTTTTACATCCTTTACCGCATGACAACACTGACAACATGACCTATTTTCGGTGAGAATATTATGTGGATCCTGTGCTTAATTGTAGATGAAGTAAGTGCTAAAATTCTTTAGAACTGTAAGAACGTTTACCGATCTTCTCAGAGAGTCTTTACCGATCTTCTCAGAGAGTTTATATGGAACGTGTGTTTTATTTTAGATCAGGTCTTGTTGTAAAGTTTAAAATTACAATTTATACTTTTTGCAATCTTTTGTAAAAAAAAACGTGATGTTTATCAATACTAATTTATGCACTTTATAATGATTTTCGGAAATGGGCCATGTATGGGAGCTATGGATTTTTGAGTTGTAAACCTGATAAAAAAAATGTTGTAGATTAGTTTTTACATTTACAAAAATTATTTTATAAAATTAAATGTGGTTTCTAACGTCCATAAAACTTTTATATGAACTAAATTATGTAATACTAATAACAACAAGCGCGAATATATTCGGCCCGGCCGAATCTATATACCCACCATCAACTTTTTCAAATTTTACGTTATATGGAAAAGGGCGGTAAAGCGAGCAGTAAAGTGGGTGGACCACGCCTATTTTTTGTTTCCGACTTTACATTGGTCCTTGAACTATTTGAACACAATTTCGTTGATTTTCACCTTGTATGGGAGGTGGGCGGTAAAGTGGGCGGACCACGCCCATTTTTGGTTTCCGAGTTTATATCGACCCCCGATCTATACGTACAAAATTTCGTTGTCGTACGTGCTTTTATTGAAGAAATATCAGCAGAAAAGTATTTAACGGACACCCTGTGTTTCTAGTTTTTAGCCCATAACTTTTTTTTTTTTTTTTTTTTATTAACCGATTTTGCCTATTTTCAATACCAAACAAACCTTATAAAAGATAAATATTTGTGCCAAATTTCGTCTCCCTACGTTGCTCTGTTCGAGCTCTATACTGCTTTCAACAGACAGGTAGACGGACAGACGGACGGAAATAGCTAGATCGACTCAGAATCGAACCAGGACCCAGAAGATATATAATTTGTAGGGTCGTTGATGATTCCTTCGACATGTTACACACCATCTTTTTGATGGTGGGTATAACTTGGTTATAATAGGTAACCATTATAAACTTATTTTAATAGAGCTCGTGTCTACATCATATAAAGCCAAAATA
Organism: Protophormia terraenovae; assembly: GCA_951394005.1. Taxonomy (NCBI): domain Eukaryota; kingdom Metazoa; phylum Arthropoda; class Insecta; order Diptera; family Calliphoridae; genus Protophormia; species Protophormia terraenovae. The sequence goes on from OX596077.1 coordinate 105,899,747, forward strand.
TATGGACTGTCAGACAGACGGACGGACATCTCTAAAATACTCGAATATTTTTTTATAAATATATTTACCGATTTTCTGTAAGATCTGTGAACAGTTAAATGGTTGTAATAAATAATTTGTATAAAATTATATATTTTTGTTAATAATATTAAAGAAAATTACACTATGGTACCCGAGTACCACGGGTATAAACTAACGTTAATTTTTTTTGGTATGTACCACGGTACGGTATACCGTAGGGTTAAATCACTTTTTATTAGATTTTATTACATAATTTTTTATATTTCTCTAAAATTAATTTGTTATTTTTCACATAAGCTGTAATGAAAAATAGATCACTGTTGAAAAATTATTTTTGAAATCGATCGAAATTCATCACCACTTTTCAAACCGATTCAACTTGAAAACGCTCGGTTTTCAACACATACCTATATATATATATATTTTCCCCAAGCGTTTTATTTTCTTTCCAGAGCTTTCTGAAGCTCCCAGATGGCGTAAAAAATTTAAATTTGGTACTTATACAACTTTTTGTCCCAGAAATCCTAACGAAGCCAGATTTTTTTTATTTTATTTTAGGGAACGGAGAGAAGCAGATTTATGTGTCTTTTTTCAAACATTTTTCTAATTCCAAAGCATTCTGAAGATCGCAGCTGTGGTGGAAAATTAAAATCTGTCTTACATATAATACTGCTTGTCCTACAAATCCTAAAGAACCAGATTTTGAAATCTTTATCAGGGAGTGGAGATAAGCTGATTTTTATTATTACTTTTTTTTTAGTTTCAAAATGTTTACTAATTTAATACTTGAAGCAATAAAATCCCATCAAATTCTATCAGCTTCAAATCTTTAACTTCGATTATTGAAAGTTTCAAAATGTTGTCTATATATTTTTCGTAGATTTTCGAATTTGTTTCGGCATATTTTTATTATTATAATATTATATTTCCTGGCATTGGCAGACTTATACGCCCGTTGTATTATATTTTACAAATATTATTAAGAGTAAATTTTTTCCACAATAATCAAAGACAGAGTCGATAAAAAACGACTTTTTGAACCGATCCTTCTTACTAAGAAATATATAATTTTGGTTTCAGATAGAGTTGTGTCGTTCATGAACGAATCGATTCAATTGAACAAATAAGTAAAATGAGCGATGTTGACTCGTTCTTTATTTTTGATTCATATCGTTCATTTATGTATTGTTTTTATAGTGCTTCAGACAAAACTTTGTTATTTAAATTTATTTATTTTACATGCCTATTCACAGAAAAAGTCTTAAAAAAGTCATAATTTTATTATGACTAAAAGTTACGACTATACGTGTGACTCAGTCATAACTTCATATTCTGTTAACATAGTCACAAAACATGCTTAACATTTAAAAATATTGACTTTTCTTGTCAATTAAAAATAAAAATTAAAAATAAAAATGTTTGTAAAAAATTTGAAATTTTTTAGGGAAGAATGAAAATTTGCAAAGAATACTGCAAAATTTGATGAAAATCTGCAGGAAATGTGAGTAAGATTGTGTTGTTTATATGCTTTGTCACTTTTTGGCCCTCAATTATTTCAAATATGTATGTATGCATTGCTTTTTCTACAACACATTTTTTATATTTTCATATTTTTTATTTTAAATTAAAATATTTTCTTATGAAAGTCACAATTCTTATAACTGCCTACATATCAGGTCTTAATTTTAAAACGAAATATTAATACATTTTTGTTTGTGAATAGAAAATTAAAGACTATAGTCACAATTTGTGTTTTATGACTATTTTTCAGTCACAATTTTTGCGTGAATGGGCATGTTATTATACTTTTATAAATAATTATTAAAAACAATTAATTTTAATTTATTTTTATTTATTAATTTTTGCTAACAAAGTGTTCTAAGAAACAAATGAAGCAATTGTTTCAGTTTCAGCTGTTGTCTCTTCATTCAAACATTAATCGTTCAGACTTTGTTTCATTTGTTGTCTATCATTTTACAATTTTGAACAAAATAGTAAAATGGACGGTTATGCCAAACTCTAGTTTCAGAAACTTTAGAAAGTGATACTATTCTCTGCTCTAAAAATGGTGAAATGGTTAGCATATATTGTTTCCAGACTGGACTGAGGATGAAATACCGTACACAATATTTTGGTCAATATTGGGGTACAATGGAATTATTATTTAATACCGACTACAAATTTTGGGAGATCATACTCTAATCGACTGTAAACTGAGTTGATATGTTCTCCAGGAACATTCTATTTCCAAGTACCTACTTATATTATTTTATTTTTTCTTTTCTTAATTAATATATTTGCGATTTATCATAATATTAGTTGTAAGTAGTTGATTTATATTCTCCTCAACAAAGACCATATATACATACAATGTGATATCAGTGGATTAACTTGGAACATTTAATCACCATAATTCCACTCCAATCTCAATTAAGAATAGTTTATAACGTAAACAATAATTGCTTAGTAATTGAATCAAATTTTCATTTACTTGCAACTTGCAACCAATACAGCCATACATAAACAATGATACCAATGAAAAAGAAATACAAAAAGCAAACAAAAATGAAAAAAAGAAAATGCAGAAAAATAAACATTCATCCTACAATTTAATACCCCAATAGGATTTCAAATCAGGAAGAAAAATAATGGTTAATAAAAGAACTGATAGATAACAACGGCAATGGCAGTAGCAGCAGCAACAACAAGGACAACAGTAATAGAAGTTGATGCAGCAACAAAGCAAGTTTTAAACATAAGGAACAAAAAACCATGCAACATAATAGAAAACAAAGTAAAATAAAACAAAAAAAAAAAGATTTTTACAACCATACAAACGTTAGCAATTCAAAAGCAGCAGCAGAAAATAAAAAAAATTAAAAGAAAATTTGTAAAAAAAAAAAAAAAAAATTGAATCACAACGACCCAGTACTCTGATAGCATTCAATTCAATGGGTTAAAGCATAAACAACAATAGCAATGGCAACAACAACTACATAAATTAGAAAAAATACTTGGTTTATTGTTGCTGCAGCTGCTGTTGTTGTTGATCAACAACAAATTTAAAAGCTTAACGTTCGATAAGATAGTTTATTACAAAAAAAAAAAAGATAGAAGAAAATATAAAGATTCCAACAACAGCATCAAAATAGGAAACCAATAACAAATGATAACAACTACATTAGAGTAACAAAAGGTAACTGATAATAGTGTGTTTATGTGTACACATGTATGAATGTCACAAAACTTTAGATTGAGCTGCATACATACATACATACATACATACATACATACATACATACATACATACATACATACATACATACATACATACATACATACATACATACATACATACATACATACATACATACATACATACATACATACATACATACATACATACATACATACATACATACATACATACATACATACATACATACATACATACATACATACATACATACATACATACATACATACATACATACATACATACATACATATTTACTCAGCTAGGAAGATCAAAGAGGCTCAAAGTTGGGTATCTCTGACATAGAAATTTTTTAATAGCTTGCCAAATTTTTGTTTCTCGTCCAATTTCAAATATTATACATTATTATAGGCACTGGTAAGGGCAATAAAAAATTTGCTTACATGTCCTATTTATTTCTTATAGTTTTTGAGTTATTTATATTTGAATTTTTAAGTACCTCAATTTTGTATGTTCTTGTTCCAGTTTTATTCATATATATCCTAGTGTTTCCGAATGATTTCACTTGTTTTTTCTTTCACTAATTAAAGAACAAAATTATGTATCGAATAAAAAAAAATTAAGTCGATATCTTTATCGAGTCCAAAGATAAACTATTTTGAATTTGAAAATTGCAAAAATGACGACTTTTTGTGTTTTTTTTTTGCCGAAAAAGTATCTACACACTTTTTTCTCTACAATAAAATTTTCTTTAACAACATATAATAATTTTATTATTTTCTGAAAGTTATCTTCACAGAGAAGGCTTTAAGATAAAAAACAAGCCAAATAAGTCAAATGCTCAAGGTACACACCCTCCCGAATTCAACCCATTTTATATGAAAGTTTTGACTTAAGACTATATTTTCTCAAATCCCAAAGCACGCATCGGCAAACGGAATGCAGTTCAAGAATCTACAATATGTTGTTAAAAGTTTTCAATCAAAATCTGCGGGACTTTGGAAAAGTTTGTAATTTATGGCCGAAAATGTGAAAAAAACCATTTTTGGAATTTTTGGCGTTGTTTTGGGAATTGTGGGACTCCTTTTAGTAAAATCCTAAATTTTTTTCACTTTCTCATTCCTCACGATAAAGTCTAAAATTCCATTTTTTGCGCATTTTTGCACAAACACACATTCGAACATTGGCTACTGGTTCAAATTATTTATGTTGTTATGGCTTTTTCACATCCACAATAGTACAATGCTTTTGGAATTTTCCGTGACTTAATAAACTTTAAAGTGGCATAGTTTCGGTTCTGTAAAAGGTATTGATTTCAGTCTTTTTCTGTATAACAAAGAATTACATGAGCTACACGCAGAGAAAAAACATGGTTACAGCATGATCACCATAACTATTCAATGATTATATAGCCGTTTTTCATTGATTTAAATATACTGTGTTCATGATAGCAACGTTTATGATTCTGTTTAATCATTTAATGATTACCCACAATCAAAATTTTAATATGGTTCACTGAATTATAATATGTATTTAAATATGTTTATATGAAATCATATATATGAATAAATCCAATCATTTAGTCAATTCCACAACAATTTAGTTAATTACATAACCATTCATTTCATTTTACAAATTTGGTTAATTCTACAACCATTAAGCCATTAACTTTTAATGCCTTTTGAATACACATTTTTGTATATCAGTCGAGTAGTTACAACTCTCATTTAGTTTATATATGAACAAATATAAATTGACAAGTTTTGTTTTTATTCAGTATGATTAATGTACCACATATCGTGGTACAAATGAATATAAATATGAAAATATGGGATCATATATATGATAACATGGGATTATATATATGATTAAATTAGTTCATACATATGATAAAATGGAATTATATATATGATAACATGGGATTATATATATGATAAAATGGAATTTACTTATGATGGAATTAGTTCATATATATGATAAAATGGAATTATATATATGATGAAATTATTTTATATATATGATAAAATGGAATTATATATATGATGAAATTAGTTTATATATATGATAACATGGAATTATTAAATGATAAAAACATGATGAAATTGAAAGCAATACTTAGGAAAAGGTTATAAAACTTACTAAAAGTTATTAATAAGGTTATGAACCTTACTAATAAATTATAAATTGGAATCATAATACTTATTGTTACCTGGAATCATATATTACAATCATAGTATGTTGCTCTTAGTTTATGGTCACAGGAACCATATTTTTTCTTTGCGTGTATGCAATGTAATTTAGATAGGAAAAATCGAGTTTATACTTTCTATGATTTTTGAAATTAAAATAAATTTTTTGTGAAAAAGTGCTTTTTTGAGAAACTCTAAATATTTTATTTGTAATAAAATCTTTGTTTTTAAAGATATCTTAACGAAATTTTCGGTGGATGTAGACTTTGTCGTGAAAAATGAGAAAGTGAAAAAAATTTAGGATTTTACTAAAAGGAATCCCACAATTCCCAAAACAACGCCAAAAATCAAAAAAAATGGTTTCACATCAGTCGGAAACACTAGGGTATATATGAAGAAAACTGGACCAAGAACATGCAAAATTGAGGTACTGAAAAATTCAAATGGAAATAACTCAAAAACTATAAGAGATAAATAGGATATGTAAGCATTTTTTTTTTTTGTAGCTCTTATCAGTGCCTATAATAATGTATAAGAATATTTGAAATTGGCCAAACAAAAATTTGGCAAGCTATTAAAAAATTTCTATGTCAGAGATACCCAACTTTGAGCCTTTTTAGCTACGCCCCTGAGGGGTCTGTTCCGTCCCCCTTCTAAACTTAACATTCTGCCCCACTGTGTATTGATCAGTAAGTAAAAAAAATGCATTTTTGGAATTTTAAAATTTTTCCAACTGTTTGTTAATTTTTGCAAATTTTTCAAATTTAAAATCGTTTATTTTTGGACTCAATATCGACAAATCAAATTTCCTTTATTCGATAGATAATTTTGTTCTTTAACTAATAACAAACAAGTATAATGAAACGGGTCGAAAATGTTGCCCAGAGGTACCCTTAAAATTGTTTTCAAATATGCACCAGATTTCTTACAAAATTCTAAGTAATATTGCTGCAAAAATTATTTTCCAAAAAGGTGGCAATATTTATTCACTTATAAAATTTGTTTTTTATTCTGGGCTATATAATTTCTTTAATGTTGTCTTTAATGTTTGCATGTAAAGCAAACCCAGAGACTCTCGGGTCAAATACCTCCCCACAAGCCCTATCCAAAGTTTGTCGATTTAAAAAAAAAATAATTTTTTTTAACATAAAATTACTTTAATTAAATACCTCCATAACGTAAGGTAAAAACAAAAACGCTTCTTTTAATTTTTGGTTAAGCAAAATCTTCTAAAAATTATATTATAGGTACCCTACTTTGAGCCTCTATAGCTCTGCTCCTGAGATGTATTAAAATTTCACCCTCCTCTGCTACGCCTGTGTGAAACCAACTACCCGAGTAGAAGTTACAGATTTAATTCAAAAAATTTTCGATTCTGTTATAAAGCAATAAAGAAAAAAGGTGCGGTTTTTTTTTTTCTATATTTTTTTTTTCTTTCAAAATATTAAAAAAATATGTAGTATTTTGCAGAAAAATATGAACAAACAACAAAATTAATGTATTTTAAGACATTTTTCAAACAAATTATCAAGTTTTCATATACTTAAATTTTAACCATTTTGAAATGTTGATTTAATAAAATTTTTATAAAAAAAAAGGTATTTTCAAAGTTACGACCCCATATGGCCAAGAAAAAAGTTCTTTTTCATCAAGATAATGCACGGGTGCACAAGTGTGCAGTCTCAATGGCAAAACTCTATGAATTGGGCTACGAATTGGTACCTCATCCGCTATATTCTCCGGATTTAGCCCCTAGTGACTACTTCCTATTTCCAAACCTAAAGAAATGACTCGGTGGAAAGAGATTCTGCTGCAACGATGAAGTTATTGACCAAACAAATGCCTATTTTAAGGACCTCGAAAAGTCCTATTTTTTGGAAGGGATACAAAAACTAGAGAAACATTGGACTAAGTGTATTGAATTAAAAGGAGATTATGTTGAGAAATAAATTTTTGTTTTACAAAAAACACTGTGTTTCGTTCAAAAAGTCACGGACTTATTGATCCGCCGTCGTAGTAAAAATAATTTGTTTCTATTATAATGTCATATGATATTTTCTGAATCTAATGTATGCCATATAAATATAAAAATTTTTTTTAATATAAAAGTATTAAATGATTTCAGTTTGGACTTCAGTCTCGACCACATATTAGCGTTGCACAGTGGTTCCAAAACGCTTTTTTTTTTAATAATTCAGTAACTATTGAACCGTTAGAGGTATCGCAATAAAATTTCACATGGTCAGAGCTGAAGTATTTTCGAGTTGATTTGGAGGAGTACATATTCCTAGCGCATCAGAAGGGAAGTGGGTGGCCCACCAAAGTGGGCCATCTCGGGCATGTCATTTTTTCGAAAAATCGCCAAAAATTCATTTATAATATGAGAGACAAGAAATTATATAGATAGTCCTTGTAAATGTCTACAAAAAATAAACTTACATGTGTAGGTTATCTCCTTTAGATTAAGAGATATTCGGTTAGAAATAAATATTTACCTTATTTTAGCCTCGTTTTTTTTAGTTTTTCAAACTTGGCGGGCTTAATATTGCTTCCAAAATTACTAAAATATTCGCCATATCATATTTCTAATATTCCTTACAAAATTCTAAATAATATTGCTGCAAAAATCATATAATATATATATGTATCCGTTAAAAAGTTATATTAATCTGAAGTTGGAACTTTGAAAAAATTTAAAATTTTTTGTGTTTTTTTCCAAGAAGTTGCCAATATTTATTCACTGATTTTTTAATGTTTTCAAAAGAAATCTTAATGTAAATACGTGTAATGTAAATTTGGAGGAATTTGGGGCAAAGGTCTGCCCACAAGCCCAATCCAAATTTTGTCAATTTTGAAAAAAAAAAATTTTTTTTTTTTCTTTTTTTGTTAAGTTCTCAAATTGCAAAGCTGGGATGAACTTAACATTACTTTAAGTATATAGCTCTATATTTAAGGTAAACACCCAAAAGGTATTTTCTGCGATCATATTACATTCCACTAATTTTTTTTCTAAATTATTAATCTCCATATTAATCCATCATTAATCCATCAAATTGTCCGGAACTCCGAGCAATTGAAAGATATTTTTTTTTTTTTTTTTTTTTTGTTTAGAACTTGAACATAACAGTCATTAATAAAAATATAATTTTAAAAAATTTCACCTATTGGATTAGTTTCTATAAGCAAATTTGCATGCACAGATTTTTTCGTGCGCAGTCCTTATCTTTGAAACCAAATTTCTGTGTCTCGTATTTCTAAAGTTTGTTTTAAAAATGTAGAGTGCTGTTGATGAATTCTGATAGATCATACAAAGTAACATATATTTGACGATATTGTACCAAATGTATATGGCAACTATGCTGTAAGCTTAAAATTATTGTTCTCATTCAAACAATTCATACACAAGAAATGTGGGATTACTGATGTTTAAAATAAACTCTATTTTATTATATTAAAAAAATCCTCAATCAACAGTTTACTTTTATTATTGTAAAAACAAATAACACGATTTTTAATTGCTGTTGTTAAGGAAACCAACAGCTATTCTTTAACTTTAAATAACATTTTACATTTGTAAAAATATTTTTTCAACTACTATTCATTTTATCATGTTTTATTTTATAAACCTGGCATAGACTTTTTTAATAGTCCCATAATTTATATAAAAAACATAAAAAACAAAAATTTACCCACAAAAATCTAAAACTGCTAAGAGAAAACAAACATTCATTCACCTTTCCCCCAAAAAATGCAGCATTGTTTTGTCAATTACTGTAGGGTATGATATGATCACTCATAACTGTCTGTTATCTATCCCTTCTAGTTTGTCTAAAGTTTTTCCTAGGTTTTTTATTTATAATTTTTATTTTTCATTTTAAAGTTTTTGTTTTTTCTTTTAGTTAAACTTTTTTATCAACATATTTTTCATTTATGTACATCATTTGAACAAACATAACCAAACAAACGGGAGAAAAGTTTTGAGGGAAAGCAACAAAAAAAATATATAGAAGAAAAAAAATACAACAAGAACTCTTTCGAGCATAAAATGTTGTCTTGTATGACAGTAAATATTTTTGCTGGTGGAAATGCTACGATACCAACAACATTAACTGCTGATACCCACTGCAACTTTGTCCATGTATATGCACTATTGCTATTTAGAATTCCCACACATACAAACTCATCACTGCTAACGTTAACGTTAGCTGTATGTGTGAATACTTTTACTTTATTATTGTTGTTGTTAACTGGCCGTGTATAAAGTTGAATATCATACAGGCAGTCGGTCATTTATTTAGTGAGTGAAACCTCTTTCTGTGCTATGTTTTTGGAAACAGTATGAGTTATCATTGTTGGAAAACATTGGCAACACCATATTGTGTTCTTGATTATTAGGATTTTTGTTTCTTTTGTTTTTATACACAATTTTATTGTCATTGTTTTGTTGCTTCTCGTACTCCTGGTTGATTTTAAAACGTATATATACAGGGACAGGAACGTGATATGTGTTTTAGGTACAAACAAGTTTAACAAAACATTTTTGCAAAGATTTACTTACCAGCCATATGTTATGAATTTAAAAAAGTCTAAAATTGTTCATACATTTAGCAAATGTTGGTCATAATTCCACCTATATATAGATTTGTTTGTGTCTTTTTTGAAATCCGAACAAAGATATTTGTATCTGCCACGTATCCTTCTTCTCATAAAAAGATGCAAAAATTTATTTCGTTCTAAGAATATTATCGTTAATTTATTTTAGTAGCATAACTATTTGTACTAATTTTAAGAACTACCAAATTTATTAGGTAAACTAATTACAATTACTTAATATTACTTATACGCTATTAGTGCAAACTTGCATATGGTTACCGAAACACAGTGGTTCCAAAACGCTTTTTCTTGGAAATAATTCTGTAACTTTTGAACCGTTAGAGATATCGCAATAAAATTACACATGATCAGAGCTTAACTGTTTTCTCAAAAAATTCAATTATAATATGACAGAAAAAAATGTACATATAGATAGACTTTTATCCTTTAGTTCTCTTAGTATCTCTTTTTTTTAGTTTTTTTTTTTTCACTTGGCGGGCCTAATATTGATCCTAATTTTTTTTAATATGCACCAGATTTCTAATAAAATTTAAAACAATATTGCTGCAAGAATTATATAAATATATAAATCTGTTAAAAAGTTATATTAATCTGAATTTGGAACTTTAAACAAATGTCATATTTTTTGGGGTTTTTTTTTCCCCTAGAAGTAGAAAATATTTATTCACTGATAAATTTGTTTTTTGTTCTGGGCTTTATAATTTTTTTAATTTTTTCAAAAGAAATCTTAATGCAAATGTGTGTAAAGTAAATCCGGAAGAGTTTTGGAAAAAGGTCTTCCCACAAGACCTATCCAAACTTTGTCAATTTTGAGAATTTTTTTAATTCTTTTTGTTAAGTCCTCAAATTGGGATCGACTTAAAATTACTTTATATATTACCATATTTAAGGTACACACAAAAAATATTGTCTTATAACGACAATGAAAAAAGTAATTTTTTTAAACATGTTTTATACGGATTGGGATTTTGGATATTTTTATATAAAAAATTGGGAGTTTTTTTAATTCCCTGATATAAAGACAAGTCTATACATATGATACTGAAATTTCAATAAAATATCACTATTCGTTTAAATTTTATTTTAGTTTAAATATTAACCCCCCTGTTTTTATAAAACGAACGAAAAATTCTTTTCTACAAATTGTATGAAAACAAGGTACGGAAAAATTCGGATTACGAATTTAATTTTCATATTTTTTTCGCTCTTTTTAATATAATTCGTAAATTAAAAAATAAAATTCACTTTTTGGTTTAAATTTGTATTCATTACTTTCTTTAATTTGGGTTACGAAAATAATCTAAAAAACTTTTTTTTTAAATTTGTATTTATATGGAAGATCGTTATTTTACGATTACAAACGGTTCGGTCGCCACACATATGGTACAATGATGTGCGCAAAAAAGTGGTTAAAAAATAGTAAAAAAAAAGGTTCGTTGTATGCATGTACACTTATACATACATGTAGATGTGTATAAACAAATATTTTTTAGCGGTATACTGCCGTTTAGAAAAAAAAACCTAACTATAAAACTGCAATGATATTTGTTGTTTTAAATTTGTAAGTTTATATGTATGTAGATAAGTATATGTATTCATTTTTGGCTGTGATGCAAATAATTATTTAAAAAGTAGATATCGTAAATAATAATTGTGTTGTTGGTGAAATATTGATAAATTTTTGTTTTTTGTGTTTTTTGTGTAATTTTATGGGATTATAAAATTTTGTAAATTAAATATTTACTGCAAAATATATATGCATACATATGTACGTACAAAATAATTATTTTTATTGATGTCATATAAAATTATGAAACAATTATAAAAGGATTTAAATCTGCAAAAAAATATACATGTATGAATATTATAATAATTCTAATTTTTCTATATTGCTAATTGAAAAAAATATATTTACGTACATGAAAATATACATATATAAATAAAAAACACAAACTCAATTAACTATTGCCATAAACATTGTGTTGTTGCTTCATTTTAACAAACAAAAGAAAAACAAGCAGTTATAAACACACAAGCGCATGTACAAATATCTTTTATATCCACACGTCTTTCTTTCAACATAAGACAACACATTTTTTATATCGTTGTACACGACTTCAATTCGAATCATTCGTTTTGGGTTAATTCTTGAATAATATTTTTATTTTCGAAAATAAAATTTGTGATCTTCGAGCAAATTTAAAAATTATAGTTGCAAACAAAAAAATAAAATTCGTTCTAAAAAATTAGGATTAAATTCGCTGATAAAATTTGTGTTCCGAACAAATCAAAAAATGAGCGTTCGACCTACCTTGATGGAAAACAACAGAAAATTTCAAATTTATTTGTTGTTTTCAATATAAATTGTCGAAACGAATTTTTCGTTCGCTTTATAAAAACAGAGGGTAACTTTATCAAAAAAAAAGTTAAATTTTAAGTCCTTCGAGAAATGCTGCGATCAAATTACATTTCACTAACTTTTTTTATAAATTTTCAATCTCCATATTCTAACATTTTCTTAGATACCAAAATACTTGTATAAAAAGTTTATACTTTTGCTTTAAACCTAATAGAAACTTGACCTCCTATAACCAAATAAAGCCATTTTCATACATTTATAATACAAAACTAAAAAAAAGACCAAGAAAAAATAGACAAAGACCGACTATATGGTACCCTACACCATTGTCTATGTATACCAAAATTCAGGAAGGGGCCAATTGTGGACCAATACTATACTATAAAAGTTTAAAATAAAACATACTAACACAGAATATTACATCGACACTAACATTCACATGTATTTATGCACTTTTGGGTGAATCCCGAAATTGGGTCTTATATGGGAGCTATGGTAAATTGTAGACCGTTCTTCATTAAATTTATATCGAATATTAAATTCATATGGGAGCTATGGTCAATTATAGACCGATCTTCACGAAATTTGGCATACGAATTTATACTTATATAAAACTTATTTGTGCCAAATTACACTCTATTCCGGGAGGACATTTGTATGGGGGACAGGTGAAATAATAGGCCAATCATGACCAAATTCAATAAATAGGCTTCACCTAAGTGAAAGTCGTAACACTTAATACACCAATCACCTATGTAGGTGTAGGTCATAAAAACGAGGCTAAAAATGTGCTAGAATTTATTTTTATCTGAATATCTCTTAAGCAAAAATGTGACATAACGTTATTTTAACTTATGAAAATCATTGTCGTCGTTAATACAATCGTTATTTTTTGAGCTACAAGTCTGAAAATTTGTGATCACACGCAAAAAAAAAAAAAAAAAAAAGAAAAAACAATAGTACATCAAAAACAGAAATTTTAACATTTTGATATTACGTTGTTTTGCATTTTCGGTGCCGAGCTTATTCAGAATTTTAAATGGAAGATTTATTGGGATATATATATATATATATATATATATATATATATATATATATATATATATATATATATATATATATATATATATATATATATATATATATATATATATATATATATATATATATTTATATATATATATATATATATATATATATATATATATATATATATATATATATATATATATATATATATCTTTTTAGGTGTTGATTATAATATCATAATGTATTGCACTAAACAATATTATTAATACATACAGTGGCTCAAAGCTTATTTTATGCAAAACGTACTTTCTTGTTTAATGTTCCATAGCAATGCAGTAAATATGAACTTTCAAAAAGATATGGTGTCATTTGAAAGAGAAAGAGCTCTAGTTTTGCAAGACCATTTCATTTATTACAAAAATTTGCATTCATATACAGTTACGGACAAAAAAAAATAGGGTCAAGAATATTTTTTTGAAATTTTTTGGAGTTTTCGACAAAATCTTATACAAAACAATAAAAATTTTAGTACCAAATCATTGCGAATATATTGAATTATAAATCTATATAAAAATAATATCCTTTAAAATTAACCCAATAACGGTATATTGTCTCAAGTGCAAAAAGTTCTTTTTCAGTGCTGACAAAAAATAGGGTCAGCAGTAAATTTGTCAAAATTTTTGGAATTATACTTTTTTTAAATCTCGATAACGATATTGTACATAAAAAAATCGAAAAAAGATAAGAATCATTGATAGTCTCTAATTCCGAGAACTATTCATGCCAAAAAGAATCTATAGACTAAGCTCTTTAAAAATATGGATAAAATCGAAGGTCCCAACAAAAAATAAGAACCGAAGTAGATCATTATAGTCAAATCATTTTATTTTTAATAAAAAATCAGCAGTTAAAAGCAATTTAAGAAAGGATTATTGTAGAAAAAGTTCTTCGGGAAAAGAAAATCTCCAAAAAGTCTTGGACCTTTAGTGCAAATAAGTCGATTCAAAATTAGCTAAGAACATAATTTTCTTCTATGAATATGAGAATTTGTGAAAACATAATTTATTTAAAATACCATTTCGGAAAGCTCCAGTCATATAATACAGAACGGGAACGGGACACTTAAATAGTGTCATCATGTTCCCAAAAATATAAAAATTGCATGTTATCTTCTAAAAACGAAAGTATTTATTTTATAAATTAATATAAAAATTAAATTTAGTCGCAGAACTTTTTTAGAGGCACAAGAAATTCAGATTTGGAAACATTTGATACCCTCTATATAAATAAGGATAATGGTGTTGTTAATATAACAGTGTGGGTTACTACTATTTCAAATTGTCAGGTCAATATCTCTGCAACAAGGAACTCTAGAATGATGTTCCGAAGAAATAATGGTTCCTCCAATTGTTTTCTTATATTCCTAGAAGAAATTTATGTCCTAAGTAGATTTTAAATCGACTTAACAGAATTAAAACTTCCAAACTTTGTAAAATGTTTTGGTGATTTTCTGTTCCCGAAGAACTTTTTTTTTACATTAAGTATTTTTAAATTACTTTTAACTGCTGATTTTTAATTGAAAATAAAATTATTTAACTATAATGATCTACTTCGGTACTTATCTTTTGTTGGGACCTTTGATTTTACCCATATTTTTAAAGAGCTTAATCTATAGATCCTTTTTAGCATGAATAGTTCTCGGAATTAGATACTATCATTCAACCTTATCTTTTTTCGGTTTTTTATGTTTAATATCGTTATCGAAATTTAAAAAAAATATAATAAAAAAAAAAAAAATTTAAAATTTTGACAAATTTACTGCTGACCCTATTTTTTTATCAGCACTGAAAAAGGACTTTTTGCATTTGAGACAATATATCGTTATTGGGATAATATTAAAGAATATTATTTTTATATACATTTATAATTCAATATATTCGCAATGATTTGGCACTAAAATTTTTATTGTTTTTTATAAAATTTTTTTTCGAAAACTCAAAAAGATTCAAATAAATATTCTTGACCCTATTTTTTCTGTCCGTAACTGTATACATATATACTAAATTTTTTAGCTCACAATTTATTTTATGCAGCCACTTCTCTTTGGGACGGTACTTCAATATAGCGTTGTCCAGTGGACTTAATTTTCTTATCTACTCCTAGAAATGCTCTGCATACCATTTTCAATCTGATTTTGTTAGTTAGTGTTTCAATTAAAATATAAATGTAAAATTGGTTCACGCACAACGCTAGAGAAAATAGAATTGGTTATATACAATTTTACCTGTCACTCGCAGCGAAAAAGAACTGAAATGGTTAAAATAAATTCTCCTATATTACAGGATATATTTGGGAGTTTTGTATCATGAAAATCGGTTGAACAATAAAGGCAGTGATGCACCGAATAAACATTTTAACCATCACGACTATCGATATATTTTTAAGAAAATAAAAACCAACTTAAGATTCCCAGCAGAGTATATGTTGACATGGGCAAATAATGTTGTGTCAAAACTTTTTGCCGTTTATTGCGTCAACACTATTTTGATGACCGAGGTTCACGCAAGAAGACTTTTATCAGTTTAAACAAAACGGGCTGGTTGCTCAACATTTTCAAGGAAGTTGTTTCCAAAGAACCAACATTTTGGAATTCGGTTAGTTTTTATCAATGAGTTAAAATTCTATATATTTGGCTCAGATAATATCCTATATGTGGCGAGAACCGAATACGGAGCTGAAACATAAAAACTTAAAAGTAACAGTGAAGCATGTTGGGTCAGTTTCATTGTTTGGGCCTGTATGTCGGTTAATGATGGAGGTAAGTTGGAATTTATTGGAGCAACATAAACTAAATGATAACACTGATCAACAAAATGGACAAGATGGAATTCCGCATGCTAAATTCAGTTTTTCCCCATCAGGTCGAGAGTTTTTTATGGGCATGTCTAATATTGCGTCCTAAATAAGCCGATTACTCGAGTATATTTCACCATAACTCGAGAACGGTATGCACGATTTACACTATCGGACAAAATAAAGTGTGGTTTTTTTACTCTTGCTATTTATTTCATAATAATTACCTTCTATGTTCATTATGGTCTACTTTTTTGGTGTCCGGGCATTTGTCGTTTTATATTCTTTAATTTAATAAACAAAATAAGTATAGATCCAGCCATATTATCGGAAAGTCTTCGACCACAATCTAATAAGATTTCTGGACACCAGATAAAAAAAATGAGGTAAAATTAGTGTATTTGTCTTTAAAGTGCAAGATTTTACAATCTGAAGCCAAAATAACCATTTCATTATGCAAAATTACAATTTAGAATGAAAATTAGAAGAAATTGAGGGGTCAGAAACCCTAATACTGCAAAGTATCGTAATTCTTATCAAAAAGAATCTAATTTTTCTAAGCGGAAAGATAAAGGAGGAAGTAATTTTAATTATTACTATCCTAACTGTCCAGACAAGGTTCAAACAAATGGGTTTCATATGTACCAATGTTAAGAAAACATTTTTTCTACGATCTCCTATTACAAAAAATCAAAACTTAAGACTTTTTCATGGCAGTTTCCAAAATTTTCTCAGTTTTTTTTAAAGTTTTAATAAAATTTTTATTTATTCATCCATATAATGACATTTTAGAATGATTCTGGGACTTTAACGATTATTTTTCTATTATGAGTCACTTTATTATATTATCATAACAATGATGTGACTCTGACTTAGAATTGGTACTTCTAAAACTCATATATTTGAGCTTTTTCCTGGCAGTAAAAGCTAATATAGTTATAATTACTTCTTTCTTTATAACTTTAGATAATGAAAATCATACTCTTTTGGCGAGAAAATAGATATCGTTAAGATTTTACTTCGTAGTCTTAAGGTTTCTGCCTCAATTTTTTCTAAATTTAATTTTGAGTTGTATAACGAAATGATTCGTTAGCCTCAGATTCTTTAATATTGCACTTTAAAGACAAATACACTAATTTTAAATTTACGGACTTGACCGACTATATTCTTTCTACCTCGTTTATTTATTAACTAGTTTTATCCATTTTCAATACCAAACAAACCTTATATAAGATAAATATTTGAGAACAACTTCGTTCCCCCAAGGTGGTACCCTCTGAGACCTATTCTGATTTCAACAGACAGATGGATCGACAAACTCAGAATCATACCAGAAACCAGAAAATATATGTTTTATAGGGTCTTAAATGAACTTTTTGATGGTGGGTATAAACGTTTAAGTATTGTTGTTTTTAAACAACAATAAAACGTTCTACTTACTTTTCAATTCACCCACTTATTTGAATAATATAACAATTGTTTTCTATTTGATTGAATTTTTTCGTTATGTAAACGAATTTTTTTATTGTAATTTCTTATTTTTCTTTCTTTAACTTTTTCATTTACTTCCACTTTTTTAGTCTCCCTTCGTCATTGTCATCATTCTCATTGACATTGTCGTTCTTATTGTCTTTGTTGGTTAAAGTACAAGAAACAACTTGAAGTTTTGGGTTTTTGTTTAGTATATTTTCAATCCTTTATTTTAATACTTCATCTTTGTTGTTGGTTTTATTCTTTGCTATTCGTTTGTTCATTCTATTCATCCATTCATTCATTTATTCAGCCAGTCACTGCTTTTTTTCCTCAAGTGCATTTATTTTTTTTTTTTGTTTCTTGTAGGTCTGTGTGTGTGTATTGTATTGTATGTTGTTGTCTTTCCTTTTGCGCTTTTGTTAAGTGTTTTTTGCTCAATTAATGCAATTATATAGAAATTCCCCGTTTCTTATGCTAATTTGTAAAACTTAATCTGTGTTCGTAGGGTGTTCGAAGCTTGTTTTTTTACTCCTGCTTTATTTTTTTATTTTTCACTTTCTTTAGAGTTTTTAATCCTTTTTAAGGAAGTTAACTAAAAGTAGCAGAAAAGCTGTAAATAAATGTTAAATAATGGATGTTAAAGAGTGATAAAGAAATATGCTTTTAAATAGAGGCAGTTGTTTTAGTTTAAATAAATATTCATTTATATTATGAAGGTTAATGTGGTAAATTTATAGGCTTTTATTAAGCTATAAAAAATAAATTCATAAATTTGTCCAATTTAAATCTATTTTCTTGGAACCATAATATGATTAACATTAATAAGGGAAACATTTAGCATATTTTAGAAAATTGTTTATTAGATATATGAAATAGAATTAAATTTTTAATAAATTTTATTGAATTCTTTAGAAAATTAACTTCGCTTACAAACTTTACAAATTTTTGATTTAATACAATTTTTTCTTAGTAACAATCTGTGACTTTTTTTCAAAATCAAAATACTTTTAAGAAATTTCCAGAAATGGAAAATCTTTTTCTTAATTGATTAACATAAAGAAACGATAAAAAATCACAAGAAACAAAATGTTCATTAGTGTAAAATGTGTAAAAAAATGGTGATTATTTGAATGTTGAAAATTAATTCCTAACAAATGTTTAAGTTTCAAGGAAACCGAAATGAATAAGACACCACGAATGCTGATGAAATGTGTAGCAGCACAGAAAATACGTATAAAATTATATCAATAGCACTACAATTTATTGGACTACGAACAAAATTTTTCAATTAAGAATAAAAAATTATTCGATCAATTTTTAACGAATATTCGAATAATTGAATATTTTTTTTTTTCAAAACTAGTTTTTATTAAATTATTATATTGTAGACAAATGCCTTTTTTGAAATTATAAGTGTAAAAAGTTTTGTTCAGGGTGCCCCGATGGCCTAGTCGGTTCGATTCCCACCAGAGACTTTGTTCCACTACAACAAGCAATAGTCTTCGTTACTCCGCTTGCTTGGAATTAGAATATAATTTGTAATTGTATTGCATTTATTCAATAAATAAATAAAAAAAGTTTTGTCTAGTTGGAAAACCCTACCGAAAATTATTGAGAAATTTGTTAGGGTATATAAATGTCACACCGAAAAATTTAATTAAATGTCTAAAAGTTAGAATAAACGGGACACGTATGTAAGGAGTGAGATCGAAAAATTTTTAACATACATAATATTCAATAACTTGGAAACGGTTGATCTTAGAGTTTTCATTATTTTTTTAATCATTTGATAATTTAGCACAGATCACAGAAATATATAGTTTGTATGGTTCTAACCACTAATTATAAAATTATGGACCATTTTTGAAAACCCTTTCTTTGGAGATTTGATAGTTGCTTCAGTCACTTTTTTGGAACAGTGTGCACATCTTCTGTTAAAATCTTCGGTATTTTGGGACACCTTTTTTGTGCTCTTGAATTCAATAATTTATAATTTAAAAAAAGACATCAAACTCTACGAGAAAATCCGACAAAACGAAAACAACTCACATGTACTCAATTTTGCACCTGAGGAATTTTATATTATTTTTAAAATATTTTTTTTACAACAATAAAAATATATTTGAATATAATATAGCGTAGTTTATAGATAAGGATCAGTAGATTATTATACCATTTTTAGAATTTTAAATATACTTTTAAAATCGGGAGCTATATCCGAAGGACCGACTTTTCTGACTTCGCGGTTTTAAAATTTTATATCTAGAATACCAGTTGACCAAATTAAATTTTTTAAGCTGTATTAGAAAGACAAGAAATTATCCTTTTTAAAAAGTATGTACGCATTTAAATGAACAGCAAATCTATGTCGAATATTTAAGACTTCATTGGTAAAACAAAAAGGTATCGCTTGATAAAATCGGATGAAAATTGTGGAACTTAAGAATTTTTGAAAAAGTTGTAAAACTCTTTTTCTGCTGATATTTCTTCAAAAAAAGCATATATGACAACGAAATTTCGGGGATCGACATAAACTCGGAAACTAAAAATGGGCGTGGTCCGCCCACTTTACTGCCCACCTCCCATATATGGTGAAAATCAACGAAATTGTCTTCAAATATTTCAAGGACCAATGTAAACTCGGAAAAAAAAATGGGCGTAGTCCGCCCACTTTACTGTCCACTTTACCGCCTTCTCCCATATAACGTAAAATTTGAAAAAGTTGATGGTGGGTATATAGATTCGACCGGGCCGAAAAAATATTAAGATATAAATATCTTTTGTGATATTTATTACAAAAGTTGAACATTATTTTGAACTTTTTTCATCGGATGGAAAAAATTCTAAACAACAACAATTTCATTTGAATAAAAAAAAATATTTTGAAAACAAAACAAAAGTATGAATAAAAAAACAATCATTTGAAATTTTTTCGAACTGATATTTATCGTTAAAGATATTTATTTTTTTCATCATTATTTTAAAAATAAAAATCCCTCACATATTTTTTTCAACAAATGAAAAAACATTTTGAACATTAAAGATATTTATTTTGATTGAAAAATAAAATTAAAACGTTTTCGGATGCTTGCTTGTAATAACTGGTTTAGTTGTCCAGTTGATATAATTCTCATTCAGTTTATACATGAATAAGTTTAAGTAAACAAGGTCTGGTTACAGTCGGGGCGGTTCAAACAAGACAAGAACGCGCCATATAAGTCTCGGAAGTTATTAAACTTAATTGAAGAGCCGACTATATTTTGCGAAAGTCAAATTAAGTCGTATTCAGGACACTTGACTTCGGTTGGGTGTCAAATAAATTTTACAGTAAACTTCCGTTGGCTGACAGCCAATGGCTGCTCTCACGAGTGACTTTGATTGCTCGTTCTTACAGTAAACTTTGGTTGGCTGTTCTCACAGTAAACTTCGGTTGGCTGTTCTCACTAGTGACTTCGGTTGCTCGTTCTCACGAGTGGCCTCGTGCTGTTCGTTCTCACAGTTGACTTTGGTTAGCTGTTCCCATAAGTGACTTCGTGTCGCTTGCTTTAGTAGAATATTAACCCGTAGAAGTTCATGGTAACAGTAGTTTGACAAGTAGCTAGACATTAGCTTTAAGAAACCATTATACGTATTGTAGAAAAACATACGATCTTTGATACCTGAAGCTGCCACCTGAACTAGAAACCGATTCCGCCGTAAACCCGAACCAGTTTGACATCAGAGTGTGTGTCGAAGCCGAACGTACAACGCTGATTCTAATTATACTACTGAACCGAGCCTGTTATAAGCCGAATGTACCGATCCTATTATAAGCCGAATAACGGAACCGATCCTATTATAAGCTCAAAACCCGAACTAATATCCTATCGATCCTAATATAAGCCGAATACCTAAGCCAGTTGATGAAGAAGAAAGAACCGTAATAAGCCTAGTTGAAGAAGAAGAAATGATTGAAGCCGATAGAATCTGATTCATCATTATCGTAGTATTCTCTCGTACTAAATGTTAAGGTTTGTGGATCTGTAAGTAGATCCAGGAGGCGACTAAGTTAAATCAGCCGACGATAAAACTAAATGTTTTGTGCTTTTATTGGAATACAGAAAACAAGAATTAAAATATTATTTTATCTTGTGTCATTGTAAAAAAAACTTATATATTTTTTAGTAACTGACTTTAAACTCTACTGTAGCTTGCTTCTTGACAATCTAACCTAACAAAGATAATTTCTTTGAGAAAAGAATAAAGAAAAAAAATATATTATTTTCATAAAAAATATCAAGGTAAAAACACATCATACAAGTATTCAAAATTTATCATGTGACAACATGTGTGTATAAAAGATTTCTACTTTATATATCATATTGCCCTTCGAAAAAAAAAACAAAAAACTCCAAGCACAAGTTGTGTACGCTTTTTTTTATGTGAAATAATTCTTTTGGAAAAATATACATATCTTAGAAGTAGACAAAGAAGAGAAAACAAAAAACGGCGACAAAAAACAATATGGAAAAAATTTAAGAAAAAAGAAAAAAAAGCGAACTTTTACACGCTGACTGCGTAAGTCACATGAAACAAACGAGAATTCGTAATTTTAAATGAGATAAAAAAAAATATACATACATATAAAGAAATATAATAAAATTTTAACATATTTTTACTACTGAACAAGCATAATAGTAAAAATTACATATAAGGGCAAACTGAAGAGTTTCCTTAAAAACCAAACTTTATAAACGTTAAACTTTTATACTAACAAATGCAAAAGGAAAACAGAATTTACTTTAGAAGTTAAAGCTTATTTTATAATTTTTTAAAACCTTTTCTAACAGCTTTCGTATTATATAAAAACGTGCATTATACCAATACACACGTACATTTAAATACATATTCTGACGCGTCATGTGGTTTTTAACTGAAGCTTTATTAAAAAGTAAAAAAAAAAATCTCTCTGACACGCATACATACTTCTATACAAACTGCTGTTTATATCGAAAGCGAGATAAACAAAATACAGGAAAACAAAACACACACTCTCACATTTACCCATTTCACACACACACACACACCTTTTAACGTTAACTTCCGCCATCATATTGTAACAAACAGCGAATATGATGAGAGTAACTAAGTATTTTGTAGAAATGCTAAAGGCTGATGTTATGTTCACATAAATACATACAAATATTCCTACATTTTTGTTAAACATACACAAACATATCTTTGCAAGTCCTGGAAAAAAAAACGTAAATCTTTAGTTTTTTTCCTTTGCTACTTTTTTTGTTTTGTTTATAGTGGTTCAGATGTGGGCTAAAGTTTTTTAAGAAAAAACATTAAAATTTTTTTTGTTGCAATTCTTGTTTTTTGTTGTTGTTATGCAGCTGCAGTTATAGGAGAATTTTTTATTTTATTTCTTATAAGTAACACAAATGTAAACTGCTGTTTGCTTAACTATCATTTTGGAAGTTTTAAAAAGTTTAGTAATTCTTTTATGTTGTACAAATAAGGTCGTATGTATATGGAGGAAATGCATGGTCTTACAAATTTAAAAAAAAACTTATTAATAAGCGAAATTTTTAGTTACAAATAAGTCGGTAAATCGATTTCATAATGCAACTAAATACAAATTTCTAAAATATTTAATAAGTATTTATTGAAAAACTATCTATAATATTTGCATACATAATTTAAATAAAAAAAACAGATAAGCAAACAATACGTTACACCTATACTGCACAGTGGGGCCTATAGCAAAAATGTTGGTAATTAATCTTTATCTCCTTAACAACTAGTCACACGTTGGGTTGAACAGTACTCAAAACGAGGATTAATTCAAAAAAATAAAGTGTGGATAAAGTACAATAATTTTTCATAAATAACACTGGCCAACAAAAAAAAGAAATTTTCGTGCTCCTTCAACAAAAAAAAAATATGTGGACTAGATGGAATTCCGCATGCTAAACTCGAATCTGCTTTCAGTTTTCTCCCATCAGGTCGAGATTTTTTTATGGGCGTGTCTAGTATTGCGCCCTAAATAAGACGACTACTCGAGTATATTTCACCATAACTCGAGAACGGTATGCACGATTTATATAAATAATACACCAAAATGTGTGGAATAAAATTGGCTTTAAGTCGTTCTACTAACAAATTTTTATCCGCTCAATAGTTTTTGAGATATTTCGAAATAAGTGTCCGAAAAAAAATGTTTATATGCCAAATTCAAGATTTCTTTTTTTACTAAAATTTCTTTTTAAAAATGAAAACATCAAAAATATTTCAGTTTATCATCTTTATCTCAAAGCTGGCAAGACTACGAGTAAATAAAGCCACGTATCATAAAAATTGATGCACAAAGCTTAATTGGATTCACAGTTAAGTTGGGATAAGCATGCATACCTACATTTAGTGGAAATAGCTTAGTCGGCAAAGAACATTTTTTTTTTTTTTTCGTCTTAAATAAATAAAAAAATAGGTGAATTAGATGAAATTTAATGTGCTAAATAATAATCAGCTTTTACTTTTTTTCTATCACGTATTAATTTTTTTTCATGGGCATGACTACTATGACTCCGCCTTTAGGCAGTCACACTTGTATGACTCGAGAACTGTTTGTCCAATTAAGATAAATTAAACTCAAGTAGATAGTGATCTAAATTGTCTTTGAGCTGAATTTACATAATTTTTTTATCCAGTTAATATTTCCGTAGTTATTCGGTAATTAGTAGCGAAAAATTATTTTTTTTTTTTTTTTTCTTTAAATGGTGAAAATTTTGATCCATAACTCTGAAATTCTTGAGCGAATAAAAAATATTGTTGACATGTCTTGAAAACAATTTTCGTATGCATCTTTTGGTGCATCATTTATCAAAATCGTGTAAAGGGTTCTTGAGTTATAGTCTAAATTTGACAAACCATTCTTGAATTTTATAGTGTCACCGCTGAATAAGGTGATGATATTAGTCATGCCCATAAAAAAAAATCAGTAATTGATAGATAAAAAGTGAATGCAGATTCTTGTTTAACTTGTCAGAATCCACCTAGTCCACCTATTTTTGTTTCAAGAAAAAATAAATTTTTTATTTTTTTTTGGCCACCACTGTATTTCTCAATTGTATGTAACATGGGTATTTTTACTTAACTGTGAATAAAATCACGATTTGTGCATCAATTTTGAAGATACATACCTTATTTTATTTGCAGTATTACCAGCTTTAAAATAAAAATGATAAACTGTAACATTTTTGATGGTTTCATTTATTAAAATAAATTTTAATAACAAAAAAGTTATGCATAAAAATTATTTTTTTCTGGGCACTTATTTCAAAATAACTCCAAAATTATTGAGCACATAAAAAAAATAGGTTTGGGGAATTTGAAGATATTTTAAGTACGCATCTTTTGGTGTATCACTATCAACCGTACACACCGTTCTAGAGTTATGAGGAAATATACTAAAGTAATGGCCTTACTATGGGCGAAATATTAGACACGCCCATAAAAAAATCCAGACCTGATGGAAAAAAAACTGAAAGCAGATTCGTGTTTAGCACATCAAGTCCAACTATTCGTCTATGGGGGAGGATTTTTTCTTTTTGTTGACCAGTGTAATCTTATAATAGCAAAAAGTGAAAATTTCAAAATTTTAAGTGGGATTTTTGTTAGTTTTTATAAAACGATAATTCTTTTTTTAAACAGGTGGATTAAGTTCAGATAGTAGACTATATTCTAAAATAGAATTTATTCGGATATATATTGTTTAAATATTTTTTATAATTTCGCAAATATTACCCTAAAAATAGGGTATTTTTGAGATATATGTAGAGTTTTAAAGAGTTATTGGGTACAATTGGATAAAAAAAATTTGTATAGTGATAAAATATAAGATCTTAGCTTGTGTAATAAAGAACAACATTTTGTCAATATTTGCCTAAAGGAAAAATATTTAATTTTATATTAAAATAAACTAGTTGAAATTATGCAAAAATCACAATGTATTACACTGCCAGAGGAAACACAGGAAGTTCAAAATAAAGATTTTAAACAACTGCAGCCATTAAAACTGTAATGAAAACATTTTTACTAAATTTCTCGTAAGTTTGGGTCTGTTGCTTGCCTAAAATATATCTTAAATGAAATAAATCGCAATTTCTGGATTTTCTGTAATATTTTTTCGTTCACTATAAAAATTTCATTTATTTTTCATACATTCAATAATATTAATTCTGCTATAAAACGCACTTCTCTCTTTTTTCTTAAAACTATCTTATATAGTAATAAGTATACTTCAATTTACAGTTTGATTTATTAATTTATAGCTTTTAGTTCAAACGTTACAACAAAAAGTCTAAATAAAGCCCATTTTCCCTGAAAAATAAAAGTAGCCATAACAATAAAAAAAAAATTCCAAGATATTTTTATTTTTAATTGTAGTATTTTACGTATTTATAAATATCCATTACTAAAAAAATATGTATTTTTTTAAATTAAAGCTTCCACTAATTAATCCCCTTTTTCGCTATTGTTCAACCGACCCACAGTGGGTCGGTTCAAATTGAAAAATTCGCAATAGAACTTGATTTGTAGAAGTTTCGATTTTTTTTAACATTCACATACTCCAGGTAGTCAACTTTGACAACCTGTACCTTATCTTGTATTATCACAGGGCTACTACGACTTAAGTCATCATCTACAGCTCTCTCATACATTTCAAATCGATCCGATCAGTAGTTTAGGAAATACAGGTACTGTGTGCTGCTTTAAATATTGACTCCATAAAGTATGCTACACATTGTTTTGTTTGAAAATGTTAATGGTGAATACATCAAAGCGTATGACTAATATATTTACAAAATATTTTACATTATTACTCAAACACAGGTAATAAAAATTAAGAGGTAAATTAAAAACACTGGCCGACAAAAAAATCCTCCCCCAAAGACGAATAGTTGGACTTGATGTATTTTGATGTGCTAAACACGAATCTGCTTTCAGTTTTTTTTTTTTTTTTTTCATCAGGTCTGGATTTTTTGTATGGTCAGGTCTAATATTTCGCCCATAACAAGGCCATTACTCTAGTATATTTCCTCATAATTCATGAACGGTATGTACCATTGACATAAGTGATGATGCGGACTAAAAATATCTTCAAGTCACCCAAACTTCATTTTTTTATATGCTCAATAGTTTCAGAGTTATTTTGAAATAAGTGTTCGAAAAAAATGTTTTTCATACAAATTTTAGATTTTTTTTTACTAAAATTCCTTTTGACAAATAACGAGAGAGAAACTACCATATGATACCCTATACCATTGTGTATGAGCTAAAAATTAGACCTGTGGCCAATTGTAGACCAACACTTTTACTAAATGTAAAATCAATTATACAAATACAGAACAATGCATCGATACTAACATCTATATGATTTTATGCCCTTTAGGGCAATTCCCGGAAGTGGGTTTATATGGGAGCTATGGTAAATTATGGACCGATTCTCATAAATTTTGCCAATGTTGTTTTTACTTATAAAAAACTTATTTGTGCTGAATATTAACTTGATACTATCATTCGTATGGTATTTATGCACGTTAAAGTGATTTTCGGAAGAGGGGATTTACATGGGAGCTATGGTTAATTATAGACCGATCTTCATAAAACTTGATACTTATATAAAACATCTTTTTACCAAATTTCATTAAAATATTCTAATTTTTAAGGCATTTTTGAGTGTTGAAACTCAATTCCGGGGGGACATTTGTATGGGTGCTAGGCGAAATAATGAACCGATCACAACCAATTTCAATAGACTTCATCCCTGTATAATAAAAGTCTCACGTGCCAAATTTCATTCAATTATCTTTAAAATTGCGACCTGTACTTTGTGCAAAATGTTTACATGGATAGCCATCCAGCCGTCCAGCCAGGCTGCCGTCCACCCAGCCACGCGGACGGACGGACATCGTTAGATCGATTTAAAAAGTGATTCTGAGTCAAGGTGGTTGTTGGATAACGTTTTCTATGCGTTACAAACTTCAGCACAAACGCATAATATAAAAAGTGAAAGCTGATTCTTGTTTAGCACGTTAAATTCTATCTAATCAACCAATTTTTTTTTTTTTATTTTAGACGAAAAAAATTTTTTTTTTTTTTTTTTTTGTCCACTAGTGTATTTCCATTTAACTGTAGGTATGCATGGGTATTCTAACTTAACTGTGAATGCAATCAAGATTTGTACATCAATTTTAATGATACGTGGCTTTATTGACTCGTAATTTTACCAGCTTTGAGATAAAGATGATAAACTGAAACATTTTTGATGTTTTCATTTTTAAAAAGAAGTTTTAGTAAAAAAAAAGAAATCTTGAATTTAGCATGATTTTTTTTTTTTTTTTTCGAAAATTTACTTCGAAATATCTCCTAAACTATTGAGCGGATAAAAATCTGTTAGTAAAATGACCTAAAGCTAATTTTGGTGTATTATTTATATAAATCGTGCATACCGTTCTCGAGTTACTGTGAAATATACTCGAGTAATCATCTTATTTAGGATGCAATATTAGACGCGGAAAAAAACTGAAAGCAGATTCGAGTTTAGCATGCGGAATTCCATCTAGTCAACATATATATATATATATATATATATATATATATATATATATATATATATATATATATATATATATATATATATATATATATATATATATATATATATATATATATATATATATATATATATATATATATATATATATATATATATATATATATATATATATATATATATATATATATATATATACAGTTAGGGACAAAACTATTTCTACACCCATGCATTTCGTATATCTTCAATAATTTATAAAGAATAAAAAATTATTATATGTAGTTTTAATTCAGGTCCATTTTTATTGAATTTTTTGATAAAAAATAAATTAATATATAACACATTGTTAAAAAAAAGTACAATTTAAGTAAAAATCTTTGGGACAAAAGTATTTGTACATCAGTACTTTGTACAATTATTTGTACGTTGGACTCTTGTATGATGATTTTTTTAAATACCGTTATATTTTCTTCGTTAATCGAGTTTTATTTTACAAAATAAGAAATTGGTTTTAACGTTTTGAATAATAAGCACATCAAAAATTTGCAACATTCCACAGTACAATACATTGTAAGCAAGTATAAAAACAGCGGATCTGTTGAAAATGTGCGTGAAGGTATACAAAATATATGAGGTGTACAAATAGTTTTGTCCCTAACTGTATATATATATTTTATTTTTTTTGTTTTGAAGGAGCACAAAAAATATTTTTTGTCGATGTTCTTTTTTATACTTCTTGTTCATTTCTGAGGAAGTACTTCGCTTAAAACTATGTTTATAAAATTTTTAAAGAAAAATTATTTTTAATCATTATTACAAGATAATAAAAGTGGTATTAATATTTTAATATTTACATTTGTTTTTTACATTAATCGAAAAGTAAAAAATGTACTTTAGGTATTTAAAATTTTGTTTCTTGTTAGAATTCTGATGTCCGTCCATCCGTCTCACAGTGGGAGAAATGGCTAATCTAGTGGGGCTTGGTAATAACTTCAAAAAAACGTAAACAATTGTGAATGATTTTTTTTCTTTTGTAATTTTAAAATGTTTATTAAGGCGACTCACTCCCTATGGAAAGAATAAAAGTGATTTTGTTACCCCCCTCAAAATTTACCATGATATGTTTTATTATGTTCCCCAAAATATTTCGGTTCTACTGCTAACCATTCGTGAGTTGGACCATTTTTTCTAGTTTTTTTTTTTTTAATTTTTTTTGTATTTTCTCCCATAGCAACATATAAAAAATGTGATATCATTTAAAAGGTATTTAGAAGGCGCGTCCATTGGTACATAAAAGACATCCAAGTGTGAGCTAAATATTTTTTTATTCCACGAAACATCCTATTTTTTTAACTTCTTTTTTAAAATATTGTTTGTTATTTTTATTGAAAATTCAAATTTTAAAATTTTTAGAACTTTTAGATATGAGTTGCTGGTGTCTGTTCAATATTTATTTTAAAATTCTTTCAATTTCGTGGTTTATCAGACAGTTAATCTGATTTAAAATTTTACATAAACATAGTCAATATGGGTATCAAAATTCTTCTTAATTCAAATTAAAATATTTACAAAATTTGCAATAATTCTAATGAAATCAATAAATAACATTAACAGTGAATGCAAAAAATCCGAAAGGGACTAAAAATATAAAAATTTTATGTATTGAAAACGTTCATTGATTATAAAATGTTAAACAATATAATAAATTGCGGTTTTGTTCCCGCCAGTCTTTGAAAGAGCTGCATTATTCTAATTAAATTATTTAAACAACAGGTAAAATAATAGTTATGACTCTTTAAAGAATTCAATTAAGATTGTTCAGGCTGTATGGTTGAATCGCACAAGCCTTATGCGTAAATTTAATCACAAAAACATTTTTTATAAAACATTACTTTAGTTTAATAAAAAAATATTGAGGTCACTCTTGGATATATTTTATATACCAATGGACGCACCTTCCAAGTACCTTTTAAATGTTACCACATTTTCTATATGTTGCTTTGGGAAAAAATACAAAAAAGTTAAAAAACTGAAAAAAATACCTTTTTAAAAATGGTCCAGCTCACGAACGGTCAGCAAAAGAATCAAAATAATTTGGGGAACATCATAAAACATATTAAGGTAAATTTTGAGGAGGGTAACAAAGTCACTTTTTTGAATGAGTTGCCCTAATGTTTATATAAAACAAATTCATTGAATTTTAATATTTGTTGATTTTTTAATGTTTTTCTTAAATTTTGTTGTGGTCCTATTTAAATATAAAAAAAAAAATGAAGAAATGTTAGAATGATTTTTTTTCATTATATGAGTAAATTAAAAAAAAAAATAGGTTTCTCCTCATATTTTTTATGGTTTACAATAAAAAAAATAAAAAAAAAACTATTCAGAGTCAAAGCTTTCAGAATTAAGGCTATAAGATAGGTCATTTTTATTTAAAAGAAGCTGCTTGAGCTCATCATCTATTTTTATGTGTTCTCCTAACATCATTCCTATTGGTAGCGAAACTTTTTCAATAATATCTGCTTCATGTATTAATATTTTATGTGCAGATGGAGGTATATAAAACCATGGGTATTTGGAAGCAAATATTTTTGCTGTTTCCCAAGCGTATATACAAAAAGCCTCTATGTTAACTGCGCCAAACTTGTTTATAAGTTCCACTTTAAAAAGTTTGGCTGCTGGAAAAAAATTCTGGCGGTATTTCCAGTGTTTGTATTTTCCGAACCTTTGGAATGTCCACCAATATACCCATTTTTTCTTTAAGTTCAAGTTGAATTTTTCTTTTGGTTTGTTGAGCAATTTCTTTATTTTCTCTACGAATTTAGCAATTTTTTATCGGTATTCTGTAGGCGATATGAATTATATACTCGAAACACCGTATCCAAGCATAAAATGTCGATAATCCATATTCGTACAAGTGGTTTTGTACGAACTAAATTAAGATTGTTCATCAATTACGGTGTCGCCCCACAAATTCCACAAGCCAATGATGATGACTCCGCTATGGTATTAAAAACTTTTCCATCGATCATGGTCAAATGAAATTCGTATGTTACTTCAAAAAAAACCTAATTTTGTCGGCAGAATTTGTGGAATTTCTCTATTTACATTTTTTATCTCAGCTCTAACTCAATCCGCTGACTCTTTTACAAAAATTACTTTAATGGATCTGCAGAACCGAGTAGAAAATGTCCAGTTATTTTGCCACAGTATTTCGGGTCCTTTTTATACCCTACACCACCATAGGTGGGGAGGGTATTATGCGTTTGTGTTGATGTTTGTAACACCCAAAAATATTGGTCTAAGACCCACCTTAATTTACACCAATCGGATTAGAATCACTTTCTGAGTCGATTTAACGATGTCCGTCCGTCTGACCGTCTGTCCGTCCATGTAAACCTTGTAATCAAACTACAGGTCGCAATTTTGAACCAAAATTAATGAAATTTAGCACACAGGTTTCTTACAGTCCAAGCCTATTGAAATTGGTTATGGTCGGCCTATTATTTCACCTAGCCCCGATACAAATGTCCTCCCGAAAAAGTGGTTTAACGATCATAAATCCCTTAAACATAGCAATATTTCAATGAAATTTAGCACATGTAAGTTTCGTATAAGTCTAAAGTGTGCCGATTTTTAAATAGATCGGTCCATAATTAACCTATATAAACCCCTTTTCAGAATATCACTTTAACGGGAATAAATCCCAATAAAATGTTAGTATCAAGTTAATATTCCACACAAATAAGTTTTATACGAAAATAAATGACGGTGCCAAATTTTACAAAGATCGGTCCATAATTTAAAATAGCTCCCATATAAGGCCCTCTTTCGGGAAACACCCAAAAGTGAATAAATTCATATAAATGTCAGCATCAATGTAATATTCTGTATTTGTATGTTTTATTTTACACTTATGATTATCGGTCCACATTTGACTCCAAGTATAATAAAAGAATTATAATGTACACAATGGTGTAGGGTATCATATGGTCGGGCTTGACCGACTATCTTTTTCTCTCGTTTAGTTTGTAAAGGAACAATAAATACAGCAATTAAATGCTCATCAATTGTTCCAGTATCAGAAACACTGAAACATTGACGGTAAGTAGAGTAACCACTGCTACCGTCACAGACCCATTTAAATATTGCTTTTATGCAATCGTTATTATTGCCTACAGTCATGAGATCTTCAAAAGATGTTGAAAAGCCTTGTATTATACGTGTAACTAAGAGACTTTTCAAGCCAACTTCAGCTGAAAAAAAAGTTTTTCGAATTCTGAATTTTAAAATTTCGTTAAAGTGAAGCTAGATTGTCCATTTCTTCTACAGTGCGTCTATCTGTGCGTCTATCTGTTAAATTTTGCAAATTTTACAATTTAAAATCGTTTATTTTTGGACTCAATAAGGATATCGACTTAGAATTTTTTCTATTCAATGGATAATTTACCAAAAGCTTTAAGATGATATAAAATTGTTTGAAATCGGGTAAGCAACAAACATTTGCAAGTCATTTTCTATGTCATTAATATCGTATTTTGAACTCCCATAGCCGCGCTCTTGTAGGATCTCCCTAAAGCTTAAAATATTGATATCCTCTGTTACGCCTATGTGAAATTTAATGTAAATCCAACCAATAGATTAGAAATTACTGATTTATCTCCATAGATGTTCGAATCTGCACACAGTCGAATGTTTGATAAAGAATAAATTGGTTTTTATTTGCTCAAAAAAAGTTGCTAGATAAATCTTGCTGGAAAGTACGCAAACATAACTAATATTTATTTTTAAAATTAATAAACAAAAAATCTAAATGAATCCCGCTGTACTTTCAATCTATCTAAAACCATTTTTAGTATGGTTATTAATTCATCTATATAATTAATAGGCAAACACATTCCCTGTAATCCCTTTTACGCTCACACTAAACAAGCGATTTTAATAAAAAAAAATATATACCACTAAAAAGGTATTTTCTCATAGATGTGCACAATATAAATTTTATTAAAATCCGTTCAGTATTTGAGAAGTTATAAGCAGTAAAAGTTACTACTAATACGTATACCAAAACTCTCATACAAAGAAAAGAGAGTCTCAAATTATTTAACTCTATTTTATTTCTCATGTATACAACTTTCTCATTCAACGCAGTCTTTGTTTTTATTATTATTTTTTTTATAAAAACAAACTGGACAAGTTGTAATGAAATAACAACAGTGTTGTTTTTACACTTTTAATTGAGAGAGTGGTAAAAAGAGCGATATAAACAAAATAAAAAAATTTAATACTTTGAATTGCTTTGTTTATTTTTCGAGTCGAATGCATTATGAGAAACAAAGTAAAAAATGTAAACAATGAGAGTTGTTTTTAAAGGTGTTTTGTTTTTTTTTACTATTTTTTTATTTTCAGCAAATACACATTTTTATGTAAAATTAATTACCTGCGTTATCAAAATAAAATAGAAAATAGTTTTTAATACTTTGAATTGCTTTGTTTATATTTTTTTTTTTTTTTTTGTATTATGAGAAACACATTTTTATGTAAAATTAATTATTTTACTTGAGATTTCTGATTGTTAAAATGTTACAAATCGGTTAAAAATATAGAACGGAAAAAATTGTCAAATTAGAAAAAATTATCTATATGAAAAAATTCAAAAATTAAGTTATAATCGCCGTCCCTTTCTTTAAATAGTATCAGGAGTTTGTCTACGTATTTAAACATGATTTTTATATTGGTTATTTTATTTTTTTTTTTTTACAAATTTTCGCTGTTTTTTAGAAAAATCATTATAACATTTTAAAATTGGTTAAAAAATATTTGAAAAGTATTTATTTACTATTAAATTAGTTGCAATCGTTAAATTTGTCCCCCGAAATTTTTTATTAGATTGTTAATAAAAATACAATAATTCATTTTATTCACACTTAACTTTTTTATTTCAATACTATAGGGGTAGCGAAGCACCCCAGGTATACTCTCGTTAATATAGAGCGTTGAAACAGATTTTGGTACTTAATATCACCTTAGTAGGGTAGAGTATAAGATTTTATTTAGAGTTCTCAAGAAAACCTACAATATCTTTTAAATAATTAAGAAGATTGTTAGTTTATTATACAGTGCAATTAATCGAATTTAGGTCTTATTGTCCCAGAGAAAATGTAAATTTCATTAAGTACCCAATAGCTTTAATTTCCAACCCATCTACTCCCATTTCATAAGATTATTAAAGTCAATAAAATTTGTAATTTTGCTTAAGATTCTGAAGGGCATAATATGATTCCTATTTTAAAACTCTTACTTTTTTCTGTGCCCATTTTCATTTATAGAAAATCATGTGTGTATGTGTACATTTAATCATATGTGTAAGAGTATTTGTATTTCAAATACTTGTACATATTTAGACATTTTCAAATGGTATCTTTAAACAAAATATTGAGGAATGTTTTATCAACATTTTGTTTCTATAGAATTGTATTCATATACAACACTGAGAATGTGTGCGTATTATACATCGACCACATGTACTATACCTACATATATGTAAAGTATATATGTATTAGTGCTTTGCTTTATACGAGTATTAAATGCTATAACAATGTTTGTACATGAACTTTACATACACACTCTTTACAAATTTTGACAACAACAAAGAAGAGGTCTAGAAAAAAATAGTAACGAACCTTTTGCAGGTTGCATGAGTCTTTTAGATTTTCAGTTTTTTTTTTTTTTTCTATATTTTAGATTTTCTCGTTATTGCTACATGTATTAAGGTTTCATTTTTTTTCCTTTAACACTGTATGCTTACAAACTCATACCCCCTAGACTTCGACATGCAAAAATGTTTTGTCAACTATCAAGTTTACATTGAAACACAAACACGTACGCTTGCATTATTCTATACAAAATTACTCTATACAATATAACAGCAACAACAATTACAACAACATTTACAACATTATCTTCAAAAAAAAAAAAAAAAAAAAGAAGAACTAAATGTTTCTCTATGATTTTGCTTTTTTTTTTTAATTTTTTCTGTTTTGTTGTCTCCAGTTGAAGTTGTTGTCCTGGTTGGTTGCATGTTACTTTTATGTTAGAGGGTCGTATAATACAGGAAGTTAAAATCTAATTTTAAGGATTTAATAGATACCAGATTCAAGCACCTATAGTTGAAAGAATAAAGCTGGGATTAGAAATGTTAATAGGAATATATAGAATGGAAAGCTTCAACTTTTAGACACCATAATGAGGTGGATGTTACTAACTGCTACTAAATAAATACTAGAACATTAAGGTCAACTAAACGTATAAATCTAACTGTTTTTTTTAACGCATTAGACGACCCTCCTTTTTAGAACTAGAGCTCTATATATCTCCTGTTTAAGTTGCTTGCTACATTTCATTCATTCATATATTTTTTTTCCTTAAAATTCTGTTTAGGTTTTTTTTTTTTTATTTTTGGTTGCTTGTTATAAGCTGCTTAAAAATGTTATTTTTAGTTTGCTCGCTCGAAAGCCTTAAGCTCTTGTTCTGACATCAACTTTCTCTCTGTACTCCATACATTTAAATGGGAAACAATTTTTTATGCATATTGTTGTCATTGCTGCTACAGCTTCAAGATTTTTTTTATTTATTTTTTTTTTTTGCACGAACAAACAAAATTTTTTCTCCAACGTAAACCAACGGGAAAAAAATGGAAAAAAGACGCCAAAATATGTGACTGCGACAATTGATAACAAAAGTTATATTAGACCTGTGTAATGTTCGAGTGTGTGAATATTTACTTAGTTGTACTTACACAAGTATCATTTTTTTTTTTTTTTAGATTAATGTGTGTTTATTCAAATTTCATTTTCCCCTACAAATTTAAGGTGAATTTTATAAAAAAAATAAAGAACTATAAGATAAAGCAGAGTATAAAGAAGAAATTAAAAAAACGATTTTTTGTTTTATATAAAAAATTAAACTTTTCATTTTCTCAGAAACTGAATGCATATCTGGATCACTTGTATTTAGGGTTTGGGGTCCGAGAATTCCCGGGCGGGAAATCCCGGGAATTCCCGGAAATTTTTCATCGGGAATTCCCGGGAATTTTTTCAAATTTTCCCGGGAAAAACAGGAAATTTAATATTCATGCAGTTTTATAATCTTATAGGAAAAAATGTTACTGTTTTTATCGCTTAAGTGAAAATTGTACATTAACTAAAGGCATTTTTAGATGCTAATACGAAATATAAATAAAATTAGATACAAGTGATATTTAAGATTGTTGAAAAACATTTCATCGGTGCGCCGATGAAAAATCCTATTTGACTACTTTTCAATAGGAAAAAAAGTTTTATTTTGTCCATTCACATTCCGAATACACAAGTTTTTAACTTTATATTTCTATAATCTTTTATACATTTAATGATGATGTACCATTTTAAAATTTCATTTAAATACTAATTTTTCATTCCATAACACCATTCACAAAAGTATACTTCTACTGAATAAATTTATAAAGAAAACATTGAATTTTTGTTAATTTAAATCTTCTGCAAATTTAATGGAAATATTTGTATTTTTTAAATATTTTATATAAATATATATATTTTTCTTTTTTGTTTTCAATAAGTTTGTTCCCGTACTTTTGGGTAAAATGAGAAAAGGCTGATGTTTCTCTCAAAAATGTACAAAAATACGGGAACACGAAAAACAATTTGTTTAGAAGGTAAACATTAAACTATTTGGAAATTAATTTTTTATCATATATATATATATATCAGCGTTCTTAATTTTTATACCTTACAAAACCATAGGCGGTTGGGGTATTATGTGTTTGTGCAGAAATTGTAACGCAGAGAAAAAATCTTCGGACCCTCATTTAACGATGTCCGTCCGTCCGTCTTGCTGGCTGGCTAGCTGTCCATGTAAAGCTTGTGCGCAAAGTAAAGGGCGCAATTTTGAAGATAATTTTATGAAATTTGGTACATACGATTTTTTTTGGCACAAGAACGAAGCCTATTGAATTTGGTTATGATCGGCCTATTATTTCACCTAGCCCCCATACAAATGTCCCCCTGGAATAGAGTTTTAATACTAATATGTGCCTTAAAAATAGGAATATTTTAATGAAATTTAGCACAAATAAGTTTTATATAAGCACATAAAGATTGGTCCATAACTGACCATAGCTCCAATATAAACCCCTCTCCCGAAAATCACTTTAACATGCATAAATCCCATACATATGTTACTATTATGTTAATATTTAACACAAATAAATTGTATAAAAGTAAAAACTAAATTATCTGGATCGAAATGGTGTAGGCTATTATATGGTCGGACTTGACCGACTATATCTTCTTCTCTCGTTTTAATAGAACTTTCTTCTTAGTGCCAAAAACTAAATATTTACTATTTATTTTCGTTAAAAGTTTTTATTTGTATTTCAAAGAAATTTCAAAGAATTTAAGTCTATGAATTAAACTGTTATGAAAGCTTTAAAGAAATGACTGAAGCACTTATTTTTTTTTGTATGAAATGTTTAAATTTTTAATTGGTTTTACACTATAATACTTTGTATTAATACCAAAAATATTTTCAAATGTATTATGCTGCAAATACCTTCAATACTTTGTATGTTGAAGTCTTTAAATTTTTGAAATGAATTGCATCTCTTAAAGCAAACTTCGGCACATTTTTTTATTTGTAGTCAATTCTGTTCAAGTTTTCGTTTTTAATTTCGTTTTAATTAAAAATATGACAATAAATAATACTTTCCTCAATACATGTTTTGATATGTATTATAGAAAATGAAAATCTGGAATTAATACAAAGTATTATAGTGTAAAACCACCTTAACTAATCATAAATTTGATTTATAATATTGCTTTATAGTATTGAATAGAAAAAATTGAAATTTTTATAAAAAATCATTGCTTTTTTTTAAAATTAAAATTTCCCGGGATTCCCGGGAATTCCCGGGAAATCGAATTTTTTATTCCCGTTTCCCGGGAAACAAAATATCACGGGAAACCCCAAACCCTACTTGTATTTCTTTCATGAAATCAAGTTTTAATTTCTGTTAATTTCAGCACTAAAAATTCTTAGCTACAAAGCAGTTTCAACTGAAACCCACTTTTGATCTGTCACATTCACAATTCAAAAATATGAGACGTATATTGTGATTGTCATTCCGTGTCTAAGACGTTGAATAAATCATTTCAAACTCCATAAATTGCATATTTTTTGGGTCCTGGTAAGATTCTGAGTTGATCTAGCTATGTCTATCCGTCCGTCCGCCTGTCCACCTAAAACGAAATTTGGCTCAACTATTTTTCTTATGTAAGGTTTATTTGGTTAAAATGGGAAAAATAGCTTAATAAACATAAAAGATATGGGCCAAATACTAGAAACATAGGGTGTAAATTATAACTTCAGTCCATATCTCTTGAACAAAAGCATGTGCGACAACGAAATCTTGTACAGATAGTTCCCGGATTGATAAAAAACTCTTAAAAAAATGAGCGTGATCCGCCCACTATACCACCTCCTCCCACATAAGGTTAAATTATAAAATGTTGCAGATGGTGGCTATATAGATTCAGCTAAGGCGAATATAACATTCTCACTTGTTCCGAACAACTCTCTAAACATTGAGATACATATCATTCATTCCATGAAAGAACAGCCAAACATTTTTGTTAGGTTTTCGGATTTTGTTAATTTTTGGCATCTTAATTTCTATTTTTGTGAATTTTGAAAAACATGCGAATTTATTCATGATTTTCATTTTTTTTTTAAAAAAAAGCAAAAAAATAAAAAATAAATTAAATACAAGTATGTAACTTTAAACACCAATATCTATATAAGTTTCAAAGCAGATTTTAATGATTTAAATTACATATAGAAGATGAATATGTCCTCTATAAACAAAGTAATAAAAAAAAAACAATATTACCACTTAAAAATGCATTTATAATGCTAATGCAATTTCAAGATGCATTTTTTAAAATTATCTACCCTTTCAATTTTCTTCTCCCTCTGATATTATAAAAATGATAATGTTTACTGAAAATTGTAAAATAATTTTTTTAGGACAAAATGGTCCACTATTTTATTTTTTAAATATTCTTACTGATTTTTTAATATAAAAATTTAATGAGAATAACCAAAGAAATAATAAAAAAAAAAATATTACAAAAAAACTTAAATTTTAATGAAAAAACTTGTGGTAAATTTTCTAAAAAAAAAAAATCAGAAAATATAGTCGGTCAAGCCCTATCATATGACACCCTACACCATTGTATATGAGCATCGAAATTTGTACACATAGTATTATGTAAACATACGTACACAAAAGAGATACTATGTTCATACTATCATTTATATTGCAATTTTACATTTAGGATAATTCCCGGAAGAAGAGCTTATACGAGAACTATGGTTAATTATGGACCGATCCACATAAAGTATGACACTGTAGTTTTTACTTATATGTACATTATTTGCACGTTTAAGTGATTTTCTGAAGATGGCTTTATATGGGAGCTCTGGTCAATTATGGGTCGATCTTCATACAATTTGGAAAAAATACTTATTGTAGTGAAAAGTTTTAAACCACATTATTAACTTTTTAGTGGTGAGTTGAAAATTATCAGCCTCACTAAGCATAGTGGTAGTGAAAAAAAAAATGTTTCTACTAAAATTAATTAGTGATAGTGAACAGTTTTTCAGCTCAAGCCCAGTACAACATTTTTTTCTTCACAAACAGTCCTCTACTATTGTTAGTGGAACTAAGAAATCCTTCACTAAATTGAAAATGATCTAATATTTTTTAAACTTTAATCACTAAATACAAATTAAAGACAATTTGCACAAACTAATTTTAAATTTAAAAGGTATTTTAAAACATATATTATATACAAATATTGTATCTTAAATATTCGAATTTTAAAAAATTCCTTCGTAGTGGATTTATTTAGCGTGAGACCAACATATGGTCCAAATGTCATGTCTTTAACTTTAGCTCACTAAAGTTTGTTCAGTGAGTTGTGATTTAGTGAAATAAATTAAAAATTATATATAAGAACTGCGCACGAAAAAATCTGTGCATGCTCTTGGGCTTATAACTTTTGATGTGGTGAAAAATAAATAATTCTATTAACTGGTTTATATTTGCCATTATGATCGCTTTTTTAATCAGAAGATTTGAAAGGAAATCTAGCCTGAAGACGTATAAAGTAAAAAAAAAAATCCTAATAGAAACGCAAGCAAGAATTTGAAGGTAAAAAATTACATCAAAGTACTTCAAACAAACTTCTTCAGAAATTTTGTTTCTGTATAATAGACGTTGAAACGTTCGCACAACTTTCTAGACAGAAATTCTATGTCGCAGATGCTAAAAAGAATATGGCAGAAAAATATCGTGTATCAAAGAAATCAAAATTCCCAAGAAAGTTTTTGATTTGGGAAGTCATATGCATATGCGGGAATGAAGCACTTCATTTTTAAAAAATGGTTCCATTAACACAGCAATATACGTGATTGAATGCTTTTGGAAAAGACTTATCCCTTTCCAAAGAAAATACAGTGTATCCGCTGTTTTCTGGCCTGTACCCGCTTTTTCTCATTACAACAACAAAACAATAGAGTTGTAACAAAGAAATTGTTAGAGTTTGCACCGAAAGAGGCTAATCCATCAAATTGTCCGAAACTCCGTGCAATTGAAAGATGTTGGGCTCTAGTAAAAAATAATTTAAAGGACATTAAAATCTCAGCACAAAATGAAGTGGAGTTTAAAAATAAGTGGACTTATTCGAGCAAAAAAGTGACCAAAACACAATAAAACCTTTAATTAGAATAATTCTGAAAAAGATCAGATATTTCCTTAAAAACGAACAGGAAATAATTTTTTCTTTTATGTTTAGAATTTGAACATAACAGTCATTAATAAAAATATCACTTTAAAAAAATTCGCCCATTGGTTTAGTTTCTATAAGCAGATTTGCATGCACGGATTTTTTCATGCGCAGTCCTTATTTTAACGTTTAGTGAAAAAATTTTCATTGCAGCTTATGTGTAGTGACTGTTAAGATTTTGTACTATTGAGTGTAGCGCAAATTTTTTCACTACCTCTAAATTTAGTTATAGCGAAAAAAATATCACTGAAATTTTTAGTGGTAGTGAAGAAATGTTTTACTATAACTATAGTGATGGCAAATAATTACAAATCAATTTTATTTTATTTTCACTATAGTGCGATTTAGTGAAAAGCTTAGTGCAGTCTCAATTTAGTATACTACCTTCATCTCTGAACCAAATACTCTTCAATACAACATCATTTGAGTTATGCACTAAATAAAAAATAAATAGCTATTAAAAATTTGAATTTTTTTACTCTGAGGGTGAAAAAAGTACTATTTAAAATTTATTTTGATACCCAAAAATATTTTCATTTTCCATCCCTGTACTTATATTACCTTGTTCCAACAATTACACAGAGTTACAAAATTCAAAAAAAAAAATCTACGTCACGCTACGCGGTAGAAGGTTAATGATTAAATCACTTTACGAGTAATTGTAATTGAATATTTTCAATTACAATGTAATTGGAAATAATAGTTTTAATTACACTTTTAAATCCTTCAAAATAAAATTTTATCGAAATGCTATCAAAAAAATCAACAACCATTATTTTTTAAAAAACATAAATTTCGAAGTTAATTAGTAATTAAAATTTTCAATTACAAATAATTGTATTTTAAAATTTAAAATAAAAAATTAACCTGCAATTGTAATAGAAAATTCCAATTACAAATTACAGGTTAATTGTACATGTAATAGATTACTTAAAGTAATGAATATAAAAAAAATAAAAAATGATTTTTTTAGGCAAACCACTTTTTAAAAAAAAAAAAATATATATAAAACTCCATATTTTCTTACGGCTATATGGGTTGAGAAATTTCCAAAAAATTTTGGAATGTATTGGGAATCTTAGGATATTTAAAAAAATCAATCGTATATTACAGAAATATTTGAAAAAAAAATCAAGACAAAAATTTCTACTTTTGAACCTTATAAATCACACAGAATTGACGGAATTTATTTTTAGATGATACAAGAAGCTTTAAGTGTTATAGGAAAGTATATTAGTGAAGATTTTTAAGCTCTGTTTTTTTTGTCAAATTTAGTTCCTATAACTTGGCGTAAGGTAGTTTTTATACCAAAATCTGGAAAAAATCAGCACTTCACAGCTTAAGATTATCTTCCAATGTCTTTCATCATTTA
Source organism: Protophormia terraenovae (assembly GCA_951394005.1). Taxonomy (NCBI): domain Eukaryota; kingdom Metazoa; phylum Arthropoda; class Insecta; order Diptera; family Calliphoridae; genus Protophormia; species Protophormia terraenovae. The sequence continues at coordinate 105,942,379 of OX596077.1, forward strand.
TGCTAAAGACTTTGGAGAGGATACGTGATGAATATAAATAAATAGTGATTTTACCTCTGGTATGTACTCGTATTAAACATGCATATGTGAAGGATAAATCTGGAGAATCTGCCCTTCATCCACCAAATCGAAAAGGTTTTTTTCGTTTAATAAGTTTACTTTAAGAGCTTTTCTAGATATTGAAGAACCGTTTAACAATGCTGCTATTGAAAAGGCGTTCTATCAGACAGGTATTATTGTAAAATTCATTGTATGGACAATGCCTATGCTTCAACAATGTTACATAACATCTGAATTCCTTTGCAGCTTCTAGTTGTAAACCAGGTTATATGTTCGATAGAAGCAACGAATATGAAAATTGTGGCCCACGCAGATGATTTAGTTTTATTGTCATCTGAGAAATATTTGGACATGATAACTGATATTCTAGGTAACTCACTAAGTGCTATATTCATGGGCAAACGAATAAGGATTAATTGTGAATCCTGGTAAAACAAAATTAGTACTATTTACTAGGAAAAAGAAAATGTTCAGATTTTAAAGTCCTATATTAAATGGAGAGAGGACTCAAAAACAATTAAGAATCATAATTCATTGATCTCTAAAGTCTCTACAGCCTACCTACCTAAATAAACTTAATACTAGTATTTTTAATAACTTCTTTATAAAAATCTCAACAAATATTTTTATAAAGAAACACATTAATTTAAATAGTTTTATTGTTCAGTCTTGAAATTTTCAAATGTTAATAAGGAATGAGATCGAAAAATTCCTAACATACGTTTTGTCTCTTAACTTTTTTCGGAAACAATATTTAATTTTTTTTTTTTTTTTTTTTTTTTTTTTTTTTTGATCTAGTTATTCTGATTTGTTGTGATTTTGATCAAAATGAGTGACAGAAAAAAGTACGTGCTAAAATTATTAATAATTATCAAAAAAAAAAAAAAAAAAAAAATCCAAATTGGTCCTACAAAAAATTTACCTAAGAATTAAAGGTTTGACGTCAAACTGTTTCCAATATTATTAAACAGTATCAGGAAAACCTTGTTCGGGAAGAAAAAAAGGTTCACATGATATTGGGAAGGCAAAGAAAATTGAAAGCATATTGAAGCTCCAATCACATCTGGTAGAAAAGCAGCCCGGTTAGCTCAGCGCTCTGACAATTTGGTGCGAAAAGTTAAAGCGAAATGTTTAAGCTTGAAAACATAAAAAGTCCAAAAAGTTCCAGACAGGAATCCTGCAAAAAATTTAGAAGCCTACAATAGGACACGGAAATTTATATCAAATTTCATACAAAAACACTCATGTTGTACAATGGACGACAAAACGTACGTACTGGCAGATTTGTTGCAGCTTCCGGGTCAAAATTTTTATGTTGCTAATGCTCGAGGAAATGTTGAAGACAAGTTTAGGACCCAAAGGCAGACAAAATTACCTTAAAAAATCTTTGTATGGCAAGTAAGTCGTTTGTTACAGTGAGCTCTCTAATATAATTGGGGTATTCACACGGTGTGCTATCAAGTCTTATTGTCATAAAATACTAATGATAGTTTTAAAAAATTGTTGTTGTGCTTCAAAGAAAAAAGTCCTAAAATAATAAGACCTTTTATGTGTTTATTGTTTTGTCATAACTAAACTGTGTAAATCTAAGTCGAAAGGGAAAAACTCTTCGTCGAACCGGTGGTAATATTTAGAAGTTACCGCCATTGAATATTCGCATACGTAAACATGCTATAAATTTGTGCATAGTTCTATAACTTCAACATTAATTACATTTTATTAATTTATTTATAAAAGTTATTAACTTTATAAAGTTAAATCAAAAAATAATTGAGACATTTAAAAAATAAAAGGAAGAAAATTTTGTTTGTATACTTTAGCTGACTAGCAGCCACCGAACGTTTTTAAAATAACCGCCGTCAGAAAATATTGCCGGCTTAGTCATCGACAACAGCTGTTTATGTTTATGTTTTTAAACAATTTCTTTTGTGCCAAAAAATATTTTATAATTTTTATAAAAATGGATTTTTTAGACGATTCAGGTAATTCTAATTTTATCTTATTTACTTGAACCAGCCATAACAATATCCAGTATGTATTTTTCGCACAAACCGGTTATTATTTCAGATTTTTGACTTGTTTTTGGCATTTTCATTAAAAATATTTGTAATTTTTTTTTTATAATTGTATTTTTCATTTATCAGCTGACTCAAATTTTAAATAGCATACTAACTTATGAGGGTTGCTCACAGCAGTCATATTCTTTCGTGTTATTATTTTATGATATATGACTTTATGACGACCGTGTGAATACCCCAAATATATATCTTCTTCCTTTCATAAGGGAGCAAAATTTGTCCACATATTTTTGTCCGGAAATCGGGCGAAATTAGGCAAATTAATGATTTACTCAATTTAAAATGTGGGTGAAGAAATTAAAATAATATTTAAAAACGATAGGGCTTGGGGAGGTAGATGTGTCCTTGCTCTCATTAAATAAAATATTGTCTGACCTATAAAAAACCCATTTCCAATGGCTGTCGTAAATTTTGATACTGTTTTGACCAGTATTTTGGAAGAAAATGGGTTTTTTTCATTTCAGGATATATGGGAGGTAGGCGTGTTCTTGTTCCGATTTAAATAAAAATTGGCGGAATCATAAATAGTCTATATTTAACTGCAATCACAAATTTTGGTGCAATTTTTTAGTTTCAGGATATATGGGAGGTGGGCGTGTCCTTGCTGCGATTAAAAAATAAATTAAAAGTAAAAGCAATCTATTTTTAATAGCTGGCACAAATTTTGGTAAAGTTCAGACCAGTATTATAGAAAAAAATTAGTTTTTTAACTTTATGATATATGGGAGGTAGGCGTGTCCCTGCGTCATTTTTTTCAAAACTTCCTATTTATTTATTCCAAGCCTAAAGTAATATATGTACCAAGTTTCAATTTGCTACGACAACTCTTTCTATTTTTGTCCCATCGTTGTATGGGATCAAAGCACTGTGCTACGTAACCTTTCAAACCTGCATAACCAACTAAACTGTTGGGATAATTTACACTTTAATCATGTCGGTAATACAGTTCCACATTAACTGGCAATAAAGTAACAAAAAGTACACTCTGATTTCAACATTGAAAAATCACACCAAAAATTAAGTAGTACACAGTGGGGCCATTTGAAAAATAAATGGTATAAGAGTGGATCTTTTAAACCGCTAAACCGATTTTGATGAAAGTAGGAAAATCGATATAGGAGGAGTTAAGCATTCATTATTATTTTCTGTAAAATATAAAACTGCTTTATCATTATACATATAACCTTACAAACTTGCACAACCAACTAAACTTTTATAATGTGGAATAATAAAAATAAAGGAAATTGTGTCTTCTTTAAAATTATGTATAATAAATTTCATTATCATAAAATTTTTAGGATACTTTTTTTAAAAATGAACAATACAATGCAAATTATGTTTACAGGGACATATTTAATGAATATTTTCGAATGCTTATAGGTATCAAAATATTTTTTGCACCTGTTCTAAATTAGTTAAAGAAGAATTGATAAATGTAAAGATTATAAATATATATACCCTCGATTTACGCGATACTTCATTTACGCGATTTCCTTATAACACGATTCAAAAATAGTAACCATTTCTTGAAATACGCGTTTTTATTTAACGCGACCTTGATATAACGCGTTTAATAAATAATGGCAAACCTGGAATTTCACGAAATACAGTGCAGAAATTGGAAAAATAGATTATTTTAAGAAAGTATTTTAAAAAAGGATCCGAAATAAAAGAATATGGAGATAATTTAATAGAAAAAATTACTATATACTTATTATTTAAATATAACCAGGGTAAATGATTTAATTCCAAATACAAATAAAACACTGAATTTATAAAACGTATTGTATTTTATTAGTTTAGAATTTTAATTTAAATTTAAGGGTTTAAGGTACACACGATCTTCAGGATGAATTCGGGTTTGGATTTTTATTATAAGTGATAATCCTCATCTGTTGGGGATGAAGTTGGCTGCAGTTGGGGGCGTTTATATTTAGCAGCAGGGATGGAAAATTGTTCACTGGTGTGAACATCCTCCCGGGCCTGGCAACTTCATCAATAAATTGGGTTTGAGAATATTTATGTAACGACCACCGTTATTATCCATAGCTACTTGGGTACTGGAATAAAATTCAAACTATAGAAATTATTTTACAAAATTTTAAAATATTTTAGAAATAAATAAATAATTTCTATGTGGTAATGGTCTGATATTTATAAAATTTCGCACAGGTGTAATAACATGATAAGCGGGACTAAATTGCCTTAAGTAAAATTGAACTACGATCCAATAGCTCCTACAACATAAAAGCCTTTAGTTTTTTACAATATGTTTACTTTTAATTATGTATTATTGCCATTAGAATAAGAAATATTTAATATCTACATTCCCTGTTAGTTACTTTAATATTGAACAAAAACAAATCAAGCATTATTAATTTATTAATACATTACGCTGTAAAGTAATTATTCCCTCCTAAAAAAAAATGTTTTTGCTTAAATTGTTTTTTTACTATCAGAAATTATAGCAACCATTATAATTTTAAATGAGCGTAAGTGTGTGACTTTAACACACACAGTGGCATAGCAAATATATACATATGTATGTATTGCATTGCTCTTAGTTTTTATGTGTGTTAATGTTTTTATTCCAACAATTTAAAGTTCATTTAAATTGTTCATTTCTTTCTTTTTTTTTGTGTACTTGTCTTTATTATAAAGAATTTCAAACGAGTAGAAAGTTCTTGTCGTGCTTTCTTTTTTTTTCTATTTTGTTTTTGTAAGTTATTTTCTCTATAAATATATAGTTTTTGTTATTATTGTTGTTGCTGTTGCATAGTACTTGAAGTGGTTATAAATTTATAAATGTCGCATATGTGCCACAGCACCTCCTGTGTGAACCTTAACGCTAGAAACTGTCTAACAGCAGCAATGAAACAAGAAAAATATAAAAAATGAATAAAGGATCTACAGAGAGAACAAAGGCAAACAAATAAAAAAAAAAAAAAAACAATGAAAGAAAAAAATTATGAACAAACGAACTTACACACAAACTTAAACAAACAGGCTGCAAAAAGACACTGAAGATGAAGAATAAAACGGAAATATGCCTTTTAAATACAACAAGAGGAAAAAAAGAACACACCAAGTAAAGCTTAATGTCAGGAGGGTTTGCTAAAACTACTCACAGGATTGTAAAGATGTTGCTGATTGTATGTCTGTCTGTTTGTCTGCTTATACAAGTGTATTTTATTCATACGTTTGTATGTTTGTGCAAATGTATATGTTTGTTTTTGTTTCTTCTTATAATGACGCCAAAGTTGTCGAGTGTCGTCGTATGTAAATATATGTAAGTATGAGTCGATATGTTTATGTGCTGCTGAATGTCATGAATTGGAAAAAAGTAGCAGGCAAATAAAAACGGAAAATAAAATTTTTCATAAAACAAAAAAGTTGTATGCAATTTAAGTTTATATTTTATTCGTATTACTTTGGATGTCTATGAGCGAGCCTATAGGAAAGTTTTGAAAATTTTATTTTCATTAATTTCAGAAAACTTTATTATATTATTACTAATTGCCATGAAATTTCTCCAGACCATGAACCGAAAAACTTTAAATTTGGATTTTAAATACATTTTTGAGAAATAATGTTAATATTTGGACCGAAATAAAATTTAAACAAGTAGAGGTAATCAAATGAAGTTTGGACACAATATAGATAAACTTGTTTCAAAACCAGGCAGTTAAAAAACGCTTTTTCGTACCAAAATACAAAAAATCCAAGTACGGGGAAAACTTTTTTAAAATTTGAAATTTTTCCATTTAAATGATAACCCAGTTGTTGCAAAATGGATGATTCAAAAAAATATATTTTTGTGTGTTTAACCAACATATAAGGGGTTATAAGGGTCGCCCTTCGGTCTTTGTAGAATTTACTACTAAATTCCATGACCCAAGCTGATTCCATGACTCCACTAATCGTGGAGAGAAATTTTCTCCTGATGAGGGGCACAACATCGTCAGCATATGCGACTACTTTGGTGCCTCTAGTTCCACAAGAGTGGATATAATACTCCTCCCTTGTCATGACTTTCTTCGAACTACTCAGACCTAAGCTGAAATTTATGGTCCTGTTTTTCAGCATCTTCCCCGTCCAGATGCTTATCCGCCAATCGACTCTTAGGTCGTCTAGTGTCATAAGAATCGACGATATATTCACTCAACTAGTCTTTCCACAGTTTTCAGCAAAAACGATGACAGACTAATCGGCCTATAATACTTTGCGGTACTGTGGTTTATTTTTCCCGCTTTAGGGATAAATACCGCTGTAACCTCCCTCCATTGGCTAGGGATATATCCTAATTCAAGACTACCCCTGAATATTCAGATCAACCACGGCATGATGATTGGTATAGATTTCTGCAGAAGCGCTGGGAAGATCCAATCTGGCCCCGGTGACTAGTAGGGTTCAGAAGACGTTATTGTCCACGCTATATTTCCACTATCAACTAATGAAACTACCAATTCAATACTGTGGGTTAGTGACGCTGTGAGGTTTCCAACCAGGGACTCCTCATTAGTATCGTCCCTGCAGCCCGGAAAGTGAGTAATGGTTTAAAGGATGAAGGACAATCATATTTTCCCACTGGGATGTTTAAAATACTCATAGGGGAGAGCGGCTGAAGTAACAAAATTCCCTTTTATTTAATTTCTCATGATTGTCTCAATTCAAAGCATTTGTCGAAATATCAAGTAGTTCGTTTTTTTCCACTTTTGATTGAGAGAGTTGTTAGAGAGGAGTTATCAATAAACAAAATATATAAGTGTTTAATACTTTGAATTGCTTTGTTTCTTTTTTATTTAAGTCTTAACCATAATGAGAAACAATGAAAAAAATTAAACAATTTGAATTAATATCTTCTTAGATGTTTCAAAATAAGAAAAACTTCAAAGCGGAAAAAAATTTCATAAGCACAAAAACGCCAAAATCAAAAAGAAATCCAAAAATTAAAAAAATCGCCAAATTAAAAAATAATCGCAAAAATTAAAGAATAAAATAAAGGCCTCAATAAAACGTAAAATTGTCAAACAAAAAAAAGGATGAAAATAGGAATGTGTCGTCAAAAATAAAAAAAATAAAAATCAAAATGGAAAAAACGCCAAAATCCCAAAAAATTGTCAAAAAAATACTCGCTAAAACGAAAAAAACAAAAATCGCAAAAACGAGAAGAAATAGCCAAATGGAAAAATCTCCAAAATGAAAAAACACCAAAACATAAAAAAAAAAGTTAAAATGAGAAAAAAAAAACGCAAAAAGTAACAAAATTTTAAACGATTTTTGTGAGGTAAATTTACTTTTCAAAGTAAAGTTATTTTCCGCTTTTTTTAATGAAAAAATTTTAAAATCTCCAAAATAAAGGTCTAACTAAAACGAAAAATCACCAAATAAAAACGAGGCGGAAAAAAACTTATTCGAAGATAAGAATATGTCGTCCAAATAATAAAATGTCGAAACGTAAGAATGTCGTTAAAAAGACCAAAATCCTCAAAATAAAAAAAAAAAATTTTTTAAAATCGCCAAAATAAAAAATATTGCCCAAAACGGAAGAATAAAATAAAGACTTCAATAAAACGAAAAATCCTCAAATAAAAACAAGACGAAAAAAACAACCACGAAAATAAGAATATGTCGTCAAAATAAAAAAAAAAATGTCAAAATTCAAAAAACCGTCTAAAGGACAAAAACGCAAAAATCAAAAAAAAAATTGCCAAAATAAAAAATAATCGCCAAAACGAAAATAAAACAAAAATTAAAAAAAAAAATCGCAAAAACAAAAAGAAATAGCCAAATGGAAAAATCTCCAAAATAAAAAAACACTAAAACGAAAAAAAAAATTTTAAAAACCGCCAAATTGAAAAAAAAAGCCAAAAGTAACAAAATTTTCAAGGATTTTTGTGAGGGTCAATTTACTATTATTTTTCTTTTTTTCATAGTAACATATAAGTTATTTTCCGCTTTTTTTATAATAAAAAAAAAAAAAAAACTCCAAAATAAAAGTCTAACTAAAACGAAAAATCGCCAAATAAAAACAAGGCGAAAAGAACTAACTCGAACATAAGAATATGTGGTCCAAATAAAAAAATGTCAAAGCTTAAAAAATCGTCAAAAGGACAAAAACACAAAAACAAAAAAAAATCGAAAATAAAACAAAAATTAAAAAAAAACGCAATTACGAAAAGAAAAAGTCAAATAGAAAAAACCTCCAAAAATGAAAGAACACCAAAACGAAAAAAATATAAAATTAAAAAAAAGCCAAAAATAACAAAATTTTTTGAGATTTTTGTGAGGGTCAAACAACTATTATTTTTCTTTTTTTCGGAGTAACATAAAAGTTATTCTCCGCTTTCTTACAATAAAAATATTTTTAAATCTCCAAAATAAAGGCCTTACTAAAACGAAAAAACGCCAAAGAAAAACGAGGCAAAAAAACTAACTTGAAGGTAAGAATATGTCGTCCAGAGAATAAAATGCTGAAACGTAAAAAATAGTTAAAAGGACGAAAAATGCCAAAATAAAAAAAAAAAAATAAAAAAAAAAATATATAAAATAATGATCAAAATGGAAGAATAAAATAAAGGCCTCAATAAAACGAAAAATCCCAAAATAAAAACAAGGCTAAAGGAACTAAGTCAAAGATAAGAATATGTCGTCCAAATAATAAAATGCCGAAACATAGTATATCGCTAAAAGGACCAAAAACGACAAAATAAAGAAATTTAAAAATGAAAAAAAATCGCTAAAATAAAAATGGAAGAATAAAATAAAGGCCTCAATAAAACAAAAAAATCGTCATAGAAAAACAAGGCGAAAAAAATTACGAAAATAAGAATATGTCGTCAAAATAAAAAATGCCAAAATGGAAAAAACCGTCATCAGGACAAAAAACGCCAAATTAAAAAATAATCGCCAAAACGAAAGAACAATACCAAAAATTAAAAAAAATTGCTTAATCGAAAAAAAACTGTCTCCAAAATGTAAAAAAAAATACTAAAAAGAAAAAAATTTAAATTAAAAAAAAATAAAAAAAAAACGCAAAAACGGAAAAAAATTGCCTAAAGATTTTTATCAGTCTTTTTTTTTTTTTTTTTGTTTTTAATATCGCTTAAAAATGTCAGAATTTATAAGCGTTTAAAGTATCTACTAACACTTACGCAAAACAAAAGTCTGTAATAAAATATAAAAATTGGAAACAAGAGTATGTTCAATTTATTTTTGGACAGAAATCAAAATGAGTTTTATTCACTCACAATAATAGCAGCAATCCCAGGAAAAAATACTTCATCTTAACTTTCCAATTGGGTCACTTCGTATGCCAGCAAATGTTAGTGGGTGGCAGCATTATATTGTCTTTGGAAAAAAGTCGTGACAACAAAGTAAAAAAAATTAAATAGTAAAAAATAACAAAAACAACTAAAAGACATACAGTTGTATTCTTATTTAAGTGCAGGCAGAATATAACTAAAAGAAACGAGGAAACGGAAATATGAACCATACTTTTATTTTATTATAATTCTAGTTGGTAAACAAATACGACTACGTATGTAAAGCCTGAAACAACAAAATATAGTAGCTACAGCTATAATAACTAAAAAACGCACGTTTATATACATACGTTGCCACTTTTTTTTTCATATTTATAGCCAGGTTAGCAAACAAAATAAAAAAAATATATTAAGGAAAATCTAAAATGCAATACACAGAGAAAAAAATTAGCCTCTAAGTAGCTATAATTCAGAGTGAAACCAAAAGATTCTGATAATAAAATGTTAATTAAAAAACAAACAGCAAAAAACATAATTTTATGAAATAGATCGAACTATTATTTAGAACTAACGCAATATTTAAACATTTCTTTAAAATTTGTCTTTCTCACGGTGTATTTTATAACCGTTATGTTAAGTTTACCATTGTTGTTATTATTGTTATTCGTTTCCATTTTATTACTTTGTTGTAATATTATTTTTTCTTTGGTTTTTTCGTTGTTTTGCAACATTCATACACATTAAATTTTTTTCCTTGCTGCCTTTCATTTTTTCCTTGTTTGCAGTTGAGGTTAAGTTTGTATAATCATAGAGGTGTGCATGAATAGGAGTTACCAGTGTTTCAGTTTTCTTTCCTGCCGCCTTTGTTGAGGGGTGTAAAGGTTGGTGTTATGTTTATAGCACACATACACTCATATTACTGACTATATGTGTGTTTTATTAGTGTTAAGTTTAGGATTTGTAAATTTAAAATGTTTCAACTATGTAGACATTGGACCCAAATGCCAAGTGCAATTGTGATATTAGAAGTTTTTATTTTTTAAATTTCAAATAAAAAATAAAACAAGTAACATTTTAAATTTAAAAGAAATGAATTCCAAATAAAAATTATATTTAGCTTTAGTTGCCTTCAGTATATATGAGGAATATTGTTAACTTTTTGAAAACGACTTTATGTCTTTTATATTTCTTAAATTTGTTTTAAAGCTAGGAAAAATGTGTATAGATTTTAATAAACCTCACAAGATAATAAATAAGAAATTTAAAATTTTAGAACATTAATTTTAAATCTCCAGGAACTACGACCCAAAAACAAACAAAAAAGAACATCTAAAAAACTTGGTTAAAACTTTCAATGATTTTGTTCACTAATTTAAGTTTTAAACCAGTCGGAGACAAGTCTTAATAATTTATATATTGTATAATAAATTAATAAAATCTGGTTAAAAATTAACCAAAAATGTACGATTTTATGAAATGTTCCTACATAAATGAAATTAAATTCAAAGATAAATGAAGTATTTTAAACTAATGTAAGCATATTTTTTTTTTAATTTTCAAGGACAAGATTTGTATAAAATTTGTTTGGTGAATTAAAAAAAATACATAAACCTGGTTATGTGCTCCCCCAAATCAGCTTAAATACACCGCACAGTGGGGTCAAACGAAAATTTTTTGGTAATAAATCTGAATCTCCAGAGGAGGACCTAAGCTTTAAGAAAAATCATCTTGCAGTCACCCTGTGATATCACAAGTTAAACTACAGGGTGTCAAAATTGACAACCTCGAGTATGTAAAAGTTTAAAAAAATTGTAACTTATACAAATGAAATCCGACTTTAAAGATTTTTATATTTCTGTAAAGTGTTTGGCAAGATAAATAAAAAATAAGCTTACTCACTCAAGTTATCTCTTACAGTTAAAAAGATATTTACACTTGAATTTCGAATTTTTGATTTTTTGCCTCGACTTTCTTTGGTTTTTCGGGAAAAAGTCCTGAGGTATATGAGGTAAAAATTTTTTAAAAATATTTTGTAATTTGCTATATATTTCAAAATAACATGCAGAAAGAATTTTTGAATTATCTTAATGCGTCTAGACGTGAAAAATATTCAAAGTAAGCACTCTGAAATTGGTATGAAAAATTGCTATTTTTTACAAAAATATCGTACAATTCTTTTACTTTTTTCTCAAAGTTCCGTTAAAGAAAAAAAATTTCTTTATACAAGACAAGACTTCAAAAATGGCTAATGTAGAAATTTTGAACTGATTGAGGCTAGCACCCTACATCAGGCATTGGTCGAAAATTGTGAATTTTGGAAAAAGTAGAATTTTTTATCGATTAATAAAAAAATGTCACGTTAGCTTTTTTACTTTTTTTTGACAATATTTCATCAAAAAATGGATTTAGAATGATTTGACACTAAACTGCTTCCCGCCCGGCCAAAAACGAATGCAGGAGAGCAGATTTCATGAAAAAAGTAAATTTTTTAAATGAGTTTTTTTTAATTGCATAAAAAAGCATAGTAGAATAATATTTTCGCCATTATTTCTTATGTAATGTATAAAATACATATCGATCTTTCAGTCCTGCAAAAATCATTAAATAAACTTTACAAATAAATTTTTGGCAATTTTTCAAAAATAAACAATATTTAATAAATATAAACGATTATTGCGAATATTATCTCGTTCAACAACCAAAACGTGACAATACAATTGTGTGTTACGTATACGCACATATGGAAATGAATTTGGTGAGAGTTGACCTAAGTTGTCAGATTTGAGACCATCATATAATGCTTTTAAAACAATCTATATATACAAATTATACATCAATGAATTTGTAGATAAGTATATTTTTATATTATTGTAATATTTTATTAGTTTTTGGAAAGTAGACGGAGTTTTGCTTTATAAAACATTTTCTTTTTAAGTTTTTATATCTTTTTTATATTTTTTAATTTTGAAAAATTGCCAAAAATTTATTTATTAAGGTTTTTAAATGATTCCTGCAGGAGAATAAGGCCGATATGTATTTTATACATTACATAAGAAATAATGGCGAAAATGTTATGCTAATATGCTATTTTATGCAGTTAAAAATAGTCGTTTAAAAACTGATTTTTTCATGAAATTTGCTCTCCTGCATTCGTTTTTGGCCGGGCGGGAAGCAGTTTGAGAAAAAAGTGAAAGAATACCAATTTTAGAGTGCTGTCTTTGAATATTTTTCACGTCTAGACGCATTAAGATAATTCAAAAATTCTTTCTGCATGTTATTTTGAAATATATAGCAAATTACAAAATATTTTTAAAAAATTTTTACCTCATATACCTCAGGACCGAAAAATGAAAGAAAGTCGAGGCAAAAAATCAAAAATTCGAAATTCAAGTGTAAATATCTTTTTAACTGTAAGAGATAACTTGAGTGAGTAAGCTTATTTTTTATTTATCTTGCCAAGCAATTTACAGAAATATAAAAATTTTTAAAGTCGGATTTCATTTGTATAAGTTACAATTTTTTTAAACTTTTACATACTCGAGGTTGTCAATTTTGACACCCTGTAGTTTAACTTGTGTTATCACAGGGTGACTGCAAGATAATTTTTCTCAAAGCTTAGGTCCTCCTCTGCAACTCTTCCATACATTTCAATTTAATCCAACCAGTAGTTTAGGAGATACAGATATATTACCAAAAAATTTGCGTTTTACCCCACTGTGCACCGCTGCTCTGACCATGTGAAATTTTATTTAGATACGGGCAGTATACCCGGTACTTCCTTAGCGTAGATTTTTTTTTTCAAGAAACACCGTACTATATTTAGCAATATGCCAAAATTGACTTTTTGCGAAAAAGAACTTTTTTATTGTTGAATATTGGTTCTTTATGGCTTCAGCTGCAACTTTTGCTCTGCGACTTTTTCATAATTCCGTTATTTACAAAATTACCATTATTTTTAGGTTATTAAAGAAAATCAAAATTTTGACCTTTTAATTTCCAGAATTCGAGCAAATGATGTTTGGCAGCTTTGTAAAAAATCCTTTGACGATTGTTTTTGCTGAACATATGAAGTCATAATATTTGCAAATACAGAGTGTTTTGTTCCTTTTTTTAATAAAAATGAATTTTGCGCCATTTGTACTAACTACATATGTTCAGCAATTAGAAAGGTAATTTGAATACCTTTCCAACAAAAAAAAAATAAAAAATTTAAATCGGTTGAAAAATAAAGAAACTTTACAAATATAAAACATTTTTAAACGATTTTTCAAATAAAATGCAAACGAAAAAAACACGGCCGCTTTACTTGACTTTCAGTTAATCAATAAAATTTAGAATAAATTATAAAAGAGAATAACAAATTAATATTGTACTAATAGAGATGCTCTTATCAATTATTCGTATATTCTAAGAGAGTAAATCAGTAAAAAAAATTTTCTAAACAAGAAAAACAATAAAAAGACAATAACATTACAAATGTAAAAAATCGTAACGGACTATTTACACTGAAATAATTTTAAGAAGACAAGGTAATGAAAATTTTTGAATATTATCTATTTTATTGAGTCAACTATTATTGAAAATCAACTAACTGTTGACCTCTATATTGTTCATTTGTTTTTTATTTAGTAAATAATTTGACAACAGATAATAAGAGATTGATAATTAATAGCCGGCAGCCCAGGCTGGAATATCTACTGCCGCTTTATCACAATAGTAAAAGTATTTATGCACTTTTGGGTGATTCCCGAAATTGGGTCTTTTATGGGAGCTATGGAAAATTATGAACCGATCTTTATAAAATTTTGCAATGTTATTTATATTTATAAAAATGTTATTTGTGTTGAATATTAAGTAGATACTAAAATTTTTATGAGATTTATGAACATTAAAGTGATTTTCGAAAGAAATGTTAATATCGGAGCTATGGTCAATTATGAACCGATATTCACGAAATTTGACATACGGATTTATACTTACATAAAACTTATTTGTGCCAAATTTCATTCAAATATTTTTATTTTTAAGGTATTTATGAGTGTTAAAACTCTATTCCGGGAGGACCTTGTATTGGGGTCAGGTGAAATAATGGGCCGATCATGACCAAATTCAATAGGCTTCGTCCTTGTACAGAAAAAATCATACGCAACAAATTTCATCAAATTATCTTCAAAATTGCGATCTGTTATTTGCGCATAATATAATGAATTAATAAAATTTACCGAAAATAGGCTTTAATGTTTTTTATACGGCAGAAATTGGGATGAATATTATGTCTTGAAAGTCAACATAGTTGTTGATGACTATAATATCTAAAATTCTGCGGTGGTGCTACTTCAAAAGTTATATGTAAATGAAAATGAAAAGAACGCATATTTTAAATTTTTTCGCTTCTTTTTTTACATTTTCCAAATTTTCTTGTAAACTAAAAATGCGATCGTCAAGCACCACCGCAGATTTTTGGACTTTTAAATCATTAACAACTGTGTTGAATGGCGGCCCAAATTGTGCCGCGTTAATTGTTAGCAGTAGTATTTTCTTACTTCCAAGTTTTGTTGTGGCCACTTTTTTTGTCAGTGTATTATTCCAACAATATCCGAAAATGGAAGATTATTACCTACACTAACTATCCAACAAATAAAAAGATTGATTTTGTAGCTGTTAACATAAATAAATGCGTTAAATTCATAAAAAAAAAAAAGTTTTAAAGGCCACCATAAATTTCCGTTTTAGGACAAGTGAGGGAAACTCTAATGAGCGATTAAGGTGGATGACTCTACCCCAGAAGCATTAAAAATCATTCGGCATTCATAGCTTGAAAAAGAAAAAGTAAATTTTTTTCTCATATTGCTAACTATATTATATTATAGTTAAGTTATAATTTTATAACTATAAATTTTTGAATAATATTTCTAATAACATAAACACAGTGAGCTTCGCTAACCCATTGTATTGAAATAAAATGAAATTGAAAAAAGATTCGGCTGTGCCGAATCTTTGATACCCTTCACCATATTACCATCTTATCGACATCATATTACCATATTACCGACAATTAATAAAATTTTCGCCTTAACGTATGCTTGCATATTTTCACATATATAAATCTAAATTTTTTTCAAACTACGAAAATTTGAATATGAAAAAAAAAAACAATCATAGCAGGCTTTGCTTTTAAAAAATAAACAACAACAATTCCATATTTATTTATTTTTGTATATGTGTATATACAAACTGACTGCATATACACAGAACAACAACACTGTTATTCATTATATTACTGCTGTTGATAACTAAACTACTTGTCTATACAAAAAAAAAAGTCACTAATAGTCATTACAATGCTTAATATACATGTTTGTGTGTGTATTTATATTCTTAACAGATTTGTTTTTGGGCCATAACTCTGTTGATTATGAACGAATTTGGTTTATTAAAAAAACCGAAATTTTATAAAAATATTTATGACTGATCTATATAAAAATAAAAATCTGTAGCTTGAACAAGGGATTCAAAAATAAAAAATTCGTTTTCCCCGATATCTCAGTTATTACTGAACCGATTTATTTCATTTTTTCAGAACAAAAATTCAGAAAATAATTTCCGAGCCCCCTTTAAAAATTCGAAGTCCCTGGTATATGCAGAGGCTTCAAAAACTGAAAAACCGGTTCTAAAAACCGGTTTTTAAAGCATATCTACGCCATTTATAAACCGATCTTGCCGATTCAAAAAACCGAAATTTTATAAAAATATTTGTGACCGATCTGTATAAAAATAAAAATCCATAGCTTAAACCAGGGCTTCAAAAAATAAAAAAATGCGTTTTGTCCGATATCTAAGTTATTATTGAACCAATTTATTTAATTTTTCAGAACAAAAATTCAGAAAAAAATGTCCGAGACTTCTTTGTAAAAATGAAGTCTCTAGTATATACAGAGGCTTCAGAAACTGGAAAACCGGTTCTAAAAACCGGTTTTTTGAACATATCTCGGCATTGTATGAACCGATCTTGCTGAATTTCAATAGCAAAATTCTCGAAAGCATTTCCGATCGTTTGATATATATATTATATATGTCAGTTATCGGTGGGCTTCATAAACGCCATTTCAACCGACACACGGACGGACGGACGGACATGGTCCTATCGTCATCATTTCTTACAGGGATCCCGAAAATGTAAACTTTTTTGCTCTCCGACGAAAATTGTGGGAATTACAAACGGAATGACAAACTTATATATACCCTTTACACCTGTGGTGAAGGGTATAATGAAAGCACTTTTATATAGATATCATTTAACACGATACCAAATGTAAAATACCAAAAGTTAAAAAAAAAAATAAAATAATAAGAAAAAAACGTAAAATTAAACTATGATTCCTAACTCCCGTGGGAACAGTTAAAATATTAGTGTTCTTTCAGCATTAAGAACAATCAACTTTTAAACTTTCTTACGTTCGAAGTTTGAAAAACTACCAAATTATTTCTATTATTATATTTTAGTAGAGAAGAATGTAACCAATAGAGCTTGTGGATTCTAAACACAGAACCATATATCTTTAATTTCACATTTGAAAGTTAATTATTCTCATATAATATTCAAAGAGTAATATTATAACGAAAAGTTCCACAAAGTACACTCTTATAGATTCTCATTCACCATATATTTTTAATTTCATGTTTCTAAGTTCAATATTATAGAAAATTCTAAAAGTACCATTAGAAGAAAAAAAAAGTACCACAAATTTTCTTTTCTGGATTCTCATTGACATTTGTTCTCATTCATATTTGTTTGTTCAATATAATAGAAAATTCAAAAAGTTCCATTGGAAGAAAAAAGTACCACAAATCCTCTTTTCTGGATTCTTATTTACTTAGGACCATATATCTTTTGAAAAACGAAAAAGTACCACAAAGTTTCCCTCTTGAATATTTAACCACATAACACCATGTATCTTTAATTTCATTTTTTTTATGTTTTATATTGTAGAAAATTAAAAAAGTACCATTAGAGGAATGAAAAAGTACCACAAAGTCCAATGTTAAGGATTCTTATTCACTTAGGAAAATATATCTTTAATTTCATATTTCTAAGTTCAGTATTATAGAAAATTCAAAATGTACCATTAGGAGATCAAAAAAGTATCACAAAATCTCCTCTTGTGAATTCTCACTCACATAGGACTACATGTACTTCAGGTCATGTCTTTAAGTTTAATATAATAAAAAATGCATTATTTAATTTTAATAAAATTAAATTTAAGATTTGATCCCATTTTTGGTACTTTTTATTCCCCCTGAATGTAACAAAGATTGTATTTCAATGAATGTTTAAATTGTACTGGAATCTAATGTTAAAATATTCATATGCATGTTTCAGTAAAAAGAAAAAAAGATTTTGTGATAAAAGTACCAAAATCAAAGTACCAAACTTCTATTCGCCAATTTTTGATAAGGTACTAAGTTGATGCATATTTTATATATATACTTACTGGATTAAGAGATAGATAGATAGGTTGCCAAAAAAAAGTACCGAATTACAGTTTTTACCCGTTTTCTCCCTAAAAGAGCAGAATTTCAAAAAAGTACCAGACACCTATCCGATTATTTTTTAAATCAATAATGATATCTATTCAACTTTTTTTGTATCTCTATTAGTTTAGGAGATATAAGGTTACCGATTTTACCCTTTTTTACACCCTAAACATTCCAATTTCCTTCTAGCTTTAACCGTTTGGACTGTACGATGATGTATCACCAAGTAAGTCAGTCAGTCAATCACTCAGCCCTTAAAGACCCCTACTCGAATTTGTATGCACTTATACAAATGTTGTAGGTTATCATATGCTCGCTCTACACTGACTACAACTTTCTTAATAGTTTTTTTTTTTGTTTTCAAAAATCTCTTAGGAGTCCAATAGCATAAATGTTTCTTAACCAAAAGAATTTATGTAAAATATTGTCATTTTGAAGAAAATAATCCATTTTGTTCGCTCCTACACATGCACTCTCGAGTGTCGAGCAATCAGTGACCAATCTGTACTGGACATTGGTAAATGGTGCATTGTCACATATTAACGTAATTAGTTTAGGACAAGTATGTGTGATTGTATATGTGTTTTGCACACTTGCACACACACACACACATATATATATACCAACACTCACACATATGTTAGGGAATTGTTACAGTTGTTATTGTTGGTTTTGTCGATATTTCCTATTTTTTCTAGACTTTAAATCTAAATTGTGAATTTGAGTGGTAGTTCTAAACTGATTGCACACCATGCAACTTAACTACCTGTGTATGCAGCTGCATGCATCAGATGAACTATATGAATGCATACACACACACACACAAATACATACTATTACACATGTAGTCTTATTACAATGATGACTAGTAGGCAAAAAAAAAAGTGCACCCAAAAAAATAAAAGTTCCATTCGTAGCTAAACATTTTTGTTGTTTTGTTTATCGTTGTGTATGCTTAATGCGTATATATATGTATGTGTGTGCGTATATGTATTTGGAAAATTCCCTAAAGGCTTTTATATGCGTGCACTTATGCATGCTTATTTGTATTTTAGTGTTCATGTGAGTGTGTGAGAGAGTGCGTGCGTAAGTATGCGAGTATGTGCTTGAAACCAACTAACACTTTACAGTAAAACTCATTTGTAACAAAGGAGTAAGAGCACAAATATCATTTGTTCTTTTTTAGAATTTTTGTGGGGTCTTTACTTTAAAACAGTCTTGGAAAAGAATTGTTTTAATAAATGAATTTTATTAATTCAATTCAAAATTTGATTTTATTCATAATCAAATTTTAAATTCATTACAGTTTGATAAGTTTGAATATTGTGTGAAAAAATTGTTTCTGCGAAATAAAAGTGGCTCGCCCTTGAGAAGTTGCACCATTCGAGCATATTTTAATAATCTATTTCTACAGGATGTTATTCTATGGTTTAAATGCGGAAAGAGTTTTTGTATAAAAAATTGTGTATTAAAGAATATTTTTCAGGACCCCTTCGCGATCCCCTACGAATGTCCTTACGGATCCCTTGTGGGTCGCGGACCCCCATTTGAGAACCGTTGCCTTATTGTATTTAAATTTATATTTAGATTTTTATGTAATCTGTTAAAGAACAAAATTATCTATTGAATAAAGAAAATTTGATATCTTTACCATGTCCAGAAGTAAACGATTTTGAATTTCAAAATTACAAAACTTCAGATTAGGGTCATTTTTTCACAAAAATTATATATTTTTTATAAAACAAATTTTTCCTTAAGAACATATAAGATCTTTTTACTTTTCAGAAAAGTATTCTTATGGAGATGCTTTTAAAATTGAAAACGAGCCCTAAATACAAACCCAGCCAAATTTGACTATTTTGTATCAAAATTTTAACTATAAAATCTCAAAGCATGAATCTATGAACAGAATATAGTTTCGGTAACCCTGATGTGTTCCTAAGATAAAGTAAAAAAAAAAAAAAACATTGTATTTTATTGTTCTTTTTTTACAATTTCTGATTGATTTTTTTTTTAAAAAACTTTAAGTGTAACTAACTAATACTGGAACTAAGTAATTGAACTAAGTTTTTAAACCGAGAAAATATTTAGTTATAATAATTTTTTTGTTATAACTCTCTTAGTATTTAAAATTTGAAAAAGTTATTGTTCGGTATTACAAACTAATAATTGAACCGTTTTATATAAAATTATTTAAATTGTGAACAAAAATTATAATATATATAATAGACTGCCTCTGAGGATTATTTTCCAGATCTTGTGGGACGGACCCAAATTATCTGCTACGAAAGCCTCAATTAGCTCATTTACAATATTTTTAATAGATATAGATTTATTATTGTACATAGAGAATCTCCAGAGTTTATAAAATTAAAATATATAATTTTACGATTTTCACCCAACTGTGCTAATTTATCCTTTAACACAGTGGGAAATATTTGCGACTTTCTGTTCAAGATACATGTTAATCATTAACAATAAATTAAAAAAAAAATATATGCAACAATAATATTTGCAAGTCAAAACTAAAATTAGTTAAATAAAAGCCGACACATCTATATTTTAAGAACATTCGAAATTTTACAAATATCGTTTACGATTATGAGAAGAGAATACTTTAACAATGGCGTATGGACACCCTTCTAAGTTTTATTTATATAAAGCTGTGAATGTCATCATTCACAAGAAAGCAAGTTAAAAATATTTATATAGTCAGTTAAGCCCGACCATATAGTACCCTACACAATGGGCATTAAACTTCGGGGAGGAATCTTATATGGGACCCATGGACAAATGTGAATCGATATTTATTTATTTTCTGAAGAGGGTTTTATATGGAAGCTATAGCAAATTACTGGTCGGCCAAATATCCTCTTCTAATATTGATGCTCAAATCTTGATTTTATTCACTGTTAAGTGAAAATACTCATGTATAACTGGTGGGTTTTTTTTTTAATAGATGGATTAGATGGAATTTATCGTGCTAGAATTATATTTCACTTTTTTTAACGTACTAATTTATTTTATGGGCATGACTAATATCACCACCTTATCCAACGGTTACACTAGTAAAACTCGAGAATGGTTTGTCCAATTTTGACTATAACTCATGAACCGATTTTAATAAATGATACACAAGCTAGATCATCATTATTTTTGATGAGCGAAACAAAAATTATATTAGAATGACTTAAAGCCAATTGTACTTGGCATATTTAAGTGTATTCTTGGGGCTATGTGTGACAAGTAAAAGACTTGAGTAATACCACATTTTTATAGCCCCATGTATTGGATATAAAACATGTGTGACTAATTTCCTATAGCTATTACCTGAAAAATTGTACAACCTAAAAACTCCTCAAGGAAGCAAATTTACTTTGGTCCTCAATGGGTTAAAAATGTGACGTGATGGACAATTTTTATTTAGCTTTCTACACTATATCAAGCCTAATGAATAATAATTTTGCATAATTATTCAAGATATACAATTTTTTTGCGATTTTGTTGACCTGAGTTATTTTCAAAATTGCCACCTGTAGTTTAATTGCAAGGTTTACTTGGACGTACAGACGGATGGACAGACATCGTTAAATCGACTCAAAAAGTAATCCTAAGCGACACTTATGGTGGTGTAGACTATAAAAACTTTTTTATATTTTGCACAAAGAATACATTCCTTTAACATAACTTTTTGTCATACTTATGTGTCCCTGTATTTATGTTGTGGTCCACATTTACATACATATATAGAGTCCAGCCAAAGAGTGAGCAAATGTGTGTGTTTTTTGGAAAGAGAGTGAGTGATCATGACTGTAAATTTTTCTATGAATTGTGTAATAGTATGAGTAAAAAAAAAACTTATGAGGCCACTGCTTATTGGTGTCTGTGGTAAAATGGAAATTGTGTATTCAAAAAGTGTTCTTCATACGACGTTCAGGTATGGACATGTCAAGGTAAGTTTGTATGTATTTGTGTGTATGTGTGTTGATAGCTATGTATGGTTGGTATTTCTTTTTTTTTTTTGTGAAATTTCCAACATTTTCGGTTTGAGGGGTTAGACCAATATATGCACATTTATTGTTAAGTAAAAGGACCTCATTGCTTTTGCATTGTTAAAGTTGCTGCTGTTAGATATTCATGTATATGTATGTGTAAGAGAAACTATGAAGCTCATCATACGATACAATATGACATTATGATGATGATGACGATGTTTTTGGTAATACATCGATAACAGCTTTTTGTTAGTAAATGAAAATATTGGGTATGTGTGTGAATGTTTTTTTTCTTTCTTTTTTGGTACCAAAAACTAAAATCCCTGTAGTATTTTGTAGTTTACTACACTCTTTTTGGTGTATTTGGTTTTGTTGTTTGGTAATTGCATTGTATGTGAGTGTGTAAATGTATATGTGTGGTTGTGTGTATGAGTTCATTTGAATCCCGGTTTCATTGTATTTTTGTTTGAACAGGTATTTTTTGCTGCTGCTCTTGTTGTTAGTACTAGTAACAGCTTTCTAATGTATATTTTTTTGTAAATTTTCTTGTTGTTGTTATTGTTTTTGTTCATAATTTTTACATCTTGTTAATCATGTAGTTTCGTAGTATGGGTCATGTTTGTTTTATTACTAGTTATTGTTAATGTTAATATTGTCGTTATTGCTGTTGCTTCTACTTTTGTTGTAGGCAAATGTCATTTTAGTTGTTGTTATTATTGCTCCTATTGCAATTTTCAATTGTCACCACATATTGTTTCGAATTTAAAAATACCTGCAACAGTTGTGTAAGAAAAACTAGAACTTATTAAACAATAATTTAACTTAAAAAAATACTTTAATTGCTAACATTTTAATCACAACTGTAAAAATTTATACGAATTAACTACATACATACATACATATGTTGATACAATTTTTAGTATTTAGATTATAATTGAATTTTGGAAATAATTTTTTGGTCACACAAACATTCAAACTCATTCCTACATACATACATACATACATACATACATACATACATACATACATACATACATACATACATACATACATACATACATACATACATACATACATACATACATACATACATACATACATACATACATACATACATACATACATACATACATACATACATACATACATACATACATACATACATATATATATACGTATGTATATAAGCAAATAATTATAACAAAATCTATTCAAGATTAGTTACTTCATTTCATCTTTTGCACAAGATTAAACACAATATAATTGAATGTAATTGTTAAGGATTTGAAATCATGCTGGGCTTGTGACATTTATTTGAAAAGCTAAAAGGTAGCAAAATTTTCTAAAATTTAATACGATATAAAGAACAATTTATAAAATATTCTTTATATTACTATTTAGAAATTCTTTTTATTTATTGCTTTAATATGCTGTAAATCTTTATTACATATTTTAATATTCTCTGTTCTGGTAAGTACTTAATTACAAACTTAGAATATTGTATTCAAAAAGCATTCAATAAAGTCTTTTTTAAAATTTTTTTAAAAGTAAAAATAAATGGAAATAAATAATATTGGAAATGCAGTAGGTCATAGTGAATCATATTTTTACTTCGTCTCTTTGTGCCGATGATTTTTATAAAATAATTAGATGGAATTTGATCTGCTAAACACGAATTTGGTTTCATTTTTTCTAGCAGGTCATTTTAGTTTTTATTTATTATTAAGTAAAAAAATTATTTTTTTAAATTATAAGATGTCTTTTGGCAGAATGGTAATGTCCGCCTATACATTTAGGTTAAATGGGCAGAAAATGACGCTCAATAACGGAAAAGGTGATACAGTGAACTCGCGGTAATGTGAACATCCAATATAATAAACTATCCACTAATGTGAACACTCAGTTTTTTATATGGGCGCTCTAAATAGTGAACAATTTTTTTTTTTTTAATTTTTGGGGATTTTTTAATTTGTAGAAGCATTGATTTTTAATGTTGGGAATCCCCGAATTAATAAATACCATAGTATGCCATTTAAAGGTATTTAATGCTAGTCGCTTTATGTAACTTGTTGCGGTATGTTCGTGAATTTATTTTTAAAATTAGTAATGTCTAAAAACAGTCGAAAGTTTTTATCCTTAAATGAAAAATGCGAAATTTTGGAATATTTAAAAAAAGGATCGAGTGTTACAGTGTTAAGTAAAAAGTATAAAGTTGCATAATCAACGATATGTTCAATAAAAAATAAAAAAGACAATATTTTAAAATGTGTGAACAATACGTTTTATGGACCCGGAAAACGCAAAACATTACGATCTTCAGAGCTTCCAAAAATGGAAAAATCGCTCTATAAGTGGTTTATTTGCATGCGGAATAAAAACCTCCCTGTAAGTGGGTTGATGTTGAAAGAGAAAGCCAAACAAATTCACAAAAACATATGTGAAAACGGAAATGACTTCAATGCTAGCGATGGGTGGCTACAAAAATTTAAAAAGAGATACGGAATTCGGCTCCTTCAGATAAGCGGTGAAAAACTTTCTGCGCAATCTCAGTTCGTAAATCCTTTTAAAATTAAATTGAAAGCAAAGATAGAAGATTTGGGTTTATCCAATGATCAGTTGTATAATGCCGATGAGTCTGGTCTATATTGGAGACTTCTCCCACAAAAGACATATGTAACGTCATTGGAGAAAAGCGCTCCAGGTGCAAAAATGGAAAAGCAAAGGATAACATTTTTATGCTGTGCAAATGCGTCAGGATCTCATAAAATAAAACTTTTAGTAATAGGAAAATCGAAAAATCCTCGCAGTTTTAAAAATTTTATCTGTCCCGTAAACTACAGAAATTCAAAGTCTGCTTCAAATGTAACGGCTCTGATCCAGCCAATGGATCAAAATGCAATTAGAATCACCAAACTTCATTATAGGAACAGTCTTCTGACAACAATTATTGCAAAAGAGGGGGATTTGCTTGAAACGATGAAAAAAATCACACTTAAAGAAGGAGTTTCTATTCTAGAGGCACCCTGGAACCGAGTTGGTAAAGAAACTTTATCTAACTGTTGGAAAAATATTTTGAATATGGTAAATGAATTTAATGTTCCGTTGAACGCTTTAAAAGAAAAGTGGCAATCAGAGGTTAGATCTTTAGAAAATACTGCTGCAGATCTTCTACAGACATTGTGCCCTCATGAAGTATTTACTGCTGTAAACATTAGAGATTCGATCAATAATCCTTGTGAGGACGTCACGCCATTTGATGAAAATGATTTAATTGAAGAGTCCGACGATGATGACGACTGTTTTATTGAAGCGCCTGAAAACAACATTAAAGCCAAAGAAGCTGTCGAAATTTTTAACAAAGCTGTCCAATGGGCTGAATTTTAAATGGTCGATCAAACTGACATTAAAGTATTGAAAAAATCAGGGAATTACCGTAAATAAGCTGGTCGAACAAAAGAAAAAACAGAAAATAATAACCGATTATTTCCATATTTAATTATATATGTATGTACCTATCTTTTTTCATTGTAAATTTTATTTATTTTTTTGTCGTAATATTTTGTTTGTTTTTTATGTACATACTACGTACGTACTCTTTATAAAATGGATTTTTAAAAACTTTTTATGTTCCAAATAAATTACAAAAAGTTTTTTTAGTAATCTTTGCATTTTCATTCCTTGCAGAAATGATTTTTAGAAAGAATAACTTAGTAATATATATAAAAAAAATCACAACACGCACGTTTAAAAGATCTGTCTGATATAAATTATAGATATATGTGAACTGCTAAATACCGCAGTCCTAATACCCTCAAGAGCATGACGGTGACATAGAAGATGCTCCACTTTCCCTTCATTTTCCTCATCTAAACAAATTCTACAATAGTCGTTATAAGGGTCCAAGTCTCCTAGCGTGAGCACCAGCAACTCAGTGCCCAGTAACAATGGCTACGACAATCCGTAGCTGATGCATAGAAAATTCCAGAATATAGTTCGATCTTGAGTGATCATACTGGGGCCATATCCATCTCGAGGTAGAGCATATGGACTCATTTGTCCGTCTTTGCTGAACTATCCTCGACAAATATTGCAGTATCATGGATCTGCAAGATGACAACGGCACCCCCACCAGTTGATCAATTTCTCCATTATGAAGGAGGAAACCAGTTCTGGCCAGTTCGTCCTCCATAATATTTCTCGGGGTGTTTTTATGACCCCTTACTCAGATCAACTCTTTGAATGTCTCGCCATATCATTTAGAGATGTTCGGCATTCATCTACCAGACTTGAAGTCGTGAAGACACCCGAGAGGGATTTAATCGCGGGCTGACTATCGATTCAGATTTGAATATTCACTCGGAATATCCTATAGTAATCTCCTAATGGCCGATTTTTTTGATTTTTTCGATCTCACTCTTTAAATCATTTTCATAAAAGAACTAAAGAAATCATTGTTATATGTGTTAATGTATGAAAAGACTTCTTAATTATATTTTATTGGAAATATACATGGAAAAAATTTTAATATTTATGAAATGAGTTTTAAAAATAAAATTATTGAAACGAAACGATTATTTTATTTAAGGAGCGAGATCGAAAAATTCTTAACACACATTTTGCCTCATAACTTTTTTCGGAATCAATATTCAAATTTTTTTTTTTAATAACAACCATGTTAATTTGTCCTTATTTCCATCAAAATAAGTGACGAAAAAGATTTACGTCCTACAACTTATTAAAAAATTTCAAAAAATCCAAATAGGTCTTACAAATAATTGGCCACAGAATTAAATTTCGTCCGTAAAACCGTTTCTAATGTTATTAAACAGTATCAGAAGAATTTGACTATTTATGTGAAACCTAGTTCGGTAAGAAAAAAGGACCACATGATATTGGGAAGGCCAGAAAATTGAAGGCATATTGAAAGGAACTCCAAACACATCTGGTAGAAAATCAGCTCAGTTTTCTCAGTGCTTCGACTACTTGGTGCAAAAATTTAAAGCTAATGGGAAAGTTGATAACATATAAAGTTCAAAAATTCCAAACTGGAATTCTGCAAAAAAAAATTACAAGCCAAAAATAGGACTCGGAATTTAAAACCAAATTTCATAAAAAAAATACTCAAGCTGTATAATTGACGAAGAAACGTAGGTGCTGGCAGAATCTTCGCAGCTTATGTCTCAAAAATTTTTATTGCTAATGCTCGAAGCAATGTTGGAGATAAGTTTAAGACCCAAAAGCAGCAAAAATTTCTTACAAAATTCATGGTATGACAACCTTTTTGCAGTTGCAGCAAAACAGGAAAGTCATTTGATACATTCGGATCTATAAATACCAAAATATGCATAAAGGAATACTTGCAAAAAAGACTTCTTCTTTTCATAAGAAAGCACAATGTGTCCATATATTTTTGGACCCATTTGGTATCATGTCACTACGGTAAGAAAGCTCTGGAGTGGTACCAAATCAATAACATAGTTTTAGTACCAAGAGAGGTCAATTTTCAAAATTGTCCATAACTTAGACCAGTGGAGAGATATTGAGCTCTTGTGAAAAGTGAATTCAAGAGCACAAAAAAAGTGTCCCAAAATACTGAAGATTTTAACAGAAGATGTTCACACTGTTCCAAAAAAGTGACTGAAGCAACTATCAAATCTCCAAAGAAAGGGTTTTCAAAAATGGTCCACAATTTTATAATTAGTGGTTAGAACCATAAAAATTATACATTTCTGTGATCTGTGCTATATTATCAAATGATTAAAAAAATAATGAAAACTCTAAGATCAACCGTTTCTAAGTTATTGGGTATTATGTATGTTAAGAATTTTTCGATCTCACTCCTTATGTAGAAAATAGGTTGTGTGTAATTGATTTTCTTTCGTTTATTTTCTTTTAAACATACAACCTCAATTTAAATTCATTCTGCAACATCAATCATTTTTAACATTTAATAAATTACTGCAACAAGTTTTTGTCTTTAACTTGACATTAAAACCAGGTATATGTATAAAACCAACATACATATATTTATAAGTATGACAGAAAAATAATAAAAAAATGTCTTTAAAAAGTGTTTTATATTTTCTGTGTAAGCAGCCAATTAAATTAAAAAAAAAAAAAACTGTAAAGCTTTAAAGCTATAAAACCTTCTTTTATCCTAAATCGTTTTATTCCTATTAAAGTTTGTAAATTTTGAAAAAAGTCTAATAACACACAAACTCACATACTTACATGCTTTGAAACCTCAAATATTAATATTGTTCCATATGTTTCGAAACACATTTTTTTTTTTTTTTTTTTTTGTTAACCAAAAATTACTTATTGGATTTCCAGTGAGTTTCATTCCTTTCCACATTAGACGCATGCTGTGCTAGTATTTTATTTTTGGTTTTCTAACATTCATACCTCTACATACACATACATACATACCTACAGTACACCCTCAACAACACAAACCTAAAAAACCAAATGACTGACCAAACGACCAACGAGACAATCATCCAACCATACAAATTCAAAATAACAGATGAAAGAAGCAGAGGAAGCAAAAAAAAAAGGAAATACCAAAATCTACAAAAATAACAACGACAAATACTCTAACAACACAATTATACTCTCATGATTTTTACTCAAATGAATACCTGTGGTCCACCATCATGGCAACAAGATTTGTCAACATACACACACATAAATACAAACACAGATACACACACTCATGTATACACATTCTTACATAAATTCAGTTATTAGAAGGCAGGCTAAAAAATCACCAGAATCACATTGGAGCAAAGTATTAACTTTCCAAAAAAAATCCTTTTTATGTTCCACTCGTACCTATAGTTGAGTTACTTAAACTGAAGAATCCCTTAAAAAAAATTAAGCAAAAATATTCGAGCTGGAGTTTTGTAATGATTTTTTTTTTTTTTTTTTTTTTATTCTTATTTCGAAATGAAAAACCATACAAGAAAAGTGAACTTAATTGTATAAATGTTCTATAACATTTAAATGAAAAATGTTACCGATTGTTATATGTATTTGTTGTATTTGTGCAGGTGGTTGCAGATGTAACACAGGACGCAGGATAAAATACATTTAGTTTGCATTTTGTATTGTAAAATTTGAAAAATTATTCTTTTTGAAGAAAAGGAAAAAAAGCTTTTAGGTATTGGATTAAGCGAGTAACTATTAAAGGATTAAACAACACAAATCCTTAATAGGAAAGGAAGACATTAGATTATTTTTTATTGTAAAGAGATAATTACACTCTAAAACAAAAATTCATAAATTCATCACGTCTCATAATGGTTTCAAACGCTTTTCTGTAAATATTTCTGTAATTTGGTATACGTTAAAGATATCTGTATAAAATTTGACATGGTCAGCTCTGAGGTATTTTCGAGTTGTTTTGAAGGAGCACAGTACCTTAGCAGGCAGGTTTTTTTAAGTTTTTTTTTTTTTTTTAACTTGGCGGGATTCGTATTTGCCTTTAAAATAGTTTTTAAATATATGACTCCGATAAAATGTTGAAAAATTATTTTATTTAACAAGCGCAAATGTTATATTCGGCCCGGCCAAATCTATATACCTACCATCAACTTTTTCAAATTTTACGTTATATGGGAGGGGGCGGTAAAGTGGGCGGACCACGCCCATTTCTTGTTTCCGAGTTTACATTGGTCCTTGAACTATTTGAACACAATTTCGTTGATTTTCACCTTATATGGGAGATGGGCGGTAAAGTGGGCTGACCACACCCATTTTTTGTTTCCGAGTTTATATCGATCACCGAACTATACATACAAAATTTCGAGTCGTACATGCTTTTCTTGAAGATATATCAGCAGAAAAGTATGAAACGGAAACCCTGTGTTTCTAGTTTTTAGCCCACAACTTTTTTATTTATTAACCGATTTTGCCCATTTTTAATACCAAATAAACCTTATATAACATAAATATTTTTACCAAATTTCGTCTCTCTACGTTGCCCCGTTCGAGCCCTATCCTGCTTTCAACAGACAGACAGACGGACAGACGGACGGACATAGCTAGATCGACTCAGAATCTAACGAGGACCCAGATGATTATTTCGACATGTTATACAAGGAATGACAAAATCAATATACCCCCCATTTTTTTTGATGGTGGATATAAAAATGCTAATAGAAACGCAAAAGAAATAACATGAAAGTTCTTCAGACGAATTTTTTCATAATTGTGATTAGTGTATAATAGACGATGAAGATAGTCTGTACGAAAACTTTTTTCAACTTCCTGGCCAGGAATTTTATGTTGTAGATGCTAGAGGGAATATGGCAGAAAAATATTGTTTATCAAAGAAATCAAAACTCATAAAAAATGGTTCCCCAGAAATGGTTAACACAGAAATACACTTGAATAATTGCCTTTGGAAAAAATTTCCTCCTTTCTTAAGAAAATACAGTGTATCTACTTTTTTCTGATGCTAATCCATCAAATTGTCAATTGAAAGAAATTGGGCTCTAGTGAAAAATAATTTAAAGAACATTAAAAGCTCAACTTAAAATGAGGCGGAGTTTAAAAATAAGTGGATTTATTCGAGCAAAAAAGTAACCGAAACACAATAAAACTTTTAATTGGAAGAATTCTGGAAAATACAGAAACAGAAAATAATTTATTCTTTTATATTTAGAACTTGAACATAACAGTCATTAATAAAAATATAATAAAAAAAATCACCCACTGGTTTAGTTTTTATAAGCAGATTAATTCATAAAATATTAAGAGTCCCAGAATGCCACTTGCCAAGGTTATAGAAAACATTTTTACCATTAACATATATTTTTTTAAAATTTTTAAAAGACCATTTTTCAAGATATTTACCTGTGAACGAAAAATCGCGATATATGGACCATTTTCATGTTCAGAATAAGGTCATGTTATACGTCACATTAAAGGTAATTTTGATACCTTTAATATGACATCTCAATAAATCTTATATCATAAATACTTTTAATAATATTTATAATTTTCTGTACACAACTTTGTAAATTTTTTGAACTATTTAGCACTTTCAAATCGTATATTTCGCGAACCACTTGATATCTGAAATTTTGAATTGGTCTTAGTTTTAACAAGAATAATGATTGTACCAAATATTATTAAATTCGAAAAGTTTATTTGAAAGATATCCTATTGAATTTTGAGACAAATAAATGTTATAGCAAGAGGATGAAGGCCAATATTTCTCGTAGCCACCATACAAATTTTTTCACGGAATAGGATTGTAGCACTTATTAATACTTTACATATACAAATATTTTAATGAAACTCAACAAAAATAAGTTTTATTTAAATATAAATTTGTATGCAAAATTTAACAAAGTTCGATTTCTAATTGACCATTTTAAAGAAGTTCATATTTTTGATTCAAATAAGTATACCGTTCGACTCAGAATTATTTTCTAAGTCGATTTAGCTCTTCAGAATACGACATTTTTCTATCTTTTTTATTTTGTAACAAAGTAACATCTGAAAAGTATTTTTTTTATTGATTTTAATAAAAATAAAACTAGTTTGTTTTGAATTCCTACAAAATGGGAAGAAAAAAAGGGTTGTAAAACGAGGAAATTGGTAAAATCAAAGCCTATAGGGAATGTGGACTAAATATTAGCCAAATATAATTGGTCGAACTCGTTTTCTATAATTGGATGGATTACAGAGTAATTATCTCCGTAATCCATCCAATTATAGAAAAATAATGTAATACAGAAAACTACTAATCTTAAACGATTAAAAATTAAAAAGAAGCCACCCCTTAACCCATCTCGAAAAGAAAAAAGACTACTTTTTAGCCGGCATCATATGACATGAAGGACCAGAATGGATGAAACCATTAACAAAGCGTGGAGTACGATTTCTTTGGATAACATAAAAAGCCTTTATGACTGAATTCCAAACCGCATTTTTGAAGTTATCTCTAATAAAGGAGGTAGTACACATTACCAAAATAAACAAGAAATACAATTTTTTAAAGTTTTTATTGAAAAAGTTCGAAAATTTATTGAATTTTAAACTATATGTCGTAATATGATCAGCCAACACTTTTAGACATTATTTTAATTTTTTTGTTTTTAACACGTATTCTTGAATTATTATGAATTATAATATATCGTGAAATTTAAATTTAAAAAAGTTAGCTTTATTTATTATTCACTAGCGAAATATTAAATACCAAAAGCAATTTTTGTATGTGTCGTATTCAAGTGAGCGGCAGTGTATAAACCCAAATCTATTTGTCAAATTTTATAAAGATCAGTCCATGATTGACAATAGCTCCCATATAAAAACCTCTCCCGAAAATCACTCTAATGTGCATAATCCACCAGAAGTGTTAGGAATTTTTTTTTTATTGTTATGTTCTCAAGTCGCAAAGCTGGGATCGACTTAAAATTACTTTAATTTTTTTTAGCTCTATATGTAGGGTATACACCCAAAAGTATTTATGACGACAGGGTGACCATTTCAATGAAAAAGAGTTAATTTTTTTAACACGTTTTATACTAATTGGGATTTCGGGTATTTTTATGTAAAAAAAGTTGGCATTTTTTTAATAATATGATTTTAGGACAAGTTTGTACATATTTTATTGAAATTTAAATAAAATATCAATATTCGTTTAAATGTTATTAATGTTTAAATTTTTATTTTATGTTTAAAAAAAAATCCAAAAATGCCAAATTTTAAGTCCTTAAAGAAACTCTGCTACCAAATTACATTCCACAAAAATTTTTTTTATAAATTATCAATCTTTGTATTCTAACGTTTTCTTGAATATCAAATACTTGTATAAAAAATTTATTCTTTTGCATAAAACTTAATAGAAACTTGGCCTCCTCTAGCCAAATTATACTATTTTTCATAAATTTGTGCGGCAAATTTTCTTCTTTTTTAATGAATTTAGATTGCAAATTATTAAAAATACAGTAGTTATTAAATATTTGGAGTAAGAAAATTGAAATCTTCGAACTCCAAATGTTTTTTTTAGACTATATTTAAGGGATAGACTATTGATTTAAGAAAGTTTTTTGTGCCTCCTGTAAAGACATATAAAGTGATGTTACGTTGCACAGTGGGGCCAAAAGCACTAAACCGATTTAGATGAAACTTGGAACATCGATATAGGAGGAGTGAGGCTTTCATAATATTGTTGCATAGAGTGTGTAGCTGGAGCATTGACGCCGCTACAGTGGGCCAAAACTGACTACCTCGAGGTAAAAAACATTTTGGGGCTTATAACTTTTACAAATATAAATCGATTTTAAATACTTTTACATTTTTGAATTCTCCTAAGCAAGACAAGAAAAAAATATGCTTACTGTGCTAAATTATCTCGTATAGTTTAAAAGATATTTGACTTGAAAAAATAAATTTATCATTTTTGTCCTTGATTTTTTTGCGATTTTGCCCTATAACTTTTAAAATAAAATTTCTAAAATTTTTTTAAAAATATGTTGGAATGCTCTATAATTTTCTAAATTATGCTAATAAAAAAATTTTGTTGTTATCTCAATTCGATAACAAGAAAAAATTTTCAAAGTAAAAATTTCAAAACAGGTCTCAAAAATTGCAATGTTTGTGAAAAAAGTAACTTTATATATTTAATTAAAAAAAAAAAAAAAATTGTCAAAAAAGTTTAATATTTTTTGTCATTTTCTGAAAGACGGGACCTTGAGAAAACGTGTAAGTATAAATTTTAAAAGTTCTGAACGTTTACCCTACATCCAGCAGTGGTCAAAAATGGTTAATTTTGGATGAGAAGTTGAACTTTTTGAGTCTGTAAAAAAAATTGATTGTTGATTTCGGTACTTTTGTGAATTAAATTATATAGTTCAATAAGTTCTAAAAGGTTTTGAAAATAATTATGACAGCCTACCGGTAAATTTAGTTACACGAGGCAATTTTCCGAAAATACCCATATTTTCAATAATAAAAATTTCGACCTTTAAAAATATATAGTAACATTATATATATTTTTCTGATTTTCATATTTATCAATTCTATATTAAATATTTTATACCATGTGCAAAAATTATTTTAATACCTATAAGCATTTAGAAAATATAAAGCCTAACTCCTCTTCTGTCGATGTTCCAAGTTTCATTTAAATCGGTTAAGTGGTTTCAAAGTTCCAGACTTATTACCATTTATTTTGCTTTTGGCCCCACTGTGCGTTGTTTTGCATTTTCAGTGATTTAATGCTTGTTGCTAGTATTACAAGATTACTGAGTGTACTCAGTGAAAAAAATTAGGTCATATATCCCAATAAGAATTGTTTATCTTTTGGTAATGTCTTCTACTACTATACTCATTACTTAATAATGCGTTGTCATTATTTTGTGCAGCAAAATAACTCGTTACAGGAAAATAGCAAATTATTTTAGAAGTATTTGCCCAAATAAAAAATTAAATTCATTTCGCAACGATTATTTCAATCCAGAAGACCAAATATGTTTAACATTTCCAGTTTACAAACGATTATTTCATAGAAATTCGTATTGACCCATAAATCATGTAAATACACTCATTAAATTGTGCCTTAAAAACAACTAAATCTTTTAAATCCAAAACATTAACAAAGAATATTAAAATTTATAAACCTGCAAAATTTGTGTGCCCCTTTTAGTATTTTACCTGACCTCAATTCTTTCCTAACTTACATACTTGTCTTTAATAAATGCCAACTCAATTAATTTCATTTAATTCCAACAAATTTCCAAGTAAAACAAAACATTCTCATAAAGACGTAAAGAAAAAATAGAAAAAAAAAACAAAAAAGATTAAAGTGGAAAATTCTACAATTGAACCATGACTTGATGTCATGTCAATTGCCATAAAATCATGCGTCATGCTTAAAGTGTCATTGGGGTCATTTAGGTTTATACCACCAAATGTTGCAATGATACCAACCAAAAATTTCATCTACCAAAATATAAAAAAATTCACAAGCATTTATAAGGTTGATATTGTGCTTCTTGTGTCTTCTTTTTGGATGAATGCAAAATACATAAACGTTAGAGAGAATCTTAAATGTTGTTACACATTTTATTATTTCTATTTTATTTTCTATTTTAAATTTCTATTATTTTTTCTAAAGTTTATATTTGTTGTTGTGAATTTTATTATCGTGTATTGTCTTGCGTATTCGTAGAAATAGATAAACGACAACAAGCAACCACAATTGCATCAAAGGAATCTAAAGTATATTTTGTAGATTGTTTGTATGTTTGTAGGAATGTACATACAAACGTATGTAAAGTTTAGGGGAATTTGTTTCTGTATAACAAGGATTTCTTCTATGTTTATTTGTATATGCATGTGTGAATTTAAACAAAACCATGAAATAGTAGTTAGTATTTGAAATAGACATTTCTTTATATGTTTTTCAAAATATTCATATAAATACGTGAAAATTAAACGTGGTTCAATTTTTAAGTTGCTAAAAATATAATTTCGTAATCTTAAAGATTTTTTAAACTTTTTTCTATGATGAAAATCTTTTTACAAACTACAAAATGTGAAGAGAATGTATTGAGAATTATATACTAATCATCAAGTAGTGCTAAAATCCAGAATTTTCAAAAGTTGCAAAGTCTGTGGGGCTTCTTTTACTAAAAAGGCATATACACCTAGAGAAAAATCTACCACATACGTATTGAAAAATGATAGTATTCAATGTCAATACTGAATCTGCCACATATGTATTCAAATTCAGTACTGCGTGTTCAAATATTAACGAAAATTGAAACCTAATTGGCATCAAATTGACAACATTTCGGTATCAAATTATTAAATTGTTAACGAATTGTATCACACAACCGTGATAGATTTTGAATCGAATTTTTTTCATAAGTGTGTGATAACACCCAGTAGCGCAGAATCCAAATTTTTTGGAAATAAATCTCTAGTAGGTTTTGCATAAAATTTAATACGAACATAGCGGAGAACTATTCAATTTTAAGTTTGGAAGGGGTGGCCCATATAACCTTTAAAAGCGGATATATTGGGGATCAAAATAAGGCTTCTCTGACATAAGGGGTGAGATCGAAAAATTCTTAACATACATAATATTCAATAACTTAGAAACGGTTGATCTTAGAGTTTTCATTATTTTTTTAATCATTTGATAATTTAGCACAGATTACAGAAATGTATAACTTTTATGGTTCTAACCACTAATTATAAAATTGTGGACCATTTTTGAAAACCCTTTCATTGGAGATTTGATAGTTGCTTCAGTCACTTTTTTGGAACAGTGTGCACATCTTCTGTTAAAATCTTAGGACACCTTTTTTGTGCTCTTCAATTCACTTTTCAAAAGAGCTCAATATCTCTCCACTGGTCTAAGCTATGGACAATTTTGAAAATTGACCTCTCTTGGTACTAAAACTATGTTATTGATTTGGTACCACTCCAGAGCTTTCTTACCGTAGTGACATGATACCAAATGGGTCCAAAAATATGTGGACAGGTTGTGCTTTCTTAAGAAAAAAATAAGTCTTTTTTGCAAATATTCCTTTATGCATATTTTGGTATTTATAGATCCGAATGTATCAAATGACTTTTCTGTTTTGCCGCAACTGCAAAAAGCTTGTCATACCAAGAATTTTGTAAAAAATTTTTGCTGCTTTTGGGTCTTAAACTTATCTTCAACATTGCTTCGAGCATTAGCAATAAACATTTTTGAGACACAAGCTGCGAAGATGCTGCCAGCACCTACGTTTCTTCGTCAATTATACAGCTTGAGTATTTTTGTATGAAATTTGGTTTTAAATTCCGAGTCCTATTTTTGGCTTGTAATTTTTTTTTGCAGAATTCCAGTTTGGAATTTTTGAACTTTATATGTTATCAACTTTCCCATTAGCTTTAAATTTTTGCACCAAATAGTCGAAGCACTGAGAAAACTGTGCTGATTTTCTACCAGATGTGTTTGGAGTTCCTTTCAATATGCCTTCAATTTTCTGGCCTTCCCAATATCATGTGGTCCTTTTTTCTTACCGAACTAGGTTTCACATAAATAGTCAAATTCTTCTGATACTGTTTAATAACATTAGAAACGGTTTTACGGACGAAATTTAATTCTGTGGCCAATTATTTGTAAGACCTATTTGGATTTTTTGAAATTTTTTTATAAGTTGTAGGACGTAAATCTTTTTCGTCACTTATTTTGATGAAAATAAGGACAAATTAACATGGTTGTTATTAAAAATAATAACTGAAGTATTTTTCCATGATAACTAGATCAAAAAAAATTTTGAATATTGATTCCGAAAAAAGTTATGAGGCAAAATGTATGTTAAGAATTTTTCGATCTCACTCCTTAGAAACTTTTTCATCGCTTGCCAAATTTTTGTTTCTTATACGATTGCAAATATTTTTATAGCTTATTAAAGCTTTTTATACTTTACCATTTTAATTGATAATGTCAACAATCGCTGAAAATTTCGTTAGGATATCATAACTAACATAGATTTAATTAGCGATAAAACATTTATAGTTTCTGCAAAAACCATTTTTTTACAAAAAATTTACTTTAATAAATAAAAAAATCTTTGAAAATATTGTAAAATTTCTCAGTTACTTAACAATTTAAACGCTCTTTCAAATATACATATGTATGTATATACAATCAAGTGTGTTTGTATGTCAGTACATATAAAACCACAAATGGAGTAAACGACAAATAGAGTAGAAATTTCTACGACTATTCCATAAAATATACCAAATACATATATAAGTATTGTATGCTTAGTATTCATGTACATATGTATATAATATGCACTCTCACTAATACTCATGCATTCATAACAAGACAGAAACCTAAAGTTTTAAATGGTTTAATTTTAAACTGAACACTAATTTTATCACTATGTAAATAATGCATTAGTTACTTTGATGACCACTGGTATTCTATAAAATGATGTTTTAGATAATTTTAATAAAAAAAAAAAAAAAAATAATAAATTTTAAAACAAGTAATTATTGCTTTAGGGCACTAATTATAATAAAAAAACAACTTATAATTTTAAATCACAATAGAATTGTTCTTTAATATTTTAACAACCAAAAACACATACATAGGTGGGAAGTAGCATTAATTTGAAGTCGTCTAAGCAGAACTAACTTTATGAACTTCAAAAATGTAGCAGCGGTTAACAAAAACAACAAACAATTTCACATACACAGTAACAAACACATCTGTAGAAAGACATACTAAAATATCCCAGCTAACATAGCAATAAGAAAATGTTTTTGCTCTCGAATTTATATCCTTTATTATCCTAATTAATTTGGGGAAGAAAATCAAAAGATTACTGTAAAACTTGTAATGAAATTGTAAATATTGCATATGCCAAAAGCTATTCCCAATTTTTTGCTGGTATATTCATTCATGTAAATAAGGAGTGTGAATGAAAAATTTAGTGCATACAATTTAGCTTATAAAAATCAAGCTAATAGATTAATCTATTTGATATTTTAATTTGATTAAAAGCGTTAACAAATAGAGAATTATTAATAAATATTAATTAAATTCGGTTATATTTACGCAGATTCTTTTTTTTTTTTTTTTGAGAAATAATGTTAATATTTGAAGTGAAAAAAATTTAAACCAATAATATAGTAATAACACCCAGCAAAAACTTGGTAATGACATGTAGTTACGGATGTAGTTACTTTGTAATGACAACAACATACTGTCTGCATTACATAGAAGTTGTTTAGTAACTAATTTAACTAATTTATAACCCGAATGTAAATAATTATTTATGATCAGATTTTCGAAAATATTAATTTTTATTGATTTTTATAATGCAGTTACCAATTCACATATTTGAACGTATGAATTAATTTGTAAATGTAAAAAAGTTTATTTTTATTACATTTATTTTAATTATATTTTTGGTTTCTGTTAAGTTTTTTTAAATTATAATTTATAAAATCTTTTTACAACAAAAAAAAAAATATTTTATATCCTGACATTTCATTAGTTATTTATAACCTCAAATGTAACTAGTACCTATTGTTATTACTAATCATGACTTCAATGCGCGCTTGGAAGTAATTAGTTATTGTAATGACTTCTAAGTAATGTAAAGGGTAAGTAGTTGCCTCTAATATCATCACCGTGTTAAAATAATGAGTTATTCAGCTAACGTGTAAGTAGTGGAGAGCCATTATATTAGCTTCTTAAGTCATTACATGGCAACCAAAGTTTTTGCTGGGTAATAGATATCTTATTGGAATTTTGACATAATATAGATTAACTTATCTTAAACTTATGTAATTAAAAAAAACTCCCACTTTTTTGTATCAAAATGCCCAATATCTAAATCTGGGGGAAATGTACTTCAAAACTTGAAAGTCGTCCGACAGAAACTACTTTCTGTGTGTTTAGCCAACGTATAGCAGTATATAACTGACAAATTTTGTATAAATAAAAAATATTTTAGAAGCGAAAGCATGTTGCCATATTTTTGGAAAATACACAAAAGTAAGAAATTTCAAATTTTCATTTGGACCCAAGTTATACTTTAAAAAACTTAAAAAAAAACGCGACAAACAAAAGGAGAAAAAAATTAGTTTCGACCTAAATATCTCTTAAATTAAAAGATAACCTATTAATATAAGCATATTTTTTGTAGGGATTTACAAGAACTGTTTATTTATATTGTTTTTTTTTTTTTACATTCAAATCATAAATGAATTTTTGGCGAATTTTGAAAAAAAAAAAAGAAAAATTATATACCCGAGGTTACCAGCTTTGGGGGTCTAATCTCTAGCCCCCTGACTTTCTAGGTATTTTTGCGCCTCCAAATCAAGACAAAACGAGACAAAAAGATATAGTTGGTCAAGCCCATATTATACCCCACACCAACAACACGAACATAGCGGATAACTATTCAAATTATATCAAAATTCGGGGAGGGATATTTAATTAGACTTGGGACCATTTGTGAACCGATACTCATATTAATTATAAAATAAAACACATGAATACAGAATATTACTTCGATACTAACATTTATATGAATTTATTCATTTTGGGTGATTCCCGAAAGTGGGCCTTATATGGCAGCAATGGTAAAAAATGGACCGATCTTCGAAATATTTACCACTTACATTTATATTTATATAAAACTTATTTGTGTCGAATATTAACTTGATGCTAATATTTTAGTGGAATTTATAGTCTTTAAAGTGATTTTCTGCAAATGAGGTTATATGGATCAATTATGAACCGATTTCTTGAAATTCGGCACACAGATTTAAACTTACAGGAATTTATTGTTGTTAAACCCTTTTCTGAGAGGATATATATATGGGGGCTAGGTGAAATAATGGTCCGATCATAACCAATTTCAATAGTCCCTGGACTATAAGAAATTTCATTAATTTTCGTTCAAAATTGCGACCTGTACGGACGGACTCAGAAAGTGATTCTAAGCCGATTGGTATAAATTAAGGATGGTCTCTGACCAATATTTTCAGGTGTTACAAATAATAGCACAAACGCAGAATACCCTCCCCACCTATGGTGGTGTAGGGTATAAACATTTCAGCTCTTAGCGTATTAAATGCTACGTAATTGATTCCACGACACAGTGTGAGTTTTTAATGACTTAGCCAGCCGAAAATCAATTTTTTGATTATTAAATTTTATGGAAAAAGTTAATTCTTTTGATCACTGAAATTCCGAAAATGTATTCAATTTAGAGCTTTTTTGTTTTAAAATATAATTGAATATATAGATTATAAGATTTTTAAAAAAGCAGGTCCTGCCTCCTCACCTTTTCTCAAATCTTTGGATTTTTAATCTTCATATTGATAACATGTATAAGAATTTGGGAAGTAAAATAATTTGTTAAATAATTTTTTATATCTAAAATTTATTTTCGTAGAGTTTTATTTCGAGACCCTATTTTTTGAGGGGAATGCCTTATAAAGGCTATAGGGTAAAATATGACCGATCTTATTTCTAATCAATAAATTGATTACTAATATAAAACATATTGTAAAGCAGTTTCTAACACAATAATGTCAAAATTAAAATTTTTCCAGCTAATTTGGCAAAATCTCACACTGTGCTTTCCTATTATCTTTATCCTATATCAGCTTTTTTAAAAATTTCTGATAAAAGATACAGATAAATTTAAAGAATGAAGTCACATTCCAACAAAAGATGCAGACATTTTCTACTTAAATTCTTTAACAAATTAACGGCACACAGAAAAAAGCAAAAATGGACTTCAATTACGAAATTGCTTATATTAATTAATTTTTAATTGATTTTGCTCCAATCACACTGGTCAACAAAAAAATCCTCCTCCATAGACGAATAGTTGGACTTGATGTATTTTGATGTGCTTAACAAGAATCTGCTTTCAGTTTTTCTCCATCACGTCTGGATTTTTATGGGCGTGTCTAATTTCCTCATAACTCGAGAAAGTTGTTTACGAGTTTAAAGAAATTCAACTTTGACACGTTGCCGCGTGGAACAGCATTGCCAGATTAAATTTATGACAGTGTTCTCAAATTTTCCTTTGTCACTTTTTTTGTAAACAATTGATTAATTTTTAAGCTGGTAATAATGCTGCCGCCCGTTGCCGCGTGACGCGTACATTGGCCTTCCACTATAAAAATATCTTCAAATTCCCAAAACTTAATTTTTTTATGTGCTCAATAGTTTCGGAGTTATTTTGAAATAAGTGTCCGAAATAAATAATTTTCATGCAAAATTTTAGATTTTTTTGTTAGTAAAATTTCTTTTAATAAATGAAAGCATCTAAAATGTTACAGTTTATCATCTTTATCTTAAAGCTGGTAATGCTGCGAAAAAAATAAGGTATTTATCTTCAAAATTTATGCATAAATATTGATTTTATTCACAGTTAAGTAAAAATACCCATGTTACATACAATTGAGTAGAAATACAATTATGGCCAAAAAAAAAATTTTTTATTTTTTCTTGAAACAAAAATAGGTGGACTAGGTGGATTCTGACGAGTTAAACAAGATTCTGCATTTACTTTTTTTATATCGGGTACTGATTTTTTTATGTGCATGACTAATATCATCAGCTTATTCAACGGATACACTATAAAATTCGAGAATGGTTTGTCAAACTTAGGCTATAACTCAAGAACCCTTTACACGATTTTGATAAGTGATACATCAAAAGATGCATACGAAAATTGTCTTCAAGGTATGTTAACAATATTTTTCATTCGCTCAAGAATTTCAGAGTTATGGATCAAAATTTTCACAACTTTTCAAAAAAATAAATTTTAAAATTTTCGGTACTAATTACCGAATAACTACGGCAATATTAACTGGACAAAAAATTATATAAATTCAGCTTAAAGACAATTTTGGACACTATATATTAAAGTTCAATTTATCTTAATTGGACAAACCGTTCTCGAGTTATACAAGTGTGACTGTCTAAAGGCGAGGTCATAATAGTCATGCCCATGAAAAAAAATCAAAACGTGATAGAAAAAAAGTAAAATCTGATTCTTATTTAGCACGTTGAATTCCATCTAATTCACCTATTTTTTATTTAGACGAAAAAAAAATTTTTTTTTTTTGGCCCACTAGTGTATTTCCACTTAGCTATAGGTATGCATGGGTATCCTAACTTAACTGTGCATTTATTTTTGTGCATCAATTTTTACAATATGTGGCTTTATTTACTCACAGTTTTGCCAGCGTTGAGATAAAGGTGATAAACTTAAATATTTTTGATGCTTTCACTTTTAAAAAAGTTTGAGTCAAAAAAAAGAAATCTTGAATTTTGCATAAACAAATTTTTTTCCGACACTTTTTTCGAAATATCTCCTAAACTATTGAGCGGATCAAAATTTGATAGTAGAACAACTTAAAGCCAATGCTATTCAACATATTTTGGTGTATTATTTATATAAATCGTGCATACCGTTCTCTAGTTATAGAGAAATATACTCGAGTAATTGGCTTATTTTGGGCGCAATATTAGACACGCCCATAAAAAAAAATCCCGATCTGATGGAAAAAACTGAAAGCAGATTCCAGTTTAGCATGCGGAATTCCGTCTAGTCTACATATTTTTTTTTTTTTTTTCTTTTTTTTTTTTTTTTTTGAAGGAGCTCAAAAAAAATTTTTTGTCGACCAGTGTCATCAAAATGATAATATTAATAACTAGAATAATTGATTTTATAATTACTGATTATTTAAAAAAATATATAATGAGCTGAAAATTGGTGGAAATTAAAATAAATTTGTTTAATTTATATATTTTTATAGACAAATCTTTAATTTTTCTTTATATTTTATTAACAGTTGCCAATTTATTTAAAAATAAAATTGTAAACCACTTCGAAAATTAATCATATTAATATAATTAAATTCCAAAACAAAGTTAGTTAATAATTTTATTAAAAATAATTTGAAATATTTTTTTCTGTGTACACATTTTTTTCACGTACAATAAAAGTTATAAGCCTTAATGTGTGAACGGATTTTTTCATGCTCAGTTCTTACAATTTTAGATGTATGTATCTGTATGCGTTTGAATATTGGCATGTGTTTGTGTGATGTAGTAATAAGATGCAATTGAGTAGAATTTAAAAGGGAAAATCAAAAGTTTTAAACTAAAGAAACAAGATGGGATAAATGAACAAATGAATTGTAGAACAAATGACTGACTGCCTAGATATAAATATAGATGGTGATGGATGAATGAATTTCGATGGATGTGTGTATGGTTCAATGATTATTTGAAAGTCTGACGGAAGGAAGCTGGCATTTAACAGTAAAGAATATTTAAATAAAGGCACTTTTGAATAATATTTGATTAATAAATAAATTAAAATTTATATCTAAAGTAAAATGCTTTTAATTTACTTCGTTTCAGTGTATCCTTTACGAGTTTGTTGTTTACATTATTGAAGGATATTTAGTTAGCGGCCTGAGTACAGACTTCATTTTCAAAAATATAAATATGTATTTGCAAACAAAATAATAATTTCTCGAACTTATTCCTAAGCAGAATTTATAAAAAAAATTATAATTTAATGCATTAACTATTGATATTTAAAACTGATCTCAGTAAAATGAAGAGAAAAAATATTTTTCTTTCTATATACTCTCCTGTTATCCTATACATACATAATACATACTCTAACAACTACATACATACAAACATATGTATGTATGGTATGATATAATGGCATTATATTATAGTACTACTATATAGTATATGTTCTTATATAGAATCACATTTCCACTCCTACACATGTTAAGTAGAAGGTAACAAGAACTTTTAACGCGAGTCATATGTGGTGTATGTGGCTTTTTGATTTATGTTCAACCAGGCGGCAATAATGAATTATTTATGTTGATTTTCTTCATCTTCAAGCTCTCTTTACTTCTTTTTTTAGAAAATTTCTTGTTTCTTGTGTGCTTGTTACCAATGTTTTACAAACGTTTTGTACAAATTTTCTAAGACAATGGCTTTAATAAAAAATTGAAATATAAAGAATTTTAAAGAAGTTAAAGGAGTTTGGTATAAATACCCTACACTGTGAAGTAAGGACGATTGTTTATTATTTATTATACCAGATATGTCAAAACGATCAAAGGTTCTTA
The DNA here is from genome assembly GCA_951394005.1 of Protophormia terraenovae. Lineage (NCBI taxonomy): Eukaryota > Metazoa > Arthropoda > Insecta > Diptera > Calliphoridae > Protophormia > Protophormia terraenovae. Next base: position 105,986,974 of record OX596077.1, read on the forward strand.
GAGTTTATGTTGTTTAAATGAAATTAATCCATTTGATGTATAAAGTTAAAGAAAATAAATAAAGAAAATAAACGAAGAGTGAAACTTAAACTATTTACGAAAAGGATAGGAATGAAAGTATGGACAGTAAAGAAGGCATAGAGAAAAAGAATGAAATAAAAAGCAAAGCTTCCACTTTTAATTAAAAAACAAAAAAATAAAACGAAAGAAAGAATAAAAAATTTGGAGAATTACAACCTTAGTTCTGCAAATAAAGAATAGACTAAAACACTAATTTAAAAAAGTACCGAAAAAAGGAAAATAAGGAGGAAAATGAAGAAAATAAAGGGAAGAAAATGAAAATAAGGACGTATAGGTTGGAAAGCAGTGTTTATAAACCGGTTTTTCTTTAAATTTCGGTTATTTGCGAACCGGTTAATTTGAAATATTCAATTTCGGTTAACCGGTTTACCCGGTTTTTCTGTGTCGGTTAACCGGTTTCAAAAATTTGCTAAAAATATCACAAAATTTCGTCCTTTAGTTGTTTTTTTCTGAATTTAAAATATAAGAACATATTTTTAAACTATTAAAAATGTTTGCTGTTTGAGTTAACAAGTAGCCAGGTGATATATATTTACTTGTTTGAAGTTAAATATATTTTAAAACTGTATGTATAAATAACTCAGATAGATAATTAAGCATTCCATTTACAAAAACTTTAATTTCATGCGAATGAAATTTTCCAAAAGAACAAAATACTTATGTAACATTACACCTACTAATGTAATGCTTAAGATAAAAATAAGATTTTATATAGGATAACAAGAATAAAGACTTCAAAAGTAGAACTAAATAAGTGCAGAAAATGTACTTGATTAATAATCTTCTAAATGATTAATAATCATCTAAAAATTAAAAACATATCTCTTTTTAGCAAAAAAAAAAAAAAAAAAGTCTATTTATTTTTCCAATTTTATGCAGATATATTTATAAATTTTTTTTTTTTTATAAAAATTATATAAACTTTTCCTTGAGAGAAAAACTTAAAATGCGGTGAATATAAATCATAATATAAAGCACATTATCCTAGGTCTAAAGCTTCCTTTTTGTAAAATTTGGATAATTTAATTTTAATTTTCAGCTAGAAAAATGAAAAATAAAACTGAAAAAATACTTTATAGAATAATTTTAGATCATTATTAAGCTTCAAAAGCTGTGCTAAAAGATGCCATAAAAGTTATAAATTATATATATTATAAAATTTCGATGTAAATCAATCGCAATTTATAAAGAACACTGCAGTGCACTGTTTATTATTTGGTGCATGGTTAAACCAATAAGTTGAAAAACACTTTTTTTAGCCAAAAATATTTTTATTAAGCTTCAAATTAGAGCAATTATTTAAATGTCGGTTAACCGGTTTAACCGGTTTTTTAGTAGACGGTTAACCGAAAAACCGGTTTTTTAATTTTACCCAATTTTCGGTTAACCGTCAAACCGGTTTTTTGAAAAGTCGGTTTTTTATAAACACTATTGGAAAGAGAAGAAATAAAGAAAAGCTAGGATTGAAAAGAAAAAGGACTCCAAATAAGGAAAGAATAGGCGAGAAAGAAAGGATTTTGAGACCATAATGCAAGAAAGAAAAGGAAGATATGAAAATAAAGGAAAGAAAACTAAGTAAAGAAAGGATGGAACAGAGATACAAGCCAATCGGCTTAAAACTGGCGATATGCCGTCTCATGTTGGGGTAAAATGTGTCAAAAGTGGCAATTAGTTGAATTTTTGTAATAAAGTTGGATGCCTAATTAAAATAGACAAAATTATCTATCAATATCAATTAAAATCTTGAAGCTAGGCTGTGTTGTTTTTTTATAAGGGGCTGTCAAATTTAAAAATTTTTTACTTTTTTGAAAAGAGTAAAAAATTAAATTTTCATCAATTTTCAGTTTATTTATTTTAATTAAAATGTATTTTAAAGTAAAAATTTAAACTTTAACCATCAACTTCAGGTATTTAAGTATACTTTTCTTCAGGAATTTGTAAATTATATTTTGTGCTAATATTTTTGTTATTTTTTTGAAAATTGTACTAAAATACATTAATTTTCAAATTTCATGGAATGCAACTTAAAATGTTATAGGATGTTTGTTCTGAAAATTTTCTAAAAAGTAGTACATATAGTCCGCTTTAATATTTTTCGAAAAAACTCCAGTAAATTTCATACAAAAAATAGCTTAACTGCAGACATTTTCTTTTTAATCGAAATAAATCTGTAACTTCCAATCGGCTGGTTGGATTTACATTTCACATAATCGTAGCAGATGATATAGTAACATTTTAAGTTTAGTAGCAAGATCCCAAATACGCTTCCAGAGCGGAGCTATGGGGGTTCAAAATAGGATACTAATGTCATAGAAAATGTTTAACCACTAGCAAATTTTTGTTCCTTTTTTAAGATTTGTATATCGCTTTAAAGTCCTTCATAAATCCTTTAGAAAACATGTTTGCATGTACTATTTCTCTTTTATATTCTTCGAGATATATTTATTTGAAATTTCAATAATCTCAACTTTGCAAGATGTTGGTCAAGTCTTTTTCAATATAGTATACTATATCCAAACATTTTCAACCGATTTTATCATGTTTTTTTGCAATTTATTAAAAAACAAAATTTTCTATTGAATAAAGGAAATTTGAAGTCGATATCTTTGTTGAATCAGAAAATAAACGATTTTGAATTGGAAAGTTTGCAAAACTTAATAAACAGCCGGTCGGAAGGACAGACATTAGAATTCTTTAAGAAAATGTCTTAAAATTCCAAATTTTCAATTTTTTTACTTTTTGACCAATATGAAAACTAAATCTAACTACTAAAGTATTGACATCACCTTTCCCTGAATTAAATGCCATTTTCGACCCATTTAACCCAAATTTATAGACGCACGGCCATTCAGCCAAAAAATATTTTAGAATTCTAAAAATGCATTTTTTTCTAACTAATAAATAGAAAAAATAGAACGTGATTATCAAAATTTGGATATCACCTTTTCCTGAATTAAACGCCATTTTCGACCCATTTAACACAAATGTACAGACAGACGGACGGACATTGCCATACAACCAAAAAACTTCTTATAATTCCAAAAATGCATTTTTTTTGCTTACTAAATGCATTTTTTACTTAGTAAAATTAAACGTGATCATTAAAGTGTTGGTGATATCAACCTACCTGAATTATGCGTAATTTTCGACCCATTCAACTATAATGTATAGACGGACGGACATTACCATTCTGCAAAAAAAAAAAAATCTTAAAATTGAATATTTTTAACTAATAATCAATAAAAAAATAAAATGTGATCATTAAAATATTGATATCACCTTTCCTTGAATTAATCGCCATTTTTGACCCCTTTTACCCCAATGTTCGTCGCCGGGATATTTTCTGCTTCATGCGCCGCCGCCGTTTTCATCGGCTCAAAATCAGCCGCTGAACTTTTAAATATTTATTGAAACTCAAAAAGAAATATGTTATTTTACACACAGAAAACTGATTTGTTGGAAAAAGTTTATAAAGATATAAATTTCATTATTAAAAAATTATGAATTCAGCAATTTTTTTTCTTTATTATTTATAGCAATTTAACAGCTATTGTAATAGATATGAGATCACTTTAAGAGCCCAAACACAACCTAGCGGATTATTTTTTTTTATATGAAGATTTGGCAACTCAAACAACACAGCGGAATCCGCTGGAAATTAAAATCTTTTTTTATTTCATAACGGATTCTCAAAAGCTCTCATTTTCTCACTCTCCCTCTCTGTTAGTGTTGCTAAATAAATATTTTTTTATATATGTAGTTTTGTTGTTGCCAAACACAAAAAATATAAAGAAACAAAAACAAAATGTATATGAAATCCTCTGCTGGACTTCGTCTTCATTTAATTTGCATTTCTCTCTTAGAGCGGAAAACAATATTGAAATCCGTTTGGTTGTGTTTGGGCTCTAAAAGTAAGTTTAATCAGATAAACCAATATCTGTTTTTTTTTTTTAATAATTTAAACAAGACAACCGCAATTTTGATTATTCCAACCATTTAGTTTATGAAATGAAGGGAATTTTTCGGTTAATAAAGAAAAAAACCTAAATTCGGTATTTTCAATAGAAATTGTCTTATAAATTGTTGACATTTTAAAAATAAATTATTTCTTATAAATTTCTTAAACAATATTTTAAAATTTTCTTTGATTTTTTGTTGTAAGAACAAAAATTTCTTAAAATATTATTAAAATAGATACAAGTACTATTGAACTACTTAGTTGTTACCCAGCAAAAACGATGAAGTTCTTACAAAAAAATAACGTTTTCACAACTTTAAAAGTGTAACAAAGTGCATATTTAAAACTTTTTTGGAAGTTCTTTATAATAACTTCCAAAAATGTGAAAATAAATGAATTTTTATTGGGAAAAAATGGTAATAATTTCTAACAAAATTTAAATTTAATTTTTTTTTTATATATAAAGGGCATCGATCACCCTCTGCGATGAGTGATAACCTTGAGTCTTTGGGCATGGGGCTTAAGCATCCGAAAGGATGCAAACTAAGAATCATCTTCCGCACTTCCACATCGTCCGTTTCTCTATGTTAAGAACGGCTGTGGGAATAGATCCATTATTTTTTAGCCATTTATCCAGTCACGCCCCTAGCCTGGCTCTATGTTAAGAGCGGCTACCGCCTCTCCGGGTCTTTGGCATTTGACTCATATGAGGTACAGGTCCAATGTATAGACTATACAGGGTCTATTTCCTACGTTAAGAGCGGCTGGACAGCAAATATATTCTTTCTTGGCGGAAAGTTATGGTCCAGGATGCATTTGACTCACATTGAGCGGCACCGAGGTCTATGTCGGACTATTTACCATAGTTTTTAGTTCTATGGAAAATGCTTTCAGTCCTATGGTAAAGGCTAAGGATGCAAGAGACGCGCACACTGATGTTAGTATTCCCCTTGTCGAACTGTCAAATTTGATAGACAATTGGGCGCTTAAGATAAGGTGCTATTGGTATACCATGATAACTACATGCAGAATATCCAGATCACTTTGGCTCTTAATCGATAGTCGGAGAACAAAGACCCTTCTGACTTTTAGTATTGAAGTGATCGAACTTTCATCAAGAAATTTCATGGGACACTTCATAATAGCACGCATGTCGAAATACTTATTTCTTTCCCGGAATGATTTCTATAGAAGTTTCTTAAATGAAGAGGAGGTAGATAATATCTTATATATGATTGTCTGGCGCTACAGGAAAGCAGACTTAAGTATATTGGTGAGCATTTTCTTATAATTTAAACAATCTGAGAAATGCTTCTTTAGGCAATATATAAGGGTTCATCCAAATATTAGGTTTTATCATTCACCATGTAGAATGAATTAAGAAAGGGTGAAAGAAATCAGAACTTTAATCCAAAAAAAAGGAGGAAAATAAAAGAAAGATGGGAAGTAAAGGAAGAAAGAAAAGCATGTAAGGAAAGGAATGATAGAAAAAATTGAAGAAAGATAAAAATCCTTTCTTTTTATGAGGAAGAAAGCAAAAAAAAAAGAATCAAAAAGGATAAGGAAGAAAGTATGAAGAGGATAGGATTAAAAGGATCTAAATGAAAGATGCCATAACGAAAATCGCTTTTCTCCGTCAAATTACAAGGTTGTGTAATTTTTTCGTCTTATTTTCCTGATCTTTAGTAACATTTTTAAGACTATAACATATCTCGCCACCTGCCAACTTCACTAGACCTAATCGGAAAATGAATACAAATAGTGTCCTTAGTGTTAATATAGGGAAAATGGAACTGGTTCTCTTCTCAAGGAGATACAAGATTTTTTATTTCCCACTAAACGGGATTGAATTAAAGGTGTCATACAGCATGAAGTACCTTAGTATTATACTAGACTTCAAACTGTCCAGACTCCAGAACAAACATTGCCATTTATATGTGTAGGAAAACCATTATGAATTCCAGGGAATTAAATCAAAGGAAATCATGCAAAGTGACCCTTCTACATGGGGATTAAGCCAATACTTATATATGGAGTGATAGTATGGTTGTTGTCGATGGAACAATCCGTCGTCCGCGCTTTTGTCTATATTCCAGCTTATAAGAAAAATATTTTCTTCAAACTACTGGATCACTGCCATATTTTTCAAGCAGATATCTCGGCCATAAAAGTGCGGTATATTGGCTAATGTACTTCAGGGTATTTGGAATGGATATCCAAATTTGCACGAATAGTTAAAACGCAATTAAATTTATCAGTTGTCTTTTTGACATCCAAGTTGGTAAATAAATGCCGGGCATCTCTAAATGAAATGACGATACATTCAAATCTATAACTGATCTGGTTAATGGGTCACCCAAATACCCCGGGTAATCTCCTTGCAGATGAACTAGCCAAAACTGGTTTTCTACTTTGTAATGAAATTGAGCACGGCTATCATCTTACAGATCTATCATACTGCAGTATTTATCATGGTTTGCTCAACAAAGATGGACAAAGATATTCAACCACAAAATAAATTTATTTAATTAAGATGAATTTAATAATAATTTAAAATAAATTAATAACACTGGTGAACAAAATCGCATAAAATTTATATATCTCGAATAATTCTGCAAAATTATTATTCCGTTATAGTATAGAGGGTCAAATGAAAATTTTTCATCACGACCATTTCCAACAAACCTATTGAGGACCAAAGAAAATTTGCTTTCTTGAGGAGTTTTTAAGTTATAAAATTCACAATATCTGCAACATGATTTTCCAGATACTTTTTTAGTGTTGACTTGTGTTATTATATTACATTTCGAATTAAAAGTTATGTGTATCTTACTCATTCAAAAACCAATTAAAACTATCAGAATATAGTGACATTATCCCAAGAAAAAATCGAATACCATATGTTTCTCTGCAACTTTAAAAAAAAAAAAAAAAAAAAAACTTTTGCATCATTTTTTACCATCGTCTATGTGTAGTAAATATTTAAGGAAAAAAAAATTAAATTGTAACATTGCACTGCAGTTACTTCAAACGTGTTATAGATTCTTTTCTTTACCACAAATATTTTAAATACCCTTAAAGCTTATTTCATTTTATATTTTTTTTAAAGACACTTTCAATATTTAGGAAAGAAACTTTACTGGATCAAAACAAGTTTAAAGATATGGAATGTTATATGTAGGCTAAAAGCAAAACCCCAACTTAGTCTTCCATTTAACTACACGCAGAGAAAAAACATGGTTACAGCATGATCACCACAACTATTCAATGATTTAAATATACTGTGTTCATGATAGCAACGTTTATGATTCTGTTTAATCATTTAATGATTACCCACAATCAAAATTTTAATATGGTTCACTGAATTATAATATGTATTTAAATATGTTTATATGAAAACATATTTATGAATAAATCCAATCATTTAGTCAATTCTACAACAATTTAGTTTATTACATAACCATTCATTTCATTTTACAAATTTGGTTAATTCTACAACCATTAAGCCATTAACTTTTAATGCCTTTTGAATACACATTTTTGTGTATCAGTCCAGTAGTTATAATTCTCATTTAGTTTATATATGAACAAATATACAAAATATACCACATAACATGGAACAAATGAATATAAATATGAAAATATGGGATCATATATATGATGAAATGGGATTATATATATATGATGAAATTAGTTCATATATATGATAAAATGGAATTATTAAATGATAAAAACATGATGAAATTGAAAGCAATACTTAAGTTTTATAAACTTACTAAAAATTATTAATAAGATTATGAACCTTACTAATATATTATAAACTGGAATCAAAGTAATGATTACGTACAAATATACTTATTGTAACCTGGAATCATATATTACAATCATAGTATGTTGCTCTTGTCACAGGAACCATATTTTTGCTTTGCGTGTACACCTTTTATTCTTATAAATTTCTTTAAATCTCTAAAGATACAAATGAAATTTATTCTTAAATAAACAGATACTAGTTAAATAACTACTAATGCAAGTTATTGATTTCTAAATGCAAATTAATTTTATTTAAAGAAATAAATTTCTATAATAGTTTAATATAAAGAAAACTAATTCTTTTAATTTAATTGAATTTTAACCCCCTTTTTAACAAATTTTCGTAGAATAAAAAATCAATCCAATTGTATAAATTAATTACCTAAACCATGTATGATTATTATTTGCAGAAGACAGAGAAAAAATAATAAAAATTAACTTGTAAAAACAAAATGATATGTAGATGAAAATCCTTTTTAATCCTTTATAAATTAAGAAAATAATGTAAACACATACAAGTAAATGTGAATATTAGCTTGATAAATATATATGGGCAATTCTTCAAACTCGTTTACTTTTGATGTTCAAAAAAATTTCGAAAATTTTTTAATGTCACATCAACGATATTTAGTACCAATATTCCTTGGCTCTAACTCACTACTTTTACCGAACGGCATCGATTTTATGGCGGTTTAAGATAAATTTTTTTTTAAAAATTGCCAAAATTCTGTTTATAGTCCTAAATCAAAAATTATTGCATTTATGTACTCTACAATGGTGTATCTAAAATACAAATTAAAAATATCGCGATATGTTAAGTATTCGGGGATATATTAGCGATTTAATAATTAATAAACTTTCTTATAAAATTTGCAAAATTCAGTTTTTAGTAATGTAGTCTTGTTCATATTCATGCATTTATTGCAAAATTCATTATTTTTTTAAATAAGTCATAAAACAATGTCATTTATATGCATTTTTTAATTGCACTTACTCGTGCAAGTTGCATTAAATGCAAAATCGTACTTTTTTTCGAACGCCATATTGAATAGTTAATTAGACATGCTAGAAAATGTAGCAATTGTGGCCAGAATCATACTGCAAATTACCGTGATTGTCCAGTTTACCTACAAATCAAAGAAACAACAGAAACAAAAAGACCTGTATATGCTCAATATCAGGAATCGAATTTTCCAAATCTACCCAGTTCTAATGCACAATATAGAACTAATATAAATATAAATGATCAACAATCATAGTATGCTCATACGGTCAAAAAGGGTTCAATTACCCAAACGAAAGTGAAAGCAAATGATGCTCTATCATTTCAAAATGCATTTAATAAGGGTTCAGCAACTCCCAACCAAACTCAAAAAATGGGTTCAGTTACCCAAATAAAATACAATAATGAAAATAATGTCCCATTATTTTCATATGCACATGCATTGAAAGAGGGTTCAGCAATTCCCAATACGAATTCTCAAAACTCAATTGAGAATTTAATTCAAACCATGAATACCTTCATGACGAATATGCAAAATATGTTGCAAAAATTAATGCAAAACCAAAGCATGCTCATGCAAATTTAGCTTAGTAAACAATGAAATCATTGAGAATATGTTACTGGAACGCCAACGGCCTTAGCCAACATAAATATCAAGTACAACAATTTTTACAAATGCAAGAAATTGATGTGCTATTAATATCCGAAACTCAATTTACACAAAAGAATTGTTTCAGAATAAATGGCTACTACACCTACGACACAAAGAATCCAAGTGGTAGGGCATGTGGCGGTACTGCAATCTTAATCCGTAATGATATAAAGCATTTTCCTATGCCAGAATACTAAACGGATCATATCCAGGCCACTTCAGTAAATATACCTTATATTAAAACAACAATATCGTCCTTATATTGTCCTCCAAAATACAATATCTATCGAGATCAGTTTCTTGACTACTTTTCCACCTTAGGTCCAAGATTTATTGCAGCAGGAGACTATAATGCTAAACATACATTTTGGGGCTCTCGCCTTATTACACCCAGGGGTAGGCAACTATTCGATGCAATGTCGTTCCACTAACTAAACTCCGTATCTAGTGGCCAACCTACTTACTGGCCTGCAGACATCAATAAGATTCCTTTGCAATAATCCGAAATATAAAACGCGAATTTATATCAGTGATCCCTTCACTGGATCTCTCGTCGGATCATTCGCCTACTATACTAAGACTAATTAATAATCCAAGTCAACTAGAAACCCAAAGCACTCGTTTTCCAAACAAGAAAACAAACTGGTTACAGTACAAAATGTACATAAGCTCACACTTACCACAAAATATTACACTGAAAAGTGAAAATGAAATACAATCTGCCGTTAATATTTTCACAGACATCCTAACTAATGCTGCTATAGTATCTACACCTCACTGTTTCTCAGGAAGGCAAAGATATAATAAACTCTTATTAGGGAAAAAATAAAATTAAGGCGTCAATGGCAAGAATCTCGATCACCAATTGTCAAGACTAAACTTAATCAATGCATCCGAAAATTACGCTTCGCTTTGAAGAATCAAAATAAATCCGAATTGAAAACATATCTGCAATACTTAGATCCCACTAATAAAATAGATTACAGTCTATGGAAGGCGGTGAAAAATATGCAATGCCCTATTGCACATGAATCTCCCATAAGCCACCAAAATGGTCAATGGGCTAAAAGTTATAATGAAAATGTGGAAGCATTCGCTAGTCATTTGGAAAACGTTTTCCCTCCAAATGACACAGGCTCAACTCTTAGGCCTGTATTAGTTAGCGACCATACTCCCAATCCAATAAAGTTCCGGCTCTCTGCCGTGAAGTCTGCAGTAAAAGGTCTAAAGGCAGGAAAATCTCCTGGAACGGACAAAATTACCAGTACTATGATTTGTTTCTTGCCAAACTTGGCTCTAAGATTTATTTTATTTATTTTCAATGCCATTTTACGTACTGGCTACTTTCCATGTACATGGAAATTGTCAGAGATAGTAATGAGACCCAAACCCGGAAAAGACGTCACTCAAGTAACGTCTTACCGTCCAATAAACCTACTATAATTTTTTTCAAAATTGTTTGGGAAATTGCTCCTTGAGAGCCTATTATTACATCTTACTAGTAATAACAGTATACCTAACCATCAGTTTGGTTTTAAAAAAACACATGGTACCATTAAACAAGTTCATCGAATTACAAATCTCATAAGAAGAGATTTCGAGAGCAAGCAATATTGCTCAGCATTATTTATTGACATATCTCAAGCTTTCGACAAAGTCTGGCACGAAGGACTTATACATAAAATTACCACATTACTTCCACAAAACATTCATAAGTTACTAAAAAAACTATATATTAAATAGATCTTTTCAAATTAGATCAAAAGATATGATTTCTTCACGCAGAAAAATTGCTGCAGGTGTACCTCAAGGAAGTATTTTAGGGCCGTTTCTTTATATACTTTATACGGCAGATATGCCCACGAGCCCCATGACTCATACATTAACTTTTGCAGATGATACTGCTTTTTTAAGTGTGCACACAGATCCCGTTATAGCATCCGAACAACTACAATCCCACATCACTGAATTGGAAAAACGGCTACACAAATGGAAAATCAATGTGAATGCTACGAAATGTGTCCACATTACATTTACTTTACGCAGGGAAAGTTGTCCTCCAATTCGAATCAACAATATCCAAATCCCTGAACAGGACAAAGTAAGGTATCTTGGAATTCACCTGGATCGGCGTCTAACATGGTCTCGTCACATAGAATCAAATGTTACACAAATGAAACTAAAATCTTCCCAAATCCATTGGTTAATTGGTCCAAGGTCGGCCCTAGACCTGGGCTATAAGGTTCTCTTATATAAAGCAATAATAAAACCTATATGTTTGTATGGCATCCAGCTCTGGGGATCAGCCTCCTCAACAAACATTGAGAAAATACAGAGAAGACAGTCGAAACTTTTAAGAATAATAACAGGTGCACCATGGTACGTCAGAAATAGTAATATCCATATGGATCTAAATATTCCTACAATTCGTGAGTAGATAAAAAATAGCTGTATAATTTTGATTAGCGCCTTGGGTGTGCCTCGACGATTAATGTTAAACCAAAAACATCACTGTCTTAGCCCATAAAAACCGCTGATGTATATTTTTAGTAAAATTATATTTCTTGCGCAAATAAAACTTTACACAGAAACTTATTTCAGTTTAAAATTGATTTATAACACCAAAATCCGCTACAACAAAATATGCAAAATTGCTGAATTATTTAAAATAGCTATACACGTTTAGCAAATTAATATTTTAAAACGCCACAATGATTTTTAAATGTCATTTGGAAACCTTCTTTGATAACGCTATACTCTAGCTTCACTGAAATAACGTTACGAGTGTGCCTCGTGAAAAATGCACCTCTTGGAGCCATTCACATTTTTTCTCTCCAAGTCTGGGTACCTCCTACAGCATTTCTGTTGCGGGCACATTAACGAGATATATGTCAAACGATGCACAAATTCAAGAGCTATTGGGATCTTCTTTGAATTTTGAAATATCCGAAATGGCGTAAAATTCCCAGTGAAAAAACTGCAAAATTTTGAATTTTCTTAAAATTTGGTTTCACGAATTTTGCACAACACAATTTGACACTGGTTAATTGCACGCTAATTAAAGCTATGCTGGCCCTTTCCTACAAGTGTTTAGAGTCTACATTAGAAGAATTGAACTCTTATGTTTAAATCCGCGACTGCAGCAATAAAAATAAATTAAAAAAAAAACTTGTAAGTTTCAAACACTTTTTTTTTTGAATTTTTGACTTTGGGTGCTTTTCAGCACCACATGGAACCGTAGTAGGTCTTGAATTTTTTTTCTGGTACAGCAAAAAGTGTTGTTAATATAATTTCATCAAAAGTTTTAAAAAAAGTCTGTATTTAAAAAAATATTTTAGGTTGAAGGTCGGTTTCATAAAGGCAAACGTAAAAAGAGAATTGCCCATATGTATGTATATCGTTTATTTAAATTCATTTATAATATTCGAAAGTGTGTGAGTGTGTGTGCGTATATTTGTATATGTACCTATATATTGCAGCATATTGCCTAAAGACTTTAACAAACTTTTTTTAAATTAAATTTAAAATTGAAAATTAAAAAAAAAAAAAAAAAAAAAACACAAACTCATTCACTTTCAAATACAGTAGAATTAACTGAATTTAGTACGTATGCAGTATAGTATGTTATAATATTAGGGTGGTATATATTACTTTATTCTATTCACCAACTCATAGAAAAAAGAAACATATAAATAAATAAATATAATATTTATACTGATAACTCAAAAATAAATTATTTTGAAGTATTAAGGAGTGAGATCGAAAAATTCTTAACATAAATAATATTCAATACCTTGGAAACGGTTGATCTTAGAGTTTTCATTATTTTTTTAATCATTTGATAATTTAGCACAGATCACAGAAATATATAATTTTTATGGTTTTAACCACTAATTATAAAATTGTGGACCATTTTTGAAAACCTTTTCTTTGGAGATTTGATAGTTGCTTAAGTCACTTTTTTAGAACAGTGTGCACATCTTCTGTTAAAATATTCGGTATTTTGGGACACCTTTTTTGTGCTCTTGAATTCACTTTTCACAAGAGTTCAATATCTCTCCACTGGTCTAAGCTATGGACAATTTTGAAAATTGATCTCTCTTGGTACTAAAACTATGTTATTGATTTGGTACCACTCCAGAGCTTTCTTACCGTAGTGACATGATACCAAATGGTTCCAAAAATATGTGGACACGTTGTGCTTTTTTAAGAAAAAAAGAAATCTTTTTGCAAATATTCCTTTATGCATATTTTGGTATTTATAGATCCGAATGTATCAAATCACTTTCCTGTTTTGCAGCAACTGCAAAAAGCTTGTCATACCATGAATTTTGTAAGAAATTTTTGCAGCTTTTGGGTCTTAAACTTATCTCCAACATTTCTTCGAGCATTAGCAATAACAATTTTTGAGACACAAGCTGCGAAGATTCTGCCAGCACCTACGTTTCTTCGTCAATTATACAGCTTGAGTATTTTTGTATGAAATTTGGTTTTAAATTCCGAGTCCTATTATTGGCTTGTAATTTTTTTTGAAGAATTCCAGTTTGGAATTTTTTGAACTTTATATGTTATCAACTTTCCCATTAGCTTTAAATTTTCACACCAAATAGTCGAAGCACTGAGAAAACTGAGCTGATTTTCTACCAGATGTGTTTGGAGTTCCTTTCAATATGCCTTCAATTTTCTGGCCTTCCCAATATCATGTGGTCCTTTTTTCTTACCGAACTAGGTTTCACATCAATAGTCAAATTCTCCTGATACTGTTTAATAACATTAGAAACGGTTTTACGGACCTGATACTGTTAAATAACAGTAGAAACGGTTTTACGGACGACATCTAATTCTGTGGCCAATTATTTGTAAGACCTATTTGGATTTTTTGAAATTTTTTAATAACTTGTAGGACGTAAATCAAATCCAAATCAATCCAAATAGGTCTTACAAATAATTGGCCACAGAATTAGATGTCGTCCGTAAAACCGTTTCTACTGTTATTTAACAGTATCAGGAGAATTTGACTATTGATGTGAAACCTAGTTCGGTAAGAAAAAAGGACCACATGATATTGGGAAGGCCAGAAAATTGAAGGCATATTGAAAGGAACTCCAAACACATCTGGTAGAAAATCAGCTCAGTTTTCTCAGTGCTACGACTATTTGGTGCTAAAATTTAAAGCTAATGGGAAAGTTTATGACATATAAAGTTTAAAAAATTCCAAACCGGAATTCTGCAAAAAAAAATTACAAACCAAAAATAGGACTCGGAATTTAAAACCAAATTTCATACAAAAATACTCAAGCTGTATAATTGACGAAGAAATGTAGGTTCTGGCAGAATCTTCGCAGCTTATGTGTCTCAAAAATTTTTATTGCTAATGCTCGAAGCAATGTTGGAGATAAGCTTAAGATCCAAAAGCAGCAAAAATTTCTTACAAAATTAATTTTATGACAAGCTTTTTGCAGTTGCGGCAAAACAGGAAAGTCATTTCACTATCATGTCACTACCTTAAGAAAGCTCTGGAGTGGTACCAAATCAATAACATAGTTTTAGTACCAAGAGAGGTCAATTTTCAAAATTGTCCATAGCTTAGACCAGTGGAGAGATATTGAGCTCTTGTGAAAAGTGAATTCAAGAGCACAAAAAAGGTGTCCCAAAATACCGAAGATTTTAACAGAAGATGTGCACACTGTTCAAAAAAGTGACTGAAGCAACTATCAAATCTCCAAAGAAAGGGTTTTCAAAAATGGTCCACAATTTTATAATTAGTGGTAAGAACCATAAAAATTATATATTTCTGTGATCTGTGCTAAATTATCAAGTGATTAAAAAAATAATGAAAACTCTAAGATTAACCGTTTCCAAGTTATTGAATATTATGTATGTTAAGAATTTTTCGATCTCACTCCTTAAAACATAACACAATTTGAGTTTATAATATAGTATGCTTTTTTCTTAAAAAGAATCTACGCTAACGAAGTAGTGGGTATACTTAGGGTATTCACTCGAATATTGTTTGTTCGATTAATCGACAAATTAAAATCAAATAATTGTTCGATTAAATTAAAATCAATAATTTAGAGTAACAATTTATTCGAGCAAATTATGCCGATTAATCGAAAAATTCGAGTAAAAAATATTTTAAATATTTCCTTTCTTAACTACTTTTTAAGATGTTTTAATTTTAGTTTTCTAAAAAATTTTGCATAAAAACAATGTTTTAAAATTTGTATAGAATGTTTTGAATCTAAAAGTGGTACCACAAATTGGAATTTTATTAAAAAAAACTTATATTTAGTAAAAAGAACCGAATATATGCCTAAATTACAATACGTAGTTAAAGGTCGTTTTTTAATTACAAGAATTATATAAAAATATAAACGTCAAAATTATAAAGTAAAATTCCATTAATTTTAATATAAATAAAATAAATAAGAAATAAATTGAAGGATTTCAAACTTGATTTGGAAAAACATATCTACGAATGAAAGTACATGTGTAGTTTATATACCAATAAATGCTCAGTCTGGTGTAGATAGGGTGATCGATTATTCGACTTTTTGGAGAAACCGGTTTTCGAATAGTTTGTATTTTGAAAAAACCGGTTGCACTTTTTTAAATTCAGAAAAAACCGGTTAACCGGTTTTTTTGCAAAAGTTAATATTTCTATCAAAAAACTACATTTCTTAAAGAAAAATCAATAAATCTTTTTTATTTTTGGAAATAACTATTTACCCATTAAGAATGAGAAAAAAAGATATGGTCGGTTAAGGCCGACAATAACCTACACCATTGTGTGCATCAAAATTCGGGGAGGGGTCTTTTTTTCTAGACCTGTGGAATTGTGGACCAGTACTATGGTCAATTATGAACCGATCTTCATAAAATTCGGCATACAGGTTTAAACGTATACGGAACTTAGATGTGCAAAAATTACTGCTACATTTAAGGGATTTATGATCGTTAAACCCCTTTTCTGGTAGGTTATTTGTATGGGGCTAGAGGAAATAATGGACCTATCATAAGAAACCAAACCAAAATTGCGAAATTGGACATCGTTAAATCGACTTAAAGCCGATGGTGTAAATGAAGGTGGGTCTTAGACCAATATTTTTGGGTGTTACAAACATCAGTACAAACGCATAATAGGCGTAGGGTATAAAAACTGTAAGAAAATAATCATCAAAAATGATATTAACATTTACTTAGCATAACCATGGGTTAATATGAAAACAGCTAGAATCAATTTTATTGAAAGGATTCTGCAGGTGAAACTCTTTTAAAACAAAAGCTTTGAAAAACAATTTCTTCGCTGAATAAAAAAAACTAAAACATTTAAATTAGGTGCAAAAATATTACATTAAGGATAATTACTACTTATTTATTTAATCTTAAACTATATTTTTAAGCCATTAAAAATCATACTTTATGAATATTAAAAAATAATCATAAATTTCGATTCAAATATCAATATTTAGTGCATGGTTTTTGAAATAAAAAGGTATTTTTAAAACCGGTTTTTTGTGTTGAAAAAAAAAACCGGTCTATTCGACATTCGAAAATTTAACATTTTGAAAAAACCGACAGCACATTGACTGAAAAAACCGGTTTAAAAATCGGTTGGAAAACCGAGTGGATCACCCTAGGTGTAGAGCATATGATGGTGATGGTTTGAATGAAATTTGTAATATATAAGGAATTTGGATTTAAAATTAAGTTTAGCATATAAACATGTTTTTTTATGTTAAGAATCAATGAACTACTTTGTCTAAAAAAAGGATGGTCCAATGTGCTTTTTGTCATTTTCAAAATGCAATAATTCAGAAACTAATTTATTATTTTCTCCATTAAATGGAGAAAAGTAAGAAGTTCTAACTAATTGTATATTTGACAAATTTATTATACAAGTTTATAGAATTTCTTATATTTTTACACTGATATTGTTAGAAAATTAAAAGTTGCGAAACATTTTTTCACAAAATTGAACTAAAACATAATCACGAGATCACTACAATACAAATAAGAGTAAATTATCTTAAAAACTGTATACATTTGTATAATTTTAAATGATCATCTTAATGCCTTCTAAATATTAAACATAATTGAACAATGAATTATAAAACATTCTAAAACCTTATACTCAAAATAAATCTGGGTTTAGTAGATCTCCGATACTTAAAAATATTGTAGAAACATTTTGAATATAACTAAAAACCACTGTTGTATATAGGTTAGTATGTGTCCAAATTAAAAAGTGAGATTATGAGACAAAATCGCAAATTATTCCAAAGTGGATAAAAACTCATCATTAGTTTTAATTTTATCAAAAGTATTGATAATCACCTTTAAATGGGTATCATTATTTTTTCACAGTGTAAAAACTAGTCATTTTATAGCGTCACAAAAGTTACAAAAAGCACTTCGGACTACCCTTAATATAAGATTTGGTCCAAATTGACAGACCAAATTTCTCAGGCCTATTTATTTAACTAATAACAAATATTCATAAATATTTACGCAAATTTTAATTATATATTATTTTGGAAAGACTATTTTTTATTTTATGCTATATTTTTGTTTTCTTTTTTAATAAGCATTGAAAAATCGAGTAAAATTTTAAGGTACAAATTAATCGAATAAATCGAGTAACTTAAATGATGTACTCGATTATTCGAATAATTTAAAAACTGCATTTTCGAGTTATTCGATTATTCGAACAATGAAAAAGTCGAGTAAAATGAATACTCTAGGTATACTGCTCGTATTATATATATGTATTTAGTTTACCACCTCCCTAATAAATTTACTATACATCTGTATGAATATTTATGTTTTTATCTGGCAAAATGTTAAAAAGTTAATCGATTAGAATTTAAAAAAAAGAAAAAAAAACTTACTGCAAAATATCAACAATAATGGTAATAAAAACAACATCAACAGTAGCAACAAAAGCAAAAATTTAATAGCCTACATTAAGATGAAGTCTTTAAAAAAAAGTTATGGGTAAATAATCTACTATACAACATACTCATACGAAGGTTATACCCTAAATTATAGATTTATAAATGAAAGAAGGTATTTTATCTGATTAATACTTCAGACAGAATTCTTGTAAAGAATAAAGTGTCTACAATCTTTTTTAAGCTAAAATAAATTTTTCTTTAAGAACATAAAATAGTTTTATACTTTTCTGAAAGTTTTCTTCATTTAAAACTGAAATTTAGGAGGGATTTGTTTTATCTTGTATCGAAATTTTAACTTAAGGCTATATGGTGCAAAATCCCAAAGAATGCTAATTCAAATATTCCGATGTATCCTAAAAAGTTTGCCAACAGCTTTTTCAATACCTGCTATAAATGTGAACTTATGGTTAAAATTAAAAAATGTCAATGTGCTGGCTTTTTGGTAATTTTAGGATTCCAATATATTTAATTTTTTTAAAATTCATCATTTGAAAATTTCTCTGGGATATTTTAGCTAATAAAGTTTTTATTATAAATATAATAAAAATGTTTAACTTATTTCCGTAATTCAGAAAATATGTGGGCTTTAATTTTCAAATAAATTATCTGTTTAGCTGACACACAGTGGTACCAAAATGCATTTTTTTAATTCTGTAACTTGTGAATTGTTGGAGATATCTAAATAAAATATGGTCAAAGCAGTGTAGATTTCGAATAAATTTAAAGGAGCACAGATACCTATTTTTTATTTTTTTTAATTCGCCAAAAAATAATTTATTTTAATGTGAAAAATGTTACATATAGATAATTTAAATCTCTACAAGTTTAAGAAATACATATTTAGTTCGAATCTAGGCGAAATTTATTTTGAGTCCCAAAATGTTTTAAAAATATACACTAGATTTCTTACAAAATCTATATAATATTTCAGCAAGAACAAGAGCGAATGTTATATTCGGCTCGGCCGAATCTATATACCCACCATTAACTTTTTCTAATTTTACGTTATATGGGAGGTGGGTGGTAATGTGGGCGGACCACGCCCATTTTTTGTTTCCGAGTTTACATTGGTCCTTGAACTATTTGAACACAATTTCCTTGAAGTTTCACTTTATATGGGAGTTGGGCGGTAAAGTGAGCGGGCCACGCCCATTTTTGGTTTCCGAGTTTATATCGACCCCCCAACTATTTATACAAAATTTCGTTGTCGTACATGCTTTTGTTTAAGAGATATCAGCAGAAAATTATGAAACGGACACCCTGTGTTTCTAGTTTTTAGCCCATAACTTTTTTATTTATTAACCGATTTTGCCCATTTGCCCAAAAAAGTGGTAATATTTTTTTTACTCATAAAATTTATTTCTTGTTCTTCCCTATATACCTTTTTTAATGCTCCGAATAGAAATTTTAAGGAAAATGAATGTAAAACAAACCCAAATGCCCTTGGAACAACGGTATCTTTACGAGTCCTATCCAAAATTTGTAAATTTTCCCAAAAATTTTTAAATTTGTTTCTAAAATTCTAAAATCTCACAGCAGGGATGAAAAGAAATTTTTCGATTTCAATAAAAAAAAAATAAATTTTTAAAATATGTTTTTCTAGGATTGAGATTTGGAGCGGATCACGGGGTTAAAGGGTTGACCTCTAAAGTTGGTTACCTCGGGTATGTTATTTTTTTTTTAAATTCACCAAAAATTCATTCATGACTTGAACGAAAAAAAAAAATTGCATGTGGGTAGTCCTTGTAAATCTCTAGTATACGAGGGCGGATCAATAAGTCCGTGACTTTTTGAATGAAACACAATGTTTTTTGCAAAACAAAAATTTATTTTTCAACATAATCTCCTTTTAACTCAATACATTTAGTCCAACGTTTCTCCAGTTTTTGTATCCCTTCCAAAAAATAGGATTTTTCAAGGTCCTTAAAATAGGGATTTGTTTGGTCAATAATTTCATCGTTGGAGCTGAATCTCTTTCCACCGAGCCATTTCTTTAGGTTTGGAAATAGGAAGTAGTCACTAGAGGCTAAATCCGGAGAATATGGCGAATGAGGTACCAATTCGTAGCCCAATTCATAGAGTTTTGCCATTGAGACTGCACTCGTGCATTATCTTGATGAAAAATAACGACCCCATATGGGGTCGTTTTCTTTTTAAATCCCCATTAAATCTGTCTAATAAGTTGGCATAATATTCGCCATTTATTGTTTTTCCCTTTTGAAGGTAATCGATGTGGATTATCCCGCGTGCATCGCAAAAAACTGTTGCCATCACCTTATTGGCCGACAAATTTACCTTGGCCTTCTTCGAAGCAGGTTCACCCGGAGAAACCCATTATTTAGTACAGTAATGGATCCATATTTCATTCACAGTTACAAAACGCCGCGAAAACTCAATCCTTTGAAGTTGTCACATGTTTACGTTTATGGTCAATTGAGAGCAAACTCGGCATCCATCTTGCAGACAACTTTCTTAAACCCAGCTGATCATTTAAAATCGAAACCACACTGCCATATGAAATGCCTATGGCATCAGCAATCTCACGCACTTTTACTCTTCGTTCGGCCAACCATATCGTGGATTTTTTCGACATTTTTGGATGTACTGACCTCAATTCGCCGTCCAGAACGTTCAGCGTCATTTGTACTTGTGCGACCACAACGAAAGTCAGTAAACCACTTTCTTACCATTGAATTCAATGGTGCAGAGTCCCCATAGTATTTATTGAGCTTTTCCTTGGTTTGATTGACGGTTTTTTTCACAAAAAATAATGTTTAATGAGCACTCGAAATTCACTTTTTTCCATTTTTAAAAAAATACACGAGGTTGTATGTTTTGAACAGCTGTTAAACGCAAAGTAAATGACGACACTTGCTCAAAATTTGTCAGTAGTCTATTAACAGGTGGTACTTGATGGGAACAGTGTTGCATTTCATATAACTACGAGGGAAGTTCAAAAAGTCATGGAAATATTGATCCGCCCTCGTAAAACAATTGCTAGGGGGCAGTTCTGTCACAAAATACATTTTCTTGCTTCATAATATTATACAAAGAAGTCATGGTCATTGAATGGAAACCTGATAGTGAAAGAAAAATAGTTTCTTCAGGTCATAGCACTCAAACAAAATACATAGAAGGATTTTGAGAGAAAATTCTCTTCTCTGGAAGAAAATTGTCACAAAGAGTTAATTGCTTTGAATTCGTATCAGAAAAGTTGAAAGGAAATCTAGCCTGAAGACGTATAAATTACGGAAAAGATCCTAATAGAAACGCAAGCAAGAATTTAGAGATTAAAAAAAAAACGTGAAAGTACTTCAAAAGAATTTTTTTCATAATTATGATTAGTGCATAATAGGCGAAGAAACGTTCGTACATGCTGACTTTTTTCAACTTTCTGGCCAGGAATTATATGTTGCAGATGTTAGAGCGAATGTGGCAGAAAAATATTATATATCATATATATCAAAGAAATCAAAATTACTAAGAAAGTTTTTGATTTGGGAAGCCATATGCATATGCAGAAAACAAACATTTCACTCATAAAAAATGATCCCATTAAAACAGAAATATACGTGAATGAGTGACTTTGGAAAAGACTTCAACCTTTCCTAAGAAAATACAGTGTATCCTTTTTTTTCTAAGTTATTCTCGTTTCTTATTACAGCAACAAAACAATGGAGTGGTAAAAAAAATTAGTCTTTGTACCGAAAGAGGCTAATCCATCAAATTATCTGGAACTCCGTTCAATTGAAAGATATTGAGCTCTAAAAAAAAAATAATTTAAAGGACATTAAAAGCTCAACATAAAATGGAATAAAGTTTAAAAATAAGTAATCGAAATACAACAAATACTTTAATTGAAAGCATTCTGGAAAATATCAGATATTTCTTTAAAAATCAAAAGGAAATAATTTATTATTTTATGTTTAGAACTTGAACATAACAGTCATTAATAAAAATATAATTTTAAAAAAATTTCCCCATTGGTTTAGTTTTAGCAGATTTGTATGCGCGGATTTTTTCGTGCGCAGTCCTTATGTGAGATAAAAAATTTCCATTAACCTACTATTGCTTAAAAATAAACTTATCAGACAACTTTCGTAGACATTCATGCATACAGATACTAAATTGCAATGCATGTTTGGTATTTCTATATATAAACGTGCGTACAGGGTGCTCCAAATTAAAGTATGAATTTATTGCAACAACAAGTTTTTAAAATGTAACTTATAAATATATCGAACTTGTCTTAAGAGCTATGACAGCATACACAATTTTCTCATAAAGAATTCGGGAGACCTTATTAAGATTGCACAATGGGGGCAGAATCAATTTTTTTTTTTTTTTTTTTTAATGTTAATGTTAAGTTTGGAATGGGGACCCCACATACCCTTCAGCAGCGAAACTATTGAGGCTCAAAATAGGGTACCTCTATTACAGAAAATTGTTCATCGCTTGCCAAAATTTTTGTGCCGTAGTTTAGGTTCTATAAAATATATTGACTTCATTATTTTTATATATAATTAATAATTATGTTAACTAGACAGATTTTTCAAGTGATATAGTTCGAGAGATTGAGCCACAAATCGTCATTAAGGAAAATGTTCATTTATTCTTAAAAAAAAAAAAAAAAAAAGAAAAAAAAAACTTTCATATAAAACACCCTGTATGTATGTGTTTTCTCTATTAAAATATCATTAAAATAGAAAATAGATTTTATTTGTTAAAGTGTTTTTGTACGCACACATGCACACACACACACATACAAACACGTAAACATATCAAAATCTATAAACGAAAGTGTACAACTGAGTGTATTTGTATGTAATTAAGTAAATGTCTATATATTTATGTACGTATGTGTATGTGTACGTTATGTTAAACTAAACCAATTTTTCTATTATAATCAAAAATTAGTTGTATCTATATAAAATGTGTTTTACGGATGAAAGCAAAACTGTATCTATGCGTATAAAATATTCAACAGAATGTGTATAAGTATGTATGTTTGTATAGTTAGTAGTTTGTATAGGTAGTAGTTTATGTCTGTCTTCTAATGAGAATGATGAAGATGATGTTGAGCTTTTTTGTTGTCTAGTAAGTTTTAGTTGTTGTTTAGTTTAGTCTTTAGGTCTAAAGATCAACAATTTTAAATAGCAACTAAATGATTTCTCTTGTTATCCTTAATATTGTGGTTGGGTTATATTTAATGATACTAAATAGAATAATGCCACTCAAATCTAACATAAATGTATCAACACATGCTTATACATATGTATGTATGTATTTACTTCCTGTCTATACGTATAAGTAAAAAGGAATAGAAAAAAAAAACCTTAACAAATGTCAAAATGACAAAAAACTAGAGAAAAGAAGTAAAAAAAAATAGAAAATATAAGAAGAAATAGATTGACCATCGTTAGAAATGTTTTTTATATGTATTATTACACAAGGCAACAAAATTGAAAAAATTTTAAAGGCTTAAAAAAACATTTTACTATTTTGATGTATTATGGTTCCAGTAGTTCAAATATGGTCCGAATTCTAAATTCTATGGAGAGGTTTTTTTTTTAAAAAAATTTTTATGTAAAATTATAAATTTTTTTAACGTTTTTCCACATAATTAAAGGTAACTCAAAAAGTGTTAGTCCGATATTATTGAAATAAACTTAGAAAAATGTATGTTTACATAACCTTTAATCCTTTTATATATTGCGTTTCAATCGGCTCAGTAGTTTCGGAGTTATAATAAAAAAATTAAACAAAAAATATATTTTTTACGTGAAAATATCAAGTTTTTTTGTTTTAAAAAAATCATTAAAAATCGAAAACGGCAAAAACTGTTCAGATTTATTACTTTATCGCAAAGCCACATGTAATAGCAACAAAATGAGATATCGATCATAAAAATCTATTGATTCTTTTCGAATTTATTCGCAATTAAGTGAATTCGCTAATTTTCACAAAATTTTAGTTTTTTGAGAAATTTTTCCACTTATGTTGTCATAACTCAAAAACAACTTGTCCGATTTTGTTAAACTAAGTTTACAAAAATTTTGGCTAACAATATCTTTTAATGATGTATACAATTATTTTTGATGCGATCAATAGTTTCAAAGTTATGAAAAAAAAAATTGTTAGGCAAAAAATATAAATTTAGTAAAAAAAATTAATTATTAATTATTAATGCTATTTTCACGTAAAAAATATATTTTTTGCTTCATTTTTTTTTTATTATAACTCCGAAACTACTGAGCCGATTGAAACGCAATATATAAAAGGATTAAAGGTTATGTAAATATAAATTTTTCTGATTTTATTTCAATTATATCGGACTAACACTTTTTGAGTTATCATTAATTATGTGAAAAAACGTCTAAAAAAAATTATAATTTTAGAAAAAAAAGTTTAAAAAAAAAAAAAAAAACCTTACCATAGAATTTAAAAATTGGACCATATTTGGACTACTGGAACCATAATACATCAAATCTATATAGTAGTTATTCAAGCTTTTTTTTTTTTGCTGTTGACCTGTGTTATTTGTTTGTCTATATTCCAGCTGTTACTTTCATATTGTTTCTTATATAATTTTATATAAACCACATATAGTTACTATCATACTGTGTCACAAGCTGGTTATAAAGTCTGGTCATTTCGAAAACAAAAAACAATTAAGGACATTTGAGAGAAAATTTAAATTAAGAAAACCTCAGCAGATTATAATGGGTCGGAAACGTGTTGTAGTATTTAATTCTCTAATTTTAAACAGCATTGTGGAACTCAAAAAAGTGAAGTTGTTTAATAAGTGTAATGGGAGAATGTATCTAATGTTCTTCGCTCTTCGATTCTACCGCTGCTAATGAGGTACAGACCAGTGTTGCCGTTTTGGTAGTTTTCTACCAAATTTGGTAGAATTTCTTTTTTTTCTTTGGTAGGCTGAATCGAATTTTGGTACATTTAAACAAAGAGCTTTTTTTTAATTAAAAGTAATAAAAATTCGGAAAATGAGAAAATTAATATTTCTCTCACAAAATTACAAAAATATACAAAAGCGCGGAAACCCAAAAAAAAAAATGATTCAACTAAACCAGGTAGAATTATTAGAGAAATTTGTTACTTTTTAGGTCTTCTTCTTTTTTCAAAAAGTAAAAAAGGAAAAATACAATAAAAAAAAAAAAAAAATATGAAAATGTTTGGTTTATATTATAAATGTTTTTGAAAGGAAATAGTTCATTCTTCGGACATTTTGGGAGCTTTATCATCGATGTTAAACCTCAAGGACATTTTGTTTTTTACTCAAAATTATAAAATTCTTACAAGAAATTGTAGTCTCAAGTTGACAATATTTGTTTAAGTTTTTCTTTTATTTTTTTTTTCATTTCTTTGTGACTGACTTTTCAGGGAAAATAAATTTGAAAATGTTTTCTCTAACCCAGCAAAAAACGAAAAAAAAAAAAAGTGAATTTTTTGAACATTTTTAGAAGTTCTTCTAAAAATATTAAAATAAATGAATTTTTAGCGGGAAAGAAGGTTAATAATTTCTAAGAAAATTTAAATTTCACAATTTTGAAAGTGAAATTCTACTTTTTATTTCTTTATATGAAACAATTCCCAGTTAATATTACTAATGCGCTAAAATCACATTTAGCATATCATTAATGAATGTATGAAAACAAAGTAATTTTGTCTAATGTTAGGTTTTAATTCTGGGTACAAATTTGATAAGTTAAAAGTCATTAAACAAATATATATCAATATTAAATTTCTGCATAAAATGTTTCCTAAAAAGTTAATACTTTAAAATATTTGCTAATTCAAACGATTTATTTATTGTTGTATTTATATATAAATGCAAAAAAATATCAAATTTTATTTTTGGTAGGTTTTCTTCGATTTTAGTAGATTTTTTTGAAAATTCTATTAGAATGAAAATATTTTTAGTGGCAACACTGGTGCAGGCAGTGAAATTTCAATGAGCTGATAACTACTGGATGGATCTCAGGTTGTAACAAGCGCAAATATTCGGCCCGGCCGAATCTATATACCCACCATCAACTTTTTCACATTTTAAGTTATATGAGAGAAGGAGGTAAAGTGGGCGGTAAAGTGGGCAGTAAAGTGGGCGGGCCACGCCCATTTTTTGTTTCCGAGTTTGCATTAGTCCTTGAACTATTTGAACACAATGTCATTGATTTTCACCTTATATGGGAGGTGGGCGGTAAAGTGGGCGGACCACGCCCATTTTTGGCTTCCGAGCTGATATCGATCCCCAAACTATATGTACAAAATTTCGCAATCGTACATGCTTTTGTTGCAGAAATATCAACAGAAAAGTATAAAAAGGACACCCTGTTTTTCTAGTTTTTAGAAGGTAAAGTGGGCAGTAAAATGGGCGGGCCACGCCCACTTTTTGTTTCCGAGTTTGCATTAGTCCTTGAACTATTTGAACACAATTTCATTGATTTTCACCTTATATGGGAGGTGGGCGGTAAAGTGGGCGGACCACGCCCATTTTTGGCTTGCGAGTTGATATCGATCCCCAAACTATATGTACAAAATTTCGCTATCGTACATGCTTTTGCTGCAGAAATATCAGCAGAAAAGTATAAAACGGACACCCTGTGTTTCTAGTCTTTAGCCCATAACTTTTGTGAACCGATTTTGCCCATTTTCAATCCCAAACAAACCTTATTTAAGACAAATATTTGTGCCAAATTCCGTCTCCCTACGTTGCTCCGTTCGTCTCATATCCTGCTTTCAACAGACGGACAGACGGACGGACATAGCTAGATCGACTCAGAATCTAACCAGGACCCAGAATATATATACTTTGTGGGGTCTTAGATGATTCCTTCAACATGTTACACACGGAATGACAAAATCAATATACCCCCCATCTTTTTGATGGGGGGTATAAAAACTGATTATACGAGGGCGGATCAATATGTCCGTGACTTTTTGAATGAAACACAGTGTTTTTTAAAAAACAAAAATTTATTTGTCAACATAATCTGCTTTTAACTCAATACACTTAGTCCAACGTTTCTCCAGTTTTTGTATCCCTTCCAAAAAATAGGATTTTTCGAGGTCCTTAAAATAGTCATTTGTTTGGTAAATAATTTCTTCGTTGGAGCTGAATCTCTTTCCTCCGAGCCATTTCTCTACGTTTGGAAAAAGGAAGTAGTCACTAGGGGCTAAATCCGGAGAATATGGCGGATGAGGTACCAATTCGTAGCCCAATTCATAGAGTTTTGCCATTGTATTATCTTGATGGAAAAGAACATTTTTCTTGGCCATATGGGGTCGTTTTCTTTTTAAATCCCCATTAAATCGGTCTAATAAGTTGGCATAATATTAGCCATTTATTGTTTTTCCCTTTTGAAGGTAATCGATGTGGATTATCCCGGATCCATGGATCCATGTTTCGTTCACAGTTACAAAACGCCGCAAAAACGCATTCGGATTGCGGTTAAACAACTCAAACAATCCTTTGAAGTTGTCACACGTTTACGTTTATGGTCAATTGAGAGCAAACGCGGCACCCATCTTGCAGACAACTTTCTTAAACCCAGCTGATTATTTAAAATCGAAACCACATTGCCATATAAAATGCCTATGGCATCAACAATCTCACGCACTTTTACTCTTCGGCCGGCCAACACCATATCGTGGACTTTTTCGACATTTTCGGGTGTACTGACCTCAATTGGCCGTCCAGAATGTTCAGCGTCATTTGTACTTGTGCGACCACAACGAAAGTCAGTAAACCACTTTTTTACCATTGAATTCGATGGTGCAGAGTCCCCATAGTATTTATCGAGCTTTTCCTTGGTTTTATTGACGGTTTTTTTTTTTCGCAAAAAATAATGTTTAATGAGCTCTCGAAATTCACTTTTTTCCATTTTTTGAAAAATACACGACACTTGCTCAAAATTTGACAGTAGTCTATTAACAGGTGGTACTTGATGGGAATAGTGTTGCATTTCATATAACTACGAGGGAAGTTCGAAAAGTCACGGAAATATTGATCCGCCCTCGTATGTCATTATCATTCAAGAAATGGAATGGATACTTTACACAGTAATAGTAGAAGTGTAGTAGAGCTTAAGCTTTGAACTTTAACTATATAAATATAAGAGGAGCGGGACCACAGTGTTCCAAAGTTGGACACCTCGGGTATGGCAAATATTTAAAACGAATGACCCAAGATCTGTCGGCCATAGACTGTCATCTAAGGTACAACTATCATATTTTTAATCCCGAAGTATTATCTTCCGGCATTGTTACTCCGAATTCTGGTCCATCCGGAATTCAGGATCGATTGCACCACATGTTACCTCAACGACAACAATATAATAATGAACGATCGTCATATCCAGGGTAAAGTTTTCTTTTTCTCAATCTGTTGAGGCCCGGACAGAGCACGATGACTACCTGGACATAGATATGGAGCCTCTATTATAATTGTGAACCTCCAGAGCTCTGACTGTTGTAAGCTTTGCTATTGTGAATAGAATATAGAAAGTTGACAGTTGATTTTCACTCGAAGTCATGTCAATCTTCCATTATAGTTACCAACATGCAAAATTTTTATTAAATAAACAAGTTTTATAACGTTTCGTGAAATAGTTGCCACTCATTTACACCATCCTTTAGAGGTCATAAGTGTTCATTCAACTTCAACCTCCAAAATTATTTCCTTGATAAATTATTTTAACGAAAAAAAAAAAACAAAAGAAAAGCAAAGAAAAGAAAACAGACTGGATTGAATTCAGAGAATTTACCTACCCGTTTCATAGTCGAGAGGAATTTCGCGAACATCTCCGCGGCAATATCCGCAGTGTGTTCGCACTTCCCAGCCGGAGCAATCGTACGATCACCCAGCTAAACCGTGATATCAGCAGTTTGATACATGAGAACAAACCTAAGAAGTCGTTAGATCATTTGGACAATTGCAATTTGATTTGGCAAGTTGGGATCAACAGTTCGGTCACTCTCTCTCACACCCAAAGTAAAAGGATAATAGGATTGCGATTAAATTTGCAGACACCACCATGCCGTCAATTTATTGAGCATCTGGAGAGAGACAAGGCGAAACGAAGTGTTGTTCCCAAACTACAACCTTCTAGTTACGGATATACCAGAAATATTTCACGTCACCTAAAGTTACAGAGGCCATCTAAATAGCAAACTCGGGAATGATGCGAGTGAGGTACAATTATAGCAGCCGATTTTCCTCCTGTCATGAGTCGCGAATACTCTTGAGGCACTGTTACGCCATAACGGTGATGATCTATGAAGTTTGGTAAATTATCTCAGAGAATTCCAAAATTTCTTCAGTGCGAGTAACTTGAAATTGACCTGCGAAGTCTGAACTCTTTACTTCCTAAAAGAAGGAGATAAAAATAAATCTAGACATTGCAGTCGGTGCAGTCCAAATTCTAACTGTAAATCACCCGAAGGTGCTAGGTGATCACTTCTGCAATCACGCATTAATTACGAAGTGGAGATAAGATTCTAATAGCGCTAGCCGGCAGCAATTGTGGTCTGCAAAAGAATCTTTATTAAATACATATAAAACTATGGTCGATTCCTTCGATGAGTGACACGCAGCGGACAAGTATTCAAATCTGCCAAAATGCAGTCTTAAGAATCATAACAAGTTATCTACAAATTATCTCTCCTCACAAATTGTCTATAAATTTTATGGCTGATCCGATTAAACTAAAATTTTAGATTAATCAGATTAACGATTAATTTTGATAAAACTTTGACTCTGCCTTACAGTGAAGCATAAACAAATATAACAGAATTTTAAGTTAATTGTCGCTTACGCGGTCTCTAACAATTCTGAATACAAGACATTTATGTTATGCTGTCAGCAATGGATCACATAACATAACGAAGCAAGAGACTTTCCAATAAAACTTGTAATCAACTGCATTTTTATTAACGAAAAAATTTACCCGAAGACATTATCGATGAAAAATAGGTTTAAAAAAATCTAAAATTCTATTAGTACATATATTTCATTTTAAACACACTACGCTCTAGATTACTTAGGGACAGTAAGGTTATATAATTAAATATTTGCTTGAAAAACACACATAAGCTAAAAAAGAACAAATTGATGTCAAGCACTTAAGCACAATTTTAGTAAAAAGTACCCTCAAAAATTTTTAATATTACTATCACTAACAGAACTGTAAGGTTGTAAACAAATTTATATCTTTTTCTATTTTTTGCCAACACATTCTTATACATAATTTGAAAATATGTTTTAAAATTTTATAAGCTTAACATTCTTTAATATTTTGCCACAATTGTCGTCCTGCTGTTATTATTTCCCTCCATCTTATTCGTTCCATTTCAAGGTAAAAACCAAAGAAAACACAACACTTGAATTTATTTGTTATATGTGTGTTTGCTCATGTGTTATATGATGATGACGATGATGATGATTTGAAAGGACAATAATGATAATGTTGAGGACCATAATAATAATGAAGCTGATTGACCAATGTTTAAAAAGGTCTCTACTATACACTATGAAAACTTAGAAACGACATTATGGTTGTTAGTCTATTGTCATTTAACAATTGACCACAATTCTGACACTCTGAACCAAAAAGGTAAGAAAACACAAACAAATACATAGAAAATAAATAGAAACATACATATACATAAACATATGTATGTACATTAGAGAGTGTCCCGTACACAAACATTTTGTAGGAAGACCCCACAAACGATGAGTAAAAATTATCTGAATATGGGAAAAATATTAAAAAAAATTTTAAAATTGATCTTCAGCGATTGAAAGGAACGGATCTAGAACATTTCGTCCAAAAAATAGTATTGAGTTTTGACTTGAAATGGGTATCAAAAAATTCGATATTTTAAGCCAATTATATAAAAAATATTTTAAAACATTTTGGTCCATAAACCGTCATTTTAGTACTTCATGCAAAAAAAATCGATATTTTTCTTAAAAAATGGATAAGAATTTTATAATTTTGTTCCTTTTAAGGCTAAAATATAAAAATTTGCTGTTGATAATATATAATTTTCCAGATTAAAAAAAAAAAAAAAAATGTTGATCAAAATACTATGAGCGTCAAAAGTGAGTAAACACCAGTGATGTGTATTATATTCTTAATGTAATGAAAAAAACAAAAGCAATTGATCAATTAAATTAACAAAAATTAAATTGTTTATTCAACATTAATAACATAAAAATAAAAATATCTTTTAAGTTAAAGCATAACAATTTTTTCATAGCTAAGAACAAAAAATGTATATAAATTTCGCATCAAAAGTAAGTATACAGTGCTAGTAAAGTAAGGAGAAAAATAAAAAAATCTTCATAATTTGTTTCCATTAATATTTTGTTTGGCTTCCCTTAGCCTTCTTAACACACTGAAGCCTATTTGGCATAGATTCAATCAATTTTCTCGTATATTCCGACGGAATTTTTAACCATTCTTCCAATAACGCTTCTTTAAGGGTTTCTTTACTAATGATGTTTCTTTTTCTAATCTGGCGATCTAAATAGTCCCAAATATTCTCAATAGGATTGAGATCCGGAGACTGCGGAGGATGATCCAGCTGAATTGGTGTTCGGTATAGCAGCCATTCCTTTGCCAAACGGGAAGTATGCTTGGGATCATTGTCTTGTTGAAAGATCCAACGCCCAGATAAACCCAATTTGGCAACACTTGGAGGAATATTTTTCTCTAAAATTTTAACATAGTCTTGTGCCTTTATTGTCGTCTCAATAAAGTCAAGCTGTCCAACCCCAGACGCTGAGAAACACCCCCAAACCATAACGGAACCTCCACCATGTTTAACGGAGGATTGTATGTTTTGTTCAGAAAGCTCCTGATTCCGTTTTCTCCATATTTTTCTATGTTTTTCGCCACCGAAGATTTCAAACTTGCTTTCATCAGTAAAGAGCACATTGCTCCAGAAATAAAAATCTTTATTTTCATATTTTTTACATAATCCATACGTTTCTTTTTATTTACTTTTGAAATGAAAGGTTTTTTTCTCGGACGTCTGCCATAGAATCCAGATTTATGCAATATCCTCCTTATAGTACTACAACTTACGGCTTTCTCGGACTCCGCACTAATGTTTTTGGCAATTTGCACTGCACTAGAACCTGGATTTCTTTTCACTGTGACCACAACTTTTCTCTCTTCCCTCTCGTTTAAAATTCTTGGCCGTCCAGAGAGTAAAAGTGTATACACATTTATGATGCGAAAAATTTAATGTTTTTGTTAGTTTTAGGCTATAAAAAAATATATTGGTTAATTGTTAAAAATATTTTACTGTATATTAACTAGTTATGGATGAATCTTCTAAAAATTGTTATCAAAATGATTCCCTTTCTAAAAATTAAATTTTTATAATAACAAAAAGTAATATAAGCATGATGTTGACTCACTTTTGATGCTCATATCTTAAAAAGTCTTCTAGCGAAACAAAGTCCTATTGGAAAAATTGTTTAAATATTTTTTTTCATAACCAACACAAAATTACGAATTTGTTGATACATATTTCGATTAAAAAATCGAAACTTAGTTTGGCCAAAATGTATGGAAACCATGATTTTTCAATCGCTGGTAGGAAACTGAAACCCAATTTTAAATAATTTGTTTGTATTAAGCATTTTTACGCATCGTTTGAGGGGTCTTCCTACATCGAATTCTCGAAAAGACTATTCTCGGGACACTCTAATGTACATATGTATACTACGAATGTATAAGTATACATAAATATAAAGATACATATTTGTAGGTAAAATAAAAAATATTTTTACAAAGAAAAATAAGAAATGATGTAATATATTCTTTCAAATAAATTGTTATAATATTTAATAAATTACTTATATTGTAATCTGTCTAATATTTTGTTTTTATACATTTAACCTCTTGTTCATATAAAAATAATTCCTTTTCTTTAAGTCCGAATACATAAAAATTTTGCAAATATAAATTTTTAAAGAAATAAGCTTAAAATTATATATTATTGGATGGATGCATTAATTCCCATCGTTTTTATACCCACCATCAAAAAGATGGGAGTATATTGATTTTGTCATTCCGTGTGTAACATGTCGAAGGAATCATCTAAGACCCCACAAAGTATATATTTTCTGGGTCCTGGTTAGATTCTGAGTCGATCTAGCTATGTCCGTCAGTCTGTCCGTCTGTTGAAAGCAGGATAGGGCTCGAACGCGAAAACGTAGGGGGACGAAATTTGGCACAAATGTTTGTCTTATATAAGGTTTGTTTGGGATTGAAAATGAACAAAATCGATTTATAAACAAAAAAGTAATGGGCTAAAAACTAGAAACACAGGGTGTCCGTTTTATAATTTTACGTATATATCAGATTGATGGTGGGTACATAGATTCGGCCGGGCCGAATCTTTGTAACTTCTAATCTACTGGTTAGATTTACATAAAATTTCACATGGGCGTATCAGAGGAATGTGGAATGACTTTAAAATAGCGTAGTAGACGCTCACAAATTAGAGCTTTCAGTAATTCGAACGTCCAGAAATTAGAATCAATGTATGCAATACATTAAACGCTCTGAAATTCGAATTTAAAATTCTAATTTCCGATCGTTTTTTTGTTTTTTTTTTTTTTTGTTATTTGAACACAAGAAATCTCGAATTTATTTTTATTCTGTTTCAACATAGTAAAACTAAAAGGGGAATCACCAAATAATATATGTTTACTACCTATTTGTTGTTTTTTTTTTTTTTTTTTTTTTTTTTTTTTGTCGCATTTATGTATATTTGTGGCTAGTTTATTTGCGAAATTTGATACGCGTGTACATATTTTGGCAGTCTCTATTAAAAAGTGAAAGTGTATCATTAGAAATGTCAAATAAACGTAAAAAAACACTTTATCATTGGAAACTAAAGTCAAAATATTAGAAAAGCTTGACAAAGGAGTTCAAGAGAAGCGGTTAGCCCTAGATTTTAATGTGACAACATCTTCAATCAGCTACATCAAACCACATAGAACAGCAATATTAAATGCTGTTTCCAACACATATCAGGAGGCAAGCAATAAATCTTTGCAGATCAGCGCTGAATATCCTAAAATGGAAAGTCGTCTGTATGAGTGGTTTTTAAATCAACGAGAAAAAAAGTGTACACTGACTGGGCACATACTTAAACAGAAAGCTTAACAAATATTTAAAGAGGAATATCCCGAGTGCAAGTGATGGATGGTTTACCAAATTTAAAAAACGACACGGTATCCGTTTTTTTTTTAAATTCGTGGCGAGATTCTTTCCAGTGATGTTGCTTCAGTCATTCCTTTTATTCATCGATATCGTGCAAAAATCGCTGAGATGGGGTTAATGGAATCACAAATATATAATGTCGATGAAACCGGATTATTTCTTCGTTGCCTACCAGACAGAACATATGTCTCTGCTTTTGAAAAAAACGCCCCAGGACATAAAATTCAAAAAGACAGAATTTCAGTCCTACTTGGTGCAAACTCTGATGGATCACATAAATTAGTTCCATTGGTAATTGGAAAAGCAAAAAACCCCAGGTGTTTTAAAAGTTTCAATAATCCTCTGCATTACAACTTTTCAAAAAATGCTTGGATGACTTCTCGGATTTTTCACGAATGGTTTCACAGAATATTTATTAAAGAGTTAAGAACAAATATTGATTTCAGGTTCAGTTATTTTAAAACATTTAAAATTTACAGGTGATCCGCTTTTCTCAGGAAAATAATTTGCACCGAAACCCATTTTGCTTATAGATAATTGCTCCGCTCATGCACCCATTGAGAAACTTAAAAGTGACGATGGAAACATAGTTGCATTATTTTTTCCACCAAATGTAACAGCAGCTTTACAACCAATGGATCAAAAACCTATTAAGTTAACAAAACTCAATTACAGAAGTATGTTTCTTTCTCAATTAATTGCTGAAGGTGGTGAACTGAAGAATCATTTGAAATCCCATTCAATCCGCAATGCAATATTATTACTGAAACAAGCTTGGGATGAGGTACCACAAAGTGTTATGAAGAAATCTTGGTCAAAGTTTTCCAATTGGGACTCTAACCAATACGACAGCGACGATGATGCAAATAGATCAGGACTGCAACGAAGTTATTCAGAGAACTCAAGCTCTTTTAGAAGAAATAGCTCCAAACGATTGCATTGGTATAGAAGACATTGACAGATGGAATGAAGATGTGTTTGATGACGGATCTGTATATGTTCTCAATAGCGATGGTGAGTCTTCAGATAGCAGTGAAGACGACGTTGTTGAAGTCTCACCAGTTGTCTCTAATACTACAGCCATTTAAAGCATAAATATTTTAATAAAATGGTGCAATAACAGTGAATTGTTTTCCACTAAGCACATAAGCAATCTTTTGGCTCTCCGTATTGATATTTCGGATTCGATGAAACCAAAAATACAAACAAATATAACTGATTATATGTCAAACAAAGATTAGTTGTAAATTTGGCCATTGTACAGTCTATCCCTCCAATAACTTTTAACTTTATTATTTAATATATTATTTTTTAAATACATATGTAAAATATTTTTGTTTTTTGGACTGAAATGTTATGTTTTTTAATTTAATTTATAAAAATACATTTAATGTATTAGACTGAATTGTTACGTTTTGTTTTCTTGTTTTTATCAAATAAAATTGATTAAAAAAAAAATTAAAAAGTGTTTTATTTTACTTTCTGGAAGTAAATTTACTAAATTTTTTATTTTTTATTCGAAAAAAATAAACTTCCAGAAATTAGAATAATTCATAAATTAAAATTGCCTCTAAAACAAAGATGTTGACTTCAAAAATTTTTATATAATTAAAAATTTTGTCAACTACGCAAGTGTTTTTATTTGAAAACAAATTTAAGCCATAGTTTTCTGATTTTTGAAATCTATATAAATAGTAGCCAAACATGGTAGCTTGAAATAACTCCCAAATGAAATAAGTCCCAATGAAATTAGTCCCATCAAAAATTAAGAAACTGCCAAATTAAAAAAATTAAATAACTTCCAAAGGGGATAAATGAAATAATTCCAGACATTTGGGAGTTTAATCATAATAAAAAAACAAGCGCGAATGTTATATTCGGCTCGGCCGAATCTATATATCCACCATCAACTTTTTCAAATTTTACGTTATATGGGAGGTGGGCGGTAAAGTGGGCGGACCACGCCCATTATTGTTTCCGAGTTTACATTGGTCCTTGAACTATTTGAACACAATTTCACCTTATATGGGAGGTGGGCGGTAAAGTGGGCGAACCATGATATTTTTGTTTCCGAGTTTATATCGACCCCCAAACTATGTATACGAAATTTCGTTGTCGTACATGCTTTTGTTTAAGTGATATCAACATAAAAGTATTAAACGGACACCCTGTGTTTATAGTTTTTAGCCCATAACTTTTTTGTTTATTAAACGATTTTGGCCATTTTCAATCCCAAACAATATAAGTTAAATATTTGTGCCAAATTTCGTCCCCCTACGTTGTCCCGTTGGAGCCCTATCCTATTTTCAACAGACGGACAGACGAACGAACATAGATCGACTCAGAATCTAACCAGGACCCAGAAAATATCTATGTACTTTGTAGGGTCTTAAATGATTCCTTCGACATGTTACACACGGAATGTCAATATCAATATACCCCCCATCTTTTTGATGGTGGGTATAATAAGTACCAAATTTGCTGCAATTACTCCCAATGAAATAAGTCTTAAAATAAATAAAATAAGTCCCAATATAAAAGTATCAAATAAAATAATTAGTAGGTTATAGTTTCAAAATTATAAGAAACTGTACTGTGTTTTAAAAAAAGCTAATAAAAATATTGCGATATGAAAATTTTTCCGTATAAACGGTGAGTTAATATTTTATTTGCAAGTTAATAACTCACGAAAACTAATTAGTGAAACTAATTACAAATAATGCGTACGGTTTTTTCACTACCATTTATGTTCATAGAATTTTCTATGATAGTTTTATTTTTTCAAATGTGGCACAACCAAAAGGAAAATATAATTCTTCATGCAATTTCCGTACAAACGGTGAGTTAAGTATTTGCAAGTTATTTTTATTTGCAATTAAACTAAGTTCAGATAAGCCAAATATTTGAAACTAAGTACAGAGTTGGTTTTTTGTGTACATTATGAGCACTTATTTTTGCTTAAAGATAATTTTAAAACAACAATTAGATAAAAATATATATATATATTTTTTTTTTTTCATAAAACTTCATTACAAACTGTAGAAGTTATTAGATTTTATCTGTAGTAACTTACTAAACTTATTTCTATTAGTAAGTTGCTACAGATAAAATCATATACATTTTAATTTTTTATTTTTATATCTCATGTTATTCCAAACACAACAACATTTCAAATTCAAAAAACATAAAGGAAATAAATTTAGAAATGGTGAATAAATCATTACGTAACTTGAATGTATGTATATTGTTATATATTAAGAAAGCTAAGTTGTTCTACTTTATTAAGTACTAAATAAGTTTAAAAATCCTAAATTGACTTAAAATTGAATGAAGCTACGAGATCTATATAGTACATTAACTACTTTTTTTTTGCCATATGTAGAAATTTAGGGGGTGTTTCGAAATTTTTTTAAATTGTTTTGTGATGTCCTCGAAAAGGTCTTTAGATCGTTTTAAAACAGTTTGTAACAGCTTGTTATTTATATATGGAAGTTGTGTGTTTAATTAAATAATTTTGAGTAAATGAAAGAGGTGGCAGCAGTTCTACAAAACAATAAGGCGAATTCATTAATTTTTCTTTAACATAGCGGGTAGGCAAAAATTTTGCCAGTTCTAAGTATTACAAAAGTAATAAATGATTACCTGTTTGAATTCGACTTGATTTGCACATAATCTGAACAGTCTAAAAATATGTTTTCCTCTTCACGTATTTAACGGTATTTAATTTTATTCATAAAACAAAAACGTGAAATAAATTAGTGTAATGTGAACAAAAAATCTCTGTATTTAGTTGAAAAAATCGAAGGAAAACACATTCAAATATTTCATGTCAAATGTTTGCGTAATCTGAACTTAGATTAAATTTTTTTATTAGAAAATAGCTTGTATCAAGTGTAAATTTGTCTTAAATATTTGGCAAAAGCATATTTTTAATTTAACCATACATACAATTTTATTATTTTATTTTGATGTATCATGTTTATTTAAAAACAATTCTATAATTAATATTTTACTTAATCTATAAAGAAAACATATGTTCCAATTTTTTATTAATTGTCTACCTATGCATATTGTTAAGTTAAAATGAAATAAAAGCAACAAGTTAAAATTAATACCTACATAATAAACGTTATCAATTTCCAGTTAATTGAATTTGTTATTATCAAATTGTATTTAATCTTATAAATATGAAATAAAATAAAAAACAATAATAAAATGTGTTTTAAAGTAATGAAATAAAAACTATTTACATTTAATTTTTTTTCAAATGCTGTTAACAATTAAGTAGAACGTAGTGTTTGTGAGTGTTTGTTTATTAATATCTAGTATATAGAGGTGTGATGAGGGTTTTTCTAAGCAAACGTTAAACATGTGCCCGGGTAGCTCAGTCGGTAGAGCATTGGACTTTTAATCCAAGGGTCCAGGGTTCAAGTCCCTGCTCGGGCGAGACAATTTTTTTTATATTTTATTTTTAATTAACTATTTACTAAAGTATATTAAGAGATTTATTTGCCATTGTTAGAATAGTTTTATTGAAACAATTTTTGATAATTCGATTGAAATTGAATACATACATATGTTTGTATATTGGACTAATACTAATAGTGTACGAATCAACACAAAATTATAATTTTCTCTATGACCATAATTACTTTTAATCTTTAGTATTATTGTCTATATGTAGCAATATCTACATACATATCTGGTCAAACAAATGTAGCCAAAAACCACCAAACAAATCCCACTACTACTTAAACACACAGACAGGAAAAAACACATAAATACTAAATTCATTAAATTTGTGTCTCATTATAATAACAGTCCAGCAGGAAAAATTAATAATTCAGAGCCCCTCTAAAACTATTTATTTTGCCGCCTCAAGGCTTTTTTCCTTTTTACATACATACATATTGTGTCATTTGAGGCAAAGTCTTGCCTACTCCCTGCAAAAAGAAGCAAGTAGAGAAAGACTTGTTCTAAAATAAAAATAAAGGTCTTTAAAAGTACTACGCAAATACCTCGTTTAGATAAGCGGTGCATTGAAAGGCTTAAACCAATAAAACCGCGTCCAAGAATCTGATAACCGAAGACTGAAGCTTTAGAATTGGATTTGTGTTAGTATTAACGGCTCACTGGATATTGGGAAAACATGAACGTCTTCCCCCTTCAATAACCATATTCGCAGTAATAAGGTTAATAAAAAGTGGAAACAGTTTTCAATCTTCTCTAAGAATGATCTGCAATAGCTGTAAGGGTTCACAGATTTCTTGACAAAACCGGGTCATCTAGACCCTACTTGACAGTTTGCACAAAAATATATAGAAAATATATTTCTACGTAGCCGCGTTACTTTTTGACAACCCTGTAGTTTATTTTATTTACAAAATTAACAAAGAACAGTATTATTTACACAATGAATGTTCAATCAGAAAACTGGGCGTGCCAGGATCCTTGGATAATACCTACCTAGATGCGTTTGTGGTATTTTCCAATTATCCACAGTGACGTTCTCAAGATTATTTTTATTCCCCTTTCTGTTCTCCCTTTTGAAAGTATTGAAACTGCGACGGTAGTCATCCCTGTTTGGCAAATCGTTTTCCCTTTTTTTTTATTTTATTTATTTTTTATTTGTAACTTCTACAACAAAACTTTCGTCTTAAAAAGTAGAAATCTTATGATGTTATTATTTACAGTGAAACATGGATACATTTAATACAAGAAACTTTTAAACAAAGAAACATTAAATTAAATAAAAAAAAAAATACATAAAAATACATCAAAAAATAAAAAACATAAATTGTTAGTTAAGTATGTGAATTTTCTTTTTAAAGTAATTTAAATTTTGTTTTAAAGTAATATAAATTTTTTGGTATGTTAATAAAAATTAAAAATAAAAATTTGTTATGAAAAGTATTCGAATAATTTTCTCTTAAATTGTAATGCGTTGCTGATAACTTTTAGTGATGGAGGAACATTGTTCCAAAGACGTATAGCGTTAATGAAGAATTGCCACTCTGATATTAATGTATGGTGTCTAAATTGAATCAGATTTTTGTTTCTTTCGAGTGTACTAAATCTAAGTCGATTAAACAGATGGTATGGCTCACGAGTTGTAATAATTCTGTCAAGAAATGTTATGACTCGTATTTTCAGCAAGTTCTCAATAATCACCCCATATATTTTCTTAGAGTAAGCCGTAATACTCTGGTAGTTACAATTTGCGTCAGTTTTTCGGAGTCCAAAAACGTACCTTTTCGCCTTTTTGAAAAGTGTTCTACATTCATTTCTTAACTGATTAAGCCTACGACACCACCACAGCCGCTGGAGTTCCTAGTATCATGCCGTTCCCTACATGACGCATAGTAAGCACTTTTCAATGTTTCTGATCCTATTGAAAAACGTTGGTCTATTATCCTTATAGCAAATGCTAAGATTAGTAGATAAAAGGTATTGCAATAGACACTAATCTCGACTGTTTATATCTATGCTCCCCAATAAAGTATGGGCATTAGCATCACATCCTAGGACGAGATCGTTCTCCCTGGTACTGCAACAATTTACGAGTGCTCTTACTGCACTTGGGGGGGTCTTCTTCATAGTAGATAGGCAGATGAGATTATGAGTGTTGGAAGCCCTTGTCGCTCTGCTACCGTTAAATCACAGGTAGTAATTGGATATAAAAAATAGTTTGATGTCTTTTCTGACCAAAATGCAGCTTCTTGTTTTACCTTTCTTATTTATATAGTTTCGTGACCGGATGCCTCGAACTTTACGGGCTGCAATCCTCCTCCATAAAACGCAGCAAATCATCCGTCGCTGCTTCGGAGTGATACAGATTAATCTGTAACACTTTCAGGCTGCTTGGGATCATTTCTTTTTCTCGGCGGGGA
Organism: Protophormia terraenovae; assembly: GCA_951394005.1. Classification (NCBI taxonomy): domain Eukaryota; kingdom Metazoa; phylum Arthropoda; class Insecta; order Diptera; family Calliphoridae; genus Protophormia; species Protophormia terraenovae. Next base: position 106,028,593 of record OX596077.1, read on the forward strand.
GAATTAACCGAATCTGATTCAGTCCATATTTAATGACGCCTTGTCAGAGACGTAAGAGTCGGAGGGACTCCGGACCGATTATGATCCAGAGATCTTTACCTTCTCCTTCATCTCTCGATCGTCCATTCCTCCGTATCAAGCCCCTTATTCTGACGTTTGATGAAAATAAATATGGCTTCATCCTCCAAGATAGAAGGAGGAACCCATACTCTAACCGTCGTCCGAAAAGGCACTTGATTCAGGGGAACAATCTTAACAATCCTTGCTTTGGGCCAGAGTTTGCCAACTTTACGGATGCAGTTTTTAAGAAATCTAACGCTTTCTCGTTGCCGCATCCTATGATTTTTACACCCTTTAACCATTTTTCGCCATCGAACGCATTGCGCCCGAGCTTGTCAACTAGCGCCCGCCAGATTTTTTCCTCTAATAGCAGCCATCTGTCCGTAGCCACTTGTAGCTCAGGTGCTGATGTCAAGCTTTTTGATGGTTTCAACCGCTTGCCCTCAGGCACCTGCGTCTCACCTGATCATTGTCACTTTGTACAAGGTCTGCTAGCATTACCTATGGTAGCGTCTGCTGGGCCTCGAGTAGAGGTTGGTACAGACCGCACTTTGGGTTTAGTGTTAGCAGACTTTGTCATGTCACATCGATCATCGCCTCTATTTGAACCTGATGCGGCTTCCTTGGAAGTGGAAGATCGCGGATCAAGTATATCCTAGCTAATGATCGTGCTCGGTCCACAGGTTTAGCTGTGGTCACCTTCTAACTCTGGTATTACACGGTCTCTCCCTGGGTCGGCCTGACCTTCACAACAACAGTATTAAGCATACCTTCATACTTCTGTGGTAGATATGTCAAGGTCACGGAATCGCAAGCGTCCAACGACTAGACGTACGGCAAAGAGCGCTTGTAGCCTGCCAACCTTTTAAATTCGTCTTGTTGTTTGTCAATTTGCCCTGTGTCACCCTTAACGGCTTCGTGATTCTCCGATTTTTGTCCGATTTTTGTCAGTCCCGTAGAGGTTTAGCCCCTTGAGAAAATCGAGGTGGTCGGTAGATTCTACATCGTTGTTCGTACTGTACAAACTGTCCTGTCTAGTCAAGAACCCATTCTTTTTGTCTACTTCAGACGCAGAAGGACCTGTCCGACCCGGGGTATTCGTCCGTTCAGTCGTCAGTCGTCACTAAAATGTACGAAAAAAAAACAGAGAAAAGATTTTTCAGAAACAGATTTAAAAAAAAATTGTTTTGTAGAAAATCAATTTTTTTTTTCAAAAATCTTTTCGCTTTTGTTGTTTGTTGAATTTCATAAATTTTAGCAAAAATATCTTTCAGAAAATAAGCGTTTTAGAAAGAAAATACTTGCAGGTATTAATGAAATTAGCATGAGAGAGGCGTACTACTTTGACACCACAAAGTTACTCTTCTTTTTTTCTTGTTCATTTTCAAATATTTATACATCCTCTTAAAGCCCTCCATAAGGTTAATAAAACACAGTTATTTGCATTTTAAATTTCAACTATCTCAATTTTGCAAAATCTTGATATTAGGCTCTATGTTCAAACATCCCAAAGTCTAGTTCTGCAAAACGAATCCAGTTTCGAAAAGCCGTTCAGCAGTCTAGAAATTTTAAATTTATTTCCAAAATATCTTAGTTAAACCAACATTCGCTACAATTTTATATTTAAAATCGGTTACTTTTAAGTACGCAAGTAATTTTTTTTTTATTTTAACTACCTACTTTTCCTCTCTTTAGCTTATTTACAACTATAAATTAAATAATGAAAAATATAAATTATATGACAGTTAGTAATATCAGATGTTAGTTTTAACAATTATGACCATAATTAAATTTGAATTTACTGAAATAAATTGGCCTAAAAAAACTCAATTATATAAAAATTGTCTATTCTAAATAAAATTTCAAATTTTCAACTTTCAACTGCTACAATATTTAAAATGTGTTAGTTAGTTGGTTGCTACATATTAGGGCAAATAAATATAAATGTTGAAAATATTATACTTGTGTCTCAATATGTGACAGATGCATATTAAAATACTTATTTGTATATATATACATATGTATATTTGCATGTGCATAGTATGTGAGTGTATGACTCTGGTAAATATAATAAATTAATAAATTGATAGAACACAACATATTGAACTCAATATTATAAATAATTATTATTATTATTCTAGCAGTGGAAGGTTGCATATGAACATTTTACTGAATGAATGATTGAATGGGATTGGCACATTAAAATTCAATTCAATATTCATACAAACACTTTAATACCTATATATGTGTATATATGTGCAAATACATATACACATTTTCATTTACTATATACTCAAACAAGTTCATATACATATATACATATGTATATGTACATTTAAAAGTGCAAATTTAATTCCCAAAACTCCCAAAAGCATAAAGTAAATTATTTCAATTAAATATTTTCTCTACAACTACACATTTTCAAATAAATACATATAAATGAGATTGCATATACATATGCATATGTATAAGTATAAATATGACTATATTTATTTAAATGTATGTATATGTTTGTCGGTCACTCTGTCTGTTTGTCTGCCTGTAAGTAATGGTAGTATAATCACAACTCTATCATTGAAATTTGTTTTGCGTGTGTGGATTGTGTTTGTGTGTGTATGTGTGTGTATATTAACAATTGTCCTTTAATAAGTATAACAAAATATGAAATTGTCCATCTTTACCCAAACCAAATGCAACCAAAGACAAAAAAAAGAAAAACAATCAAACTCAAATAAAATTCATCTGATATTGTACTTTAACCAAAAGCACTATGGGTCAGGAACAATGAAGACAAGAGAAGATACTATTTTTATAATTTTTAATAAACTAGAAAATATAACATATAATCGAATAATATATTCGATTAAGGAATTTTTCTAAATTAATTAAATAAAATGTTAAAGTAAATGAAAAATATTTCATTGCTCAAGTGTTCGAGCATTCAAGAATTATTTTAGAAAATATATTCGAATAATTGAATAAAATATTCTAGTAATCGATTAAAATATTAGAAAATTTTAATAAAATATTCGAGTAATCAAATTAAATATTCAAGTTATCAAATAAAATATTCGAATAACTGAATAAAATATTCAAATAAATGAAAAACATTTTATTAATCGATTAATTATTTGAGCATTCAAGAAATATAATGGAGTAATTGAATAAAAAATTAGAACAATATAATAAAATATTCAAATAATTGCGTTAAATATTCGAAATATTCGTTAATTCGAATAAATATTCGTTCGAATCGAAAAATGACAAATAATTGAAATAACCGAATAAAATAATCGAGTAGTCAAATATAATATTCGAGTAAAATAAACCATTTTGATCCAACTATACGATAATTTAATTATATATTCGATTAATCGAAAATAATCCAATAATTGAATAAAATTTATTCTTAAATCATTTAAATAACAAAAAACTATTTGAGAATTCTAACAAAAATATTAGAGCATACGATTTTTATACTCGAATAACAGATTACAATATTCGAATAATCAAATAAAATAATCGAATAATGAATTTTTATAAATTAATTGTTTAATACAAGTAAACGAAAAATATTTTATTGATCGATTAAGTATTCGACCATTCAAGGACTATTATCGAATAATATATAAAAATTTTATATTCCAGTAATCGAATAAAATATTCGAATAATGGAATAAAATATTCAAAATAAAAAAAAATTCACCTAATTGAATAAAATATTCTAATAAAATATAGATCAATTAAATGTTCGAGTATTCGAGAAATACAATGGAGTAATCGAATAAAATATTCGGATACATGATAAAATATTTGGGTGCTAATAAAATATTCGAACAATCGAGTAAAATATTAAAATTACCTGAATAAATGTTTCAAAAAATTTTTAAAAATTTATCATATTCGAACAATCGAATAAAACATTCGGATAAACAAATATAATGTTCGAGTATTAAAAAAAATTATATCAAACTATTCGGTACTTAACAATATATTCGAATAAAATATTCGAATAATAGTTTAAAACGTCTTTGCTCGAAAAACTATTTGGGTATTCCAATAAAAATATTCAATTATACGAATAATAGTTCGAATGAAATACTCGAGTAATGAAATATTTTAAATTAATTGAATAAAACGTTCACGCAAACGAGTTCAATATTCAGATAATCGAATAAAATATTTGAGTAATTGTTTATAAGGATATTTTATAAGATTATTTGGATTTCTTATTCGATTATATGATCGAATAAAATATATATAAAAAAAATATATTCGAATAATCAAAAAAATATTACTGTAATCAAAAATTTGTATATCCAAATATTCGATTAATCGATTAGTCGAATAATTAAATTTGTTTGATAAAATATTCGAGTAATTGAAGAAAAGTATTCAAATAATTCATAAAATATATAAATATTAAAAAAAAATATCTAGATTCAATAATCGAATAAAATATTCGAATAATCACATAAAATATTGAAATAATCGAATAAAATATTCAAATAATCGAATAAAATATCAAAATAAACGAGTAAAAAAATATTCGAATAATCGAGAAAAATATTTGAGTTATCGAAACAATTTTATATCAAAATGTTTGATCAATAATAGAAAAAACAAATAAAATATTCGAGATAAAAAAACTCGAGTTGTGAAATTAATAATCGAATTATTAATTTGAATATTATAATCGAATAAAATATTCGAATAGCTAAATAACAAAATTATGTAAATAAAATATTTGAATAAACCAATAAAATATTCAAATATGAAATGAAATATTCGAATAAAGAAATTAAATATTCGGATAAACGAATAAAATATTCGGATAATCGAAAAAAATTGAATAACCCAATAAAGTATTCGAATAATCGAATAACATATCCCAATAAATAAATAACCGAAAAAAACTGAATAATCAAAAAAAATACTCGCGTATTCGAAAAATTCTTTCTATTGGTATTCGAATAACCCAAAAATGAAAATAATCGAAAATAATTCGAATTTTCGTTATACTCGCGTAATCAAAAATCGAATTTTCGTTATGAATTATTTGAATAAAATATACAAATAATCCAAAAAATATACAAATAATCGAATATAATATCCGAAATAACGAGTAAAATATTCAGACAATCAATAAAATATTCATATAATCGAATAAAATATTCGAATGGCAGTATAAAATATTCAAAAAATCTATTAAAATATTTGAATGATCGAATAAAATACAGAATAATTAAATAAAATATTTGAATAATCAAAAAAAGTATTTAAAATGCTAGTATTCGAGACATATAATGAAATGAAATATTTGAATCATTGCATAAAATATCCGAATAATCGAATAAAATATTCGAATAATCTAAAAAAATATTAAAAATTCCAATATTCAAAAAATATAATAAGCAATCTAAAAAAAATATACAGATAATCTAATAAAATATTCGAATAATCGAAAAAAAAGTATTCAAATAAACAATTAAAATATTTGAATGATCGAATAAAATACCGAATAATCAAATAAAATGTTCGAATAAAATAATCAAATAATCGAAAAAAGTATTTAAAATCCCAATATTCGCGAAATATAATCAATTTAAATATTTGAATGATCGAAAAATATATCCGAATAATCGATTAAAATATTCGAATAATTAAAAAAAGTATTAAAAATTACAGTATTCAAAAAATATAATGAAGAAATGTAAAAAAAAATATTCAGCTAATCTAATAAAATATTCAAAGAATTAAAATATATGAATAACCGAATAAAATACCGAATAATCAAATAAAATATTCGAACAATCGAAAAAATTATTTAAAATTCGAGTATTCGAGAAATATTATGAAGTAAAATATTTAATGATCGAATAAAGTATCCGAATAATCGAATAAAATATTCGAATAATTTAAAAATGTATTAAAAATTCCAGTATTCGAAATATATAATGAAGAAATCTAAAAAATATTTTGAAAATCTAATAAAATATTCGAATAATTGAATAAAATATGCAAGCAATTAAAATATTTGAATGATTGAATAAAATACCGAGTAATCAAATAAAATATTCGAATAAAATAATCAAATAATCGAAAAAAGTATTTAAAATTCCAGTATTCGTGAAATATAATAAATTTAAATATTTGAATGATCTAATAATATATCCGAATTATCGAATAAAATATTCGAATAATCAAAAAAAGTATTAAAAATTCCAGTATTAAAAAAATATAATGAAAAAATGAAAAAAATATTCTGATAATCTAATAAAATATTGGAATAAAATATTCAAACAATTAAAATATTTGAATGATCGAATAAAATACCGAATAATCAAATAAAATATTCGTGTAATTGAAAAATTCGTATGCTTCGTTTTTATCGAATAAAATATTTGAGCAATTAAATAAAATGCTGAAGTAGTCGATTTAATAAACGAATAATCGTATTAGTATTCAAATAAAATATTCGAATAAACAAAAAATGAAAATAATCGAAAATAATTTGAATTTTTGTAATGAGTCCCATACCCATAAGTTGAAAAAAATATTCGAATGATCCATAAAATATACATATAATCGAATAAACGAGTAAAATATTCAAATAATGTAATAAAATAATCGAATGATCTAATGCAATAATCGAATAAAATATTCAAATTATTAAAATATTTGAATAATGGAATAAAATACCGAATAATCAAAGAAAATATTTGAATAATCAAAAAAAGTTTTTAAAATTTGAGTTTTCGAGAAATATAATGAAGTAAAATATTTGAATGATCTAGTAAAATATCCGAATAATCAAATAAAATATTCGAATAATCGAAAAAAATATTAAAAATTTCAGTATTCAAATAATATAATGAAGTAATCGAAAAAAATATACAGATAAACTAATAAAATATTCGAATAATCGAATAAAATATGCGAATAATCGAATAAAATATTCGAGTAATCGAACCGATTTGTAAATCAAAATATTCGAATAATCAAATATAGTATCATATTAATTTCATACAATTTTACATTTACCTAAGAAAATCATTCGGTTAAAACATTCGGTTTTCGAAATTAAAAAGTGCCAGCAAAAATTTTTTTTATTATATATATTCAACAACCCATTGTGCATTCCAAATCGTTTGTTCCTCCCAACCATTCATTCAGCTTCATTCATTTACTCATTTATTCATTTGTTTACATTTTTGTCCAGCAACAGTCACATAAAAAGTATTTCAATCTGTTTGTATTTAAATTTTTATGCGTAAATATTATGTTGAATGAGCGTGTGTAAGTAAGCAAGCTAACAAGTGTGTGAGTGTATGTCTCTATGCATTTTTAAAATGCAACAGAATCCTTTTTTGTTTGGTAACTTGTTGTTACTGCTGTTTTACTTATGTGTGGCCCCAAAATAAAAACAAAAAAGGATGAGTCTAGAGTGAAAGTGGCATTATATGTCTACCGTATATGTAAGGGTATAAGGATACATCTTTAATTCGGTTTATAAAATTTCTCTTCATGTATGCCTACTATTAAGCTTTTAAATATTTTGTAGATTTTTTTGTTTGATGTCTTTACCCAAAGGGATTCAATAAATACAATTTAAAGTGTTTATATAATTAAAAAATATTTTTAAGAAAAGTGAAATTTTATTGGATAAAATAATTAGTATGATAACAATTCAATGCAAATCATCTCTCAGTTTAAGAGAAATTTAAATATAATTGCTTTATTTTCTATTTAATATTTCGAATATTTTTTTTAATAAAATCAAAATATAAAAATGCTTAACATATATTTAGTAAACAATGCATAAATTAATAATGATCAAATGTCAAATTAAATAAATTGTTTATTTTCAATTTCTAATACTTTATTTTATTTTTTATTTTTTTATCTGTTATCCTGTTTATAAAATTCCCTTTAAATCTAGAAATATGTATATAAAAGTATGTATATAGATAATAAATTTATTGCATAAATTTAATAAATACTTACTATTCAAATACTTATTGATTTCAGTTTATATTTCACATCAAACACAAATACATACAATATTCAAATTCTCTCCAATGCTAGTTGGTGATTATTGAATATTTCGAAAAAATTTGCATTACAAATTTTCTTCTCGTTTTTATTTTGCAAATTGTATCTTTAAGATACATACATACAATATAAACACACACACATACAGAAAGTATAACAAGCATGACCTGATGTTAGTAGAATATAAGAATTTTCTACAATTTTATTTATAGAATTTTATTTAAATTTTAATTTAAAATACAATTTTATAGATATTTCTGTCAAACTAACACAATAACGAGTAAATTGTGTAGAGTGTTAGAAATAACACAAACATATACATATAAATATGTACTTAAAAAAGAGAATAGAAATTAATTAAGAAGTGTCAAAATAGCTTAGAAATATTTTCAAATCAATTTTTGACTTTTAACAAAATCACACACACATGCATATGTATTTAAAACAAATTTACATTTTGCAAGTGTAATAAAAAAAAACATACGTAGAAGAAATTTACGAGGGCGGATCAATAAGTCCGTGACTTTTTGAATGAAACACAGTGTTTTTTGCAAAACAAAAATTTATTTTTCAACATAATCTCCTTTTAACTCAATACACTTAGTCCAACGTTTCTCCAGTTTTTGTATCCCTTCCAAAAAATAGGATTTTTCGAGGTCCTTAAAATAGGCATTTGTTTGGTCAATAATTTCATCGTTGGAGCTGAATCTCTTTCCACCGAGCCATTTCTTTAGGTTTGGAAATAGGAAGTAGTCACTAGGGACTAAATCCGGAGAATATTGCGGATGAGGTACCAATTCGAGTTTTGCCATTGAAACTGCACACGTGTGCACCATATGGTGCTGTTTTCTTTTTTAATCCTCATTAAATCGGTCTAATAAGTTGGCATAATATTCGCCATTTATTGTTTTTCCCTTTTGAAGGTAATCGATGTGGATTATCCCGCTTGCATCCCCAAAACACTTTTGCCATCATCTTATTGGCCAACAAATGGTTTTCACTCGGAGAAACCCATTGTTTAGACTGCTGCTTGGTATCCGGAGTACAGTAATGGATCCATGTTTCATCCACAGTTACAAAACGCCACAAAAACTCATTCGAATTGCGGTTAAACAACTCCAAACAATCCTTTGAAGTTGTCACACGTTTACGTTTATCATCAATTTAGAGCAAACGCGGCACCCATCTTGCAGACAACTTTCTTAAACCCAGCTGATCATTTAAAATCTAAACAACACTGAAATGCCTATGGCATCAACAATCTCACGCACTTTTACTCTTCGGTCGGCCAACCCCATAACGTGGATTTTTTCGAAATTTTCTGGTGTACTGACCTCAATTGGCCGTCCAGAACGTACAGCGTCATTTGTACTTGTGCGACCACAACGAAAGTCAGTAAACTACTTTTATACCATTGAAATCGATGGTGCAGAGTCCCCATAGTATTTATCGAGCTTTTTCTTGGTTTGATTGACGGTTTTTTTTTTCGCAAAAAATAATGTTTAATGAGCACTCGAAATTCACTTTTTTCCATTTTTAGAAAAATACACGAGGTTGTATGTTTTGAACAGCTGTTAAACGCAAAGTAAATGACGACACTTGCTCAAAATTTGACAGGTGGTACTTGACTTGAAGTTCGAAAAGTCACGGAAATATTGATCCGCCCTCGTATTTGTCTTAAAGTTGTAGGGGTATTTGTTTAGGATAGGGAAATTTCGGTAATTTTTTTGTGCTAAATGAAGTCAGAAATGTTAAAATGTACTAATTTTGTAAAGATATTTTCCTTAAAAAATATTCAGAGAAAAACTGTTTCTGCAGCACGAATTTCTTTCTCACTCTCATGGCGAGCCTATAAATCACTTTTTTGAATTGACTCTAATTCGCGAAGCTCGAATAACTAATTATAATTGATGGAAGGAACTGCTGATGTCACACTCATAAATAACAGGTCTAAGATATCAGTTGATAGGTGGAGGATCTCCGATAACAGATCTTTTTCAGACGATAATTAGATTCTCTTATATATTAGATTTCAGGACTTAACAGTAACGCCACATTTCCGAAACCCAAAAGGAACCGATTTATTCAAGTTAAATAGAATTTTGAAACACAAATTAAAGAAAATAAAGATTCTAAAAGTACCACATTTTTCATACATATTTTCTTTAAATATTATAATTTTTATTTAGCTTTTTTTGCTTGGAAATTACTAAATAAAATATTCCGTATGTAAAATGGCGAAGGAATCAATTAAGACCCCACAAAGTATATATTTTCTGGGTCCTGGTTAGATTCTGAGTCGATCTAGCTATGTCCGTTTAGTCCGTCTATTGAAAGCAGGATAGGGCTCGAACGAGACAACGTAGGGGGAGGGAATTTGGCACAAATATTTATCTTATATAAGGTTTATTTGGTATTGAAAAGCAAAGTTATTGGCTAAAAACTAGAAACACATGGTGTCCATTTCATACTTTTCTGCTGATATCTCTTAAACAAAAGCATATACGACAACGAAATTTTGTATAAATAGTTTGAGGATATAAACTTGGAAGCCTAAAATGGGCGTAATCCGCCCACTTTACCGCCCACCTCCCATATATGGTGAAACTTCAACGAAATTGTGTTCAAATAGTTCAAGGACCAATGTAAACTCGGAAACAAAAAATTGGCGTGGTCAGCCTACTTTACCGCCCACCTTCCATATACAGTAGACGCTCACAAATTAGAGCTTTCAGTAATCTAACGTCCAGAAATTTGAATCAGTGTATGCAATACATTAAACGCTCTGAAATTCGAATTTAAAATTCAAATTTCCGCAATATTAAATGCTTTTTCCAACACATATCAGGAGGCAAGCAATAAATCTTTGCACAGCGCTGAATATCCTAAAATGGAAAGTCGTCTGTATGAGTGGTTTTTAAATCAACGAGAAAAAAAGTGCACACTGACTGGGCAGAAAGCTAAACAAATATTTAAAGAGGAATATCCCGAGTGCAAGTGATGGATGGTTTACCAAATTTAAGAAACGTCACGGTATCCGTTTTTTAAAAATTTGTGGCGAGATTCTTTCCAGTGATGTTGCTTCAGTCATTCCTTTTATTCATCGATATCGTGCAAAGGTCGCTGAGATGGGGTTAATGGAATCACAAATATATAATGTCGATGAAACCGGATTATTTTTTCGTTGCCTACCAGACAGAACATATGTCTCTGCTTTTGAAAAAAACGCCCCTGGATATAAAATTCAAAAATACAGAATTTCAGTCCTACTTGGTGCAAACTCTGATGGATCACATAAATTAGTTCCATTGGTAATTGGAAAAGCATCTGCATTACAACTTTTCAAAAAATGCTTGGATGACTTCTCGGACTTTTCACGAATGGTTTCACCGAATATTTATTAAAGAGGTAAGAACAAATATTGATTTCAGGTTCAGTAATTTTACAGGTGATCCGCTTTTCCCAGGCAAATAATTTGCCACCGAAAGCCATTTTACTTATAGATAATTGCTCCGCTCATGCACCCATTGAGAAACTTAAAAGTGACGATGGAAATATAGTTGCATTATTCTTTCCACCAAATGTAACAGCAGCTTTACAACCAATGGATCAAAACCCTATTAAGTTAGCAAAGCTCAATTACAGAAGTATGTTTCTTTCTCAATTAATTGCTGAAGGTGGTGAACTGAAGAATCATTTAAAATCCCATTCAATCCGCAATGCAATATTATTACTGAAACAAGCTTGGGATGAGGTACCACAAAGTGTTATGAAGAAATCTTGGTCAAAGTTTTGCAATTAGGACTCTAACCAATACGACGGCGACGATGACGTGCCAATAGCGCAATATAGATCAGGACTGCAACGAAGTTATTCAGAGAACTCAAGCTCTTTTAGAAGAAATAGCTCCAAACGATTGCATTGGTATAGAAGACATCGACAGATGGAATGAAGATGTGTTTGATGACGGATCTGTATATGATCTCAGTAGCGATGGCGAGTCTTCAGATAGCAGCGAAGACGATGTTGTTGAAGTCTCCTAGTTGTCTCTAATACTACAGCCATTGAAAGTATAAATAATATAATGAAATGGTAAATAACAGTGAATTGTTTTCCACTAAGCACATAAGCAATCTTTTGGCTCTCCGTATTGATATTTCGGATTCGATGAAACCAAAAATACAAACAAATATAACTGATTATATGTCAAAAAAAGATTAGTTGTAAATTTGGCCATTGTGCAGTCTATCCCTCCAATAACTTTTAACTTTATTATTTAATATTTTTTTTTTAAATACATATGTAAATTATTTTGGTTTTTTGGACTGAATTGTTACGTTTTGTTTTCTTATTTTATCAAATAAAATTGAATTAAAAAGAATAAAAAAGTGTTTTATTTTAGTTTTTGGAAGTAAATTTACTCAATTTTTTATTTTTTATTCGAAAAAAATAAACGTCCAGTCAACTTCGCGCCGCCGTAGTTTTCACCGGTTCAAAATCAGCCGCCCAAATTTTTAAATTTTTATTGAAATTTAACAAGAAATATATCTGTTATTGTAATTTTACTTACATATGAAAAATTTATTAAAATTAAAGATAATAGAAGTAAATAAATAATTATCAAATGATGAAATCCTCACTTCTATTTCAACTACTCCAAGTTTTTTTTTAAATGGGGAGCATCCGGGCGGCACAATGTAATATTTACTAAATTCCAGCCGGAAATTTTGCCATCTTCGAATTCGTTAAATTTACGCCGCCGAATTTTTGGAGAAACCGGTTTTCGAATAGTTGGTATTTTAAAAAAAAACGGGTTGCACTTTTTTAAATTCAGAAAAAACCGGTTAACCTGCTCCGGCAGGATTTGTAGAAGTAAGCAGAATTTTAATATTCCACCACCTCTGGAAGATTCAGAAAGCTCTGGAAAGAAATAAAATGCTTAGAAAAAGACACATAATCCGATTATCTCCGCTCTCTGAATAAAATTTTCTGAATGTGGAAGCTTTAGAAAGCTCTGGAAAGAGAAATAAATGCTTAACAAATTATAAACAGAAGATATTAGTTTTTTTTTTTTTTTTTTATTTATCCCAAATTTTATTTCTATAGACATTTAATTTTTAGCACATTTTTTTACTATTATTATTATTATTATTTTGGTAAATTTCTTATTTACATGACAATTTCGCAGTGCTGTCAGATTGGGGATTTATTTTTTGGTTTGGGTATTAGGGGATTTGTTGGGATTATTTTTTTAATGGTTGGGCATTTTTTGAAGATTTTTCGGTGTTTTTATTTTTTTTTTTTTTTTTTTTTTTTTTTAAAACTAATTTTTCCGCTAGATATGAATTTTTTGATAAGATAAACCTATATTGCAACAACAGTTCACTGCCGACAATAAAAAAATAACTGTAATACTTAATTGGTACTATAAAGTCCAAAATATAAATGAATAAAAAACTTCTCTAGTCAGTCAATTATTAAACTTACAAATGCCACTCACATACATACTCATCATGCCCATTTCTCTTGCATAAGCATTTAATACAAGGGTGAATTTATTTATTATTACAAAAATAGCTCAGAACACTACACATTCACAATAAAAACTCACCACTGCAAAAATAACAAAGCAAGAAATATTATTGTAAAATCACACACTTACCTCATAAAAATAAAACTTATTTTAATTGTCGCATATTATGTAGGGGATGTAGCTCAGTGGTAGAGCGTTCGCTTTGCATGTGAAAGGCCCCGGGTTCGATCCCCGGCATCTCCAAGTAATTTTTTTTAGTATTTTTTTTTTTTATTTATTATTTTTAGATTTTTTTTTTTTTTGCAAAAATATTTTCTTGTAACAATTTAAATTCAATTAATTATAAAAATCAATTATATGGAAAAAATAATATAATATGTCAACAAAAATATATTTTTAAAATTACCTTGAATATCAAAACATTATTTGCCGGCAGGACATCAACAAGCAGAGTGGCGCAGTGGAAGCGTGCTGGGCCCATAACCCAGAGGTCCGAGGATCGAAACCTTGCTCTGCTAGAAAATAACCCGGAAAGTTGTTCAATTTTTTTTATTTATTTTTAGAAAAAAAAAAGTATGAAAAATTTAAAAAGAGAAATTAAATAATTATATATGGTTCGAAAATTTGTTGTTGGTAAACCAATTTGTAATATGTGACCTAGAATGTGAAGCTGTAATTGTTTTCATATTTAAATGCCAGTTATTTTTTTTTTTTTTTTAATAATTAAAGATAAAATTATAAAAGTTTTTGCTGGGTAACTTGATTATTTATTTTAATTGTTAATTTGCACGACTCTCTCCGCAATCTGATTGTTATGTGTATGCATTTCTGTTATTGATTTACTTTTATCTTACATTACCTTAACCATATTTCTAGATCGGATACATGATGTTGCGGGAGTTTAAAGGATTCTTGAGGGTTTTCATGAACGCCTAAAATAGCTGTATCATCTGCAAATGTTGGTATATGGGTTTGACTATTTGTTGGCTTATCAGAGGTACATAAATATTAAGTACAAAAAAGGACCAAATATACTTCCCCGGAATAAGGCTGCTGTTGTAAAATTAAAATATTTTTAAGTAATATGATATGTTGGTATAATATATTGATGCTATCTAAGACCGTAGTTCTTCGTAAATAATAGCGTTAATACACTTAGTTCGCAAATAAAATAAACCGCTTAGCCTTCCTCAGTCCAGATATATTCTACAATAGTTGAACAAATTATCCTTTAACCCAAGAGTTAATATTTTCTGTGACTATCCTACAGGGATGTCAAACATGATTCGTGCTCTATATAATTTAGGCAATTTGTCGGATTTTCCTACAGATTTTGGTGTAAAGACAACTTTTACCTCGCGCCAAATTTCAGGTACTTTGCAAGCCAAAAGTCTAGATCTCAAGATCCTGGATAATTGGAATACAATATTATAATATTCCTGTTGGAGAAAGTATGGAAGAACTCAATGAGGCCCAGCTGATTTATAAGGTTAAATTTCGATATTACCCAACTTACCCTTTATTGAAAATCAGTATACCTTATGTTGGATTGATGTCATCAATTCAACCACTTATTATTATTTTTTTCCTAACACTGCTTTCATAGTCTTTTATATTTTTTATTAACCGGCTACTCCCACGTCTGCTTTGTTCACTGTCCAACACCAAAGATAAATTTGCTCTGACTTATATATATTTATTAAAATTAATATTAGTTTTCCTGCAGTTGGTTCGAACCGATAGCGGTTGTTGCACTGAAATTTGCTTTTCTGTTGTCTTGATGTTCGCTGCTGTAACAGTTTCGTGATTTGTGTGCGAGTTTTTGTTTATGTGTTTAAATCTCTCCTCTGCTTCTCTGCTCTCTATTACTCTTACACTCCTGTGTATTTCTCACCTCTGCTTCTTCACTCTACTCCTCCCTTTTCTCGCTGCCACCTCCATGATTCGTCAGTTTTGCTACTCGCCTGCTCAACTGTGACATTGTAGGTATTGACGTTTTCACTTCGGCTTTTCATCTTGCTGCTTTCTTGCTGTGTTTCTTTTCTTTTCTCTTCTTAACCCCTAACCCACATCCTGCCCCTGACCTGAATGACTTTCCTCCCGTGTACACCATCGACCTCCGGAACATCTGAAATGAAAAGAATTTATACAGGCGAATGTAATTCGCCCTCAATATAGATGGATGTAATCCATCTCCCTACCAATAAATCGCCAATGGATCTTTTATTGTCTTATACTATTTTACATTTAAAATTATTCTTAAAATTATGTGGGCCAAAATTCCAGGAATTTTTGACCCTCACAAGATTATGTCTTTTAGTTTAAGGGATATTTGGGTCGAAGTAAATTTTACCCTAATTTTTGGCTTCGTTTTTTTAAACTTGTGGGGCCTTAATTTGGACGCTAGAATTTTTTGAAAATAATCATAAGAATCATATAAATATCTATCCAATAAAAAGTTATATTAATCTGAATTTGAAACTGTTACAATAATTTAAATTTTTGGGGTTATTTTCCCAAAAAGGTGGTAATATTCTTTCATTTCTAAAATATATTTTTTGTTCCAGACTGCAAAATTTTTGTAATGGCTTCAAAAGAACAAATGAGTGTAAAACAAAATTGGAGGGTCTCTGGGGAATGGTTTTCCTTCAAGCCCTATCCAAACTTTGTCAATTTTGAAATAGTTTTTTAATTTGTTTTATTAAACTCAAAAATGTCAAAGCCGAGATCAACAAAAAACATTATATTGACAATATACCCCCATATCATGTCTAAATTTTACTCGGAAACACCTCAGCTCTGACAATCAGAGAACCAAGCCGAGGCGAAATTGTCGGCGGCGATTGCACGGCATATTTTGGTCGGCTGCTGCGGCTTTTACAAGACAGTATCGGCGGCGGCTTATATGTAGGCTTTTTGTTTTTCCTAGAAAAACCAAATTTTTTTTGGGAGGAAAAAAATAAAAAATTGTTTAGTGAGGTAAATATATGTATAGATGGCAGCAATGTGTTTAATGTATTATAAAATACAAAAAAGTAAAGTGTGTTCTAAAAGGACATTACACCGAAAAATATGTTTTCTTGAATATATTTTGACAGAAAAAATTAAATTAAAGTCAAAAATGGGTCTGAAGTCCAAAAATACAGAAAATTAAATATAAAATAGTATTTTTATCTTTGGCGCAGCCGATTGTATTGGCGGCTTAACTTGAGCCGACTCAGCCGTTTAAGCCGATACATGCCGGCGGCGGCCACGACTTGAAAAAATGTCGGCTTGGTTCTCTGCTGACCATGCGATATTTTATTTAGATTTCTCCAACGGTTCACAAGTTACAGCTATTTATTTAAAAAAAATCGATTTGGGACCATTGTGCGTTGGACAATTTCTACAAGTGTTTGTGGTTTACATTAGAAGAATTGGACACATATGCTAAAATCCACTATTAAAACAAACACTTTTCTTTGGCCTTTTTACTTTGAGTACTTGCCGGTACCACATGAAACCTTTTTAGCTCTTGAATTTTTATTGTGTTACTCCACCAAGTGTTGTTAACATAATTGCATCAAAAGTTATTTAAAAAATCAGAAGTTAAGTTAAAACCCCTTAATTTAAATTTCTACACTATATCAAGTCTAAAGTATAAGAATATCGCAAAATTATTCGCAATATGCATTTTTTTGCGATTTAATTTTAAAATTTCAATTAATCGCTACTTTTGAGCCATTTGCAAGCATAGCGCAACGAAAATATTCCCTTTATATATTTCTACCTTGCAATTCAATTGTAATTCAGTCGTTCCTATGCTTCTATTTCTTTTCAAATAAATTCCAGCTGGAATGTGCATCAAAAGTGTTGGCAAGAAATTTTTGTGCATTAAAGAAAAAAGAAACCAATAGTAACAACGACGACATTACTTAAAAGATTCCTTAAGAATCACACCAAAAATAATAGTGGAAAGCGAAAAATAATTCAAGAAAATAAAGCACAGGACTATAACAAAAAAAAATAATGGCATTCCTTCGGCCATTCATTCACTTAGAAAGCAAAAATTTTTTCGCAACAGCTCAGCTCATACCAAACCCAACTGGATGCCTTTAACACCAAAAACAACTGCTGCTGCTGCTCTTATTACCAATTTAATGAACAATGTAGACAAATGATAACAGAAATAAAAAACAACAGCAACATATTGAAAGAGGGGGATGAATGGGGAGAACAGGAAGCTAAAAGTAAAATATAAATTTCTTTAAATTGCGTAGAAAATAAGTTTTCATTAGTTGTTATTGCTTGTGCCACAAATACTACTGTTGCGGATTGACTGGCACCACCGCCAGCCACTCACTGTCAACTGTTTTATTCTGAAGTTGGTTTTCTCATAATTTCACTTAATATCCTTTGGAATTTCTTTTAACCCATTTCTTATTTAAGTATTTTTAAAGTGTATAAATGTGCGTATGTCCTTAAGAAAACAGGCACTTTGTAGAGCTTCCTTCCTACTTTTAAATGCATCGTTATATTATATTTTATTTAGTTTTTATTTTTACTTATTTCTTGAGTATTTTTTGCTTTTCAGTTTGGTGTTTTTCTATTTTATTTAAACGTCGGCGAAAACTTTATAATCTGTTAATTATTTGTCTTATGCCAAGTTAGCGAAATTTTATTGCTTCCCTTGAGTCTTGCAGTCTTCGTGTTTTTTTTTTTTTTTTTTCATTTTCTTTTTTAAATTTATAATTTGTGCTTCTTTATATGCTACAATTTGTTAAGCGGTAAGTTAGGTAAGTTATGTGCTGCGGCTTTGTGCTGCCCCAACGATCGTACTGAATTTGAACGATGGTTTGGGTTATGTTGAATTTGAGGCCATTCTTAGATTTTTGGCCACCTGAGAAAAATTAATAAGAGAAAGTCTACATCTTTGTGGCTAATTCACGCTAATTCATTTACTTCACCAAGATGAGGTCCATAACAGGTTTTGTACGGATTGTTTCTCTTTCTGCAGTAGCTATTCCCCGGGTAACGCATATGTTCTGACATAGCGACAGAGTGTCCTTAATATCCTGCAAGTGGTAGTTGAAGAACATCTGAGTTTCATTTCACTTACTGCCCATTCATCAATAGTATTGGATAAACAACAAAGGAAGTGAGAATTTCTTCGCTTGTAGTTGCTTCGTCTAAGAACGATGTGTTTGCTGAGCATTCGTCGGTTATTTCGTTGCATTGAATACTCGTGTGGCCTGGTGCCCTTATCAGCTCCAATGAAACAAGCCGAGGCGAAATTTTCGGCGGCGGCGCAGCACTTTTTAATCGGCGGCAGCCGCGGCGCTGGATTTTTATATTTCTTAGTAAATAGTAAGTACTAGTTCAGTTTTTGTGTGATTAACTCCTAAACCGCTCTTGTCGTCGAGTTCAAGAAGGACTCTGTTCACGACAAAGTTACATAAGAGCGGAGTTATTACTCCTACCTGCGAGGTACCTATTGTCACAACATTCCTCGTACTACTTAATTCTAAACTAGATCAACCCCTATGGTCATCTAGTGTATTAAGAATCGATAATACGTTCACATTATTGAAAGCGCTTTCTATATCTAGAAAGGAAGCAATCACATATTCTTTCCAGTCAAGTGTTTTTCAATAGTAACGACCACGTAAAATGACATCGACTAGTCTTTCCAGAGTTTTCAACAAAAACGATGACAGTCTGAAGCCCTAAGATATTCTAAATTTAGTACATTATGATATATCTCTTGGTTCTGGCGTTGGTGGTAGTGTCGGGGCGTCTGATGGTAGATACACCAATGCCAGCAGTATATTGCTTCTGCCATATTTTAAAGTGATAGCATACACTATTGACAACTCTGGGGAGAAAATAAAATTTAGTCCTCTATCACATAGTATTCATTTCCTGAGTCGAAACTCAGATGTAGCATAGAAAAGTTGGTAATTTTGATCATTAAGCAAAGAAACCTTGTTTTTTCGGTTCAGGGTTTATATATGAGAACTACGTGTATCTTCCCTTTTGCTATTTACTCTAACAGGACGTATGTTGCAGTTTTGCTCCATCGGAGGTTGATCTGCACTAGCAGGATCATTGTTCGTCTAGTAAGGAAGTATTTTTCTTGGAATGGAGTACTTTTTGACTTCCCACCAGTCTTGTCTTTGTTGTCTTCCTCTGCCATTTTTTCGGGATTTATCTTATCCGTCGGTCTTGGTGTCGATCCAATGGGCATCTTTTTTAAGGAAGATGGCCATGCTGGTGAAAATGGCTTCACCTTTTTTTAAAGTAGGACATAGAATTTTTGTGTTGCCCTGCCACAATAAGAGTACTGTCATCAACTTCTTCTCTATGGAAGTCCTCCCATTTCACGACTTTTAAACTTCTAATTTGTTTGCCAATAATTTTCATTATGTCTACGTTTGCTATTTTACTGCTCCAATCTATTATAATGTAAGATGTTTTGGTTAGGGATGAGATATCCGGCAAGTTTTCCGCGCTCCCATAGTGTTATGATATCTCTCATCAGGATCTCCACACAGGTGTCTGATACCAATTGTAGAAACAACACTTCTCCGGTAGATAGACCTGCTGCTATCAATATAGATTTGTGGAGCATCTTCATCAGCTTCCAGGACTAACTTCACAATCTTGTAATTTATAGCATCTTCCATTTCTTTTGATGTGCCATTGGGATTTTAACAGATGCACACCTAGAGTCGATGACAACATAGCATAGCTCTTCCGCTACCTTTCTACGCGCTACCTTGGCGTATGAGGGCTGCTCCTTAGCTGATATTTCGTCTTGCTTCCTCTTCAGAGATAGTGAGGCTTTCCATTGGGAACTTCAGCATCAACAATCAATCTTGTTTACAGATTAATGCTTTTGATACGTTCTCTTCTTAGATTCTTTGAGGAGTTATCTTGGGGGGTTTGAAACTGCCTCTAACATTATTTTTTGGTCAACAACGTTCTGCTTCCCCGGAGATCGAAAACTCTTGCCCTTCTTAATAAGGAAGGGTGTATATAAATCCTTCTCTTTTTTAGCATCCCGTCTAGTTTACTGGTTTACTAAGAGTAGGCGTATTTAGTTTCAAAATCTCCTTTGTTGTAACAAAATTTCCACATAAGATATCAGTCCCGACAGCAGAATTTTACCAATCTCTGACTTGAAATAGTGTTCAAAAATATTCACAACTTGGATAGTTTATCCGTCCTTTCCTTTTCAATGATTCCGTGGTAGCCTACGAGTTCATTTCATTTTTACGAATCGTCGTCCTTTTACCATTAATAGCCATAATCTCCGCCTGAAAAACGATGATGTTATCCGGGAACCGGAAGTATTTACTAATGTATCAGCTCATATCGTAGAAAAACATTCCAGTTTGGTCATCATTTCTCGATCCGTATGTATATAGACAATAACAGTTATTAATTTATGATAATTTTCCAACAGTTATTTTGAGATACCAGGATAAGATTTCTTTAAGGTTTGCTAAAACGATTTAATCATTTTCTTTTTTAAACCTAATTTATTATTCTAACTCATTCCTTATTCGACTTTTATTTATTTTCATTACGTTATTTATGGCTGATGTTTTTACTTTTTACTTATTTCTATAGACAATTCCTTACGCATATTCTCATTCTATAATTTTGCATACGTTTTTCTACTAGCTCGATTTGTCCCCCTAAGTCTTCGCAATAAGGATAAACTTAAAAAGTGTCCTTTTACTGATACTGATTCTAGTTAAATAGAGAAGAACAGAAAACAGCAACGAGACTTTTAACTGCCAACGCAGTCTTATTTATCTTCAATACACTACAGAGCAAAAGCTGTTTCCCTTTTTTTTGGTTTTAGTTTTTAAATGTGTAGGAGGTGAAGAATTTAATGCGGCATATAAATTTTGAACTCTGTGTAAGTATTTATTCCTTTAATGTTTAGTTTTTTTTTTTTTTCCTTAACTAATGTTGGTAGTAGGATTGTAACAAAAACTGCTTGTTCTGTTTAAGTTTGTTAAATTGTGGTATGATGGTCGTGTGGGTGCTTCTTAAGCAATATATGTAATTGTAGTCCAATAAAACTTTAAGCTAAATCTTAGAAGTGCAATAAAATAAAACCGTCCAGGCTAATACAAGAATATCAAAAGCATTTTACCTTACGACCAAATAAACGTAACACAAAAAGTGTTTATAACTTTAATTGGAATTTATA
Source organism: Protophormia terraenovae (assembly GCA_951394005.1). NCBI lineage: Eukaryota > Metazoa > Arthropoda > Insecta > Diptera > Calliphoridae > Protophormia > Protophormia terraenovae. The sequence goes on from OX596077.1 coordinate 106,050,447, forward strand.
TTAAGTTTTATTTGAAAATGGGAAAATTTAAATTTATGTTTTTGTTTGGGAGGAAAAATAATTTTTATGTATGTGTGTGTAATGGTTAATGGAGATATTTAGCAGCTTGTGAATATTTATACGTAGAGATAATTTGTCCCGTCTAAGAGATATTACGGAGTTTTAATATTTTAAAAGAATCTGTAATATTTATATATTAAATTTAGAAATCTTTCCATAAAATGTTCAACAATTTGTATATCATTCATAATTGTTGCCAAGTAATTATCGATATATAAAAATGTAATGTAATCAAAATAGCAATCATCATTTGCTGGTTGAAATTAGCAGTATACGAGGGCGGATCAATAAGTCCTTGACTTTTTGAATGAAACACAGTGTTTTTTGCAAAACAAAAATTTATTTTTCAACATAATCTCCTTTTAACTCAATACACTTAGTCTAACGTTTCTCCAGTTTTTGTATCCCTTCCAAAAAATAGGATTTTTCGAGGTCCTTAAAATAGGCATTTGTTTGGTCAATAATTTCATCGTTGGAGCTGAATCTCTTTCCACCGAGCCATTTCTTTAGGTTTGGAAATAGGAAGCAGTCACTAGAGGCTAAATCCGGAGAATATTGCGGATGAGGTATCAATTCTTAGCCCAATTCATAGAGTTTTGCCATTGAGACTGCACACGTGTGCACCCGTGCATTATCTTGATGAAAAAGAACTTTTTTCTTGGCCATATGGGGTCGTTTTCTTTTGAAATCCTCATTAAATCGGTCTATTAAGTTGGCATAATATTCGCCATTTATTGTTTTTCGCTTTTGAAGGTAATCGGTGTGGATTATCCGGCGTGCATCCCAAAAAAAACTGTTGCCATCACCTTTTTGGCCGACAAATGGGTTTCATCCGGAGAAATCCATTGTTTAGACTGCTGCTTGGTCTCCGGAGTACAGTAATGGATCCATGTTTCATACACAGTTACAAAACGCCGCAAAAACTCATTCGGATTGCGGTTAAACAACTCCAAACAATCTTTTGAAGTTATCACACGTTTACGTTTATGGTCAATTGAGAGCAAACTCGGCATCCATCTTGCAGACAACTTTCTTAAACCCAGCTGATCATTTAAAATCGAAACCACACTGCCATATGAAATGCCTATGACATCAACAATCTCACGCACTTTTACTCTTCGGTCGGTCAACACCATATCGTGAATTTTTTCTACATTTTCGGGTGTACTGACCTCAATTGGCCGTCATTTGTACTTGTGCGACCACAACGAATCTCAGTAAACCACTTTTTTACCACTGAAATCGATGGTGCAGAGTCCCCATAGTATTTATCAAGCTTTTGCTTGGTTTGATTGACGTTTTTTTTTTTTCGCAAAAAATAATGTTTAATGAGCACTCGAAATTCACTTTTTTCCATTTTTAGAAAAATACACGAGGTTGTATGTTTTGAACAGCTATTAAACGAAAAGTAAATGACGACACTTGCTCAAAATTTGACAGTAATCTATTAACAGGTGGTACTTGATGGGAACAGTGTTGCATTTCATATAACTACAAGGGAAGTTCGAAAAGTCACGGAAATATTGATCCGCCCTCGTATATTATGACTTTAAGCCATTGTTGTATGGCTCGATGATATCCCTGCTGACTTAACTTTGTATTATGTTCCTAAACCGGAAGAACCTTCGTTTCTTCATGTAGGTGGTCGGGTGAGATTATTTGTAATTTCACGATTGATATCCTGCAAAAAAAAGAACTGGAAAGGAGCTAAAAAAAATCATAAATTTATCATTGCATTGTCATTGGAATAAAGTAGTTAGTGGTGAAAAATATCTGAAGAAGTTCTTTTTTAACCCATGGTTGTCATTGGTAGGATAAAGTGCCTCTCTTAAAATAACTTTTTAATAAACATTTAGTTTTAGCCTTTTTAAAAGATAATAAAAATACTTTAAAATTTGTGAAATTTTAATTTTCTTAGAAATTACACTGGTTGAAAAAAAAAAAAATTATTTCGTCCTCCTTAAAAAAAATATGTGGATATGAAAATCTCCCATTAGGTCGAGATTTTTTGTAAGGGCGTGTCTAATATTTCGCCCTAAATAAGCCGATTATCGAGTATATTTCTATATATAACTTGAGAACGGTGTGCACGATTTATATAAACATGCGAATAAAATTGGCTTTAAAATGTTTTATTATTAAACAATTTTTCATGCAAAATTTAAAAAAAAATTAATAAAATTTCTATTGAAAAGTAAAAACATCGAAAATATTTAGTTTATTATCTTTATCTCAAAGTTGATAAGACTATGAATAAAATAAGCCGCGTATCTTCAAAATTAATGCACAAATCTTGACTTCATTCACAATTATTAACTGAAAATACCCATTGGACAAACCATTCCCGAGTTTTATAGTGCGAACGCTGAATAAGGTGATGATATTAGTCATGCTCATAAAAAACAGTACGTGATAAAAAAAAAGTGTTAAGCTCATCAAATTCCATCTAGTCCACCTATTTTTGTTTAAATAAGTAAGAAAAAAGTTTTCTGTATTTCTACCTAATTGTAGGTATACATGGGTATTTTCACGTAACTGTAAATAAAATCAAGATGTGTGCATTAATTTTAATGATACATGCCTTATTTTATTCGCAGTATTACCAGCTTTAAGATAAAGTAGATAAGCTGAAAGAATTTTGAAGCTTCATTTATCAAAAGAAATTTTAGTAAAAAATATTAGATGTTGCATGATGTACCACTTATGTCAATCGTATACACCGTTCTGGAGTTATGGTGATAAATTCTAGAGTACTGGCCTCATTATAAACGAAATATTAGACAAGCCTATAAAAAAAATCCAGACCTGATGGAAAAAAATTGAAAGCAGATTCGTTTTAGCACAACAAGTTCAACTATTCATCTTTGGGGTAGGATTTTTTTTGGCGACCAGTTTTATTATATGTCCAACATTTACCTTTGAACTTTTGATATATGTAAGGAGTGAGATCGAAAAATTCTTAACATACATAATATTCAATAACTTGGAAACGGTTGATCTTAGAGTTTTCATTATTTTTTTAATCATTTGATAATTTAGCACAGATCACAGAAATATATATATATATATATATATATATATATATATATATATATATATATATATATATATATATATATATATATATATATATATTTATGGTTCTAACCACTAATTATAAAATTTTGGAACAGTGTGCACATCTTCTATTAAAATCTTCGGTATTTTGGGACACCTTTTTGTGCTCTTGAATTCACTTTTCACAAGAGCTCAATATCTCTCCTCTGGTCTAAGCTATGGACAATTTTGAAAATTGACCACTCTTGGTACTAAAACTATGTTATTGATTTGGTACCACTCCAGAGCTTTCTTACCGTAGTGACATGATACCAAATGGGTCCAACAATATGTGGACACATTGTGCTTTCTTAAGAAAAGATGAAGTCTTTTTTGTAAATATTTCTTTATACATATTTTGGTATTTATAGATCTGAATGTATCAAATGACTTTCCTGTTTTGCCGCAACTGCAAAAAGCTTGTTATACCATGAATTTTGTAAGAAATTTTTGCTGCTTTTGGGTCTTAAACTTATCTCCAACATTGCTTCGAGCATTAGCAATAACAATTTTTGAGACACAAGCTGCGAAGATTCTGCCAGCACCTACGTTTCTTCGTCAATTATACAGCTTGAGTATTTTTGTATGAAATTTGGTTTTAAATTCCGAGTCCTATTTTTGGCTTGTAATTTTTTTTGAAGAATTCCAGTTTGGAATTTTTTGAACTTTATAGGTTATCAACTTTCCCATTAGTTTTAAATTTTCACACCAAACACCAGATGTGTTTGGAGTTCCTTTCAATATGCCTTCAATTTTCTGGCCTTCCCAATATCATGTGGTCCTTTTTTCTTACCGAACTAGGTTTCACATCAATAGTCAAATTCTCCTGATACTGTTTAATAACATTATAAACGGTTTTACGGACGACATTTAATTCTGTGGCCAATTATTTGTAAGACCTATTTGGATTTTTTGAATTTTTTTCATAAGTTGTAGGAGGTAAATCTTTTTCGTCACTTATTTTGATGAAAATAAGGACAAATTAACATGGTTGTTATTAAAAATAATAACTGAAGTATATTTCCATGATAACTAGATCAAAAAAAGTTTTGAATATTGATTCCGAAAAAAGTTATGAGGCAAAATGTGTGTTAAGATTTTTTCGAACTCACTCGTTATACATTTGAAATTTCAGAAAACTGAATTTTACAAGATCTTGGTTTAGATTTTTCTATATATAGCCAAATATTTTCAACAGATTTTATTATATTTTATGCAGTTGTTTAAAAAGCAAAATTTTGAATCGTTATCTTTATTGAGTCAAAAGTTAAACGATTTTAAATTGGAAATTTTGCAAAAATTAACAAACAGACGGACATATGGAAGGACATTAGGATTCTCTCAAAAAAAATCTTAAAATTCAAAAAATAATTTTTATTTTCACTTCTCGATTAATATGAAAACCAAATGTAAGTATTAAAATTCTTATATTACCTTTCCCTGAATTAAGTGCCATTTTAGAAGGGCTAAAGATACATTCTAAAATGCATTATTTAGGATCCACAAGGCCTGCCACTCGCATTGCAACACTATTTCTTTTTTACATGGCGTGTCATTGGAGGCAAGGCCTTCCCTTCTCCCTTCCAAAAAGAAGCGAAAAGGCAAGGTCTCTTAAATAAATAAATATGCTCTCTTATATTTTCAATGCTATTAAAAAAGGGTATGAAATATATTAAAAAAAAGATATGCAGACTACCTTCTTTATCGACACTTGAAACAAGACTAAATGTGTTTGAGCTTTGTAAGTCTCGCAGTTACTATTTTTTCTGCTTGTAATGAGAAAGTTAGTAGGTGAGTGACACCTTCTACTTCGCATCTAATGAAATGGAAACAAGAATTTTTTTTAAGAATCTTTTTTAAAGAAATCTAGTCATTCTTAAAGGAATTTTTACAGAAAGCAAAAAGAATTATGTTTAAAGTTTGTTCAGAGGCATTCAGAAAGGCCTGTTGGGAGGAAGCACTAACATATTTTCCTGCTGGGAATGTAAAGACAGACGGACGGACATTGCCATGCTGCCAAAAAATATTTTAGAATTCCAAAAGTTCATATTTTTACTAACTAATAAATAGAAAAAATAGAACATGATCATAAAAATTTGGATATCACCTTTTCCTGAATTAAGCTTCGTTTTCGTCCCATTTAACCCAAATGTAAATACGGACGGACATTACCATTTAGCCAAAAAACATCTTATAATTCTCAAAATGCATTTTTTTACTTACTAATTAATAGAAAAATTAAACGTGATTATTAAAGTGTTAATACTACTCTTCTCTGAATTATGCATTATTTTCGACCCATTTAACTCTAATGTATAGACGGACAGACAGACTTTACCGTTCTGCTAAAAAAAAAAAAAAAAATTTAAAATTCTAAAACTGAATTTTTTTAACTAATAATCAATAAAAAATAAAACGTGATCATTAAAATATTGATATCACCCTTCCCTAATTTAAACGCCATTTTCGACCCCTTTTACCCAAAGGTGCGGTGACAGAATTTCAAAATTTATATCAAAGATTACAGACACAGAAAAAAATATTTCAAATAACTTTTTAATAAAATTATTAATTAACTTTATATTGGAATTTAATTATATGATTTATTAATATAATTAATTTTCTAATTGGTTTTTTATAAACCAATTTTAATAAATTGACAGCTGTTAATAAAATATAAAGAAAAATTTAATATTTGTCTATAAAAGTACAGAAATAAAATAAATTTAAGTAAGTTTTCAAAAATTTTCAGCTCATTGCATCTATTTAAGGAAAAGAAGTAGTAATAATATGAATTATTCTAGTTATTAATATTATCATTTAGATGATTGGAGCAAAATCAATTAAAAATTAATTAATATTACAAATTTCGTAATTGAAGTCCATTTTTACTTTTTTCTGTGGATAAAATTAAGTTTATTTATTTAATATTTAAAACATTGAAATCACGTTGAATTCTAACATTTTACTTCGATTAGAGAGTCAGAAAGTGTCAAAATGTGGTTCATATGTATATTGGTATTGGCAGGTTTATACGCTAATAAAATTCTATTTTACAACAAAAAAAGATGTGATACTAAAAATTAGTTTTCAATTGTAAATGTTTTACAACGATATGCAAATAGTCGTTTCAAATAACTACTTCACTTAAAATAAAAGAATATTTTATCATTTTAAAGTTGTTGCAAATATTTTATAAAAAAAAAGAAACATTTTTAATATCACTAGGAAATTAAAACTTAGTTTTTTGCAAAATAAAGAAAATATTTATATTAGTTTAGCTATAATAATATTTGATACAATTGCCTTAAAAATACTACCATATAATCAAAATATTGCTAATGTCTAAAGATATATTTTTACATTTTATTACATTTATCAGCACAAGGAAGGGAAAAAAATTCACAGTAGTTTCTGTTTACGTTTTAATTAAATTTAACACAAATATGCATTTATTCATTACTAAAAATAACTCGCTTATAAAGCACCTTTCAATGTTTTTCTTATTGTATATAAAATTGTGTATACACTGATGCTATAGCTACAGTGGGACATATATTGAAAGGTACATTTAATTAATTTTAATCTTTTAAAAATGTTTAAAATTCTTAGACAAATTAATTAGTTTAATTTTTTATGATTTTCGCAGCTATGTGTCTTTTTTAAATAGATCCAGCCTCCGGACAATAATAAAACCAAATATTTTGGATTTTTCTTTATTTTTGAGGATGCTATAAACTCACAATATTAATTTTTTTTTTTTTTTTAAGAACTCCTAAAACTATGCTTTATTTTATTGTATGATTTCATATTAATTTTACTGTTTTAAAATTATTGTTTGTATATTTAGCTCAGCTCTTTTTTTTAGTATTAATCGGCTAAAAGCTGTAATTTATTAGCATTTTCTTTGCTTGGTGTTTATCTATGAAAGTCTTTTTCTTATTTTCATCTTCATCTGTATGCAAAAAAAAAAGAAATAAAAAATTGTAACAAAACTAAAAAGCCAGCAAACGAAACGTAGAAAATAAGAAAATTTGACTTCTTAAGGAATTTTTGCAATTTGGCCAAAAATAAAAATACGAACAACAAAAAGAAAAAAAAATAACACCAAAAACACACATACACTTACAAGGATGAACAGTTAACTGGCGCAAATGATGCTCATACTCTCTGATTCAGCTTAAAACTAGCATCTACTTTTAAAGTTTTGTTGTTTAACGTAGCGTGGAAAAACTTAAAAAAGAAAAGACTATTTCTACTTTTACCTGCACTAATTCGACGCCAAAAACTTTTCTATTTTTCTTTTATCAACAAAAAATGGGAGAGAAAAAAAAAACAAAAAAAAGAAAAAGACAAGCAAATAAGAAAACTTAGCTAAAGGTTTTATATTCTATCTTTAGCTTTAACTCTAAAATGTCTGCAATGTTTTCTTAAATTTTGCAACTGCCTGAAAGTATGCAATCAGCTTTAACTATGCACACCTGTGTTTGCCATTTAACTATGTTGGTTGGCTGACTTGAATTTATATCGGTGTATAGGTGAATGTGTTTGTGCTTGAATGCAAGTATGTATTTCAAATTTGCACATTTATATTTGCTACTTGTTTTTTGTTTTTTTTTTTTTCCTTTCTTGCCAACTTGCCAATCTTTGAAAAGGTGTAGCCAGCTTCTTAGTGTTCCATTTTCATCCTTAGTTTTTGTTTAAATGCCAGCAGTATTTGTATGCATTTAATTTGAACTTTATTCCTTCTTTTCCAGGCCTTTGGTGCTAAACTTATTTCATTGAGTATTCATTTTATAAATATGCATATTTTTTTATTTTTTTTGCATTTTCTTCTTATTCTTTTGATTTCTCTACGAATTTTGGACTTTTTGACTTTTTGATGCATTTTAGATTGAAATAAAAGTATTCATTTATTTCGCTTTTATGTGAGTTTTATATAAATATTTAATAAATATGCTAAAATGCAAATAATTTTGGAAAATATTAATTTTAATATTGCAAGAGCTTTGGCATTTTATTATCAATTGTTAATAGGTTACCTAAGATTCTTAATATAAGATTCAAATATAAATATTTTTAGTCATTTGTGAATTTATTCACAAAGTCTTGGAAATTTGTGGTGCCACTTAAATTATGTTCCATATTTAAGGAAAATATTAATGTCATTTTGAAAATGCGATACCATTCCAAAAATATACCTTCATTACACGAGATATTCATAAAATATTACAATTTTTTCTGACGATGTGTTATCAGATTTTGTTCATATTTGGTACACATGTAATCTATGGGGCCATTTGGTATTTCTCATTGTTACTTTTCCAAATTTCCAAAATTTTAATGATTCAAAGCACTAAAGAAAGCCAACTGAGCCCTATTTGAATGCAATAATTCAAAAGTAAACTGTTTATTTAAAAATGCACTCGTAATGCAATTACAGTTTTCAAATGCATTATTGACAAATATGTAATATGTTAATATGTTTAAAAGAAATACCTTTACGACAAATATAGTAACAATTGTTCTGCAACAAGGTGATCTACTATTTTAAATATTTTAGAAAAAATACCACAAATTAAAAATTTTCTTAATAACACAGAAAAAATTATATCTAAAATTTTTCTTATTAAATCATTATTTGAATTTAAATTAAATTTAATAAATAATGATAGGTATTTGGTTTTAATATTTTATTTTTTTGGTTTTAAATATTTGAAAATTCAATATAAAAAACAAAAACAATTTTCTATATTTTGACAAGTTTAGTAAAAATAATAACAAAATTATTAAAATGGTGAGAAATAGTATTCATTTATGTATACACTGAAAAAAGTAATTTCAATGAATGAAGTACATTAAATGAAATTCATTATTTTTTTCCAAGAATTTATTAACTTAATGTACGAATTCATTGCTTCAATGAAAATATTCATTAAAATTAAATGAAAAAATTAACGCTATTATGAACATTACATTGAAACCATTCATTAAATTTATTTCTAATACAATAAGTAAATCAGTTATTTGATTTAATGTATTAGTTCATTGAATTAATTTATTCAATGTACTAATACACTGATTTAATTAAGAAGAAGCATTATACAATGAACAAAAGCATTGAACCAATGAAATATTTCATTAAATTATATTAAAATAAATGCTTTCTAACGGCAAATAAAGTAAAACGAAAACAAATACAACTCATTTTTATTTTATCTCTTAACAAGAATTGACGCGTTTTAAACAAAAGACAGAAAATATAAAAAAATCAGTGTTGTGTTAAAAACAAAAATAATTAAAATGTAAATAAGTTATAAATCGAATTATTAAAATACAAATATAATTTATTCGGAAAGGAGAAGTCGAGCAGCATAATTGAATACACCAAATTAAATTAATTAACCAAAAGAAGGAATTTGGAGACTTGCCTTCCTAACACGTAAGTTTAATAATGTTTATGATTTTAAACAGTTTTTAAATATTACATTTCATTTATATTTATATAGATAAAACAACTAAGACTCAGAGGAATGTGTTATTAGCCTCAAATACAAGGGTTTCAAAAAATATTGTGATTTCAAAACCAAGAGGATTCTATTCGTAAGTATATACATAATTATATGAAATATTTTAATTGAATTCTTAATAAAAATATATTATAGACTAATCAAGATTTGGATGCTACATCTGGTGATCGTCAAAATAAGGGAATTTCTATAGACAAGAAAAATTTAAAGGTAACTAGTTCAAATATTTTAAGCAATTGAACGAATTTTAAAAATTTTATTTATAAACTTTTTTTGTTCAGGATAATGCTGTTGTTATATTAATGTGGCGTCTAAATGGATATTCCATACCATCATTGAGCAATGGAATTGAGCAACAGGAATTACTATATTATTATAAATGACAAAGCAAACACGATCACATCTGTAACATGCATTTTGTTAACTTACATTTTTTAGTGATATGTAATATTTTTATATTTATATTTAATTTTTGCTTATATTAAATCAATATCATATAATTTAATCATTTAATATAAAATAAAATAAAAACAAGAAATACAGAATACGCCTATTATAATACATTTTTAATGTATAGTTTCATTGGGACAAAACATGAGTTCATTGAAATCAATGTACTGTTCACTGGAACTATTTATTTTATTTAATGAACGTGTTCATTGATTCAATGTAAGAATAAATTTAATCAATGAACTTGCACAATGAATTTTAATATTAATGTATGGCAATACATTGTTTCAATGAACCTGTACATAGGGTCAAAATTAGTGCACAAATTCATTGTAACAATGAACTTTTTCATTGTATTTATGTACCTTTTTGGTTCAGTGTACGGAATCCAATATCGGCAGACGTCCAGAGGTAAATTATATTAATTAAGTAAAGATGTTCCAAATGCAATAATTAATTTTTATGAATCTTATTCCAGACAGTTCGGAAACCTATTAATTGTGGCTCTGAAAACATGTAAAAATTTATCATAAAATTAACGTAAGTAGTATTATTTTTATACCCACCATCAAAACATATCGAAGGAATCATCTAAGACCCCACAAAGTATATATTTTCTGGGTCCTGGTTAGATTCTGAGTCGATCTAGCTATGTCCGTCCGTCTGTTGAAAGCAGGATAGGGCTCGAACGGAAAAACGTAGGGGGACGAAATTTGGCACAAATGTTTGTTTGTTATATAAGGTTTGTTTGGGATTGAAAATGGGCAAAATCGGTTAATAAACAAAAAAGTTATGGGCTAAAAACTAGAAACACAGGGAGTCCGTTTTAAAATTTTCTGCTGATATTTCTTCAACAAAAGCATGTACGACAACGAAATTTTGTACGTATAGTTCGGGGATCGATGTAAACTCGGAAACCAAAAATGGGAGTGGTCGAATATAACATTCGCCGAATATAACATTCGCGCTTGTTTATACTCTATACCATCATAATAATTTGAAATCGATTTAACTATATCCGTCCGTGTGCATAGCCATTTGGCTAGCGGTCTATTTAAATCATATGCATTAGGGTGGGTCAATTCTTTTTGTAGATAGGCGCATAGCAAAAATGTAATCTACAATAAATTCTAAGAAAACTTGTCTAAGATTGGAGAAAATCGTTCAATTTCTTGATATAATTGCTGCTATCTCGAAAACTACTCAGGATACAGATCCGAATTAGGTTTCAAATAATAGGTAATGAGAGCACCTTCAAAATAAAGGTTAAAGGTCATTGGTCATACCTTAAGTCTTGGAAAGCTATATCACGAACGCTATTTTCAAAATTTTGCCAAAATCCGTATGTTAATACATATACCACTTAAGATTTTAGAATAGAGAGTTGCTTGGTTGCTGAGATATTTGAAAACATAGTTGCAAGTAAATAAAACATTGTATTTATTTTATTTTTTCTTTAATAATATTTATTTTTTCTTTAAGACTTTTTTACCAAAATACACTTTTCTAAATGTTTTTTTTTTTGCTGAATTGAATTGACCCACCATAATATTATGTTTGGATTTAATGATAACATGTTGTTTTCCATTAAATCTATAAAATTTTTTGGAAAAATCTTAAAATAAGATCTTCATGTCTCTCGGCGGGAGCTAGGTTTTCGTTTTAGACCCATACTTTCTTTGGGTAATTTCCTTAGAATTTTATGTAGATTTCGATTTTGCTATACGCCTGTTACGCTTTTTCTCACTCGAACAAATTGACCCACCCTAATATGCATACTTATATAATGGGCATCTTTTAGATTATTTCTTTGATCTTGGTATGTGTATTTATTCTGGTGCACCAAAGCGATTTAATTGCAAAAAAAAAGTCCTTAAGCGTTCATAATTTTGTATACCCTACACGATTTCCAAATAGGGGCTCGCGAATCACTTAGTGTTAGTAATAATATATTAGTGTGTCTGCAATAGTTTTGTTTCATACGAGATGATAGAATCAAAATGCTAGATCAGAGCTAGTTTGTTTTACGGACTGAGAATAGACAATGAAGGACTGTTTCCTTCTTTCTAAAGTCTTTGTAGCTTCTATATTGTCCTTTGAAAGGCGACTAACTTCATTTACATGTTTATATAGAATACGAAAATTTTATGAAGTGGTCCGTGAATTACAATTTTGTAAGAACTCCTGCCCTACACTGACATAGGAGGTTGGGGTATTATGTGTTAACGTATACCGTAATTATGTCCTTCCGTCTGATAAGCTGGCTAGCAATATTAAAGATATCTTGGTGAAATTTAAATTTAAACCCTACTGCAACAATATTTTAATAAAATCCGGTGCAAATAATTAATATATAATTTATATAAAACTTTTTATAACAAATTACATTAAATCTGAAGGATACATGAAGCAGTCATATTTTGATTTAAAAATTCCTAATCCGTTTACAGTAAGTAATATCCAATAAGAACTATTTAAATTTTAATTACAATACTTTCTTACAGATCGATTATAAATAGTGTAAATATTTTAATAAAAAAAAAAAAAAATTATTTTTTTTCAATAAAACATTTACGAATTTAATTGTTTGATTTTACTAATTCAGTGATAGGTCCGATTTCAGTAAAAAATATAATTGGTTTTATAAATTTAGTAATAGAATACGAAATTTAATTTTTTCTGTGAACTAACAATTCCTGCAAAATTTTTCTAGTTTAAATATAGAGTATTCTCATGTTCATTTAGACATTTAAATGTTTCTCGTTCTCATCATTCAGAGGGTACAAAATAAATTAATATTTTTTTAATTAAAAAAATAAAATAAAATAAAATAAAAAAAATACGAAAAGTCCACACACTCCGATGACTATGACGACAAAAACGATAAATATGTATACAAATGAGTTTTGTAATATTTTTGTAGTTGATTTTTTTTTTTTATTTATATCATTTACCAAATTGTATGAATTCATGCAATATTGTCAATTAAACAATGACAGTATGTAGCCAACAGTTAGTATGTAGAAGCACTAGTGTAGAGTTGTAGTGGACAACCATCGAACCAAAGCAATGGGTATGGAAATATGAATTCATCATATTTAAAAACGAGGTTAATCTGAAGAGTGCTTTTTAAAGTGTATTTCAAAATGTTTTTTTTTTTTTGATATGCAAATAATTTACTAATAGGTTAGATTTAATTGGCAGCCACCCGAAGCATCCAAATAGGTTCCGTTCATCTCCCTCGAGCTATAGTCCTATTTACGGGACACGACTGTCCATTAATCTTTGTTGACGAAATAAATCGTATCTTCCTCGGCATTGCAACTTCTACAAATGTTTGTCAATGTTTGGTACCAATAGCCTTTGAGCTATGTGGTTCATAATATAGATTCTGGATAACTTCGACATTTGCTTTGTCCTCTGCTTATACATATTGGTTCATATTTTTCTAGACTCTACCCAAGTGAGTTCTCTTAGCTTCATTATAGTTTTTGTGAGATTAGCTTATTACTTGTTGTAAGAGGTACACAAGTTTCAAATATGGATTTTATATGATCTAGTGTAGTTGCTGGAAGCGTGACTGCTTTACAGTCTTAGCAATAGATTTGGCCTCTGCCGAATTTCGCTAAAAGGTATTTCTTCGATCTTCGCGCCCTGCTAAACTTCCCCGAGAGATTCGATGGAGGTCTTTTACAGCAACTCTGAACGTTCATCTGCACAAGCTATAAGTTTGATGTGACTTTGATGCCAGTCAACATTTTCACCCTCAAACGCTAGTTCAAGGTGTTCCCAAACAAATTTAAACAACGTTCTACTTAGAGCCATAACAACTTCCAGTTTTCTGATGAGATAGTGCCATCGCGAGAATTGTAGTCTATAATCGCCCAGATGATGTGATCCTAATACGACCTAATTTATTGGTCATGTTCTTGGAACGTTTGTTTCCTGGGAGTGTGTAACCGTTTAAGTCTGCCAACTTCCGTAGGAGGAGAGACACGTTGTAAACTCTCGTTGTGGATTTTTGTCCATTAGAGATCGCGGCCTTTGCGGAACTTCGCCAAGGATCTTCCGAGAGATTTAATGGAAGTCTTGTACAGCAACGCTGAACGTTCATCTGCACAAGCTATAAGTTTGATGCGACCTTGGTGCCAGCCAACATTTTCACTCTCAGACGCAGGTTCAAGGTGTTCCCGAACAAATTTAAACAAAGTTCTACTTAGAGCCATAACAACTTTCAGTTTTCTGATGAGATAGTGCCATCGCTTGAATTGCGGTCAATAATCGCCCCGATGGTTTGATCTTTTGACATTTCCTTATACGACCTAGTTTATGGACGTGCTGCCATGTCTTGGGAATGTGTGGAGTGTATCTTTCTCAGACCGCCGTTTGAGTTGGCCATCTTCGCCAAGAGGTGTTTCTTTGATCTTCACACCCTGCAAAACTTCTCCGAGAAATTCGATGGAGGTTATGTACAACAACACTGAACGTTCATCTGCACAAGCTATAAGTTTCATGTGGCCTTGACACTGGGGCGGTTAACTATGGTGGTCCCAAACAATTGTTAACAACGTTCTACTTAGAGCCATAACAACTTCCAGTTTTCTGAGGAGATAGTGCTAACGCTTGAATTGCAAATGATTTGATCTTTTGCCACTTCCTTAACCGGGGTTTTGACCTGAAATCGGCGTTCTGACGGAAATGGATTCCATCCGGACCTGTGCATTCTTAGAGGTAACTGGTTTCGAAGAACCATTTTGTACCAAGCTTGATATACATCCGCCTAACGGCTTAGTCGTTTTGATTTGTTGCGCACTAGTACCAGGGCAACTAAAAGGGCAACTATTCTACTAGCCAAGACCTCAGTAGCACACAACTTACTACAGCCTGAAATCGACACTGCAATAGTTAGGACTCCGGAGAATATTAAGCCCTTTACCGGATACGCAGAGCATGATTCGGAAATTTCTGAAAAAATTTGGGTGCCGCTCCACTGGAAACAGATGCAGAACATCAGCCGCTCATTATGTGAAACAGACGCTGACGGATTTTAATTGTTGCGGACCGACGGCTTTCATGAGGCGAAAAGGTGCCACTGAGGGACGGACGCATTCTATGCAGATGGGTATTTCTTAGTTTAGTTCTCCGCTTAGATACCTCTGGCTTAGGTGACCCTACCCTTCGCGAGGACTGGTACTTTTGTACCAGTTGTTGTTTAAGTATCAATCCTCAGAGAACAGGACTGTCATTTTTCCTTTTTTTAACACACCAAAACTGGTAGGTAGAACTTTGGAACTTTCAAATAGAGCAAAATTTTGAAATGTACTATACGACGTCAAATTGAATTGGTTATCCAATCTAGAGGAAAGAGTAACGGAAGCTTATGCTGAAATGTACTTCTGTCAGAAACTTATCAGTAAACCATGAAGTCTTAACAAAACCATAAATAGTAAAATAGGGCATAATTTCAAATTCAATGCTAATGTACTCTGGATAATTTATTAAGATATAAGAAAACAAAGATGCTGTGGAAACCTAGAGACAACAATACATTGAAGAAAGTTTTGATATAAGGAACAGTATGTTTTCTTAAAGTAAGTCTATGTAACGATAATAATTTCAGATGGTGCAACGACGAGGAAGTGCTTAGAATCCATTGAAGATTCTAAAATCAATAAAGGCACCAAAATTACATGAAACAATTATAACGAAGGTTCTGTACCAAAAAAAATGTAGGCCCCGAACTGAATGACAAGAAAACTACGAATTAATAGCATAGAGTTAAAAGAACTATTTTTTTTTTATTTTTTTTTTTTTTTCTTTTTTTTCTGAGAATCAACACATTGGTATTGAGAATACACTGGTATCCATTGGTGAAGAGTGGACCACAGCTTCCCTAATACACGAACTCTCTTGGATTTACTATACTGTCGGAATGGAGATATCATGAACATATTTACCCACAATGACTCCAAGTTTCACATCCTTCTGGCTTATGGGGTATTTTGATGAAAACGAGTAGAATATGAAATACTTTATTTGCAACTTCACCATATTGAAAAAATAACATCAAGCTGTTTGTTTGAGATCATCATTATTATATTTTTAGCGAAGTTTGCGACTTTTTTAGTTAAATTTTTAAAGGTTTAAGTACTCAAAGGCTCTCAGTTTCCTACAACCAAGAGAAGTTGTAGGATTGCAATCATTCGAACTGTTTTTTTTACATTTTTTAAACACACTTTTTATCACATGTGTGCAAATCTATTAAATGTTTTACATACATACATAGATCAACATTAAAGAAGGAAATTCCCTTAGGTAAATGTCTGTAATAGTTGATATTTCACCTTTATTATCACCATAATAAGTTGCGATTAAGTTTTAAAAGAACTTTTTGAATTGTCTCTTATAAATATAATTTAGGCATGTAACTGTGTGCAGTAAATGAAACATATGGTTAAATGAATGAGCGTGTTTATAAATGTATGAGCATATAAGTATGTATATGTACCTGTTTATACATATACATGTGTTTATATAGTGTACATGTTTGATTATCACTGTAACTGTAAATTTCCATTCGAATGAATATGAATGACCAGCAAAGTAGGATATACCTTTGATTATGTCCATATGGAAAGAGATTTTCTGTTTTTGTTTTTTCACTCTCTGTCATCGTTGTTTCACATACAAATGTTGTCTGTCTGTATTATAGTATTTGGTGAATTTGTATATAAATGTGCCATAAGATATGATAAAGTGTATAAAGTCCACATTCATTCATTTACTTGTTCAATCACACAAATTCAGCTACATACATATATTAAAATTAACACACACATATACGAACTTGGACAAACACACTCATGCAGAGAGATACAAATTAATGTGTAGACACTAATGTAGTGTATAAAGGATACAGAAGTTTCAGATTTATCCTTATTTGCACTTTAAGAAATACTTCGACAATTAAGCCCCAACCAGTCAACTTTCCATCGCAACGTAGAATGAAGAAAAGTAGCGTGAAACATTTTGTTCAACCAGTCAACAAAAGTAAACGCAACATATGTTTTTCAACATTTATTGTGTAAACAACCCTGTTTTTCGGTTATTTTGTGAGCAAAATAATTTACAGGGTTGTTAAAAACTCACGCAGCTACGTAAAAATCTATTTTCTATAGATTTCTGCGATACGCTACCTAGAATCTTTGTGTCAATAGCTACATACACACATCTGCATAAAGCTGGTTGAAACAGCTGATTGCGATACGATGATTTTTTGTTGAGTGGTTGGGTCTTTACAGAGGTTATTGAAAGGATGATTATTCTGTAGTAGTTTCCTTTTTGTTATCGTTAATATCATGGCGTTCTAAATAAAACAATAATGCGGCGAATTCATAATTTTTTTTTTATACATGGAGTTTGTTTGGCAATTCAGAATGTAACCTAAAATTGTGCTTATATGGAGTATAAAAGTTCTAAGTTCTAAAAAAAAATAATCAGTTGATTAAGTGAGGTTACCTGTTTGAATTCGCCTTGTGTAAATATGTTGCATATGAACCCTCACATTTCCCTGTATGTCACTATAATCGGGAACAGAAACAACCCTGATGTTGAACTGCTAATTTATTTTATTAAGAGAAGTGGATATAAAAGAATTTTTATCCTTAGCAACGAATTACGACGAGATTAGAATACTCGTTGTTGTTGCTCTGTTATTGTTGGAAGTTATTCACTGAGGAAGTTGTTGAATTGACAATCTTTCATCGAATTGGGCTCTGTTCGTTCCGAAGCAAAGATTATATAGTCGTGGGATATGTTAGGAATACCCAAAGGGTCTGCTTATTCCAATAAAGAGTGATACCATTTCAAAACGGACAGCAATCGGACTTGACATCTCCGATGTCAATGAAATTCACTACAGATATTGGCAATTGGAATTGTTTCCCAAATCATCAAATTTTAGACTCATGCCTCTTCCCGGTCCAAAAATATGACGGTTTGAAAAACGAGAAAAAGCTACAAAATTTACAAAGGTGCATTTGTTTAATTGCGAATAACTTCTAAACTATATACGGTAGTTATCTAGTTTTAGTTTCATAATAAAGACAAAAATATTACCTTTATAAAGATATTTATAATTTTTTTTTAATCAAAAGTTCAAAGGTCAAAGTTGGACTTATAATAATCAAATCATTATATTTCAAAAAACGGTATTTTTAAAATTCTGAAAAAAATATATAATGTTAACGTAACTCTTCTTCCTACGTACGGAAAATTTGAAGTTGTAGTCTCATTTAGTTTAGAGGTTATGGACCAAAATAAAATTTAATTACTTATAACTTCTAAACTATACACAATAAAATTTAAATTTTAGTATCATTTTAAAGATTAAGATATTGTCTTCAAAATTATGTAAAGTAAATTTATTTAGTTTGAAAGTTCAAAGGTCAAATTTAAACTTATAAAAATTAAATCTTTATATCTCCAAAAACGATATTTTTAAAATTCTTAAAAAATTATATAATGTTACCATAACTCTTGTCCATACCAATGCAAAAATTTCATATTGGTTTAGTTTAGAAGTTATGTAACAAAATATAAACCAAAGTAAAATTTTGTATATAAAATTTCATATTTTTTAAATAAAAAAAATAATTTAAATAAATTTTTGTAAATATTTTAAATTTTTACTATATTTTGCTTCATAAATCCTAAACCAAAAGAGACTCCAAATTGAATTTTGGCTCGAGTATAGAATGGAGTTAATTTATCAATATATAATTTTTTAAAGAATTTTAAAATACCGTTTTTGAGATATTCAGCTTTGATTATTATTTTATATATTTTGACCTTTGAACTTTCGAAGTAAATAAATTTTATATGCGTCATTTTAAGGCTAATATCTATTTCTATTAAATGAGATACAAATTAGAATTTTACAATGTATAGTTTAGAAGTTATGAGCAATGAACTATGTACACTTTTGGATAAAATTTGATAGTTTTTTTTCATTTTTAAAACGTCATATTTTTGGACCGGAAAGAGTCTTAAGTCTGAAAAATAGCAATTTGAGCAATACTTGTAATAGGTTATAACTGTAGCAAATTTCATTGAAATCGGAGACATGAAATCCGAAAATTACTGTTTTTTTGTCCGTTTTGATATGGAATTACTCTAAAGTAACAAATTACAGATTTATTTTCAAAAATGTTCGATTCTGCCCCACTGTACATGGTAATAGAGGCAGATTCAGACTAGTAACCTTGTTTTATTGAAATCGAAAGCCTCTACATATTGTTAATGTCTTTAAGATATTTATGTTATTAAAAAGATTTCATTTTGAGAGTTTTCCACACTTTCCAATAATTATTCAAATGTCCCATAATATTTTCTCAGTGTACCAATTCACTGCTAAGTATATGTATATGTGTAGATTTTGCAATATTTATGAAATGAAAAGTAAACAACAAAAAATGTTACTGCTTGCTTTTTTTTCGCTGAACAATGAAGTGAAATGAAATGAATTCATCATCAACCAACGTCAAACAGTTGTCACACAATCATCAGCTACATCACCGTTGTCATACTCATACAGTAATAGTTTAATGTAGAGTATGTGGTAGCAGGCGAGTACAATTACTAAAGTAATACTCCTAGTGGTGGGTAGTAGTAGTCAACAATCGTCAACATTGTTTGGTCTTTTAAGGCAGCGAATACAAATGCAACATCATTCCCATCATCATTGTAACGAATATCATCTTGTTGGCTCTAGGTATAATGGTTGTGGTCTATTAAAATAAAAATAAGGAAAAGTGAAAATAAGTATATTTTTATTTCAATTTACAAACATAAAATCCCACTCATCGTCAGCGTCATAATAATTATTCGTATAACATTAATATTATTTTCATTGTCACCTCTTACTCTTCGAGCTGATGTATACGTTGTCATCATGACAAAAACAAAAAATGATCATTGTATTAAAAAACTGCGAGCTGAAAATCAATTTGGATTCAAGTAAAAGTTTATATTTATAGTGTTAAAAATGCCTCGGGGATTGAATGAAATCTGAAACTTTTTTTTGCAAAGAATTTTTATGGTATTTGTAGGATTTTGTAGGTAATGCAAAATCTTTAAATATTAATAAAATATCGCTGAAAAAATAGACAACATTAAACAATATTGTATGCGTTGTTTTTTTTTTCGGCTCTTCGGTTGACTAATTTTTTCCCACCAAGAGAGTTTTTCGTTCAAACGGTAGAGTTGTGAACAGCCAAATTCAGAATTGTTCGTTTCGCCAAGTTGAAACAGCTCATAATGGATAATTCCCTTTTAATCCCACAAGCACTCAACATAACCTTGTTTGCCCTCAAACCTGGCTTTGAAGTCATTTTTGGAGGGTCAGCGGCCTTTAACCAAGATTTTTTCGCTTAATATTTTCCTAACCCATTTTTCATCGCTTTTTACGATTCACTTCAAAAATAGTTCGATTTCGCAGCGTTTCACTGATGGTTATTCGATTAATCAAATATCTTTGGGATAATTCATGTGGCACCCAAACATCGAGCTTCTTTGAATAGCCAGCCTTTTTTAAATGATTCCAAACTGTCATGTAGTTAACGTTTGGTGCCTCTGCTATATCCTGACAGTTAAAAAATTTCAACCACTGTCTTCTCTTTAAATGTAACCTGAAATGAAGCCTCAAAACCTGTTCGTTTGACTCAATCGAATGAGTTGGGCATCAACACACAGTAGGGTCAAACGCAAATTGTTTGGTAATAAATCTGTATATCCTAAACTACTCGGATCGAATTGAATTGAATTGTATAAGAGTTGTAGAGGAGGACCGAAGCTTTCAAAAAAAATCATCTTGTAGTCATCCTGTGATAACACGAGATCAGATACAACACGAGATCAGACACCCTGTAGCTGATTTGCGTTTAGCCCCACTGTGCAACACCGTATAGTGACAAAAAAGAAAAAACGCGGATACTTTTTATATGACTCTAAAATCAATTTCATTGCCAAAGTTTTATGATAGCGAGACTTATCTAAAAAATTAAAAAGATCCAGATTTGAAGAATTCTCTCCTTTGCTTCGGCTTCGCATTTGATGACTCTTATTTTTGATCCTTATTCCTTTTGTAAACTATCAGGCAATCTCTGCATTATGATTTGCCTAACTACTAATATCGAAGTAGTACTAAAGCTCATACTGCAAGTGGTTTATCCGATGCTGATAGTCGCAGTTAACATAAATTGGTCCATCATATTTACATCACCATTAGCGGGAAGGGTATTATGCGTTTGTGCTAATGTTTGTAACGCCCAAAAATATTATACCAATCGGCTTAGAATCACTTTCTGAGTCGATTTAACGATGTCCGTCCGTCCGTCTAACCGTCCATCCGTCCATGTAAACCTTGTAATCAAACTACAGGTCGCAATTTTGCACATAAATTTATGAAGGCCTATTGAAATTGGTTATGATCGGTTCATTATATTGACCATAGCTCCCATATAAACCCTCTTTTCAGAAAATCACTTTAACGGACATAAATCCCATTAAAATGTTAGCATCAAGTTAATATTCGACACAAATAAGTTTTATATAAAAGTAAATGATAGTGCCAAATTTTACTTAGATCGGTCCACAATTTATCATAGTTCCCATATAATGCCCTTTTTCGGGAATTACCCAAAAGTGAATAAATTCATTTAAATGTTAGTATCGACATAATATTTTGTATACGTATATTTTATTTTACACTTAATATGAGTATCGGTATACAACAAGACTGATGTTATGAGTACATGAGTCATTCCATTTTAAACCAACCAGCTGGTTTTCTCACCTTTTTCTTTTTTTTTTTTTTCTTTTTTGTTTTCAAATTTTTAAAAAGTCAATTTTTTTTAGATATTTTCCCGCGAACTATAAATCGCTAGATATGGATCATTTACTGTTGAGAAAAAAGTCATGTTGTTCGTAATTTTGATACCTTTACATATTGATACCTTGACATCTCAATGAATTTTGTACCATAGATACTTTGAAAAATATTAGCAGTTTTCTGCATACAACTTTGTATATTTTTTTTTAGCTATTTTACACTTTCAATACGCTATATTTCGCGAACTACTTGATAAAATTAATTTTATATTAGTTTTGATTTTGATGAGTATAATGATTGTACCGAATATCATTGAATTCGGGAGTAAGGTCGAAATTTTTAATTTTTCATATCAGTTTCAAATGGAAAGACTAACATGGTATAATTGTATCCGAAATAACACCGATTCGAATGCGCTATTCTCCTCTTTATTTCCAGACTGGCATTGTTGTTTCTATTTACGGTGGAGCCGAGGTATATAAATTTATCCAATACATATACGTCCCCAACGAGAGGACTCGTTCGATGAGATCATTAACTTTGTTTTGTACTCCTTTATCGCTATCAAGCGAAAGAAAGCTCTAGAAACTTGTATCTGTGTTTATGGCAGGACATTCGTATACAAGATGTGGGACTGATTAATCACTTCTACTTATTCTAGAAATGTACTTCTGATAAAAAAAAAAAATAAGAACGTTTCTCTATATGTGCATTACGTTTCCCTAGCGTCCCTCAAATACATATTTGTTTTCATACTTTGTAGTTATAATAGTGAATAATCGAAACATATTTAAAAGTCCATGGAAATGAAAAAATTATGAAAAGGTCAAAACGATATACTTATGTATATCATCAGTGTTCGGTTAGAAACTGTGCAGATGATAAGTGACCTCCCCCAATGTCTATATTTGGATTTAATCGCCCAAGTGTAGAGTTGTCCTACCTTCTTTGCCAATTCTTCATGGAAATTCGTCTTTCAAACTACAAAAACCACAATTGTACTATTGTATAAATGGATCGACTATTGAATTCTCAAATGAGGTGAATTCTTTGGAGCGATTCTAGATAGGACTCTCGTATGAAATTGTGAAATGTCTAATGTAACCAATAAGGCAGTTGGGGCACATTATGCTTGTCAGCGTCTTTATGGTAAAACGTGAGGTCTCAAAACTTAAACCAGAATGATCTACTGGTATTTTATTACAATAATTAAAACAATACTGACTTATTTGATCTAGTATTAAGGATGCCAATCCCGATCCCGAAAATACCGGTATTTTTCGGGATTTCAAAATCCCGAATCCCGGGATTGGACGAAAAAATCCCGGTATTTCATTTTCGGCATTTATTTATTTATTGACATAAATTCAATCCAAAAATTAATTAAAAGCAAGACAAAACTTTAAAATATTTACACACAATTTTCAAAAATATTTTAAAAATCGATTACGTAGATAAGAACATTATAGGTCTGTTCGTTTGAATGCTATTCTTACTAGTTTTACTACTTTTGCGAGTATTTTACTCAAAAAGCGTTTCTGTGCACATAACAAAAGTAAAAGTAGTAAAAATTTTAAGAGAAAATATTTTTCTCCTTTGCTATTTTTTTACTTGAATATTTTGTACGGAAAAAAACTAGTACAATATTTTATTTTCAAATTCCTATTGAGTTTTAATTTGAAACAATATGTTTAATTTTTTTTGCGATTTTTGTTGGAACCTGTGGTCAATTTTGAACAAAGTCTTGCAAATTTTGAACTTATGATTTATACTTTTATAAATCTTACGTTTAAATGTATTGTAATACTAATTTTACAAATTTATGATCTTTGGAAAGGACCTGTTTATGGGAGCTGTGGTCAATTATCGACTGATCGTTTTAAAAATTGGTACATTGATTTGTGCCAATTCGTCTACACATTGTTATTTTTGCCTGATTAATGCTCGTTTAAGTAAATTAGGAGAGGTCCTTGTATGTACCTTATAGTTAATTATAGTCGAATGTTAAAAAATTGTATTTGGTAGTTTAAGGTTAGAAAAAATTTTATTTGTGTTGAATTTTACCACATAGGGTCAAACTCTATCCTGGAAAGACATTTTCCAAATCAACCTGTAGTTTACATGGATGGACATTAACTATTGATGATATTCAACATGGCTTAAAATCATACATATCCTTAGATGATGGCAAATTTTATAAGAAATATGTGAAAAACTATCTGCAAAGGTTCATATTCCCGTATTTTTGAGATGCTTCCAGGAATCCATTTAATATACATAAGTAAAAAAAATTAATTAAACATTTTATTTTTTGACACTAAAATTTATTTCACTACTTTCCATTTTCTTACTTTTTCAAGTAAAAGCTTGTTTCTTAAATTTTTTAAATTTCTCTTTTATACTAGTTTTAGTAGAATTTCAAACGAACAAACCTTATGTTTGGTTATTAAAAATAGGAATGAATTTCTTTAATTGAAATATGTATAAAAAATTTATTTTTTCCTTATATTTAAAATGTGTTTTTTTTATATATCAATCCCGAGTCCCGAAAAATCCCGAAATCTCGAAAAATCCCGGGATCCCGAAAAATCACGGGGATTTGCAAAATCCGGTCCCGTTTGGCATCCCTATCTAGTATGGTGGCCTAGAACAGAGCAGAACAATGCGCGTGCTTTATTTGACAAGGTCTATCGCTTCACTTGTGTTTCAATTACGAGCGCAATGAAGACCTGTTCAGCACTTGTCCTTGGGGCTATCCTGTGTATTCCTATATTGCATATTTCAGTGATTGAGAAGGCCTGCAGGAGCGGTTTTAGATTACCAGGTATCTCCAGGGCATATGAGGCTAATGAGACTATTTGAGAACGATCCCTTCCTTGGAATAAATTACTTCTTTTCAGCCACTCTGATGTTATGCCGTTCTGATCCCTAGGCCCGAAAGGAACACAACAGGGTTACGCTATGTTGGGTCCCTGGTCGCGAGGACTATCCTGGAAACTGACTGCTTAGCAAACAAAGGAGCTCGAAATGTTTTCATACGGTCTGAACCATTTTTCGTTATCCCCGTGGGATACCCCAGAGGAAAGATCAACTCCTGGTTTGTGAGAGAATTTGCTCAGCTATGGTAGAATGTCTCTGAAATGAGACAAGCGAAGAGATTTGTTTCATTATCACCTGATAGAACCCGAAAGTTGCTATTGTACAATAAGTATGAACTAAGAGTACTTACGGGTCTATTTACTGGGCATTGTGGTCTTAGATACCATCAACGTTCTTAAGAAATATTGAATCTAATCAGTTGTAGAATCTGTACGATGGAACATCTGAAAACGTACTATGTGAGTGCTATTTCTGTTCACAGGTTCCTTGGGGAAGCTGCAGTAACTCCAGAAGAGGCATTATTGAATTTCTTCGAAGCCTCAACTTAAGATGGTGAACAAATAAGGCTGCACAAAATATCCTTTTGGTCGCTGTGCTTCATAGACTAGATTATAGGCTATGGACTTAAGGAAAGATTAGACTTCGGTTATATTCTTGGCAATTCCAAAATAATTAAATCGAAATATTTTCCTCTTCCCATATACGATTTTATGGTGTAAAATAGATCATATTGCCGTAATTTGGTGTGTTTAATTATAAACTAAAACAACTTTGGTATACGATGTATTTAAGTATGAATATGACCGCAATAACATTTTAGCATAGTACCAACTTCATTTGAAACCTGAGATTAATTGTTTGAAATTTGAACAGTTTTATTTAAAACCAGAAGGACTTTTTTTTTAAAGTACAGCATTTTAAAACATTTCTTTTTCAATTCTATTTTGTATGACCAACATCCTACCATTGTTATAAAACAGTCAGTTAGTTGGTGGAAGAAAAAAAACTGTTGCTGCTGTAGCTGTTTATTGTAGTTTTAATTCAATTAAATACCACAATAACAACAACTACGTGTATACAAAAACAGAAAAAAAATATATAGAAATACAGAGAAATAAAATTATAGAAAAGTTTTTATGTACTACGTATAGGAGACTCAGAGAAAGAGACTGTAGTTACATTTGTGAAAGTGACGATGATGAAAATGATGGGGAGCTAGTCAATGATGTTGTTGCTGTTGCCTGCCATTACTGACAACATTTTCTGTTTTTGATGTTTGATGATAATGACCAAATGTTGTTCATTCATTTAGTTCATTTTTATGTCGAGTTTTTTTCCCCCAGTTCGTCTTCATTCTTGGTCACTGGAAAACTGGCAGTCAGTCATTTATGTTTTTTTGGTCTATGTTCATAGCTATCATTGATGGGTAAATGCTTATTTGTGTGATAAGTATTACATATTTATTCTTTAAGTTGTTGTTGTTCTTTATGTTCTTTAATTCATAGTATGATTTTGATATACTTGAATATTGGCCAACATTTAATTTCCGTTTCTAAGAATCAGTTAATGTAGATGGGGCGCGCAAAAAAAAACATAAATGTTTTAAAATAGAGAAAAATAAAAGAGGAAAATGAAGTTCAGTTAATGGACAAATTGAATATGTTCAACAATGTTACGGCAACCAACCAACAATTAAACCAGGCAACAACAAAAATAAGCATACAAATGAAAAAATATTAATACACCAAGGTCTTTAGAGCGGGACCATGGCGAAATGAAACAGGTGGCAGCAGTTCCACAAAAACTGCGAAACGGCGAATTTATTAATTTTTTTTTTTTATTAATACGTGGAAATTGACACTTCAGAAAGTAAGCAAAAAACTGTACTTATATGGAGTTTGACAGTTCTAAGTACTAAAAAAATGATTAAGTAAGGTCACCTGTTTGAATTCACCTTGAACGGGACCATATATATACATATATACCCAGCAAAAAAGGAACTGAAAAAAAGCTGAAAAAGTCATGAATTTAACATTGTGTTGGCATTGGATGAAAGTACTTACTGGTGCAAAAGAGCTGCAGAAGTTCTTTTTTTAACCCATAGTTGTCATTGGTACACGCAAAGAAAAAATATGGTTCCTGTGACCATAAACTAAGAGCAACATACTATGATTGTAATATATGATTCCAGGTTACAATAAGTATATTTGTACGTAATCATTATTATGATTCCAATTTATAATTTATTAGCAAGGTTCATAACCTTATTAATAACTTTTAGTAAGTTTTATAACCTTTTCTTAAGTATTGCTTTCAATTTCATCATATTTTTATCATTTAATAATTCCATGTTATCATATATATAAAATAATTTCATCATATATATAATTCCATTTTATCATATATATTATTACATTCTATTATATATATGAACTAATTCCATCATAAGTATAATTCCATTTTATCATATATATAATCCCATATTATATAATTCCATTTTATCATATATATGAACAAATTTCATCATATATATAATTCCATTTTATCATATATAAGATCCCATATTTTCATATTTATATTCATTTGTACCACGATATGTGGTACAATCATCATACTGAATAAAAACAAAACTTGTCAATTTATATTTGTTCATATATAAACTAAATGAGAATTACTATACTAACAAACTACTGCACTGATACACAAAAATGTGTATTCAAAAGGCATTAAAAGTTAATGGCTTAATGGTTGTAGAATTAACCAAATTTGTAAAATGAAATGAATGGTTATGTAATTAACTAAATAGTTGTAGAATTCACTAAATGATTGGATTTATTCATAAATATGATTTCATATAAACATATTTAAATACATATTATAATTCAGTGAACCATATTAAAATTTTGATTGTGGGTAATCATTAAATGATTAAACAGAATCATAAACGTTGCTATCATGAACACAGTATATTTAAATCAATGAAAAACGGCTATATAATCATTGAATAGTTGTGGTGATCATGCTGTAACCATGTTTTTTCTCTGCGTGTAGGATGCTTCGTTTATGCTTCTTATTCATTTCTTTTGAAGTACTTCTTTTAAAACTATGTTTATGAAATTTTTCTCTGCGTGTAGGATGCTTCGTTTATGCTTCTTATTTATTTCTTTTGAAGTACTTCTTTTAAAACTATGTTTATGAAATTTTTTTACAAAAATTCAGTTTTAGCCTTATGAAAAGATAATAAATATACATTAGAATTTATAAAATTTTAATTTTCTTAGAAATTATTAACGTTTTTTTCAGCTAAAATTTCATTGATTTTCACTTTTTTGGAAGTAATTATTAAGAACTTCCAAAAAAGTTTAAAATATGTACTTTGTTCTACTTTTGAAGTGGTGAACATGTTCTTTTTTGGAAGCTCTTGATCGTTTTTTTGCTGGGTATAAGTAATGACGATTACAGTTCTTTAAATGACTCTTCTTTAAAGGGGAAACAAAATTATTTCTAAATTAATGCCGTTAATTTAGACTCAACTGTATTTTATACAGTTATGTTTATATTTTATTTTGAATAGAGTGTAGAGTGTTACAAATTTATGATGATTTTGATGGACAAACAAATGAACAATCAGTATTTGTCATTTTTTGAGGCACAGAGAAAAAAAATTAATACATATTAATACTCTTTAAAATTTAATGCGATTTTCAATTTGCCAAATAAAACAACTAATTTAAAAAGAAAATATTTTTTGTTTTATTTGCTTTAAAAAAATTGGATTCTATATTGTTGCTAGGAATTATTAGATGAATTAAAATAAAAGTCCCAAAATGTTTTCTGTTTAATTCGAGACTTGAGAGTTTCAGTTATTTAATTTCATCAGAACATTGGAATGTGATCCGTTAAAATTTATTATTTTTATTTATTTCATGAAAAAAATATTTAGCCAATTAAGGCCAATCGATTTAAGTATAATGTTTGACAGTTAAAATATTCTTAGTTTAAGTTAACTTATGTGTAAATATACACTTTTAACAAAAACATTTCCTATCACGAATATGGGCCCTCTATCCTAAGGAGTGAGACCGAAAAAATCTTAACACACATTTTGCCTCATAACTTTTTTCGGAATCAATATTCAAAAAAATTTTTTTTGATCTAGTTATCATGTAAAAATACTTCAGTTATTATTTTTATTAACAACCATGTTAATTTGTCCTTATTTTCATCAAAATAAGTGACGAAAAAGATTTACGTCCCACAAGTTATTCAAAAATTTCAAAAATTCCAAATAGGTCTTACAAATAATTGGCCACAGAATTAAATGTCGTCCGTAAAACCGGTTCTAATGTTATTAAACAGTATCAGGAGAATTTGACTATTGATGTGAAACCTAGTTCGGTAAGAAAAAAAAAGTTGATAACATATAAAGTTCAAAAAATTCCAAACTGGAATTCTGCAAACAAAATTACAAGTAAAAAATAGGACTCGGAATTTAAAACCAAATTTCATACAAAAATACTCAAGCTATATAATTGACGAAGAAACGTAGGTGCTGGCAGAATCTTCGCAGCTTGTGTCTCAAAAATGTTTATAGCTAATGCTCGAAGCAATGTTGGAGATAAGTTTAAGACCCAAAAGCAGCAAAAATTTTTTTACAAAATTCATGGTATGACAAGCTTTTTGCAGTTGCGGCAAAACAGGAAAGTCATTTGATACATTCGGATCTATAAATACCAAAATATGCATAAAGGAATATTTGCAAAAAAGACTTCTTCTTTTCTTAAGAAAGCACAACGTGTCCATATATTTTTGGACCCATTTGGTATCATGTCACTACGGTAAGAAAGCTCTGGAGTGGTAACTAATCAATAACATAGTTTTAGTACCAAGAGAGGTCAATTTTCAAAATTGTCCATAGCTTAGACCAGTGGAGAGATATTGAGCTCTTGTGAAAAGTGAATTCAAGAGCACAAAAAAGGTGTCCCAAAATACCGAAGATTTTAACAGAAGATGTGCACACTGTTCCAAAAAAGTGACTGAAGCAACTATCAAATCTCCAAAGAAAGGGTTTTCAAAAATGGTCCACAATTTTATAATTAGTGGTTAGAACCATAAAAATTATATATTTCTGTGATCTGTGCTAAATTATCAAATGATTAAAAAAATAATGAAAACTCTAAGATCAACCGTTTCCAAGTTATTGAATATTATGTATGTTAAGAATTTTTCGATCTCACTCCTTATAAGAAGAAAAAAAGTGATAACCATATGTAACAAAAAAAAAAAAAAGCGATAATAAAATCAATAAGCAAATCACGATCTTATTAATGACGCAATTTGTTTTTTAAATCTATTATTATATAGTAATATAGAATTCCATAGCCTAGTTACACGAACAATAAATAACCTTTGCATAAATAATGTATGAAAAAGTGTACAAACTAAAGAGTGGAGTTGTATCAAAACAAATTTTGATACAACTTAACATTTACAAAGTCTCTGAAGCAGCAACCCAAGAAATCATACACATACGAAGTCACGTGATTTCGAACTTTTAGATCATAAACAAATCTAATGATTCTATTAAAGCATCTCACTATTTTTATGAAATTAACTAATCCATATAAAATTAATGCCATCAGAAGGCTGTGACCAATTTGTTTCCTAGAGACAGCTGATGCTTCTAGTGTTACCACGTTTTGCTGAACTAAAGTAGCTTTAGAGCCAGATAGTCCAGCATCCATATCAGCAGGTTGACTTTCCCGTTCAGACAACATCAATCAACTGACTCTGAGTTTGAGCTGTAATTACAGTACTTTTGTGTTCATAAGAATCCGAACTCTGATAAATTTTTTCGAGTCGCTTGTTCCGACGAAGGAATTTCTCAACAAGCCCGAAAGGTCATCCTTCTTAGTAAGTTGTATCAAAAGTTGTCATTACTGTTGTTGCTGTAACAGCTCTGCTGTGGTCGAAAGTTCTTCCCTGCGGAAAAACTGCCGGTTGATACAATTGTTGCTGGATTAACAATCCTTGGCCGAGTTTAACTCGGGTCTTTCCAGAGCAAAGATTCAATTGGTGTGAAAATGTGTCCTTATTGTAAAATTATGTCATTGTGTATAACCAACAAGTATCGTCCGTGTCTAAGTAATGGCATCTGTCAATATCTAAGTTTCCTAAATAATCCCAACGCTGATCATATTATCACACATGACAAAGATAGGGTTCAGTCATAACCTGTAATGTTCGCGTCACAACATCCTTATTACTTTTTCCTGCATTAACTACTCTGTTTGAAAAAAAATCTCATAATTGAGTACTTTGAAGTATAAAGACATTATAGTCATATCCTTCGATGTTAATGGATGACGCCTAGTGGAAAATGAAGCTAATGAACTCTACTAACAATCCCTATAAAAGTGTTCTCCAAACAAACTCTTAGCAGTTAAGAACTAAACATCAATCGTATGATATAGACACAACTATAATTGGAATATCGCCGTAAATCCATTACTCAGGGAACTAGATTCTCTGAAGTTTTAGACTGTCGCTTATGCTGACAATGTTGCGTGGTTGTATCTGGTAAATGTCTCAACGTCTACTCATTGCGTGTGGCACAACTAGTGGCCTTACCGTGAATCTAGGAAAAATGGAACTTGTTCTCTTCTCTAGAAGATACAAGATTCCATCTTTCCCATTACCACGCCTAAATGGCGTTGAATTAAAGGTGTCAGGGCTTCAAAGGCAGGTATTGCCCTACATATGTATAGAAGAGCCATTGGAAAATCCTGGGGAATAAATCCAAGGAATACAAAATGGCTCTTCGACAAGGTAATTAAGCCCATACTTATGTATGGAGCGATAGTATGGTGGAAGGCTATGGATAAATCCACTTATTTCGGGATCTTTGAAAGGATTCTGCGTAGTTCATCGCTACTCATTACAGGCGCGCTTCGTACAACTCCATCTAAAGCCTTATTTGTTCTAATGAACTAGCTACCGGTGGATCTTATGGCCAAACAGATCGCCATAATGTCGGCGACTAGGCTCAAGACTACAGGTGCATGGAACGAGAGAGGATATGGCCATTCGACCGTTTTAGGGTTCTCTGATGACATTCCCTGCAATGTTGATATTGCATCCCAATACCCTTTCTTGACAGAGACTTCTCGGTGTCAATATCGAATGTTCTGGAATTTGGATCCGGTTCAATGGAGGTTTACACTGATGAGTCCGAATCTGTTGATGGGAAAAGCTTTAAGGAAAAGCATTACCTTCAAATTGCCGGATCACTGCAGTATTCTTCAAGCAGAGATCTCGGTCATAAAAAGAACGGTGAACTGGTTGATGTACTATAGGGTATTCGGTATGGATATCCAGATTTGTACAGACAGTCAAGCCGCGATTAATGCGCTCTCGGGTGTCTTTTCGACATCCAGGCTGGTACATGAATGCCAGACATCTCTAAACAAGATGGCGAGACATTCAAACTTGGAGCTAGTCTGGGTCATTCAAATACCCCGGGGAATCTTATCGCGGATGAACTAGCCAGAAACGGTTCTCTTCTTCGACAAGATGCGGACCAACTGGTCGCTTTCTTCCTGCAGATCAACAATACTGCGGAATTTTTCGAGGATTGCACAGGATACGTGGACAAACATGTCCACATGTTCAACCTCGAGGCAATTATGGCCCCATTATGATGGTTCTCGATCAAACCTCATCTTGGTAGTACCCAGGCATGTTACGTATCCAAGTATCCATTGTCACAGGGCACTGGATTGTTGGTGTGCATGCTAGGAGATTAGGACACCCTTTTAACGACTTCTGTGGGAGATGCAATGATGAGGAAGAGGAAGAGACAGTGGAGCACTTCCTATGTCACTGTCCAACTCTTTCTAGAATAAGGATCGCCAAATTCGGTAGACCTTACGTGCATGTATTATCAGATCTCTCTGCTATTGACATCAGAAAGATCAATTCATTCATACTTGCGTCAGGTTGGTTCGATTCGGACGTTGTGTCGAACATGTGAAATGATATCACATGATCCCTCAGGGTATCACAACTGGACCAAATTGTTAAGCTGTTCTGTATTATCCTGACAACTGCCCATTGAACCTAACCTAACTATAATTACAATTTTGTGATTATTAAAATTTAACTATTGTCTAGTCCAATTAGCTCTTTTAAAATCTAAAAATCCTTCATAAAATTGCTTATTTTAAATGCAAACTTATAGTTATTCATAACAATCTTAAACTTTTTCAACTATCATTATCTCAAATAAACCTCTTATTAAACTTTTACAAATGCAAAAGCAAATGAACTAAATAAAAACTAAACTAAAGTTAAATTGAATTAAATTAAATGAATATTGTGGTAGAAGTTGTATTTAAGATAATTGTAATAATAACTAGAACTATGTAATTATAGAAATTAAAATCATGAATAAAAATGACCAAATGGTACATTTTTCAAAAACAAACAAAACATGCCAGCCAGGCTGACTAGTTAGATGGCTAGCTGGCTGGCTGGTTGGTTGGCAAACACTTAAACTCAATACTATAACACTAATGAGTTTGAAACTAACAAACAGACAGACACTGAACAGTAAGGAAAAGAAAACATCCTTTACATAGATTTTTTCTATATCTATATGTTTACCAGTTAAACAGAACTATTTTGTTCATGCATTTACTTACAACTTATATACTATTTTACTTAAACTGCAGCAAAAGCAGAGAGAAAACTTTATTTCTAACAGTTTTTCTTCTAATGAGATTAGAATCTACTAATGTTTGCAACTATTTTAAAAAGAAAATGCGTAAATAAGCAAGTGGAGATGTTAGCACACATACAAATACATATATATTTAAGTAAAGAAATGGTAGGTATGGTAAATATTCGCATAATCCAAATACCTACACATACATAAATTACTTAAAGGTTACTCATACTACGTCTCCTTATAATTTCAATTCAAAATGATTCAGTTTCTTGCGTAGATTCAATTTTTTCCCCCCTTTCATTATTTTTTTTGCTGTGTTTTCATTTCTTAAGAAATGGCAAGAACAATGTACGAACAAACAAATGATAATAAGGACTGCCAAGTACAAGAACTTGGAAAGTTTGTTTTTGAAATCCCAACAGGCAAACAGCCAACATTTGAAAGGTTTTGCTGCATTGGCACAGCACTGTTTTACACTTGTGGTAGTTTCATTTCCCGGTAGCAGCTAAAGCATTCGTAATAGTTGTTGGCCATCTGGCATTACATATACAATTGCTAGCGTACATTATTGCAACATTTACACATTTTTTTGTGAGTAGAGTAGAGGAGGTTTTACTACTACAAAAGAGAGTAATAGGAATAAGTACGTATGCCTTGTTCACACATTAATTGTTATAGCATTCTATGAGGAACCAACACGTTTTGTTAGCTTAGGTACACTCTGCAAAGAGAGAAAAAAAAACAGTTCTAAGGAAAAATTGCTTTGAAGAGTGGAAAATTGTTTGGAAACTGTTGCTGTGTTCTAAACTTGCCAAATTTGTACTTTATTTCATTAATAGCTTAAGAAGGATTTGAGGTATTTGAAATATTTATATTATGAAGGTTTAGATTTTCACTCAAGGATTTAAAATAAGGATTTAATAAATAAAAAAGAAAATATATCGCGATCAGAGCAGCCTTTAATTAAGGAAACCTTGAACCATTTTCATTAATCCTTTGTTCTTAATGAAAACTCCTATCCTGTGTATAAAAATCCCTGCGCTTTTTAAAAATTGCCAAAAATTTGGTTTGTGAAGCTTTTTAAATTATTTTTGCAGGAATGATTGATAATTATTTTATACAATACATAAGAAATAATAGTAAAAATAGTGCAATTTAATAAAAGTCTTTGGAAAAGTTTTCTTTTCAGCAGTTTAGTGCCAAATCGATTGAAATATACTTTATAATTAAACAGGGTCAAATATTTTTATAATTTTTTTATTAATCGATAAAAATACATTTTAAAAAATTGCCATTTTCGACCAAAACTGGACGTAGGGTATTAATTTAAATCAAATCATAATTTTGTTATTAACCATTTATGAAGCCTTATCTTTTGAAATATGTAAATAAATGTTTTTATTAACAAAACTTTGAGAAAAATGGAATAATTGTACTACATTATTGTTTAACAAAAAATTAATTTTTCATACTAAGGACTGCGCACGAATAAATTAGTGCATATAATTCAGCTTATAGAAATGAAACTAATGGTTTAATTATTTTGAAACTTTGTTTCGTAAGGACTGTTTTTTTTTTTTTTTTTTTTTTTTTCTTAATTTTTAAAATTTTTTTAAATTTAAAAGAAAAAAAAATATTTTTTAAGGAGTGCGATCGAAAAAATCTTAACATATATAAAATTCAATAATTTGAAAACCATTGATCTTAGAGTTTTTATTGTTTTTTTATTTAATTCATATTATACTACAGATCACAGAAAAATATAACATTTATACTTCTAACCTCTACTCATGAATTCGTAGACCTTTTTTTGTAACCCTTCTATTAAAGATTTGATACTTTTTTCTGTCACTTTTTTGGAACAGTCTGCCCATCTCATTTTAAAATCTTCGATATTTTGGGACACCTCTTTTGTCCTCTACGGTTCTCTTTTCACAAAAGTCCAATATCTCTACACTGGTCTTTGCTTCGGACAATTTGGTGAATTGACCTCTCTTGGTACAAAAACTATGGTATTGTTTTGGTAACACTCCAGAGCTTTCTTATGTAGTGACATGATGAAAACTCGGGCCAAAAATGTGTGGACACATTATGCTCTCTTATGAAAGGAAGAAGATTTTTTTGCAAACATTCTTTGATGTATTTTTAGGTATTTATAGAGCCCACTGTAACAAATGATTTGCTTCTTTTGCTGCAACTGCATAAATCTAGCCAAACCAGGATTTCTTTAGGAAATTTCGTCAACTTTTCGGTACTAAACTTATCTTCAATATATCCTCGAACATCGTTCTTTATATAACATGAGTATTTTTGTATGAAATTTGATTTTAATTTCCGTGTCCTATTCTTGGCTTCTAAATTTTTTACAGCATTTCAGTCTGGAACTTTTTCAGCTCCACATTAGCTTTAACTTTTCGTACCAAATAATCTGAGGACTGAGCCGCTACACACATCAGCAGCATTCGTGGTGTCTTATCCATTTCGGATTCGTTGACACCTAAACATGGCGCCCGCCTTGCACTGGTTTGAATATTGAGGGACTCAGCAACACCAGGCATTTGGAGCAAGTAAAGGAGAGGTTGAACATAACATCATAAACGCTATTAAAGATTTGATTACATAGTGCGTAAGACGACATCCGGTTCGAAGGACTATAAACAAGTGTGCAATCGTAAACTGCCTTGTTGTCTCTATAATGTAATACGCATTTTCTGTGTCGCTACACACTTCATTAGCATTCATGGTGTCTATTTCGGTTTCGTTGAAACCTTTCTGTACTTATGTAATCATAATACCAAAAATAAATTATCAACCACAATAACAACAACTGCAATACATGGAGAATGGGCTGAATATTCCATTAAACTATCTGTGTAGCCATCAATCGTATTTAGGGACATAAGATCTAAACCCTGTGGAGTTAAATGAGGAGCACCTCAAAGGTATGTTTTGTAACCGTTCCTATTTAACTACTATTCCTGTAATCTTTCCGTACCTTCCAAGGTCCCAAATGGGTATACACTTAAAACATACATGTTAAAAACGATACCATTCAACGTCAATAGTGGAGGATCTGCCTCGTTTGTGTTCAAATTCAACAAGTTGAAACCATTTCTATATCAAATTATTTTAACGAATGGTTTTGATACTATTCGTTAAAATAATTACCAATGTGAGTAAAACCGTGGTGGATTTTGAATCGAATTTTTTCTCTCAGTGTTGGTTTCTTTTATGTAATACTTCAGGAATTCCAGTTTATGTTTCTAAGGTACTTCAGATTGGACATACTGAAAATGTTCACCTAAATGCGATCAAACTCTGGTCTCTGACACAGGAAATTTTCTAGTGTTTCATCCTCTTCTTCTCACGCTCTAAGCGATATATCTTGCGATAACCCCATGCGAGCTAATGAGTTTTCAACTCTGTGTGGCCCGTTATTACACCTTCACGTCTACTAAGTATTTGCCTAATTAGTTTCAGAATCTCTTTTGTTCTCTCCTAATTTGGGCTCCCTCATAGTATGTCAGTCACTCTTCCAACAGTGAAATTCTGCCCATTATTTTAGTTCATTTTTAACCTTTTAAAAAAGATAAGCGTTTATATCAACTTTACATTGTAAGATCGTTCGAGATTTGATATTACTTAGGCTTTTGATTATCCGTAAAAATAAGTGTTGGAGGTTTATTATCGATTTCCTTTAACCATTTAATGCCTTCCGTAGTAGCCATGATCTCAGTTTGAAAAACAGTATTGTGATCTAAGGAGTAGAGATGATTACATACGTATATCGACGACCGTACCATTATGGAGACAGGTCACGACGTTGATGATATATGTTATCTCAATCGAACCCATAATTTTTACTACTCTTAACCTGCAGATCACACCAAAGAAGTTTTGTCGTCTTTGTCAATGGAGTAAAAATTTCAACACACAATTGTCCATAAAAGTAGTTCTGGCTCAACAATGGTCCTACATGTACCGTATTATCCCCAACTTATGCCCCGCATGTAATGAGAATTCCCATGATTCTAACTATATCTTCAACTAGCCTACTCATCCAGAAGAAGTAGCACCATTTCTTGAACCCCTAAATTATAAAGCGTTAAGAAGTTCTAGCTATTAGACAATAACTGCAATGGACTGGAGTTTTCGACATAGGGAAAATGCAAAAGAAATGACATACATTTTTGGACACTTCATCTGAGGAAGAACTAGACAGTATTTTAGGGTTGTGAGGAATAAACATATCCGCATAGAAAGAAGGCGACATATCTTTGGCCAGATCAGCTGCGAATCAAGATAGTAAAGAACAAAGAAAAGATAAATTAGCGAGAAATGGAACAAGTGTCTCTCTGGTTTATTTCACAGTAAACATATTTTACAATACAATATTTCTTTAGATCATATAACGATTATTTACTTTTCTGAGCGGTATCTTTACAAAGATAATTTCAAAATTAAAAACGAACTAAATACAGATCATGAAAAATTTGACCTATTTTTTATTGAAATTTTGACTTTATCCTATATGTTCTAAAAACACAAAGCATGGATCTACAAACGAAATACAGTTTCGGGAACACTGATTTGTTTTAAAAAGTTTGCGGACTTTTTTTTCCAGACCTGAAAAAAATGTGGACTTTATGGAATAGGAAAACAATTTGTAAAGCCCAAATTACATTTACGCGTAGTCAACAACAGTATCCGCAAAAATTATCAGCTGTTCACTGTCAGAACATGTTGCTGCCGTTATAATTACATTTAAGCGTAGGCATGCGTTATTCTACTTGTGTATTTGAGTCTCCCATTTCTTTGCTCACACTCTGTCTCGCTCTCAATCTGAAAGCAGCGCATTGAATTTAGAAACAGGGCTAAATGAAACAGCACTGCAAACTGCTGCTAATCAAATATAATCAACACCATAATAAACAGTGCATTAAAAATTATCAGCTGATTGTGTCAACACACACTGCTGCTGCCTACGCGCTAATGTAATTTGGGCTTAAATTTGGCAAGCACTTTAAAATTTGTTGTCAGAGGTACTTTGAGTTTCCTTAACTTCGCTCCTGAGTGGTCTGTAGTATCCTCCTTCTAAATTTAAAATTATACACTCATCTGCTATGCCAATGTGTAAATCCAACCAGCCGATTAGAATCTTCAGATTTATTTCCAAGAAAATCAATTTGCAATATGAATTGGAGTTTCTTACATTTAAAATTTTCGAGCTGCGGGGAAGTAAAATCTATATCGCAGGGACATTTACAATAAAAATGGGAATATCGGGAAAGTATCTAATTAACTATTATAGTATTTAAATCCAGTCTGTTTAATTTTGGTTGCAATGTTGAAGACCGTCTTAAGCTGATTGTACATCCACTTAGGGAGATCTTATAAATACTTCTTAATATCAGTTGAATTAGTGTATTAAATGTTTCACCAGGATCTATTGTTCTTAAATTTTTCACGGTGTTTTCAATTTCTTTATTTTCTGCTGCACATTGCATTTTTTTATATTTTTCTTCACTTTCTTCATCTTTTTTTATTTATTTATGCTCAGTACTACCGTCCGCCCGCTTCGTTTAGCTACAACTGTGTGGTAAAACAACTCTTTCGCTTTTCCTTTTTACCACTCTTATCGGTTTAATTAGTTTTGGAAAAACTTTTATTTGCTCTTTTCGTATTTTCTTCATTCTTCCTTTTCATTCGTTTGTTGAGTTTTCTGCTATATTTGTGCAAATATTTTAACTTTTTTTTTCATAGAAAGAAATTAGCTTGAAATATTTTATTTTATCTAAAATATTTGTTTTTCCCTAAAATACCAAAAAATAGGGAATGTTTTCTATAATCAACTTGAATTTTCCCATGAAATGAAGTGTTTGAGTATAACAAATAACTTGGGTCCTTTTATTTTCCCTTTACAAAAAATAAAAGAGAAAATAAAAACAAGTGAAATGAACTTAACAGGACAGGTTACACACAAAAACACATGAGGACAAAGTTTAAATTTAAATGACATGTAAAAAGTCATTTGTGTATATTTTTGTAGAATAGCTTGTAAACTTACTCTATATGTGTGTGTGATTTTATGTGCATGCACCTTTGCAAGCACATTAAGCATAAAAATGAGTGCGAGGGAGTGTGTATAAGTGAGGTTAACTGCAAAAAAATGTTTGCATATGTGTGGGCGTTTTGGAAAAATAGCCATTAAAACTGAAAGTTTTGTTTTTACAGTTATTCCCATATGAATGAATATTAAGACTTAAAAAAAGTTCACCACACTTTGCAAATGTTTTTTAAATGATTTTTAATATTATTTGAAAACACTCTACATAGTCTTGTATTTATTTTGAAAGAGAAATAAGTTAATTATAATCCAGAGATATGAGTATTTTAAATTTGAATTTAGTGAGAATTTACTTATTGCCACTTTTCCACTTGGTGGGTTTTTATTGAAGTCAAATGTTAAGGTAAAAATGTATTTATTATACGTTGGAGTATTAATGTATTATTTTTTTTTTTTTTAACCTTTGTAAGGTAAAGTTACAATTTATGTTTGGTCATATAGATTTGATTGCAACGGCCAGTGGACTGAAGTCCAAATTCACTTAAGCACAAAGTTAGAAAAACTCCAGATATATGCCAGATCTTTTCATATTCCAAGATTCAATTAACATCTAAACTACCCAGATTGTCCAGATTTATTTTCTATAGATATTATACATAGGTAAGGTTATAACAACCAATGAACTGATATACAAATTCACTTAGGGTAATAACTGGGACTTTTTTAACAGGTCTATAATAACCTCAGATCTATTCTGCGAACCACCCAGAACTTTTAATAAAGCCCAAGATTCAATTAACTTTTAGACTACCCAAATCGTCTAGATTTTCAAAAGAGAAAGTGTTCACCCATAACGAAATAAAGCAGGTGACAGCAGTTCTATATAATAAAATAATAGTATGACGAATTCGTTAATTTTTTATACATGGAGTTTGACAGTTCCAAGTACTAACAAATAATCAACTGATTAAGTTTACATTCGCCTTGGGTTCAACTAAGCAACGTCTACTTCTCTCCAATAAAGCCAGATATGAACAAAAAAAGCTCGGTAAAAAAAAATCTTACACCTCTTTGTAGCAGCTTCTAATTGCACGATCCCCAGTCTGAGAGCATTCCTAAGAATAAGGCAGAGACCCGAGAAAATGACTACCATTACGTACTGTCTATACTAAAATTTTTCTTGTTCGCACAAGAACAAAACGTCGGCAGAGCAACACACACAATTTTGTTCATTTTGTTTTCAGTGGGCAGAATATTTGTCGAAGAAATCATAATTTTTTGTTGGCCGTCAGTGTCGCCTCGATATTTTTACGTGCAGCGCCTCTTCTTCCGCATACAAAATGACGTTTGATGGCAGACATGGTTGTTCGAACAATTGTGCAAAAAATGGTATGCGAACAAGAATAAAACATGAACAAGTTGGGTCCACACTAACCAAATGCATGTGCGCACAACATTTTGTATAGAGAGAATTTATCTCTCGAGAGAGATTTCTGTCATCTTAGCAAGAATACAAAGTTCTTTAACGATCGTTTGCCTCTCAAAGAATCAGTTCTCTAACATAGCCATAGAGACGGCTTGATGTACAAGGGCGGATCAATAAGTCCGTGACTTTTTGAATGAAACACAGTGTTTTTTGCAAAACAAAAATTTATTTGTCAACATAATCTCCTTTTAACTCAATACACTTAGTCCAACGTTTCTCCAGTTTTTATATCTCTTCCAAAAAATAGGATTTTTCGAAGTCCTTAAAATAGGCATTTGTTTGGTCAATAATTTCATCGTTGAAGCTGAATCTCTTTCCACCGAGCCATTTCTTTAGGTTTGGAAATAGGAAGTAGTCACTAGGGGCTAAATCCGGAGAATATGGCGGATGAGGTACCAATTCGTAGACCAATTTATAGAGTTTTGCCATTGAGACTGCACACGTGTGAACCCGTGCATTATCTTGATAAAAAAAAGAACTTTTTTCTTGGCCATATTAAATCGGTCTAATAAGTTGGCATAATATTCGCCATTTATTGTTATTCCCTTTTGAAGGTAATCGATGTGGATTAACCCGCGTGCATCCCAAAAAACTGTTGTCATCACCTTATTGGCCGACAAATGGGTTTCACCATTGTTTAGACTGCTGTTTGGTCTCCGGAGTACAGTAATGGATCCATGTTTCATCCACAGTTACAAAACGACGCAAAAACTCATTTGGATTGCGGTTAAACAACTTCAAACAATCCTTTGAAGTTGTCACACGTTTACGTTTATGGTCAATTGATGGGAACTTTCTTAAACCCAGCTGATCATTTAAAATCGAAACCACACTGCCATGCGAAATGCCTATGGCATCAACAATCCCACGGTCGGCCAACACCATATCGTGGATTTTTTCGACATTTTCGGGTGTACTGACCTCAATTGGCCGTCCAGAACGTTCAGCGTCATTTGTACTTGTGCGACCACAACGAAAGTCAGTAAACCACTTTTTTACCATTGAAATCGATGGTGCAGTCCCCATAGAGCTTTTCCTTGGTTTGATTGACGGTTTTTTTTTTTCGCAAAAAACAATGTTTAATGAGCACTCGAAATTCACTTTTTTCCATTTTTAGAAAAATACACGAGGTTGTATGTTTTGAACAGCTGTTAAACGCAAAGTAAATGTAAAACACTTGCTAAAAATTTTACAGTACTCTATTAACAGGTGGTACTTGATGGGAACAGTGTTGCATTTCATATAACTACGAGGGAAGTTCGAAAAGTCACGGAAATATTGATCCGCCCTCGTATTAGATATTTCGGTGGTCACAATTTCCGAAACATTTCTTGAGTTTTTAGATATTTGCATGGAGATTCACACATTTTGGTTTTTGCGTCAAACTTTAATATTTATATGTTCAGTCTGCCTTTTTTAAGACCTCACAATATGTATTTGGTTCCTAAAAATAATAATTGATCTCTAATGAAAGCATAGCTAAGTAAATACTTGGTCTTCCTAATAACGTGGTGGAAAATCGGCTCTACGAAACCTTTAATTTAATTGAACTTTAGTAAGAAGTCTTTCAAGTGGTTGAGGTGAGTCTGCAGTTTTATAATGTATTTTTCA
Source organism: Protophormia terraenovae (assembly GCA_951394005.1). NCBI lineage: Eukaryota > Metazoa > Arthropoda > Insecta > Diptera > Calliphoridae > Protophormia > Protophormia terraenovae. Next base: position 106,093,245 of record OX596077.1, read on the forward strand.
TTGTGCTTTTTAAACTCATCTTTTACTAATGGAACCTCTATAGATATTTTTTATATACCATAGTGCACCCGTCATCGTTCTAAGAGTTTTTAATATGTCCAAATTGGTTTTAAAACGGTTTTATACAGGATGACTTTATTGTCAAAGCTAAGCTTTGATTGGATGTTGATTAACCAGTGAATGCTTGAAGCTTTTAAGTCTCTTGGTTTCTATATGACGATGTCAATGAATACCAAAGTATATAACATGATTTAAGTAGGGTATACTTATATAATTAAGTGTAACAGGAAGACTGTTTCCTCGTTTAGACTTTCATTTACTCGTATACGCCAATTTTTAACTATGTCTCCATATATCGGAGGTATGATGGTAGTAAACATTTAATTTTATATCTTAAAGATTATATGATATCCAAAAACTTCTTTAATTCAAAATATTTTCAGTGAGACGATTAACTTGTTCTATGGTTCCATATTTTTCACGAAAACCAAACTAGTGAACTGGGACGATATTTCTATCTTTAAATAATGGTATAATTTTCTTTTCAAATAAGTACTTTCTCGAACAGCTTCGACAAACTAGATATCAGACTAATAGGTATATAGAAAGATGATATAGTAGAATTCTAGTTTGGCTTTTCTTAGTTTTTTAATCGTTTTCTTTTTTCAAAGATTCGAAACAGTCAAGGTGAATAGAAGTTGCCTGCAGGTAATATTTTGAAAATTCATCTAGGGCATATTGTATTCGATTTAAAATTTCTTTAACATCATTTGTAAAATAGAATGAATGATTTATAAAATATAATGAATAAAACAGTAATATAAAAATTGTATCTATCTAACGTATTGGAGCGTTTGTACTGATATTTGTAGCGCACAGAAAAGCCTATTGGACCCCACCTTAAAGTATATCGTTCGACTCTGAATAGCTTTCTGAGTCGATTTAACGATGTCCGCCCATCCGTCCGTCTGGCTGTTTAACTATGTAAGCCTTATGAACAAAGTATAGGTTGCAATTTTTGGGTTTGTGGTCATAAATGACTTAAATATAGCATTATTTTAATAAAATTCGGTGCAAAGAGTGTTAATCATTGTGCAAAATTTCATGAAGATCGCTCCACTATTGACCATAGCTCCTATATAAGCCCCTCTTCCGGAAGTTACATTAAAGTGCATAAATCCCATACGAATGTTAGTATCAAGTTAATATTCCACACAAATAAGTTTTATATAAGTAGACACAACATTGTCAAATTTTATGAGAATTGGTTCATATAAGTTCACTTCCGGGAATCACCCTAACGTGCATAAAATCATATAGATGTAAGTATCACATTTGTATATTTTATTTTACATTTAGTAAAAGTGTTGGTCTACAATTGGCCACAGGTCTAATATAAGTCCTTTTTTGAATTTTAATGCTCATACACAATGGTGTATGGTATCATATGGTCGATATAGACCGACTTTGTTTCACATTCTGAGATAAGTCTCATGAGACTAAAATGACTTCAATATTTTGCTTCATGTTTCGTGAATTATGATATTTCCGATTTATGTTGGTTTAAACCATTTGTATTCCAGAAACATATATCGAGAATTGATCTCACTTTATCCTTTAGCTGTTCCAAAAATGAAATGAAATGAGTAAAGTAGTTGTACTCTACACCTACACATTATTTTTATTCACAAGCACCTTCCCTTGCGAGCTCATCTGCTATAGTATGTCACTGTATTCTGGCACCAAGATTAAGAGCAGATTGTAGTTTTTGCAGAAACATGCGGCAATAGTGGACCCCTCTGCACGACTGAGTATTGAATATCTTAATAAAGGATGTCCCTACTTACACGGAATCGAGCATCCTCATGTGTAGCCAACACTTCTGCGTGGAGTATACTGCATCTTTCATCTTACTGTTGACAACTTCCTCTAAACACAATTTTCTGTGTAATATTTCTACTAATATTTCTCTTTCTCCTCCCCTCACCTATCACCTCACCTATCTTTCACTTCTTTCACTTCTTTCTCTCCTTTTCTATTTTCTTTTCTCTCTTCTTCTATTTACAGGTAACACAAAGGGAGCCGCAGGGCCCAAGTGAGCCGAAAACAACCATGTTGGAGGTCACCTATCTAACCTAAGATTAAGTCGAAATCAAACTAACACCAACACCTACACCTCCACCAAGTTTAGAGTCATCACTTTATCTCATATTTGTTCCAGATTTCTTCGCATAACCTGCAGTCCATACCAGATATGAAGTACTTGAAACCGATTTCGAAACAGTCAATCTGGACAACATATTCCATATATTACCATGGGAATTCATCACCGTAAAGCAAAGATTAATAACCGAACGTGGAATTGCTTCAAGCAAAATTGTCGTGTTAAAAACCATTTCTCTACATATTATTTCAAGAGAAATAAAAATGTAAGAACGCCAACAGGGCAGCAAGAAAATATATAATATTCTGTGGGAGTTATATAAAATCGATAAACCTTAGACGTTTTTCTTTCAAATCCTAATCCCCCTTTAATCACCTTATATTTTTTATTTAAATGTCTTATCTCCTCATTCTCCCATGTGTTGCTTTTGCAGGAAACCGTTTAATAAATTTGTCTGTTATCATTATTATCAGTGCAAAAACTTTTTTCACTATTTCCTTTAACTTTTCATTAAAATTTATTTCCAGTTTTAGCTATTCCATATAAACTTTTTCAATATTATGCAACATGTTGCCATTTAAATAGAATACCCATAAATTTACGCACAATTAATGCATTAAGACTAGAAAGCAACTTTTTTTTTTTTCTTTTTGACGTCCCAGTGGCAATGAGCAACGATTTAAACACCTAAATTATAAAATAAAACAAAAACCAAAAATCTGTCAATTTTTAACACCAACAATTTTATTTTGTTGTTCTTGTTTGGTTCTTTTGTTTTTAATTTTATTTTCATCATTATTAGCTTTATATTCACATAAAATGGCTTCATTAAAATAATTGACGATGAAAAACACCAGACACCATTAAAATCATTATAGTCACCAGGGCAACAACAGCAACTGCAGGATTCAAAAAGAAGTAAATGTATAAATATCAACAATAAACATGACGAAAAATAAAGAGATGAAATGGTACTTTTTTTTTGGTACATTGACTAAATTGTAAAAAAAAATTAAGTTTTAAACATTTGTAAACAGCAACACAATGCGAAAACATTATCCTAAGTTCTTCACAGCCATCAGTAAAGTCCATATTAGACTATACATAACGGTTTCCCATACTCGAATCTGGTCTGAAAGCACATATGACTTCGTACATTTTACCAAAGTCTGTCTGGAAAATCATGTAGATTGATCCAGCAACAAAGGAAAGAAACTTAAGATAACCTACTTTCCAGTAATTCTAATATAAACGATCTCTGAATTATGTATAGTCGATCTACAACGTATTTCATAGTTGGTATAAAAATGGTTGAGTTTAGCTATTTTACTTTATAGAATCCGCTGAGGTCTGATGGTTTTTACGAGAAGAAATTATGAATCCCCCATGTGATCTCCGATCAATGATATTATTTTACTTTTAATATCGAAAAGTATACGACAGAGACTTCTGTACCTGTAAAATAGGTACGCAATAGGGTCAAGCGATTAAGTTGACGATTCAGAGCATCAGTCATTCGATCTTTTAACATAGTTATAGTACAAAACTCCAACACGGAGATTAAATATTCTTAGCATTTGTTTTAAAATAGAAACCTCAAAATCATTGATAATAATTTTGCAAAGAGTTCACTCCGTTTCCTCGATTGATGTACCGATCGTATTTTCGATAACTTTGGATGGGTAAACGTTTTCGTATTATCATCATTAATTTTCTCTTTTTTATACAAAAGTTGGAGGACATTTTCGTTTCATTTTAGAATTTTCATTTGGAACTTTAAATTGTTTCCTACCATAGTTGGATGTTTGATATCGTTGCAGGCCAGAATAGAAGAAATGCATAAGCATTTCTTTACAAAGATATGTATGGTCTAAATATCCCGAATTACCACATTCCACGTTTCACATCCGTACAATAGTGTGGTTTTGAGGTTGTAGTTAAATATACTAAACTTAGTTCGCTTCGATGTGAATGTCGAGTCAACTTTCGAACCATCAAGTTGTTGGTCCCCTATAGAGGGAGTTTTATGAGCGTTCGAGGAAATTATGATCGTCTTCATTTTGGATATGGAAAACATTTTCTATTGTATATCAGAGTACTGGTGACTAAGAAGACAGATATCGTTAGTGTAGTCAAGATCTTCTAGCACATCCTAAAGACCCTATGTAACATCTCTTCTAGATAGGTAGGTATGTAGGTAGAAAATGATGGCGTATTCACGCCTCCACCAAGATACCAAACGGTCCATTGTGATCCCTTTAAAGATAGAGAAGGAAAATGATAAAAGAAAAAGAAAATAGAAAGAGAAGAGTGTGGCTCTCAAACCACTTCAGCCTTCCGCGTTGAAGCCCTACATAGTGAAAGAAAGAGTATGTACTCCACTTTCTCTAGCTCCTCTACATCATTGCACATCCTACAAAAGTCTGAAATGCCAATGTCCCATTTACTCATCATATTCTCTACTGAGAAAAGATCAGTATACAATGATCATTATGGCTCTCAGACTGCTACGATTCGTACCCATAAGATGTTTCGAATCTGTTAGTTTAAGACTAGGCCATAACGCTCTAGATATCCTGCTGTTCCTTCTATACCTCCTGGCTCGATTCGTGATGACCAGAGCCCAATCCCTCATGGCCCTAAAATAGGACCCAATTGGAATCATAACAGATGTCTCCACAAAAGACCTATCTATTTCCGAGAATATCGCAGTGCCCAGGAACCTAAAAAAAAGTCTTATCATGTAAATAGACATCCATTAGTCTTCTAAATTCTTTAACATAACAATAACTTGTCAGTGCCAATAATGCTACCTGACTATCAACATAGATAGTAATCTCAAAGTTCCATTCAACGTTTCCCTCCAGCAAGGCTTTATAAATGCCCAAAATATCTCTTCTAACTTTCAAAGCTTTCTTCAATTTTAAGTCGAGAACACAATTAAATAGCGATATAGTACAATCTTGTCGAATTCCAGTATTTATTCCGATTTGTTTGTTTGATGGGATGTAATTAAAATTTTAGTGTGATTTCAAAAGCTTTTTCAAAAGCTTTTTCAAAATTTACAAAGTGAGTTATAGGGGTGATCTCAACTCAACTAATTGCTCAACAATAATCCGTAAGCAGTTGACATAGTCGACACATAACTTACCAGCCTAGAACCCAACTTGTTCCCCTAGAAGAGTAGGGAGAAAGAAAGTTTCTTTGTTAGCTATACTCTGCAATCTATCAACCGCAACTTTTGCGCCCTTTGCTATGTTATTAATTCACCTTCTTTTGTCGCTAAGTCCACTGTGTTTAAACTCATGTTAAGACGGTTGTGCAGCTTCTGAAATCTTATTTTGTCGGACAGTGTTCGACTGGAGTTTATGAAGAATTTAACATCCTTCCTTTCCCGTAGGAGTACAGCATATTATACATTCCTTGCAGGTACTGTAAAATACTCTTCACTTATTTCCAGTTATGCAATAATGCCTAGAGGGAATCGTTGCCCCCATACAAAGTTGGAGTTATATCAACTAGACGAGAGACTTTATATGAAAGGACTGGTACGAGGGCTGATCAATATTTCCGTGACTTATCGAACTGCCCACGTAGTTATATGAAATGCAACACTGTTCCCATCAAGTACCACCTGTTTATAGACTACAGTCAAATTTTGAGCAAGTGTCGTGAATTTTTCTAAAAATGGAAAAAAGTGAATTTCGAGTGCTCATTAAACATTATTTTTTGCGAAAAAAAAAACGTCAATCAAACCAAGGAAAAGCTCGATAAATAATATGGGGACTCTGCAACATCGATTTCAATGGTAAAAAAGTGGTTTACTGACTTTCGTTGTGGTCGCACAAGTACAAATGACGCTGAACGTTCTGGACGGCCAATTGAGGTCAGTACACCTGAAAATGTCGAAAAAATCCACGATATGGTGTTGGCCGACCGAAGAGTAAAAGTGCGTGAGATTGTTGATGCCATAGGCATTTCATATGGCAGTGTGGTTTCGATTTTAAATGATCAGCTGGGTTTAAGAAAGTTGTCTGCAAGATGGGTGCCGCGTTTGCTCTCAATTGACCATAAACGTAAACGTGTGATAACTTTAAAGGATTGTTTAAAGTTGTTTAACCGCAATCCGAATGAGTTTTTGCGGCGTTTTGTAACTGTAGATGAAACATGGATCCATTACTGTACTAAACAATGGGTTTCTCCGGGTGAACCTGCTCCGAAGAAGGCCAAGGTAAGTTTGTCGGCCAATAAGGTGATGACAACAGTTTTTTGGGATGCACGCGGGATAATCCACATCGATTACCTTCAAAAGGGAAAAACAATAAATGGCGAATATTATGTCAACTTATTAGACCGATTTAATGAGGATTTAAAAAGAAAACGACCTCATATGGCCAAGAAAAAAGTTCCTTTTCATCAAAATAATGCACGGTTGCACACGTGTGCAGTCTCAATGGCAAAACTCTATGAATTGGGCTACGAATTGGTACCTCATCCGCCATATTCTCCGGATTAAGCCCCTAGTGACTACTTTCTATTTCCAAACCTAAAGAAATGGCTCGGTGGAAAGAGATTCAGCTCCAACGATGAAATTATTGACCAAATAAATGCCTATTTTAAGGACTTCGAAAAATCCTATTTTTTGGAAGGGATAAAAAAACTGGAGAAACGTTGGACTAAGTGTATTGAGTTAAAAGGAGATTATGTTGAAAAATAAATTTTTGTTTTGCAAAAAACACTGTGTTTCATTCAAAAAGTCACGTACTTATTGATCCGCCCTCGTATTTGGGTTTGTTTTTAATTTTAGAATCATATCTTTCAAAAAACTATAAGATGTAAATAGCACATGCAAGCATTTTTTTTAAGAAAAATTTGACAAACGGCTAAAAATTTTATGTAATGAGATACCCTATTTTGAACCCCAATATCTCCGCCCCTGAGAGGTATGTGTGGCCCACTTCAAAACTTAAAATTATACACTCCTCTGCTTATGCTATTTTAAATTATGTAAATCCAACCACGATAGAAGAAGTTATTACGATTTATTACCAAAAAATCGGTTCTACTCCACTGTGAAGTGGTAGGTGCACATTCTATGCCAAAAAAGGGGTAAAATTTTTGGTTAAACTTTACATCTCCGTCATAAAAAAACAACAAACCATACCAATTTTTACAAAAACAACAACTATATCACAAGGGGTCAAAAATTATTGTAACGGGATTGTGAAAATAAACACGAAAATAAAGATGTTCATCGTTGTGTACGTGTACAACCAGTTTGACCAATTTCATTACACACTCTCAGCATACACCTTCACACAGACACACACACACTCCCCCACTCATAAAGCAACAACAAACTAAAATGTTTTATGGTTGAACGAAACAATAACAACAAAAACGGAACCAAAACAAAAATAAAAGTAACAACAACAAGGACACATTATAAGAGTATAATTACGGTAATTATTAAAAAGTTTCTCTCCAATAAAAACAACAAACAACTAATTTTATAGGAAAATACGTTTAAAACTCTGCAGCACAAACATCAACAACAGCAATATCATTATCATCATCATCATCATCAGTAGTAAGAGAACAGTAAGTAGCTATGCTACTGTTGTAGCACATGCAAAAAATGTTGTTGTTTTTAGTGTATAAAATACTAAAAACAACAACAATATTAAGAGTAGCAAAAAAAAAAGGATCAACGGACAGGATGATGGTATTTTTAGAAAGTTTGTTTATGGCAAAAATTATATTGTTAAACTGGTCGATGGTCCCATTTTTTTTAATGCAACAAAATTAAAACAATAACTAAACTAGAACGATGCTTCGAAGTGGAGGAGGGCAAAAGTGAAATTGAAAAAATAAAATTATTTTCCAATCACTGAAGTTATTAAAACGAACGAAGATGTAGCACAAGCACAAAATGGTTTAACCTTTTTATGACACTTTTACTAGATGATTTTTTTTCTGGCTTTTACTTTTTTAATTTTTCTTTTTAATTTAAAACTGACGTTAAGAACAAGTAAAAGTTACGGCATGTTAAAGGTGGACAATAAATGGTATTTTAAATAAATATTTTGCGGTAGAATTTAATAAAGATTAATAATAAATATATTACAAAAAAATTGTATTTTAAAATTAAAATTTTTGGAATTAAATTTAATAACTGTTTCTATATTACAGATTATTAAAATGTAGTTTAATTCCTTAAAGAATCAATTGGGAAATCCAATATTGTCCCATTATAAGTTTTGCTTAAAAGGAGTCTTTTCTTGGAATAAGTAACTACTAGGATGATTGATTCGGTTTTCCAACCGGTTTTTAAACCCGTTTTTTCAGTCAATGTGATGTTGGTTTTTTCAAAATGTTCAATTTTCGAATGTCGAATAGACCGGTTTTTTTAAACACAAAAAACCGGTTTTAAAAATACCTTTTTATTTCAAAAACCATGCACTAAATATTGATATTTGAAACGAAATTTATGATTATTTTTTTTTTTTTTAATATTCATAAAGTATGATTTTTAGTGGCTTAAAAATATAGTTTAAGATTAAATAAATAAGTAATAATTATCCTTAATGTAATAATTTTGCACCTAATTTAAATGTTTTAGTTTTTTTTTATTCAGCGAAGAAATTGTTTTTCAAAGATTTTGTTTCAAAAGAGTTTCACCTGCAGAATCCTTTCGATAAAATTGATTCTTGCTTTTTTCATATTAACCCATGGTTTCTGTTTATGCTAAGTAAATGTTAATATAATTTTTGATGATTATTTTCTTACAATTTTTATACCCTACATGCCTATTATGCGTTTATACTGATGTTTGTAACACCCAAAAATATTGGTCTAAGACCCACCTTCATTTGTACCAATCGGCTTTAAGTCGATTTAACGATGTCCGTCTGTCCATTCATGTAAAACTTGTAATCAAAATACAGGTCGCAATTTTGGTTTCTTATAGTCCAAGAACGAAGCGTGTTGAAATTGGTTATGATAGGTCCATTATTTCCTCTAGCCCCCATACAAATAACTTACCAGAAAAGAGGTTTAACGATCATAAATCCCTTAAATGTAGCAGTAATTTTTGCACATCTAAGTTCCACATACGTTTAAACCTGTATGCCGAATTTTATGAAGATCGGTCCATAATTGACCATAGTACTGTTCCACAATTCCACAGGTCTAGAAAAAAGGACCCCTCCCCGAATTTTGATGCACATAATGGTGTAGGTTATTGTCGGCCTTGACCGACCATATCTTTTTTTCTCGTTCTTAATGGGTTAATAGTTATTTCCAAAAATAAAAAGATTTATTGATTTTTCTTTAAGAAATGTAGTTTTTTGATAGAAATATTAACTTCTGCAAAAAACCGGTTAACCGGTTTTTTCTGAATTTAAAAAAGCGCAACCAGTTTTTTCAAAATACCAACTATTCGAACTATTCGAAAACCAGTTTCTCAAAAAAGTCAAATAATCGATCACCCTAGTAACTACTGCTATAAGAAACGTTTGTCTAGTAATCCAAATTAGAGATACTCAAAAGCAGATTGTGAGAACTCATTAATAGATAAAGGTACTTTCAGACGATAACATTTAGTATTAAGATTTTTCGACAATAAAATATTACTTATTTCATCGGCATGTCAAAAAATCCAATAGAAAATCCTAAAGTAGTTTACACGGTAATACATATATTTTTTAATATTTTATTTTTTTTTTTTTTTTTTTGCAAATTCTTACTTTTATGAAATTAATGATGAATATTGATTTAAAATTCCTTTTATAAATATTTTATTGTTTTTACTTTTTGTTTATGAAAAATATAACATGAAAATCTAAATTTTTTGAACAATTTCAAAAAATTAGCGACCAAATTGTAGACCGATACTTGTATAAAAGTGTAAAAAAAACATACTAATACAGAATATTATATCGATATTTACAATCACATGTATTTATGCACTTTTGGGTGATTCCCGAAATTGGGTCTTATATGGGAGCTATAGTAAATTTTGGACCGATCTTCATTGAATTTTGCACTACAATTTATACTCATTAAAAATATATTTGTGTCGAATGTTAATGTAATTTTCGGAAAAAGGGTTTATATGGGAGCTATGGTCAATTATGGACCTATCTTCACGAAATTTTCTATTCAGACATGGACAACCAGGCAGCCGAGCAGACGGACGGATATGGTTAAATCGACTTAGAGAGTGATTCTGAGTCGAACAGTATACTTTAAGGTGGGGGTCGGAAGATTTTTTCTCTGCATTACATAATTTGTACAAACACATAATACCCCAACCACCTATGGTGGTGTAGGGTATAAAAATCTGATGAGTATATATATTCTGAGTTCTCGTGGAAATCTAATACGAAATAGGTCTGTGTAGAATCCGTCTGTGTGTCTTTTGAATCAGTCTATGTTAGTAAAGTGTACCGTAGGAAAAAATTCGTTGGAAGACCCCTAAAAAGATGCGTAATAATGTGCTGAATATGAAAAAAATATTTTAATAATGTTTAAAATTGATCTTCAGTTCCGTACCAGCGATTAAAAGACATGGGTCTAGAACATTTTGTCCAAAAAAAAAAAAAAAATTGAGTTTGGTTTCGAAATGGATATCAAAAAATCCCGTAATTTTGAGCCAGTTAAGAAAAAAAATATTAAATAAATTTTTCGCAAAAATTTTGGTCCATATTGCAAAATGGATAAAAATTCCATAATTTTGTTACTTTTACTGGTTAAAACATTAAAAAATTGAATTGTAGTAGCTATGACCCATAATAAATTATTTTCAAAAAAAAAAAAAAATTCACTAAAATGCACTAAAAGTCCTTTATTTTTTCCCTAACAAGCTTGAAATTACGAAATGTTTGAGACCTATTTCGCGAAAAAAACTCGAAACTTTTTTTTTTGCCAAGATGCTGGTAGAGAACTGAAAATGAATTTTAAAAAATTTGTTGAAATATTTTTTCCATATTCAACACATAAATACTAGGGTGATCGATTATTTGACTTTTTTGAGAAACCGGTTTTCGAATAGTTCGAATAGTTGGTATTTAAAAAAAAACCGGTTGCACTTTTTGAAATTCAGAAAAAACCGGTTAACCGGTTTTTTGCAGAAGTTAATATTTATATCAAAAGACTACATTTCTTTAAAAAAATCAATTCTTATAATTAAGTTAAAATTTATTAAATACAAGCGTAAAAGCCTAACAATGTAAGGAAAAATAATATAATAATGAAAATATGCTCAAACAAATCCGAAAATTAAAAGAAAAAAGTATGAACAACATTTAGACACCTTCCTCTCCCTAATCGAAGTCAATTATTTGAAGCCGCTCAAATTTATTGGAATTATATTGAATAAAAGTTTTAAATTCGTAAACCTTTCAAAATAAAAAAATCGTCGTAAATGCGCTCCCTGACCGAAATACAGAATCAGTTTTTTACAGGATTTGGAGAGCAACAATAAGTATAGCAACTCAAAAGTTCTTAATACCAAAACAGACTTTTTGGTCCCTGATAGAAACATCTGGCACTGTAAGAATTTGTTGAACGAATAGTTTTAGAATAGAGTGGTTGCTTTACCATGCTCCAAGACAACTTAATTCTCCTCCCCAATCACCTGACTTAAACCCCATCGAGCACTGTTGGGATATTTTGAAACGTAAAGTCGCTACAAAGCACGTCCGAAGCAGGGATGAACTTAAAATTGCTTTGGAGGAAGCCTGGAAGGAAATATCTCCAGATGAAACGAGAAATTTGGTCCGATCGATGCCCAGAAGATTACAGGCCGTGATAGATGCAAAAGGAGGATCCACAAAATATTAAATTTTTCCAATATAAGTATTATAAGTAGGTGTAGATTATATGTACAAATACTTTTGTCCCAATGAATTTTCATTATTTTGTATTTTTTTAAATAATGTGTTGGATATTAATTTTGTTTTTATAACTTAATTAAATAAAAATATATTAAAAATAATACTGCATACGACAATTATAAATTCTTTATAAACTATTGAAAGTATACGAAATATATGAGGTGTACAAATAGTTTTGTCCCTAACTGTATATAAATTAATGTGTGTTTGTTTGTATGTATGTTTGTTTGAAGTCTATAGCCGCCTAAACGGCTAAACCGATTTTCTTGAATTTTTCACAGTGTGTTCCTATATGCCTAGAAGGAAAAATAGGCTACTTTTTATTTTGAAATTCCATGTGGGCGAGGTGCCACGCCCACTTACTAAATAACTATTAAAAGTTGTATATCTCGGAAATTGGTAATACTAGAGTCCTCAAATTTTGCACGAACAACTTTGACATCTTTATGGACATTCTGGAAAAACGAACTAGCAATAGGGGGTGTGGCACATCCCACGCCTAATATTGCTTGCCAATACCAAATACCGTAAATTTAGGAAACTATAACAGTTACATTTCCCAAATTTTGTACAATAAACATAAGTGTCAATGTGAACATTTTGTGCAAAAATGGGCGGAATAGAAATAGTGGGCGTGTTATCTTTCATATAAAGTTAATACCAAAATTTTTATATCTGGGAAACTATAAAAGTTAGAGAGCTAAAATTTTGTACGACTAGCATTAGCTTCAATATGAATATTTTGGACAAAAATTGGTACACTAGCAATAGTGGGCGTGGCAGCTCCCATATAAAGAAAATATAAAATTATCATATCTGAGAAAATATAACAGCTAGAGTTCTAAAATTTTGTAGGAGTTACTTTGGTATCAATATTAATATTTTTGCACGGGAAACATCTATCTATCTATCTATTCCTATTCGCTTAGCATTTGCAATGACTATTAATAAAGCTCAAGGTCAGTCTTTGCAAGTTTGTGGCCTAAATTTAGAAAATCCATGTTTCTCACACGGACAACTTTACGTCGCATGTTCGCGAGTGGGAAAGCCCGCAGATTTATATGTATACGCACCAGAAGGAAAAACAAAAAATATTGTGTATCCCAAGGCATTAGAATAAGATTTAGTAAGAAAAATGTTATATGTTAAATGCTTATATTTTATTACAATAAGGTCAAGTATGAAAACTATATATATTGTACATCAAAGGAATTTATAATAAGAACTAATTTTTAAGAAAAATGTTATATTTTAATTACTAAATAAATATATTTTTTTAATCCTTTAATTACTATGTATTTCATTTCGGGGAGTGGCGAAGCACACCGGGTATTAGCTAGTGATTTATAAAAATCTAATACTCATTATCTAATGTAAGACTTATTTTTCTACAACAATAATTGACTAAATTAAACTTAAAATAAAACTAATTTTTAATATACAACTGCCACCTATTAACCTCCTACTTCTTTCAGGGATATAATATAAAAAGTTAGAGAAAAAAAGAAATCCCCAACAAACTAACAAAACAAGTTGAAAAATGTCAAAACGTTGACATTTTTTTTTTTTTTTTTTGGAAATTAAAACAAAAACGCCACAACACACTTCCGTTTCCGCTCCAATGAGTTGACTAAGAGCAACTTTTAATTTTATTATTATTTTGTTGTCGTTTAAGTATTTTTTTGTTGGCAACAAAACACATAGTGTCGTAGCAGTGGTGGTAGTAGCTGTTATAAAATTAAATAGAACCTCTCCACTGTTGTGGTTTATTTTGGTGACAAAAACATTTCACGGATTTAACACCTCTCGTTATATGATTTTGATTTTTTGAAGTAAAATTTATAATTTGTTTTTAAATGTTTCTGTTATATACAAAAGTTTATAAGCAGGAAACAAGGGAAATGTTTTTTTATTAAATATAAGGAATATAAATACACAAACAAATATTAAAGATTTCAAAAAATATCTAACACATGTTATTTTAAAGTTTAAACTAGCAACAAATATTTGTTGATGATTCCAAATTTAATAATTAAGGTAAAAATGTATAATTTCGCAACTAATAGGTTTTAGAAATTTCTTCCATAAATTAAATAAAATCATTAAACATCTTGATTTGAAAATTCTATATGTTAATTACTTTGGTTAGAATTGGATCAAACATACATCTATAGTGAGCAATTCAGTAGACCTAATGTGACAAATTGATGCATGCGTGAGGAAAATAATTATAGATGTTCTTGCGTGGAGTCGAGTACCTAAGTTTGGTCTTTAATTTGTCGCTCAGGGGCTTAAATGTATCCGATGCCTGGAAAATGGATCGAGTGATCCCAATTCTAAAACCAGGGAAGATCGCGATCGAGGGATCATCGTACAGGCCGATATCCTCCTGTCATCAGTAGCGAAAACATTCTAAGCACTTCTCCTTCCCCAGCTAACTAGCAGCTCATCACCAGCATGAATTTCGCAAAATGCACAGCACCATCATAGCATTAACCGCCATTACCACTCGGACTTTACAGGGCTTAAATCAGCAGAGGAATTGTGAAAGAACGATTCTCGTATAGTTTGCCTTGTCAAAGGCTTTTGACATTGTTAGCCATGCTACACTCTTTCAGGACATCCTGCAGTCCACAATGACCAACAACATGAAGAGATGGATCGTGAACTGTTTGAGTGTTAGTCAGTCGTTTGTGGAGTTTAGAGATAAAATATCAAAATCCCGTAGGATTAAAACGGGGAGTTCCACAAGGCGGAGTCTTGTCACCACTCCTGTATAACTTCTTCCTCTCTAAACTCCCCGAACCTCCTCAAGGAGTAGAAGTGATTACATATGCGGATGACTGTACCATAATGGCGACGGGCCATAACTTTGATGACTTATGTGGTACGGTGAATGGTTATCTCAACCAGATTTATAATTTCTTTACTGCGCGTAACCTGAAGTTATCACCAACGAAGTCTTCAGCAACACTCTTCACCACCTGGACCAAGGAGGTAAAACTCGAGTTTGGCGTCTTTGTCGATGGAGCTCAAATTCCTACAGTGAACCACCTAAAAATACTTGGGGTCACCTTTGACAGTCTATTTACCTCCTCAGCTCATGCTACTGCATCTCACACAAATTGCAAACTAGAAACAAGGTTTTTTGTTAGCTACATACAAAACGATTGGTCGGTCAGTAGTCAATTATACTGCTCCAGTGTGGTCTCCTTTGTTGAGTGATTTCCAGCGGGGAAATTTACAAAGCTGTCAAAATGCAATCTTAAGGACCGTCACAGGCTGCCTACAGATCACCTCCCCACACCACCTACACGAGAAGACGAAAGTACTACATAACATAATGTTAGCCAAACAGTTCCTCCTGGAATGTCATAGGAGGGGACATCCAAACTTCAACATCACACAGTTGGATTCTCCCCCGAGGCATGTCAGGTATGACCTTCGTAAGTACAAGGAAAACATTCAAAGATATGTTCAGGATCCATTGGACCGCAACTCGTACACGACTACTTTGAAGGACATTCACAGAGACGCCATCGATTCCGATCCTGCATAGACCGTGCCGTCCCCAACTTTTGCCCAGCATGTGGTGAGGGTCCCCATGATACCCCCACATATTCTGTCCAGCGAAACCTACTTCTCTTTGTCCAACGGATTTATGGACACAACCAGTGGAAGTTCAAAATTTCTTGGACTTGACTTCCATGCAGAACCCCCAGGCAATTTTTGAATTAACTTTAGGATACAGAAATAGCCCTCGAATAAAAAAAGTGTCTGAAAACATAAGACTTTAAAAACATCATATTTTATGATTCCGTTGACAGATCTAACATAAGTTTTCCCGTTTCTTTCTAGAACCAGAAAAAGTAAACACTTAAAAGAAAAGTGTTCACTTTTTCTCCACAGTGTAAATATACAGTTAAGGACAAAAAAATAGTTTCAAGTATATTTATTTTATTTTATTTTATTTTATTTTATTTTATTTATTCATTTACAGTAATATAACAAGCCTCCTAAGGCCAAAAAAACTTATATTACAAAGAAATAATCCTGAATAATTACTTAAAAATAATAAAATATATGCATATAAATCTATTTATATAAACCAAATATAGGTATATATGTATATATATGTATAAATAACATAAACCAAAAAACAACTTATAAGTTCCCATGCCTAAAAAGTATTTACAATAAATATTGAAAGTTAAGGCAAATTGATCCCAATATAAACAACGAATGTTAACATAAGAATAAAAAGATCAATAAAAAATACAGAATAAAATTATAAAATATGTGACTACCGTACTTCGTTAAGAACCGTTAGTAGTTTTAACCGAAATGCATTATTGGAATGGGAAAACAAACGTAGTTCCAAAGGTAAGTAATTCCAACGACGTGCTACTCTAATAATAAAGGATCGCTCAAAAGAGCCATTATTAATTCTAGGGATTAATAGCTGCGGATTCCTAGTGGAATGAGAAAAAATAAATTTAGAGCAAAGTTTAATAGGAATCCCCCGTTTAATAATCCTATAAAAAAACACCAAATTTCGTAGAATCAAGAAATTCTTGAAAGAACAGCCAATGAAACGTACAACATATGGAGAAATATGTTCACGCATACGAATACCAAACGCATATCGCACAATCATATTAACAATACGATTCAATCTCAATACAACATAATCCAGAGAACCAGAAAAAACTTCAAGACCATATAAAATATGCGACATTAGCAATGCCTTCGCAAGACGTATTTTAATGCGATGTGGCAAATAAATATTAGTTGAATAAAGTCGGCGAAGTAACCCAGCTATTTTGTTGCCAATATGATCGATATGACCCTCAAAATTTAAACGGCTATCAAGAAAAATACCTAAACATTTTAAACGATCAACAAAAACGATAGTAGTTCCATCAATCGAAATATTTAAGTCACGCAGGTAACGTTCAGAAGTACCAAACATTATCGCTTTAGTTTTAAACGGGTTTATAGAAAGACAATTATCAGACGACCAAATAGAAAAACGTTGAAGAGTGTTATTAATATCAGATTGAAGGGAATCTGTTTCACTTCGTCTACCACTAAAGAGAAGCTGTACATCGTCAGCAAACAGAAATGACTTACAAGAGGAATTGTCAACATGATATGGTAGATCATTAATATAAAGAACAAACAAAATTGGTCCCAAAACTGAGCCCTGAGGAACACCAGCTGAAAGACGAAGCGAACTGGAATACACATTATTGATATCTACAAACTGAAAACGTTCAGATAAATAGGAAAAAATCAACTTACATGCAGATCTAGAAAAATTAAAAAGCTCTCTTAACTTTCTAATAAGAACAGAATAATTGACAGAATTAAAAGCCTTAGTTAAATCCAGCGAAATCAAAGCAGCAATCTTATCATCATTTAAATGACTCCTAATATCATCAGTCATATCAATTAATAGTGATGTAGTGTTATGACCAATGCGAAATGCATACTGAGAAGGAGTAATACGATCGCGAATAAATGAAAGCATCTGATCCTTCATAATATGCTCAACTGCTTTAGAGAAAGAGGGAAGAATTGAAATCGGTCTCAAATCCTCAAACCCTTGTACATTTCTAGATTTGGGTATAGGAACCACACGAGCCGTCTTCCATGCTGAAGGAAAAATGGAAGAAAGTAAAATAGTATTCACATGATGGGTTAATATGATTGAAATATATGGGAAAATGGTTTTAAAAAAATGAATTGGGATTTCATCAATTCCAATAGATTTAGATTTAACTTTGCATACCGCCTCATACAAGTCGCACTCACGTATACAATGAAAAGAGAAAGAACCATTTACAGATTCCAAGAAATTTAAATCAACAGAAGTAGCATTAGCAAAGTTAGCACCATTAACAAAAAAATTATTTATATCATTACCATCAATGTCATAAACCCAATCGCTATTATCCATAATCCCCGAACCTTTTAAAACCTTCCAGATACCAGAATCATTTAAAGAAGTAAAAAGTTTAGAATAAAACTTTCTTTTTTCTTTGCGAATTACACTTTTAGCCTTATTTCTATATCTGCAGTAAATAGCCCAGTTTAATCGAGATCTATCATTCCGAAAAGCTGAATAAGCCAAGTCCCTAAGGGACGTAGCAAGCAAAATAGCATTCGATCTCATCCAACGGTTATCATCGCGTCTAAATCTTTTTCTTACCACAGGGACAAAATTGAAAAGGGAGTTAATTAAAGAATTCACAATTGAGTTTTGGAGCTCAACATCAGATGACATAAAAAAATAGTTTGAATCAAATTCTGATAACATTGATAAAAGGCCATACCAATCAATATTACTAAAATCTCGAAATTCGACAAATTCATAAGAACGCAATACATCAAAACGAAAAGCAGTAAAAATTAACGAATGGCGTGAAATAGAGGGGCACTGCACTTGGTCAGAATACAAAATCATCGAGTGATCACTTACTAACCAAAAGTCTAATAAAGAAGTAGACCCATGTGCGACATCAAAATGGGTAGGCTTCGAATTATGATGAATAGAAATACCAAATCTTGTACACATAGACCTCATTAAACCAGCTTTCACAATATCAAACAAATTACAATTAAAGTCACCAACAGTTATAATGTTAGTGTATCTTAAAAGCAATTCATAATGATGATTCTCAAACGCAACAATGTCACCAAATGGCAAGTATACTACACCAAAAAGTACCTTTACATTATTAAAAGTCACCACAATGAAGAGGGACTCACAGCCATCAGAAGATACTTTCATAACTACTTTATATTTCAGTTTAGTAGAAATATAGATACATACACCTCCACCCCTACGATGTAACCTATCGTTTCTTATCAATTTATAGCCTTCAATACGTACCGATAAATCTGTAACATATGGTTTCAACCAAGTTTCCGAAATGCCAATAAGATCAAAATTATTACCTACAATATTCTTAAACTCATCAAACTTAATCGAGTTTTGAAATGGCCTTATACTCTGACAGTTCATATGTCCCACTTTCAGTTGTTTAGAAAATGAGCGTAGTTTATTTCGGAGAACCATTCCGTTGCTTATAACAGGACCAATATTATAATTGTCAAAAGACACAGAAAAATAAAAATAGAAAATTGGCTGGGAACCATAAGAATGCAAATATTTGGGTAACAATTATTATTGAAATTAACCAACTAATAAAAAAAATCATATTAACCCAGCAAAAACTTGGTAATGATATGCAGTTACAGATGTAGTTACTTTTCAATCATAACAACATACTTTCTGCATTACATGAAAGTAGATTAGTAACTACTTAATTTTAACTTGATATGTAATCAATTACATAAGAACAGATTTTGATTTTTGGAAATGTCTTCATTTATATTATAAAAATTATATATTTTAAAAGTGGTTAAAATATGAAAATACATTAATTATTTTTTAAAGTCACGAAGACTAAAACAAATAATTAATCGTAAACACACCAGTCTCCGGTGAAGTCGAAACCACGACGTAAGCAGACAGAATAGCTTATTGTTAACAAATCCATTAGGCCACTTATACCTACATGAATTCATTCGTGAACTCTATAATTTGAGTTTATGTACATCAAGCATAAAATACGGTATAACTCTTAAACCAATAAAGGGGTATAAAAATGTACTAGAGGAAATTTTGTAGGAAATTTTATTATCTATAAATGTTGTATTAACATCAAAATACGTACTACGCTCAACATGCTAGTTGTATGCAAAAAATGTTATTGTTCATTTAATTTTACTGTCTTGTGTACTAAATAAATTTTGTGTCTGAAGAAATGTTTGTCAAATTTTTCAAAATTAAAATTCTTGACATAAGAAAATAAACTCAAGAAAATAAAATTTTTTGTTAATGTTTACAAAAATCAATTCCTTATTTCAAAAGGCTTTTGGTAAATTATTAGTGTTTAAAAGTGGTAAGTATCTGAATATTACTAAATAAATATCCACTAATTTGTATTGTTTCTCTTAGGCACACATTTATAAAACCTAGAAACTCAACAGGCAACAAATTTGAATAGATTGCAATTTAGGAAATACAATTACATAAAGGTAAGAAAAATTTATTGGCTATTTTAAAACAATTTGTTAAGCGTATTAAACTCTTAACAATTTTCAGACGGGGCAGGTCATTAAGGTCCGGAATTTTATTCAATTTCTGCACGGGTCATAAGAATGAGCTTCAAGAATTAACTCCAAGTCTGAAATAGTATGTATGTCTAATTCTGATTTCAGCATATTTTTAAATAAATAAATTTAAAAAAAAAATAAAAATTATCGGCTTTTTATTTTCAATACTTCAGTACTTACTTGTAACCGATAATGTAACTAGTTACTATTCATTTTACTAATAATGACTTCTGTAATACTTTGAAACTAATGAGTGATTGAATAGCTACAAAGTAATTAGTTCTTGTAACGACATCTAAGTAATGACTTTCTGAAATGCCTACCTATAATAATATAGAGTAAGTAGTTGCCTCTAATGACATCACCGTGTTAAAATAATGAGTTATTCATCTAATGTGAAAGTAGTGTAGAGCCATTATATTAGCTTCTTATCTCATTACATGGCAAGCAAAGTTTTTGCTGGGAAAATATAACAAATAATATTATCAATACTTGCTACCATTAAAAATACAAAAGAGATCTTTATAAAATATAAAAAAGAAAATTGTATAATAAGTTAAAGAACCAAACTTAACGGGAAAATAAAAGAAAATAATACCGAGTTCATACAAATTAAATTTACGTTAAATTTGGTTATAGAATCAATTATAGAGAAAATAGTTACATATGTATACTTAATTAAAGAGCAGCAACATCTCGAGCATCAAGCAAGGCAGCACATTCGGCCATATCACACACTACCTCTTTACCATCACACAGCGTTAGCTTAGATTTTAATTTATCAGAGTTAAAAATCTTAAATTTCGAAATAATATTCAAACGAAGCATTTTACGGCAAAGGGAATTAAGATTCGAAGCAGCTGGAGAATAATGGTCATTGAGGTATACTCGACTTTCAATCTCACCACCAAGGACATCTTTGACTTTAAGAGATCGAGTTTTAAAGTACTCTTTCATAAGAGAATCACGAATACCAACATTATTAAACTTGATCAGTAAAAGCTTATTGCCATTCATATAACATACTTGATTTAAGTTATGTGCAGAAAACTCAATATTATAAAATTTACAAATAGATATAACAACAAATGATAAATCGTTAAGGCCAGATGGCAACCCACTCACTACAATATCTCCACGGTTCAGACGACGATGTAAAACATTATTTTCAATTTCGAGCGCTGAAATTTTTGCAGTAACAGAAGCATCAATATTATTTATCAATCTATTGCATGTAACTATATCAGACTTCATTTGCTTGATGCACGACGATACTTCATTCTTGAAGTCAGATAAAATTTGCGCCATAGTATTTTGAAAAGCGGTGTTATCTTCTTTACTGGCATTAACAAAATCATCAAAGCTGTTTTTTAATGCCCTTACATCTTCACGAACAGAGCTATTGTCAATAAAAACATCTGAACAGCCGGAGCAAGTAAAAGAAAAAGATTTTGGCCTTTCTTTAAATAAAGCTAGATGTTTCTCCGTAATATCGGCACAATGAAGATGCAACCACAAGTTACAGGTTTTGCATTGAATACTACCTTGAGACTTTCCAATAGTTTCTTTACAGGTACTACACTTGAAGACTTTAGTTGCCGGCATTATTGTATTTACAATATGTAAACAAACGAAAATAAAGAACAGCAGCAGCAACAACAACTAAATCACAGTTAATAATTCAGCAGAAAACAAAGATATAACAGCAGCAGTAGCAAATACGAGTCGAATTATTAACTCAATTTTAATTGCGAAAAAACACTTGTTTAAATTATATAATAAGTAAATATTCTTAAACGGTATAATTTTAATCAAATGATGAACAAATTATATTTTATAAAATCAAAGTTAAGTTAAATTAAAATTGAAATGATAGCAAAGTAAAAAAACACAACTATTCAGGCATAGTGTTGCCAAGTGAGCTGTCCTGCATTACCCAGACAGCTGCCCATTGAACCTATAACCCAATATATTCGCAATGATTTGGCATTAAAAGTTTTTTTGTTTTGCATAAAATTTTGCCGAAAACTCAAATATTTTCAAATAAATATACTTGGCCTTATTTTTTTGTTCGTAACTGTAAATCTAAACTTATATTTTTCTTTTCAAAATTCAAACTGGAAAATTTCATTATTAACGCAGTGGCCCACATAATTTTTTTTTAATAATTCTGTAACTTGTGAACCCTTGGAGGCATCTAAATAATATCCTTAACGTGACCAGACGCTTTTCAAACTTCGATCCCGCCTAAAATATTTTTCCCGCTTTTTATTAAGAAATCCCGCTTTTCTAACCTTAACAATTACTTATTCGATTTCCTTATTTACATTTTCTATAAAATTCTTACCAATATTTAAGTTTAACTAAAAATAATTTTTTCCACTGCACAGTTAATAATTTTTTACAAATCGTTTTTGATAATTAAAAGTTTTAAATATTTTATTACGCTGATCATCTTCTCTACTGACAAATCTTAAATGTACCTTGTGCGTATTTTTTGATGACTTCGTTGTAGGAAGACCTATCTTCAGTTCTTTACCAGTGAATGAAAAATCTCAATTCTGATATATTTGGACCAAAAAAGTTTAGAATTTTTTCCAAAAATGTTAGAATAAAATATAAATACATTTTTGAAGGAAGAAATTTTGTTCTTTCAGAGGGATTTTTAGAACATTTGTTGAGGGCTATTTAAATAATTTTTTTAACCAAGAAGAACATCTTACCAATGACAACCATGGGTTAAAAAAAAATCTTCTTCTGTAGCTCTTTTTCGCGACTAAGTACCAATGTTAAATTTATGACTTTTTCAGCTCTTTTTCAGTTCCTTTTTTGCTGGGTAACTATCTGTATACTTTTTTTATTTTTGTATAAACTAAATGTTATAAAAATATAATATTGGCAGCCGATTCAAAAAGGTGAAAAAGTAATAGTCTATAGGATTATTTTGATTACGTTTTTTTATAGGTAGCGGTATTTTTAGTTATTTCGGCAATGGTTTTTATGGCTAACTGTTTTTTCATAAATTTCGAAGTATCGGTTCAGAACCATAAAATATAATTTGTAGTCAAATATTATAATGACGAGCTGGGTTAGCTATAACTTTATTACAAGTTTTATTTCAACTTTATTAAAAATAATAATATTTCTTAAACCCAAAAATAAGGCTAACGGTATTTTATTGTTATCGGTATTTCAAACTATTTTTGTAACGGTTTTTTTTTGCGTTATATATTTTAGCGGTAACCGTTTTTCAATTATTTCAAGTTTTCCAAGTTTTTTTTTTTTTTTTTCAAACCATATTTGAGTTCAATCTTGAAATTTAACTAGGAATATTTTGAAAACATTTAGAGAAACACGTTAAAATTATAACTTTTAATGTTTCAGCTTGTAGGGATATATTTACTTATTTCGATGATCCAAAATTCTTATGGGCTGATCTCAATTTGTAACGTCTCAATTGGGTCAATAGAAATATAAAAATAAAATCCCTCTTTTTTTACAAAACTTTTAAAAATCCCGCTTTTTCCATACAATTTTGTTCAGAATCCCGCTTTTTAGTCGTTCGGGTCCCGCTTTTTGTCAAAAACCCTCTGGTCACGTTAAATATCCTACATGTATTTTTTTTTTTTATATTTAATAAATAAATTTTTAGCGATTTTTTTTTTTTTTTTAATTACCAGAGGTGACCAACTTTGAAGTTCTACCGTGACCTGTACAGGCTTCTGTTTCCCGACTTTTTAAAACCAATATACATATACTTTTACTAAAATGAATGCAAAAAACACATTATTAAGTAAAAATTTACACATAAATATTTAGGAATGATATTTATTTCCTTTAAATTATTGAAAACAAGCCGATTTCTACACAATAATATTAGCAAATACCGTTTTAAAGTTAAGTCTTATAATTCTCCAAATTTCTGACTTTTATACTCAAACGGTGACTTTAAATTTCTATTAGCATTCCAAAGAGAGATTTTTTATTTAGCGTCGTTGCGAACCTTTTTTAAATAAAAAACAATTTTTAACTTTTTATTTGCAGCTTAGCGAACTTTTGATTATTGATAACAAAAATAAATTGATTGTTAAATTTAAAATATATTAAATTTTGTGTTTATTCATATTCATTTACACAGCAAATTTATGGTACGTATATTACAAATTTTCTTTTATTGCTAAATTCACAATAAATTATTTTACACATAAAATTTCAACTTAAATAACAGCTAAATGATGGTTTTTACATAATGTATGTATGATCAAATTAAAGCCGCAAAAATGTATTATACAGAATTAAAAAAAAATATTTAAAACAAAAGAAAATAATGAAGAATAGAAGGTATAAAATCATAGTCAAAATAATAAGGAAACGAATTTGAAAAAGTAACAAAGAAACAACCTGAGTGAAATGAATGATAAAATAAATTATTAAGAGTAAAAGAGGAAATAAAAAACTATTTATTTAAAATGTGTAAATTATGAAAAATATTTTTTAATGTTCTCAACTGCAAATAAATTACAACAATTACCTGTTTCTGCTTACAATTTACTCTCTATCTTTGTAAATTTATTAAGGCAGCACAAACAATTAATATCTCATTGAGATATTGATATAACAATGGCTCCTGTATAGCCAATGGCTGTAGAATCTTAAACTCGTGCAGACAATTGATCATATGACGTATTTGCAATCGACACACAGTATCCTTTACACGCATTGTTGGTATGGTAAAATTTTTCACCCGCCTTGAGGTTAATTCACTATTTACCACGGTCAAACTTTGATGAGAGGCCAATTCACCGGCCACGCGTGTTGTTGTGTACTTACTTAAACGACCCTCTTCTGTATCATCGCTCTGCACTAGATCATCAGCCGATTCATCAGCTGAATCTGTTGTTGAATCAGTTTCACCATTTTTTATGTTGCTATGTAATTTTTGTACATTTTGCGTACGTGATGAGGATTTTGGTTTACGTTTACGTCGTATTGCTTTACCGGGATCAGCTACTAATGATAGATATTTAGGTATGACATCTTTAAAGTTGGCCGCATTAAAAATGGTTAAATCATCGTGGTGGCCAACAAAAGCGTCTGATATATAAGAAATAATGCCTGCAAGATGTTGATAAAAAGGAAGAATTATTTAAATTTATAAAGGACGTTTAGGACGACTGTAATTAATAATAAACTAAATTTTTAAAACATTAACACGATATTTTAATTATCTTTAACTCTTAAAATTAAATCGAAAAGTTTTGAGATTTTACTTACCATTTGTATTAATGCTTAATATAAATTTATAATTTGTACAATCAATCTGCAATGGACTAGCAGGCATATCAGTTTCAACACATTCAATCAACGACTGGACATATGATAAATTTTGTCTAAAGGCAAATGGTAAATTTTTATGTCTATCATAGTATTTTTTACTATCGGGCCAACGTATCAAAAAACGCAAATAACGTGCCAACTTAACTACAGTCCTGGCAAATATTTGTTGAACTTCACCCTCGGCCATTTCAAAATATTCTGCCAGTAAAGAGAAATCTTCATTTTGTTTTAATTTCTTCAAAGTCAAGTAGCAATCGACCAAAGTTATATTGGCCCTGGTACAAATAACATTTTTGAGCAAAGGTATACGGGTACTGTGTAGACCCAAGTGTACTTGTGGATTCTTTTCGATAAGTTCAAGAGTTACTGTACGTATGGTGCGTTTAGGTACTTCACGTTTAATAAAAATTGTGGGACGTCTTACTTGTAGGGCCGAGCTGGCACTATTGTTTAAAGAATTGGATAAAATAGAAGAGTTTCCATTGGAAGTGTGTATTGAATGGTTAGTACTGGGTGCTGTGGTGGCTTTTATAATGGTATTTGGTGGTAAAGAACTAATAGCAGCTCCTAATTGTTGTTGCTTTTTGACATTGGCAGCATTAGTGCCTCCAATAGTTTGTTGCCATTGAAAACTAGTCAAAGGTGTTCCAGTAGAGGCTACCGTTTGCAGGGAATATTTGGTAGATTTATAAGCTGGCTCTGTAAGCCAAATAATTGAAACGATTTAATTACATATTATATTTTCCAAAATTTTATTTTGACTTACCTCCCGTTGTAACACCAACACGTTTCATGGTGGCGGGTTTTATTATAGCTGGTATTTTATTGATAACTAATCCTGTACCACTTTCAAGTTTTATAAAAGGTTTCTAAAATTGAAACAAAGATAAAAGAAATATATTTTTGGACATTTTATTTTTGACTTAAAATTTTAAGCTAAAATTCCCCTCAAAAAATTTACCTTTATTTCAATAATTTCCTGCACAAATTTAAAACATATTTCTTGGCGCTTATTTCAATAATGTTTAATTATAATTATTTTTTAAATAATATAAAAAATCTTTAAATTTGTGGAAAAATTAAAATAAAAACTAAAAATTCTCCAGCCAGCAGCATGCAACGCGTGATAAAAAAAAAAATATATTTGCTGTTTATATAGTTGTCTCTTTTTCTCTCATTAGTTTAAAGCAAATAAACAAAAAAAAACAAGTGTGTTGGATTTACTAAAGGAAATTCACCTCTTATCAAAAATGTAAATATAAACAGAGTTGTTATGTCATAAGAGTTACCATATTTGAGAATATTAGAAGCCAATCATTACTTCAGAAATATATGAATAATTTTTGGAAATTCTTATAAATCAGTTTAGTAGAGACAAATTGGACGAAAAAATGGAACAAATCAAGATTAAAAAGACATTAAAAATAATATATTTGTTTAATGTTAATATTTTTTTAAATTTAGTGTTATTCGGCTTCACTGAATAAGCTTTTTTTGAATATTGAAAATTTTGTTCTGAAATTTTAATAAAAATTTTTGTATAACACTATAATCTAATAATAAAGGATCTAAATCATTTAATTTATTCACGATTTTTAAAGGGTTAACAACAAAATGCATTTACTTCTATCAATGACAACAACCAAAATAAACCTACCACCTTCAAAAGTGTGGTAAATAAATCTATTTTTAGCAATACAAAAAAAACAGAATAAAAACAAAAAACAAAATAGGATAATCCCAAAAAAAAAAAAAAAACAAATTAAAATACCTCTGTAACATCCTCCATAGCTTCTTGTTTAACTTCAGTTCCTGAAGATACAGGCAATTTACTTTTAACTAATATAGCTGGAGTGGCAGTAGTTTCGCCAGTAGCTGATTTACGATATTTTACCACGGTTAAAGCCATTATTTGTTTATTTTCTTATATTTTTAATACAAAAATAGCAAAACAACACAATAAGAAATAAGGGTGACCTGTCCCAGTTGTTTGCGCCAATTATTTTCGTTTTTTTTTTTTTTCTTATATACAATACATTGGATGAAATTGCACATTTAACATTTTCTTTCAATTTATATACACTTTAATAAACGTAAATTAAATTTTATTTATATTTTTCTTTTTAATTTTTTTTATATTTCACTGGCTTTGACTTTTTGTTGATGTAGAAATATTTCTTTTGTTTTTCTTTGCTTTGCGAAAATTGCACTTCTGTTTTTGTTGTTGCTCTAATGGCGATTGCAAATGTTGAATAAGTGTGGTGAAAAGTTCAGTAATTTAGAAAAAATTTTAGTATGGCAGCTCTTTGTCTTTAAAACAAGAATGCCATGTTTTAGATAATTGTAGCGATTTATTGAAAAATTTCAAATTGTAAATTTTTGTTTTAAAAATCAATTTTTTTATTTAAAAATTGAGCTTTATTTTTTATATAGGTGGGCGTAAATTTAAATCACCAACACATTTGATTTTTATAATGATTAATTTTAACAGTAATTTTTTAGAACTAACTGAAAACTAAATCGTAAATATTTTTTAGGAGAAGTTCCACTTAGTATGTTTCGTTTTTATTGTTGTTTTGTTAATTTGTTAAAAATTGTACGAAAACGAGTAACAAAAAAAATCGCCAGAATAAAAAATCCATTAATTAGAAAAAATCGCTTAAATACCACAAAATTATAACAGGAGAAAATGAAATTAAAAAAGATAAATTTCAATAATCTGCTAAAAAAAAATGGTTTCACTTTTTTTAAATAACTACCAAATATAAAGTAAATGCTAAAATACAAAAAATCTATAGATAAAAATGTCGATAAATTGAAAAAAAATCAACGAATAATACAATTTAAAAAAAACGCTTAAAAATGTGTGTTTTTTTTATATATATATATATATAACGATTTCTTTTGTGTTTTATCGTTTTTTTTTTCTAATTTTAATACATAACAGATATATTGAAAATATTTTTTTAATTTTCCATTTTTAATGAAAGATTTTTTCGTATTAATATTTTAATATTTATTTATACCATAGCGCATTTATTTTGTTAATGAAAGGGAAGCTAATCTTAATAATAATATTATTAATAACTTTTTTATTTACACAAAAAATGTGTATAGTTATGATGACGTTGAGCACAAACAACATGACAATAATTTATGTGGATTAAATTATTAATGAAACTAATGTGAATAACTTACTACTGGTAAATTGTAGATAATTTGGGTCAAAGTGCTTTAGGCAAAAAAAGATAAAAATTTAATTATTCATTATTTATTTATTGTACTGTAAATATTATTGTTAAGGAAATCGTTTAAGGTTATTACAGTTTAGGTTTGAAATAAATAATTCAGCAAAAGCTTTAATAAAATTCTTAATATTTTGAATATTTCAACATTAATTTATTTTATTAACATTTGATAAATACAATAACATTTAAATAAGCTGTGAGGTCCGGAATCTTTATATTTAAGTATGTATTTATATATATTTATATATTTTAAAAAAGTATATACATAATTTGATAATTTATTATAAGAATAACACTTTCAAAGTTTTCCTAAGTTTATTTTACTAAATTCTGTTTTAAAATGTCATTGTATACCAATTAAAATTGTGTTGTTTATATGTTAAATATAAAAATAAATAGTTGATTAAAACAATTTTATTGATGCTTTAAGTGTTAATTATTTATTGTATACATTTTTAATTGTAAAAGTACTCAAAGTTGTTGGTTTAGCTTTTTTTGTTAAAATAAAACTACAATTTTTGCATTGTATTTACCTAAGTTTTTTTAATAGTTAAAATGCGTTACACTAAATAATTGTGGCATATTAGTTACAATAACATAAGTATGTACATCTAATAAATGAACATTTTCACAACTTCAAAAGTATAAATAATGTTTCGCTTTTTTAAGTTATTAATAAGTATGTACTTTTAAAAAATAATAAAAATATTGAATGAACAGTTGTTTACTGTTAAAGTGAAAATAAATCTTTTAATAAAAAAGTTAAGTATTTCTAAGAAAAACACAATTTCACCACTTTTTAGCAAAAAAGGAACTTTTAAATTAGTGAATAAGATATAGGATTTCCTATTAGGATATTCTGAAAAATTGCTACGGTAGTAATGATTTTAACCCCTGGCTGTCATTGCAAGAATACTTTATTACATATACTATTTATCTATTATAGTTTTCAAGTTATATGCATTTGAAATGTTAACTATCTCAATTTTACAAGACTTGGTCAAGTTTCTTCCATATATAGCCCAACATTTTCAACCGTTTGAAGTCGATATCTTTATTGAGTCCAAAAATAAACGATTTTAAATTTGAAAATCTGCAAAAATTAACAAACAGATGGGCGGACATTAGAATTCTCTTGGAAAAAAACTTAAAACTGCAAAAATGCATCAAAATGAAAGCAAAATGTGAACTTTTAAATATTGACATCACCTTTTCCTGCGACAAATTGTTGCGCGACTTTCAGTTTGTTGGTGAGAGGTGTAGAGATGCTTGCGTGGTAAGCAAAGTAGCACGAAATGGAAAATGAAGCGACAAATTTTACTATTCTCTTTCTCACCATTCGTATAAATCAGTGTTGTGCACTTAGTGTTTTTTATATTTTTTTATTTAATATGTTTTATTACTTTTAAGGATTCTAAATAATTTAAAATAAGTAATTATGCTATTAAATTTAATTTTTATAGACTTAATTATAAACAGAAATAAATAAAAATTGTTTTTGTGTGTTTTTTGAGAGTATATATATTTTTCTTAAATTTGTGTGTTTTTAAAATTTTAAAGTTTGCAAAACAGTAAAATGTTGCCTGGCAGTGCAACAAAAAACCCATAGTGTAAACACGAGAGAATTCACGAAGCGACAACAAAACGAAATAGAAAGAATTCTCAATGGATTATTTTTGATAACACCAGTTGACAATTTTTTAAACGTTTTTATAAACACCATCAAAAAGAAGGGGGGTATATCGATTTTGTCATTCCGTGTGTAACATGTCGAAAGAATCATTTACGACCCCATAAAGTAAATATTTTCTGGGTACTGGTTCGATTCTGAGTCGATATAGCTATGTCCGTCCGTCTGTCCGTCTGTTGAAAGCAGGGCTCGAACGGGACAACGTAGAGGGACGAAATTTGGCTCAAATATTTGTCTTATATAAGGTTTGTTTGGTACGAAAAAAAAGGCCAAAATCGGTTAATAAACAAAAGTTATGGGCTAAAAACTAGAAACACAGGGTGTCCGTTGTAGCTACATTTCATACTTTTCTGCAGATATCTCTTAAACAAAAGCATGTACGACAACGAAATTTTGTACAAATAGTTCGTGGATTAATATAAACTTGGAAACCAAAAATGGGCGTGGTCCGCCCATATAATACATCTATTCTCAAACGAATATATGTACCATGACGAAATGAAACAGTTGGAACATTCCTAAAAAAACAACAATACGGCGAATTCATTATTTTTTTATCATGGACACATCAGCGGGTAAACAAAAATTGTGCTTATATGAAGTTTAAAAATTCGGAATACTAAAAAGATAATCAGCTGATAAAGTGAGGTCACCTGTTTGAATTCATCTTGGAATTTCTAGAAATGGAATAACAAACAATTGTAATAGGATATAAAATCCAAACTTTTCACACATAATGTACTTTCTTGTCGACCTCTACCACCGTTGACTATCTATTTGAATTTTATGTTTGTATGTTTTCTATTGACTTTTTTTGTTTAAATGTTATTTTTATAACATAAATATTTATACCACTTGTTGGATGGTTTGTTTGTTAACTGTTTAACTCGAGTTTTACTACTTATTGTTAATGATGTTGTTGTAGCTGGTGCCTGCTTCACTTGTACATTCCGTCCCCCTATTTTATTTGTATAAATATCGATCTGTCTGTAATTGTTTATTTTTATTCCCTCAACAAATGAATAAATAACGTGTAAACAAACTAGCTACCTCTATGTTTTTGCAAATTTGTATTCATTACTCTCTTGTATAAGTATTCGTACACTGCTGGCGGTACACTACATACATAAAGTTTTTGCTGGTTTTTTTGTTGTTATTGTAGTTTTATTTGCACTTTTAATAACAAACAACTTTTAAAATAATTTTCTTAAGAGCACAAGTAGAGTACAATTTGAACGCTTTTTGTAAGCGGACGTATTAAAACAGAAAAGGCGGTTAAATTCCAAAAAAAAAAAAAATAATAATAATAATAATTTCTCCGAAATTTAATGTTGATTATTAAGAAAACATTAATAAGAAAAAATTATTGAATTAACGTTTTGTTTTTTTTTTTTTTTTTTTTTTTTTTGCTAAAATCAAATATTTAACTTAATACATATAAATAAATTAATAGCGTGTTTAAAAATTTACAAAAAAATATAAATAAATTAAAAATTGTTTTGGCTAATTATATAAATAAAATAAAAATGTTTTAATATAATTAAAAATATTTAAATTTTATTTTTAGCTTATTTGTGAATTTAACTAAGAACGTAATTAAATATTCAATTACATATTTTAATATTACAATAAAAAAAGAAAGAAAATAAAGTGTTAATTAAAAATGAAATGATAGTCAAAGTTGAAAATAAATGATTACCTATTAAAATGCATTTAAAGAAATTTTAAAGTTTTAAGTGCAAGTTTTTAAATTAATAAAAAAATTCTAAAAAAAAAAAAAAACTAAATTAACAGGTTAGTGAAATTTAACATAAAAATGTGTGTTCTAAAATTTAAAAATTAAACTAGAAAATATCTATAAGCATCAACGCAAATTAAGATAGTTGTACATTAAACATATTAAAATTATCATATAAACGAACAAAAAAAATAAAATAAAAAATGGACCGATCTAGTGCACAAAATTTACATGTACTGACTACCAGCAAAGAATATTCATATTCATTGCATATTCTTTGCTACCAGCCAACCAGCATGTCAGACTGATCATTTTGTTGAAAACCGTGGTAAAATTGAAAAACTTTACAGAATAATTTGATAAAAGAAATGATTGCATCAAATAGAGGACTTGTCACAGATTAAGAATCTGACAAATAACCAGGGCAAGTTTAATTATGCACGAAAAAAATAAAATATTCACTTGAGAAAGCACGAAAAAATGTTATAATATGCACATAAATATGCAAAAATAGCATGAATATGCATATAAAAACCAACGAATTTATGCATTCTTATATATTAACATGTAAAAAATATGCACAAATATGCATTTTTTAACTTTCTGATAGATTTAGAGTTTTATAAAAATATAACTATTTTAATTTTAAATGTCATATTTGACGCGTCTACATTTTTTTCATTACAATTTTTACAATGTACTCAAAAAACTCACAAAACAATTTTTAGAAATCATTTGATTGAACTCCAAAAAATCACTAAAAAAATGGCGTTTTTGTTAAGAAAACAAATTTTTGTATCCATTACGCTACATCCAGACTAACCTTTTTCTTGTTCGCACAAGAACAAAACGTCGACAGAGTAACACACAATTGTTTTCCTTTTGTTTTCAGTGGGCAGAACATTTGTCGAACAAATCATAATTTTTTGTTTGCCGACCGTGTCGCTTCGATACTTTTAAATGCAGCGCCTCTACTTCCTCGTACAAAATGACGTTTGATGGCAGACATGGTTACTCGAACAATTGTGCGAACAAGAACAAAACATGAACAACTTGGGTCTACACCATAGTATAATTATAAAGTATACTCGTAAGAACAGCTGTTTTACAATTTTTTCATTGGCAAACCTCGCGGTACTGTCAAATTGTTTTTGTATTCACATGTAAATTTTTTTTTAGTTTTTTTCTCTTGTTCTCTTTCGTTCTCTCATTTTTCCGTTCAAAGCATTTTGACATTGTGGGCAGTAGTTTTACACTAACAAAATACAAGCAATTTTTGTTTTTGTAGATGTGCGAGTACTTTATTATTTTACTATGGGTCTACACTATCCAAATGCATGTGCGCACAACATTTTGTTCAATATGCGAGCATGAAAAAGGCTCGTGTGGACCGCAAATTATATACAAAGATTTTAAAAACAAGCTTTTTTGTAAAATACTTTTGAAATATGCAAATACTTACTTTCCAAGCGAAAAGCTTGAAAAACTTTCCCTGATAATAACATTTAAACTAATCCTACGGTACATACCCAAAAAAATTAACGTTAGTCAATACCCGCGGTACCCGTGTACCATAGTGTAATTTTCGTTGATTTTATTAAAAAAATATATATAATTTTATACAAATTATTTATTACGATCATTTAATTGGCCACAGATCATAAAGTAAATCGTAAATACATGTAGAAAGACAAGTTTGAGTATTTAAGCGATGTCCGTCCGTATATCTGGCAGTTCATATTAAACTCTTAATGAAGCTACAAATCGCAGTTTTTGAGATAATTGTATGAATTTTGGCTTTATATGATGTAGACACGATCTCTGTTAAAATTATTTGATAACTTTGAGTCTACATTAGACGAATTTTTATCAAGACAAATGTCAAAATGTAGACTGAATTTGTCAGTATTATTGCAGCGTTAAAAGAAAATTGTCAGCGCTCGAGCTCTGACAACGTTGTCTTGATAATGCTTGGTAAAAGACGCCATCTTGATTGTTGTTGGTACTTTTTGCATGGTTTATTATGACATGCGTTTTCCCCTATAATTGATAGAGATAAAAAATTATCTGCAACTCAAACAAAAATTTGACGTTTGTCTTGATACAAATTTCTCTAATGTAGACTCAAACTAATGGTTACCTATTAAAACTATGTTCCCACACAATTTTTCTGCAATAATGGTGTTTTGACGCTCATATATTTTTTTAGTATTGCATAATTTAGTACATATAAGTTTTATGGACGTTAGAAACCTTATTTAATTTTATAAAATAATTTTTATAAACGTAAACACTAATCTATTAAAATTTTATCAGATTCTCCCCTCAAAAATCCATAGCTTCCATATATGACCTATTTCCGAAAATCATCATAAAGTTCATAAATTAGCATTGGTAGACATAATGTTTTTTGTAAACAAAAGATTGTAAAAAGTAGTCGTCATTTACTTTGCGTTTAACCTCTGTTCAAAACATACAACCTCCTGTATTTTTCTAAAAATGGAAAAAAGTGAATTTCGAGTGCTCATTAAACATTATTTTTTGTGAAAAAAAAAAACCGTCAATCAAACCTCGGAAAAGCTCGATAAATACTATGGGGACTCTGCACCATCGATTTCAATGGTAAAAAAGTGGTTTACTGACTTTCGTTGTGGTCGCACAAGTACAAATGACGCTGAACGTTCTGGACGGCCAATTAAGGTCAGTACACCTGAAAATGTCGAAAAAATCCACGATATGGTGTTGGCCGACCGAAGAGTAAAAGTGCGTGAGATTGTTGATGCCATAGGCATTTCATATGGCAGTGTGGTTTCGATTTTAAATGATCAGCTGGGTTTAAGAAAATTGTCTACAAGATGGGTGACGCGTTTGCTCTCAATTGACCATAAACGTAAACGTGTGACAACTTCAAAGGATTTGGGATGCACGCGGGATAATCCACATCGATAACCTTCAAAAGAGAAAAACAATAAATGGCAAATATTATGCCAACTTATTAGACCGATTTAATGAGGATTTAAAAAGAAAACGACCCCATATGGCCAAGAAAAAAGTTCATCAAGATAATGCACGTGGCAAAACTCTATGAATTGGGCTACGAATTGGTACCTCATCCGCCATATTCTCCGGATTTAGCCTCTAGTGACTACTTCCTATTTCCAAACCTAAAGAAATGGCTCGGTGGAAAGAGATTCAGCACCAACGATGAAATTATTGACCAAACAAATGCCTATTTTAAAGACCTCGAAAAATCCTATTTTTTGGAAGGGATACAAAAACTGGAGAAACGTTGGACTAAGCGTATTGAGTTAAAAGGAGATTATGTTGAAAAATAAATTTTTGTTTTGCAAAAAACACTGTGTTTCATTCAAAAAGTCACGGACTTATTTACAACAAGACTTGATTTATAATAAAGCACATGTTCTATATAAACTCTCCGAGAAAATCGGTTAAGGCAGACTATAACGTTCTTACAGTCCTAAAGAATGTTAGCACTGTCTTCATCCACAATTGAGCACAGGATCCATAAAATATCTTCACCAAAAATAGTTCACGTCTGAAAATAACTATTTTTACACTAAGGAATGTTGTCAGTGTTAACATAGCGTTTGTTTGGAATTTGGAGCTACAATATCGAAAGTTTACGTTCCTTAGCACGAATAATATGAACAAAATTTCAATATTTTAAGCATTTGCATGATATTTTGGAGTAGAAGTGTTGGACATTATTACATATTCAAAAAATTCATAAAAACCAGAGTCAATGCGGTGAAGGATATAAAAACAGTTAAAAGTGCGCTATCATTATCATATTTATAAAAACTGGAACAAAACAATAATAATTCTAAAAGTTTTTAACTTGTCACATATTGTCCTTTATTTCTCTTTCTGAAGTTCCTCAATAAACTAAAAATTTCAAAAAAGCTTACTTCCTAAACTTGTTTTTCTTCAAATCCTAACGGAGCCATTTCTTATAATTTGGCTTATTTACTAGTTTAAGCAAAAAATGAGTAAAATTTTAATTTATATGAATCAAAGGACAATAAAAATCATTGGTATGTTGCGTTTTTTTTTTTGTACTGAGCTGTGAAAGTTAACAATTGTTGTCATTTAAAATTTCATAAATTGATCTTTTGATGCCAGCTCCAACTGTAGGAGAAACTAATTTTTTCATTTTTATATTTATTAGATCCAAATTAAGGATTTTTGAAGATTTAAATTTTCTCGAGTTTCTGGGTCCGTAGATATGAGAAGTAGTTTTTAAACAAACCTGTCCCGATTTGGGGAATTTAAAAAGTGTTAAAATTCAAAAACTGCATATTATATGTTTTACTCCATCTTTTATGGTTTAAACTGCGTACTTATTTTTTTAAATTTTTAATTATACGATTTTTTACGAATTTTTATTTAATTTTTAAATTTTTGACTAAAATTTTACCACTTACGACGACTGCACTGAATAATGCATCATATTTATGTTGATAGCGGTACAACTGATACTTTTTCATAGTTCTTTTATTCTAAAGTCTTCAATTATCTAACTCGATGTGTTTCTACATGAATTAGTTTCGTTAGTTTTAAATAAAACGGTTCTAAATTCGAAGTTACCTATAAGCAACATTTGACATTAAAGGGTTAAGGTGTACTTTTTTTAAATAAAAGGTTTCTTAAAGCAAAATTTTAAAATGGAACCATCAACTTCAAGTATTTTAGTGCGTTATTCTCAAGTATTTGAACATTTAGTTTTTTCCAAATATTTTTATAATATATTTTTATACCCACCATCAAAAAGATGGGGGTATATTGATTTTGTCATTCCGTGTGTAACATGTCGAAGGAATCATATAAGACCCCACAAAGTATATATTTTCTGGGTCCTGGTTTGATTCTGAGTCGATCTAGCTATGTCCGTCCGTCTATCCGTCTGTCTGTCCGTCTGTTGAAAGCAGGATAGGGCTCGAACGGGACAACGTTCGACAACAAATGGGCAAAATCGGTTAATAAACAAAAAAGTTATGGGCTAAAAACTAGAAACACAGGGTGTTCGTTTTATACTTTTCTGCTGATATTTCTTTAACAAAAGCATGTACGACAACGAAATTTTGTACGTATAGTTCGGGGATCGATATAAACTCGGAAACCGAAAATGGGCGTGGTCCGCCCACTTTACTGCCCACCTCCTATATAAGGTGAAAATCAACAAATTTGTGTTCAAATAGTTCAAGGACCAATGTAAACTCGGAAACTAAAAATGGGCGTGGTCCGCCCACTTTACCGCCCCCTCCCATATAACGTAAAATTTGAAAAAGTTGATGGTGGGTATATAGATTCGGCCGGGCCGAATATTCGCGCTTGTTTTTTTTTAATTGTTCTGAAATACACAATCAAATTGCGACAAAATTTAAAATGCTCTAACTTTTACAAAAATTAACAAAAATCTTAAATATTTTTTTTAAATATGACTTGTTGTTAGTTTTATAAAAAGAGTAACAAGAGACGAAATTGACAAAAACTGAGTCGGTTGTCAAAAACCTAACTCATGCAACAACAAAATACATTTTGTTGTTACTAAAAGAAAATAAACATTTTTTTTTTACAAAAATATTTTCTTTCAATTTAATCTATATGTTAATCTCTGGTTTTATATTGCTAGAAATTTGGATCCCTTTTGTGTAGTTTACCTTGAAATTTTGTGGACAAGATTTTACAAGCTCTCCCCTGTTTAAATTGGTGCAAAACTTAATCGAGGGTTTCGCACCTATATGTTAATCTCTGGTTTTATATTGCTAGAAATTTGGATCCCTTTTGTGTAGTTTACCTTGAAATTTTGTGGACAAGATTTTACAAGCTCTCCCCTGTTTAAATTGGTGCAAAACTTATTAATCTATATATTAATCATCCATCGTTATATCCGTATATTTAAGTAGTACTAGTACTAGAAATCAATCAACTTTGTTGCACACAACTAAATATATTAACCAAAAAATGCTGTAATTTCAGATTTAAGAAAATTTCAAAAAGCCTTTCCACGAAAATTGGCTTCAACCATACATAGAAATAGTAAATATTGTCTTTTTAATATTCTAAAAAAATTCATGCGCATATATAGTCCGATTTGAGAAATTAAAATTTTCCATACAAAAAACGCCTAAATGCATAATTTTTTCTTTATTGCTTTATTAAACATTCGAACATTTTTGGAAATAAATCTGTAACTTTTAATCGGCTAGTTGGATTTACATAAAATTTCACATAATTATAGTAGAGGAGAGTGATATTTAGTTTTGGAAGGAGGACCCTCCATATATCACAGGAGTGGAGCTATGGGGCTAAAAGAAGGGTATCTCTGACATAGAAAATGTTTAACTTCTTTTTATATCACCTTAAAGCTTTTGATAAACCCTTTACATGTACTATTTATCTTTTATAATTTTCGTGTTATATGCATTTCGTGTACAATTTACTTATACCAATGTTCATAAAATTTTTTCATATTTAAGATATTTATAAGCTTAAAACCATACTTCGGAAGAATATTTATATGGGGGCCAAGTGAAATAATAGATCGATTATAACAAATTTCAATAGCTTTCATACTTATGCCAAAATAATTTCTTGTGTCAATTTTCATTAAGATATCTTCAAAATGAATTACATTTTCTACTTTATTTTATATGGACCAGACTGACCTATAAAATTACTTAATAAACATAATGAGTATATTACTTAACATTTAAATGTTATCGAAAATGTGTATTTGATGTACAAATATACAATTTAATGTAAACTAAATTTGTAAAATTTATACTTAAAAAAATACTGAAAATTTGGCATAAAAGTCGGTTATGGCTATTTATTGTAAAACCTAAAGATTATTCTTGCTTTTTAAATATTGAAAATATCTGTATTGTTTCAAAAGTTATGATTTTTTGCAACAAAAAAAGTCAAAAAATGAGCAACTGTGGTCAGATCGCTATTTTAAATCTAATTTAATAAAATTTTGCACATTTGATTAATTTAGATTAACATTGAAGTCTATTAACATTATTTCACCTTACAAAATACAAGAATTCGCCGTTTTGTTGTTTTTGTAGAACTGCTACCACCTGCCAAAAACAACAATACGGCGAATTCATTAATTGTTTTTATACACGGCTAGCAAGGCGAATTCAAGTGCCACCTGCTTGAATTTGCCGTTGTATTAACATTTAGAAAGTCGGTTGTTTTTTAAATTAGTCTTAAAAGTATATTTTGTTCAGCCTAGATTTTAAAGTTGTCACTTTTTTGGAGAAACTCCAAAATAAATGAATATTCATAGCTTTTTTATTGAAAATATTATATTTGTTTCTCAATGTTTGCATTAAATACTTATTTATGAAGCTTTTTTCGCAATTAAAAAAATGTTTGCTAAATATAAAAACGAAATGGAAAAATTTACGTTATAATACCATCTCACTCCCCGACTTAATAAATTCTCTGTCGACCTCAACTTTTATTTTAATTATAGTAACAAAAAATACTTATTTATATTACGTTACGTTATTTTTATAAAATTTATTTTGGTTATTTGTAAATTTTTCGCTATAAATTTTTGGCCCAACATAAATAAAATTCATTTTGTTCAGTTTTATGATTATTTAACGGTCTTTTAAGTTGTTTACAAGAAAGCGGGAAAAATTAATACCAAAAAAGAATAATAATATTAACAAATTGACTTGCTAATTAATTTTGTTGATATTATTTATACTAAAATTTTCGAATAGCTTATATTTTGTTATTAAATATTTATATTAAGAAGATTTTTACAAATAGTACTATTCGTGGTAAAATTTAAAAAAAACTATAATTCTGTTTTCCGATTTGGAATACCAATTAAGTATAAAAATTCAAGATTTTCCTTGAAATATCTATATTTTAAATTATGATATTTTGAATATTCAATCATTAAAACTCCTTCAATGATTACCCTTAATATTTGTATTAATAAATATGCAAACCTATGCAACAATTATATCATTAGTATGCTGAAAATGTTTTTATTTTATTTTTATAATAATAATTTCATTTTCAACTCAGCAGAATATAATTTTTTATCATTTCATTGTCATTACGTCAATGTTATCGAGGTATTCTTTTTCATTTTGTGTATTTTGCTTACTTTTTTCAGTTCATTACAAATAAATATTTGGTTTTAATAACTTTTTAATGATTATTTGAATTTAGTGTTTTTTTGATAACGATAAACAAAAATTAATACTTAGTAGCAGGGGTGCAGTGGGAAAGAAAAAAACTGAAAGCAGATTCTTGTTTAGCACGTAAAATTTTTCTAGTTTACTTATTTTTACTAGTCGTCTTCACGTTACATAAAATATTTAACATTAACACTAACTTCATGTTAATGATAAATTTATATCGTTCAATTTGATGTTAATATTAATTTTTTCGATGTTTAAACATGGTTCTTTTATCATTTGCTTTAAAAACCGTATTTAAACATCGAAAAAATTAACACTAACATCAAATTGAACGATCTAAATTTATCATTAACATGATGTTAGTGTTAATGTTAAATAT
Organism: Protophormia terraenovae; assembly: GCA_951394005.1. NCBI lineage: Eukaryota > Metazoa > Arthropoda > Insecta > Diptera > Calliphoridae > Protophormia > Protophormia terraenovae. The sequence goes on from OX596077.1 coordinate 106,134,082, forward strand.
TTTATGTTACGTGAAGACGACTAGTTAAAGGAGGAAAACAAATGTTTTGCCGACGGTGGGGCAGAATAGAAAATTTTTAGATATTATTATGTAGATTCTAATCGGCCTGATATTTATATATAGATATAAACATTTACAGACGTAGCAAAGGATAGTACAACTTTAAGTTTGAAAGGGGAGCGGAGCTATGGGGGCTTTTTTAAACGTTAACAATTTTTTGTTTCTTATCCTATTTCAAATACTATTATATCTTTTTAAAGCATTAAATATATACCGTCTCCACGTTGATATAATATGTAAGATAACGCCGGCAGAAGAGAGTAAACTTTTTGTTAATATTATGTTAAATCTTAAACAAGGGGTAAATGTATTCTAATAAGTCTCATAATATTTCATTATTTTCATTCAGTCATACGCCTATGTGATGGAAATCACACGATTGTCATTTCACATGCGTTTTGAAAATCGCTAAAATTTATTTCAGCATGTGCTTGATCAGCTGTTTCTATTAAATCGCTTATGTATGAGAAAACAAATAAGAAAGAGAATAATGGATTAAATTTTAAATTTCATATTTTTACTTAAAATTGGTAGAAAATATTACTAGTTTTTACCTAAATGAAAATAAAACATATTAAATTTTATTTGTACGCCATATTTATTGTTTTTTGAAGCCATGTTTAAGCAAAATAGACAACTTCACTTTGGTGTAAGCATGCGATTTGAAATTGCCTATTTTCTTGTGATTGTGAATCATATCACACCTATTATGCGATTTGAAATCGTAATCGCCAATTTTATGCGATATGCGATTCTCATCACATAGCCAATAGAGTAAACATGTACTTTATAAGAAATTCGAAATTTTTTAGCATAATTTTAACGAAAATATGTTTCTGAATGTAGAATAACACATTCACACACGCAAACAAACTTTCGTATATGTGTATTTTTTTGAGAGAAAGTCTTATAAGATAGTTATATAGAAAAATCGTATCACAACAGTCTCATATTTCTTATAATACTAATATATTAGTCTACACGTGAGATAATTCTCTCAGAGAGCGGATTTGACACTCTCTGTTACATATTATGATATAAAAAAATCATGTGTAGACCCAGCAATAAGGCCTATAAAAAAAAACTTCTGCTATTTATCTTATAAATTTAACATTTTAACGAAAGTTCTTAGTATAGTCTTTTTCATATATGTAAATCCCAGCATTCTCAATTAGTGATGCCAAACGGGACTGATTTTTGCAAAACCTGGGACTCGGGATTTTATAATTTCAAATCCAGGAATTCCGGGATTTTCCGGGATTTCAGGTTTTTCATATGAAAACACATTTGAAATATAAGGAAAAAATAAATTTTGTATAGTACGAGGAAAATCAAAAAATTTTGAAATTGTTTAAAATCTACTTTACGTGTCTTGTATTACCAAAGCTTGTTTTAATATTAGGAAAAGTGTTGATGGATTTTTATAGATCTTACAAAATAAAGAGGAAATACTAAATTTTTAATCATTCGCGTAAAATCTCACGGAAATACAGGCATTTAAAACTAAATAAAAATGTAAAAAAACTGAGTTGAAACTTTCAAAGATTTTTGAATTCATTTTAGTTTTGCACTGACAATCAGGGTTGTCAGATTTTTTTGAGCCTCTGTCGCCAAATTGTTAATCAGAAATCGCCAAAAATCGCCAAAATTAAATTTTGTATATTTTTTTTAAGAAAAACTAAAAACAACTAGAATATTTAGTGCTTCAAATTTTATATAATTTTAAAATGTAAATTCAGCTTCAACAAAGTCAATGATAATTTCAGTAGCTAATAATAATTGAATAAAAAAATATTAATTTCAATATACTTTTCTGACATATATAACTCAATTTTAGGTCAACAATTTTAAAAATTTATTGAAATTTATTATATTTTTTAACAGAATAATTCTAAAATTATATAATGAACATTTCTGTGACGAAAAGGAAAAACTACATAATTAATTTTTATTACTTTTCAGGAGACCGATTTTAAGGTTTAAAATTTAAGTTAAAGGTTACTGGTATACAATTTTAAATTACCTCCCGTGTAAATATATGTGCAATTCGTGTAAAAATTATTTGATATTTTTGGAACCGATGTGTATACTGGTTATCGAATAATACAGCAATAAAGTAATGGTGTTGTTTTTCCCTTTATAAAATTTATATTTTGTTTCAATAATATCTCAAGTTATACATTTTTTCCAAAACGGAATTTTAAAATATATTATGAATATGTTGAGTTATGTACTTATTCAATTTTCATATTAAAACAAATAAAATTTATGTCGTAAAAAACTACATATTTCAAATAAGTATGTTAAATTCAATCCTGAATTTTAACTTAGGAAATATGGAAAAAAGCATATGTTAATTTATACATTTTTTACATTTCAAAAAAAGGGAAATCAAGTGAATTATGATGTTATTCAGATTACTAACTCCTAAAGTAATGGACAGATTTCTGCCAAATATTTACACAATATTTAATGAAATACAACAATTATAAAATTTAAAAAAACCAATAACGACATATCTCAAGTTATGCATTTTTTCCTTTTGGCCACAGATTTGTACTACTAAACTTATAAATTGTTTCGAAGAATTAATTTATTCATGAACGTGTTCTTTTCATTATGGCCCATAATATATTAATATTCTTATTTGAAAGATGATGGAAAACAAATTATCAACCATTTATTGAAGATATTTATAAATTAAGGATCTTTATTTTGTTAGTCGGGGTTCATAAACAGCAATTTTTCTTGCTGCAATTTTGAGTTCGTAGACGAGAGAGTTAAAGTGAATGTAAATGTTAAGTATTCTCTTCTCTATCCTACGAACTCAGAATTGCAGCAGGAAAAATTGCTGTGTGTGATCCCCGACTTAGATCAGGGGTTTTTACAAACTCTTGCTTCGTGCCTTTAACTTTAATAATGTAAAGGTATTTCTGAAAATACGTTGAATTTCAAGTTTGAATAAAAATTAATATTCATTTGAAAAAAAGGGATACTTTCCCAATTTCATATAAAATGTTATTCCTAAATAATTCTTAATCCAAAAATAAATTAATACTTAAAGATAAAAATTAATGGCATATTCTCAATTTGATACCAAATACTTTTGTTAACATACTATTTAAGAAAACAGTAAACATTTGATTTCAATTAATTATGAATTTAAGATAAAACGTTTATATTTAAAAATGGATTTTAAAATTGCTAATAAACGTCTTATGCCAAGGACGAAATATCATTAAGGTTTTTTTACAATTTGAATGATAATAAAAATCATGCACAAACAATAGTTTTGAAATTTCTACTCTATATTTTTTACAACTTTGCAACTTTATTTTATAAGTATGGAGAAATTAATATACATATGTATGTGTGTTATCTGTTTAAAGATCCCCTTGTTGAGAACCGCGGACCTCCATTTGAGAACCGCCGTTTTGGATAAAAAATACTAAAAATATACGTTAGTTAGTAAAAAAAAAACGTAATAGTTTTACAATGCGAATACCTATTTAATAAAGTTTTAAAAATTAGCCAAATAAATCGCCACCTTGTTAAAAATCGCCAAAAAATTCGCCATGTCGCAAAACGGAAAATTCAGTCGCCAAGAGCAATTAAAAATCGCCACGTTTGGCGAAAAATCGCCACGTTTGGCGAAAAATCGCCACATCTGACAGCTCTGCTGACAATTTACAACTTATTGACTTAAACCATTAACCAGTCGAAAGATAAGACTTAGGAAATTCATTTGCTGTATAATAAGCATTTGGCTTACTATCCGTTGAAAAGTAATGCAGTGATAAAAAATTAAACTAAAAATTTACCATTTTTGAAATTTTGCAGTTTTTTTTTTTTTTTTTTATAGAAAATTTGCGCCATTCAGTGAATTTAAATTTAGAGGGCAGAATTTTAAGGATGAAGTGATTACCTACTAATGTACATCTCTTTGATGTCAGGAAACCAGACGTAGGATAACATCTTCACAAACTTTCATATAATTAGCGTAAATATTAGTAAAAGTATGTTTTTTGTTACTAACAAATTTCGCTTTGATACAATTTTATGCAATTTCGATGAATTTTATTCTGAATTTTTTCAGTGTAAAATATGACTTTAGATAATCGAAAAAAAATCTATAAAGAATCATTTCAATGACTAAAATTGATATTATGAAAAAAGAGAAAAGATTTAAAAAACGCCATTTATATCGGCTACAGCGGTATTCTCTCCAAACTTATTTTGCTTGCTGACAACTATCGCGAAGTATAAATGATTTTAATATTGATGTCAAATAAAAGCATTTTATTTGATTAATACTAAAATTTAAATGGTGTCAAAATATCTCAAGGACTTATAATTGTATGGACCAAAAAACATGTTCTTAACCTCAAAAATCAACCTTACATATTTCGCACTATTGTTCATACTTTCAAATAATAAAATTAATTTTCGATGTAAAATTTATCATCAAATAAGAGACAAGCTAAACATTTTGCTAAAATTCACTTTTAAAAAAAATAAAATCGAGCTTTTTGTTAAGAAAACAATCGAGAGTAATAATGTTTAAACGACTATATTTTCCAAACTAAAACCGATACTCAACATTAAAGAATGTTTTTAAATGATTTTATGTTCTGTCTTGCCTTAAGTTTACTTTTTAAATTGTATTTATGTCAATAAATCCCGAAATTAAAATCCCAATTCCGGGATTTTCGGGATCGGAATTTCGGGATTGGTATCACTATTCTCAACTATATGCAAAAATATTTAAATCAATATCTTTTATATAAACAAAACTACTTAACTTTATAGTTTGTAAATATAAGGGCAGCACAGGAAAAAAAACATGCGAACTTTTAGGCTTAAGGTATGTATGTTCAGACTAGTCAAATATTTGGTTACGTCACCACTAAATAAAATATTTTTAACTTCTCCATTTTAATGGGAAAATATTTTTTACTTATCATTAATCGTAGCTGACATTTTAACGAATCTTGTTTTTTTATAGAATTAGTGGTCACGCAAATTTGGTCAAATATTTGACATATGTGAACATAGCTTTTGTGAAAAAATAATAATTACGTTAACTTGTCTACATTTATAATTATGCTGTGTGCTAAATTCCACTGACGAAACAAAAAGAGTTTTGAGAAATTGCTATGAATTTTTTTGTCAGAAAAGTTAACAAGAAGTCTGGCCTAAGGACGTACAAGGTAAAAAGAGTAGGAACGTAAAAAAGAATTTAGAGGCAAAAATACTTCAAAAGATTTGTTTTCGGAATTATAATTGCTGCATAATAAACAATGAAACGTATATACTGGCAGATTTTTTTCAGTGAAAAGACTTCCTTTCGTATGAAAACATAGTGTGTCCGCATTTTTCTGGACTGATGTCACTACTTTTCAATATAACCACAAAGCGATGGAGTTGTATCAATTATGTGAATTTATTTTGGAGGTAATTAAATTTAATTAATGTTATAAATAAATTATACACTTAAGGAAATAACACACCTGTATAAAAGTGTTATTAAGGTGTTAGATAATAGTTAAATAATTTGATTTTTAAATAAAGTTTTAACACAAGTAACTACACTGAGGGAAAAATCCATTTAAAATCCACGACGGCTGTGGTCACATTGACAATTTTCGGTATCGGCTTTTTGATACCGTTGGTTTACAAATTTAAAATATATACAATAAAAAACAAATAATAAGCCGCTAAAGTGGTATCTTGATGCCAATTGGAATCAATTTTAGTTTGAACACCCAGTGTGATATTTGGACACATACGGGTCAGATTCACTATTGACACTGAATGGTATCGTTTTCAATATGTATGTGATCGATTTTTCCCTGTACATAAATTCATAGTTTCTATTTCGTTGAAAATAATAGTACGAGTAGTAACAAAAATTTCATTATAAATTTTAAAAGTTTTTGAAGCGTAAAAACGTGATTAAATGTTAGTTAACTATTAAAACAAAGTATTTAACCACAAAAAAATACACATAAATTATTATCTATTTATTCAAAGCAATTAATTTTGATTTTAATATGTTAATGTGTAGTAATGAATTGTGTATACCCTACATTAAATTAATATAAATTTAAAGTAAATGCATCATACATAATTTAGAGAATATGATTTTGAACAGTGAAATGAATTGTTCTTAACCCTCTATAACTCAACAACTTAAAATTTCGCATTTTCTATAAATTTAAATAGATGATAATAAATAATAGAACACGTATTTTTTTAAAATTTTAAAATTTTTTATTAAAAAGGCACAATTTTAAAAAAAGCTTATAGGCAACAATATGTAACAATGACATAACTTCATAAAGCTAAAACTTCATAAAGCTATAAGAATTCTTAGGAATATTTTTAGGAATTTTTTTTTTATTATAAAAAATTAATTAATTATCGAAAATCATTTAAAACGAGTGAAAATTCTTGAAACAGTTTTTTTTGTTTTAATGTAGCATATAGCTAGACCGCATTTCTCGCACATTGTATGGGTGAACCCAGCACATTTGTTATATTTAAATCGATTTTTTTATCCGCCCATTGAGGCCAATGACTGACTTGATCCAGTCGAACTGCTTGCGGAGGTCCTCTATGTTTCGTTTTCATCTTTCAAAAAGCGACGTGTTTTTGAGGTGGGTTTTATCTCAATTTACATAAAATTTCGCTACCTTCCAAACGAAAGTTTGTCAAAGAAATGATGCACTTTACCTGTAAATTTTTATATTTGCATACCCGTTTTAGAGCAATCAAGAGTTTGACATCGCAAGATGCGCACTTTCCAACGTTTACTTCTTAATCTTATCTTGTAGATATTCCAAAAGTTGCAACGACGTGAAAAAGCTATCAAAGTAGAGCTTATAATTCTGTCGTCGAGGAATCATACGCGGTAGTCGCACTACTGCGTTGAAAGAAACTTTTTCGGTTGGTCCTGTTGAATTCAAAAGATTTGCACTGGAAGGTGTTGGTTCTTCATCAAGATTAGAAATAAGGTCTTCGTTGTTCGGCATCGAGAGATCAATTTTATCTTCCAAACACTCTTCAATAAGCTCCTCGAAATCCAGAGCAAAGTCAGGATCATCGAAATTAATACCATCTTCACTTTCTTCACCTGCTTGGAGTATGCAGGCGATATCATCGTCACTTAGCTTATGTCAACAAGCCATTCTAAAACAAAACAATACTCCTATAAATTTTCTTAATAAGTATAAAAAATAGATCCCTTTTCGCATAATGTAGCCCACAAGACACAAACATAAAATTTCATGTACTACAAAAATAGCTATCAAATTTTAAAAGAACTTGGGTAGTATTTGATCTTTAGACACTTACCTATTCGAAAATTGTAAAACAAAAAACACATGTCACAAAACTATTTTTTATTAATTATTTACTTTTATCACATGTGCACTTTTGGAAATTCTCCAACACACTAATAAGATCGCAAAATTTCGAAAAAGAAAAAGAGACATCTAGCTTATACTTGGTGTAAAGAACAGAATGTTAGCAATAGTTTACATAGTTTGATAGGTCACAGCAACGGTTACTGTGGTTTTTAATAAGAGATGACCAGTATGTTACATGCAGTATACTATATGTTATAGAGGGTTAAACAAACATTTTAATAATTCTTTTTAATAAAATATTAACAACCCAGGAAAAATTGTATTCCAAAACGCATGAAAATATCCTAAACTCGTTTTACTTTGGCGTTACGACCAATGTTTTTTTTTTTGATATTGTCACCTCCAGAACTAGTTCTGTAGAAGCGTTATCAATGGAACGGTTCTAGAACTAGTTCTTTAATCAATGATTTTTGTTCAAAATTGTCACATTCAGAACTCCTGCCATAGAAGCGTTAGGAAATGGTTTCAGAACCTGTTTTTTTATTTTTTATTTTAATGAGCCATTTTCTATATAATTTTAATCAATATAATTTTGTTAAACTCTTTCTTTTTTTATTAAGTTTTTGAATTTTTTTAAATTTTTTATTCAAGTTTTTTAAACAGTCATCTGGAGATGTGATGTGGAAGTCATACAGAATTAGTTCTTAAGCACTAGTTCTCCAAAACGAATTTATAATCACAATAAGGTTCTACTCAATGAGTTCCAGAATTTGTTGCGAAACCACCAGTTCTATAGATGTTATTAAAGAAGCTGAAGTGGTTATGATTACACTAGTTCCAGAACTAATGATTTTAGAACGTGTTCTAAAATTTTTCCTGTGGAATGTTATTTTGTAAACAATATCAATCCCATATTCTTTAGATAATTTTTTTATTTTGCAAATAATATAAATATTATTTGTTACCACTTGAATAATAAATTAATTTTAAATTCCTTGTTTTTATAGACAACTCAATTTTTTAACTTGCAAATGATATGTAGTAATTAAATATCCGTGTATTTAAAATAACAAATATATTTGTTATTAAATAACTTTGATATTAGTTTGTGGTTAAAATCTACATATTAGTTTTGATACATGATTATTCAATTATACTAGAAATATTAATGTTTTTTACATATTTGTTTTTGCTCTGTCGGCATTTCCTGCATATGGTATCAAACATTTTTTTAATAGTAATTTTTTAGACACTTCTAGAAGTTAGTCAACTTTCCCAAACGTAGATTTTGTTGACTAACATTTTTTATTAAAAAAATTTGAAACATTTTTAATTTATATCAAAAATGTTTCAGTTTATAATTTTTATCCTGAGTTATGGTAAAATATACTAGAGTATTGGCCAGGGTTTATATTTATTACATTATGCAATAAATATCTGCTGCTAGCAAAAAAAAAAAAAAAAAAATACTAAAAATATTTTTACCGTTTCAGTTTTGTATACTATATCAATTAAAATTTATTTTTCTATTTGCAGTATTGTCAAAAAAATTGCAGCGTTTATTTACAATTTCTTGTAGCATAAACAAAAAATATTCAACTAGTACATAAATTAACATAGAAAAATAATACTTCGTGTTTTCGTCTCGTACACATAACTTTGTCGGACACATATAGCACACGAACAATTTTTCTTCTTGTGCTGCAAAAATTTTGTAGCAAAATTTCTTTATTTAAACTTCTCAATAATAGTATTTTCGAGGTTTCAATATTGTTCTTAACAGCCCATTTAATACATGTGTCAAAGCAGTTTATTGCATCCGCATGTTTTACTTTTGTAGAGTTATTGTCAGGAACTAATAAAATATTATCCTCATCGACATCATCATCCAATTCAATTTCTTCACTTGGATCATCAAGATTCCATTCAAATAAATCAAGAAAACTTTCTAAATTTTCGTTGGAAGATAAAATTTTTGACAGTAAACTGTTACGGTAATGCAGTTTTAAGAGCCTAATTGCATTCTGGTCCATGGGCTGTATCTTTAGTATCATGAACCAGTTCATCTGCCGGTGGATGACTTGGAGCGTTGTCTAATATTAGAAGAGCCTTAATTGGCAGTTTTTTTTTTTTTCTTTTAAAAATGTCTCTACCTGTAAATATATTTTGGATTTTTTTAAATCATTAATAACATTAAAACAATTTACTAAAACTTACTTCTGGAATAAATTTATCAAAAAAACATTTTTTGAATAGAGCAAGGTATATTAACTACCTCTGTCAAATAATTATATGTGCAATATTTGTTTTCTGGTTTTTATATATTCCAAGAGTGATATACATTTCTTTGGTTTACAATTTTTTTCATTCTTACCTAATGTCCCTATTTGCAAAATTTTAGGTTCCTCTTGGCATTGTATTTAAAGTACCGTTAAAATAAACATATCATTCTCTAAATTTTAATAGAAAATAATTATATGTGCAAATTGAAATTTTTACTCAACAGACTGACATGAAGTCCACATTTTGAACCGTTTAACCAATTAAAGTTAAAATTAAAGTTATTTGGGGAATATTTATAATGATTAGACCTAAAATACCCAAATTTTTTCATTAATTTTTTTTATTTTTTTATTTATATCCAAAATATGTCACCAGGTCATGAACTGTCAGTTGAAGTGCTGAAATCATTAAAGTAAGACGACAGTTTATGTAAAATTCCAAAAAATGGTGTATACAGAAAATGTTTATCATAATACTGTTGAAAATTTTTAAAAAATCTGAGAAATTGCTATCATTCTAGGAGCGGTAACCCATAATCAATTGCTGATTAGCGGGGCTTAAGGACATTTTTCGAAGAAAAACAACATGTGTTACAGAAAAATAACGGCCAAATGAACGGGTTTTAATAATTGGACGTGAGCATAAAATAATAAAAGAGGTTTTAGATTAAAATTATGACCTTTGGATGGCAAAAACATAACTAATAGAACGGTACAAAAATCCACACGCAGGATTTTATGATAAATATAATTTTTTGGTTAAAAACTTTAATTGTACCATGAGTTCATGTGCATAAGGGATGAAAAATATTATATTTAAATTATCCAAGTGTTTATCAAAAATATTACATGGGTATTCGACGTCTACAAAAGACTTGCTTGAAGCGTAATCATAGTGTCGAATCGCACATAATATAAGTAAATTTTAGTTCTAGATAGAAGTTGAAAATATTTATTGGACGTAGCTAAATTAACTCACAGCACAACATAAATTTACTGGACAAAAAATCCAATAGCTTCGTTGATGAATTTCCTACAAAAATTAGATTTTTCAGTAAATTAATGTGACGATGTTACTATATCGGGCCTCAAAATCGGTTTTTAAGTCACATAATATTATATTTCTGCAGCGACCAGTAATGAACCTCAGACCTTCATGACATAAGGATTTCCAAAGAATACTGTATGCTGAGATATATTTAGATTCAGAGCTATATGACAATATCAAATGTTTCAAATTGATTTTGTATAAGTATACTACAGTTTGGACCTATATATATGTAAAGAAAAAAGGACGAATCTGTAAAACGAAGAATGCATCTGGTAACGTTATATTAGGACAACACAATTCTTTAACAACTTTAATGAATATTGAAAATTAACTTTATTTAAATAAAGGATTTTAATAAAATTCTTGTCGTGCACATATAATTATTTTCTATGAACAATTTTAAAATCAATTAAATTTTGCCACAAAATACACATAAGAAATAAATTTTTCATTTGACTAATAAAGCTCTAATAAACATTAAAAATATAAAAAAGATTTGAATTTGAAAATCCTATTTTTGAAGAAAATAAATTACTTTATAGGTATGCACATATAATTATTTGACTGGGGTATTAGGTAGAGTTTGTTTACATTTTTTATATCATTTTTGTTATTGTTTCAATGTACAAAATTTGACATTTTACGAAAACAAATGAGAGAACTTTTTTTATTGTTGTATTTGTTGTAGAATTGCTCTAACCTAATAGTAAATAAGCCTTGGAACAGAGCTGCATTCATCCAAGCAGATTTAGAGTTTCCGTACTCAACAGGAAGAATTTTGTTCCGAAAAGATCTCGGTTTTTGAACTTTTCCTATTACAAAAAGTTTAATTTTCTTAGTTCCTGCAGCATTAGCACACATTAAAAATGTTAATCTCTCCTTTGACATTTTTCTACCCGGAGCAAATTTTTCTCCACTGTGAACATATGTTTTGTTTGACAACATTTTCCAGTAGAGACCGGATTCATCCGCATTAAAAATTGCCACGTTTGATAGCCTATGCTCCATAATGGTAGACGCTAACTTATTAACGAATGGCGCAACAAGTTCTTTAGAAGAAGATAATTACTCACCAGACTCTTTTAACAATAGTGTTCCATAACGCTTTTTAAATTTTGTTAGCCAACCATTACTGGCACAAAACTGACCATTGTAGAATTTTTTGTGCAGCTCCACAGCTTTGCATTTTACGTACCGTCTATACTATCCTTTTTCTTGTTCGCACAAGAACAAAACGTCGGCAGAGCAACACACACAATTTTGTTCATTTTGTTTTCAGTGGGCAGAACATTTGTCGAACAAATCATAATTTTTTGTTTGCCGTCAGTGTCGCTTCGATACTTTTACATGCAGCGCCTCTTCTTCCACATACAAAATGACGTTTGATGGCAGACATGGTTGCTCGAACAATTGTGCGAACAACGGTGTGCGAACAAGAACAAAACATGAACAACTTGTGTCCATACTATCCAAATGCATGTGCGCACAACATTTTGTTCAATGTGCGAACAAGAAAAAGGCTAATATGGACCGCAAATTAATTGTTCTCCACCGACTGTGATATGGAATTTTTTTTTGTGCTAAAAACCACTCGTAAAGTGTATCCTCCATTTTTTTAAATTCACCACTTGTACCGTGGTGAATTTAACGAACTCATAGAATTATACAGCAGTTAAGTTTTTTGTTTAATTTGCCGACCACACGAGCCTTTTTCATGCTCGCACATTGAACAAAATGTTGTGCGCACATGCATTTGGATAATGTGGACCCAAGTTGTTCATGTTTTGTTCTTGTTCGCACACCGTTGTTCGCACAATTGTTCGAGCAACCATGTCTGCCATCAAAAGTCATTTTGTATGCGGAAGAAGAGGCGATGTATGTAAAAGTATTGAAGTGACACTGACGGCAAACAAAAAATTATGATTTGTTCGACAAATGTTCTGCCCACTGAAAACAAAAGGGAAAAAATTGTGTGTGTTGCTCTGCCGACGTTTTGTTCTTGTGCGAACAAGAAAAAGGCTAGTATAGACGGTACGTAATGATTGTACACATTGTGGATTTGGATAATCCATAGTTATTTGAAATTTCAAGCAACGATGTTTTATTTTCGTGGTCTGCTATAATATTTAATTTATCTTGCAAAGAAATTGTCTTTTTTTTTACATCGTTTTATTTGCAACATTTTGACAGTTAAAAACACAAAACACTTTTAAAAATAAAAAAACTTCACAATAACCGCTAAACGTGGATGACCGCGAAAGAATGAAGTAAAAACATAATAAAAACTTTATTCATACGTAAATAAAACAAAAATTCTTATAACAAACCATCATTCGCACTATCGAATAGAAAAAGTGTACTATAGAGTAGTCAATGCAAAAATTTTGCCATTCGTATTATTGGAAATTCGCAATAAAGAGCGTTCGTACTACTGGACGTCCACTGTATAGTTTTTTTTTAGTATTTTTATTTAAGCAATTTTGTTCCTACTAAAATTTTTTCTATCAAGAATAAAACACATGTATATTGGAGTATGTATGTATGTGTGAATGTATAACAACAAATACATACCATCCCAGCAGGTCATGTCTTGTAGAAAATATCGACGATGTCTTGATGATTTGACACAGTCTTAGATGACACATGTACGACAGCTACGCTGGAAATAACTGAAAGCAGATTCGTGTTAATCACATATAGATTTGTGGTCGCTAATTCCAAATATTAAAACGGAATTTTAAAATTCAAAATTGTTAATTAAATATTTGTTATATTTAAATATTAGGTAATTTTTCAAGTATTTAAATATTTGTAGGGTTTAAAATTTGCTGATTAAAAATCTGTTTTATTTCAATAATGATAAAATTATATAAAATGAGGACTCAGAATCATTTTCAGATCATAATTAGCTGATCATAATTAAACGATATTTAAAATATCTTTTAAATTTCCACGAATAATTATTATGGTTATGGTTAACCTGATAACAAAATATTTTTTACATAAAATAGCTGAAAAATTCTATTATCCAAAAATAAAGTTTGATTTCCTTCATATCTGAAATATAAAGTTTATAAATTTCTTTGTTAAAATACTTTTTTTAAAATTTATTTTACCGAGTAAAGAAAGTTTATGTTTTAATATTCAAAAATATTTTAATAACAGCTAGAAGAACTATTATTAAGAATGATGATCTTACACATATGAGAGTTATTTGCAACAAAGGATTGATTCCAGCAACGATTGCGAATAATTTCAGAGATGTTTATTTTTCTGAGTTTAAAATTAAATAAGACACAAATAACATAGGTAGATATATTTCAATTATTATAAAATTGGGTTTATTTGAAATAAGGAGCAGCATAACAAAACGTACTTTTTTGAATTTTTTCAGAAATTTCTTTTTTTGTTATTGTTGTATTAAAGAGATATATTTTTCTTAAAAAATAAAAATTTTATTACTTGGTTTGGTTCACAATTTTTTGCGAACAGTATTTTTGGATCATTTAATACATCCATGAAAAATATTTCCTTAAAAACACAAAGAAATTATATAATTTTTTGAACAAAACGTATTTTTTACATATAAAAGTCCTTTGATCTCAAACATCCTTATGTTAAATGAAAATGGGCAAAATTTGAAAAAAATTGATGGTAGGTATTTAGATTCGGCCGAGCCGAATATAACATTCGCGCTTGTTTAAACATGAATTGTATATTTGATTGTGAATTCTTTAAGGAATTAATTCAATTCATATAAATTGTAATGCAGTTTTGTTTCCAGCTGGGGTATACTCAGTCTGTCCAGTTTATACAAAGGTCTGCTTCCTTTGACTGTTACCACATAGCTTCCTTGTGACAAGAACAACGACGAGATGGTACCTATCTATGAGGGGAAAGAATAGGGTTGGCAAATTTAGTTCTTAAGTTAGTTAACAAGATTAAATCCGACGAGACAAATTCTTCAACTCTCAGTCGGTTAACTACGGGTTTCGTCTCTAAAATATAATCCGACGAGATAAATGCTTCTGCTCTCGATCGGCTAGCTAAGATCGTATGAACTATTTTATGAACTAAATACAATCCGACGATATAAATGCTTCGGATCTCAGTCGGCTAACTAAGATCGTATGGGCTATTTAATGAACTAAATACGATCCGACGAGATAAATTCTTCGGCTCTCCGTCGGCTAACTAAGATCGTATGAGCTATTTTATGAACTACATACAATCCGACGAGATAAATGCTTGGGCTCTCAGTCGGCTAACTAAGATCGTATGGGTTATTTTATGAACTAAATACGATCCGACGAGATAAATTCTTCGGCTCTCCGTCGGCTTACTAAGATCGTATGAGCTATTTTACGAACTAAATACAATCCGACGAGATAAATTCTTCAGCTCTCAATCGGTTAACTACGGTACTACTATCGGTCGGCTCACTATGGATTTGGCTACGGTCAGGGTTGTCAGATTTTTTTGAGCCTCTGTCGCCAAATTGTTAATCAGAAATCGCCAAAAATCGCCAAAATTAAATTTTGTATATTTTTTTTAAGAAAAACTAAAAACAACTAGAATATTTAGTGCTTCAAATTTTATATAATTTTAAAATGTAAATTCAGCTTCAACAAAGTCAATGATAATTTCAGTAGCTAATAATAATTGAATAAAAAAATATTAATTTCAATATACTTTTCTGACATATATAACTCAATTTTAGGTCAACAATTTTAAAAATTTATTGAAATTTATTATATTTTTTAACAGAATAATTCTAAAATTATATAATGAACATTTCTGTGACGAAAAGGAAAAACTACATAATTAATTTTTATTACTTTTCAGGAGACCGATTTTAAGGTTTAAAATTTAAGTTAAAGGTTACTGGTATACAATTTTAAATTACCTCCCGTGTAAATATATGTGCAATTCGTGTAAAAATTATTTGATATTTTTGGAACCGATGTGTATACTGGTTATCGAATAATACAGCAATAAAGTAATGGTGTTGTTTTTCCCTTTATAAAATTTATATTTTGTTTCAATAATATCTCAAGTTATACATTTTTTCCAAAACGGAATTTTAAAATATATTATGAATATGTTGAGTTATGTACTTATTCAATTTTCATATTAAAACAAATAAAATTTATGTCGTAAAAAACTACATATTTCAAATAAGTATGTTAAATTCAATCCTGAATTTTAACTTAGGAAATATGGAAAAAAGCATATGTTAATTTATACATTTTTTACATTTCAAAAAAAGGGAAATCAAGTGAATTATGATGTTATTCAGATTACTAACTCCTAAAGTAATGGACAGATTTCTGCCAAATATTTACACAATATTTAATGAAATACAACAATTATAAAATTTAAAAAAACCAATAACGACATATCTCAAGTTATGCATTTTTTCCTTTTGGCCACAGATTTGTACTACTAAACTTATAAATTGTTTCGAAGAATTAATTTATTCATGAACGTGTTCTTTTCATTATGGCCCATAATATATTAATATTCTTATTTGAAAGATGATGGAAAACAAATTATCAACCATTTATTGAAGATATTTATAAATTAAGGATCTTTATTTTGTTAGTCGGGGTTCATAAACAGCAATTTTTCTTGCTGCAATTTTGAGTTCGTAGACGAGAGAGTTAAAGTGAATGTAAATGTTAAGTATTCTCTTCTCTATCCTACGAACTCAGAATTGCAGCAGGAAAAATTGCTGTGTGTGATCCCCGACTTAGATCAGGGGTTTTTACAAACTCTTGCTTCGTGCCTTTAACTTTAATAATGTAAAGGTATTTCTGAAAATACGTTGAATTTCAAGTTTGAATAAAAATTAATATTCATTTGAAAAAAAGGGATACTTTCCCAATTTCATATAAAATGTTATTCCTAAATAATTCTTAATCCAAAAATAAATTAATACTTAAAGATAAAAATTAATGGCATATTCTCAATTTGATACCAAATACTTTTGTTAACATACTATTTAAGAAAACAGTAAACATTTGATTTCAATTAATTATGAATTTAAGATAAAACGTTTATATTTAAAAATGGATTTTAAAATTGCTAATAAACGTCTTATGCCAAGGACGAAATATCATTAAGGTTTTTTTACAATTTGAATGATAATAAAAATCATGCACAAACAATAGTTTTGAAATTTCTACTCTATATTTTTTACAACTTTGCAACTTTATTTTATAAGTATGGAGAAATTAATATACATATGTATGTGTGTTATCTGTTTAAAGATCCCCTTGTTGAGAACCGCGGACCTCCATTTGAGAACCGCCGTTTTGGATAAAAAATACTAAAAATATACGTTAGTTAGTAAAAAAAAAACGTAATAGTTTTACAATGCGAATACCTATTTAATAAAGTTTTAAAAATTAGCCAAATAAATCGCCACCTTGTTAAAAATCGCCAAAAAATTCGCCATGTCGCAAAACGGAAAATTCAGTCGCCAAGAGCAATTAAAAATCGCCACGTTTGGCGAAAAATCGCCACGTTTGGCGAAAAATCGCCACATCTGACAGCTCTGCTGACAATTTACAACTTATTGACTTAAACCATTAACCAGTCGAAAGATAAGACTTAGGAAATTCATTTGCTGTATAATAAGCATTTGGCTTACTATCCGTTGAAAAGTAATGCAGTGATAAAAAATTAAACTAAAAATTTACCATTTTTGAAATTTTGCAGTTTTTTTTTTTTTTTTTTATAGAAAATTTGCGCCATTCAGTGAATTTAAATTTAGAGGGCAGAATTTTAAGGATGAAGTGATTACCTACTAATGTACATCTCTTTGATGTCAGGAAACCAGACGTAGGATAACATCTTCACAAACTTTCATATAATTAGCGTAAATATTAGTAAAAGTATGTTTTTTGTTACTAACAAATTTCGCTTTGATACAATTTTATGCAATTTCGATGAATTTTATTCTGAATTTTTTCAGTGTAAAATATGACTTTAGATAATCGAAAAAAAATCTATAAAGAATCATTTCAATGACTAAAATTGATATTATGAAAAAAGAGAAAAGATTTAAAAAACGCCATTTATATCGGCTACAGCGGTATTCTCTCCAAACTTATTTTGCTTGCTGACAACTATCGCGAAGTATAAATGATTTTAATATTGATGTCAAATAAAAGCATTTTATTTGATTAATACTAAAATTTAAATGGTGTCAAAATATCTCAAGGACTTATAATTGTATGGACCAAAAAACATGTTCTTAACCTCAAAAATCAACCTTACATATTTCGCACTATTGTTCATACTTTCAAATAATAAAATTAATTTTCGATGTAAAATTTATCATCAAATAAGAGACAAGCTAAACATTTTGCTAAAATTCACTTTTAAAAAAAATAAAATCGAGCTTTTTGTTAAGAAAACAATCGAGAGTAATAATGTTTAAACGACTATATTTTCCAAACTAAAACCGATACTCAACATTAAAGAATGTTTTTAAATGATTTTATGTTCTGTCTTGCCTTAAGTTTACTTTTTAAATTGTATTTATGTCAATAAATCCCGAAATTAAAATCCCAATTCCGGGATTTTCGGGATCGGAATTTCGGGATTGGTATCACTATTCTCAACTATATGCAAAAATATTTAAATCAATATCTTTTATATAAACAAAACTACTTAACTTTATAGTTTGTAAATATAAGGGCAGCACAGGAAAAAAAACATGCGAACTTTTAGGCTTAAGGTATGTATGTTCAGACTAGTCAAATATTTGGTTACGTCACCACTAAATAAAATATTTTTAACTTCTCCATTTTAATGGGAAAATATTTTTTACTTATCATTAATCGTAGCTGACATTTTAACGAATCTTGTTTTTTTATAGAATTAGTGGTCACGCAAATTTGGTCAAATATTTGACATATGTGAACATAGCTTTTGTGAAAAAATAATAATTACGTTAACTTGTCTACATTTATAATTATGCTGTGTGCTAAATTCCACTGACGAAACAAAAAGAGTTTTGAGAAATTGCTATGAATTTTTTTGTCAGAAAAGTTAACAAGAAGTCTGGCCTAAGGACGTACAAGGTAAAAAGAGTAGGAACGTAAAAAAGAATTTAGAGGCAAAAATACTTCAAAAGATTTGTTTTCGGAATTATAATTGCTGCATAATAAACAATGAAACGTATATACTGGCAGATTTTTTTCAGTGAAAAGACTTCCTTTCGTATGAAAACATAGTGTGTCCGCATTTTTCTGGACTGATGTCACTACTTTTCAATATAACCACAAAGCGATGGAGTTGTATCAATTATGTGAATTTATTTTGGAGGTAATTAAATTTAATTAATGTTATAAATAAATTATACACTTAAGGAAATAACACACCTGTATAAAAGTGTTATTAAGGTGTTAGATAATAGTTAAATAATTTGATTTTTAAATAAAGTTTTAACACAAGTAACTACACTGAGGGAAAAATCCATTTAAAATCCACGACGGCTGTGGTCACATTGACAATTTTCGGTATCGGCTTTTTGATACCGTTGGTTTACAAATTTAAAATATATACAATAAAAAACAAATAATAAGCCGCTAAAGTGGTATCTTGATGCCAATTGGAATCAATTTTAGTTTGAACACCCAGTGTGATATTTGGACACATACGGGTCAGATTCACTATTGACACTGAATGGTATCGTTTTCAATATGTATGTGATCGATTTTTCCCTGTACATAAATTCATAGTTTCTATTTCGTTGAAAATAATAGTACGAGTAGTAACAAAAATTTCATTATAAATTTTAAAAGTTTTTGAAGCGTAAAAACGTGATTAAATGTTAGTTAACTATTAAAACAAAGTATTTAACCACAAAAAAATACACATAAATTATTATCTATTTATTCAAAGCAATTAATTTTGATTTTAATATGTTAATGTGTAGTAATGAATTGTGTATACCCTACATTAAATTAATATAAATTTAAAGTAAATGCATCATACATAATTTAGAGAATATGATTTTGAACAGTGAAATGAATTGTTCTTAACCCTCTATAACTCAACAACTTAAAATTTCGCATTTTCTATAAATTTAAATAGATGATAATAAATAATAGAACACGTATTTTTTTAAAATTTTAAAATTTTTTATTAAAAAGGCACAATTTTAAAAAAAGCTTATAGGCAACAATATGTAACAATGACATAACTTCATAAAGCTAAAACTTCATAAAGCTATAAGAATTCTTAGGAATATTTTTAGGAATTTTTTTTTTATTATAAAAAATTAATTAATTATCGAAAATCATTTAAAACGAGTGAAAATTCTTGAAACAGTTTTTTTTGTTTTAATGTAGCATATAGCTAGACCGCATTTCTCGCACATTGTATGGGTGAACCCAGCACATTTGTTATATTTAAATCGATTTTTTTATCCGCCCATTGAGGCCAATGACTGACTTGATCCAGTCGAACTGCTTGCGGAGGTCCTCTATGTTTCGTTTTCATCTTTCAAAAAGCGACGTGTTTTTGAGGTGGGTTTTATCTCAATTTACATAAAATTTCGCTACCTTCCAAACGAAAGTTTGTCAAAGAAATGATGCACTTTACCTGTAAATTTTTATATTTGCATACCCGTTTTAGAGCAATCAAGAGTTTGACATCGCAAGATGCGCACTTTCCAACGTTTACTTCTTAATCTTATCTTGTAGATATTCCAAAAGTTGCAACGACGTGAAAAAGCTATCAAAGTAGAGCTTATAATTCTGTCGTCGAGGAATCATACGCGGTAGTCGCACTACTGCGTTGAAAGAAACTTTTTCGGTTGGTCCTGTTGAATTCAAAAGATTTGCACTGGAAGGTGTTGGTTCTTCATCAAGATTAGAAATAAGGTCTTCGTTGTTCGGCATCGAGAGATCAATTTTATCTTCCAAACACTCTTCAATAAGCTCCTCGAAATCCAGAGCAAAGTCAGGATCATCGAAATTAATACCATCTTCACTTTCTTCACCTGCTTGGAGTATGCAGGCGATATCATCGTCACTTAGCTTATGTCAACAAGCCATTCTAAAACAAAACAATACTCCTATAAATTTTCTTAATAAGTATAAAAAATAGATCCCTTTTCGCATAATGTAGCCCACAAGACACAAACATAAAATTTCATGTACTACAAAAATAGCTATCAAATTTTAAAAGAACTTGGGTAGTATTTGATCTTTAGACACTTACCTATTCGAAAATTGTAAAACAAAAAACACATGTCACAAAACTATTTTTTATTAATTATTTACTTTTATCACATGTGCACTTTTGGAAATTCTCCAACACACTAATAAGATCGCAAAATTTCGAAAAAGAAAAAGAGACATCTAGCTTATACTTGGTGTAAAGAACAGAATGTTAGCAATAGTTTACATAGTTTGATAGGTCACAGCAACGGTTACTGTGGTTTTTAATAAGAGATGACCAGTATGTTACATGCAGTATACTATATGTTATAGAGGGTTAAACAAACATTTTAATAATTCTTTTTAATAAAATATTAACAACCCAGGAAAAATTGTATTCCAAAACGCATGAAAATATCCTAAACTCGTTTTACTTTGGCGTTACGACCAATGTTTTTTTTTTTGATATTGTCACCTCCAGAACTAGTTCTGTAGAAGCGTTATCAATGGAACGGTTCTAGAACTAGTTCTTTAATCAATGATTTTTGTTCAAAATTGTCACATTCAGAACTCCTGCCATAGAAGCGTTAGGAAATGGTTTCAGAACCTGTTTTTTTATTTTTTATTTTAATGAGCCATTTTCTATATAATTTTAATCAATATAATTTTGTTAAACTCTTTCTTTTTTTATTAAGTTTTTGAATTTTTTTAAATTTTTTATTCAAGTTTTTTAAACAGTCATCTGGAGATGTGATGTGGAAGTCATACAGAATTAGTTCTTAAGCACTAGTTCTCCAAAACGAATTTATAATCACAATAAGGTTCTACTCAATGAGTTCCAGAATTTGTTGCGAAACCACCAGTTCTATAGATGTTATTAAAGAAGCTGAAGTGGTTATGATTACACTAGTTCCAGAACTAATGATTTTAGAACGTGTTCTAAAATTTTTCCTGTGGAATGTTATTTTGTAAACAATATCAATCCCATATTCTTTAGATAATTTTTTTATTTTGCAAATAATATAAATATTATTTGTTACCACTTGAATAATAAATTAATTTTAAATTCCTTGTTTTTATAGACAACTCAATTTTTTAACTTGCAAATGATATGTAGTAATTAAATATCCGTGTATTTAAAATAACAAATATATTTGTTATTAAATAACTTTGATATTAGTTTGTGGTTAAAATCTACATATTAGTTTTGATACATGATTATTCAATTATACTAGAAATATTAATGTTTTTTACATATTTGTTTTTGCTCTGTCGGCATTTCCTGCATATGGTATCAAACATTTTTTTAATAGTAATTTTTTAGACACTTCTAGAAGTTAGTCAACTTTCCCAAACGTAGATTTTGTTGACTAACATTTTTTATTAAAAAAATTTGAAACATTTTTAATTTATATCAAAAATGTTTCAGTTTATAATTTTTATCCTGAGTTATGGTAAAATATACTAGAGTATTGGCCAGGGTTTATATTTATTACATTATGCAATAAATATCTGCTGCTAGCAAAAAAAAAAAAAAAAAAATACTAAAAATATTTTTACCGTTTCAGTTTTGTATACTATATCAATTAAAATTTATTTTTCTATTTGCAGTATTGTCAAAAAAATTGCAGCGTTTATTTACAATTTCTTGTAGCATAAACAAAAAATATTCAACTAGTACATAAATTAACATAGAAAAATAATACTTCGTGTTTTCGTCTCGTACACATAACTTTGTCGGACACATATAGCACACGAACAATTTTTCTTCTTGTGCTGCAAAAATTTTGTAGCAAAATTTCTTTATTTAAACTTCTCAATAATAGTATTTTCGAGGTTTCAATATTGTTCTTAACAGCCCATTTAATACATGTGTCAAAGCAGTTTATTGCATCCGCATGTTTTACTTTTGTAGAGTTATTGTCAGGAACTAATAAAATATTATCCTCATCGACATCATCATCCAATTCAATTTCTTCACTTGGATCATCAAGATTCCATTCAAATAAATCAAGAAAACTTTCTAAATTTTCGTTGGAAGATAAAATTTTTGACAGTAAACTGTTACGGTAATGCAGTTTTAAGAGCCTAATTGCATTCTGGTCCATGGGCTGTATCTTTAGTATCATGAACCAGTTCATCTGCCGGTGGATGACTTGGAGCGTTGTCTAATATTAGAAGAGCCTTAATTGGCAGTTTTTTTTTTTTTCTTTTAAAAATGTCTCTACCTGTAAATATATTTTGGATTTTTTTAAATCATTAATAACATTAAAACAATTTACTAAAACTTACTTCTGGAATAAATTTATCAAAAAAACATTTTTTGAATAGAGCAAGGTATATTAACTACCTCTGTCAAATAATTATATGTGCAATATTTGTTTTCTGGTTTTTATATATTCCAAGAGTGATATACATTTCTTTGGTTTACAATTTTTTTCATTCTTACCTAATGTCCCTATTTGCAAAATTTTAGGTTCCTCTTGGCATTGTATTTAAAGTACCGTTAAAATAAACATATCATTCTCTAAATTTTAATAGAAAATAATTATATGTGCAAATTGAAATTTTTACTCAACAGACTGACATGAAGTCCACATTTTGAACCGTTTAACCAATTAAAGTTAAAATTAAAGTTATTTGGGGAATATTTATAATGATTAGACCTAAAATACCCAAATTTTTTCATTAATTTTTTTTATTTTTTTATTTATATCCAAAATATGTCACCAGGTCATGAACTGTCAGTTGAAGTGCTGAAATCATTAAAGTAAGACGACAGTTTATGTAAAATTCCAAAAAATGGTGTATACAGAAAATGTTTATCATAATACTGTTGAAAATTTTTAAAAAATCTGAGAAATTGCTATCATTCTAGGAGCGGTAACCCATAATCAATTGCTGATTAGCGGGGCTTAAGGACATTTTTCGAAGAAAAACAACATGTGTTACAGAAAAATAACGGCCAAATGAACGGGTTTTAATAATTGGACGTGAGCATAAAATAATAAAAGAGGTTTTAGATTAAAATTATGACCTTTGGATGGCAAAAACATAACTAATAGAACGGTACAAAAATCCACACGCAGGATTTTATGATAAATATAATTTTTTGGTTAAAAACTTTAATTGTACCATGAGTTCATGTGCATAAGGGATGAAAAATATTATATTTAAATTATCCAAGTGTTTATCAAAAATATTACATGGGTATTCGACGTCTACAAAAGACTTGCTTGAAGCGTAATCATAGTGTCGAATCGCACATAATATAAGTAAATTTTAGTTCTAGATAGAAGTTGAAAATATTTATTGGACGTAGCTAAATTAACTCACAGCACAACATAAATTTACTGGACAAAAAATCCAATAGCTTCGTTGATGAATTTCCTACAAAAATTAGATTTTTCAGTAAATTAATGTGACGATGTTACTATATCGGGCCTCAAAATCGGTTTTTAAGTCACATAATATTATATTTCTGCAGCGACCAGTAATGAACCTCAGACCTTCATGACATAAGGATTTCCAAAGAATACTGTATGCTGAGATATATTTAGATTCAGAGCTATATGACAATATCAAATGTTTCAAATTGATTTTGTATAAGTATACTACAGTTTGGACCTATATATATGTAAAGAAAAAAGGACGAATCTGTAAAACGAAGAATGCATCTGGTAACGTTATATTAGGACAACACAATTCTTTAACAACTTTAATGAATATTGAAAATTAACTTTATTTAAATAAAGGATTTTAATAAAATTCTTGTCGTGCACATATAATTATTTTCTATGAACAATTTTAAAATCAATTAAATTTTGCCACAAAATACACATAAGAAATAAATTTTTCATTTGACTAATAAAGCTCTAATAAACATTAAAAATATAAAAAAGATTTGAATTTGAAAATCCTATTTTTGAAGAAAATAAATTACTTTATAGGTATGCACATATAATTATTTGACTGGGGTATTAGGTAGAGTTTGTTTACATTTTTTATATCATTTTTGTTATTGTTTCAATGTACAAAATTTGACATTTTACGAAAACAAATGAGAGAACTTTTTTTATTGTTGTATTTGTTGTAGAATTGCTCTAACCTAATAGTAAATAAGCCTTGGAACAGAGCTGCATTCATCCAAGCAGATTTAGAGTTTCCGTACTCAACAGGAAGAATTTTGTTCCGAAAAGATCTCGGTTTTTGAACTTTTCCTATTACAAAAAGTTTAATTTTCTTAGTTCCTGCAGCATTAGCACACATTAAAAATGTTAATCTCTCCTTTGACATTTTTCTACCCGGAGCAAATTTTTCTCCACTGTGAACATATGTTTTGTTTGACAACATTTTCCAGTAGAGACCGGATTCATCCGCATTAAAAATTGCCACGTTTGATAGCCTATGCTCCATAATGGTAGACGCTAACTTATTAACGAATGGCGCAACAAGTTCTTTAGAAGAAGATAATTACTCACCAGACTCTTTTAACAATAGTGTTCCATAACGCTTTTTAAATTTTGTTAGCCAACCATTACTGGCACAAAACTGACCATTGTAGAATTTTTTGTGCAGCTCCACAGCTTTGCATTTTACGTACCGTCTATACTATCCTTTTTCTTGTTCGCACAAGAACAAAACGTCGGCAGAGCAACACACACAATTTTGTTCATTTTGTTTTCAGTGGGCAGAACATTTGTCGAACAAATCATAATTTTTTGTTTGCCGTCAGTGTCGCTTCGATACTTTTACATGCAGCGCCTCTTCTTCCACATACAAAATGACGTTTGATGGCAGACATGGTTGCTCGAACAATTGTGCGAACAACGGTGTGCGAACAAGAACAAAACATGAACAACTTGTGTCCATACTATCCAAATGCATGTGCGCACAACATTTTGTTCAATGTGCGAACAAGAAAAAGGCTAATATGGACCGCAAATTAATTGTTCTCCACCGACTGTGATATGGAATTTTTTTTTGTGCTAAAAACCACTCGTAAAGTGTATCCTCCATTTTTTTAAATTCACCACTTGTACCGTGGTGAATTTAACGAACTCATAGAATTATACAGCAGTTAAGTTTTTTGTTTAATTTGCCGACCACACGAGCCTTTTTCATGCTCGCACATTGAACAAAATGTTGTGCGCACATGCATTTGGATAATGTGGACCCAAGTTGTTCATGTTTTGTTCTTGTTCGCACACCGTTGTTCGCACAATTGTTCGAGCAACCATGTCTGCCATCAAAAGTCATTTTGTATGCGGAAGAAGAGGCGATGTATGTAAAAGTATTGAAGTGACACTGACGGCAAACAAAAAATTATGATTTGTTCGACAAATGTTCTGCCCACTGAAAACAAAAGGGAAAAAATTGTGTGTGTTGCTCTGCCGACGTTTTGTTCTTGTGCGAACAAGAAAAAGGCTAGTATAGACGGTACGTAATGATTGTACACATTGTGGATTTGGATAATCCATAGTTATTTGAAATTTCAAGCAACGATGTTTTATTTTCGTGGTCTGCTATAATATTTAATTTATCTTGCAAAGAAATTGTCTTTTTTTTTACATCGTTTTATTTGCAACATTTTGACAGTTAAAAACACAAAACACTTTTAAAAATAAAAAAACTTCACAATAACCGCTAAACGTGGATGACCGCGAAAGAATGAAGTAAAAACATAATAAAAACTTTATTCATACGTAAATAAAACAAAAATTCTTATAACAAACCATCATTCGCACTATCGAATAGAAAAAGTGTACTATAGAGTAGTCAATGCAAAAATTTTGCCATTCGTATTATTGGAAATTCGCAATAAAGAGCGTTCGTACTACTGGACGTCCACTGTATAGTTTTTTTTTAGTATTTTTATTTAAGCAATTTTGTTCCTACTAAAATTTTTTCTATCAAGAATAAAACACATGTATATTGGAGTATGTATGTATGTGTGAATGTATAACAACAAATACATACCATCCCAGCAGGTCATGTCTTGTAGAAAATATCGACGATGTCTTGATGATTTGACACAGTCTTAGATGACACATGTACGACAGCTACGCTGGAAATAACTGAAAGCAGATTCGTGTTAATCACATATAGATTTGTGGTCGCTAATTCCAAATATTAAAACGGAATTTTAAAATTCAAAATTGTTAATTAAATATTTGTTATATTTAAATATTAGGTAATTTTTCAAGTATTTAAATATTTGTAGGGTTTAAAATTTGCTGATTAAAAATCTGTTTTATTTCAATAATGATAAAATTATATAAAATGAGGACTCAGAATCATTTTCAGATCATAATTAGCTGATCATAATTAAACGATATTTAAAATATCTTTTAAATTTCCACGAATAATTATTATGGTTATGGTTAACCTGATAACAAAATATTTTTTACATAAAATAGCTGAAAAATTCTATTATCCAAAAATAAAGTTTGATTTCCTTCATATCTGAAATATAAAGTTTATAAATTTCTTTGTTAAAATACTTTTTTTAAAATTTATTTTACCGAGTAAAGAAAGTTTATGTTTTAATATTCAAAAATATTTTAATAACAGCTAGAAGAACTATTATTAAGAATGATGATCTTACACATATGAGAGTTATTTGCAACAAAGGATTGATTCCAGCAACGATTGCGAATAATTTCAGAGATGTTTATTTTTCTGAGTTTAAAATTAAATAAGACACAAATAACATAGGTAGATATATTTCAATTATTATAAAATTGGGTTTATTTGAAATAAGGAGCAGCATAACAAAACGTACTTTTTTGAATTTTTTCAGAAATTTCTTTTTTTGTTATTGTTGTATTAAAGAGATATATTTTTCTTAAAAAATAAAAATTTTATTACTTGGTTTGGTTCACAATTTTTTGCGAACAGTATTTTTGGATCATTTAATACATCCATGAAAAATATTTCCTTAAAAACACAAAGAAATTATATAATTTTTTGAACAAAACGTATTTTTTACATATAAAAGTCCTTTGATCTCAAACATCCTTATGTTAAATGAAAATGGGCAAAATTTGAAAAAAATTGATGGTAGGTATTTAGATTCGGCCGAGCCGAATATAACATTCGCGCTTGTTTAAACATGAATTGTATATTTGATTGTGAATTCTTTAAGGAATTAATTCAATTCATATAAATTGTAATGCAGTTTTGTTTCCAGCTGGGGTATACTCAGTCTGTCCAGTTTATACAAAGGTCTGCTTCCTTTGACTGTTACCACATAGCTTCCTTGTGACAAGAACAACGACGAGATGGTACCTATCTATGAGGGGAAAGAATAGGGTTGGCAAATTTAGTTCTTAAGTTAGTTAACAAGATTAAATCCGACGAGACAAATTCTTCAACTCTCAGTCGGTTAACTACGGGTTTCGTCTCTAAAATATAATCCGACGAGATAAATGCTTCTGCTCTCGATCGGCTAGCTAAGATCGTATGAACTATTTTATGAACTAAATACAATCCGACGATATAAATGCTTCGGATCTCAGTCGGCTAACTAAGATCGTATGGGCTATTTAATGAACTAAATACGATCCGACGAGATAAATTCTTCGGCTCTCCGTCGGCTAACTAAGATCGTATGAGCTATTTTATGAACTACATACAATCCGACGAGATAAATGCTTGGGCTCTCAGTCGGCTAACTAAGATCGTATGGGTTATTTTATGAACTAAATACGATCCGACGAGATAAATTCTTCGGCTCTCCGTCGGCTTACTAAGATCGTATGAGCTATTTTACGAACTAAATACAATCCGACGAGATAAATTCTTCAGCTCTCAATCGGTTAACTACGGTACTACTATCGGTCGGCTCACTATGGATTTGGCTACGGTCAGGGTTGTCAGATTTTTTTGAGCCTCTGTCGCCAAATTGTTAATCAGAAATCGCCAAAAATCGCCAAAATTAAATTTTGTATATTTTTTTTAAGAAAAACTAAAAACAACTAGAATATTTAGTGCTTCAAATTTTATATAATTTTAAAATGTAAATTCAGCTTCAACAAAGTCAATGATAATTTCAGTAGCTAATAATAATTGAATAAAAAAATATTAATTTCAATATACTTTTCTGACATATATAACTCAATTTTAGGTCAACAATTTTAAAAATTTATTGAAATTTATTATATTTTTTAACAGAATAATTCTAAAATTATATAATGAACATTTCTGTGACGAAAAGGAAAAACTACATAATTAATTTTTATTACTTTTCAGGAGACCGATTTTAAGGTTTAAAATTTAAGTTAAAGGTTACTGGTATACAATTTTAAATTACCTCCCGTGTAAATATATGTGCAATTCGTGTAAAAATTATTTGATATTTTTGGAACCGATGTGTATACTGGTTATCGAATAATACAGCAATAAAGTAATGGTGTTGTTTTTCCCTTTATAAAATTTATATTTTGTTTCAATAATATCTCAAGTTATACATTTTTTCCAAAACGGAATTTTAAAATATATTATGAATATGTTGAGTTATGTACTTATTCAATTTTCATATTAAAACAAATAAAATTTATGTCGTAAAAAACTACATATTTCAAATAAGTATGTTAAATTCAATCCTGAATTTTAACTTAGGAAATATGGAAAAAAGCATATGTTAATTTATACATTTTTTACATTTCAAAAAAAGGGAAATCAAGTGAATTATGATGTTATTCAGATTACTAACTCCTAAAGTAATGGACAGATTTCTGCCAAATATTTACACAATATTTAATGAAATACAACAATTATAAAATTTAAAAAAACCAATAACGACATATCTCAAGTTATGCATTTTTTCCTTTTGGCCACAGATTTGTACTACTAAACTTATAAATTGTTTCGAAGAATTAATTTATTCATGAACGTGTTCTTTTCATTATGGCCCATAATATATTAATATTCTTATTTGAAAGATGATGGAAAACAAATTATCAACCATTTATTGAAGATATTTATAAATTAAGGATCTTTATTTTGTTAGTCGGGGTTCATAAACAGCAATTTTTCTTGCTGCAATTTTGAGTTCGTAGACGAGAGAGTTAAAGTGAATGTAAATGTTAAGTATTCTCTTCTCTATCCTACGAACTCAGAATTGCAGCAGGAAAAATTGCTGTGTGTGATCCCCGACTTAGATCAGGGGTTTTTACAAACTCTTGCTTCGTGCCTTTAACTTTAATAATGTAAAGGTATTTCTGAAAATACGTTGAATTTCAAGTTTGAATAAAAATTAATATTCATTTGAAAAAAAGGGATACTTTCCCAATTTCATATAAAATGTTATTCCTAAATAATTCTTAATCCAAAAATAAATTAATACTTAAAGATAAAAATTAATGGCATATTCTCAATTTGATACCAAATACTTTTGTTAACATACTATTTAAGAAAACAGTAAACATTTGATTTCAATTAATTATGAATTTAAGATAAAACGTTTATATTTAAAAATGGATTTTAAAATTGCTAATAAACGTCTTATGCCAAGGACGAAATATCATTAAGGTTTTTTTACAATTTGAATGATAATAAAAATCATGCACAAACAATAGTTTTGAAATTTCTACTCTATATTTTTTACAACTTTGCAACTTTATTTTATAAGTATGGAGAAATTAATATACATATGTATGTGTGTTATCTGTTTAAAGATCCCCTTGTTGAGAACCGCGGACCTCCATTTGAGAACCGCCGTTTTGGATAAAAAATACTAAAAATATACGTTAGTTAGTAAAAAAAAAAAACGTAATAGTTTTACCATGCGAATACCTATTTAATAAAGTTTTAAAAATTAGCCAAATAAATCGCCACCTTGTTAAAAATCGCCAAAAAATTCGCCATGTCGCAAAACGGAAAATTCAGTCGCCAAGAGCAATTAAAAATCGCCACGTTTGGCGAAAAATCGCCACATCTGACAGCTCTGGCTACGGTTCGGAAGAAAGAACTTCGGTCGTGTCTGGTGATACTTTGTTCCCTAAGATCAAAGTATAACAAGATGGGTACTTCGGTTCTTGCTCAAATGTGTTGTCCTAATCTTGACTATTTATGTTTAAATTAACATAAACTAAATGAGAATTATAAATTCTCCTACTGTATTGTAACTACTACAATAGTTACGATATGTTGGTGGTTTAATATTTGTAACTTCACGTTACAAAATACAAAGAATTAAAGCTATAAATTCAATTAATATTAAAGCTTTAAAAGAATGACTAAAATAGTAAATTTAATTCGATTTTGAAAAGTGATTTAAAGAATTAAGCCTTTCGAAACTTTGTCTCCAAAAGATACGTTGCGCTCAGAAACACAAAAGACATTCATAAGATCATTGCATTTGGCAAAATATATTCCTTCCTACCCTTAGAAAACACAATGAATTATAATTTTTCTGGTCTAATTTCGCTTCTCAACATGACTATAAGAAAGTAAATAAGTGATATCAAACAAATGGTGCTGCTATTTACCAAATCAGTTCAATCCACGGAACTGTTCAGAACTAAGTCTATTTGAAATGTATTGTTTAAAATCTTTAAAGAATACTTAAAGGTGAGTAAAAAATATAATACGAGTTTAAAAAGAAGTGAACTCATTCTAAAACAAAAATTTCAAAAATATTGACCCATTGGTTTCATTATTATAAACTTAATGTATGCACTACTTTTTTCTTGT
This sequence comes from Protophormia terraenovae, assembly GCA_951394005.1. Taxonomy (NCBI): domain Eukaryota; kingdom Metazoa; phylum Arthropoda; class Insecta; order Diptera; family Calliphoridae; genus Protophormia; species Protophormia terraenovae. Next base: position 106,165,721 of record OX596077.1, read on the forward strand.
GCAGTACACACATATGCACCGATTGCTTGGTGAAGTGCCCTGGTAAACTTCACCTAAAGCCGGATATTCGTGGAAGAACCAAGACTTTCACGAATATCCGGTTTTGTTTTGCCATTTATTGGGTGTCGAAATCGTCCATCAGGATTAATGCTCTAGATTAATGGTATTCAACTATTGTACATCTCTGACGCAGGTAACAATCTTATACAGGATCAATACAGTGCTGTCCAAGCTGAGATCTCGACCATTGTGTATATTCTGTCTACGATATACTAAGTAGTATATTTACTTGTCAACGATATGAAAATGTCGAACATATCTAAATAAAATGGTGAATCATTATAACCTAAATATAATAATATAAGAAACTGGTTATAATAACAATCAGGACAAACATTTTGCGGATACTCTTTGTGAGAAAAAGACGGTAACATTAATGTCCTTAACATTAATATAATTAAAAAAAGGGGAAAATTACCATCTTCTTGGAATGTATTTATTTTTTAACATAATCACGGCTAACAGCATTTTTATTTCAATCCTTGAATACTCCTATTATTGGACAAATTAAAATTCATAAATATTTACTAAAAAAACTAATAAAAAATCACAAACATTTAATTGAAAATTTATACGAATAAATACATATTTTCAACAAAAATAAACATTTATATAAAAAAAATAACAAATAAAAAATCCTATAAAGTTATCAATGACTTTAGCTAGCAAAATCGTCGTAGTATTGTAGAAACGCATAAAATATGGACTACAAATAAGACACCACAAACGCAATTCAACTCAACTCAAACTCAAGCTTGTTTGATAAACATTTCACGTACGTCCTCTAGTTACTAAATTAACAACTAGACTAGAAGTTGTGACTGGACATAAATTAACGCCAGCCAACCAACCGGTCAAATGGCCAGACGGTACGAGTACCATAAGAGCCAACAGACATTTTTGTCTGTTTACTTTTGGTTTGCTGACTATCAGGCATTTGGTCATCTAATGGAGCATAAATAAGATTTTTTTTCTTTTTGGTTTTCAAAAACGATTCCATATGATTTTATTAACAAGCTAATCTAAGAGTTGTATGTTTGTGATAAATTTTATTTTAAAGACGTTCATAAATCAAGCAATTGTATATAAAATAATTTTAAAATTTGAAACAAGTACTTAGATACATAGTTTCTTTTTAATAAATGACCGCCTATTTTAAGAGCGTGTGTGTTTTTTAAGTGAGCGTCTGTCGTTTAATGTGTTAAGTTTATAGCTAAATTAAATAACAAAAAAATGTATAGATCTATTTAATAACATTCGAAATAATTCTAATGATTTTCATTGGTCAATTGTAATTGTAATTACGGATAATGCAAGTAATGACGGGCTGCAACGAATATTTTTTCGTAATAATTAAACAAAACAAACAACACAATAGTCATCTGAAATGTTTATTTAAGAGTTGCCAAATAAAATTTAATAACGATAATTTAAGGTATTGTAAATAATATATAAAAAATATACTACTATTCTACTGTAAATACTGATCTTGTAAAAAAATGTCACTAGTTAAACTTACACAGTTAGTGATCTTATTGCGGATATTTTTATTGATTTCAAGCTAATTTTATAAAAAATATATCTCTTGGCATCTCTTAAAACTTGTTGAAATATTATTTGATCATTTGTAAATCGTATTAACAAACTTGTGCGTAAGTTTATTACAAGTATTTATAAACATTAAACTATTGGTTAAGAAGTGTTACCAATTGATTTGGAGTACTATTCAAACTGTACTTTAAATATATGAAAACTATAAAATAACCACAACTACACACATATATTTAAATTTTAAGTTTTTAATCAATTTATCTGTAGACCATTTAGCTTAATTTTAAATATTTATCATTTTTTAAATCTACTTTTTTTAAGTCAATATTCGTTTTTCAAATAAAAGGAATTCACTACTTTAAACTGCTGCCTTGTAATAGACACACTCATGTTTATATGTGTGGCACAAAATTTATGACATGTGCATTTCTTATCGCGAACATAAACATGAATCGAAAATTGTTATTTATGGCAATCACATTTTTCTGTGATTTGTAAACACTTGTCCAAAAGATACTCTATACTAGGCGTGTTTGACGGCACTCATCTTGCCTCTAATAGAAAATTGCTCAGATTTTGACAAATCTGTCAAAGTCTGAGGAAAACATACTTTCACAGATTTTTCTTATAGAAAACTTCTAACATTTTTCTTTCTCAGATTCTGACAGATTTTTCCTATAGACACTTTCTCAGATTCCGACAGATTTTTCTTATAGAAAAATTCTCAGATTCTGACAGATTTTTCTTATAGAAAATTTTTCAGATTCTGACAGATTTTTTATAGAAAATGTCTCTAATTCTAAGACATTTTCTTATATAAAGTTTCTCCGATTCTAAGGGACTTTTCTTATAGAAAATTTCTCAGATTCTGAGACAGTATTCTTACAGAAAATTTATCAGATTCTGAGAGTTTTCTTATAGAAATTTTCTCAGATACTGAAAAATTTTTCTTACAGAAAATTTCTCCGGTTCTGACAAAATGTTCTTATAGAAAATTTCTCCGGTTCTGACAAAATTTTCTTATAGAAAATTACTCAGATTCTGTGAAATTTTTCCTATAGAAAATTTCTCAGATTCTGAGAGATTTTTCCTATAGAAAATTTTGTCAGAACCGGAGAAATTTTCTATAAGAAAATTATGTCAGAACCGGAGAAATTTTCTGTAAGAAAAATTTTTCAGAATCTGAGAAAATTTCTATAAGAAAAATTTCTCATATTCTGAGAGAATTTTCTTAAAGAAAATTTCTCAGATCCTGTGAGATTTTTCCTATTGAACACTTTTCAGATTTTGCGAGACTTTTCTTACAGAAAATTTCTCAGATTATGACAGATTTTTCTTAGATAAGATTCCACAAAATCTGAGACATTTTTCACAAAGAAGATTTTTCAGATTCTGAGACGTTTTCCCTATAGAAAATTTCTCTGCCTAAATGACAATTTTTTATATAAAATGTATAAGATTTTCTTTAGAGAATTGCAGCTGGATATTGTGGTCGTTACATACACTCTATTTCACAATTACTTTTTAAAGCTAAAATAATATGATTCTCTATTTTTGGTTTAATATGATTTAAAACATGTTTAAAAGATTGATTTGAACATATAAAAAAACGCACATAATATTATAAAATACATAAATATCTTGTAAATATTTATTATTACATTAATAAAAATTCTTTGTACAAGTATAAATTAATATTTTTCTATATTTGATTAAAACAAAACATATGCCCAATAGCATTTAAGGAGCTATAATAAGAAAGCAGCCATTTGAAACTAAAGACCGCATTAAACTCCTTTAAAATATAAATTAATATTTTCTAAATTTGATTAAAGCAAAAATGCCCAAACACAATAAAAGCGCTATAAAACCCAAACTACCTAATAAGACATAAGATTTCATTTGATCCTTTAAACTTTCGGGTGTATAATCATTGTCTAAGGTAGCCTCTTCTCCTGGCATTATAACTTTAAATGATATCTTTGAAATCTCCGATATTTCGGTATTATTATGAGTTGCGGTAGTATTCATCATATCCCGTTTACGTCTTTTTAATTGAGAGGTATTAAGGTTGTTGCATTGTTCAGTGTTGACATAACAATCTTGATGTTCTAAACAACCAGTAATGCGCATGGACATAATCAATTCCTCGCCACTTCTCATGCCCTGGAACATGACAGCTTTAAAAGGAAGTTTATAGCCCAGGGGTGCATCGAATGTGGGTGTTTGTGTACAAATTCCCCTCATGGAAGGATTAAGACAACCTTGAGAAGTGATGAGTTGAACATTGTTTAGAATTTCACCGGAAGGAGAAATTCTTTGCAAACTAACATCGGTTAGCTTAGTATAATTCCAACCTGTTTTATGAGATAATTAAAGGTTTTAATAGTAAATACCTTGAGAAATCTATAACTTACCATCTCCTGTTATAACATGAGCCCTTAAAAGTAAATCTTCTCCTAGTTGTACCGCCTCATTTGCTTGCAAATGTCGGGCATAACCTTGAGGTGTTTTCCTTAGCAATTCCACATGAGTGCGGAATGAATTTTGAGTACCTCCTTTGGCATAAGTGCCAATGCTACGGGCTTGTCTAAAAATTCAATAATGACAATGAACTTAAAGAGTTTCTTATTAATTATATCTCTTAGTAAACACTTACACATCATTGGCTACTCCCATTTTGAGAGCATGAGTCTTTACAGCCACTCTACTCTGAGATTTACAATGAAGCGTCAATATACCATCCGAACCAGTACGCATTCCCCTTATGGCCGGAAAACGTAAACGCAAACATAAATCTGTACCACACTGTTGCACACCACAACGTTGGAAATCCTCCCCCGCTATATCTACAATCACATAACTTTTATGTAATTTAACTTCACAACGTTTATCGCTAGAGTCATTATCCACACTGGGCGTGGCACTCAAAAAATTATCAATCTTTAAAACGGTCCTAAAGTAACCACTAGTTTGGGGTTGTTGCTGCAAACAGCGCATCTCGTGCACTCGCAGACGCAAAGGTATAGTGTTTTCGGAATTTTGTACAATCGACAATTGTTGTTGTTGCTGTTGATCTTTTGAGGGCGGTAAATATTCAGGAGCTGGTGTCGATAAAGGACGATTAAATGGTGTATCTGCTGCTATTATAATTGGAGTAGAGGGTATATGATAATCATAACCCTGTGTGGGCGAGGGTAAGGCAATTTGTTCAGCAATTTGATCATTATTTATGGGTGGTAGTATAATGGGATCATTATTAATTGGTTGCTGGAATACTGGTGGATCTACCACTACTATAGCTTGAGCGGGCCTTGGTGTAGTAGTGGTTGTGGTGGTAGTTGTAGTAGGTTTCTGATAGATGTAGCCACCATTAAAGGGATCATATTGCTGATTACTAGAAATTAAAAAAAGTCAGATATTTTATTTATAAAAGAATTGTTTAGATTTCTCTATTCCAAAGAAAAATTTCTCAAAAATGTTAACCAATTTTTCTTAAAGACATTTTCTTAAATTATGAGACATTTTTCTATAGAAAATTTCTAAGATTCTGACAGATTTTTCTTATAGAAAATTTCTCTGAATTCTGACAGATTTTTATTATAGAAAATTTCTCTGAATTGAGACAGTTTTCTTATAGAAAATTTCTCATAATTCTGAGACAGTTTACTCATAAAAAATTTCTCGATAATCTAAGACAGTTTTCTTATTAAAAATTTTCTCACAATCTGAGACAGTTTTCTTATAGAAAATTTCTCTGAATTCTGAGTCTGGTTTCTTATAGAAAATTTCTCAGATTCTTATAGAAAATTTTTCATATTCTGAGACGGGTTTCTTATAGAAAATTTCTCACATTCTGAGACAGTTTTCTTATAGAAAATTTCTCAGATTCTGATACAGTTTTCTTATAGAAAATTTCTCACATTCTGAGAGAGTTTTCTTATAGAAAATTTCTCACACTCTGAGACTGTTTTCTTATAGAAAATTTCTCACACTCTGAGACTGTTTTCTTATAGAAAATTTTTCAGATTCTAAGACATTTTTCTTATAGAAAATTTCTCAAATTCTGACATTTTTCTTATAAAAAATTTCTCGGAAATCTGAGACAGAATCTGAATTCTGACACAGTTTTCTTATAAAAGATTTCTCCGAATTCTGAGACTGTTTTGTTATAGAAAATTTCTCAGATTCTGATTCAATTTTCTTATAGCAAATTTCTCAAATTCTAAGACGGTTTTCGTATAGAAAATTTCTCACATTCTGAGACAGTTTTCTTATACAAAATTTCTCTGAATTTTGAGCCAGTTTCTTATAGAAAATTTCTCATATTGTGAGACAGTTTTCTTATAGAAAATTTCTCACATTCTGAGATAGTTTTCTAATAGAAAATTTCTCAGATTCTGAGACAGTTTTCTTATAGAAAATTTCTCTGAATTCTGAGACAGTTTTCTTATAGAAAATTTCTCTGAATTCTGAGACAGTTTTCTTATAGAAAATTTCTCTGAATTCTAAGACAGTTTTCTTATAGAAATATTCTCACATTCTGAGAGATTTTTATTATAGAAAAATTATCAGATTCTAAGAAATTTTTATTTTAAAATTCTTATATTCTAACAGATTTTTCTTATAAAATTTCTCAAATTCTTTTAAAATTTACTTATAGAAAATTTCTCAGATTCTGCGAAAATTCTGCTATAAAAAAGTTCAAAATAAAGAAATACTTTACCCCTGTTGAGGACTCTCATAATTTGGCCTTTCGTCAGCCATGGGTGGTGCTGGTGGTAAATATTGCTTCAGCAATGGTATAAAATTTCTACGATCCTTGGCACTACGGTTTTCAACAATTTCCGGTACAAAAAATTCCGTACTCGTAGAAACCGGAGCCACAGGAGCTGGGGTCACTATCTGAGAGCCTTCAATGGGATTAGGATAAAGACCAGCAGAATCAGCTCCATTAGAAGGTGGTCCATAAAGAGAAGATATTCCTTGTTGAAAAGCTACAGGTATATGAGTTTGCTGTGGCTGTAAATGATGATGTTGATGAAAATAGCCAAATTCCGGTGCTTGAGCAAAGAAATGTGAAACATCCTGATAGGAATTTTGAATAAAACCAAAAATTAATAAAACTAAAACACTTTTCTTTGATGTAAACATATTGATTAAACACTGGGAACTGTTTGATGAAATTGTCAATCACTTCCGTTTTTATAAGTTGAAATGATTATTTTGGGTAAGATGTTTCAAAATTCAAATAATGTTTTTAATAGCAAAGCCGTGATTAAATGAAATTATTTTAGGCATTAAGAAAACATGTTTGAATATAGTTTTTTTACTTTTACTTTAGCTAAATGTTTTTAACTGTCAAAAAATATGTTTTGGTTAGCACGTTTTTTGTGTTCTTTAGATGGTTACACTTTCCTTTATCATGCTTTTATTTTGGAATTTAAATTAAGGGGAAATAAGAAAATAAATTTTATATTGATACAGGTCAAGTTAATGAATTTTTGTAACTTAAAAAAAAAAAATGCAAAAAAAAAAAAAATATTAATTAAGTAAATTTTGTTAAAATTAGATAACAAAATATTTACTTGATTGTTACTGGATATACAAAGAATTTTGTAATATTTAACAATTATTAAACAGTTTTATTTATTTTAAAAATTTTATTTTATTGCCTTTGCAAATACTTTTAAGTATTATTTATTAAGTAAATTGTGAAGGACAAATCTTGAGCTTAATTTAATCATATTTAATTCAACATTTTTTGTATTCTACTTTTCCAAATTAAATGTCAAAATTTTCAATAGTTTCATGTTATTTAATTTTGTTAGTTGCTTAGTAATAAATTAATTAATTTGGTTTTAAAACCACTTTTTTATACAAATAAATAGAAAAAAATCTTGTTTATCTTAATAATCCTTAAGAATCGTATAAATAACAAGTTTAATTTTTTTTTATTCTACAACTTTTTTCTTTTGAAATCTTACATTCAATTTAAACAACATACACAATATTTATTTATTACTTCTTTTATTAATTTAACATTTTTTCTTCTATTTTTTTTTTTTTTTTTTTTTTTTTTTTTGTTTTTGCTATAAAAAACATATTTGTGCACATTATTTTATGACATTATTAAGCATTATGAATTTCAAAAATTCCAACTAACCATAACGGTATTAAGTTAATATCTGAAATTATTATGATTTTAGCCATTTGTGGTGGATTTTGACTCGTATACGATAGACTTAACAAAATGAGTAACATAAGTAAATAGTAAAATATGTTAAGATTATACCAATACTTAAAGGCAGCCAGGCACCTATAATACACTGACAAAAAAGTATTGTTTTGAACTTTATTCTTTTCAAGTTTTTGTTTTATAAAATTTGCATTAATCACATTGAGGAATTTGTTCCTACTTATTTTCAATGAAGAAACATTAAAACACTGATCTTGCGTTATACAATATTTTTTATCAAAGCCCAACCAGTCAACAAAAAATCATCGTATCGCAATCAGCTTTTTCAACCTGCTTAATGCAGATGTGTGTATGTAGCTATTGATACAAAAATTCTAGGTAGCGTATCGCAGAAATCTACAGAAAATAGATTTTTACGTAGCTGCGCGACTTTTTAACAACCCTGTAGTTAATTTTGTTTACAAAATAACCTAGAAACAGAGTTGTTTACACAATGAATATTCAAAAACATATGATACGTTTACTTTTGTTGACTGTTTGTACCAAATGTTTTACGTTACTTTTCTCCATTCTACGTTTCGTTGCAAAGTTGACTGGTTGGGCCTTCAGACTTACAACTAGTGCTGTGCAAGTATTGTATCGAGTACCGAGTATTTCCCCATTTTTTTTTGGGTACTCAATAGTGTAAAGTAGTTACTTAATACTTTTAGAGTTTAATTTTTTTAATATCATATTAAAAATATAACAGCTAAAATACAACTCTGTATAAAGATACAAGTAAATTTTTCAATATATAAAAATAAATTTAAAATAAACTGATTTTTATTAAAGTTGAATTTAAAGTTTTATTTATTTTGTGTTTTATATAAACAAATTTAGAAAATTGCATGGTAATTTTTTAAATATATTTGTTTTAATTTTAAATCCGTCAAGTATCGAGTAGTATCGAGTATCCAAATGAAAAAGTATTGAGTAGTATCGAGTATTCAAAAGTAGTAGAATTTTTCCCGCACTACTTACAACAACATTGGAACTTATAAACCCATTACTCGTTTCAGTGTTTATAACTCAGATATTGAAATGGGTTTTACATTTCATTAATTTCCAAACCATGCCTCAACAAATTTATTACAGAGATTTCAACAAATTTAGACAAGGATCACCTTTAAAATATGTATGTAGGTCAAATGATAAAACTTGAAATATTAAAAATGTTTAAGGAAAACATCACGAAAAATTATTTTTCAAATTGGATTTTGATTATTTCTGTGATGAATTTTAATAATTTAATATAAACTTATTTGTCAGAATGATATAAAATCCTTTTATTTGTCAAAGATGTTAATTAAGGTAAAATTTATTTTACAAATATTTAAGAAAATATGAGTTTAAAAAAATTATGAGCCTATTCTCAGTTGAGTGTTAAATTTGGTTGTTTTCAATGCTAAAAGTATTTTAAAGCCATTCAAACATATGACGAGGATAATAAAAGCTTAAAATAAATAATGACCTGGCTACCACAATCTCTTAAACGTAATATCGACAATAAAGCATTCTGAGATAAACTTTACGTAGACTTGAAGAAGTAGTACAATCCTACACGCAGAGAAAAAACATTTCTCAATATGGTTCCCCCAACAATATTATTTTCATTGCAGAGAAATTTTTCCGTCGCAAACATTCTTATTGTTGAATATATTTTATTTTAAAAACAATTTTGTTGTATCAATTATACATTTGTTCTCAACTCACAATTATATTGCTGGCACAACATGTTAAGCAACATGTTTAAATTAGAACCACATTATTGTTGTTAAAATTGCATGTGCAAAAAAAATATTTTCAATACCTGAATATATTATTTTGTTTGTAATTTTGAATTTACAACAAAATGTTTGTTTTGTATAGGCAACAATATACATTATTAGTACTTGACAATAAGTATACTTGTTGATTTTTATTCAGTTTAGTTTGCTTCTTGCATTGAGCTAGTTGTCTGTCTGCAAGTTAAAAATGTATTAGAAAATATGCTGAATGTATATTTAAAAAAGTGAATTATTTAAAATAAATTATTTTAATTAAGTGTTTCATATTATGAAAATATTTTAAATGAATAATACACAAAGAAAACTACATAATTGGTTATCTTCGGAGTGCTAAAAAAATGTGTCAGCTTGTACGAGTATTCAAGAAATTTTTTAGGTTTCATCATTCACAGGTGATAAATTTATATTTTTATACCAAAGTGATTTATTTTACATAACTAAATTATAATTAATTTTAACTTTTAGTCATAATAAAATTGTGACTTTTTTAAGACTTTTTCTATGAATAAGCATGTTAATATATTAATTTAATTTTCCCTTTTAAAGCGTTTTCAATAATTTTTGATTATAAATATTATTATTTTTTTTTTTTTCGTTGCAAATATTTTGAGTATCAGATTTTTTGTATGTATCAAGTTTATAATATAAGTGTTTTGAATGTAATTTTTTGACGTCAATGTGTCAAAGTCATTTAGATAAGTTTCAGTAAAGTTGATACTATTTCAATTCAAAACACGTAACAAATCCGGTCTTAAAAGGATGTAAACATAGTATGTTTACATTTTTTCTTACATCAAATGATTGTGATGATGACTATTTTAAATATTCAATACCTAACCCAATTTGAATTGTAAATAGAAAATAAAACAACACAATAAACTAATTACAAATTCCTTTTCTCATTATTAAGTTAGAAAAGGGAATAGTTAAAAATATACTTTAATCGCAAAGATTCTCTTATCAAACATTTTAGAAAAAAAATAATAGAAATGGTGAAATAAGCAGGTAAGATATATGGAGAATTCTCTTTTTAAGTTTACTTTTATGAAACTAACCTTCAACCTTAAATATTTTTCAAATATGTTCTGATGTAATATTAATATGTATTGCAACCATAGTTGACAGATAAATTTGATGAAAAATCGTCAAATTTGGAGAAAAAAATCGTCAAATCAACTATTTGAAATCGTCAAAAAAATCGTCAATATAAAAAAATACGTATTTTATATGTTAATGAACAGGGTTTATGCTTTTTCTGATGAAAAATTAAATTTTTAATTGAAAAGAAATTAATAAAAATTACATTAATTTTATATTGGTGGCATATTATGAAAATCAAGTACACATTACCTATTAAGTCTGTTTATATGTATACATACCCAGCAAAAATTGCTGCATACCCAGAAGCAGGTTTGTAAGGGAGAGATAAAATAACTCTCCCTTACCAACCTGCTTCAAGAAGGCATAATTTTTGTTCGTGATGTCCCACTTGGTAGGTCTCTTTGCTGCGCTACGTATTAGGTTCATACATGCCTTTATTATGCGCATTTTAAGGCATCATAAATGTGATGATATCATGCCTCTTTTAGAGATCTCATAAGCTGTGAAATCATGCATTTATAGAAATTATTATTATTATAATTTTTATTGTTATTATTATTATTATTTTTTCCATTTATTTTATAAAAAAATTAATAAGAAAAATCAGAAATTTTTTAAATTAGTTCATCAACTAAATTTATTTGAGTCAAATGGCCTTTTTCTTGGGGTAAACCTTAATTGTTTAATCTGCAAAAAACAAAAACACAAAATTTCTTCAAAACAAGTCAAACTGAAAATTAAAAAAATGATAAAACACAAAATACGTTACACAACATGTCATTTCTTGTATATTATAATGAGAACTAAAAACAATATATTAAAAGCTTTAATAATTTAATAAATATTTTTATTTTGTTATTATAAATAGTTATTTAAAATAAATATAATAATTTTACTTACAATTTTAATAGGTTTTTTAATTATAATATTATTTTTTTCCGACTTTCACGAACAAACTTACTTCCTAATACTTTGAACACTCGATCACAACTAATCAACGCAGTTTAAAATATTGCATCATCCAACTTAGCAGAATTTTTTGTTTTAAATTCTAAATAAAAATTGTGAGAAGGATCTCATTCGCTTACAATTCTGCATCCACGTAAGCGAGAGAGGATGCAGGTTGTAATTCGGTAAAAAAAAAATATGAGCCTAATATAAATTTCTCGCTTCCTTTCCCACTTGGTAGGTCTCTTTGCTGCGCTACGTATTAGGTTCATACATGCCTTTATTATGCGCATTTTAAGGCATCATAAATGTGATGATATCATGCCTCTTTTAGAGATCTCATAAGCTGTGAAATCATGCATTTATAGAAATTATTATTATTATAATTTTTATTGTTATTATTATTATTATTATTTTTTCCATTTATTTTATAAAAAAAATTAATAAGAAAAATCAGAAATTTTTTAAATTAGTTCATCAACTAAATTTATTTGAGTCAAATGGCCTTTTTCTTGGGGTAAACCTTAATTGTTTAATCTGCAAAAAACAAAAACACAAAATTTCTTCAAAACAAGTCAAACTGAAAATTAAAAAAATGATAAAACACAAAATACGTTACACAACATGTCATTTCTTGTATATTATAATGAGAACTAAAAACAATATATTAAAAGCTTTAATAATTTAATAAATATTTTTATTTTGTTATTATAAATAGTTATTTAAAATAAATATAATAATTTTACTTACAATTTTAATAGGTTTTTTAATTATAATATTATTTTTTTCCGACTTTCACGAACAAACTTACTTCCTAATACTTTGAACACTCGATCACAACTAATCAACGCAGTTTAAAATATTGCATCATCCAACTTAGCAGAATTTTTTGTTTTAAATTCTAAATAAAAATTGGGAGAAGGATCTCATTCGCTTACAATTCTGCATCCACGTAAGCGAGAGAGGATGCAGGTTGTAATTCGGTAAAAAAAAATATGAGCCTAATGTAAATTTCTCGCTTCCTTTTACAGCTTACTCAAATGCGCATCAATGATGTGCTATCGGCAGACATGAATAATTTTATACTGCTTACCAGTACCTAAAAAATTTTTGCTGGGTACTTATGCATACTTATTTAAATAAACATATTTTTGGGATTGTTCTTATTGTACTTTTATTAAAGTTTTATAATATTGTTACATATTTTGCCGTTTCCCTTTTTTAATCTTACAAAAAATATTTAAGCAATTATGCAACACTTCGGTTATAATTTACATTTTTTATTTTGTATCCATTATTTCATTAAATAATCTTTTTTTTTTTAATTCTTTCCAATACGCTCCGTAATATGCGCAATTCAAAGTTTGTCATTATTGTTTATACGCGTTATACCAAGTTCGCGTTAAATAAAAACTCGTATTTCAAAAAATGATCAATAATAGAATCGCGTTATAAAGAAAATCCGTAAATGAAGTAATGCGTAATCGAGGGTTACCTGTATGTAATTTTGTATGACTTTCAAACCAAAATAAGTTATTTATCTTACCTTGTTATAAAAAAACATAGGTTTCTTTTTCTACAATATATACAAAATTTAATTTTTAATGAATTCATCAAAAATATCTTTGGATTCTTAGTTCAATTATTTAAGTATTTTGGGCCATTTGTAAGGTTCATTCGCCATTTCGTAATAAAATAATACCCTTTTTAATAAATGAACCATTTACATTAGCAAATTTAAGAAGATTTTTATTTAAATTGTTAATATTTTTACACCAACTAATTTACTTTAAAAAAATAATTTATACAAAATTGTAAAAATAGTTTTGAATTTTCTTTTAGAAAAATCGTCAAATTAGGGGTAAAAATCTTCAAATCGTCAACAGGCCATTTTTAGGCCCGAAAATCGTCAAAATGACGATAAATCGTCAAATCTGGCAACAGTGATTACAACTCATATTCTACTACATCATAAAGGACATTCTCAACGGTCTAAATGTTAAAAATAAATGATGTGCAAATCGATCATTTGGAATTTGCACCGTAAGCTACTTGTCGTTATAATCGTTTGGCTGCTATAAGAAAATTGTCCTCTTAGAAGGTGAAGTCAAAGATCGTTATTTTTTTCGGTATTTTTTTAAACTGAGTCATGCTATGAGGTTAACCTGGGGAAGATTCCAGAAGTTGCTATTGATTATTAAGAACGAACTCAGAGTACAAACGTTATTAAATACCGGGTACAGTGGTTTTATATACCATCAACACATCTTAAGTAATGTTGAAAATAGTCAGTTTTATTTTGTATGATTTAACATCTGAACATGTACTATGTGATTGCCTTGCTATTGGATCCTCAGGATAAAGCTTCTTGGGGAAGCCATAGCACCTCCAAACTTATAAAGCTTAAATTCGTGGTGCATTAGACTTCTCCTATGTTTCAGGTAATATATTCCTCCTGCTGTCCCAGAATCTACACGTCAAGAAAGTGTGTTCAGCTTCGTCCACGTCTTCTCTGTACATATTGCTGATTGAACCAACTAACAAATCTGTGCAGATAACTAGCGAAGTTACCATATCCACTGAAAACTTCTACCATGTAGAAATCAGGTTTACCATGCTTTTTATTTACCCAATGTTTTATGTTGGGTATAAGAACATGGGTCATCCTTCCCCTATCCATTTCATCCCATATCGTTTGCTATGTCTGAATTAGCGTCTCTCTTGCATTGTACTAAATTATACTCCAGCCGCCATCACCGACAGTATGTGTCTTGGATACTCGTTTATAGTTTTTTTTTTTCTTAAATAAAAGATCCATTGGGGCCACGGATACATAACGGTTACAGCTACTATTGATATCGTTCAATATGCTGAAGTTACCCGTAGTACGCATACACTTCAGAACATTTCTAATTTTTCTGCCGTTCGAAACAGCTTCACTTATAACCGGCCATGCATATAATTAATACAACAGTAGCAATTAAACGTCTCGTAGTTTATTCTGGACCTTTAATATTTAGCCTTCTCATGCACCATCTTAATATGAGGTTCAAAAGATAGTTCGCTGTCAAAAATTACACTCAGATATTTTAATTTACCACTTATAGTTATCTCATATCCAACCACCCTTAATTTCGGACGCAAGATTTATCTTCGTTATGGCTCAAGAGCCCTTTCCGTCATATTCGCTGCATGTTATAATCGTTTCAATCTCAGCCATGTGTTAAATCTTCCTAGGATGTAATTTGTAATCTCAATCATTGATGCAGATGGTTGATTCGATCCTTACGGTTGATTTAAGTTTATACTTCATAGGAAAGGACCTAATAAGAGACCTTGAACCAAATATCTAATTATCTATCTACAAAGTCATTATGGTCTCTGTTACTTTTCTTAATGAAATTTTAGAACTTCAATATTCAATTAGGGAGTGTATCCGTTCTTATAGTCTGACAGCCGTATTAAAAAAATTAATGTAGTTTTGATAACGAGTTACTAACTTTTTCTTATAGAAATTTACATACAAAAAGTTAGTAACTCGTTATCAAGCATACATTATTTTTTTGTGAATACGGATGAGAGGGTTTTGAATTATGTAAACTATAGAACTTGATGATGCTCATGAGCAATCTTAGGGTGCTAACTATATTATTTATATATAGTAACGAATAAACAAACACGGTTTTGCCAATAAGATTTATGTGTATACGGGTAAATGGAACGTACGGACCCAAGGCGAATTCCAAAAGATGACCTCATTTAAATAGCTGAACATTTTTTATTATTATTATTTTTTTTTGGTACTTGAACTCCATGTAAACACAATTTTCGCTTACCCGCTCCATGTATAAAAAAAATTAACGAATTCGCTGTATTGTTGTTTTTGTAGAACTTCTGCCACCTGCTACATTTCGCCATGTATTACCTAATGATATTTGGTGTAAAGTTTAGCGCGTGCTAAGTATTTACATTTACAGTAAAGTAACGGAGCCTTTAGATACTATCAATATGTTTATGGTCATGTTTCGAAATGTAAGACTTCATCTAAAAACATTTATTCAAAGCTCTGTCCAGTTATGTTGCATTCAAGAATTGTTCAAAATATTCTCTGGATTGCATTGCATTAAGAAGGATGGAAAATGAAAATATTTTTGGGTATCAAAATAAATTTCAAATAGTACTTTTTTCACCCTCAGAGTACTAAAATTAAAATTTTTGATAGTTATTTATTTTTTATTTAGTGCATAACTCAAATAATGTAATTTTTATATTGAAAACGAAGGATTAAATGCGATACTAACTTAAGGAGAAAAAAGTCCAAGATCAATTCCTTTAAATCGAGCACTTCAGCTTTAGTTTTGTTAAAATAAAATTCATTACTTTATGTCTTTAAAATTTAGATTTTTTGACAAAGATAGTGCTCATTACAATTCCATTATTACTTTCAAACACCATGGTTTTTAAAAACATCAATTTCTATTAGAAAATTATATATCTCCAAAATATATTTTCTTTTAAACATTTTATTATACCCACCATCAAAAAGATGGGGGGTATATTGATTTTGTCATTTCGTGTGTAACATGTCGAAGGAAGCATCTGAGACCCCACAAAGTATATATTTTCTGGGTCTGTCCATCTGTCTGTCCGTCTGTTGAAAGCAGGATAGGGCTCGAACGGGACAACGTAGGGGGACGAAATTTGGCACAAATATTTGTCTTATATAAGGTTTGTTTGGGATTGAAAATGGGTTAATAAACAAACAAAAAAGTTATGGGCTAAAAACTAGAAACACAGGGTGTCCGTTTTATACTTTTCTGCTGATATTTCTTCAACAAAAGCATGTACGACAACGTAATTTTGTACGTATAGTTCGGGGATCGATATAAACTCGGAAACCGAAAATGGGCGTGGTCCGCCCACTTCCTATATAAGGTGAAAATCAACGAAATTGTGTTCAAATAGTTCAAGGACCAATGTAAACTCGGAAACAAAAAATGGGCGTGGTCCGCCCACTTTACCGCCCCCTCCCATATAACGTAAAATTTGAAAAAGTTGATGGTGGGTATATAGATTCGGCCGGGCCGAATATTCGCGTTTGTTTTTAATTCGAATTGTGGAATATCCACCTTATCGTTTGACAGTATCAAATGACTCGCGGGAGTACTTCAGTATTTTTGAATGTTAAATAGTTAAAAAAAAATACTTTAGTATCAACTTTTCCATCCCTGATTGCCACTATATTCTCTCAAAGAATTCGTATTTCAGATTTAAATTTACTGCATTAAATAGATACCCAGGCAGAAACTGCCAACTGTACGAAACATCAAGCACTGGCAAAGTATTTTTTACATTTTTAAGAACAAGCAATATACAAGCATAATACAAATTTAAAAATTCCGGTCAACTTTCGGAAAATATATGATAGGAATGAATTTTAAAAGTACATGAAGTTGGGTCTTTTAGGTAATTAATTAAATTATTTGTATAAATTAACTTATAAAACATCTTAAATAATTTTGCGATAGAAGAACGATTTCTTTTCCAATCCATTCTGGAAATCAGTTATACAGAAAAGTTTTCCCTTTAAGTTATTAAATGATTTTTCTATTAATTATAAATTAGAATTAAAAGAAGAAGATTATAAATTTATCAAACAAGTTTTCTATTAAATTCTAAGCTATAAAAATTTCTTTCCGTGTGTATAGTTTAGCTAATACATTTATTTAGCAGGCAGGTGTGTTTATGAATTATGGCTGTTAAAAAATGTCAACTAAAATGTGCTGTCATTAGTAGTTGTCATCAAATACGTACATACGTACATATTCTATGTAACGTAGGTACGTAAGATTAAAATGAATGTAAAAATACATAAATACATATGTATGTATGTATAAAAAGAAGAAAAAATTATTTGAAAATAATGATTTGTATGACAAGTTATCCATAAATGTTTGGCTGGCCTGATGTATGGTTTGATTTAGTGCGGCAGTATATATTATTGTCTGTAGTTTATAAATTAAGATAAGAAATTTATACAATAATTTATCTTAATATGTGCACACAAATAAATAATAATTCATTATAAGAAGCATTTCTATACAATAATATTGGCCATTTAGGCAATTTAGCAACGGGTGGTAAAAGTTTGTAATTATTTGAAATTAATGTAAACATCTTTATAAAATTTGCTAAATAACTAAATATAGTAAATATGACATTAAGTGATCGATAGCTTAAACATTTATAAAAGATTTTATAAAAAAGTGTTCAAAAATAGTTAAAGTTCCTTAATAAAAATAAACATATTGTACTTAATTGATATTCGTTTTTTCTTTGTATTTTTTTAACACTGAAGAAATTGACCTTTATTTTACAGAGGTGAAAAATACCAATCAGCCTGTAAAGTATGCAAACAACATTAACTTTATGTGGTGATTTTAAACAGGAGCTTTTCTTTTTCTTATTGTTTTGTAAATTTATCTTTTACTCTTAACTTATTTGTTTTGTCATCATTCTATTTTAGTTTATAATAATTAAAATCGTTAATTTACGGTTTCGTGCCGTAGCCATAAATAATTTTTTAATTAATTGTCTTTACATGAGGTGAAATTTAATTTTAAATGAGGGAATAAAATCTTGTCATTGCAATCACTGAAAAAAAGTAGAAATATCATTAGACTTATACTACTATATTGAACATCATTATCATAAACCATAAAAACTTATTGTAAGAAACGTACAATCTAATACTTACTACATATACATATATTAGAAATGTCTTAATTAGCTTTGACAATTTGTCGTCTATACGCAAATTTCCTTTTAAGAAATATGGGCTTTTAATGTTTAAAAAGAAGGCTTGGTTAAAGAAATTTTATATTTACACCAAGTTGGTGGTATTACAATTGCTCCCAACTGATTTTAATAGATACGTGAGTTGAATAGAGTCTAAATAAGGAGGACTTTTACTAACTTGGGTGCTACTTTTTTAAACTTTTAATTAATTTTATAAACTTTATAAATGAATATCACTAAACAATCTTTTTTGCTCTTCTTCAAAATACATTTATTTAATAACCAGAATTATTTCCTTAAATTATTCTCTCCCTCAGACATCATGCCCAATTCATTGCCTCACTACAACAACGAAAACTATCAGCAAAATGGTTTTGGTACCAACAATTATGGCTCATCAAGCTTTCTATCTCCCAATGGCCTTAACGATCGTCAGTCACTGATGAATCCACAATCAAGAAGAAAATTTAGTTTTCCAGCTACTCTACATTCAGCATCATTGCTAGAAGTTAATCAGAATTCCACACGTAGACGTTTGAGTAATGTTAGCGATGTGGTAACAAGAAAATTATCATATACTATTGGATGGAAGGCAGCTCAGATACCGGCTCAGGATATAATATCACAAGTAAGGAAACACAAAATTTAAACTAAAATAGAATATTACGTCCTCCTTGACCTGTTTACACTATAAATTAGATTTTGTAATTTTCATATCAAAATTTTGTTTGAAATCTTGAAGAAAAGTAAATTAATAACCTTTCAAATAGAAAAATGGGCCTTAATTTGTGATCACTTATATTTCTTAGAAAAAACCGAAAATTTGGAAAAAAAAATTAAAAAACTAAAACCTCAATTGTATCAGTAAATAAGCGTTTAAATGGAAAAAGGGCCTTGATTTGTGATCTTATATTTCTTAGAAAAAATCGAAAATTTGGATAAAAAAATCAAAAAAAAACTAAAACCTCAATTATCTCAGTAAATAAGCGTTTAAATGGAAAAAGGGCCTTGATTTGTGATCACTTATATTTCTTAGAAAAAATCGAAAATTTGGATAAAAAAAATTAAAAAACTAAAACCTCAATTATTTCAGTAAATAAGCGTTTAAATGAAAAAAGGGCCTTGATTTGCGATCACTTATATTTCTTAGAAAAATCCAAATTTTGGATGAAAAATATAAAAAGTTAAAACCTCAATTATCTCAGTAAATAAGCGTTTAAATGGAAAAAGGGTCTTGATTTGTGATCACTTATATTTTTTTAGAAAAAATCGAAAATTTGAATAAAAAAATCCAAAAAAACTAAAACCTCAATTATCTCAGTAAATCCAAATTTTGTATGAAAAATCCAAAAAACTAAAACCTCAATTATCTCAGTAAATAAGCGTTTAAATGGAAAAAGGGCCTTGATTTGTGATCACTTATATTTCTTAGAAAAAATCCAAATTTTAGATGAAAAATCCAAAAAACCAAAACCTCAATTATCTCAGTAAATCCAAATTTTGTATGAAAAATCCAAAAAACTAAAACCTCAATTATCTCAGTAAATAAGCGTTTAAATGGAAAAAGGGCCTTGATTTGTGATCACTTATATTTCTTAGAAAAAATCGAAAATTTGGATAAAAAAAATTAAAAAACTAAAACCTCAATTATTTCAGTAAATAAGCGTTTAAATGAAAAAAGGGCCTTGATTTGCGATCACTTATATTTCTTAGAAAAATCCAAATTTTGGATGAAAAATATAAAAAGTTAAAACCTCAATTATCTCAGTAAATAAGCGTTTAAATGGAAAAAGGGCCTTGATTTGTGATCACTTATATTTCTTAGAAAAAATCTAAAATTTTGATAAAAAATCAAAAAATACTAAAACCTCAATTATCTCAGTAAATAAGCGTTTAAATGGAAAAAGGGCCTTGATTTGTGATCACTTATATTTCTTAGAAAAAATCGAAAATTTGGATAAAAAATCGAAGAAACTAAATCCTCAATTATCTCAGTAAATAAGCGTTTGAATAAAAAAAGGGCTTTGATTTGTGATCACTTATATTTCTTAGAAAAAATCGAAAATTTGGATAAAAAAAAAATTAAAAAAATAAAACCTTAATTATTTCAGTAAATAAGCGTTTAAATGGAAAAAGGGCCTTGATTTGTGATCACTTATATTTCTTAGAAAAATTTTTTTATTATTTATAAAACCTCAATTATCTCGAAATAGAAATCGATTGTTGCTTGGAAATAAGAGTGATCACAGATTTTTAACCTTTTTATATCAATTTATAAACTCATATATTTGTGTTTTATTTATGAAATCATAACCCTGCTAATCGGTTGTTGTTTTTTTTTTTTCTTAAAGGGACGCTGCTTATGTGGTCAATATATTAAAAGGCGTTTGCGCAGATCAGGTTTATTCAATAAAAAATTGGGTCTACAACGTATACGCAGTATTTTGGGTACACCTACAATGTCCGTGGTGCGAGAAGTATTTCCAGCTGTTATGGTAGTAAGTTATACAGAAATAAAATAACTTTCATTTAATCATCCGAATATTTCTTTACAAGAAATAAGTATTTATTGATTTTTCTCTATTCATCTGCTTACAGTTAGGTGATGAATTGGAACGCATGCATCCTCGTATATATACGGGTGTAGCTCGGCAAATTTGTCGTAACCCTGGTGGTGAATTTCAATCAGCTGATACTGTTATTCTTCTTTTAAGTGCTGTAGCCAGAGATCTATTTCGCATGGATATAACATGGAGTAAAATAGTTTCACTATTTGCTATTGCAGGAGGGTTATCCGTGGATTGTGTACGTCAGGGGCATCCGGAATATTTGCCCAAGTTAATGCAAAGTGTATCGGATGTTATAGAAGATGAGCTAGTGCCTTGGATAAATGAAAACGGTGGTTGGGTAAGTTTTTAGTATACTACAATTTATAGAAAGACTGCAATAAATCTCTCATAAATTAAAATTTAATTTAATTTTCAGATTGGCATTAATAATCATGTTCATCCAGCTACAAATAAACTAAATCCTTTGGAATGGACTACAATTATAATTGGCAGTATATTTGGTTTATTTTTAATTTTTGTAATAGTAAGATTTTTAATAACATATTTAATACCCAAAATATATCAGCGTATAACTGGTAAATAATAAATGAAATAAATCTTTTTATATTTTACATACAAATGTACATATATGTATGTAGAATTGCCATTTTAAAAATAACGTACATATTTTTGCTGTTGCTTAATGGTAAAAAAAAGCTTTCTTTCTTTTGTATTCGTTGGTTAATGTAAAAAAGCTTTTGTTAAAGTTACTCATAGGGTAGCCACACTATAAACATGTTTGCTAAAGTAGGGAAGTTTGTAATTACATTTTGTATATTAAAGAAATCTCCTAAAAATAAAAGATTAAGAAAAAATTTATCGTTTTAGTAATACATATATTTTTTTTTTTTAATTATTTGAAAAACAGAATAAGTCTCTAATAACAATTAAATAAAATACATTTTCAAAATTATGTTTTTATTAATAAAAACTGGAAAAGAACCTACAGTTCTGCTTAAAGCCATTCAAATGAAAACGAGCTTCATCACTCATAATCAGATTTTTAATAAAGTTGATTTCATTTCTGGCAACTGTTGAAATTTAAGACGTTGCCATTGACCTGCGGGTTTTAATTCTTGCACCAATTGCACCTTGTATGGGAATAACAGTAAATATTTGTTTAAATGGGCCGTAATGACGTATGAGCCATTCATAGATGTTTCTGTTGTTTAGTTAACACTTTGCTCTACACGTTCAATATTTTCCGCAGTGCAAAATAAACGTGGTCTACCGGTTCGGGTGACGATATACTAAGCGACGAATCATTACTTCAGAGAGCGAAATTCTGACGTTAAAATGTCGAAGATATGATCTTTGCGTTAAAATAATTGATCACTGATATAAATAATAAAATTCTATTATTCTGGTTCTTTGTTCAGTTGTGAATCTCTCCATTATTTATTCTCCAGGAATTATAATCTGAAAAAAATAAAATATAAATGAAAAAGTTATTAAATTTTTAAAACCCATGGTGACTTTTGGCTCATCATTTCTCTTATATAAATATTATATAAATATTTTTATGTTTTAATACTTGTTAAGAATATTAAGAAATAATTTCATTGAAGTTATTATAGCGTTTATACGCACCTCGTACTCGCAATTAAAAATATTGCAATATGAAAATTTTGATGTATAAACAGTGAGTTAGTACTATATTTGCAAGTTAGTAACTCACGAAAAATAATCGTGATTAGTGAAGCCAATTGCAAATAAAGCGTACAGCGTTGCCACTTGATTTTATTTTCATAAAATGTTCGATGATAATAGTGTAATTTTTCCCATATGACACGACAAAAAAGGTATCAATTCCAGGTTACAACATGCATTTTAAGCATAGTAAAATAATAAAGTACTAGCACATCTACAAAAACAAAAATTGCTTGTACTTTGTTAGTGTAAAACTACTGCCCACAATGTCAAAATGCTTTGAACGGAAAAATGAGAGAACGAAAGAGAGCAAGAGAAAAAAAAACTCAAAAAAATTTACATGTGAATACAAAAACAATTTGACAGTACCGCGAGGTTTGCCAATGAAAAAATTGTAAAACAGCTGTTCTTACGAGTATACTTTATAATTATACTATGCATTTTAAGAGAAAAATTATTAAAACATTTAAATTTTATCAAAATTTCAACATAAATGCTATAAACAAACTAAATATGATTTTATTACAGAATATTCGTTATTTGGATACATATAATTACATCCAACAAAATTTAAATAAAATTATTTCTTTTTACATAGGTACACACATAGTATAATTATAAAGTATACTCGTAAGAACAGCTGTTTTACAATTTTTTCATTGGAAAACCTCGCGGTACTGTCAAATTGTTTTTGTATTCATATGTAAAATTTTTGTCGAGTTTTTTTTAGTTTTGCTGTCCTTCATTCTCTCATTTTTTCGTTCAAAGCATTTTGACATTGTGGGCAGTAGTTTTACACTAACAAAATACAAGCAATTTTTGTTTTTGTAGATGTGCGAGTACTTTATTGTTATACTATGGGTACACATAAGCTAAAAAGTTGTTTTCCTATAATAATGGAATAAAACAGTTAACGAATAATTTATTCTTACTATTAACAACACTGACAATAAGAATGAGAGACAAACTGAGAAGGGTTGCCTGCATAAACAAAAAACAGTTTATTATTTATTATATACTGTAAATCGGGTTTTGAATACGATTTTCTTAATAAATACTTTAAAAGCTAAATTGTGTATTAGCTAGTATGTGCATTAAACATAAATTAAAAACTTCTTTAATACGGTTGTTAGATAATAGATTTTAATCATTAAAAACGTTTTATAAATATAAATTTAATTCAAAATTTCATACCTATAAGGTATATTCTTCAATAATCCCTGTAAAAAGAAAATTTATTGAATTTTTATAAAAAGAAAAAAATTATAAAATTTTCAATGAAATTTTTTTTAAAAAAGAAAATTTTAGAAATGCATTTGTAAATATAATATTTAACAAAAAAAATTATACATATAAAATTTATCGGAATTTTCTACATATATTAAAATTGATCAAAGTTTAAAGTCATACAAAATTTCTATAAATTTTAAAGGTTTAATTAGGTTAACGGATAATTTAAAATTTTTCAAGATATTTAAAAAAAAAAAAATATATTTCATTTATACGCACGATTATTGGAAATAAATATTTCACTGTTTATACGCAAATTAAACAAAGAAATATATATCCATATTTCTCCTGCCAGATGGGAAAAATACAAATATTATCATCGAAAATTAAGAAAAAAAGTGGTAACGTCCTACGCTTTATTTGCAATTAGCTCCAATAATCACATATTACGTTTATATGCGCAATTATTGCAAAGAATTGATATCATGACGCGTATATATTAATGTTCTATTTGGAATCACGTGGAAACAGCAAACAATGAACATATGCGATTGTGGCGAACATTTGGTTAGTCCAAAAGTATCCAGAATATACTTTTCCTGTTTATGTTTGTGATTGTAATTCAAATTAGTTTAAAATATGTATATAGTTTAAAAAATATTACGGAAAATATTCTGTTCCGGAATTCATTTAATACGTTTTTAAATAGCTATACTGACACATTTTTGATTTTCGGAACAATTCTTAACAAACGGACATTAAAAAATATGGCGTTTCTGTAAAAAATTTACCAGTGAATCAACAAATGTATTATTTTTTTCTTGAAAAATGTAACGGAAATAATTTTAAAATTGCCTTAAAGTAGGGTCGAACCATTATTAAAATATTTAAAGTTAACAATGGTTTAGCAAAGGTATAGTAAGCAAATCATTGTTTTTTAATACAACTTTAATTTTGCTTAACAATGGTTAGTAAAGCAGTGTTAAATTTTTTTTGAATGCGACTGTAAGTATTTATAAAACATTTTCAATACATTTGCTAGTACATTTAAAAACTGGAATTTCTGGGTATATGGAGATTAGGAATATGAAGCGAATTTTTTCTGGCAACACTGTACATTAGGGGTAAACTTTTTGCAAGTATTCTGAATATTAAAATGCACATGGTATAGCGTTATAGAGCATGAAAAATATTAAAAAATGCGATATTTTCGCGATCGTTAAAAATGTTCCGCACCAAATGCGTTGATGTTTTGAATTTAAAATTTTTAAGAAATTATATTGTGTCACTAATGCCAGTAGTCTTCAATAAAATATTTTTTTTTTTTTTTTTTCATAAAAAGCGATAATTTCGCATAAAAAAAAAATCATAATATTTATTTTTTTTTTTTTTCTTAAAATATTATATTAAATTAATGTTTATGTCAATATTAATATTAAAATGCATTTTAAATTAATTGTAAACCTCTGTTTCCACGGTTAGAAATGCTGTTTTTCTAAAACATTCTGAATCCAACAAAAGGTGAAAAAATTGTGTCCAGTATGACTTTACCATTATATAGTGGTTATTAAGGAAAAAATTAAGAACACTTTGGAACTGAGCAGAATATTTGGTATAGTGCCAATTTTTATTACCAATATGAAAAATTTTAGCTTTTTTTAATATTAAAAAATAATAATTTAATAAAAAAAATCTCAAATGGCTTTAAAAATTGCTTTCAGTGCGGAAGGTTTTTTCATCGAAATAACTAAGAACGGTTTTTAGTATCAGTACAAGATGGGCTATGTCTAGGGTGATCGACGCGGTTTTCCAACCGGTTTTAAAACCGGTTTTTTCAGTCAATGTGCTGTCGGTTTTTTCAAAATGTTCATTTTTCGAATGTCGAATAGACCGGTTTTTTAAACACAAAAAAACCGGTTTTAAAAATAGCATTTTATTTCAGAAAACATGTACTAAATAGTGATATTTGAGTCGAAATTTAGGAATAATTTTTTAAATATTCATAAAGACTGATTTCTTATGTTTTAAAAATATAGTTTAAGTCTAAATTGGAATTTATTCTGTAATATTAAACAAATAAATAATTAATAATTATCCTTTATGAATTTTTTAATCTACTGTAATATCTGTAATATTTTTACACCCAATTTAATTTTTTTTTATCCAATATTTCCTTTATTTTTTAAAGGTGTTGTATTAAAAAAGTTTCACCTGCAGAATCGTTTCAATTGAGAAAGGCTTCCATATTAAGCCATGGATTCTGTTTATGCTAACTAAAATTTAGATGACTTTTTTTAACAATTTTGAAGCATAATTATCTTCTAGTCATCTAGATATATAATTTGCTTAGCATTTTTTCTTTTTCCAGAGCTTTCTGAAGCTCCCAAACGACGTAGAAAATTAAAATTTGGCTTATTTATAAAACTTTTCGTCCAACAAATCCTAATGGAGCCATATTTTGAAATTTTTATCAGGGAGCGGATATAAGTGGATTTATGTGTCTTTTTCTAAGAATTTTTTTTCTCTTTCCAGAGCTTTCTAAAGCTCCCAGAAGACGTAAAAAATTAAAATTCGGCTTACTTATAACCCTATTCGTCCTACAAATCCTAACGGAGCCAGATTTTGAAATCTCTATCATGGAGCCAAAATACGAGGATCTATATATATGAATTTATATATATCTTTCTAAAGCATTGTTTCCTCTCCAGAGCTTTCTGAAGCTCCCAGACGACGTAAGAAACTAAAAATCGGTTTACTTATAAAACTATTCGTTCTACAAATTCTAACAGAGCAAGATGTTTCTATCAGAGACCGAAAAGTCTGTTTTGGTATTAAGAACTTTTTAATTGCTATACTTATTGTTTGCTCTCCAAATCCTATCAAAAACTGATTCTGTATTTCGGCCAGGGAGCGCATTTACGACGATTTTTTTAGAGGAGAGGAAGGTGTCTAAATGTTGTTCATATTTTTTTCTTTTAATTTTCGGATTTGTTTGTGCATATTTTCATTATTATATTATTTTCCTGACATTGTCAGGCTTTTACGCTTGTGTTTAATAAATTTTAACTTGATTATAAGAATTATTGATTTTTTTAAAAAAATGTAGTCTTTTGATATAAATATTAACTTCTGCAAAAAAACCGGTTAACCGGTTTTTTCTGAATCTTAAAAAGTGCTACCGGTTTTTTTAAAATACCAACTATTCGAACTATTCGAAAACCGGTTTCTCAAAAACGTTGAATAATCGATCACCCTAGCTATGTCGTGGTATCCTGTGTTTTTTTTTTTTATTTAAAATAGTAATAACGCTGCTATACATAGACAACATAGAAATTTGTCTATAATTTCCCAGTAAAAAAAAAAAATTGTCAAATACCGACGACATAAATTCACTATATTGTCAATACCCAAAAAAAATTATTGGCTTTTGGTAATGACTAATACTACCGATAAATACCAAATTCGTTTAGTTCAGCAATATAAACAAATATAAATTTGAATTTTTATTAAAAATAACAAACAATATTGTGAAAAATCTTAAAAAGTAGTATATATTGTGGAATTACCCTTGTGATCACCTTTATTTCATATACCAATGGACGCAGCATGCAATTACCTACTAAATGATATCGCATTTTGTATGCGTTTCTTTGGGAGAAAATAAAAATATTTTCAAAAAAAAAAAAAAAAATAATAACTTAAAATAAAAACTAGTTTTTAAAACGGCCCCCTTCCATAGGGAGTGAATCGCCTTAATGTACATATACAGTGCTGTGTACAACATAAGCAACAAAATTAAAGTTATCCTAAATATTGAATTATTTTTTAAAGCATTCAATTTAGAACAAAACTAATTGCATAACATTTTTAACACATTTGGGTACTAACAAACATTTGTACCTTAGAAGATGGGATTTTCTTTCTTTTCGTAAAAACGAGAAAAATATTGTATGTTCTCTATATGAAAGTGTGAATATCAAATCAACAAAATTTCCAACTGAAAAAATTTACACAAAATTTTAAAATTTATTGCTATTTTTTTAAGTAAATGGCAGTTTTATAGTAAAAATATCTGAATACATTATTATTTACACATATTTTTGTTATTTTTTCTTTTACTTATAGTTTTTTATTAATAAGAATTATGATTTGTTACAATATAGGCCTATGCACAGAATTTTTAGTTTATTTGGAATAAGAAACGTGGAAAGTAACTTTGTTTTATAATACAAATTATAGAATACTGCTTAATTAAGTTAAACAAATTTATTTTGGAAGCGCAATTTAAAAAATTATGACTTCAGTGCATGACTTTAGCCAAAAACTTCGTTCAGTTATTATTAAAAATAAAAAGGTAACACGATATATAAACGGATTTGTCCACTTAGATAGATTATATAATATCTAAGATTTAATAAGAAATTACAGGCTAAGCAAAATAGCACTGCTCATTGAACAGCTTACTCAGTAAATGTAAATTTTTTTATTTCTGTTTTTATAAAAGAAACAATTTATAATTTCATATAAATAGGTTGCTTTCATCTTAAAATCAACCAAATTAATCATATTAAAAAAGAAAAGTACTTTATTTAATATAAAACAATATTTATATGTATCTACTATGACCGGTTACGCAACGTCGCGCAACCCGGTATAATGTCAAGGTGTACAACTTAAACTGCACAGTTCAAAAAATAATTTTGGGGACAGAAAAGACGTAATTATAACTGTACTTGAGTTCTAGCGAAAAAAACTATGTTCTTTTCTTAGAAATCTATTCAAATTTTTATATTTTTTGGTTGATAGGTTATTAAAAAGCACAGAAATTTCGTCATACATAGACAAATATCTTGTTTAATTCTATGTTTTTGCATAAAAAAAAGGATTAGAGTCATTGCTTAAAATATACTCAGACGCAAGATCTGTGGAAGATTTTTTATGCTGCTTCAAGATTAGTGCAGTCCAAAGTGTTGTTTAATCAACTAATTTAAATGGAAATCGTTCAAGAGAAATCAATTAACAATTCAATCGCATTAAAACTAAAACATTTTATGAAAAATGTAAAATAATAGAACAAAATGAATCAAAATATGAATATGTTGCTATTGTTGAGCACACTCCTATATGAATATTGTAGTGTTTTATTCCAGTTTTTTTTAATAGACAAAGTTAAAGTTCTTTTAATGTTTGTGTTTTTGTTAATCCCTTAAATATGTGTATAATTTCGTAAAATTATTTTTGTTGTAAACCAAATATTGTAAAAAATAAAACTATTCTTAGGTTCACCCTAATTTTGTTGCTTTTGTATGTACTAAGTATATAAGGAATATAAGAATTAGTGCTTTCTAAACAGGAAACGAAAATAGCATTCTGTATTTCTGATATTAACTATAAAATGTAACGGATTAACATTGATTGAACTTCGATAATTGTGATTTTTTTCCGTCAAACAAAAATACTTATTGTAATTGTTATCATCACTTCTTTGCCCATTCTCGTTAGAAGAGAACTTAACTCCCCTTTGAATATGGGGAGCAAATTACTCTTGTACTCTTATACATTCTCTTACTTTTTATTATTATTGTTTTTATAGTTGGGGATCGTTAATTTTGCAACAACAACAACAACTTTAACCGTGCACACATGCACATATACACTTTTAAATATTTAGCTTCTCAGTAGACTTGGGGAAACAAACATTCACAGTCCATACGGTTTGTTGAAGATCTATCTATCGATCTTTACAACGGCAGAAATAACCAAATAAATTAAAAAAAATAAACTCGAATAATTGTGTAGATTTTTTTACTGGTTTTTTGTTGTGTTTTTTTTTTATTTTTTTATTTGTTTGTCATGTTTTGCTTTTTAAACCTTAATTCATCTCATACTACTCTTTGATTAACACTCTACTGGTTGTTTTATTTAGTTATTTTTATAAGATTTAATAAATAATAATATATAAAAAAAGTTGTTTTTTGAAAAGAAAACAAAAAAAAGAAACAAAATAAAAAAATTTATTTAAATTAATATAATTAAAGAAAGTGTAAATGCTAACTATTTAAATGAAAAATTAAGGTAATTTTTTAAATAAAATGTTAAAGAAATTATATATTTTAAAAAGTTTAATATTAAACAAATTTTCCATTTTATAGAAAAATAAAAAAACTTAAATAATTAATAAAATAAAAAAAGAGTCTAAGGTTACCCACGTAAATGAACTGAATTGGAACTCATTCGAAACAAAGAAATCATACAGACAACTAAACAACAGCTGCCTGCCTCCCAGTGGGAAACATTTACCTTAATTTAGCGTTTATTTATTTAACAACATTCCTGTATTGTCTGTTAGACAAATAGTATTTCAAGCGTAACACTTAACAGAATTTGAAAGAAAAAAATTCTATATAACTAAATTGTCAGCATACTAAAAGTGGCCCACCACAAAGTAAAACATTTATTTCTTAAAAGATTTCCTATAACAAGGCACGTATGCCTTCACCACCGTCTACACCACGCTCTATACGCACAACACCTGCCTTTCCGCCGGCTCCAAAGTTAGCTCGTGCTAAATTAAAATCATCATCGTTAGATCATGAAATATTTTTAACA
Organism: Protophormia terraenovae; assembly: GCA_951394005.1. Classification (NCBI taxonomy): domain Eukaryota; kingdom Metazoa; phylum Arthropoda; class Insecta; order Diptera; family Calliphoridae; genus Protophormia; species Protophormia terraenovae. The sequence continues at coordinate 106,196,302 of OX596077.1, forward strand.
TCATCAAATCGCAAATTAAGACCTTTACAATCAAGCTGCTCGGTAGAATGGCATCAACATCCCCAGCTACAACATCAAACATCTATAGCTCATACTATACCACGTACTGGATCCACCTCATCCATAGCGAGTAGTATACAATTTCCCTCCTCATTAGCGGCAGCAAATAATTATCAAGATTTTAAACTAGATATCATTAATCAGGTGAGTGTTATACAATTTTATTTAATATTTTAGTAAAAATAATATTTCCAATCCCATATTTTATATTCTCTTGCCCTCCATTGACAAATTGATAAGAGTTGCAAACGTTCAAGACCTGTGTCTTTATCACTTAAAAATTCTAATGTACTCTGTACCTTTCCTTTTACTTAGTATAGGCGGTGTATGCTTTGTGGGTGTCTCTAACCAACCGTCCTCTTTTGCTTTAAATACCCTACACCAAACCTTAAGGAGATTGTGTTACGTATAAGCAACTAAATGGATTAGCATTAGAAAGATAGAAAATATGATTTTTGTAGGAGTATATAAAAGATTAAAATGGAATTCAGATATCAATTTCAATCTACATATGTGATAGGCTTGTTATATCAAAATAATAATAATAAATAGACCTAAATCGTATCCCGGCAGAGTTGAGAAAATAAGAAATATAAGAATGTATAAGAAAATGCGAAGAAAAGGAGAATTCTGCGATCATTTTCTAGACTTTTTAATATCATACAAAAGATGGACCAAAATCAGTGTCAGGCAGATGGAAAGTATAATCTTTATATAAATGCAAGGCGAATTCGAACAGGTGACCTCACTTAATCAGCCGATTATTTTTTATTACTTAGAACTGTCAAACTCCATGAAATAATGGTTTTTACTTACCCGCTGAAGTGTCAAACTCCATGTATGTTTAATTTGTCGTATTGTTGTTTTTGTAAAAAGGCTGTCATCTGTTTCATTTCGTCATGAATAAATGTTATAGAGATTCTGAACTGTAAGATTATTCCATGATCATCTTCGTATTTCGTACATCTATGAATGAGATGAAAGAAAATTAACCCAAAGAAACTTTCAGAGCAAATTTCAGTTCAAATTTTTGCTATTCAAATTACTTAAATATGATCAGGAAAAAATAAGAAAATAAATTAATTAATTAATAAATAAATAAGTTAATAAATAAATAAACTTTATATGCGCAGAAGTGTAAACTATATTTATATTATATCTACATTTCTATGCATTTTTTATCACAAGTAGAAAATTATTTGAGTTTCAGGGCGCTTTAAAGTGAAGTAAAATATGCAATCATCTTCGTAATCCTTGTATTATTAAAACAATTCATCCAAAATTAGAAGAATCGTGAAAATGTTGGCACAAGGTTGTGCTATATAAATGAATCTTATTGTGATTGGAATCGTTTTTCTACATTATTATAGCATCCGGTAATTTGATATTTCTCTCAAAATATGTGAAATATTTTAGAAATAAATCGGTATAGATTTTAAAAAAATTTCACACAGATAAAGTAAAGGAATATTCGATTTAGAATTTCAGCTGCGAAAGCTGGCCGCATATACTCCTCATAAGGGAGGTATAGTGTCTTAAAGAAAGAAACTTCAGATATAAAATTTAAACGCTTGCAAATTCGTTGTTTCTCAGTCGATTTCAATGAAACTCTACATTTTATTAATAAAGGTTTATTAAATTATCTTCCTCCAGTTATACTGCTATTAATAAAAAAGTAAAATAATGCAGTTTAAAATCTCTATTAAAACACTGTTAAACCATAATTTAAAACTGTTTTAAAATACCTATCAAATCATTGCTCTTTCTTCTTAATTCCTTCACTTAGGGTATCATATGGTCGTTATTGATCACCTTAACTTATTTCTTAATTATTTATATTTTAGTTTTGTTTACTTTAATATTAAATTTTTTTCTATTTCATTTTTATTTTTTTGCTTTTTTTCCTGATAAAGCTGTTTAAATAATCACTTTATTTTTTTATAAATATTCTAGCTTCTTTGGTTTTTGCACAATTTATTTATTTAGTAAATTTGTGAATATTGCTACTTTTTAGAACATTTAGTTTTATTTATTACAAAAACATAATTCTTAGCTGGTATTCGTTATTTATTTTATTTGTAGCTGTCATAAGAAAATTCCTCAACTATTGTTATTGTGGCTAGAGAGTAATTTATTTTTAAAGTCTAGACTCTAGAGTCTAGACCACAAATCTAGGTAATATTAATGCATATTTTAATGGGAAATATTTAAGTTCTCTATGTGATATGAGGCTAATTGGTGAGATTTAATTTATGTCCACATCTAGGGTTATACTTGACAAAATTTGGATTATTGATGGAAGACAAATTTTAGAAATTTCCAGAGATTTTTTAATAATCTACTAACCTAACCTAACTACATACCAGTGTTGTCAGAAAAATGTTGCCTCATGTCCCCAAACAAAAGCTCCATGTCCCAAAAATCTCCCCAATTTTTTTTTTTTATAAAAAAGACAATTTTTAAAATTTTTCTATAAAAAGACAATTTTTTAAAATTTTCTATAAAATAATACATAATTTATAGAAAATTTCTATAAATAGAAAATAATTCAATATTAAAAATTCAAATCAATCACTGCTTCTTATTTTAATTTAATTATTTAATAATTTTTTGATTTTTATTAATTAATAAAACTACTCAATAGATTCCCAACAAATCAAGAAACGATACAATATCATTAATGATATCATAATTTTAAAATTATATGATAAAATATTGAAATTATTTTTTCCTTAGAAAATAACTTCAAACATTTTCAGGAAAATAAAATTAAATTGAAAATGTTTGTATTAGAAGAATGTTCTATATGTTATGTTATGGATAAGATAAAGAAACCTATATCAGTTCGGATTTAAAAGGGAATTGTCTTCGGATTACAATTCTTTTGATAATTTGGAGCAGGATAAACTTTTGTTTATTATGGTTATTTTATTAATTTTTAATAAAATATTTATAATATTATATATTCATTCAATATTAGCAAAAATTTATGTATATATTCTGCAATATATTGTTAAATTATAGTGCTGCTTAAATTTAACGATATCGTTACTAATATCGATATTTCCAAAAATTATGATATCATTTTCGAGTGAACCTTTTAGAAAGCAACCTTTATCATTTTAGAATTATAAATGATATCATTCTCGGGTTTCTTTATCACCGAAATGATATCGTTATGATATCATTAAGATATCATTTGGTTTGTTGGGCTAGAACAAATTATATTCCCCTACTTGTTTGTGAAAACAAAAATATTTAGCTCCGGTTTTTCAAAATTTAACTGAATAAAAACTGTAGATTTCAAGAGTTTGCCGAAAAATGCCTGGATTATCTAAATTGTTACATAATATAGAAAATTTGGATTTGAAAGATTTTAAATTGTCACGTTTAGAACAAGTTCTATAGAAGCTTTTAGGAATGGTTAAATAAGCAGTTATTAAAATCAATTATATTTATTTGATTTTATTTTTCATTCTAATGACACATTTTCTAAAGACCATTTTTTCAAATCAATTTAATTTTGTTTAGCTTTTTAATCTGCCATTTGGGAACCAATTTGGTCAGTAAACGAAAGTATCACGAAGTAATAGAATTAGTTCTTAAGCAAAAGTTCTCAAAAACATTATTTAAAACCAATTAAGAATCATAGTTCTACTCCGTGAGTGTCAAAATTGGTTGTTATTAAAGAATCTAAAGTAGTTTTGATTATATCAATTCTAGATTTTAGAACAAGTTCCACAATATTTTCTTGTTTACTTAAGATATATAAAATAAAAATATATTAATTAATTTAAAAAATCCCGAAATCCCTCGAAAAACTGTTTTCAAAAGAAAGTTTAAATATCCAATTTGGGAACAAATCCCCTCATCTTGCAACAGTGCAATGATACAGGTAACAGTACCGCTACAACAAGGCAATAACAACAGGCATTTTTTTGCACACGTGGTGCAGTTTAAATGTATTTTCCCTTTAAAAATTAAATTAATTGGATAGTATTTAATATAGTAAAATTAATGTACTTGTTACGGAAAACTCAAAAATTTCCTCAATTTTCATTTAATAAATTTCTTGCTGCGAAAAAGTTGATGTTAATGTTAATTTTTTCGATGTTTAAACACGGTTGTTAAAGCAAATGTTAAAAGAACAATGTTTAGACACCAAGCATCACACACAAAGTTATTTACTAACACACACAAAGAAATTATTGCATGTGCGTAGAATACAACAACAAAACAATGAAAAAACAAGAAATTAGCATGAATGCATGTATGCCATATTGAAAACATTGAAATTTGAGCCTATAATTTTAACATGATGTTTTACCCCTAGTCTCCACGCAGACATTTTTGTGTCCGCAATTGTCAAATTCTATCTCTCTCTTCAAAATGTTACGTGTGGACCAATAAGAAATCTATTGCGGAATCTATTTCGTAATAAATGTTTAAACACAAAGCTGAGCAATAATGTTTAACATAAGCTGTCAAATTTATTGTTATTTTTTAATATTTTGATTATTTTAGCAAAATAAAGATGAAAAATGCATTAATTTTCTTTTAAAACTATAAATAAAAAAATAAAAACCGAGAATAAAATAAAATTTTCCTTAAAAAAGACAAATTAAAATGTTTATTTTTCATGTACGTTTTCTCCACCCCTTAACATAAAGTTGGAAATAAAAGCTTTTTCCTGTTATTCTGCCGACGTTATTTCTTGTGTTAGGAAATAAAAATGTCTGCGTGGAGACGTAGAGTTAACATCATCTCATCTCTAGTGGAGACTACCCGTTATATCATTGTACCATGTGTTGTTACCTATAACCCTGCAAGGTATGGCGAAATAAAACAGGTGACATCAGTTCTACAAGAACAACAATAAGGCGAATTCATAATTTTTTTTATACTTAAGCCCAAATTACAATAGCGCGTAGTCAGCAACAGTATCAGCAAAAATTATCAGCTGATCACTGTCAGCACAACATGTTGCTGCCGTTATAATTACAATTCAGCGTAGGCAGCCACAATTTACAACCACCATCTAGCTTTGTTCTACTTGTGTATTTTAGCCTCTCATTTATTTGCTCACTCTCTTTGTCTCGCTCTCAATCTGAATGCAGCGCAGTGAATTTGGAAACAGGGCTAAATGAAACAGCACTGCAAACTGCTGCTGACCAAATGTAATCAACACCATAACAAACAGTGCATTCTAAATAATCAGCTGATTATGGCAGCACACACTGCTGCTGACTACGCGCTATTGTAATTTGGGCTTTAGAGTTTGACACTTTAGCGTCTAAGCAAAAATTGTGCTTATGTGGAGTTTGATAGTTCTAAATACTTGAAAAAAAATAATCAGTTGATTAAGTAAGGTCACCAGTTTGAATTCACCTTGCCTGCGAGGTTACACTTCATCAATTCCAATTTTCTTATTTTATTTATTTAAATAAATATTCGATTTTTCAAATTTTTAAAAAGTTAAAAATTGATTTCGTATACTCAAATATCTTTTACCAATGTCAAGTTTTATAAAGCACTGCTAAAGCAAATAGAGTTTAATTATCTAAAAGTTAATTTCTAATTTAATAAAATATTATTCAAATTGAACATTGTTTAATAAATTTTAGTACTTTATGTTATTTTATTCCACATGATTTTAATTAATTGTTAACTAAATGTTTTGTGTTGATTTGAAAAATTTGTTAACTAAAAGACAAATTATGTAAATTTAATGATTTAACTATTTTTAACGAAATATTATTCAAATTAATATCATTTACTAATAAATATTTTTAATTAAAATTTCTTAGTTGATTTGAAGAAAACATTTGTTGTGAACTAAAAGAGTTAACATACACACGTAAGCATGTTTTTGGTAGAGATTAACAAGGACTATTTATATAATATTTTAATTATATTTTTTTTATATTCAATTAACAAATTTATTTTTGGCCAATTTTTAAACTCAAACTACTGGAAAACCGCTCTGACCATGTGAAATTTTATTCAGATATCTCCAACAGTTCACAAGTTACAGAATTATTTCCAAAAAAAATATACGTTTTTTACATGGCACGTAAATAGTACCAACAAAAATAAAAATGACGTCTTTTATCAACCCAGCACAAAACGATGAAGTTCTTCCAAAAAAGGAACATTTTCACAACTTCAAAAGTGAAACAAAGTGCACATTTAAAACTTTTTTGGAATTTTTTCACTTTTTGGAATTACTTCCAAAAAAGTGAAAATAAATAAATTTTTAGCGGGAAAAAATGGTAATAATTTCTAACAAAATTTAAATTTTACAAATTTTAAAGCATTTTTATTGTTATTTAAAAGGGCAGAAACAGAATTTTTATTAAAAAATTGTATAAACATAGTTTTAAGAGAAGTGCTTCAAAAGCAATGAACAAGAAGTATAAAAAATAACATCCTTCCAATGACAACCATGGGTTAAAAAAATAACTTTTGCAGCTCTTTTCACCACTAAGTACTTCCTTCCAATGACAACACAATGTTAAAATCCTGACTTTTTCAGTTCTTTTTTGGCTGGGAAGCAATGCATTCACGCAGAGAAAAAACATGGTTACAGCATGATCACCACAACTATTCAATGATTATATAGCCGTTTTTCATTGATTTAAATATACTATGTTCATGATAGCAACGTTTATGATTCTGTTTAATCATTTAATGATTACCCACAATCAAAATATTAATATGGTTCACTGAACTATAATATGAATTTAAATATGGTTATATGAAATCATATTTATGAATAAATCCAATCTTTTAGTCAATTCTACAACTATTTAGTTAATTCTACAACCATTTAGTCCATTTTACAAATTTGGTTAATTCTACAACCATTAAGCCATTAACTTTTAATGCCTTTTGAATACACATTTTTGTGTATCAGTGCAGTAGTTTGTTAGTATAGTAATTCTCATTTAGTTTATATATGAACAAATATAAATTGACAAGTTTTGTTTTTATTTAGTATGATGAATGTACCACATATCGTGGTACAAATGAATATATATATGACAACATGAGATCATATATATGATAAAATGGAATTATACTTATGATGGAATTAGTTCATATATATGATAACATGGAATTATTAAATGATTAAAACGTGATGAAATTAAAAGCAATACTTAAGAAAAGGTTGTAAAACTTATTAAAAGTTATTAATAAAGTTATGAACCTTACTAATAAATTATAAATTGGAATCATAGTAATGATTACGTACAAATATACTTATTGTAACCTGGAATCATATATTACAATCATAGTATGTTGCTCTTAGTTTATGGTCACTGAAACCATATTTTTTCTTTGCGTGTTGCAACGTCAAAATAAAATTGTCAGCACTCGAGCTTTGACAACTTTGTTTTGACGATGCAATAATACTAACAAAATTGTGTTTCATTAGGAAAATGTTTAACGTTTGTCTCGACTCAAATTTCTTTCTAAAACGTTCAGAAAGTTTAAAGAAATATAGGTTCTTGATTGAGAAATGGCATCTCTTGATAAATAGTAAGTTTTGAATGGCACTAATCTATTTACTGACAAGATTAACAAATTTAAGTATAATGTGTTAATACTTTTAACTTCAAAATTTAACCATCGCCAACTTATATTTTCAATCTGTACATATGTATATAATGTGTACATTTATATTTGAAACACACTGTACCAATTGATTCAATAATTTATTTGGCTCGTTAATTGTATATTATTCTCTAAATGTTTATTTCACTTAAAAATAATACTTAAATATATAAGTACATACTTAGCCGCACACTATTTTTATTATTATACTCTTACGTACAAGTACAGACAAGTATTTTAGTTTTTTTTTTTTTTATAATTGAGAGTAACAAACCAAATAATTTTCTAAAAACAAATAATTACTTCCCGCAATTGATCAGAATTGTTTACGCATAAATGTTGAAATTTTATTAGTTAATTTGGAAATATTTTATGACTTTAGTTTAAGAAAAAAAATTACATACAAAATAAATTTATAAACTATAGAACAGAGACAAAACTAGAAAAATAAACCAATGTTTGTTTAGGTGTGAAATGACATTTTACAGGTTAGAAATGATTTGTTAAAATAAGATATTATTTAAACAGTTTAGAAAAACAACAATGTCATATTGCAAAAATATAACAATGTAATTGCAAATATAAGTGAGTTATTGTTTACAATTTTTTCTTTATTTTTTATTTATTTTTTTTTTTTTTTGTTAACTAAATGTGATTACAATTTTATTGTTTAAGGAAATACAACAATATGTAACATTTTTTTACTTTTTATTTACAAAAAAAAAAAAAACAATTAACTGCTGTCATGCTATTTAGAACAAAATGTTAAAAAGAGCTTAATTTATGTACTTTTTTTTGTTATGAAATAAATAATAAGCATCATTTTTTTTTTTCGTTCTAAACACAATCATTTTATGACCTTGTGTCATTTAAAAAAAAAAAAATTGAAAAGAAATTGTGGTTACGACTCATAAAAATTTATTTATTAGATTTTGTTAACTTTGAGTCTACATTAGACAAATTTTTATCAAGACAAACGTCAAAATTAACACGAATTTATGGAAGGTGGCAACAGTTGTGCAAAAACAACAATATGGCGAATTCATTAGTGTTTTTTATATGTGCAGTTTGACAGCTGTAACAACCAAAAATAATAATCAGCTGTTTAACTGAGGCTACCTTGTATAGATTCGCACTGATTTTGACGTTTGTCTTGATAAAAATTTGTCTAATGTAGACTCAAAGTAATGAACTTGTTAAGAAATCTCTTTATAAATGGAAATAACTACCCTAAAACAACATATCTCAATTTTTATTTAACAGCATATCTCCATTTTTGTTAATTTTAAATTATTATTGTCAATTGGTTTCTTTTTTCATGACCCTTTAATATTTTGAATAATAACCAATATATTTTTCTAAGTTTTCAGTTTTCAAACCAAAGCATCTAGTAGTACACTGAACCAAATCTCAAAGGTAATATAAACGAAAGAATTTTAATGAAAATAAAAACAGAACACAATAAGTATTCAATCTACACAATTTTTCTTCAAATCAACAAAATTTCTTCAACAATTTGCTTTAGTAAAATATATGGGCAATTCTCATTTTACGTTTGCCCTTATGAAACCGATCTTAAACCTAAAATATTTGTTTTTCTGGTTTTTTAAATAACTTTTGATGCAATTGTGTTAACAACACTTGATGGTGTAACAAAACAATAATTCAAGACCTGAAACGGTTCCATGTAGTGCCGGCAAGCACTCAAAGTCAAAAAATCTAAAAAAAGTGTTTGAAACTAACAAGTTTTTTTTCTTTCTTTTGATTGCTGTAATCGCGGATTTTAACATAAGTGTTCAATTCTTCTAACGTAGGCTATAAACACTTGTAGAACCAGTGTCAAATTGTGTTGTGCAAAAGTCGTGAAACCAAATTTTAAATAATTTTAAAATTTGACAGTTTTTTCACTAGGGATTTTACGCCGTTTCGGGTATCGCAAAATTCAAAATAGAGCCAAATAGCTCTTGAAATTATGTATCATTTGACATATATCTGGTTAATGTGCCCTCAACAGAAATGCTGTAGGAGGTACCCAAACTTGGAGACAAAAAATGTAAATGGCTCCATAAGGTGCTTTTTCGCGAGGCACACTCGCAACATTATTTCAATGAAGCTATAGTATCGCGTTATCAAAGAAGGTTTCCAAATTACATTTTAAAATCATTGTGACATTTTAAAATATTAATTTGCAAAAAATATATAGTTATTTTTAAAAAATCAGAAATGTTGCATTCTTATGATAAGTTTTACTTACGCAGAAAATATAATTTCACTAAAAATATTCAACAACGGTTTTCATGGGCTAAGAACGCAATGTTTTTAGTTTAACATTAATTGTCGAGCCACACTCAAGACGTTATTTAAAATTTGCGATGATATACATATGTCAATCTGTAGCTGCTTTAAAACCAATATGGGGTTCGAGAAAAGTACGATTTTTCATTTAATGCAACTTTAGAGATTTGAGTAAGTGCAATTTAAAAATGTATATAAATGATATTATCTTATGACCTATTTAAAAAACAAGATGAATTTTGCAACCAATGGATGAATATGAACAAGACTACATCACTAAAAACTGAACTTTGCAAATTTTATAAGAAGGTTTAATAACTATTAAATCGCTAATATATCCACGCATACTTAACTTATTGCGATATTCAGGCCTGTCACAGAAAACCATTCTGATCGAAAGTGGAATTAATTCCGTACTTTGCTTCCTCAAAAAAAATGAAACGAAGAAATTTTTCAGAATGAAACCACTTTGAATTTTCAAAGTGAAATTGATTTGTAATTTCCACTCCAAAAAATTTCTTCATGTTTTTTAAAGAAGCAAAGTACGGAATTAATTCCACTTTCGATCGGAATGGTTTTCTGTGACAGGCCTGATTATTAATTTATATTTAAGAGTACATAAATGCAATAATTTTTGATTTAGGACTATAAATAGAATTTTGAAAATTTTTGTATAAATTGTTATCTTAAACCTCCATAACATTGACGCCATTCGGTAAAAGTCATTCACGCGAACAGATTTGTCTTCCACTAGAGCCAAGGCATATTGGTAACAAATATCGTTGATGTGCCATTAAAAAATTTTCGAAATTTTTTTGAACACCAAAAGTAAACGAGTTTGAAGAATTTCCCATATAGATTTGAATAAAATTTCGTTTAAGTATATACATTTAGAACACAATAATTTTATTCATTTTATGATTTATCTGAAAACTCAAACATAGAAAAAATTATGTTTTAGTAGAAATAATAGAAAATTGTTGGATTTCAAATCTTTTTAATAATTTGCAGACATTAACCTGTTTAAATATAATTAATTTAGAATTAAAATCAAAACTGTGTTAAAAGTGTTGCCAGAAAATTGTTAAAGTATCCTCAAAAATAATATGCTAAAATCTACTTAATTAAAAATAATGGCATTGTTACAGTCGTACTATACCATTAATAATTAATTATGTTGAATATTAGCAAAGAATATATATATATATATATATATATATATATATATATATATATATATATATATATATATATATATATATATATATATATATATATATATATATATATATATATATATATATATATATATATATATATATATGAATATTCTTTGATATTAGCCATTTTCGAGTAATGTAATGATGAATATATTTCATCATATTGGAGTTTTAATTTTGGAGAGATCGTAAAAAAGACTTAAATATATTTAAAACTTTGTGGTTCCCACCAAAAATAAAATTGAGAAGCCGGAATAAGAAAATAAATTTCAAATTATAATAGAGGCATACTACGAACTTATATTCATTTAAATAATTATTATGTCACTTTTCAGTCGCGAAATATTAAGATTTTACTAAAATTTTTTATATATTTTTTTTTTTTTTTGTTTAAACATTAATTTTATATATTTCGGAGATTTTTTAAAATATATTAGGGTTTAATATACTATAGGAATTGTCTACCCTGGCACTATTAAAGATTTAACCCTTTAATTATGGACCGGAAATCCCAAAATATTATTTGTGCAACTAAAGTGTTAAATGAATGCACATATCATTTGTATTTAATGAGACACTTCCAATGATGCTCTAAAATATAATTTACGATGGAAAATGACCAATATCAAAATCATTAAATATTTTAATAAAATTTTAATTTTGCGAGAATAAAAACAAATTTTAAAATATTTTTTGCTCAACATCTATTAAGCCCAAATTGCAATAGTGCGTAGTCAGCAGCAGTGTGTGCTGCCATAATCAGCTGATTATTTAGAATGCACTGTTTGTTATGGTGTTGATTACATTTAGTCAGCAGCAGTTTGCAGTGCTGTTTCATTTAGCCCTGTTTCTAAATTCACTGCGCTGCATTCAGATTGAGAGCGAGACAAAGAGAGTGAGCAAATAAATGAGAGGCTAAAATACACAAGTAGAACAAAGCTAGATGATGGTTGTAAATTGTGACTGCCTACGCTGAATTGTAATTATAACGGCAGCAACATATTGTGCTGACAGTGATCAGCTGATAATTTTTGCTGATACTGTTGCTGACTACGCGCTATTGTAATTTGGGCTTTACATTTGGTCAGCAGCAGTTTGCAGTGCTGTTTCATTTAGCCCTGTTTCTAAATTCACTGCGCTGCATTCAGATTGAGAGCGAGACAAAGAGAGTGAGCAAAAAAATGAGAGGCTAAAATACACAAGTAGAACAAAGCTAGATGGTGGTTGTAAATTGTGACTGCCTACGTTGAATTGTAATTATAACGGCAGCAACATGTTGTGCTGACAGTGATCAGCTGATAATTTTTGCTGAGTACGCGATATTGTAATTTGGGCTTTAGACATTATTATTTTCTTTTTTTTTTTTTGACAAAAAGTTAAAAATTGGGATGCTGTTGATAGAAAACCATATTTTTGGAGGTATTTTAAAAATGGTCTAGCTCACGTAAATGATATTATTGAACTGAAATATATTGGGCATTAACTTAAAACATATCAATCTTTAATTTTGGAGGGTACATTTGCAACTTTTTTTGCCCCATACAAATCGAGGAAAAATATATTTTTTTCCAATTTGTTCCTTATAACGGAGTTTTGACTGTAGTTACGTATTTTAAATAAAACTAAGTAAATTTATAATTAATTATTTTAGCCTAAAGAAATCACTTTTGCTCTTTATAAGAATTTATTATTAACACTAGATTTAACGTTTAGATGACACTTCCTTCTCTTATTTAGATTTTTTTTTTGGCAACTATGTGCGTTAATAAAATTGATCACCATTAGATAAAAAATTTTAAAGTTGTTCTATTTAACACAAGGTACTGAAGTTGGAACTTAAAAATAATCTGACGAATAGATGAAAGATTACTCAAAAATATTTTATAAAAAATTTTATATACTACAAATACTACAAATACATATCGAGGGCTTATATTCAAACGCCTCTGTCTTAGGTTTTCATGAAATTGCTAATTTTTAAACTTTTGTTGCAGTAGTTCTTTAGATATTAGGATTTTGTTTTAAAAGAGTTTCACCTGCAGAATCCTTTCAATAAAATTGATTCTTGTTTTTTTCATATTAACCCATGGTTTCTGTTTATGATAAGTAAATGTTAATATAATTTTTGATGATAATTGTCTTACAATTTGTATACCCTAAATGCCTATTATGCGTTTGTACTGATGTTTATAACACCCAAAAATATTGACCTAAGACCCACCTTCATTTGTACCAATCGGATTTAAGTCGATTTAACGATGTCCGTCTGTCCATTCATGTAAAACTTGTAATCAAAATACAGGTCGCAATTTTGGTTTCTTATAGTCCAAGAACGATGCGTGTTGATAGGTCCATTATTTCCTCTAGCCCCCATACAAATAACCTACCAGAAAAGGGGTTTAACGATCATAAATCCCTTAAATGTAGCAGTAATTTTTGCACATCTAAGTTCCATATACGTTTAAACCTGTATGCCGAATTTTATGAAGATCGGTCCATAATTGACCATAGTACTGGTCCACAATTCCACAGGTCTAGAAAAAAAGACCCCTCCCCGAACTTCGATACACACAATGGTGTAGGTTATTGTCGGCCTTGACCGACCATATCTTTTTTTCTCGTTCTTAATGGGTTAATAGTTATTTCCAAAAATAAAAAAGATGTATTGATTTTCTTTAAGAAATGTAGTTTTTTGATAGAAATATTAACTTCTGCAAAAAAAACGGTTAACCGGTTTTTTCTGAATTTAAAAAAGTGCAACCGGTTTTTTCAAAATAACAACTATTCGAAAACCGGTTTCTCCAAAAAGTCGAATAATCGATCACCCTATTAGATATGCAATAATTATTTTATTTGTATGAGGGTACGATTCTCCCAGCTCCAATCACACTTTATTGCCAATACCATTCTGCAAATTTGAGTCTCCGTATACCTAATAAGGTAATACGTAACCGAATAGACCATATCTAGCCCATAGTGAATAGAATATTTCGGCTGTAGCGGAGAGCGGTGCAGCATCTTTGTCGAATTTTAAGTCAGGATCTTTGTGTAAAAATCCAACTCGTTCAGCAAGACACTGATACTTCATATACAGCGCCAGAAACAATGGCTTTATTAATTAATTATTTTGTAAAGCAGCTAACTTCGTGCTCCGAATATGTCAATACACTGCTTAGATCCTATCACACCTCCGGATTTTTTCTTCCAAATTGCATCGTAGTCGCGGCCAACATTTGATTAAAATTATTTTACAAATATTTTTTAAGTTATTTAAGATTAAAAAATAATTAAATGGATCATCCAAAAGTAATTTTATTTAAAAATTTTAAATATTTTAAAAGTACAAATTCTCTTTAAAATTCTAAATATACACTCCCCGAAATATTTATAAGACCAAAATAGTTTTTTATATTTTTATGGAACTACAAGTGCAATCCCAGAAATATTTGGCACACGTATGAAGACAAGTAAGGCATTTTTTATATGTAAAAAAAGTTGAATCCGTTACTCCTGTGCAAAAATAACGGGACTTTTACTTGAGCTTCGAACGAAATAATTATAAAACCATGTATGACGAAGTATTTTAAATTTTAAATTTTTTGTTCGTATTGTTAATAAAGGTTGCACAGAGTTAGATCAGAGTTAATTTTTGGTACAGTGGGACAAATATATTTTAATGATATAATCAATAAAAAGCAAAAAATAAGCTTAAAGGCTCAATTTAATTATATTTTTGTTTATATATAAAAAAAATCTGAAGAAAAAATGGTGGTTATTATTGCTTTTGTAATTTTGGACTAGACTAAAATCAAAATATGTAAAATTAATTTAATTGTCTACGTAAAAAATGTATTTGTAGCCTAAAATGTTTGAGATATGGAATTGATAATAAATCAGAAAATATTAATATAGTACACTCATTTTAGTAGGTCTGAAAACAGGCGTAATTTAATGAATTCCATAGTAGGAATTATACTTATAGTTATTGGACTTTTATCTCAATTATATTCCAATGAATAGTCTTAATTATTAGTATTTACGCAATCTCTGATACAAAAATTAAAAATTGGATACAATTTAATTCAAAATTACCATAGAAATAGTTATTGCGTATATGCAATAACTTCTGGAACTATTAAAGCAATAAAAAAAAATATTTTTACAAGATATATTTACTAAATATCTTTAGTATAGTTAGCAGTTATTTTAAATTAGCTTACAACTGACACTCTGTCCATTTTTATTAAGACATGATAAATGTTTTCTTATTTATTCTGAACAAGACATTCTATATCTCAAAAACTTAAGGCTATAAATAGATTTTTTACGTAGAAAAATACATTCGTTTTATATATTATGATTAGGGAATGCATCTCATTTTTTATGTCCCGCCTTCCCGGGAATTTTGTCCGGGATTCCCGGGAATTTTAAAAGCACTTAAATGGAAGAAGACTACTTGAATTTTAGCAAAAATTTATACATTTTAGTAATTTTTAAACAAAATTAAACTAAAAATTCAGCTAGGAATTAAATCTTAACGGCAATTCCATTAGTATGTTTTGTGTACACTATATAAACCGGTTTATTTGGGATGACTTTATGGCATTTATTCAATTAAGCATCTTAATAAAATGTCAGCACTAAAAAACAGCTAGTGAAAACTGATTAATTTTAGACATTTTAAATATGTACCTATTTGTTATAAGTTGTTAGTAGTATAGACAACAAGCGGAATTTGTCTCATAGAAATTTGACAAAACATTAACATTAAAAGTTAAGAGAAGAATTAGAAAGTGAGTCCAACAAATCCTTAATTATTCATATAATTTTCAACTGGAAAGCTACAGACAATATTCTCGGCTATGTATGAGATCGTCTGGTCTGATCTATAACATGAAATCAAATGTTTTATTAGAAATATTAATAAACAAGAAATTGAAACTGACTGGTCCAAAGTTAATTTTTTCAAGCTAAATTTAAACCTACCTTAAAATATGAATAAGGTCATCATTTGTAAAATTTTAGTCAAAATATTTTCAAAATATAAGCTACGTTTAAATTGGATTACGATATTGACGCTACAAACAATTTAATAGCGTTTAAACTCAAGTATGAATCACATTTAGGGGTTTCCGAAAAGGTGATCATCAGCCACTTCTTTAAGAATTAATAAATTCTTTTTAGTGGACTTTTAATAAATTTAAATTTTATAATGATTTACGAAACTAGTTAAAAATTTTATTGAATGATATTGTCTGATCATTGTCTGAGTAAATATTTTTTAGTCAATTTCTGACATCTCTATTTTCTGTCATAAATATATTGTTTTATGGTTAATTAACAAAGTTGTTTAATTTTGCTTCAAAACTTAATAAATATATAAAAGTAAGAATCAAATTTTTGTAATATTTTTTTACTCATTTAAATTTTTAATTCATTCAATTGATTTAATTAATTTTTTAATCTAGAATTTATTTTCTGTTTTTCAGTTTTTACAATTTTGGTGAGAGGTGTAAATTTAAAAAAGCTGTTAATTGAATGAATTATTTACTAACATATTTGTTAATTGAATTTATTTTTTGATTTTTCTGTGTTTTAAATAAAATTAATAATATTATTTTTGTTTTTGCTTAGTATTGTGTTGATACCCATAAAACTCTTTCAATTACTCAGATTAATCAATTACTTGAATTTAATTTTCGCTACATTTACAATCTGCTAATGGAAAGATTTATATCCTATTTGGGTCTCAGTTGACCTGCTAATGTGAGTAATAATAATAGTTATAGTTTTTAGTCCGGGATCCCGGGAAGTCGAAAATTTTTTCCCGCTTTCCCGGGAAATCAAAAAGTCCGGGAAAATGCGATCCCTAATTATGATACAAATCTAGTCCAAAATTACAAGAACAGCAATAAACAGCACTTTCCTCATAATCCTTTTTAATATACAAAGAAAGAAATAACTTAATTGGCCCTTTGGGCTTATTTTTTACATTTTATTGATTTTAACATAAAAATATATTTGTCCCACTGTACCAAAAATTAAAAATTTAAAAATTTTTAAAACATATTCTTTTTTTTTAAATATTTAAAATACTTCGTCATATTTGGTCTTATAATTATTTCGTTCGAAGCTCAAGTAAAAGTCCCGTTATTTTTGCACAGGAGTAACGGAACCAACTTTTTTTACATATAAAAAAAATGCCTTACTTGTCTTCATACGTGTGCCAAGTATTTCTGGGATTTGCACTTGTAGTTCCATAAAAATATAAAAAACTATTTTGGTCTTATAAATATTTCGGGGAGTGTATATTTTTACAATTATGTTTAATTTTGTTTCATATCTAATTTCAGGGAAAATGTCTTTGCGGTCAATATATACGGGCAAGACTGAGACGTGCAGGAGTTTTAAATCGTAAAGCCATACAAAGGTTACGTTGTATATTGGAACCATCATCCGAAATTGTATATGAGGTCTTTCCAGCACTAAATAGTGTGAGTAATACAATTAAATTTCAAACATTATTAATACTTCTGGTGTTCTATACTCTTGTGACTTTTTCAGATGGGTGAGGAACTAGAACGTATGCATCCACGTGTTTACACAAATGTTTCAAGGCAATTGTCTCGAGCCCCCTATGGAGAATTGGTGGACAGTGATACGGCACCCATGCTCCTGAATCTAGTGGCCAAAGAGCTATTCTCACGTAATCAAGACAAGGAACGAATAACATGGGCAAAAATAATATCAGTATTTGCTGTATGCGGAGGTTTTGCCATCGATTGTGTACGTCAGGGTCACTATGACTATTTGCAATTTTTAATTGATGGTGTCGGTGATATTATAGAGGATGATTTGGTACAGTGGCTGGCCGAACGTGGTGGTTGGTTAGGTTTGCAGCAACACATACGGCCGAAGGGATCAAGAAACTTTAGTTTTTTGGATTGGTTAACGATATTTGTGGCAATTTCAGCTAGTCTTTATGTTATGGCGAATTTCATTAAACACATCGGTTGCCATTGTTATTCATTGTTATTTTAGTGTTTGCTCAGATTATTCACAAATATTGTAGTAATGTACGAGTAATATTTTCTTTAAATTATTAATTTTTTCATTATTAAATGTGTTAAATTTTATATGTTGGCATTTTGTATAATTTGTTAAATACATAACTATTGTTTATCCTACTTGTTTTGTTAGTCACTATTATAAAATAAAGTTTTAAATAACGAAACGATAATATGCATAAAATTTGTTTATTTATTAAAAAAATTGGCGGCCGGAACTTGTCTGTGCCTATTCCGACCATTTATGTGATTCCATCCTTGTCTAGGGGAGTGCTAACTTGCTCTCCTTTTCAACTACACAATTAATAAAGTTTTATTTATGGTATTTATGTTAAACAGGTGATAAAAAAGAATATGAGAATTATATGCATTTATTATTCTTACATTGGAAAAAAATTCACCACACCACTAGGTTTTCATTTTTGATAATTAATTTGCCTTAAATTTGTATATTAGGTATGTGGCTTTGCTAAAAACAAGTGTGGTTAGTTGATTTAGCATTGCCAAAAATGAGTTTTTCAAAAGCATTGCCAGATTTAATATTTCCTTCATATTACAATCTCAGCGACAAGGCGATAATTACACATTTATTTATTTTTATCTGTTAAAGTCTTTTTTAACTTATTAAATATCATTTGCGAATTAATTTAACTTTTTATTACATTTACAGAATCGAACTTGAGATTTTAAAAATTCGATAGAAAACTTCCAAAAAAAAAAAAAAAACTACTTGAAAATTTTTAATAGAAAATATTTTTAGATTAATCCAATACAATATTTTCTAGAAAATTTTTCGATTTAATCGAATAGTTTTCTGTGGAAAGTTTTTTTCGAATTAATAAAAATTTAATCTAATAGTTTTCTATTGAAATTTTTTCGATTTAATCGAATATTTTCCTGTAAAATTCTTTTTGGATAGAATATTAATCGAATAATCAAAAAATATTCTATAGAAAATCAACCGAATAATCAAAACATATTTTATGGAAATTTAATTTAATCGAATAAACGAAAAATATATAATAAATCGAATAATATTCTATAGAAAATTAATCAAATATTTTTTTAATCAAAAAATATTCTATTGAAAATCAAAAAATATTCTATTGCAAATGAATAGAATAATCGAAAAATCTTCTATAGAAAATTAATTGAATATCTTTGTATACAAAATTAATCGAATATTTTCTATAGAAAATTAATCGAATATTTTTCTATAGAAAATTAATCGAATATTTTCTATAGAAACTTAATCGAATATTTTTCTATAGAAAATTAATCGAATATTCTTCTATAAAAAATATATATTTTTCTATAGAAAATTAATCGAATATTTTTCTATAGAAAATTATTCGGATATTTTTCTATAGAATGTTAATCGAATATTTTTCTATAGAAAATTAATTGAATATTTTTATATAGAAAATTAATCGAATATTTTTATATAGAAAATTAATCGAATATTTTTATATAGAAAATTTATTAATCGAATATATTTCTATAGAAAGTTAATCGAATAATCAAATATTTTTCTGTAGAAAATTAATCGAATATTTTTCTATAGAAAATTAATCAAATATTTTTCTATAGAAAATTAATCGAATAATTGAATTTTTTCATAGATAATTAATCGAACATATTTCTATAGAAAATTAATCGCATAATAAATTTTTTTTTTTTTTTTCTATAGAAAATTAATCGAATAACCGATCTTTTTTATAGAAAATTAATCGAATAATCAAATATTTTTCTGTAGAAAATTAATCGCTTGTTTTTTTTCTATAGAAAATTAATCGAATATTTTTCAATTGAAAATTAGTCGAATATTTTTCTACTGAAAATTCATCGAATATTTTTCTGTAAAACATTAATCGAATATTTTAGTACTAAAAATTAATTGAATATTTGTTATAGAGAATTAATCGAATAAACGAATATTTTTATATAGAAAATTAATCGAATCGAATAATCGAAAAATTTTCTATAGAAAATTAATCGAATCGAATAATCGAAAAATTTTCTATAGAAAATTAATCGAATTATTGAAAAATTTTCTATAGAAAATTAATCGAATAATTGAAAAATTTTCTATGGAAAATTAATCGAATAATTGAAAAATTTTCTATGGAAAATTAATCGAATAATTGAAAAATTTCGAAATTCTCTATAGAATAATAATCGAATCGAAAAATTTCCTATAAAAAATTAACCTAAAATTTTTTTATATAAAATTAATCGAATCGAAAAATTTTCTGTAGAAAATTAATCGAAAAATTTTCTAAAAAAAAAAAAGAAATGGATTGAAATTTATTAAATAATCGAAAATTTGTCTATAAATTGTATATCCTATTAATTTTGCTTAAAATAAATTTTATGCCTGACAACCAGGATTTTTTTTTTTTTTTTTTTTGCTATTTAGCAACTTTATTAAATAAAAATTATATTGTACTAGTATTTTGTTTTAATTGTAAATAACTTAAAATTAAATATATAAATTTAAATTTACCGTATGTAATAATCAAGTTAATGTGGGATGTGTTATTGTGGGGGGGTACTAATGTGATGATTATGAGTTTAACTAAACAAATAACAAATATAAATGAAAATTTAAATGTTTTTATTTTTTCTAATATAAAAGGAAATCAAACGCATACCATAAAAAACTTTATAAATTACCAATTAATATTAAATTTAATATGTATAACAAATAACTTATTAACTAAAATAATAATATTATTAATAATAAGCAAAGTCCAAAGAGAAAACAAATGTTTTATTAGTAGAAAAAAATTAAATGGAACATTTCAAATGTTAAGGATTTAGTTAAACTTAAAAAACTATTTACTTATAATATAATAAGGGTAAAAAGTGTTGTTAATCTGAATGATATTTAGTTTACATATTGTTTTGTTTGATTTATAAATTACATTTTACTTTTCTCATTGGCCACGGTTTCCAAACGTTCTATAATCTTGGTTAAATCCATGTCTTTGTTGATTTTCAAATACATGGTTTTACGTACTTCATGGAATGCCAACCAGGCGGGCACTTCTTTAGCCAAAAGTTGTAAATGACTTTCGATTTCCTGGGGTGTTAGGCTGGTACGGAAACTGTTTTGAATTTTCTTAATGATAATTTCTTGGGTTAAAACACCTTTGCGTTCGGTAATGAAAACATTACGCAAATGACGAGCCAATTCAGGTAGACGGGAATATTTAGTAGCCTCCTGATCTTGAGAAGGTCTACGTGTCATAGCATCTAAAGCTTTGGCAGCTTGTTTGGCTCGTATTTTCTCTAATAACGATTTAGGTACACCTTTTAATAAGCTCGAAGTGGCGGAAGCTGCTGGATTAGCTGCAGTATTAGAGGTTTCCGTAGCTGTTGTGGTTGTTGTACTTTTGGTGGTAGCTGTTGCGGCAGTAGTTTTACTGCTATTGTTAATTTCTGCTTTAGTAATGTTTTCTGCTTTACTGGTTGTGGCTTCTAGATTTTTCATATTCTCTGCCTTAACTTTGTCTGCCTCCAATTTAGCTTCATATCTTTCCATAACTCTTTCCATGGGCGTTGAGCAATTAAAGAGATTTCTGGCTGTGGACAAAATATCTTTAGCCGATGAGTATTTCTCTACATTTGGTGGTTGAGGTAAATGACCCAATTCAATTTCTGGACAATTCTCTAAATCAAAATCTGGATGCCAGCGTGTTACTTTTTCCTTAGGTATAGAAAGAGGGGGATCCAGTGATTTCAAAAACTTATCATGTTCATTTTTCACTTTCTCCAATAAGGCAGCTTGGAATTTCTGCAATCTTTCGGTCATAACATGAGGATTCATGGAATTGCTTTGTGCCGAGGCCAAAACATCATCTTCATCAATTTTATTTAGTTTCAATTTATCCGGTAAATTTTCAACATTAGGTGTTATAACCAATTGGAAATAATCAGCTTTAGAGGCTGAACCATAATTACGCATTTTCATTTGTGTAAAGATAAATGCCTCAGGATAGAGATGCTTTATTTGAGCCAAATGTGTTTCATAGAAATTCTTACGCATCATTCTTTGTACAGCTGGCTTCAGTTTCTTAAAAGTGATACATTCCTTGCGATTATGGAACATGGCACAGACCGAGTCTAAGGCTTTAAATACCTCAATCAAATGACGGTATTTATAGGGTAAAGGTAATTGACCAGCTTTACTGCTTTCAGCCAAAGACATAAAACGTTGATAGGCTGGAGGTACCACCATTTTCGATGGTGAACCCATTTTGGCTGGACTAAAGAGTACACGTTTGGATACATCGGTATGACGTGGTGACATAAGTTCATTTTTATCTGGAGTTTTGGGTGGTAGTTTTGTGGGGGTTTTAAAGGTTTTTGAGGGGCTAAACAGAAAAAAGATACAAAATGTTAACATATGAAATTAATAAACATGTAAAAGAAAAAAGTAATATTGGAAGCTATTAAAACAAATTTGAAGCGATTTACTTGAGCTCAAACAAAATTTGTTAAAAGAAAATATTTATTTATTTATTTATTTATTCAAATTAATATAAAGAGCCTTCTTAGGCCAATAAATATATATATCAAACGGCTCAAACAGTTAAAATTTTTAATTTCAAATTCACTTACACAACTGAACAAAAAGGACTACCTATCAGCATAACTAAAAGAATAAAAGTCAATACATCATTATTAAAATCACTAACGTTAACAAAATAGCTATTGACCTCATTAACATCACAATCAGAAGTACAGTCATTATCATTTGTCACTCCACTACCCTTCAAAACCATCCATATGCTTGACATATTCAACTCAGAAAATATTCCTAATTGTACGAATTACATTTTTTGCCTTATTCCTGTACCTGCAAAAAATACGCTAACTTTCTGAAAAACCACTTAATCGAAAAACACAATATGCAAAATCTGTCAGAGACGCAGCTAAAATAATTTCATTTGATTTCATCCAAGAAGGGTCGTCAATCTTAATTCTGCACTTAATTACTGGAACGAACATATTCATAAAGTGAGAAAATTACACTATGCAACAAATTGACGATCATCGGTGGGGGCGGAATCATTCCGATTACAATTGATAGATCTTGAAATGTGCCATAAACACTCCAAAGGATTTTTCGCTAGTAGCCAAAATTTTTGCTTTATGACCATTTAAACTTTTCGGTTTTTGCACCAAAGTAGTTTCAGATAAATAGAAAAAAATAATATAAATATAGTTCGAAAATCAAATATTTTAACATAAATGTATAAATTGCAATATTTTATTAGAACTTTCTATTCATCTATCTCTGATTATATGGGGTCATTTCTAGTCTGTTTAAACAAAAACTCCATTAAAACTTGAGTTTAATGGTTAAAATATTTTACAGAAATTTTCTACGTCGAATTTAACTAGGGGTCACCGAAGGTCCATACGGTGAAGCGTTTATCCAAAGAAATTAAATTATATTCATTTTGTTTACGATTTGTACAAAACTTTTAATTTTATGTTATATTTCATTGCCTAGTTTAAGGAGTTTATATAAGAAATGTGGGAAAATTTCATAATTTTGTTTTTTAACAACACATGATAAGTGAATTTTTTATCTTTGGAGACCCCAAGTAAAATTTGACGAAGAAAATATCTGTAGAACATTTTAACCCATTAAACTCAAGTTTAAATCGGCTTTCATATCATTTCCTAAAAACGGAACAGAAATGATCCCTTATAAGGTAAGATAAATGAATTTAAAGTTATAATGAAATATTCCCCGTTAAATGCTCTTAACATTTATGCAAAATTATTTTAGTTTCGAACAATATTGATATTAATTTTTTCAATTTAACCGAAACTACCTCGTTGCAAAAATAGAAAAGTTTAAGTAGTCATAAAACAAAAATATTTAATACCAGCGAAAAATCCTTTCGAGGTTTTACTACACATATCAAGAGCTATCAATTGCAATCGGAATGAATCCGCCCCCAAAATACTGTTGCATAGTGTTAATGAATTAATAAGAAAGCTTTGAATTTCAACACACTAGAACCATAAAAAGAATCAGAATCAAAAGTAGATATGGAGGAAAAATTCCTACCCAAATTCAAACAACTCAAAATAAAATCTTACTATCACCAAGTGAAGCTCAATAAAAATTGACTCACAATCGGGGAGAGATACTTTTGTGATAATCTTGAATTTAATAAAATCAGAAATGAAAATAGCAACTCCACCACCTCTTGCAAATAAACGGTCATTCCTAATAATTTTGTAGCCCGAGATGCCAACAGACCTAGAACTAACATGTAGTGTAAGCCATGTCTCAGAAATCCCAACTAATTTAAACGTTCCATCAATAACATTCTTCAGTTCATCAAATTTACAATTGCTCAAAGAAGGCCGAATGCTCTGACAATTAATGTGCGATACTTTAAGCTAATCAGATAAATTGCGAAAAAGAAAATTTCTAGCTGGTTTGAAGTAGGCTTCTATAGTTGCAACAAACAGCCAACTTTTTGACTTTTTTATTTTCTAAATAATCGATTTTTCCTTTCAATTTTGCAATTTTCGACTTCCTAATTTTTACTTTTTCACTTTTTTCAACTTTTTGATAAAAAAAAAATATATATATAAAAATTGTAAGTTTAAAATATGCAAAATTATGCTTTTAATATAAGCAAAATTTTGCTCTTAATATTATTCCTTTTAAATTGCTAAAATATGATTTAAAATAAAGATATTCTAATAGAATAATTCTATCCCAGCAAAAAAATAACTGAAAAAGTCATGATTTTAACATTGTGATATCATTGGAAGGAAGTACTTACTGGTGAAAAAGAGTAGCAGAAGTTCTTTTTTAACCCATGGTTATCATTGGTAGGATGTTATTTTATTATACTTCTTGTTCATTGCTTTTTAAGCACTTCTCTTAAAACTATGTTTATACAATTTTTTAATAAAAATTCTGTTTTTGCCCTATTAAATAATAATAAAAATGATTTAAAATTTAAATTTTGTTAGAAATTATTAGCATTTTTTCCCGCTAAAAATTCATTTATTTTCACTTTTTTGGAAGTAATTATTAAGAACTTCCAAAAAAAGTTTGAAATATGCACTTTGTTCCACTTTTAAAGTTGTGAAAATGTTCTTTTTTTGGAAAAACTTCTTCGATTTTTACTGGGTATGAAAATATGACAAAATATGCTGCTAAGTCCAAAATATGCAAAAATATGATGCCAAAATTCTTAAAATTGTCTGAAATGGAATACTAACAGTTTGGTTCATGTGAAGCATATTTTTGCTTCCCTAGTTATCATTATTAGTTTAAGAAAATTTGATCTAATATTGAAATCAAATGGCAAGTCAAATATTTGTATTAAATTATCAGAAACATTATTGCAAACATTAATTACAATTCCAATAATTTTAGACATTGAAGTTAAAATTTTTCTCTTTTTAAGGTTCACAAGAATGCGATACATACAAAAAAATACCCATACAAAAACGTGATCATAATAATAAACTTATAAGGGTGGTTTTAATCTCACAAGCTGAGAACTAAGAATTAAAAAAATTGAAATGTGAGCAAACACCAACTACAACAAAAAAGAAAGAAACAATTCTTAGCTACCTGAGCTGAGACAGAGCGACAAA
The DNA here is from genome assembly GCA_951394005.1 of Protophormia terraenovae. Lineage (NCBI taxonomy): Eukaryota > Metazoa > Arthropoda > Insecta > Diptera > Calliphoridae > Protophormia > Protophormia terraenovae. Next base: position 106,222,208 of record OX596077.1, read on the forward strand.
CGTTATTAGAGAAACTAGTTTTCCATATGTATGTACATACAAACATACAAAATAAAAATTAGAGGCTTATCAGTAAAAAAAATAAACAAGCTGACTCTCTCTTAAAAAATATTAGACATTCTTATTACTTAACAAAAACAAAACCTTTTGAGGAATGGTTTTGTAACGGTCAAAAAACAACCCCTAAGAAAAATACTTAAATAAGAAAAGTAACAAACAAAAATATAATATTCCTGGAAAAGGAGGAAAACAAAGAGAGTGATAAGAAAGTAATTACAATGACTATTTACATTTTCTGTCTGTACATACACAAAAACTACAAATAATGGTGGTATAAAATTTTAGTTTATATAAACGAAATATAGCAAAAAAAAAACTATTAAAATACCGCAACAACAAAAATTTCAGTTAAAATGTAAACATTAAAAAAAATAACATATGGTGGTCATTATTTCATTAACTTTTTGACAAAAATTATGTTAATGTAAGCAGTATTTTAAAAATGATAATAATGAAAATAATACATGATAAACATCTTCTTTTTAGATAATTATCATTATCTAAAAATAAATTGTCAAATAGAGAGATTGAGAGGGAGTATTTTCATATGTAAATAAAAGGACTTATTTACTTTTTTCGTTTAATATTTAGTATATAAATATTATAAAGTAAAGTTCATTTACTTTATACTAATTAATATTTATTTTCCATTTTATTTTTACTTTATTACTATTATTTTTTTCCATACAAAATATGACCTCAATTATTTACTTAGTTGTTACTATTTCAAGTTAAAGAACAAAAAAATTGCAGCAAAAAATTAACCAACTTTGTTGAGACCGGGTTTTTTGCTTAAATGACTTTTTGTAGGCCATCATATATAGTTAAATCAAGAATTTTAATATGAATGTCATAAGTGTGTTTAAAATAATATTGTAAACATTATTAATATGATTTATTTATGTAACTTTAGATTTGTTATAAATAGAACGGGAAGCATTTTAACAACGTTGTAATATTAAGGGATAGGTCAGGGTTAATAAACAAAAACAAAAAAAAAAAAAGTGACAAAATGAAATGAAAAGCTCCATGGGTATTTAAACTTGTCATTTCTATATTTCAAAACTTAATTTTACTTTCATATATTTTTTATGAGACCATAAGGTTTAATAAAAATTAAACTAAGTAAAAACACACAATCTTAATACATCTTTATACTATCTGAGATCTCATCATCAGAGTCAAACTTGTGAGACTCGTTAAGAGCAGTTTAATTGTTAATTAGTTGATAAAGAAAAGCTTCTACGATGTTAAAATTAAAGGAAAATCTAAAAATATTTAATACAAATATTTAAAAATGTTATTTTATATTAAGTAGTAGTATGACAAAAAAAATTTCATAAATTCAGTAGGGATATTTAAAAATTCCTATATTTTTTTCCAATTAAAAATAAATCAAATTTCAGAAAATTTTAAATTTGTCAAAATTTTGTGGCAATGACAAATTATAAGAATTTTCATTTAAGTTTTTTATGAATAGTTTTTTTAATATTATTTTTGATAAAAAATCCAATTTAAAAAATTTAACAATTATCAAAAAGTATCAAATAAAAAAAAAATAAGTACTCATTTTCAAAAAGTATAATTTTAATAAATCAATGTAAAAAATTTATGGAACCTTAAAAAGTAATAAAAAATAATAACAATTTTCCAAAAAAAGTACCAATTTACAAAAAACATAAAAAATAAAAAGTTACTAAAATTCAAAAAAGGATAATTCAAAAAAATATATATTTACAAATAAGTACCAATTTTTTAATTAAAAAAAAATCAATTAAAAAATACAAATTTTCAAAGAAGTACCAATTAAAGAAAAACTATTTTTTTTTTTGAAAGCAAAAATGTTACATTTTTGAAAAAAAAAAACAGTTTACAAAAAAAGTATTAATTTTCATAATAAAAAAATTTAATTTAAAAAAAGTACCAATATTTAAAATATTATCAATTAAAAAAATATAAAAAAGTATAGAATAAAAAAAAAATATAAAAAAGTATAAAATTAAAAAAATAGTAAAAATAGAGTTAAAAATTAAAGTTATGAAAATTCAAAAAAAGTACCTACCAATACAAATACAAATTTTCAAAATACAATTTAATAAACGCGGAAAAATAATTTGCATAAAACAGTATTAATTTTCGAAAACGTATCAAATTTCCAAAAATAAACTAAATTTGTAAAAAAAAAAAAAAAAATATTTAAAATTTTCAAAAAATATTAATTTTCATAAATGTACCAATCATAGAAAACAACTAGAACTCCAACTTGCTCACAAAAAACCTAATTCAATTGTCAAAAAAAACTAACTCATTGTATGTGATAGTAAAATTTTGTAAAGAACAAATTTATACGTGTGAAGAGAGTAATTTTTTGTTTCTCAGCGAATGAAAAGAGTTGGACTTCTAGTTGTTTTCTATGGTACCAATGTTCAAAATACTAAAATTTTTTTAAAATTTAAAAAAATGTACCAATTAAAAATATAGAGCCAAAAATTAAAGTTATGGAAATTCAAAAAACTAAAAACTTTCCAAAAAGGGGAACATTAAAAAAGAAAAAGTACCAATATTCTTTAACCCCCTTATTTTGTAAATCCCTTCACCACACTTTGAAAAAATTTCCATACAAATTTTTGAAAAACTTTACATGACGAAAAAAAAAATTATCAAATTAAAAAAATGAAAAAAAAAAAAAATTAAAAAGGAAATTTAAAAAAAAGTAAGCATTAAGAAATGGAGGAATTTTTAAATAAGAAAGACTAAAAAAACGCCAAATTTTTCGAAATTCATATTTTAACCCTTTCAGTACATGTTTTTAATGCGTGGGTCAAAATGTACAAATGGCCAAAAAATGTCATGATGCCATATGGCATCAAAATACTGAAAGGGTTAAGATTGAAAGGTTGATAAAAAATACCCATCACGTTTTTCCTTTCTGAATTATAGGGTAACTACAAAATGCTTATTTATCTAGTATTTTTCATCATTAATATTAACATAAATGTATTGAATATGAAATAAAATAGAATTAATCTTTTAACAAAATATAATAAATAAAGTAATGCTTTTGGGATATGTACATATATGTAGAATATGTATACTTTAGGACTTTAACACAAGTAAAATTTATAAATTTTATTTTATCCTAGGAATCTAAGGCAAGAATGTAAATATATGTATTAGTCCAGCCAGAATGTTTTTTAAACATTTGATCTCAAAAAAAAAATTTGAAGATCATTAAAAAATATATCCCATAACAAAACTCTATATTAGTTGTAATATAAATATTTAAAATAGAGTTCTAAATTATACATCAGTTTTCTTTCTTATCTGATGTATAAAAAATATTTTGTATTTCACTATGGACAGAAGCTCATGAAATTTCGAATTTGGTCTTAAAATTTTCTTAAATTATTTTAGAGTTTCATATTTATTTCTTCAATATTTGTATGATGTGCACATTCCTTATTTAAGAATAAAAATAAAAGAAAATATTAAGAGACATTTAACAAATTTAAAGCAATTATATTTAAAGAATTATTAATTGTTTATTTTTAAAAACTATATAACGTTTAAACTCGTTTTATTAAAAAAAATATACATTTAAAATTCAAAGAAATCTATTTATAGAAACCCGAGTTCTTTTGCAATAATCATTTTAATATTTTAAAGTTTTATAATAAATGTACTTTATAAGAAAAAATAATAATAAAACATTAAGATCTTACTCATTTCAATCTACACCATTTAACACAAGGCCCAAAATAATTATTTCAAAATTATTTAACAAAAAGTCCCAGTGATATGATTAAGTTTTTTTTTTTTTAATTTTCCCTTTTATGTTGAACATTTTTCTTTAAATCAAATATGAACTGACTCGTTAGTTTATGGAAAACTAGTCTTTAATTTAAAGAACAATTTTCAATTATCTTTTAAAATTCACTTCTTAACAAAACAGCTTTTTTTTAAATCACTTCAATCTTCTTTAAAATCACTTCAATATACATATTTTAAATTAGCTTCAGCTTAAGAAAATCACTTTCACAAAAATTTTCAAAAACACTTACCTAGTTAAAACTTCCAATTCAATTTTATCGAATTCTTTTAATTGTACTACGGGAGTTTTCTTAGCCGGCGACAAGAGACCTTCTTTCAATTTACGATTACGTTCCTCTTGTGCCTTGCGTGTCTTTTCCAATTCTTGTATGCGGGCCAATGAAGCCTTGAGTTCTTGTAGTTTGGCACTACGTGTTATTTTAGTCTTAACTTCGTCGAAATTCAATTCTTTTTTGACCATTGACTTTATTTCACCCTGTTTGAGGGGGGTATTTGAACCTTTAATTATTTGTTTAGTAGGTGTCTTTAAACCTTTTTCCATATTGTTGGCATTATTCTTGGAGGTGAATGCAGTAATCAATGTGGTAGAGGGTGTATGTTCATTTTGTTTTTGTCTAATATTAGATTTGGGTGTAGCAGTAGATTTTTTACGTGGTGATAGGGGACCTTTTTGTATAAATTGCACTAGTTTTTGTTGTTGTTTAATATTCTCTTCAATTTTGGACATTTTCTTGGGTGATACACCGCTGTCTGGTAATTGGGCTGGATCCTGAACACCAATACGTTTAACCACTGTGGAAGAGCGTCCCGAACGGGTACGCATGCCCATTTTCTTAAGGGCTGCAATATCATCATGTTGATCTTGTAGTTGTTGTTGTGATGAGTTATCATTTGTTTGGGGGTCAGTGGTAGCATTTGTTGTGTTTTGGTTTGTTGTTTCTGTTGTATCCAGAAGACGCTATAAAATTAAGGAAAAGACCAAAAAGAAAAATTTTAATTTTGTTTACTCAAAGAAGATAAAAACTTCTTAAAAATTCTCAAGGGTTTTCCTTTTCGAAAGACTTTCTCTTATTGTTACCCTTAAAAAGAAATAATTTACAATAACAATGTCAGCCACGATGCAGCAAATTAAGAGAGACTCTCTCTATAAGGGTGAGTTTTTTTTTTAACAAAAGCCGCGGCGTAATTAAAAGAAATTATTAAATTCCTTTGCATCGTGGCGTCATCTCAAGAGTTTTATATAGAAAAATGTTTAATTATTTTAGTTTAAACTTTTACTTACTCTATTTTTAATGCTGGCCACATCTTCAGCCGCAGCACGTTTCCTGGTATTGAAAAAGGCAGCTATAGAAGGTTGAGCCATTTTTTCTGCTTTTACTTTGATAAATCTTTAACTTTAATGCTTAATTATATATAGTTTTTTTAAATTAATTTTTGCTTTTGTTTTTAATCACTTTAGTTGATTTTTTTTCTATTTAAACGCGGGTTTACTTGTACATTTGTTGAAATTCTTTTTATTTTAAAATATTTCTATTAAATTTTCTTCTTTGCATGCAAGTGTGTATGAAGTAATAATTACCGACTGACTGCTTACGATTGTTGGTTCTTTAGCACACGTCTTTCTGTTATCCCGCTCAAATTTCAACTGACAAGAGTTTTTCCCTCCATTTTGGAGGGAAACGTCAACGATGACGTTGACGTTTACTTGACGTTTCCAAAGACCTCTGTCAACGTCGTTGCAAACGCGCCAAAATTTTTCTTCTTGCTTTTGTTTATATTTTGTTGGTGGTGGCCCAATTCGATCAGCTGAGTGCCAAGGTGAAATAACGAACAGCTGTGGTAGACATAAACCTACCTCATACAAACGAACACACACTCAAACCCACCACTACTGTGTAAACCTAGTTAAACAAAAGAAAGAAAAAAAGAACTACATTGCCACCTCCTTTTTTTTACTTCTTATGCACTACCATTTTTATATTACTACCATTTTTATATTTTTTTCACTACTTTTAACCACAAACAAAATTCATTTACTACTTACAATTACAACGTTATTCTATGTGGCTTATAAGAATTTTGGTTGATGTTTTATATTCTCCAAATTCACTATATGTTGTTGCGTTGCAGCACTTTGTAGGGGTGGCGGAGAAGCTCTAGCCAGCGGTGACAATGGCAAACGTCCAGCGTATGGTGAACATTTGTTTGTTGGTGTTTGTCTTTGATTAAGTGGTGTATTACGTATATTATTGTATTGTGGTGAATTGTATGTTGGCATTTGATTCTCATTGACATTTTCTATTTCCCCCTCAATCCCTCCGCAAACATTATTATTTCTATCATCTTCATGATCTTCAGGTAAAAGACGATATTTCTTCAAATACTTATAAGAAGCATTTGATATATCTGAAGGACCCTTTTCAAATTTATCTACATTGCCTCTTACGGGTGTGGTGGGCACATTTGTTGCTGCTGCTGTGGCAGGACAATCCATGTTTAATTCTTTTAATAATTCGGCCAACTTTTCATTAGGTAGATATTTCAAAGCCAATTCGTTCATGGCTAAACTTGTATCGGACGCGGATTTAGGTATTATGGTTGGAGGTTTGTTTGTTACTTGTTGATATGTGGGGGCAGAAGCCACTTCTGGTTGAGATTGGGGAGAATTAGGACGATAGGTGGTTGATTGGGCCATAGGTTTCCCTTTGGGCGTTTGTAAAATGTTGTTAGCAGGTTTCAAATGTTGTAGAAATTTATTTTTAGGTGCTGGTTGTTCAGGAAATAAAGCAATACCACCGTTAACATAAGGAGCGCTGTCTGCAAATGATAGAAATGAAAAAATTAAGCAACAACACTAGTTTTTTCTATTTTCCAATATTCATTATTAAATAAAGAGTAAAACTTATCGTCAAAAAACGATCACACTTACCAGTTTCCATACACTCTACTTGCACACCAATATCCCTTGATTGGGATTTCATGGCCATTTGCTGATGAGAACTAAATAAAAGTGTTTCCATCATCTTCACAATGCGCTGTTGTTCATGTCGCATTTCTATCAACATCTCTCGCACCTCATCAACATCGGCTTTTGAAGCTAAATTTGACCACGGTACGGAGTGCAAATTTTGTCCGTAATTATTGGGTGAATCGAAAATGGTATCTGTTTGTGTACCAGCACATATAGTTAAAATATCTCTAGAATTTGTTATTGGTGATTGCATCGAGGCAGGCTTTAAAGTGCCAAAAGGAGGTTGTGTTGACAAAGGCGGCAAATGTTGCATTTGTTGAAAGGGCATATTATTGCTACAACTTTCCAAACTACGGCGATAAGATAAAGAGTTTGTTACCCCACCAAAACCATTTGTGTTTACACTCGGAGCCATTATTAGAGCTGGAGCGGTCGTCGATCTAAGAGGATACAAATTTGTTCTAGGTGTGTTATAATCATGCATAATCATATTATTATTGGAATTTTCTTGCAGCTGCATATCCGCCATGTTTGAAACTGCAGCTGGATAAGTAACTTTTGGCAACATTTGTTTTTTCCAAGCTGCATAGGTCTGTTGTGGTTTATTATTTGCCAGCGGTTGTTGTTGAATACCACAATTTAATGTTTGTTGTTGCAAATTTCCTTCCTGCTGTCCAAATAATATTGATACTTCTGGGACTTGTGGACGTACAATACCCTCACTGCTGGCACCACTTGGCACAGCGGCACTAGGCTTCGGTGCCATTCTAGGCAACATATCTTCAGTTTCGGGTTGGAACATTATTTGTTTTTATCTTAGAAGTGCAATTTAATTTAAAAAAATAAAATTTTATTTCAAGCTATTAAAAAGAAAATTATTTTACAGCATTGTACAAAATACTCGTGAAAACAAAAACAAATTCAAATAAGATTTTTTAATAATTAACGAGTGGTGAATAGAGCGCAATTACAGTGTTGCATAAAAGCGGGGCTGCCGTTTATTTGAAAATAATAGATCTATTATCGGTTGCTATTAACAAGGAGTCTATAGGTGATAATTTTTTATTGAAGACAAATCGTTATATGTTCGCTTATGTGCCGCATTACTTTGAGTCTACATTAGACAAATTTTTATCAAGACAAACGTCAAAATTTTATCAAGATAAAGATTTGTCTAATGTAGACTAAATTTGTCAGTGTTATTGCAGCGTTAAAAGAAAATTGTCAGCGCTCGAACTCTGACAACTTTGTCTTGATAATGCTTAGTAAAAGACGCCATCTTGATTGTTGTTGGTACTTTTTGCATGGCTTATTATAACATACGTTTTCCCCTATAATTGACAGAGATAAAAAATTATCTGCAACTCAAACAAAAATTTGACGTTTGTCTTGATAGAAATTTCTCTAATATAGACTCGACGTAAGGAAGTGCAATTTTCAAAGCCCTATAATTTACAAACTTTTGAATTGCACTTATTTTCAACGTTAAAAGTACTAGCAATGATTAGAAGAATCTAAAAAATCAGAACTGAGAACTTATCAGGGTATTTAATTTATACCAGCAATTGTAATATTAAACATTGTAGTGTAAAATTCATGCTAAAAAAATATAATTTAAGCTACACTGTGCAATTGAAATTCACCACATCATATAATACTATATCCACCATGCTTTAAGCAAACTGTCAAAACCATATGTTAAAAAAAATAAATAAAAAAAAAACGTATGTGAACAAAACAAACAGAGAAAACAAACTTTTTATGATCAGTTGATTATTAACGTACATGTGCAAAAAAGTATTAAAGTACGTTTTTTTCCAACTATTCTTTTGAAGTTTTGTTGTTGTAAAAGTTTGTTATTTCATTTCCATACCATTCCCCCACGTGTTCTGAGAAATAGTTTGTTAAAAAGTTTGTTAAGTTGAAAAAGTTTGTTATAGTATGTTAAGTAAAAAAACACTTGTAAATTACAAAATATCTTGTAAAAATTGATTAAGAGTTTTTGCAAAATAAAAATTACTAAGTAATAAAATATAATAATTATTGGTTTTATTTATTACAGACGAAATACATTTTGTAAGCATACTATAAAAAGTCCTAAAACCGATATCGTTCTTGGTGCCAAAAATTGGAAAGTAAATTTCAATGTATAAAAGTCCTAGGAATCGATCTATGTGGTTGTCACTTTCGAAAAATTAGCCATTTACAGGTTATTCATCAAAAAGTGTTATTTAGGTATTTATACTATATATATAGTTTTTCATTCCTAAAACCGATATCGTTCTTGGTGCCAAAAATTGGAAAGTGAATTTCAATGTAAAAATGTCCTAGGCATCGAACCATGTGGTTGTCACTTTCGAAAAATTTGCCGTTTACAGGTTATTCATCAAAAAGTGTTATTTAGGTATTTATACTATATATATAGTTTTTCATTCCTAAAACCGATATCGTTCTTGGTGCCAAAAATCGGAAAGTGAATTTCAATGTAAAAATGTCCTAGGCATCGAACCATGTGGTTGTCACTTTCGAAAAATTAGCCGTTTACAGGTTATTCATTAAAAAGTGTTATTTAGGTATTTATACTATATATATAGTTTTTCATTCCTAAAACCGATATCGTTCTTGGTGCCAAAAATCGGAAAGTGAATTTCAATGTAAAAATCTCCTAGGAATCGAACCATGTGGTTGTCACTTTCGAAAAATTAGCCGTTTACAGGTTATTCATTAAAAAGTGTTATTTAGGTATTTATACTATATATATAGTTTTTCATTCCTAAAACCGATATCGTTCTTGGTGCCAAAAATCGGAAAGTGAATTTCAATGTAAAAATGTCCTAGGCATCGAACCATGTGGTTGTCACTTTCGAAAAATTAGCCGTTTACAGGTTATTCATCAAAAAGTGTTATTTAGGTATTTATACTATATATATAGTTTTTCATTCCTAAAACCGATATCGTTCTTGGTGCCAAAAATTGGAAAGTGAATTTCAATGTAAAAATGTCCTAGGAATCGAACCATGTGGTTGTCACTTTCGAAAAATTAGCCGTTTACAGGTTATTCATCAAAAAGTGTTATTTAGGTATTTATACTATATATATAGTTTTTCATTCCTGAAACCGATATCGTTCTTGGTGCCAAAAATTGGAAATTGAATTTCAATGTAAAAATCTCCTAGGAATCGAACCATGTGGTTGTCACTTTCGAAAAATTAGCCGTTTACAGGTTATTCATCAAAAAGTGTTATTTAGGTATTTATACTATACATATAGTTTTTCATTCCTAAAACCGATATCGTTCTTGGTGCCAAAAATTAGAAACTGAATTTCAATGTAAAAATGTCCTAGGCATCGAACCATGTGGTTGTCACTTTCGAAAAATTAGCCGTTTACAGGTTATTCATCAAAAAGTGTTATTTAGGTATTTATACTATAAATTCAGTTTCCAATTTTTGGCACCAAGAACGATATCGGTTTCAGGAATGAAAAACTATATATATAGTATAAATACCTAAATAACACTTTTTGATGAATAACCTGTAAACGGCTAATTTTTCGAAAGTGACAACCACATAGATCGATTCCTAGGATATTTTTACATTGAAATTCACTTTCGAATTTTTGGCACCAAGAACGATATCGGTTTTAGGAATGAAAAACTATATATATAGGATAAATACCTAAATAACACTTTTTGATGAATAACCTGTAAACGGCTAATTTTTCGAAAGTGACAACCACATGGTTCGATTCCTAGGACATTTTTACATTGAAATTCACTTTCCAATTTTTGGCACCAAGAACGATATCGGTTTTAGGAATGAAAAACTATATATATAGTATAAATACCTAAATAACACTTTTTGATGAATAACCTGTAAATGGCTAATTTTTCGAAAGTGACAACCACATAGAGCGATTCCTAGGACTTTTATACATTGAAATTCACTTTCCAATTTTTGGCACCAAGAACGATATCGGTTTTAGGAATGAAAAACTATATATATAGTATAAATACCTAAATAACACTTTTTGATGAATAACCTGTAAATGGCTAATTTTTCGAAAGTGACAACCACATAGAGCGATTCCTAGGACTTTTATACATTGAAATTCACTTTCCAATTTTTGGCACCAACAACGATATCGGTTTTAGGAATGAAAAACTATATATATAATATAAATACCTAAATAACACTTTTTGATGAATAACCTGTAAACGGCTAATTTTTCGAAAGTGACAACCACATGGTTCGATTCCTAGGACATTTTTACATTGAAATTCAGTTTCTAATTTTTGGCACCAAGAACGATATCGGTTTTAGGAATGAAAAACTATATATATAGTATAAATACCTAAATAACACTTTTTGATGAATAACCTGTAAACGGCTAATTTTTCGAAAGTGACAACCACATGGTTCGATGCCTAGGACATTTTTACATTGAAATTCAGTTTCTAATTTTTGGCACCAAGAACGATATCGGTTTTAGGAATGAAAAACTATATGTATAGTATAAATACCTAAATAACACTTTTTGATGAATAACCTGTAAACGGCTAATTTTTCGAAAGTGACAACCACATGGTTCGATTCCTAGGAGATTTTTACATTGAAATTCAATTTCCAATTTTTGGCACCAAGAACGATATCGGTTTCAGGAATGAAAAACTATATGTATAGTATAAATACCTAAATAACACTTTTTGATGAATAACCTGTAAACGGCTAATTTTTCGAAAGTGACAACCACATAGATCGATTCCTAGGATATTTTTACATTGAAATTCACTTTCGAATTTTTGGCACCAAGAACGATATCGGTTTTAGGAATGAAAAACTATATATATAGGATAAATACCTAAATAACACTTTTTGATGAATAACCTGTAAACGGCTAATTTTTCGAAAGTGACAACCACATGGTTCGATTCCTAGGACATTTTTACATTGAAATTCACTTTCCAATTTTTGGCACCAACAACGATATCGGTTTTAGGAATGAAAAACTATATATATATTATAAATACCTAAATAACACTTTTTGATAAATAACCTGTATATATATACTCTTTGTATTTCTTAGAACACGTGGTATGTTGGAAACAACTGAAATGAAATAACAACCTTTTTTTATATAACAATTTTGTAGTCTCTCATCTGAGCGTGAGAGAAATACTTCTTTCTCTCAGTGAATGGCATGGAATTGATATAACATACTTTTTTATCAACAACAAACTTAAACATACTACTTTCCGTTTTTTTGCAACTGTGTTATAAGGTTTGTTACTAAAAGTTTGTTTTGTTCACATCGATAAAAAAAAATATATCATCCGCGTGAAGTTAGGTGTGAAAAAGTTTTTTTAACTTGATTTTTATTTAAATTCAAATTATCAAGAAATTGTTATAGTTAAGTAAATAAATATTAATTATATTAAAATTAGTTTGAAAGGTTGAAACAAAATAATGGCAGGTAAGTTAAAATCTAATCAAAATACCTGAAATGTGCAGCTAACTAAAGGCAAAAAAAATATACAAAATGTTTATTTTTCACAGACGAAACGGTCGATTTAATAGAAGAAACCAATGATGAAGTGGAAAATTGGATATATTATAATACTAAGGAATCTAAAGATGAGCATAATAATGATATGAATACATTTAGTGAGATAGGTGAAGAACAACAATTAATTTATATTGACTCTACGGATCTAGTGACAAATGATAATGAGCAAGCAATATTTCAATATGATTGTGATAATAATGAATTAATAAATAATAATTATGAACAAGATTTACAAGATAATGAAGTAGCAAATGTGGAAGAAGAACAACAACAGGAACTTGATAATGTTGATGATTTATCAAAACATAATTTAATTTTAAGAGAAACTATTGATGAAAATGGTCAACTGGTAGAGTGTTATTTGTGCCAAGAGTGTAATTTATCATTTAACACCATAGAAGATTTTCTCAACTATCATCCCTGTACGGAACTTCTTAGTGAACATCCCGACCAACAAGATCAACAACAAACTGAAACAACAGCAACCATTGTGACGGAAAACAAACTATGGGATTTGGTGGAAAATTTAGATGAACAGGAAGACAATGCTAACAATGATAATATTAAAGAAATTATTGAAATGAAACCAAATACTTTAGCAGATAATGAAACTTCTAATAATGGTATGGAGTTGGATAAGGAACGTTATTTTTGTTATGATTGTCAACAGGTATTTACCGATTTAGTTTCGGCAGAAAATCATGATTGTATTAATCAATTACAAAATTCTGAAGAAGAGGTACGTAGATGAATTATATTTTCTAATGATTATTGTATTTTACTGCGATATCTTCCTTTTAGCCAAAAACGACTTTAATGGAAGATAATACGGATCATAATAATGTATTTAGATGTCATTTATGTGATAAAGACTATTTATCATTACGTTCATTTAACAATCATCAACGTTGGCATAAAAAGTCGGCTGAACTATTGGGTCACACCAAGACTTTGCATGATGTATCTGTGGTCTGTGAAGTGTGTAATACAAGTTTTGCTTCGGAAAAGAATTTAAAGTGAGTATTGCAAAATTTTTTTTAAATTTTATACAAACTGGGAGAAACAAAAATGTAATATTTTTAACAAAGAGAGCAATATTAATTTTTAACAGTTTTAGGCACATTATCTTAATATCCTATAATCACCTAAAATAATTTAATTATCAACAGAAAGAAAAATAGCTAAAGTACCAGAGTTTTATCATCTCCATATATATATATATATATATATATATATATATATATATATATATATATATATATATATATATATATATATATATATATATATATATATATATATATATATATATATATATATATATATATATATATATATATATATATATATATATATATATATATATATATATATATATATATATACCATTAGAAGGGTTTTTCTCATAGATGTGCAGAATATAAACAAATTTTACAAGTGTAAGCGGTTAAAGTTGATTTTTCTTTTATTTTGGATATTTAAAATCAAAGAAAGTAACTTATTTTTTTTTATTTTTATATATTTTAAATAAATATGTTATATTATCGTTTTTATTTATATAATATCAAAGAAATTTAAGGATTTTTCCTAATAAAAAAATTATAAGGCGATAAAAAGATCTGCAAAATCAAAAATACACCAAAACGAAACAAAACGAAAATATTGCCAAAATGGAAAAGAGCTAAATCGAAAACAAAATCATCAAAATGTAGAAACACAAAACAATCGCGGAAACGTGAAAAAACAAATGGCCAAAATTGAAAAAAAAAATCACCAAAACAAAAAAAAATCTACAAATCGACAAATAAAAAAACTCAAAAATAAAAAATACTCCAAAACAAAAAAAAAATCGCAAAAATAAATCTTTAAAAAAACCCAAAAAATCGCAAAACGTAAAAAATCGTCTAAACGGGAAAAAAATTTAATCGAAAAAAATCGCCAAAAAAGGAAAAAAAAAAAATGTCCAACCTATTTTAACAAAAATTGTAAATGAAAAAATATTTCTTAATAGTTATAAACTCTAAAAATAAAAAAAAAACGGACAAAAAAATCGAAAAAAATAACTAAAATTAAAATAATCGCCAAAACGAAAAACTGCCAAATCGACAAATAAAAAATGCAAAATTAAAATAAGCGAAAGCTAAAAAAAATCGCTTAAACCAAAATAGTCGGAAAAATAGATAAAACTTTAAAAAGATTATCCAATACTTATACATTAGCTTTTAACAAAAAATATAACATTGGGAAAATATTTCTTGATAGACGTATATTGACTAAAAATCGCAAAAACAGAAAAAATAGCTAAAAACGCTACAATTAAAATTAAAAATAAAATAAAGCATCAAAATAAAAAAACCGCTCTATCGAACAAAATCGCCAAAACGGAAACAAATCTTCCTACATCCGAATTTAAAAAAAAAAATAAAATAAAAAATAAAAGAAAGCATTGGAAAAATATGTATTTCTTTGTAGTAAAACAGTGTCTTAAAATCACAACTAAAAAATCGCCAAATTGATAAATAAAAAAATAAAAATGAAGCGAAAAATGGAGGGAAAATCCAAAACAGAAAATATCGGCAAAATGGAAAAAAAAACATTAAAACGGAAAAAAGCCATCAGCCGGAAAAACGTATAAATCGAAAAGATTTGCCAAAACGGATACAATCGTCTTACGTTCGATTTTAACAAAAAAATAAAACATTGGAAAAATATTTATTTATAATTTTTATTTTATTATTCATGAATTTGTTGATGAATTTTCGCAGTTTTTGGTAAAAAAAAAAACATTTTTAATTTTGTAAACAAAATGTTACTTTACAGATTACACTTATTTCAGTATTTGATTAGGTACATTAGTTTAGTCTATTTACTAAAATTAAATTGTTAATAAGTGGGATTTCTGGTAAAAAATTGTATTTACTCTAAACTGTTTTATTTCAATACGATTGGGGTAGCGGAGGACCCAAGGTATAACCTAGTACTAATTATATTTATTGCCAACTGTAGCCTGTATAAAATCCATAAGAAAAAAATCGGTCTTACTTAATAATTTAAGTAATTGTATGAAACATTTTTTATTTATTTTCGCGAACGTGTAAGATATTTAAAACAAACAAATTTCTGAAAAAAAAAAAAAAATAAACCTCGAACAAATTATAGGAAATTTAAAGAAAAAGATATATTTTATTTTAAGTGACTAAATTTAAATTTTTTCCAACTTTTATAAATGATAAATTATCCACAAATACAGGAAGAAAATTATATTAGACACTAGCAGAATACAATGCATTTTGAGGAGCGCAACGAACCATAATTAACGTTCCTCAGTTAAGATTTATTTTCGCGATTTATCAATTTATAAAAAATTTCATATAATTTTTTTTATTTATTATAAAAATAGTAAAAAGTAAAAACTCGTTTTTATTTATTTGCGCGAACGAAAATAAGAAACACTTGAAATATAAATAAATAAAATAAATAATGAAAAAAATTAAAGTTACCTTATTATAAATTTATAAATCTTGTATTTTTGCGTTAATTTTTTTTTAACTTTCTCTTGTAAAGATTACATATGAAGATGCATAAAAAGCAAGCAGTTAAAACAATACAAGATGCTTTACCAGTTGGCGCACAAAATGAATACAATGATTTAAATCAATTCTTTTGTGAAATTTGCAACAAAAGGTAATTTCTCTTCTTTTATATATAAATGTATTTAATAAATTTTAAATAATACAATTTACACTTCTTTTTCAAAAAGTTTCGATCAAAAACTTTTGGTAATCCACAAGAACATGCATCAAAATCTAGAGGAATACAATTGTGGCAAATGTAATAAACAATTTGAAAATTTACCCAGCTATGAAATCCATATGCAAATGCATGTTGACAATATAGCAAATATTAAAAAAAATCCTAAGAAAATTAATGATTCTCTAGCTACTAATGGAGATGCTCCTTCTACCTCTGCTCAAATCTCGAATAATGAGGGAGCAGAGGGAGGAGGTAAACGTAAACATGCCTGTCAATATTGTGGCAAAGAATTTCAACGACCCTATGAAAAAGTTAAACATGAACGCATACATACTGGTGAAAAACCTTACGAATGCGAAGTATGTGGCAAAACCTTTAGAGTTTCATATTCCCTAACATTACATTTGAGAACACATACCGATATAAGACCCTATGTCTGTGCTACTTGTAATAAACGCTTTAAGCAACAATCTGTTTATGTACATCATCTGAAAACTCATGTTGTTGAACGTGATTATAAATGTGATATTTGTGGTAAAAGTTTTCGCACTTCTGTTCAATTGAGTGGCCATAAAAATATACATAGTAAACCGTATAATTGTACTGAATGTAATCGACCATTTGCCTCTTTATATGCTGTTAAAATACACATGAAAACTCACAATAAATGCCATAAAGCTAATAAAAATCTTAAAAATCGCTGCAGTATTTGTGGTGCTTCGTATGCTCGTCTATTTGCTTTACGTTTTCATCTTAAAGAACAACATAATATTGATATAGATCCCACACAACTGTTAGCTGCTACTTCTAGTTCAAATAATATTAATAATGCTCATAAAGAAATGGATGCTGAGACTGCCATATTAATGAATGCCGCCCATGAAGCTAGTAATTCACAATTGCATTTTATAAATGCTGAAATTGAGGAACAAGGAGAGGAGGAGGACGAAAATGGTGATGAAATTATGAACAATGGTGAAGATGGAGTGTTTAGTAATCAAGTGGATCATGAAGAAAATATACAAAATCCTTTGCCTCATAATAGTTATTTAGATGAAACAGAAGCTGCTACACAAGCCATATTAAATACTGAAGATGTAAGTGTATTTTTTTTATTTTTCTATATTTATTTTTTAATTATAATTTATTTTTTTAGATTTCTGTTGATAACTTTCCTACCGAGGAGATTATAACCGATTGGCTATCTAAATAGTAATTGTTAATTTTTATTAATATTGTTTTTTGATTAATATTTAACTCATTTAGCTTATTTTGTATAAAGAATATTTTAGAGAAAAATATTGAAATAAAATTAAATTGAATTAAGAATAAATTTAAATTATGCTTGTAAAACACAAGAAAATTTAACAATTATTAGCAGAGTATTCGAAAACACTGGCAACTAACAGAATTATACTATTATTAGAAGGAGTAGTATCTTACTTATAATTAAAAACAAACAAGAAAATAATTGAAAGGGAATTAAGATAGGAAAGGTATTTTCAATGCGGAAGAAGCTGCAATTTGTATTTTACCGTATGTTCCTCTATTGCGGAGTAGTTTCCAAGAAAAATATCTCTATTACCTAAAAATTTAGGTAGTTGTATGAAAAAAAATTTAAATTTATTTTCGCAAATAACAAATTTTAAACATTTCTGCTCAAAAATCGCGTTTTTTATGTAATTTTAAAGAAAATTTTTTTCGAATAATTTATTTGAAGAAAAAAACGAGAGAGGAAAATATAGTTGGTCAAGCCCGACCGACGAATACAGAATATTACGTCTATACTAACATTTATATGAATTTATCCACTTTTGGGTAATTCCCGAAAATCATTTGTGTCGAATTTTAACTTGATACTAACATTTTAATGGGATTTATGCCCGTTAAATTTATTTACTGAAAAGGGGTTTATATGGGAGCTATGGTCAATTATGAACCGATCTTCGTGAAATTCGGCACGCGTATTTAGACTTATATGAAACATCTATGTGAAAAATATTAAGGGATTTATGATCGTTAAACCTCTTTTCCGGGAGGACATTTTATGGGGTCTAGGTAAAATAACCAATTTCGTCCTTGGACTATAAGAAACTTTTATGCCAAATTTCATCAATTTATGTTCAAAATTGCGACCTGTAGTTTGATTACAAGGTTTATATGGACGGACAGACGGACGGACATCGTTAAATCGACTCAGAAAGTGATTCTAAACCGATTGGTAAAAATTAAGGTGGCTCTTACACTAATATTTTTGGGGGTTACAAACATCAGCACAAACGCATAATACCCTCCCCACATAAGGTGATGGTGTAGGGTATAAAAAAGATTTGCGAACAATTCATATTTATTTTCGTTCATCTTCTTTCAAAAAAAATATATATGTGGACTAGATGGAATTCGACATGTTAAACACGAATCTGCTTTCGATTATTCGAGTATATTGTACTATAATTCGGAAACATTGTGTACGATTTATAAAAAAAGTTAATACAAAATTAGTGGAATAAAATTGGCTTTAAGTCGTTCTATTATAAAATTTTTATCCGCTCAACGCTTTCGGAATTATTTCGAAATAAGTGTCCGAAACTATTGACCACATACAAAAATTAAGATATTTTTAGTGTGCATCTTCTTCACTTATATCAATCGTATACTCCGTTCTTAAGTTATGGTGAAATATACTAGAATAACGGGCCTTATTATAGGCGAAATATTACACACGGCCATAAAAAAAATAAGAACTGACGGAAAAAACTGAATGCAGATTCGTATTTAACACATCAAGTCCAACTAGTCATCTTAACGTTACTTTTTCAGCAATTTTTAAAGTACTAGACTTCGCAAACTATAGCTCCTGTACCAAACTAAATGTTTTCTTTGTGTCTGTAAATGATTTGGCCATTTTGCCCGAGGAAAATTCTCTACTGTATGATGTTTGGTATATTTATATATTACTCTGAAATAATTGCTTGAAACAATTTTTGCAATTTCACGCAATGATTTGCCTTTTTTATATACATATGTAAGTCTAATATTATTTTTGAGTTTGAATTGAAGTTGGTTTTCCTATTGTTAAACAATCGCTTTTTTACTTTGTTTTAAAGAAAGAAAAACATTTATAATTATAATTTGACCGTTCCCTGAAACTTAAACCAAAAATAATAAAAGATCTGCTCCCACTTTTACATTTATTTTTTAACTATTTGTTTAAAAAAATCAGTCAAAACATTATTCCGATTTATTTTTGCAATTTATTTTAATGAGTTCAATTCCTACCTAATTGCTAAATCTTACCTTTTTGACGCTCAAAGTAGCTTAATTTTTTGTTATATGAAAAAAATAAAAAATGAGAATAAAAAATATAAATATTGTCATTAAATGGATTTTTTTTTATAAAAGAAATAAAAAAATTCTTGTATAAAAAATTTTTTAGAGGAAAATATTGAAATAATATTGAATTAGGAAAATTTTTAATTAAATGTTTAACTTAATTAAAAATTACTACTTTTTTAAATTTAATTTCTTTTTCTTATAAAAAATTTGTACTTGCTTTAAAAAATTGCTAAAATACTGGCTCTTAAAACTACCTAATAATATTTAATAAAAAACACGTAAAAATATGTATAATTGATTTTTATATCTATATTTTATATTCAATTTATTACTCGTTTACACAACAGTTGTTGTTAATTTGTTTAAAACATAATTGCATTTGAAAATATTTAAGAAGAAAAATATTAATAATGATACAACATAATGACAAACACTTTTATAATTAACATACAAAAAAATACACAGCAATAGAGAAAAATTTAGAATAACAATTTTCTTTTTTTTTTAATTTTAAAATTAAAAATTCCCAAGAACAAAAATTAAAAATGCAAATTAAATAAAATAAAAATAAACGTTGTTGTCATATCATTTGTATATCGATAATGGAATAATATTGCAAAAGTAATCAATTAATTATATTGTTAGTAGTATGTTGCAAGTGCTACTATTTAAAAACACAAAATCTATTACAATCTATCGTAAATATACTTGTAATTCGTTGGCTGATTGTATGAGCACCTTAAGGCCCGGCATAAAACCAGCACATTGTGAAAAGTCAGAACCGAAAGCAATTTGTGTATGAACCTGCAAAGCATTGCCATAGTCACCAATTTGTATATATTGTACAATTTGATTTAATGCCTCAATTGTAGCAGGATTAAGCTAAAAGTTTAATGAATATTAATTAAAATAAGTTTTGATATAAATGATTAATAATGATAAAAACTTACACGACCATCTCTTAAGCAATCATAAAGATTTTCCAAACGCTTATTAACATCCACAAATTTACGTTTCGTGCGCTAACAATAAATTTTATCAAAAGAAAATAAGAATTTATATATTTTAAGAAAAATTAACTATTAAAGGTTTTGGCGAATAAGGATTTTTTAATTAATAAATTAATAAAGAATACAAAATTTTTAATGAAAACAAATATTTACAAATTTTAAAGGTTTTGGAAATTTAATGCAAAAAATAATAAATATTTTAATAATAAAAACATTTTTGTAAAAAAAAAAATCGCGAGCAAATTTTATAAATATTTTAAACAAATTTGTTGGTGAAATTTTGTAGTTTAAAAAATAATTTCAAATTTTTAGCTTTTTTAACAAAAATGAAATTGAAAAAAGATTCGGCTGTGCCGAATCTTTGATACCCTTCACCATATTACCATCTTACTATCTTATCGACATCATATTACCATATTACCGACAAATAAAAAAATTTTCGCCTTAACGTATGCTTTCATATTTTCACATATATAAATCTAAATTTTTTTTCAAACTACGAAAATTTGAATATATAAAAAAAAACTATCATAGCAGGCTTTGCTTTTAAAAAATAAACAACAAGAATTCCATATTTATATATTTTTTTATGTGTGTATATACAAACTGACTGCATATACAAAGAACAACAACAACACTGTTATTCATTATATTACTTCTGTTGCTAACTAAACTAATTGTCTTATAGGCAAAAACGTCACTAATAGTCATTACAATGCTTAATATACATGTTTGTGTATGTATTTATGTATATTCTTAACAGATATGTTTTAGTTTTTAAAAATAAACAACAACAATTCCATATCTATTTATTTTTGTACAGACTGCATATACAAAGAACAACAACAACACTGTTATTCATTATATTACTACTGTTTCTAACTTAACTACTTGTCTATACAAAAAACAAAAAACGTCACTAATAGTCATTACAATGCTTAATATACATGTTTGTGTGTGTATTTATATTCTTAACAGATTTGTTTTTGGGCCATAACTCTGTTGATTATAAACGAATTTTGTTTATTAAAAAAAACGAAATTTTATAAAAACATTTATGACTGATCTATATAAAAATAAAAATCTGTAGCTTGAACAAGGGCTTCAAAAATAAAAAATTCGTTTTCCCCGATATCTCAGTTATTACTGAACCGATTTATTTAATTTTTTCAGAACAAAAATTCAGAAAATAATTTCCGAGCCTCCTTTGAAAATTCGAAGTCCTTGGTATATGCAGAGGCTTCAGAAACTGAAAAACCGGTTTCAAAAACCGGTTTTTAAAGCATATCTCCGCCATTTATAAACCGATCCTGCTGATTCAAAAAACCGAAATTTTATAAAAATATTTGTACCGATCTGTATAAAAATAAAAATCTATAACTTAAACCAGGGCTTTAAAAAATAAAAAATGCGTTTTGTCCGATATCTCAGTTATTATTGAACCGATTTATTTCATTTTTTCAGAACAAAAATTCAGAAAAAAATGTCCGAGACTTCTTTGTAAAAACGAAGTCCCTAGTATATACAGAGGCTTCAGAAACTGGAAAACCGGTTCTAAAAACCGGTTTTCTTAACATATCTCCGCATTGTATGAACCGATCTTGCTGAATTCCAATAGCAAACTTCTCGAAAGCATTTCCGATCGTTTGATATATATATTATATATGTCAGTTATCGGTGGGCTTCATAAACGCCATTTCAACCGACACACGGACGGACGGACGGACATGGTCCTATCGTCATCATTTCTTACAAGGATCCCGAAAATGTAAACTTTTTTG
Organism: Protophormia terraenovae; assembly: GCA_951394005.1. NCBI lineage: Eukaryota > Metazoa > Arthropoda > Insecta > Diptera > Calliphoridae > Protophormia > Protophormia terraenovae. The sequence continues at coordinate 106,244,515 of OX596077.1, forward strand.
CTCTCCGACGAAAATTGTGGGAATTACAAACGGAATGACAAACTTATATATACCCTTTACACCTGTGGTGAAGGGTATAAAAATAATCTCGAATAAAAAAATATATTTTTGTTTAAACATAAATAATAAATTTTATTTAAGTGAATTTTTTCGTGCTTGATTCTCAAAATCTAATTTTGGAATAAATATTGAACAAATTACACAAAATTTGTATCTTATTATTTTGTAGAAAACAATTATTTTCGCGAACCAAAAAATAAAAAAATTCGCTAAACAAATTATAAAAATTGTAGTACAAAAAATTAGTATTCGTGAAAAGAAAACAAATTCTTGAAATAAAATAGACAATTTACACAGAAAAAAATATTTCAAATTATTTTTTGATAAAATTATTAACTAACTATATTGGAATTTAATTATTTATAAATATAATTAATTTTCTAATTGGTTTACAATTTTGTTTTTTAATAAATTGACAGCTGATAATAAATTATAAAGAAAAATGAAAGATTTGTCTATAAAAATACAGAAATAAAATAAATTTAAGTCAATTTCCAAAAATTGTTCACCTCATTATATCTATTTAAGGAAAATAAGTAATAATATAAGCAATTTCGTAATTGAAGTCCACTTTTACTTTACTTAAATAAATAAACCTAATTTATTGGTTTTGTTGAGAAAATGTAAAACCAATCCGTGTTGGATTCTATAAACAGGCTGAATATATTGTCGGAATTGGATTTGAAAACGACAAAAAATTACTTAATTCCAATATTATAGATTTCAAGTTCGAATCAATATTAGTGTCAGTTTTAGATGTCACAGAAACCAATAATATCGGTTTATTAAGACAACTGTATAATCTAATTGGCTGAATACCTTCACATATAAGTATTTATAGTTTTATCTATATTCATAAAAAAACTGTTACATTCTTTGTTTACATCCCAATGATCCGACATGTACATCTCTTCTTATTTTTCGCCGAAATCTTGGTACAACGTACCTTGAATCGTATAAGAGGTTCGCGCACTAACAATGTGACGATAGATACACGATATGATGGCAGATATCACCTTATTGAATATTCCAAAACTGATATACGATGTGGACATTGCGAAAAAAAAACAAACTATATTTGTAACAAATGTGAAAAAGGGCTTCAAACAAAAGAATGCTTTAAAAGTTTTCATACGCCTCACTATGGTTTCGCCGACCACTTTTCTTGGCCAAAACTAATTTTAGTAACATTTTCTATTTGTGTTTTAATTATCTTAGTTTTGTAGCAAACACTTCAAAACGCCAAAAAATCTTTTCCTACTTTTACTATTTTGTCTTTATAATACAACAGGTCAAAGTTCAGTTTCTTAAGCAAATTTAAAATATGTATAAAAGAGGTGCCTTTTTTCAACGGTTTTCAATACTTTATAATTATTGAGTACAACAATTTTTTTAAATAAGTTTATTATGGAAAATAAATCTTAAGATAAGTACAGTGAACTCGCGGTAATGTGAACATCCAATATAATGAACTATCTACTAATGTGAACACTCAGTTTTTTATATGGGCGCTCTAAATAGTGAACAAAGTTTAATGGCTCTAAATGTGAACAAATTTTTTTTTTAATTTTTGGGAATTTTTTAATTTGTAGAAGCATTTATTTAAAAGACAATATTTTAAAATGTGTGAACAATACGTTTTGTGGACCCGGAAAACGCAAAACATTACGATCTTCAGAGCTTCCAAAAATGGAAAAATCGCTCTTTAATGGTTTATTTACATGCGGAATAAAAACCTCCCTGTAAGTGGGTTGATGTTGAAAGAGAAAGCCAAACAAATTCACAAAAACATAAGTGAAAACGGAAATGACTTCAATGCTAGCGATGGGTGGCTACAAAAATTTAAAAAAAGATACGGAATTCGGCTCCTTCAGATAAGCGGTGAAAAACTTTCTGCGCAATCTCAGTTCGTAAATCCTTTTAAAATTAAATTGAAAGCAAAGATAGAAGATTTGGGTTTATCCAATGATCAGTTGTATAATGCCGATGAGTCTGGTCTATATTGGAAACTTCTCCCACAAAAGACATATGTAACGTCATTGGAGAAAAGCGCTCCAGGTGCAAAAATGGAAAAGCAAAGGATAACATTTTTATGCTGTGCAAATGCGTCAGGATCTCATAAAATAAAACTTTTAGTAATAGGAAAATCGAAAAATCCTCGCAGTTTTAAAAATTGTATCTGTCCCGTAAACTACAGAAATTCAAAGTCTGCTTGGATGACTTCTTCCATTTTTAAAGAATGGTTTCACAACTGTTTTGTGCCAGAGGTAAGTAAACATGTAAAAATAGTTCAATTGGGATTCTTACTGTTTTATTTTTCATTAAGGTGACAGATTTTTTAACGAAGAAAGGATTACCAGTAAAAGCTTTACTCCTAATAGATAATGCCCCATCCCATCCACCAGAATCCGACCTTAAATCCGAGGATGGTTCCATAGAAGCTATGTTCATGCCTCCAAATGTAACGGCTCTGATCCAGCCAATGGATCAAAATGCAATTAGAATCACCAAACTTTATTAGAGGAACAGTCTTCTAGCAACAATTATTGCAAAAGAGGGGGATTTGCTTGAATCGATAAACAAGTTTACAATCGTAAATTGCCTTGTTGTCTCTGTTTGGCGGTACCAAAGCAGAGTTTGTGGACTATAATTAGACACCAGCAGATGGTATTTTTTGTTTTTTAATCTAGAAGTGAAAAACTGGCTCTAAGTTAACAGTTTAAACTTCTTTAAAAGAGATTTCTTTTATTTCTTACTGCAATTTAAATAAATGAAGATAATCTCAGTTAAATTTTTTAAAAAGTTCAAATATATATTTTTTTTATTAAGAAATTGTTAATCAAATGTTAAATTGACAACTTCAGTTTAAACTTCTTTAAAATAATTGTAATTTGTCTTAATCGAGAATTAAAAGTTAATTTAAGTTTATCTTTTTTCGTGCTTGATTCTCAAAATCTAATTTTTGGAAAGAAAAATTAGATTTTTAAAAAATTAAATTTAGATTTATTGTTGTGGGGATAAGCTGGTTTCTATGCGCATTTCACTGGTTAATATGCCAGATCATCAGGAAACCTCTGATGATCTGGCATATTACGATTGCAAACAAGTTTGCAATCGTAAATTGCCTTGTTGTCTCTGTTTGGCGGTACCAAAGCAGAGTTTGTGGACTATAATTAGACACCAGCAGAATGGAATACGTATTTTCTGTGCCGCTACACACTTCATCAGCATTCGTGGTGTCTTATCCATTTCGGTTTCGTTGAAACCTAAACACGATGAAAAAAATCACACTTAAAGAAGGAGTTTCTATTCTAGAGGCATCCTGGAACCGAGTTGGTAAAGAAACTTTATCTAACTGTTGGAAAAATATTTTGAATATGGTAAATGATGAAGACGATCCTGAATTTAATCCTTTGAGCGTTTTAAAAGAAAAGTGGCAATCAGAGGTTAGATCTTTAGAAAATACTGCTGCAGATCTTCTACAGACATTGTGCCCTCAGGAAGTATTTACTGCTGTAAACATTAGAGATTGGATCAATAATCCTTGTGAGGACGTCACGCATTTTCATTCCTTGCAGAATTGATTTTTAGAAAGAATAACTTAGTAATATATATAAAAAAAATCAAAATCGAAAATGTGAACAAATTCGAAAATATGAACTACCCCGACATTAATTAGTTCACATTATCGAGAGTTCACTGTACTTTTATAATTAAATATGAAATCAGTTAAAACTTCTTGTCATCTTTGAAAAATACAGTTTGTTTTACAAAACCCCAAATGAAATTGGATTCGTAAGAAATTTTACATTTCATTAGACCTGCAAGTTTTTGGTGAAAATTGGTAAAGAAAAACTCAACGGGAATAAATAAACATACATCTGGGCTATATTTTCCATATTGTCTCGTTTTGCGATTTTTTGCGATTTTCGAGAAAATACATCTTTTCCGTATAAGTTAGCATTGGAAATTCTTATCATTTACAAGGTCTAACCAATGAATAAACATGCCAAGATTAAAAAATAAAATAGCAGATATTACTAAATTGTAATGATTTTTTTATAATATAGCATATTTAATATTAAATCCTTAATTTATATTTATATACATTTGTATAGTTTTTGATATTCTTAAGATGTTTTAATGTTCAGGATTTTGCTTTTGTAATATATATTTATTGGCCTTGAAAGGCTTCTTTATATTACTTGATTTAATAAATAAATAAATAAATAAATAAATAAATTATAGTAGTGTATCATAATTAATACCGCTAAAGAAAATGCACGCCTTTGGGTTGAGTTGTAAGTGAAATATGCTAAAATTTCCTTTTGTAATGACTTTACTTCTGTCACATAAAAAGTGTAAAAATTAATTAAATTTTTAAATACAAAATAAATACATTAAATTGCTTTGATTGTTACCCAAATCATATTTCAAACAAGACAACCTGTTTTTTTCCATTTTGGTAATTTTGGCCAAGAAAAGTGATCATTGAAACCATAGTGCGCCTGTTGTACCTAGTGCACAGTGTCCGTTATAAGGGACGGTCCATAACTTCTAAACTATACGATTTTTTCAATAAAATGTTTTTAAAACCAATAAATCAGATCATTTTTATTAATAATTGTTGAAAATTATTCAAAGGGAACTTCGTCCACTAATGGGTTAATGGAAAATAATTCCTTTCCTTTCAAAATATTGGTATACAACAATTTAAGTTTACTCTTCTATTTTTATTTATTTTTTTTTAAGTATTTTTTGCATAATTTGTAATTCTCTCATTAAACTTTAACAACGTCATGTGCGTCAAGAATTTTTCAATAAAATAAAAAAAAGGATAATGCTTATTTATTGGGTAAAATGAATAATTCTAGTATATGGATATTTATTGACTGCCCCACGATGTCAAACGAAAAATTAATTTCGACTAATTGTATGGAGATATGATTGATTTTGAAAATTTATCAAGCGATGATTTTAACAATATTTATTTTTTATTTGGTTTAAAACTTATGCTAACTGAACTATACTATATTTTGTTTCCCTTTTTATGTCTTTATTAATTATTGTTGTTCTGAATTTATGCTTGCTTCATACAAATAAGCGAATAATCTAATACAAATTTTCGTCCGATAAAATTTTTTTAAGCGATTTTGTTTGAATATTCGTGCTGCATTTTAAAGTTATGCGAATTTCGAATAAATTGGATCGCATCTACTAATTTTGTATGAAAATAATCCTTGGAACGCATTTATCGCATAAAAGGAGGATTGAGTTTATCAAAAGTAATTCGTGAATAAATTATAAAAAATGTTTATCTATTTATTTTTTTCGCAAACCAAAAAAAAAAAAAAAAAAATCGCAAACAAATTACAAAAAAATTCTTTTTTTTTTAACAAAAAATTATTTTCGCGAAACAAATAATAAAATTTCGTGAACAAATTATGAAAAATGTTTCATTTTTTTTGATGAAAAAAATTTAATTTTAATTAACTTCGCGTACCAAAAATAAAAATTCTTCTTTTTTTAAAGAAAACAAAAAATTACTTTCGCGAACCAAAAAATAAAAATTATAAAAAATGTTTATTATTTTTTTTTTTTTTAAGAAAACAAAAAATAAATTTAAATTAAAAACTATAAAAAAAAGGAAAATATTTCGCGAACAAATATAGAAAAAATTTTGATCTGATTATAATATAGCGAGAAAACTTGTTTATACATTTTTGACGAACAATTTTTAAAGCACAAAATTTTTTTTTATGTTAAAAAAAACTTACCGGATCATTAGCGGCATTTAAACAATTTGTTTTCAATTCTTCCAGCACCGTTTGTAAATAAATGTATTCTTCTGGTAGTGGTGGCTTTTCCTTAGGTGGTTCTGGTTTTCTCTGGCTAAGTTGCGTTTGTTGTTGACCACCAGATTGATCGGCATATCCCATCATTCCCGGCTGAGTGTTTGGATTTTGCCAAAATTGAGTTGGTGGCTGTTGTGAGGGAATAGCTGAGGTTTGAAAATTCATTGGCTGATTGGGTAGATTATTGTTTTGCATTTGGCCACCTGGATTATAATATGATCCCATACCGCCACCCATCATGGGTGGTTGGCTGGGATTTAAAAGATTTGTTTGCTGGGGTGGTACTCCGGTTTGTGAAGGTGGTGGTGGCATACCCTGCTATTTAGTTACAAAATATTGTTTAATAATTATAGGTAATTAACATTAATACTAATAATATACTAACTTGTTGATAATGAGCATTAGGATCCATATAACCATTTTGATTTTGATTTGGATCGACACCAAATAATGGATGAGTAATTGGTGCTGCAGTTGTGGTAGTTTCAATTTTTTTAGTCTAGAATAGGTAAGATTTAATAAATTTTTAGTTATTTTCAAAAGTTATAAGAAATATTAACCAACAAAGGAACATTGAAACAATGCAAAGTAACAGAAGCTGTAAAAACATTTGTAATTGTCAGTGTAATAATTTTTAATAAATAATTTTAACTAATAAAGGAAAATATAGGTATTAAAAATATTATTCAAATTAAAACCGAATTTATTTTAGTTACATTTTCAATTTAAATTTGTTGAAAAATATTTACTTTGAGTGCAAAAAGTTAAAATTTAAGCAAAATTAAAAAAAAGTTTAAAAATAAAATGTTTAAAAAGAAACACAATTTGCAGGTTTTCCGAATACCTGATAAACTGAAGAGTTTTGAAAATTATTAGAAGGAGAAGTATTGAAATCATTGCTAAGAATTGTATGTGATATATTGAATTCATTATAATTGTTATTATTATTTGCAAAAGTAGTAGCTGTTGTGTCCTTTTCATGATTAATGATTTTTTGCCATTTGCGGGTACCCGCATGTTGAGCAGACATTTCATTTTTTGTCTGTGAGTAGAAATACATATTCTAGGCGACGACAAAGAATTAGAAGTAAAAGAAATTAAACAAATAATTAATGTATACAAAAAAAGAAAACAAATAGCAAAATAAAAAAAAAGGCAAAGAAAATAATTGGAGAATAAATTACACCCTTGTTAAAATTAAAATAATTTTATAAAATTTGTTTATGGAATTTATTCTTTTTTTGTTATTAATTTTATAACAAAATCCTAATTTAAAGTCAAAATCTTGTGAAAGTTCCATTAACAAAATGTTTAATTATTTAGAAATTACAAAACTCTTACCTGTCTAGTTGTTTTTATGGCAGGAGGATCATTCCAACCTGGTGGTGGAGTAGGATTACGTTGTATATTTTGCATGGGTGGTGGTGGTACAACAGCTTGAGCTGTTTCAATTGGTGCTACACCTGGCATGTAGGAATTATTGCTGAAGGGAGTAGGATTAAAGGTAGGTTGCATAATAGCAGGTGCCGGAGCTGATATGGGATTGGCATTAAATGGTGTAGTATTAAAGGTGGAAGGCATAGAGGGTTGAGGAGCCGGTGCTGGATTATAAGTATTGCCATAACCTCCCATAGGACCAGCAGGTGCTACTGATGGATCTAATACATATTTGGACCTTGAAGACAAACCACCACCAGATGTTGTACCACCTTGTGAACTGGCAGTACTAAGTGGGCGTGGTGGTTGTGTTAAATTATCATTAACAGGAGGCTTAACGGTTGCTGGTATAGACGAAGATGGATTAAATATCGTTGGAGGAGCTGAGGGAACACTATTGGCAGCTGGTATGGGTTGTGTAGCAAATGGAGAGGTCATAGGATTATTAACTGGATTTGAATTCCAATTATTGGCCGCTGGTGGTGGAACATAAGGATTGGCCAAGGGCACTGATTGTTGTAGGGTAGGAGCTGGTGCTGCCATACCCGGATATCCCATATTGCCACTAACAGGCATTTGCGAGAATGAACCTCTTTGCTGTTGTTGACGTTGATACAAGTTCTGTTGTGGCATAGTTTGTTGGTTTGTTAAAGCAGCTGGTTTAGTTTGTGTTGGCTGCACAATATTATAAATTCTTTGTTTCAAATCATCCAAATCGGGATGTGTAGCCGAGGCTTTAATTTCCACAATATAAGCAAGAGCAGCAGTAAAAGCACCTTGAGCCACCAATAAACCTCCATATTCCTTTATAAAATCTGCCACTTTGGAATTTAATTGAACTGCTATTCCTTGCTCTTCCAACGATTTATTCATTAACATAACTATTTCGGCCAATTCTTGTAATTCTTCGGTATTTAATTTATAATTGGTATTTTGATTTTCCAATTGTTTTAATTGATACCAAGCCAAGACCAGCTTATCAATGTTACCAGCACATATATAGCACAACATAGCATTGCGTGTATATTCAATGTTTGATGTAGCGGAAGACTCATTTAATAAACGATCTCCAAGTTTTTCGCATATATCGACCACTTTACGTTCACTATGCTTAAGGGCTGCGACTAAGGCCTCTTTCCAGGAATCTATGGTACAACGTGTAACGAAATCCATCCAATCGCGTGTTATTAGGGCGGAAATGACATTCGATAGCTCACATTGTTGTTCTTTTAAATAGTTATTTTGAATTTTTGTTAAAAATTCAATGCCAGCCGTAGAAGCGATTATTAAAGCTTCGGCAGTACGTTTCGAATTTAGACATAAATGTACAGCAGCCTCCAAATTGCCAGTAAGTATGGCTTCGGTAATAAGGCTATCAGCATCTGTAAAGTAATTTGGTGAATTGTTTATTCATTTTAGAAATCTATATAAACAATTAGTTTATGATTAGAGCAGTTTTAATATATTTCCTACATCAAAGGTACCGAGAGTATATAAACGTTTGCATTCCGTTTGTAATTTCTACATTTATTTGGAAATATATAAATTATATGAATGTACAGTGGTGGCCACGAATTTAAGACACGACATTTCACTTATATATTTCTGATAATTTTTACATCTTATCGAACAAATTTTAGATCCATGTTATTTTTTAAAGATCCTAGTAATGTTATGAAAAAAAATCAACAATAGTTTGTTACCTATATTTAGTTTCCAATTTTTATTTACATATTATACAGATTAATACAAGTTTAAGCCTGGTCATGAATTTAGGACATAGGCAAAATAAAAGTTAATTCACAAAAGTAAAGCTCAGCTTCATAAAACAATATTAGTATTTGGTGGGAAATCCTTTATTTTGAATCACAGCAGCGCATCTCCTGGGTAAACTTTCAACTAAGGCCATACAGCGCTCCTTTGGAATGGCATACCAAGCCTTTTGAATTTCTTCCCATAAATCAGTCAAATTTTTTGGCTTTACTGCTCGTACATGCTCCTCAACATCATTCCACAAGTTCTCAATTGGATTGAGATCCGGGGATTGAGCTGGCCATTTCAGAACTGTGATATTATTTTCCTCTAAGCAACTCTTCACTAGGCGTGAAGTGTGCTTAGGGTCATTATCATGCATAAATTTCCACATTAGAGGCATGTTGTCTTCAGCGAATGGTATCATGATGCTTGTCAGTATGTTTTTGTAAATATGCTGGTCCATTTTATTGATAATCTTCTGAATGGGACCTACACCATGCCAGGAAAATGCTGCCCACACCATGACATTTCCACCACCATGCTTAACCGTTTTAAGGGTGTACTTTGGGTGATGCTCCAGGTTTGGAGGACGCCATACGTACTGTTTTCCATCAGAACCAAAGCGACAAAACTTCGACTCGTCGCTCCAAAGTATATTTTTCCAAAATGTCATCGGCTTATTGAGATTTTCTCTTGAAAACGCTAGTCGGGATTTAATATTTTTTTTTGACACAAGTGGTTTACGTTGTGCAATACACCCACGTAAGTTCTTCTCATTCAGACGTCTTCTTATTGTCCTGGACGATATATTAATACCAAAATCCGATGAAATCTCATTTTTAATTTTACTTGAGCTCTTGAAAGGATCTTTAGCAGCTGATTTATAAATTAAGCTATCCTCCCTGGGTGTAGTTTTTCGGGCTCTAGGGTGCTGTTTGACATTTTTGGTAGTGCCATGTTGCTTGATGTGTTCCAGTGCATTGTAAATCTTGGATCTGGAACATTTTAGTAGCTTGGAAATTTCCATTACTGTTTTTCCATCAGTATTCATTTGTTGGATCAATTTTCGCTCGGCATCCGAACTCCAAGTACCTCTGGCCATTTCTAACTAAATATTTTGATGTATTCTAACATTAAATGGAATAAAACATTCATTACTTACCTTTTAGCTTCAAAAAACACCAAAAAATCACTTAAAAACCAAATATTTCTTATATGTTTTAAATTCGTGACCAGCTTCAAAAGCACGTTTTTACGAAAATATAATAAAAACAGCAACAAAATGTATACACAAACAAAACCAAATAACGGTAATTGATCTTAACATTACAGGGTACACTGAAAAATTAACAAAATCTAATTTTATATTGCAGGGTTGTAATAATTATCACAACTTAGTTCGTTACATGTCGTGTCTTAAATTCGTGGCCACCACTGTATATACATATATATTCTTATATGTAGATTGGAGGGCCGAAGTATTAATGGACGTATATCCTTGCGTCTGTTTTTTTTTAACTTTGTATATCGGTTAAAATCTTAAGAATTTTGCAACATTTTCAAAAAAGTACTAAATTTCAAAGAAGTACAAATTTTTAAATAGTATCAAATTTCAAAAAGAGTACTAATTTAAAAAAGTCTCAAAATCATCAAAAAAAATAGTTTTTACATTTAAAAAAAGTCAAATAATTTAAAAAAAAAAAAGTTCCATTACCAAGTATCAAAAAAGTAGTTTTAAAAAGGTCCAACTTTCAAAAAAATCCTCAAAATCCCATAATATATTAGCTAAAAATATTCAAATTTAATAAAAAATCTTTAAATTCAGAAAAAATACCAAAATAAAGAAGTTATACATTTTAAGGAAATATCAAATTTTAAAATAGGAAATTTCAACAAAAAGGACAAAATTTCATAAATAGTAGTTTAAAAAAAATTTGAAAAAAAAAATACTAATTTTCAAAGTAGTTTCAAAATTCAAAAAATACTTGTTAAAAAAAAGTCTTAAAATTCAGAAATATTAAAATTTTTTTAAAACGTACTAAATTAAAAAAATTAATAAACTTAAAATATGTAATTTAATTTCAATAAACTTCGAGTGTATAATTTATATAAAATACTGAAGGTATTCACTTCAGAAATTGCAACTTTGCTAGACCCTTGCAAAGTAGCATCAATTTCTGTTAGCACAACAGCAACCACATAGAACAACATTTTGCACAACTTTTGCAAAATTGTCAGTGTAGAACCAATTGCAAAACTATCAGAGTAAAAAGTAACAAAATTTCAATAGTTTTTATAATGTTACCTCTGTAAAAATGTGTAAATAGTACCAAAAAATCAACTCTAAATTGAAAAAAGCGAGAATGTTATATTCGGCTTCTCCGAGTCTATATACCCATCATCAACTTTTTCCAATTTTACGTTTTATGAGAAGTGGGCGATAAAGTGAGCTTACCACGCCCATTTTTGGTTTCCAAGTTTATAATGATCTTCGAACTATCTGTACAAAATTTCGTTGTCGTACATGCTTTTGTTTAAGAAATGAAGTATGAAATGAAGCTACAGGACACCCTGTGTTTCTAGTTTTTAGCCCATAACTTTTTTGTTTATTAATCGATTAATATTTGTATCAGTTTTCGTCCCTCTAGGTTGTCCCGTTCGAGTCCTATCCTGCTTTCAACAAACAGACGGATCGACGGACATAGCTAGATCGTCTCAGAATCTAACCTGGACCCAGAAAATATACACTTTATGGGGTCTTAAATGATTTTTTCGACATATTACACACGGAATGATGGTGGGTAAAAAACACCACTGAAAAATTAAATTCAACTTAAAAAAAAAAAAATAGTATTAAATTCCAATTAACAACAACAATAAAATAAATAGTTAAAGTTAATTAAATAATAAAAAGAAAAATAATTATAAATATAATGATTAATATTAATGATATAATTAAAAAATATATTTAAAATGAATTATAACTTTTTTCAGTATACAGTGCACTCGCGAAAACGTGAACACTCGAAAGCGTGAACGACTCAGAAATGTGAAAAAATTTTTTTACACAGACTATTCTAAAACGTGAAAGCTCAAAAACGTGAACATTTTGTTCGTTAAAACAAAAAAATTGTATATTTATGTTTACCAATCGAAAACGTGAACAGTCTCGAAAACGTGAAAATCCTTGGTAAAAGGTAGTTCACGTTTCCGCGAGGCTACTGTATTTAAAAAACTGTTTTTAAGTTTTTTGCTAACTTTGTCTAATTTTTTTAAAATTGGTTGCTCATGTTAATTTAAGGCAATGCAAAGTTGCAAGGATTGCAAAATTTTGATGTGAATACCTTTAGCATAAATAAGAAAGTACGAATTAAAAAAAAAAAAATTATGAAACGTTAATAAAAAATACTATAGACAATTATTTCGTCATGTTATATTAAAAACAAGTAACTGTACTATAGTGAATATAACGAATCTTATATGTAGGGTAGAAGGGGGAGCATTCGACATAGAGGCACATTCGTTTTTTCTAATTATCTTGAAAACGAAGTAATATTTTTTGTGTTACTAATTTATTTTCTTTTCCTTTTTGAAAGATATTTTTTCTATCAAATTTTGATATTTTCAATTTACATTTGTCCGAAGATAGAGGTGATTAATTATTTTTACAGTACTCTCCTAAATATTTCATTATGGGTATTTTCTGTGATAATTTGTTCGACTTTTTTTCTGTGTTACAAACATGATAGTAATGAACAAGAATAGGCAAAAGTGGTTTAATAAATTAATTTAAAGAGTGGAAAAAATTTTCACTTGTACGTTAGAATCCACCTACTAATCTTATACTTCGGGAACGTAGATCTGTAGATCTATCACTGATCATATAGATTCTCTAATATTAATGGAATTTAAACAAAAATCGTTTAGTGATTATCCTATGCACTCATTTCAGGTCGAAAGTGTTTAATCGAATATTTATTTTTTTAACGTAAAATTCAATTATGTTTTTTTAAATTTCTATATTAAAATAAAGTAAAAATCCATCATATAAAGATATACGATTCTGCCCCATCATTTATTTATCCCATGGGTTGGGTAGTTTCGCTGTTTTTGGTGATTTAAGAAATTCATAAAAAAAACTGGGAGATAATAAGAATCAAAAAGACTTAAAGCAAATATAAGTATTCATTACTAAATAAATTTTACTGATATCATTTACCGTTTTGAAGAAACGAAAAAGGTGACGAATGCATTTAAGATATTTTTTTGTATGGAGGACACTGTACTACTAGTTTCCAGAAAAATATGAGAACAACATGTAAGATTTTAAGTTCCATTCCATTAAAGTTATTCAAATTAGTGTATTTTAGGACAATTTTCCAAAAAAAAAAAAAAAAAAATATTTGTAATAAACTATTCTATTTATATAACTTCACTCATAGTGTAATAAGTGACCTCGTAAGCACAGCTTAAGTGCAATTTTTACGTGTATGTACCTCGCGAAGCTCTCAAATTGTTTTTGTATTTTTGGAACTCTACAGATAGCTTTTTTTAATATAGGCCCTAGATATATATTTTATGCTTGAGTATTAATATTAAGTAATATGTATTTTTTCGACCTGAAGGCTTTACATTACTTGAATAAATTAAATGTCCAAATACATGAGGAAAAATATACTAAACTACTTGAAGTTGATGGTTTCATTTTAAAATCTTTTATTTAAAAAGTACTCCTAAGTTATGAAATTAGATTTTTTTATATATTAAAAAAATATTATCTTTTTTATTGCTATTGATACATATAATTTTGTATATTTTAATTCGATTTTTTTTTTTTTCAAAATTTAATTAAACGTTACTTTTGACGCATTTCTAATTCGTTTTAAATTTAGTTCTTCAACTCTTTAAAACTAAAATAGTTTTGATTTAGTTCGATTTTAATTCTCCTCAATACCATATACATTCATATTTACTTAATAATCTAATCTCTAAAATATCGTTATTATACTTACGTTCTCCACTCGGTATTTTAAATTGTGGCAAAGGTTTTTGTGTTTCTTCACTAGCATTTAAGTCCTTTTGGGCAGCAGCAATACCATCAAATACAGTATTATTGTCAAATTGTTGCTAAAAAAATATTAAAAAAATACATGAAAGCAAATAATTTATGAAAAATAAACTTTTAAATAGAAAGAAATTTATTTTGTTGATGAATTTTTAATGAATGTATGCTTTTAGTCATAAGCTTACCATATAACTATTTGTGCTGCCATCTGTACTTTGATCACATTCAACATCCGTTGAATCACTCTTGTATTATTTTTGTTTATTTAAATGTATGAATAGTTTTTTTTATAAATAAATGGTATAATTGATAAAAAACAAATTGAAAGTGAAATGTAAATTTTTTTAAATATTGAAATATATGTACAAATTGTTTTATATATAAAATTCTTTTATCGCTTATAAGGGACAAATGATAAGAGATGCTGTTTAAATTATTGCTCCTCTTTCAAAAGAGAAAGAGTAAAAACTTTAAAGAAGTAGTTTGTGATAAGAAAACATAGTGGACTTTAAAAGAATGAAGTAAGAGATAGGGTGCATGGAAAGTGCACTAAAGTAAATAAACAAAAAAAGTAATGATAATAATGATGCCACGTGGAGTTTCTTATCAGTTTTGTTTGTTAAGAGTTTATTTAAAAATAATAGTTCTTTAAACACACTGTATATTTAAAATCAGCTTACATGTGTTAGTTGGGCCATACGATTGCTTAATTGATCCACATCTTGGTTTTGTTGATTTTTTTCCTCTTCGGGCACATATTTGGAGAATTTACTATCGATATCTTCTTTGTTGAAACCTTTAGAATGTGTAAACAAACTTTTACTTCATATACAATTTTAAATTTTATATAAATAGTAATAATATTACCTAATAAATTAAGAATTTCCTCTTTAGGATTTCTTTCAAAATTGGCTTTAATAAAATACCATAAATAACGACCATTTTGATCGTTCATTTCATCGGCTTTTTGACGACAATACTCTATAAAGTTCGCTTCACTTAATGATTTTTCCAAGGCTTTAGCTTTTTCCACCAATACTGGCTCTGTAGTTACTTGAGAAATGTTAATAGTTTTAGATTTATTGTTGAAAGACACCAATTTGCCACCAAACTACAAGTCAAATAAAAATTATTTTAATTTACTAATAAAACATAATAAAAATATACATACACCAAAAGTAACACCACAGGGTTTCTTTATCCATTTAGGAGCATATTTCAAATCATGATATACTACCGGCGCCGTTTGTTGAGGCATGGGAGCTTGAGCAAATTGATCCATGCCAGGGAAAGAGTCGGCTATTTTATTGGCTGTTTGCACTTGTTGTTGTACACCACCAAATAGAGAATAAATTGACACATTACCATCTAAACTGGAACTGGCAATTAAAGCTGGATTTCTAGGACACCATTGTACATCGGAGTACCAAGTGGCCGTGGTGGCCACTTCGGAAAGTATTTCACCTTCTGCTGCTTGAGTATTGGGATTCCAGCAGAAGATGCGATTATCTTTACCGCATGAAACCATCAAATCAATATCACGTGGACACCAAGACATACCTAAAATACCCCGTTGATGTATTTGCATAGTCTTGGCGGGAGCTGTGGCATAACGTAAATCCCACAATTGCACCACCGGTGCTTGGTCGTCTTCTGAAGCTAGCCACACTTGTGTAGCTACTTCAGGGTGCCATTGAATGGCATGCCATCTCACCCTTGATTGGGTATCGGATAATTTAATAATTTGTTCGCTTTTACGTAAATCCCATATAACACAACGTGAACTGAAAACAGAAGCTAAAATATGTTGCACCTGACGATTCCAGGCCACATTTTTAACATCCTCAAAGGGTTGCGTTTTAGTACCGGGATTCATGTGGGTTGTGGTGTTGTTTAGATCCCAAATAAAAATTTCCGACTCTGAGGCACAAGAAGCCAAGAGATTCGTTTGGAATGGGTTAAAATCCAAACCACTAACGGGTCCAGTATGTTTGTCCTGGCGGGCAATGAGGCCATCTTCATTGGCCAACATTTTGGCAGGGGAATAAATCATGACATGACCACCTTCACAACCACCCACAATTAAACCATTGCCATGAGTGGCTCCATAACCCGTAGGACTCCATATAAGTTTTTGAAATCTATTCCCAATAAATACAACTTGTTATCCATCAATTACATTTACCAATCAATTCACATTTTCTTACCTATACTGACTCGGCACAGAGGCTTTCAATTCCAAATCATAGCTGGGATCGCTAAAATTTGTTGAATAAATTTCCAATGTAGAATTTACATTTGAATCAAACTGTTGGGCTGCAGTACCGGCTGCCAAATAAATAGGATGCTGTGGCAATGGTGACCAGGCTATGTTCACCGTTTTTTGTAACTCTTTAATCTTCATTTTGGGTTACTAACAAAGAAAATTGCAAAATATTTTCTTAATTAAATCCAATTTCAAAAGTGTGTCAGTAAGAAAAAATCACAAGAAAAATCTGTTTATTGCTGTCAGCAATTAAAAATGTCCCCGTCATCAATTTTCTTTTCCTCTTTCGTCACTTTTTTTTTTTGCTTATGTTTATACCAATAATTTTGTTATTTGTTGTATTATGAACTATATTTCTTTAAAAATACTTTCAAGTTATGTTTAAAGTACCTTTTAAATAATAATTAAACGTTTTTAATACAATTTAATAGTAATAAATTGTTTTAAAATTTACAAAATTGTTGCGGACGTATATATTCTTGACGTTCTCAGATCTGCGGTAAAATAAAATCTGACAGCAAACTGTGGTGAATAATCAGTAGTGTTGCCGGACTCAACAAATGCTTTTTAAACAATCCATGATGGAATTACTTTAACAAGGTGTATGCATAAAGGCAAAAACTACAACAATGCAATAATAACAGCCATTTTTTTTTCGTTGGAAATGAGACTGAAACGTCAAACAAAAGAGAAGAAGAAAAAGACGTGCAAATTGTAAACAATTATTGCTGAATTTGAAAATTAATATGAATAAATTGTATTTTATTGTTTTTTTGGTACAATAAGATATGTTACATCTCCATTTTATACTTCCTTTTTATAAATAGCATTTTTCTTTATTAATATTACAAATTTCACCACCGAAAATATTTGCTTTTGATTGTAAACAAACCAACACATACAAACTTAAAAAAAATTTTGACATTTCAGTCTTACACCATAAAATTAAGCAAAAAATAATCAGCTGATTTTACAATTTCACCTTGTACTCATTCCACCATGAAACAATCAATGAAATTAGTGTAGTCAACTTTTGGAATAGCGCAAAATAGAAAAACACATATTCTTAAAAGCTGTTTTTGAAAATTAAATCAACAATAAAAATTCTGATTTTAATCTTATACTATGTTCACATATAAAGGTTTTTGAAAAACGAGCCGTTTTCTTAAAAAACACAAAGAAATTGACTTGTTTTTTCATATATTTCAAAGCCAGAAAACATCTCGATTCGAGTTGTTTAATTATTTAACGTCGAGTCTATATTAGAGAAATTTCTATCAAGACAAACATCAAATTTTTGTTTGAGTTGCAGATAATTTTTTACTTTGAGCCTACATTAGACAAATTTTTATCAAGACAAACGTCAAAATGAACTCGAATTTATGGAAGGTGGCAACAATTGTGCAAAAACAACAATATGGCGAATTCATTAATGTTTTTTATGTATACAGTTTGACAGCTGTAACAACCAAAAATAATAATCAGCAGTTTAACTGAGGCTACCTTGTATAGATTTGCACCGATTTTGACGTTTGTCTTGATAAAAATTTGTCTAATGTAGACTCAAAGTTATCTCTGTCAATTATAGGGGAAAACGTATGTCATAACTTTGAGTCTACATTAGACAATTTTTTATCAAGACAAACGTCAAAATTTTATCAAGATAAAGATTTGTCTAATGTAGACTGAATTTGTCAGTATTATTGCAGCGTTAAAAGAAAATTGTCAGCGCTCGAGCTCTGACAACGTTGTCTTGATAATGCTTGGTAAAATACGCCATCTTGATTATTGTTGGTACTTTTAACACTGACAAATTCAGTCTACATTAGACAAATCTTTATCTTGATAAAATTTTGACGTTTGTCTTGGATAAAAATTTGTCTAATGTAGACTCAAAATAACACAATAAAAACATACTAAATTTCCATACAGGGAAGAAATATTTAGTATTTTTCATGATGTAATTATACCAGGTGACAGTACGAAATCAACTGATGATTTTTTGCCGACGTCTACTTTTTCCAGATTATTGTTATTTCCTTTTGTGAATAATTTGTGCATTGTGATTGCGTGGTACAAAAAAAGTTTTAAGCCCAAATTACAATTGCGCGTAGTCAGCAACAGTATCAGCAAAAATTATCAGCTGTTCACTGACAGTACAATATGTTGCTGCCGTTATAATTACAATTCAGCGTAGGCAGCCACAATTTACAACCACCATCTTACTTTATTCTACTTGTGTATTTTTGCCTCTCATTTATTTGCTCACTCTCTTTGTCTCGCTCTCAATCTGAAAGCAGCGCAGTGAATTTAGAAACAGGGCTAAATGAAACAGCACTGCAAACTGCTGCTGACCAAATGTAATCAACACCATAACAAACAGTGCTTTCTAAATTATCAGCTGATTATGTCAGAACACACACTGCTGCTGACTACGCGCAATTGTAATTTGGGCTTCAATCTTAAAGCAGCGCAGTGAATTTAGAAACAGGGCTAAATAAAACAGCACTGCAAACTGCTGCTGACCAAATGTAATCAATACCATAACAAACAGTGCATTCTAAAGCCCAAATTACAATAGCGCGTAGTCAGCAACAGTATCAGAAAAAATTATCAGCTGTTCACTGTCAGAATAAAACCCAAATTACAATAGCGCGTAGTCAGCAGCAGTGTGTGCTGCCATAATCAGCTGATTATTTAGAATGAACTGTTTGTTATGGTGTTGATTACATTTGGTCAACAGCAGTTTGCAGTGCTGTTTCATTTAGCCCAGTTTCTAAATTCACTGCGCTGCTTTCAGATTGAGCGCGAGACAAAGATAACGGCAGCAACATGTTGTGCTGACAGTGATCAGCTGATAATTTTTGCTGATACTGTTGCTGACTACGCGCTATTGTAATTTGGGCTTAAGAGTACCGCTACAAGAAATACAACAAGGCAACAACAATATAATTTTTCATAGTAAAATAATAAAGTACTCGCACATCTACAAAAACAAAAATTGCTTGTATTTTGTTAGTGTAAAACTACTGCCCACAATGTCAAAATGCTTTGAACGAAAAAATGAGAGAATGAAGGAGAGCAAGAGTAAAAAAACTCGAAAAAAATTTTACATATGAATACAAAAACAATTTGACAGTACCGCGAGGTTTGCCAATGAAAAAATTGTAAAACAGCTGTTCTTACGAGTATACTTTATAATTATACTGTGATAATTTTTGTTAGAACAATAACAAAATAACATTTTACAAATACAAACATTTTACAAAAACTCTTGTGTAGACCCTATGTTAACTGAGGTTACCTTGTATAGGTTTGCATTCGTTTTGACGTTTGTCTTGATAAAAATTTGTCTAATGTAGACACTACGTTATAATCAAATTATGGTCTTGATTTAGTCTTAACTTAACCAAAGTGTAATAAATATCTGAGCAAGTTTCCACATTTGATTTTAAAAATTTTTTTAATTTTTAACAAATATTTGTATAGTGTGGACCCAAGTTGTTCATGTTTTGTTTTTGTTCGCACACCGTTGTTCGCACAATTGTTCGAGCAACCATGTCTGCCATCAAACGTCATTTTGTATGCGGAAGAAAAGGCGCTGCATGTAAAGCCCAAGTTACAATAGCGCGCAGTCAGCAACAGTATCAGCAAAAATTATCAGCTGATCACTGTCAGCACAACATGTTGCTGCCGTTATAATTACAATTCAGCGTAAGCAGCCACAATTTACAACACCACCTAGCTTTGTTCTACTTGCGTATTTTAGCCTCTCATTTATTTGCTCACTCTCTTTGTCTCGCTCTCAATCTGAATGCAGCGCAGTGAATTTAGAAACAGGGCTAAATGAAACAGCACTGCAAACTGCTGTTGACTAAATGTAAAGCCCAAATTACAATTACGCTTAGTCAGCAACAGTATCAGCAAAAATTATCAGCTGTTCACTGTCTAGAAAAGTAAAATTTTGAAGTAAATGAGGTGAATCAAATTTCACTAGCTCAAAGGGCTACATAAATTTTTGACAAGAGAATAAAAAAAATTGAAGGTCGTAAAATATATAATAAATTAAAATAATTTGAAATTGTTTGAGATTTTTAATGTTTATTTTATAAAATTGTAGTTTTTCTTTTTAAAACATATAATTTTAAAAAATATATTAATTTTATTTAAAGTTTTGTGAAATTTTGTTAACGATTTTGTCAAAATTTTTCACGGGAAAGAGTTTTCATTTGGCACAGCAAAAGTATAAAATTTTTTCACCATAGGAAAATTTAAATTTTCTACAGAACTTTGCTAGCGTTTGGCACACGCTCTCAATAAGTAATTATATTCACCAAACTACAACAATTAATTCACCACAACATGGTTGCACTCTTTCAGTACCATTGTAACTCACCACTACAGTATTGTTTTTTTACATACTTATCTTTTATTACTTTTAATCAATAGTTGTGCGAGAATTTCGTTCGGTTTTTTTTTTTGAGTAGAAAAAGATTTTTTGAGGTGTAGAAGAAAAATAGAAAAATTTATATTCTATTTTATCGTGCGTTAATATTATCTTTTTTAATAAAATTCCTACTTTTTATAAAAGAAAAAAGCTGGAATAAAAATATCCATGAAAAATTATTGAACAAACTTTAATTCAAATTAACCAAAAAATCAATTAATTTGCATAAAGGGAATTATTACCAAGATAGAACGTAATTTCAAAAAGCCATCAGAAATAAAAGAAAATTTGTGAAAAAAGTGTGGTGTATAAAAAGAACAAATAAAAATAAAGAAGAAAATTAAGATACAGAGAAAGAAGAAAAACAAGAAAAGTAAAAAAGGCACAAGTGACTGAATGAATATCAAGTAAAAGAAAAAAATTGTTCTTTATAAAAGAAAATAAAAAAGTGGACATAATTAATACTCCTAACAAAGAATACATACTTATAAAAGTAAAAAAATAGATAAGTTTGTGTCTCTGTGTGAGTGTTTATTATTTTGTTCCATCTCTCTAATAGAATAATCAAAATCCATCATGTTGATCTCGTGCAAATGTCTTAATTTTATTGCTACAAGCAGTAATAATAGTAGCCAACAAAAGCAGCAGCAGCAACAATTGCCGGCTGCAACAACAGCAGCTGTTGCATCAGCTGACTTAAAGGAAAATAATGCAACAGCAGCAGCTGTTGCTATGCAACATTCGCCTAATGAATGCAACAACTTATTAGTGGCAACAACAGCTACGTCTTCCAATAACAATTCAATTGTTAAACCCAGTAATGACGATGAGTCTTTTTCTCTAACAAACATTTTAAGGCAAACATTTCTTCAAAAATATCCCAGAAACTTCATATTTTATTCCCAGTGTGTGGATTTCTTTAAGCAGGTAATTAAATTGTAATTAATATAAAAAAAATTAATAGCATGTATAAGTGGTAACATTTCTTGGTGGAGCCAAGCCAACAATACATTGTTAACAATAAAGTTATTCAATTTACAAGGAGCTTGAAAAAAGTTTTTAGTACGGAATATCTTTATTAATACATATATTTGAATTATATTAATATAAATTAGATTATTGATATTAATTATATATACCTTAAATATGTATCAATTTAAAATACTTTCTTATACTTTTCAAATGAAAAGTATTTGTAGCCGACCAAGTGCCAGGTATTAGAAAAACCCTATTATATTAACATTAAAAAAATATAATTGCATCAATGCTGATAATCTTAATTTCTTTCCTTAAGCCCAAATTACAATAGCGCGTAGTCAGCAGCAGTTTGAGCTGCCATAATCAGCTGATCATTTAGAATGCATTGTTTGTTATGGTGTTGATTACATTTGGTCAGCAGCAGTTTGCAGTGCTGTTTCATTTAGCCCTGTTTCTAAATTCACTGCGCTGCATTCAGATTGAGAGCAAGACAAAGAGAGTGAGCAAATAAATGAGAGGCTAAAATACACAAGTAGAACAAAGCTAGATGGTGGTTGTAAATTGTGGCTGCCTACGCTGAATTGTAATTACAACGGCAGCAACATGTTGTGCTGACAGTGATCAGCTGATAATTTTTGCTGATACTGTTGCTGACTACGCGTAATTGTAATTTGTGCTTTACGTTTAATTTAGAAACTGACAACAAAGATATTCTCTTATATTTTGGATATTTTTAATAATATTTATAAAATCATTTCGGCCAAATCGAATATCATAAAAAAATAATATTCAAAAATATCTATATTATTAGGTTCACACAAGATAGCGTGCAAACAAACCACATTCAACTATAAAACTAACAAGAACAGAAAGTAGCAGAATATTAATGTTTTATGCTCAAAATGATAATTATAATAACCAGAAAAATTTCCTTCATTCCAACAGAGCAAATATGTACATATTTGAATCACATCCATAGAATTTCATAATAATTATTGTAATATAATATATCAAGAAACCATACCCACAAGAAAAATAGTGATATCAGAAAGGTATGATCAACTTCCAAATTAGCTAAAACCGAGACATAAAAAAAACATTTTAAATAAACATATCAATGCAAATATCACACCAGGATCATCAGTCTTCAGTTGCATGCAACTGTAGTACTACCACAAAGTAACACCAGTGATACCGCAGTACCCCTACAACATATTTCGTACCTTTTGTTTTCTTTTAAAAATGTATGTATATACAATTTTCTTAATTTGAAAGGATTCCATTGTTTGTGTTTGATATTCCATGTATGTATAATACGTGGAAATATTCTAGGTCCTCGTAAGATTTGAGTAGATCTAGCTTTGTTTTTGTTGTTGTAACAGCTATAACTATATAATTTTAATTGAGAGGTTCTGCTTGAAGGTCAATGCTAAGAAATTTCGCTACTTCTACGGAAAGAGTTCACAAATCTTTTGGACTGAGCAAATTAGGGTTGGCAGATAGCTAAATATGTTTAAACACTATGTTTATAAACACTAATCCTCGGCCAAGAGCTCTCAACCCAGCTACAACTTCCATTTACCAATATCTGTCTGTTTAAACAAAATAGGACTCAGATAAGGGTAAATTTATCTCAAATATTTCTCTTATATAAGGTTTATTTGGTATTGAAAATGGACATTAAACGAATTTATAGGCATTTAGAAAAAAACCATAACTTATTTCAAATATATTTTAAAAGAAAAAGTCTAATTCATTTGCAGGTTTTCAGTTTTTTTTAATTTCCTAAAATTTATAATGAATATAATTTTTGTTAAAAATTTGCATATTAAAATATTGTATGTTCTTGTGTTGGAGACATAGAAAACAACTAGAACTCCAACTTGCTCACAAAAAACCTAACTCAATTGTCAAAAAAACCTAACTCTTTGTATGTGTTAGTCAAATTTTCTTCCCAAGTTGGCCATGTCTTCAAGACAACATCGACGACACGTACAAGACCCATAGTAAACTCTTGACATGTTGACGACAACATTTGTTTGAAAAAGTCGTCGACGAATTGTATGGGCATTCGTCGACGACTTTTTCAAACAAATGTCCGCTAAATCGTTAACGCCATTATTAGCAACAATGTCGTGAAAATTGTCGTCGACGATTATATGCAGGACAATGGAGTTTAATCTGACGTCAACGAATATGTTGGCGACATTTTTAGATGACTATGGTTATTATATGGAATAAAACAAACTCTGTGTGCAAAAGTTTTGAAATTTTGTTTATATTGAATTGACCCACGAAGGTCATCAAGAAAAGAATGTAATGTTGTTTAAAATTTTCGTGCATTTTGCATGGATGGATGTGGAATGTCTCTTCTGCATTGATTAGGGTGAATATAAGCGCTGGATTGAGTTACAGTATGTCAAGAAAATGTTTTTACATTAAAAGAAAACATGAATTTATCGAAGTTTGGCTTTAAAAAACTATATAATTTTTTGCTAATGTAAAATTTTTCAATACGAATTTGTTAATTAATATATTTATTATATAACTCAAATAAACTTAATATTTAATGATTTAAACTATGTGTAGTAAGTGTTGTTGTACTTTCGTAATTACATTCATAATGATTTTTTTTTTATAACACCCGTT
Organism: Protophormia terraenovae; assembly: GCA_951394005.1. Taxonomy (NCBI): domain Eukaryota; kingdom Metazoa; phylum Arthropoda; class Insecta; order Diptera; family Calliphoridae; genus Protophormia; species Protophormia terraenovae. The sequence continues at coordinate 106,269,027 of OX596077.1, forward strand.
AAAGAAATATACCTAAAATAAAATGTAACAATAAAAATTTGCAATGTTATAAACATTTGCAAATATTGCAAAATAAAGTTGAAATAATAATTTTTTCTTCAATGTAAAAACATTTTCTTGACATACTGTATGTTGATTGCAGAATGTACAACAAATTTGGGAATTTGTCTCATAACCTCACTCCGAGTATTTTTTTTTTTTATTTTTTTTTTTTTTTATTTTTATTATCAATATTCAATAACCTAGCCTCTGGGCCATAAGCGGTTACATATTTCAACTTAAAATTAATTCTACTAATTTAATTATATATAAAGAATTTGTAATAAATTGTATAAAAAAATATTAAACTAAATAATTGAAAAATAATTAAGGACAATTAAATTACACATTCCATTCTTAAGAATACAAATACAATTTTCACAAAAAATTTCAACCTAACAAGTATAAGAGGAACAAGCGAAACATGATATAGAAAAAAAATGTGTGATAGTCACAATTTGTGACTCACAAACATTCCCAAAAATGTAGTAACAAAAGAGATTAGTATGATATAGAAAATAGTAATGAAGCAATTCAAAGTTTGAATTTCAAACTCGGAAGCTATAAAGTACTTATTAGTTACGTACATATATTCTGAAATTTGCAAGAATATATGAGAGAAATTTAATTTTGCACTTCATGATGAATAGTGATTCATATAAAAATCAAGTATCAAATCCACCATCCATACACATAATACAATTATCATAAGTAACTTCAACAAGAACAAACTGAAAAGACAACTCCTTTAGAGTTAAAATAGAAGTAGTAGAGAAAAAGTACCATCAATTCAGAACTATATGCCCACAATGTTATCACAAGACAGTTCCTGCCAAAACAACATTACAGTGTGTTTACACCTCATTAGTAAAATTAACTAATCAATTACAACGTCCTTAAATATCTCACCATTCTCTCACATTAAAGTCAATAAAAATTACAAAAACATTAATAAGCCAATTCTACAATTATAATATCATAAATCGAACGATATATAAACTAAATAAAATATATTTTTAGTAAAAATTTTTTTATTTTTTTTTTTTTTTTTGATTGTTTTTACGTAAAAGTATAAAAACATTTATTTATTTATTTATTTATTTATTTTATTTTATTTATTTAAAATTCACAGTAATATAAAGAAGCCTCCTTAGTTTGAAAATATTGTAAAGAAAAATATTGTAAAGAAATAGAAATAGTTTGTATCAAATAGGAGAGAAAACTGGAAATTCGTTGATAGAAATGGCAAATAGGGGCTTAGAGAAAAATCTACATTTTGTCCAAAATGCTCGTGGTAGACTTCATAAAATAACTCCAGAATGGATTAATTTGTTTGGAAACGACTACCAAAGAAGTGTCCGCCGCCCTAAAGGAAAATAATTCCACGTTCAATTCACAAAGATGACTATTTAACATCGATGTGAGGATATAAAGATTTGGGAAAGCTTCTAAAGGAATTTTGATGGTCTAATATATAATATTGATAAATACAACGAACGCAGAAGCATGTAGTGATATATTGGAAATTGTTTTATTTCCATATGCCGTTCACTTTGGACACTCGAGCAAGATAATGGCCCTAAACACAATTCGAGTACAGTTAAGTATAGGTTCTTTCAGAATAATGTCCGTGTTTTAAGCTGCTTAATTCAATCTCTGGATCTAAATCCTATAGATATCTTGTTAAATGATTCAAAGAAAAGACTGCCGAAAAAACTTTAGGTGAATTAAAGGAGAAAACATAAAATTTTCTACAAGACTCCGTTTTCAACTTGTCAGAAGTTGATGTCTAGTATGCCCAGAAGAATGCAGAAAGTTGGCCAAAATAAGGATGGATATACAGGATATTAGTCCTTGTTTAACATTACCTAATAATTTTTAATAAAAACAACTAGTTTTTAATTTATGTATTTTTATTTTAAATGTATATGTATATTATTAGGAGCAGGGAAACCACAATATGTAATTGCATGTTTTCATCCAGGGTTGAATGAAGCCATCGATTAAATATTTATCCGTTTCAGAACAAATAAATCATTTTGGCATCGATTTGTTACTGCATTTTTTACTCTTAACGGCATATTATTGTATTTAGCAATTTTTATAGCATATCTTGTTATTTTTAGGTCATATTTAACCCTTTTAGAGCTTATTTTGATATTTTAAGGATAATTTTTCAATTATCAAAAATTTTTGATTTTAGCCGAAAGTTATGGCGGTTTAAAGTTGAACATATAAAAATTTTTACAAACTAGAAATTTATGTACAATTCTGGTCAAAATTACACGTAATATCGAAATCTACTGAATTATTCAAATAAAATTTATGATATTTTCAATGTTTGGTGATATTAGTGCAGCATATTTTAGGGTTTCCTAGTAAAATTTTAAAAATTTTCTTTTCAATAAAAATCGCGATTTTTAAAAATTTTGTGAAAAATTTTGATCCAATCTGAGTTATTTCTCCATAAATTTAATGAAAATATATTTTGTTAGAGTTTATTACATAGAAATGCTTTTTAATATTGTGATCCTTTTTTAACACAAGTAAATATTTTTTGGTCCATAAAATGTTTATCTCTCAAAATTTTTTGATGCGCCTCCGAATTTTCATTAAGCATAACAAACACTATGCGTGTGAAGATAAATTTTAAAATTTTTTAGCTAAGACACAAACCTGTTAGGTTAACAGTGCTATGTTAAGCACTTAACAGAAGTAACAGAAATGATAGAAATATGAATATATTTTATAAAAAGGATATTTTAAAGATAAAACAACAACAAAAAAATTTTTAATATTGGAATTCCTTCTCAGATACTAGTGTTTGATAACAAAATAGTAAAAAGACCCAATTCTTCATTTTAATTAGACATTTTTTGAAAAACAAAATCGTGAAGTATGAAAAAGGACTTTGGTCCTTTTCTCAAAAATCTTAGGAGATGGGCGGAAAAAACTTTTTGGAAATTATTTCTAGATGTATCTAGATGAACATCTAATAGTAAGAATATCTAACAGTTTGTTTTTTTGGAAATTATAAAGATTTTTCGAAAAAGCAATTTTTGTTATATTGAAAAGGACTTTGGTCCTTTTCTCAAAAATCTTAGGAGATGGGCGGAAAAAAATTTTTGGAAATTAATTCTAGATGTATCTAGATGAACATCTAATAGTAAGAATATCTAACAGTTTGTTTTTTTGGAAATTATAAAGATTTTTCGAAAAAGCAATTTTTGTTATATTGAAAAGGACTTTGGTCCTTTTCTCAAAAATCTTAGGAGATGGGCGGAAAAAAATTTTTGGAAATTAATTCTAGATGTATCTAGATGAACATCTAATAGTAAGAATATCTAACAGTTTGTTTTTTTGGAAATTATAAAGATTTTTCGAAAAACCAATTTTTGTTATATTGAAAAGGACTTTGGTCCTTTTCTCAAAAATCTTAGGAGATGGGCGGAAAAAACTTTTTGGAAATTATTTCTAGATGTATCTAGATGAATATCTAATAGTAAGAATATCTAACAGTTTGTTTTTATGGAAATAATAAAGATTTTTCGAAAAAGCAATTTTTGTTATATTGAAAAGGACTTTGGTCCTTTTCTCAAAAATCTTAGGAGATGGGCGGAAAAAAATTTTTGGAAATTAATTCTAGATGTATCTAGATGAACATCTAATAGTTAGAATCTCTAACAGTTTGTTTTTTTGGAAATTATAAAGATTTTTCGAAAAAGTAATTTTTGTTATATGAAAAAGGACTTTGGTCCTTTTCTCAAAAATCTTAGGAGATGGGCGGAAAAAACTTTTTGGAAATTATTTCTAGATGTATCTAGATGAATATCTAATAGTAAGAATATCTAACAGTTTGTTTTTTTTGGAAATTATAAAGATTTTTCGAAAAAGCAATTTTTGTTATATTGAAAAGGACTTTGGTCCTTTTCTCAAAAATCTTAGGAGATGGGCGGAAAAAAATTTTTGGAAATTAATTCTAGATGTATCTAGATGAACATCTAATAGTAAGAATATCTAACAGTTTGTTTTTTTGGAAATTATAAAGATTTTTCGAAAAAGCAATTTTTGTTATATTGAAAAGGACTTTGGTCCTTTGCTCAAAAATCTTAGGAGATGGGCGGAAAAAAATTTTTGGAAATTAATTCTAGATGTATCTAGATGAACATCTAATAGTAAGAATATCTAACAGTTTGTTTTTTTGGAAATTATAAAGATTTTTCGAAAAAGCAATTTTTGTTATATTGAAAAGGACTTTGGTCCTTTTCTCAAAAATCTTAGGAGATGGGCGGAAAAAACTTTTTGTAAATTATTTCTGGATGTATCTAGATGAACATCTAATAGTAAGAATATCCAACAGTTTGTTTTTTTTGGAAATTATAAAGATTTTTCGAAAAAGTAATTTTTGTTATATGAAAAAGGACTTTGGTCCTTTTCTCAAAAATCTTAGGAAATGGGACTTTTTGGAAATCATTTCTAGATGTATCTAGATGAACATCTAATAGTAAGAATAACTAACAGTTTGTTTTTTTGGAAATTATAAAGATTTTTCGAAAAAGTAATTTTTGTTATATGAAAAAGGACTTTGGTCCTTTTCTCAAAAATCTTAGGAGATGGGCGGAAAAAACTTTTTGGAAATTATTTCTAGATGTATCTAGATGAATATCTAATAGTTAGAATCTCTAACAGTTTGTTTTTTTGGAAATTATAAAGATTTTTCGAAAAAGTAATTATTGTTCTACGAAAAAGGACTTTGGTCCTTTTCTCAAAAATCTTAGGAGATGGGCGGAAAAAACTTTTTTAAAAATGTTTATAAAAGAGTTGCCATAACACCCACATACTTAAATCTTAAAAGGCAACAAACACAGTTGCCAAAGGTTGTTTATTTAACACGTACTAAAACTGTTCAGATAAAAACCAATAAATAATCTCCTAACATTTTTGAGAAAAGGACCAAAGTCCTTTTCAATATAACAAAAATTGCTTTTTCGAAAAATCTTTATAATTTCCAAAAAAACAAACTGTTAGTTATTCTTGCTATTAGATGTTCATCTAGATACATCTAGCAATAATTTCCAAAAATTTTTTTCCGCCCATCTCCTAAGATTTTTGAGAAAAGGACCAAAGTCCTTTTCAATATAACAAAAATTGCTTTTTCGAAAAATCTTTATAATTTCCAAAAAAACAAACTGTTAGATATTCTTACTATTAGATGTTCATCTAGATACATCTAGAATTAATTTCCAAAAATTTTTTTCCGCCCATCTCCTAAGATTTTTGAGAAAAGGACCAAAGTCCTTTTCAATATAACAAAAATTGCTTTTTCGAAAAATCTTTATAATTTCCAAAAAAACAAACTGTTAGTTATTCTTACTATTAGATGTTCATCTAGAAATTATTTCCAAAAAGTTTTTTCCGTCCATCTCCTAAGATTTTTGAGAAAAGGACCAAAGTCCTTTTCAATATAACAAAAATTGCTTTTTCGAAAAATCTTTATAATTTCCAAAAAAACAAACTGTTAGATATTCTTACTATTAGATGTTCATCTAGATACATCTAGAAATTATTTCCAAAAAGTTTTTTCCGCCCATCTCCTAAGATTTTTGAGAAAAGGACCAAAGTCCTTTTCAATATAACAAAAATTGCTTTTTCGAAAAATCTTTATAATTTCCAAAAAAACAAACTGTTAGATATTCTTACTATTAGATATTCATCTAGATACATCTAGAATTAATTTCCAAATATTTTTTTCCGCCCATCTCCTAAGATTTTTGAGAAAAGGACCAAAGTCCTTTTCAATATAACAAAAATTGCTTTTTCGAAAAATCTTTATAATTTCCAAAAAAACAAACTGTTAGTTATTCTTACTATTAGATGTTCATCTAGATACATCTAGAAATAATTTCCAAAAAGTTTTTTCCGCCCATCTCCTAAGATTTTTGAGAAAAGCACCAAAGTCCTTTCTCATATAACAAAAATTACTTTTTCGAAAAATCTTTATAATTTCCAAAAAAACAAACTGTTAGTTATTCTTACTATTAGATGTTCATCTAGATACATTTAGAAATAATTTCCAAAAAGTTTTTTCCGCCCATCTCCTAAGATTTTTGAGAAAAGGACCAAAGTCCTTTCTCATATAACAAAAATTGCTTTTTCGAAAAATCTTTATAATTTCCAAAAAAACAAACTGTTAGTTATTCTTACTATTAGATGTTCATCTAGATACATCTAGAAATTATTTCCAAAAAGTTTTTTCCGCCCATCTCCTAAGATTTTTGAGAAAAGGACCAAAGTCCTTTCTCATATAACAAAAATTACTTTTTCGAAAAATCTTTATAATTTCCAAAAAAACAAACTGTTAGAGATTCTAGCTATTAGATATTCATCTAAATACATCTAGAAATAATTTCCAAAAAGTTTTTTCCGCCCATCTCCTAAGATTTTTGAGAAAAGGACCAAAGTCCTTTTTCATACTTCACGATTTTGTTTTTCAAAAAATGTCTAATTAAAATGAAGAATTGGGTCTTTTTACTATTTTGTTATCAAACGCTAGTATCTGAGAAGGAATTCCAATATTAAAATTTTTTTTGTTGTTGTTTTATCTTTAAAATATCCTTTTGATTAAATATATTCATATTTCTATCATTTCTGTTACTTCTGTTAAGTGCTTAACATAACACTGTTAACCTAACAGGTTTGTGTCTTAGCTAAAAAATTTTAAAATTTATCTTCACACACATACAAACACTTACTAATTATGTCAATTATACTTAATTTCATGATGTCTACACGATGTGCCTTAGCGAAATGTGTTTTGACAAAAGTGTCCCGTTTTCAATTATCAACGACATTTGACTTAAATTTATGATCCCAATCAATTTTATTTATGGCCACTCTTATATCTATATATCCAATATTTGTTTAAATTGCAATTTTCTATATAAAAATAGAAAAACAAAAAGTGCAATTTTTGCATAATTTTCAAAAAGTCCATAAAATTCTTGTATTAAATTTATTTTTAATGCGCCTCCGATTTTATTATGTAAAATGACAAAAAACTAAGTTCACGCAGTAATCCAAGCAATTCCATATGAAAATGTGAATGTGCCTCGCGAAAAATTGACTTTTTCAAAAATTTCAATTACAACATGTATCAATCCCTATCCCAATTTTTGTATTCGGTTGAGGAGCGAAAAAAGAGCAAAAAACTTAAAAATTAAAAAAAAAAAACAAAAAATTTTGTCATCAAAACTTTACTACCCTGTATTTAGTTGTTGAAAGTCTGCACAACATCAAAGATGGTGAGGAACTTATGTACAAAGTCCAATTAGTTTACTTATGATAGAATAAGATCAAAAAGTATAAACGCGCGTACAATAATTTCAGAAGAATGGTAAAAACTTAAGTAGTTTTTATCAGTTTTTCTATATTCTTCAACTTTGAACAACAATCATGGTTAGAAAAAGAAACCAATTGTGCTAAAATTTTGCACTCTATTAGTTTCAAGTCTTGTGAGTTCAGATCTGTAACCAATTTGTTTAAAATATCATTATCACAAAACTTATTAAGGATTTAAGTCAATTTCAGCCAGGTTAAAAATTTTTGATAATTGCCCATATGTACCTTCAAAAAATAAAAAAATTTTAAAAATTAACTTTAATGGATATTATTTTATCGTTGAGAAGCTTGTCTTGTAGAAACAAGATTGAATATTATGATGTTTATGTTTTTTTATGAAAGCATATCGAGCCCTAACCGCGAAAATGTCGTACATTTTTCATACATTGTTATATGTATGAAAAATGTGACTTACGATAAAATTACTTTCGCTATGATCTAAATGATTCTGAATTATAGATTTTCATCAAAAATACGAATTTCGAAAATGTTGTCGGTTACGATATGATAATTTTGATGATTTCTGAACTAATACTAGTATCTAGAATTAGATGGGTTAGAAAATAGAAGATCAATAACGTTTTTCTGAGATACAGTTAAAAATGGGGAATCAAATTTTAACGCGGTTGATAAATTTCAATTTTGCCTTATTTTATAACGTTGAAATATCAATAAAACCCTTTGTTTTAATAAAAAGCATAATTTTGTTAAAAAATATACAAAATTTTTGTTTTTTAAGTGCATATTCTCGCGTTTTTTAGATCATATTTTTCGTTTTTTACTGCATATTTAATGCGCATAAAACCCATTTTTTTTAGACCATATTTTGGTTTCCCTGATTATGGGCGTCAACATTGCTTACATAGTAATATAATTATGAAATTAACATATAATCATTTAGCTTTCTTTTTTACTTTTTTAATAAAAATAAGTACGGATTGATTTTTATTTTTTTAATAAAGGAAAAGGTTATTTTTTCTTCCTTACATAAAGCGAAAGTAGGTGTATTTATTATTTTGAGCAGATATGTATCTCACCATCTTTAGTATCAAAAATACATTAATTGAAATTTGGGAACTTATAACCTATATACTAAAATGACTGTTCGCCAGACATAGCCAAATATGTAAGGTACTGAACGATCTTTAACATCATTAAATTGTAGTTAGTTGTTACTTTATTAATTGGTACAAAATGACGGTGATATCTCTAAATAACATCATTTAGAAACTATCCGTAACATACCAGCAATTAACCAACCGATAGGATACTAGCTTTTTAAGTAGTAATGTTCAAATAAATCTTGAGACTTGGCTTGCCCTAAATAACACAGAAATTTAGGCTATCATGATCAGACTAATTTTTGTCCTCCAGATTTTTCAATACTATATAATTTATTGATCAATTATGTTCAATATTTAGAAGGCATTCGGATGATCATTTATTATACAAATTTATACCTACCGTTTTTAAAATAATATACTTTTATTTTTATTAATGTACGAAATTCTTCATAAATTTTGTAAATTTGTATAATCAATTAGTTAAATATGTAATTAGTTATAATTAATTTTCTTCATTTAATAGTCGAATTTATTGCAAATTTTATATACCTACCGTTTTTAAAATAATTTACTTTTATTTTTATTAATGTACGAAATTCTTCATAAATTGTGTAAATTTGTATAATCAATTAGTTAACTATGTAATTAGTTATAACTAACTAATTTTCTCCATTTAATAGTCGAATTTATTGCAAATTTAAAATACAGTGTGTAGCATAAGTCTAGGTTTCCCTTACTCATTACCATATTATTCAGGTTATTTAAATATATATAAAGTACACTAAAATGTTATATCCAACAAAATACAATTTTTTATTCCGATTTTTTGTGAGAAATGTATAATTATGAACGGCAAAGGTCTTGATACCCCTGGAAAAAGGAAATTTAAGGATTAAGCCATTTAAAAGCGCGTCCAAGAAAGCAATTGAGTTAAAGGATTCTTTTAATAACAGTGTTTCTGCCGATATTACATGTACATCCATAAAAAGAGCTTTTTTCAAAGATCTTTATAGAAAGAAACGGCAAGAATACACCAATTGCTATACATTGAAACCAAATGTGTTCTGAAATAATTATTTTTTTCGGACGAATCTAAATTTTACGTTTTGGACCAGAAGGACCACTTTTTGTATGTAGAAAAAATGTTGAAGAGTTGAATCTCAAGCATATACAAAAAACTGTTAAGCATGGTGGTGGCAGTGGCATGGTGTAGTGCTATATGTCGGCAGGCGGTGCTGGGAATTTAGTATTTATTCATAAAATAATGGATAAATCTGTGTACCCGAATATTTTCAAAGAAAATCTTGACAATTTTTCAAAAGAACAATAAACCTAAACACACCGCAGCTGATGTACTTAAAACACACCTTATATGCTACAAACATTCGCAGATGTCCAGACATGAATCAGATTAAATCTTGTAGGATAATTGAGAAAAACAATTATAAAATCAAAAAATTTCTAGTAAAAATCGCTTTTCCGGACAATGGAGTTGATTACACAGAAAAAAATGTGCACTCTATGCCGAATCCTTTATAAGAAATAAATACGTCTCAAGACATACACTGCAAAATCCTAAATAACACCTAAAAGCAAAATAATTCGTTAAATTCTCATATACATATTCCAGCCTTTAACGAAGTACTAAGACTTTTGCTGCTCAACTTTATTCAGTTTTTATAAAATTTGGGCTATTATTTTTTATTTTGTTAAAGAACTTTATCGTTTATAAAGAAACATATAAGATGGTATTAAATAAACGCTTGTGTTTAATAAATTTTTATTCTCCTTTCTTTTTGATATAAATTAGTAAAGGCGACTCCGACTATTTATCCTGCCAACAAATTTCCAACATTTTTATGAAAATTTAAAGTCGAGATATGCCTTATTATTTTTAGCACTTCTAAATTTGTTTACTTTTAAGATTTTCTTGTTTTTGCTCTGCACGCTTCTGTTTAAATGATGTAATCTATGTGCTATTCTTCTAAATTTCTTCCCTGAGGATAAAACATTCGATGTAACTGAAACATTTTGGTTCTTTTAAAAACAAAACGTTACGTAATCTGGAAAAAAGTATTCATTTAATTTTTGTTAGTATTGTAATATACTACAAAAGTTTTATTAAACTATTTTTTATTTTTTTACTTATTAACGGACATTTTATAAAAATTAGAAATATTGTATGTTTTGAGTAAGATCCTCTAAAAAATCTTGTCAAAATGTATTGCTCTTATTTTCATTTTAAAATACAGTTAGATTTTAAATTATATTTTTTTGTTTGTATTATTAATTTAAAAATAAAAATTTAAACATATCCAAAAGATAAAAAAAAGATGAACTAAATTAAAAACAATAATATTTCTATTTTTGCAGAAAATATCTAAAAATACAAAAACAACTGCACATACATACAATAGAGTGTGTATTTATTGCTATTTTGCTTATTTCTTCTAATTGTAAACAAATTGAAGCACAAAATAAAATCGACGATAAAAAGCAACAAACATCTAATGAAATCTCATAATACAAATATACACATTTATACTTATGTATGTACATACAAATAAATACCTAAATTAAACCATAATAAAAAAAAAATAAAAAAGCGAAAATGAAAATAACAATAGTAAAAAAATATTTTTTTGTTAATAAAAACAACTCAACAATAAAAATTTCCGATGTGAATTTTTTAAGCAAAAAAAAAAAAATCAAAATATAAAAATAAAAAAATAAACACAAACTTGTAGTTGTGTCTGTTATATATAAACAGAGCTATAGACGGACAAACACATATAACATACATATGTATGCTCATACAAATATCAGTTTGTATGTCTGATTGTGTATATAAATTATTTGCCGAGCTCTTTAGTAGGCTAAACAATAAAAATGAGCAAGCATTCATATAAACACGTTTTTTTTTTTAATAACCATTACCATATGTTTTTTAGGAGGGGGAGAAGTTAAAAGGGGTGGTGGGTGATGTCGTATTTGTATGTAGGCACGTACGTTCATTAGGATAGTTCCCCAACAAATAGTGTTAATGTTTTAAGCAGAAATTATATTTTAGTATTGATATATTATCGAAAAACTTTTGCATCGTCGTCGATTCGACGAAGTGTAGCATTTTCATAATAAGTGTATCCTTTCAAGGTTAAAAGACTCCTTTTGATTACTCTTAAGAGAAAGGGAAGTAGTATGACCAACTTATTTTTTGATACTGAAGGCCTTAACGGTCTCTATTTGGAATGTCTTGAGATTACCGGACGGTATACGACCAGATATTTGTTGGACAGTATTAGGTTAGGTAGGTAGGTAAGTAGCTTACAAAGGGCAGTGATATAATTCCATTTAGAGACCATTTGGTCCATTGCGAATCCCTTCTAGTAGAATAAAGGAGATTAGTTTGTGGGCTGAAGCCCTAGACAATGAGAGAGTAAATACTCCTCCACTATCTCTAGCTCCTCGCACATCCTACAGAAATCTGAGATGCCATTGTCATCATCATTTTCCTTACCATAAGACTTCCGCGATTCATACCCAGAAGATGTTGAATCTGTCAGTTTTGGATTAGTCCATAACGCTCTATATGCTTTATATACCTTTCCAGCTCAGAGCCACTGCAAGCTAACTCTACGTAAAATTATTAGGTTACTTACCAGTTTCCACCTTTCGTTCCACTGTTTCTACCCTTAGCCTAAGAGACAACAAATGACATAGTCCCTTTACTCTCATGAGTAACTTCTGGAACAGTGTTACCAATTGTATTTAGTCCCTTTATCTAGCAATGTCCTTCGTACGTTTCCTGATAAAGTTAATGGCGGAAGTTTCCCTTAATTAGCTGAAGGGGGAAGCGACATGATCTGTACGGACCAGATTCTGGCTCAAAAGCCACTATAGTTCGCTGTGACTAAAGTAGGGGAAGGGAAGAAATGGTTCAGTGCTACCTTATACCATCCCTTGCCTTCTCCTCTTTTTTCTGCTAGTAATTGCGGCTAATATATAATTCATGAATTAACGCGTCTTGTCGAACTATAGTGGTTTTAGAACCAAACAGACAACGCCATATATACTAGATGGTTCTTATCTTAACCCTGACTGAAAGCTGAAATCACAGTGATTTAGAACTTCTCATCTGAACCCAGTGTCAGATCTACCAATTATTCCGTGGCGTTTGTCCAAACAAAAGAGTCCATCGACAAGTCCGAAGGGTCATCCGAGTCAGTGTCTGATACATACACCTAAAGAATCGTCCGCTTCTATGCTCTGTCCTGTTAATATCTAAGTTCCCTAAGTAATCTTTGTTCTCATCCCTGTCACCATGTCCAAGATTACAAACTGCCTCATCAATGTCCCGTCCATCATGTTCCTATCACTATTTTTCAATTTATGTTTTATTTACTATTCTGTAATATAAGCAAAAGACATTAATAATAAGAAGATAGTTAAATGCAGCTAAAAGTACTCAGTTTTAAATCAAATCAGTAATTTTTAGACTTTATTGATTTACCTTGTCATTGCAATATTGAATGCAATAAAGGCTAAGCAATGAATGGTTAAACAAACAATCAAAAACTATTACGGATAATAAAGATGCGTCAAGGGCTCTATGAAATAACGTCCATTACCTATAGATGCCAACAAGCTAAACTAGCAACAGAAATGAAGATAAGTTCTAGAATCTGGATCAACTGAGGTCGGGATGGAACAGAAGGTTTAATCTTTACAGAACAGTATATGAGAGGACTGCTCCGTCGCCGGCATATGGTCATGTGAAGGAAGAATTGTATACTCTGAAACGTATTGGCCTTGTTATAGGTTACAGAACCACAAACTCGATAAATAACAATGTGGTTTATTTGATTAACTTGATAGCTAGATGTGGCCGAAATCCAACCTGTATATCTAATACGGTAAATAAAACTTACTACACAGAAACAAATATTTTCCAAAGAAATTTCAACTAAATTATTAATCTGAATTTTAGAATGATTTTAAATATTTTTCTAATTAAATAAATTACTAAAAATCGAAGTATTATAACAGATTAAATTCAAATTTTACATAGAAAAATCTGAAATCCAATTTCAATTACGAATAATACATATTCAATTATTTTATTAATTGAAATTCTACCTATTAAAAAATTGTATATTCAATTATTCAAATTATCACTTATTTTTATTTTTATTTGATTAATTTATTAATTGATTCAAGTGTCTTTCGCTTTATGAAATAATATAATAATATAACATTATTATAATATAATTATTATTATAATTGATACAATTAAAAAAATAATTGGAATAGTAATTGGAATAGTTTTATGTTAATCGTTAAATAGACCATATTTTTTTCTGTGTAGTTATATTCAGAATAGAGTTCAGAAACTGTTACTTCTGTCTAGATATATGGTTCGTTATTTTGGGTTCACATGGGCTGCGTATAGGGTTTTTATCCCGAGAATTCCCGGGACGAATTTCCCGGGAATTTTAGAAATTTTTCAGTTCCCGATTCCCGGGATTTTTTGTCGGGATTCCTGGGAATTAAGAACTACTAAAAATGCGCAAATTTTCCATTTTTAAAAATTAAAAATTCCATAAAAAACGTTGATTTATCATAATTAAGCAAATATAATACTGCGGTGCATTCAGTTCGATGTACATAAACAATAAAACACTTCCTAAATATATGAAAAATCCAAATTTGTTTGACAGCATGAAATTCTTTATCTTAGAAAACTTTGTCAATGCATTACTTACTTAGCCCAAAATTTGTGGAATGCGAAACGGTATTTCTATTTTAGAATATTCAGAAATCAATTATTTGATATTACAGTTACTGCATTAATGGTTTTAAATCATCATTTCATCTCGCTTCGAAAATATTTGTGTACATAATTTTGTTAATTTTAAAAATGTGTATGAAATAATTAAGATTTAAAGAAATAAGGGAGATCTAAAGAAATTCTCTAATTAAAATTTAAGTTATAAACTCTAAAAAAAAATAAACAAAGCAAAAGTCAAGAGATAAATTACACAAATCAACAAATGTATCGTATTTTACGTATTTCTTGTTCCTTGCCTCAGATAAGTATAGTGTAAACAAGAGTTAAAAAATCTACAATTTTCTTTTCATCCAAGTCAATATTTTTATATATAAATTAAATCCTAATATACAAGAAATAATGTTTATGTACATCGATTAAACTCCGAGTACACTGAAAAATATTTATGGGATTTGGAAATACTAAATTTACTTTTTAATTATCCAACAGAAGTATTTATAGAAAACAATATTAGAAATTCTTCTAGTACAATATTATAACAAAAGAGTGGTCTTCAAACATATATTTCTAATTGAGAAATAGATTTATATATTTATGGGCAAATTATATGAAAAATATAGTTTTTTGTGTTTAGTGTTGATACTTTTTGAACAATATTGTATTTTTCCCGAATACCCGGGAATTCCCGGAAATGCCCAAAATAAAATCCCGATTCCCGGGAGTTGAAAAATGTCGGGAAATTAAAAACCCTAGCTGCGTACTATCATTGTTGAGGGGCTGCCAAGACTTTATTTTTAAATAAAAATTTACTAATTTTTTCGTTCTTAAAAAGGTCTTAAATATATAAAAAATTGCAGGGAATTAAAAAAAAAAAAACTCAATTATTATCGGAATCGATAAAGGTTTTGTTTGTACAATTATTTAGAATCCAAAGATTTTATAGTCTAAGCATCCAAAGTACCTATTTATTTACCTTTGCTAATAATAAGTTACATACATGTATATATTTACTAAAATAAGTAATTGAAATATTTATTTTATTTTCTCATATATAGTAGGTAATATCTAATTAATTAATTAGAAAAAAATATATAATAAACAAAGGATGTTAAAATAAAATTATTATTAATGAGTATATGGATATTTCCATATAAGAAGTGATTTCGAAAAAATCTTAACATATATAAAGTTCTTTGGCCAATTAATTGTGGTACCAATTTGGATTTTTTCAATTTTTTTATAATTTGTAGCACGTACATCTTCTTCTTCACTCATTTTGATCAAACTCACAACAAATCAACATGGTTGTCATTAAAAATAATAACTGACATATTTTTCAATGATAATTAAATAAAAAAAATTGAAATATTTCTTCCGAAAAAAGTTATAAGGCGAAACGTGTGTTAAGATTTTTTTGATCGCACTCCTTACTACATTCTTGATGATAATATATCTTTATAGAAGTAAATTAAAAAAGAAAATTTAAATCAAAAATTACTTCCAAAAAATTATATATAATAAAAACAATATCTTATTGATATGGATTGACAAACATATATTTTTGTCTGAAAGTATATTAAAATCTAAACTATTGAAAACTATGTTTTTTTAATAAATATACGTAAATTGTACTTAACATAATTTGAAAATATATTTTAGATGACGAAATAGCAAAATAGAATAGATCCAACAGAGAAATACAAAATATATATACTAAAATATATATACGTACGTATATATGTATAAAATTTATTGAAGATAGTTTAAAATATTCCCACATTATCCTCTATATCTTAGATAAATATTTATAAACAATTTTAGCTCACAGTCCAAAAGTTTATTGAACTTTATTGATGCCAATAGTTTTTAAAATAATTATATTTATTACTATTTACGTAGTTCCTTGTTATAAAAATTTTATATTATATGTGTAAATATGTATATTGATCTCGTCAGAAAAAATAAATTAATAAATTATAACATGAGAACAAAGCATTCATTTTAAATTCTAAATTTTAGAAAAAAAAAAAACTATACAACAAAATGTACGTACATTACTTATTTCTATTTCAATATCTTTACACTTAATTACATTAATGGTTAGCGTAATAAATGATAATTTCTTTTTCTTATTTAAAAATTTAGCTTATTTTTTTTTTTTTTTAGAAAATTTAATATAAATTCTGCAAATGTAATTAAATTAAATTAATTATAAACAAAAAATTAAGTTGTTTACTTACGCATTTGATAAAAACAAATTGACATATTTATTCATTTGAATACTAACAATTATAATAGTTCATAAGCTAAAAAAGAAAGAAACACAAAGTAGGAATTGTGCCAAATAATAATAATAAAAAAAAAAAAATAAGAGTCACATTAACGTAGCTACGAGGGTTGTACTTTAATTAGTTTTTTTTTATACCCTAGGTGGGGAGTGTATTATGCGTTCGTGCTAATATTTGTAACAACCAAAAACATTGTTCAAACATCTACTTTAATTTTACCAATCGACTTAGAATCATTTTCAATTTAAACATTATTTTACATGCGTTATAAAAATAAGCTAATTTTATTTTTGTAAAATGAGGGACCATAACTATTAACAGCCGTATTCAAAAAAAGTTTTTAATTTATGTTTAATGCACATACTAGCTATTACACAATTTGGGTCTTAAAGTATATATTAATAAAACCTTATTCAAAAAAACTATTTACTATCTATATTAACTAATAAACAGTTTTTTGTTTGTTTGTTTTGTTTATGTAGGCACTCTTCTCAGTTTCTCTCTCGTTCTTATTGTCAGTGTTATTAGCAGTAAGATAAATTATTCGTTAACTGTTTTATTCTATTATTATTTTTGATGTTCTAGTACGTTTTTAATGATAAATAAGATTTTTATTTTGGAAAAAACCTTTATTTTGCTCATGTAAATATACTTATGTATAAAAGAAATAATTTGATTTAATTTTTGTTGAATGTAATTATATGGGTCCCAATAACGAATATTTTGTGATAAAATCAGCATCACTATTTCATTTTTTTGTTGAAATTTTGATAAAATTTAACTAATTTAATAATTTTTTCTGTTAAAATGCATAAATTTTAACCTGGAGTTGATATGATATATTAATTACACCTTAATCTAATCAAAAATCAAAAATTTACGAATGAATCAAAAAATGTGTTATTATTTTTTTTTTTTTTTCTTGAAAAATGTAACGAAAATAATTTTCAAATAGTCTTACTGCCTGTTTCTCTAAATGCGATTGAAAGTTTCGTTCGACTAAATGTATTGAAAACAACAAATAAATTTTAAAATTGTTTTGTTGTTTTCAATACATTTACTCGAACGAAAATTTCGTTCGCATTTAGAGAAACAGGCAGTAAAAAAAAATCGGTAAAACGAAAAAAAAAAATCTAAAAAAATAGTTTTAAGCATTGAAAAATATTATTGTAAAATATAAAAAACTGAAATGAAAAAAATTGCTAAAATAAAAAGAAAACGTCAAAAAAATACCAAAATGAAAAAAACCGCCATAACAAAAAAACGGAAGAAAAATAAAAAAAAATTTCGGCAAACAATAGGTATTTTATGGCGCAAAGCAAAATCACCCAAATCAAATATAGAAAAAATTGGCCAAAAAATGTTCATACAAATTTGGGTCATACTTCATATGATAAATTACCCAAAAATTTCCGGTGATTTTTCGTCATTTTTGGGCTACAATTCAATTTTTGATAATATATTTTTGATGTATTGGATGATTTTTCGCTTTTATTTATTTTTAATTTTTACAACATGCATTAGAAGGCCATCCTATTTAGAAATGTTTTATTTAGCGAAGCCGTGATTTGAAATAAGTTAGAGTTGAAAACACCCGCGTCCGGCCGAACTCCTGCCTGTCTAGGCAACCATTTCAATGCAGACTAGAATCATAACCAGGCCAAGGTTTCTTGTCCAAAATTTTTATTATATAATGAATAAATTTTCATACCAGATAGTGTTATAATGAACATTGGTTGAGGGTAATTTTTCGAAAATATTTGGGCATTTTTCACTTTTTATTTTTGGGCAATTTTTTATTTCCTTTGGGTAATATTTCATTTAGGAGATTTTTCTATAGTTGATTTTATAATCTTTGTTTTCGAGCAGAAATAAGTTATTTTGTGCTCTTTAGTTTTTTT
Source organism: Protophormia terraenovae (assembly GCA_951394005.1). Classification (NCBI taxonomy): domain Eukaryota; kingdom Metazoa; phylum Arthropoda; class Insecta; order Diptera; family Calliphoridae; genus Protophormia; species Protophormia terraenovae. Next base: position 106,287,505 of record OX596077.1, read on the forward strand.
CTGATGAATTACAAAATAGCATAGCGAAATATAAAAACGCTAAAATAAAAAAAAAAAAAAATCGCCAAAACGACAAAAAAAAAACATTAATACAAAAAATGCTAAAAAGCAAAAAATCTCAAAAGAAAGAAAAACGCCAAAACTGAAAAAATCGCATTATTAAAAAAAAAAAAAAAAAAACACAAAAAAACGTCAAAAGGAAAATAAAAATAAAATGATTAAAAATGAAATTCACCAAAATGAATAAATATTTCGAAAACAAACGATGTAACATTGTCCTTTGATACAGTAACTAAAAAAATAAATATACACTAACTGTGCTTCCAAATGCGTATTGTAGAAATGATAAACTGAAATAAAATTATTGCAATACTTAATAAGATAGTGGTTTTTCAAAAACCTCTTTATATTTCTTTGTTTTTCTAACATATGTATCTATATAATTTAAGTAGGAACATATGTACATAGATTTATTTTTAAATTTCTTCCAAATAAATCATACAGTAGCACCACAAAACCACAATTAATAAAAAGAGAAAAAAAGTGATACCCTTCACCATTATGTATATGCATAATAGGCCAACGCTTATACTAAATGTAAAATAAAATATACAAATACAGAATAATGCGTTGATACTAACATCTTAAGGGCGATTCTAGGAAGTGGGTTTATATGGGAGCTATGATAATTTATGGACCGATTCTTATAAAATTTTGCAATGTTATTTCCACTTATATAAAATTTATTTGTGTCGAATATTAACATGACATTAACATTCGTATGGGTTTATATGGGAGCTATGGTCAATTGTGGACCGATCATCGTAAAATTTGGTACAATGATTGATACTTGTACAAAACATTTTTTTTCGCCAAATTTTATTAAAATATTTATATTTTTAAGGCATTTTTGAGTGTTGAATCTCTATTCCGGGAAGACATTTGTATGGGGGCTAGGTGAAATAATGGACCGATCACAACCAATTTCAATAGACTTCGACCTTGTATCATAAAAGTCTCATGTACCAAATTTTATTGAATTATCTTCAAAATTGCGAATTGTACTTTTTGCACAAGGTTTACATGGACAGCTAGCCGTCCAGCCATCCAGACGGACGGACATCGTTAGATCGATTTAAAAAGTGATTCTGAGTCGATTGGTATACTTTAAGGTGGGTGTTGGATAACTTTTTCTATGCGTTACAAACATCAGCACAAACGCATAATACCCCAACCACCTATGGTGGTGTAGGGTATAAATATCTTTAGTGTATAGAATTGGTACTTGAGACAAATGGAATTTTAATTATAGAACGCTATTGTTATTTAATTGTTTACTTTATTGAAGTGACAAATTTAAATTGATGTGATGTGATGTTTTTTTTCTTTCTTAAAAGGGGACAAATTATAAATTATTAAAAAAGAATCAAATAGTTTGAGAAAGCAGGGATCGGAATAAAACATTTCAATTAGCAATATAAGTAAAATAACAATAATAATAAATGACCAAAGCAATATTTTTTTTTTATTGTAAAAAATTTAAATTTATAATCTCATGTGCAAAAGAAAAGGGTCAGAGAAAAATTAACTTTTTAATTAAATAAAATTAAAAATGTCTGTACGTATATAAAATGATTTGATAACAAATATAATATTGTTAATTTGTTGCTTAAATTAATCATGGTAATAAGGAGTAAATTGATTGATACATAGTAGTTCCGAATATCTAATATTAAATATATAAGAAAGCAATTGTTTAGCGAAAATGTTAGTTTAAGTATTTTTTTTAATTCATACTGTCTTTGTTTTCTTTATAGGCCATTGGACCTGTACCCGATTTGTCAATTAATGTTCTTAGTCAAAAGGATCTCATCTACAGTCTAACATTGGAAATTCCCGAAACACAAACATCCCCAGCAACTAGATCGTCTTGGCAACTAAGTATTTGCAGTAATTGCAATGTAGCCTTGTGTGCTAAACGTCTTCATAACAATCCACCACAATTTCTCATCAATTGTGGTCTTCTAACTAATAACGAGGAAATATCTCAAAAAAGATCGGATAAATCATTTTCAGATACTTTTGGTATACTGATTATGGATCATCCAAAATTGGATTTGAGTAATCAAAATCAAAATACCAGCAGCAATTTAACAATTGGTTCATTGTCGACTTCGTTCGCAACATCATCTGCAACTAGCCATCATTTGGATTCGAAACAATTGCGTTTACGTCAATTACAAGCTAATCTGCAACAACGTTTGCAAAGAGAAATAGCTGAGACCGATGAGCGCATACAGCGTTATACTGCTCAGCAATTTGCTTTGTTGAAAAGTTTCCGCGAAAAGTCTGAACAGGAATATCAAATGTTAGTAACTCTAATACAATGTATACCCGAGCAACAGGCCAATGAATGGCTCGAACGTCAGCCACCCTCTTTAGATGTTAGTAATAATGGTGGCAATTTATCGTATGGTGGCTCTCGTAGACGTAATACAATTTCCAGTCGTCGTGAGCTAAATAGTACGGCTCCTACTACACCCACAGCAATACAACCACCGAATAATATTTTCAATATGAATAGAGATAGTTATATGAAAAATTCTATGACTGCCACGCCCACTTCACCTACAAGTGCCATAATGACTACAACAGCAGCCAATATAGGGGGCAACAATACTCACTCACCAACGGGTGGAGCTTCAACAGCCACTACACCAACTATAGTTGGTAGTAATAGTTCAGCATTGAATCGTAAAATGTCGAATTTCGATACACCACCGGCTACTCCTGAAGCTATACCCATGAGTGTGGGCAATAGTCCAACATTTCGCCAGCAGCAACAGCAGCAACAACAACATACTACTTTTCCCAGCCAACAACAAACATTTCAACAACAATTTTCAACAGGTTCAATTGAAACTGCAGATGATTGCCTCTTCGAATTGGAGGGTGTTGATAGCAATAATGTTGTTATGCCCCAACAACAACTACAACAAAATCGTACTATGTATTTACAAAATCCACCTTCACCATTGCGTCTATTACAGTCGCAACAACAACAACAGCAACAACAACATTTACAGCCACAAAATGTGCCACATCAAATACTGCCACCTTACAACAGCTATCAGCGTAGTTTAAGTTATATTAACGCACAACCTGAAAATCATATGAGCGATTTAGATGAGAGTGATGATGCTGAAGAGGCTGAAGGTTTGTAAACATTTGTGGAAAATTATTTGGAGTTTTAAAACTTTTTTTTTTTTTTTTTTGTTTTTGTTAACTTGAAATTAAAAATTTTATTAAATAATTTTTATTTAGACTTAAATACAATAATTATAACAGAATATTACGTCGATACAAACATTTATATGAATTTATTTACTTTTTTGTGATTCCCGAAAGTGGGCCTTATATGGGAGCTATGGTAAATACATATTTATATAAAACTTACTTGTTTTATTTATATAAAACTTATTTGTGTCGAATATTAATTTGATACTAACATTTTAATGGGATTTATGGCCGTTAAATTGATTTTCTGAAAAAGGGTTTACATGGGAGCTATGGTCAATTATGGACCGATCTTTTTGAAATTCGGCATACAAACCCCCCTTCCAGGAGGACATTTGTATTGGGGCTGAATTAATGGACTGATCATAACCAATTTCAATAGGTTTCGTCCTTAGACAATAAGAAACTTGTATGCCAAATTTCATTAATTTACATTCAAAATTGCTATCTATAGTTTAATTACATAGTTAATATGGACGGACAGACAGACATCGTTAAATCGACTCGGAAAGTGATTCTAAGCTGATTGATATAAATTAAGATGGGTCTAAGACCAATATTTTTGGGTGTTACAAACTTCAGCACAACCGCATAATAACACTCCCTAAAGAAAATAATGTACGAACTTTATCTGCAATATTGCATTATAAGATATTTAAATGACAATTTATTAAAAAATATTTATTGAAATTTTGTTAGCATTATTTTTGCCATTTGTTATTAAATATAAATATCAATTTATTGCAAAAATTAGAACGAGCAAATATTCAAGGTCCTTAACTAATTGAAGCATTAATGCATTATTTATCAAATTAAATTACTTAGTGCCAGTAAAATAGACTCTTTCATAACAAAAACAAAAATATATGAATTATTTTAGTCTCAAGTTCTAAAAATAACTTTTAACTTATAATTTTATATATTTTAGATGCTCTAGATTTGGATAGCTCAATGCCTATAGCCATGACTGCAACCCCTAGTAGGCGAATAAATTCAAAAACCCCAGCACAAGTAGCTAATTTTGCTAAAAGTCTACCTATAGAAATAGCAAATTCTCCGTTAGCTGTTGGACGTAGTTATATGGCCACCTTGGAATCGGATGAAGATGTAAGTTAATTTCTATGTTTACTTTAAAACACAAGTATTAATAGTCCTAGATATATTTTCCAGGAACTTGACAATAATGTTGATATAGCGGCCAGCATTAAAGCTTTAGCTAAAAGTGTCCACGGTGAAGCGGTCTTTGGCGATTTACCACGACCCCGTTTGCGTTCACAAATTTAAAAGCATAATAATTACAATAAATGCTTTTTTCTTATTAATTGTCCATTTGATTATGCCTTCAAAATCGATGAAGACTTTTTTATCATTTTTAATATTTTTCATACTGACGCTATTTGAGCAACAAAATATAGTTTTAAGTTTCTTTTTTTTTCTAAACACAATGATGTCTTTATGTTAAGTTTAATTATGTGTAATAATTTTTATTTTTTTCATTTTTTATAGAATTGAATATTTTTTATTTAAGATTTTGCAAAATATTACTATTTAAGATAAAAAAAGAAAAAAAAAAAAACATAAAAAATACTTTTTTATTAATGCATTAATACTATACCTTTACCTACCCATTTAAGCATAACTACCAACAACAACTTGACCATGCTCATAATTTTTATTTTAATTTTTTATTAATAAAACAACATCAAATTCATATTTAAACATCTTTATTATGTTTAAGGTGTTTTGTTAACGAAATATAATAAAAAAAATATGTTTAAATAAATGTTTATACAATAAATTTATGTTTTATTTCGTTAAGAATTTTGAAAATTTCAAAATGGTATTTTTATTTGTAAACAAGGAGAATTTGTTTTAGTTCTAAAACTGCTTCTACAACTCCATAATGCAAACAAATAGTATTCAGAGAAGTGATACAGAATTTTGTTCTTAACCCATTTGGATCACTAACTGATTCCGTTGAGACAACTTTACGAAATTTGGCACAAAGTTTGTTTTTGTGATTGTGATGAAAAATTCAGAAGATTTTCTGAACAATATTTTGAAAAATTTTTAGCTAAAATTTATAGTTATTTACCTCTAGATTAGAACAAAAGCATAAAAAACACTTTTTCGGAAAGAAGATTTAAAAAAAACGGTCCTCAAATGGGGGTCCGTAATGGCATTTATGGGGGGTCGCGAAGTCTCTTGAGAAATATTTTTTAACACAACATTGTTTAATGTAATTATAATTTAGAAATTTATATAAAAATTCGAATGAATTCTTGAAACTATTCAGAAATGGAATTAAATTTTATAAAATCAGATCTTTTAGGAATTAACTAGCACTAGCTGCAAGGAAACTAATGAATGACCCCGTGCTTTGCTTCGATATGATAATGGCAATAATTATTGAATAAAGATAGTGATGCTCTACATTGAGTCAATATAAAAAAAAATTACGATGTGACAGGGAAAACAATTAATTAAAAGAATATAAAGTTCACTTTTATTTAAGTAATCAGTTTTTGACATGAAACCCTAAATTTTTTGTAAGTAAATTATGTTAAGAACTGTTTTAAAAATTGAATGCCTTTCAGAATTTCAATCATATTATAATATCTGTGCAAATAGATTGTTAAAATTTGCTTGAAAGGTGTGGTGCGACTTCTTAATGTTGAGTTATCAAAACTTTTATTTCTCAGAGAAATTTTCGGGCTATAAAAATAAAATTTTTTAAAAGACTTTATAATTTGAAGACGGAGCAATTCTTTTAATACCCAGCCAAAAACGATGAAGTTCTTCCAAAAAAGGAACATTTTCACATCAAAAGTGGAACAAAGTGCATATTTTAAACTTTTTTGGAAGTTCTTAGTAATTACTTCCAAAAAAGTGAAAATAAATGAATTTTTAGCGGGAAAAAATGCTAATAATTTCTAACAAAATTTAATTTTTACAAATTTTAAAGCATTTTTATTATTATTTAATAGGGCAAAAACAGAATTTTTATTAAAAATTGTATAAACATAGTTTTAAGAGAAGTGCTTCAAAAGCAGTGAACAAGAAGTATAAAAAGAATAACATCCTACCAATGACAACCATGGGTTAAAAAAAGAACTTCTGCAGCTCAGTACTTTCTTCCAATGACAACACAATGTTAAAATCATGACTTTTTCAGATCTTTTTTTGGGTATACATAACTATCGATATTTAATATTCCAAATTCAGTTTTATTCGTATTTAAATGTAATAAAAATGTTTTAAAATTAGCAAAATTATAATTTGTAGAAATTATTACGGTTTTGCGCTAAAAAAATCATTTATTTTCACTTTTTTAGAAGTAATTATAATGAACTTAAAAAAAGTTCAAAATATGCGCTTAGTCCCACTTTTGAAGTTGTGAAGCGTTATGGGTTATTTTATATTTTTAAGCTAATAAAACCTGTTATGGGTCGCGCTTCCATCGATATGCCAAAAAAGGATCGCGAAGCAAGATCTTGTGAGAACCCCTGCATTAAAATATCGCCGAAAAGACCGTTGGTGCGTTGGCGTAAATCAAGATCTTCGGCACAGTTGATTTTTAAACAATTTTGATAGTGATTCTATAGTACTTTTACATGTGATTATAGTGCAATAAAAAATTTTGTCCGCTCTTGCTCGATTTACGAGTTATAAGCCTTCAAAGTTTCAATATATTTTCCTGAATATCTTGTCGGATCTTAATTATATTGATGTCATTTAAAAGCACTTATAAATACCTTTTCAATGATATATATCATTACCATATTAATAAATTACTTGGGAAGAAAATTGACATTTGGTATAAAAATGGCGGAATTAAAAAAAAATTTTGATATTCAAAAAAAGCTTATTTAGCGAAGCCGGTGTTCGGCATACCCAGAGGAGAAAGTCCTTAAGTCCGGCCGCAGTCCGGCTACACAGAAAAACACTCTTGATGAGTGCCGATGCGTTTTAGTATCACTAAGTTATAACACCCAATTTTGGACTCACTATTTATAAAAAAACTTGATTTTTTTTCTCTTATTTTTAAGACAACATATTAAATATTAATAATAATTATAAAAATATCACCATTAACTGCATAACTGTTTAATAAGGCGATGTAATAGTTACTGATGCGAAAACGCAACAGAGGCCTATTCTCACAACCATTATTCATGAGTGCTAGAATTGTTAGCAACTCCACTAATTCCAAGGGTGTTGTAAAATTTTTCCTGTGCAACGCAAAAAAATACTAAACTAATATTAAACAAATCATTATAAGTTTTAAACAAAAATTTATTTACTTTTTTATTTAATTTTATTAAATTTAAAAATTTTGTTTTTACTACTTATTTCAAATGGTTCGTTTGTTTTCGCATTTTCACTGGCACAAGGCACATTGGTTGTAAAAATTACATATTTTTATTATTTTTTTAACTAAAATTAACCTCATTTAATCAACCCAATCGGTATCATTCGAATCATCTTCCTCCTCTGAGGTAGTGGCAGTATTACGAGCTGTATGTTTTGTGGCAGGTGGTGGAGGTGGTATTAAAGATGAAAGACGACTAATTACAGGGTTACCACTGGGTGTGTTCACGGGTGCATTAGTATTGTTGACATTCTTCTCGTTATTATCTTTAGAACCCGAAATACCTTTACGGCGCATTAAAAGTTTATTATGCAAATCGGCCATAAGATCACCGCCCTGTGAATTGCGAGAAGAATATGTTGCTTTACTTGCAGGATTCTGAGGACGAGTATTATCAACAACATCGCTATCATTGGTGGCTAAAGGTGCGGCAGCGGTATGACGTAGAGCGGCTTTACCTACACCACCAGCTTTGCGTATGGCAGCCATTAATTCCGAACGTGTATCGGTACTAGTAGAAGAAACCATTTTTCGTATATTATCACTATTAGATTTTGTTTGTTGTAATGGTGGGGGTGGTGGTGGTGGTGGAGGTGCTGGGGTTTGTGCAACTGGCAGAGGTGGTGGTGGAGGAGGCGGTGTGGTAGTGATATTACTGCTTTGCTGTTGTTCAACTGGAATGTGTGACTTCTTGTCATTATCTTTCATAAGTTCTGTCAATTCAGGTAAATTTTCAACCACCAAAGCCAATGAGGGAGCAATTTTTTGTTTGGCCTCTTGACTTTCATAACGTAAATCATCGGCTATACCCGGCAAGTCCGGTAAATCTAAAGGCAAATCTAATTCTGGCGCCTCACTTAATTTTGGTGTGTATTTCAAACCGCCCGATGGTGTTAACTTCTCATTCCTTCCATGGGCCAAAGAATGTGGAGCTGGTTCTAAAATTTGTTTCGCTGTGTTGGGCTGGTTGTTGCCATTGTTTTGGCGTTTATTTTTCATAAGTTTAGCTCGTCTCCAAGCATCCAAGTGGCCCAGCGAATCCGTATCATATTCATCCAAGTCATACACGCTGTAGTCCGTATTGAATAATAACACCGAAGGCACAGATCTTAAATCTGAGGGCATAATACCCAAAACTTGATTTTGTTTAATATTACAACGTTGTTTGCTCAAACTATTTTCCGGCGTAAATTTTTCACTATTTTGATCTCTAACATGAAAAAATATTAATTTCTCATTGAGACTTGGCAAATTGGTATCCAATTTACTTTCAATTTGATATTTAGCATATGGTTTAAGTTCTACTTCTCCCTTGTCCTCTTGGTCAAATGTTACAGGTAGATCTTCGAATATATTTGTAGCCGGAAATCTAGCTGGTGCATAGATGTGTATGGCCTTGCGTGTGCCCTGCAAACTGTTAATTTTAGCTTGAGATTTGTTTATGCGCTCTTGTAATTCCTTTACTTTGACATTATTTTTTTCTATTCGTTTATCGATACGTCCAAAAATGGTAACAATTGTATTTTGTAGACAATCAAGGGCGTAGGCTGCTTGGGTAATGGTTTCTTCATGACGTAAATCGGGCGGTATTATGGGCACCTTAAACATTATTGTACCAAAAATTTGGACGGTAAATTCACTCAGTCACTTAAATTGTTGCAATGGATTTGTAAATTACAAAGAAATCGTTAACAAATCGCTATTTGTTTTCAATTATTGCTTTTTCAGTGTTGTTGTTGTATATCAGCTGTCTATCACTTCAAAAAAAAAAAAAAAAATTAACACGAATTTGCAAACGAAAAGAAAATAACCAAAAACAAACAAATAGTTGCCAAGTTTTTTTTTCATAAAAAACTATGTTCTTGGCAGTAATATTATGGGTGTAGGCGACGAAAGAATGAAGACGAGGCAATATACATATAAATAATAAATTCCAGTACTCATATTGAACTCCCTAACTCAAAATCATAAATATTTCCTATACTATTTATCCGATTGTAAAGATTAAGGTGCCAACTGAAAGCTCTTAATAGTGCATTTATAAATAAGAAATATATATTAAATTTTTATTAACGCAACTTTTTTTAATATTTTGTAATTTGTAGTAATTTTTTTTTGTGTACTTTTTCTTAATAGCTGGCCTTCGAACGGGTGGAGGAGTTTTTAATTCTGTGGTATGTCTAAAAGCGGCTTCGCTAACATTATTTTTCCTTTTTACTTAACTTTTTTAAAACAATTTTTTTTTTATATGAGTTTTTTTGGAAAGTACGATTTTTTATAACTTTTAATTTTTAATTTATTTTGTTCAATCAGATACAATATTATATCCGATTGTAAAGATTAAGGTGCCAACTGAAAGCTCTTAATAGTGCATTTATAAATAAGAAATATATATTAAATTTTTATTAACGCAACTTTTTTTAATATTTTGTAATTTGTAGTAATTTTTTTTTTTTTGTGTACTTTTTCTTAATAGCTGGCCTTCGAACGGGCGGAGGAGTTTTTAATTCTGTGGTATGTCTAAAAGCGGCTTCGCTAACATTATTTTTGCTTTTTACTTAACTTTTTTAAAACTATTTTTTTTTTTTTTTTTTTTTTTTTTTTTTATATGAGTTTTTTTGGAAAGTACGATTTCTTATAACTTTTAATTTTTAATTTATTTTGTTCAATCAGATACAATATTATAATAAATCAATTGATTTAGTATAAATATATGGGCAATTATCAAAAATTTTTAACCTGGCTGAAACTGACTAAAATCCTTAATAATTTTTGTGGTAATGATATTTTAAACAAACTGGTTACATATCTGAACTCACAAGACTTGAAACTAATACAGTGCAAAATTTTAGCACAATAGGTTTCTTTTTCTAACCATGATTGTTGTCCAAACTTCAAGAATATAGAAAAACTGATAAAAACTACTTAAGTTTTTACCATTCTTCTACAATTTATGTACGCGCGTTGATACTTTTTGATCTTATTCTATCATAAGTAAATTAATCGGACTTTGTACATAAATTCTGCACCATCTTTGTTGTTGTGCAGACTTTCAACAACTAAATACAGGGTAGTAAAGTTTTGATGACAAATTTTTTTTTTTTTTTAATTTTTCAGTTTTTGGGCGCGGTCTGTGCGCCCCTCAACCAAATACAAAATTTGGGATAAGGATTGATACTTGTTGTAATTGTACGTATTTTGCTCTATATCCCGTTGATATGATCGAAATAGTCAACGTAGTAGATAGTCTCAAAGTTTGGAAAACAAGTGCGAAAATTTTTGAAAAAATCAATTTTTCGCTTGTTTTTTGTCATTTTACATAATAAAATCGGAGGCGCATTAAAAATAAATTTAATACAAGAATTTTATGGACTTTTTGAAAATTATGCAAAAATTGCACTTTTTGTTTTTCTATTTTTATATAGAAAATTGCAATTTAAACAAATATTGGATATATAGATATAAGAGTGGCCATAAATAAAATTGATTGGGATCATAAATTTAAGTCAAATGTCGTTGATAATTGAAAACGGGACACTTTTGTCAAAACACATTTCGCTAAGGCACAACGTGTAGACAGCATGAAATTAAGTATAATTGACATAATTAGTAAGTGTTTGTTATGCTTAACGAAAATTCGGAGGCGCATCAAAAAATTTTGAGAGATAAACATTTTATGGACCAAAAAATATTACTTGTGTTAAAAAAGGATCACAATATTAAAAAGCATTTCTATGTAATAAACTCTAACAAAATTTATTTTCATTAAATTTATGGAGAAATAACTTAGATTCGATCAAAATTTTTCACAAAATTTTAAAAAATCGCGATTTTTATTGAAAAGAAAATTTTTAAAATTTTACTAGGAAACTCTAAAATATGCTGCACTAATATCACCAAACATTGAAAATATCATAAATTTTATTTGAATAATTCAGTAGATTTCGATATTACGTGTAACCAGAATTGTACATAAACTTCTAGTTTGTAAATTTTTTTTTTTTTTTTTTTTTTTTACTTTTAGGAATTGATTTCACAAGTGTGTAGTTTTCAAAATTATAGCGCATAAAACTACTCAGACTCAAGGAATAATGTTTATAAAATGTTGTTTAAAGCCATGATACATTATACAACTAAATTTTATTAAAACAAACAAATATTTACAAATTTATGATGTGTAAATGTCCAGTTGGACAAATGTATGTATTAAACGTTCACACAGCGTTCCCAAGATAGAATTCTGCATTTCAAGAAACAATTCAAATTTATGTATGTAAACAAAAAATTTTATATTTTTTCATTATTGATTTTTGTTTTTTGCTTTCCATTTTTCAGTTTTTTGACTTAAGAAGAAATAAAATTGACGACTCTCTCTAGTGAATCTACCTTCTATTATTATATTATGGTTTAAAGCCATAATATAATAATAGAAGGTATATATAACTATTGATATATAACTACAAAACTAAAATTTTGATATTCGAAAAAGGCTTATTCAGCGAGGAGGAGAAGGTCCTTAAACCCTTAGACAACATAGAAAATACTTTATTAACGTAAAAAAAAAATTATATATTAATTTTAATAGTTCCTGTAATCTTAATTAGTTCCGAAATTTCTTCGTAGATACATAGAGTAAAAAAAATATATTTTTATTTTGGTAATCTTGATTTGTTCCTTTTTGCAAATTATACAATAGTTCGACTTGGCAACTCTTAAATTTTGCGAAAAATAAATTAAAAAGAAAAAAAAAACTGCGGAAAAAGTTCTAGGAAACGGAAAGTAGACAATATTTTCTTCCTTATCAAAGGAACCTACAACAGAAGAACAGGACAGTTATGCATTTTTCAACAAATACCGATTGTGAAGCAAAGTATATTAAAAATAATAAAGTTAAATCAACTTGGAAGAGAAACATGTACTTATTAATGGACTATATGGGTATGTTGTATATTTTCCTATGAAATATGAGTCACATAATCCATTGTCAATTTGTTTCACAGAGCAAAGCTTTCAGATTATGACAGTGGTCATAGTGGCCGAAATAATACGACGAATTTTCCGTATTTTCTATGAATACATAAAATATTCAAACTACTATGATCCCGAAGATAAACTATGGACCATAACAAAAAGATCATTTGGAATAAACGTTGCTTCATCGCTTGGTTTTATAGTTTTTCTATGTGTGGCTTTCATATGTGTAGTTAGTCGTGACAGTCGACCACCGGCCTATTATTTTGCATTTATGCCATGGTATTGGATATTTATGATACTTGCTATGCATAGTTCATATTTAAATTATGCTGATTGGATTCGTGAACCTCACGGTTTAGATTATGCTGAGGGTATGGCTTCAAATTATTTCCATGGATATTTAAAACTTATACTGCCGGCACATACTGGTGATACTGGTATAAAAGAACGTATGGAATTGTATGAGAATCAACATAAAGTTAAATTTGCAGCGAAACGTTTGTTTATTCTGGTGCCAAATACAATGTTTATCAATTCGAAAATTGAAAGTAAAATGTTAACAAAGGAAGCTGTAAGTAAGATTGTTAATTTTATAAATAAAATAATACAAATTAGTATCTAATACAGTCAAAGCTCCCATAGGCGGACAGCGATCGTCACGCTGATTTTGTCCGTTATCGGGAGATGTCCGTCCATGGGATATGGTACATATTTTTGTTTTACAAGGGGTAATTCATTACTATATCTTTTTATTTCAACATCCAAGATTGATTGTAATGAATTAACTTATAGATATAAATATTCTTATTTGTACATATTTATCGTCAACTAAAATGCAAAAGGCCGTAACCACTTCAAAATCAAATGTTGGTTTTATTTATTGGATTATAATATCGTAACATTAATTTCAAAAACGAAACAGTCATAAAATTTGTTCCATTTAAGAAAAATTTTATTTGAAAAGGTGTTTTCAGTTGTCAAGTAGATCTCATAGTGAGCGAACGTTTTCTTTTCTTGGTTTTTTGTGCGCGCTTTGTTATTGGAATTTACGAAAGAGTTTCTTCTGGAAATTTCTGTTGTTGATTCTTCGTTATTTATTCTGATTTATATTTTATTGGGGACTAAGGTTTTTGTTTCCAAGTGGGAGATCGTTTTTTATGGTTGATAGTGCCTTCTTTTGTGAAATTTAAAAGGGACGTTATGGCGTCACGTCGAAAACGAAGACTTTTCTGGAAGTTATGGTAAACTTCTCACTCTGGATAAAGGAAGAGTTTCGAAGGCTCACAAACAAGGTAGAAAAGAATGGAAAAATCAGATGAAGCCTATGGCTTAGCAAGTTTCGAAAAATAACAAGGATTCTTCTATTGACAATAATCCACTTACGAAAATTGATATAATTATGAAGGCAGTGATGGAGGGAGATAAGATTGATAATGAGTTGAATGTAATGCAAAATGCTGTTGAAGAGACTGACATAAAGGAATCCATAACTGTACCTAAAAAGACTGTAGCCGGTGCTAGCTCCCAAGATCTTTCACAACTTGGGAATGGCCAGTAATAATAAGACTGATCATGTAACTGTAAGTACAAATTTACAATGTGATATTTTAAATAAGGCTCTTAAATATTCAATGGATCACGTGGGTGACATTGTCGTCCTTTTCGATACTTCTGGGGCTGAGACGATCCGCAACAAAAGGGTTAATAATGGCCTGTATCTTTGGGAGAAAATTCGATATCTCAAAATTAAAGCTATAGGAATCATTTTATATAAGGTTACTTTCAACTCGGTGCGTAATGCCAACAGGGCTATTGAGAACAATGAGCTGTTGAAAAGGAAAATCAGACCATTTGTGCCACGGTCATATTTAGAAACTTTTGGCGTTATTCGTGATGTACCAACTTATTTGTCGGATGAGGAAATCAGAGATAGCATTAGATCACCAGTCCCTGTTACATCTGCGAAACGATTTGCTAAAAAAAAATGAAGAATGATGTTGAGGAATATATCCCTACATATGCTGTTAAAGTAGGATTTTCTGGCAATGACCTCCCTGACGAAGTTATTCTCAACTATACTGTACTTAAAGTCGATCATTATTACCCGCCAGTCATGCAATGTAGGAACTTTGGTCGCTTGGCCACACTCAACAGGGTTGCCGTTCGGGAAAACGATGTTTGAGATGCGGAAGAAAAGGTGGTTGCGAGCCAAGCTGTAATATAATAAAGTGCATACTGTGCAATGCCGATGATCACCATGCCAGTAAAAAAAATAAATGTCCAAGGTGGACACGTGAGCAAGAGATTAGAAAAGTTATGACGATTAAAAAACTCTCCAGGAAGTTGCAGATACATATATTGCACCGAATGTGAACCAATTTAATATTCTTGATGATTATGATCAGAGTTTTCCAGTATTATCAGCACAAAGCAGAACAAACTTTAAGAATAAGGATACAGAGGTTAACAAAGTTCTAAGGCCTTTCAGTTTCAATAGTGTTGCCAAAAGATCTGTTAAGAGAGTAATTAAAACACCACCGAAAAAACATTTTGATCCACCGAATTTATGGGAACCTGATTTTCAGGGCAATGTACTGAAACACCCAAATATACACAAAGTGAGTCTTCTTGAAAAAACAACAGAGTTATTGAAATTCATAAGAGATATCTTCACGAAGAAAAGTAATGATAATGGCCTAAGTGCTATGGCTCATTTTGGAGAAAGATTTAATAAAATTTATAGAGATATTGATTGTGATATTATTTCGCGAAACACTCCCATACTGAATAATGAGACTGCTACAGTACAACTGTAAGTCGCTTAAGGCGAATCGTAATACTGTTGAATATTTTATGAATAATCAGGGCATAGATGTAGCTTGTTTAAGCGAAGTCTATGCCCATGATACTTGTAATCAGCCGCATAAACTTTTGAACTATAATATAATTGAAAAGACTGATAGATTGGATGTGGTGGCGTTGCAATTGCCTTGAGGAAGTCTATTCGTTATAAGGTGATCAAATTTGAAACTTCTTTCGATATTGTAATCGTTAGGACTAGCAATCTTTAAACCAAATTTGTTACCTGTTCGGTATATTTTGAACCGTTCATTACCATTTCTGATTTTGAGAATGAAATACAAAGATTATTGGATTTTCTTCACACTCATGACAATGTTATTTTGGCCGGTGACTTTAATGCAAGAGCGAAAAGATGGGGAGATTATGTTGATCTGCCTAGAGGTTTGAAATTATCTACAATTATTGACGTGTATGATTTTAAATGTTTGAATGACAAGAGCCCTACTTTTAGAAGGGACCTGAATGGAAATCTGGGATCTGTTCTCGATCTTACTTTTACAAATACGAGGTACATGGCAAATTGGAAGGTTATTACATTGCTCCCCTGTGGCAGCCATCATCATCCAATTATAATAGACATTGCAGAATCCAAATTGAAAGCTACAAGGTTTCTGGCCAAGAAGAAACTTTTTAAGTCACTTTGTAATATTGAGTTTGAGTTAAATTTTGAGAACATTTATCAGATATTTTCGGATGAGATCAGACATGCTACATATGAATTAGGCAACAACAGAAACCCTAAGGCATGATGACATGTTCAGACTGCACAAAGCTGCTCGTAGCAAAGCTGACAAATATCCCACCACGAGTAATCTTGAAATGGCAATCATGGCATCCAGAAAGTGGAAGGAGGCAGTTAAAATTGCGAAAAAGGAAAGCTATAAAGCACAAATCATCTTGCTGAATAATCAACCAAATACAAAAAATGCCTGGAAATTTATACGCAATGTCAAAGGTAATTACAAATCAATAAGTATAGGCTCTTGGAATGATGAGAACAATCTGCTGTATTTGGAATTTTTGAAAGATCAGGTTACCGTGAATAACTCCAACTTTACACCACAACTTCCGACAATTACCAATATTAACCTCAATTGGGAAGCTGGTAATCCTGCTTTTACTTTTGATGAGTTTAAAAAGGTTTTATACAAGAAATCAACCCTCTCGGCAGGTGGTGAAGATAGAATAACATATATGTTACGTGTTTTACCTGAGATTGCACAATGTTCACTTCTCACAGCCTTAAATGATGCCTTTCTACAGTCTGTTATTCATGAACAATGGAGGGTAATTGAGATAGTTCCCATTCCGAAAAGAAACAGAGATCTATCTAACTACAAAAACTATCGACCAATTTCCTTAATTTCTGTGATGCTTAAGGTGATCAATTTAATGATCAAAGAAAGATTCACCAACTTTTTGGAAAGCAATTGTATTCTACCTGAAAGATCCTTTGCGTACAGGAAAGGAAAATCCACATCCATATGTCTAAATGATCTCCTGCATAATGTAGCCCTTTTAAAGGTAAAGGGGTTTAAAGTTATTTTGTATGTTCTTGATATCAACAATGCTTATAATTGCGTTTCTAAGAATATCCTTTTGGAAATTTAGCATAGGTTTCAATTTCTGGAAATATATATTAAGTGGCTAGAGAATTTTCTGGGCAATCGCATTTTGAAATTGGGTAATGAGACGATAACAGTAGATGATGGTTTGCCTCAAGGGAGTTGTTTATCCCCCATTTTGTTTAACATATACACAAGGATTCTACATGAAATTGAGGATGATCACACAAGAGTTTATCAGTTTGCAGATGATTTTATAATGGCTGAAGAGAATATGAATTCCAAAATAGCTTACTTCAACATAATCTGTAAGTCGATTAATTTTTCTTTCAATCCTGATAAAACAAATGTCTTGTATCTGGCTAAAGGGAGCAGAAAATAAATTTGTGTTAAAATTGATAATACCGATATTACTCAAGTTAATAAAATTAAAATTCTTGGTAGAACAATAAACTCTTCTCTAACAGTTGCTGAACATTATGGACGTGTATTGTCTGAGTCTAAAAATGGTTTGACGCTAATGAGTAAGTTGAATTATATTAAGGGAGGTTTAAACCCCAAAATTTCGATAAATTTGTATAGAAGCCTAATTCGTTCTAAAATAGAATATTCTCGGACTACTGCGGCTCATACACCTAAATCCATTAATAGGAAAATAACCACCTTTCAAAACAGAATATTAAGTAGATGCCTTGGCCTTAAAACGTCGACACCCGTACAGGTAATATATGCATTGGCAAATGAACTGCCCCCTTGTAACAGAAGTAAGCTGCTCACTGCTAAGGAATTAGTAAAGCTCAAGATTATGAAAAGCCCTACCTATGACAATGTTGCTGAACAGCCCCTTGTGAAATCAAGTTACAGTCTTGTATATCATGAATTCAGAGCCTTTTTTGATAACATAAATCTAAGCTGTAGTTTTGAAAAACACAATTCTTTTGCATCTCGGATCAATCTACTTCCTGGGAGGAAAGGAGATGTATCAACTGAACAAATATACCCACCATCAAATTTTTCAAATTTTACGTTATATGAGAGGGACGGGAAAGTGGGCGGACCACGCCCATTTTTTGTTTCCGAGTTTACATTGGTCCTTGAACTATTTGAACACAATTTCGTTGATTTTCACCTTATATGGGAGGTGGGCGGTAAAGTGGGCGGACCACGCCCATTTTTGGTTTCCGAGTTTATATCGATCCCCGAACTATACGTACAAAATTTCGTTGTCGTACATGCTTTTGTTGAAGAAATATCAGCAGAAAAGTATAAAACGGACACCCTGTGTTTCTAGTTTTTAGCCCATAACTTTTTTGTTTATTAACCGATTTTGCCCATTTTCAATCCCAAACAAACCTTATATAAGACAAACATTTGTGCCAAATTTCGTCCCTACGTTTTTCCGTTCGAGCCCTATCAACAGACGGACGGACATAGCTAGATCGACCCAGAATCTAACCAGGACCCAGAAAATATATACTTTGTGGGTTCTTAGATGATTCCTTCGACATGTTACACACGGAATGATAAAATCAATATACCCCCCATCTTTTTGATGGTGGGTATAAAAAGAAAAGTGTTTTATTATTAATCTATTTTTGCATTAAGTTAAGGTTTGAAAAATTTTACCTAATAGCTCAATTTTTAGGCAAAAAACTAAAAAAATGTGTGTTTTTTCTTTTGCTTCTGCGGCAAACGACGCTTTTCATCTAGACATTATTTTAAAAATTAAAAGCATGTTGAAGACAAGTTTGATAACAAAGTCATCTACATATGTTGGCATGTCGTTGGCATTTAGAAGGACCAGGATTAACTTGGGAAGATGATGTTGGTGGCCTGGTCTCGGTCTTTAGCAGCGCCCAATTACTTTTTTTATATGACTGATGACAATGTCGCTCTGCATAACAAGAGCAGAATTTCTTTGTCCTTTGTTCAAAAAAGTTGTCAAGATTCTTAGAAATCTGCCGCCATTGTGTTGTACGAAAAATCATGGAACCATCATCGAGACTGTCTTCAGGACATAGGTAACTGGGACAGCATCTATTTTTAGGGATCAAGTTTTCATTTTCTTTTTTCTAGTATGAAGAATTTAAATAAAGTGTAAAAGTCAAAATTAAATTTAAAAAATAATTTTTGCTCAAAACCAGAAAAAGTTAACTAAAAAACGAATAGTAAACTATTTAATTTAAAAAAAATTTAAGTAAATATGAAATATGAATGCAAACTCGGACAAAAATAATAATAAGTAGCATCTTATTAAAAAAATATTCGTTACATTTCATTTACGGTTTAGGATTTTTGTCCGCCTACGAGAGATGTTTTCTCTAAAAACAGGTGTCCGCCTCCGCCCAAGAGAGCGTCCGCTTAACGGAGATTAATTTATTCTAAAAATTTTAGGTGGCATTTTTAGAATAAATTAAAAAAGGAAAACAGTTTTTTAACTCTTTAGAACTTACTATAAAAAATCGTCAAATTACTAAATTCATTGAAAAAAATCGTCAAAATGACGTAAAATCGTCACACCTAACACCACTGCTCTCAGTTCACACGGCACCCATATATGTATGTGAGAGAGAAATTTCATGAATAGAGAGTCGGACTACTGCTAAATAGTTTGAAAGATTTTTTATGATATAATTTTGTAAAAAATCAAAATCTAATATGTAATTATATTACTGTAAATTAAAAATTTTCATGGAAATAATAATTATTCAACTGCATATATTTCCAAAAATAATAGTAATAAGAAAATACTTATTAGTCTTAACAATGCGACTTTAGCATGTTAATTTAATCGTTTAACAATCTGCACTTAAGAAATTCTGTCATAAGTTCACTGATATAATTCAAATTATAAGTTTTTTTGTATAAACTATTTTAAATATTATCTTCTTTAACAAAATTTTAACTTTTTTTTATGAAAAAAAAATTATTTTTTAAAGTTTTTGATAGTGACATTTTTTACGATTTTTTAAAAATTATGTGACGATTTTGACGATATTTTGAGAAAAAAGCCTATCACCACTGACTGAAAGAACTATAAACAAATGAAAAAACTTGTAACTGCAAATATCCAAATTATTATTCATTTTTTTTATTGTTAATTTTCACTATTATAAGATTTTAAGTTAAAATAAGGGTCGTACTTAGAGTTAGGTACCCTGCATTCAATGGTGACAGTTGCAAACAAATTACCTAACCGACTACATTGAGGTACTACTGGTCACTTTATTAGCTACGTGACTAGTCACTTTAACATGGGCTTGTCCTAGGAGGAAGTCTATTGCCACCTCAACGACTTTATATTGTCAGTTTTTTGCAAACACAATCACCTCCACGACTACGGAAGGGTCAATAAAATGACAAATAGGCACTTAAACGACCAAAAGGTGGACCTTTTTTTACATACACAGGCACTTCAACGGCTACAAAATGTAACTTTTGGGCGCACACAAACACTTTAATGGTTGCTAAGAGTCAATTAAAAATTTTTGATTCTTTTCGTTTTCTTACCGCTTGCCATAGTCAGTAAAGTACCAATGCTAATACGCCAATGAATCTTACTGTCTAAATAAACTGCTGGTTTTTTTTTTTTTTTTCACTAACACACTTTTAAAGTAAGGTACTCCTGCCAAAGAGTCGGACTACTTTATATACTTTGTTATATACCATGGAAGTGCTTTGAAATTTTTCATTTCGTTAATAAACATTTTAAAATTAAAATTTGTTTATATAATTTAATAATTTATTAGTTTTATATATTTTCAGCCTTTAGAAACAGTTATTAAAAATCGTGCTGGCGTTGCACGGCCTTTCAAGAATGACGTATATCGTATAAATGAACGCATTAATGAAACATTTTACTATGTAGCTATGGAAGGTGCCACGCCAATGTTATCATTTTTTGAAGCCTTAAGTTTTCAACCATCTACAACTTGGCAAATGAAGGAAATGAAAAGAGAAATATTATTGAAATTCTGTAAACATTTAAAATATCTATTAAATAAATGGCCTGAAACACAGGGAAAAGCTGAGGTGATACTCTATAATAGTAAGTATGCTATTATTTAAATAATATACATAAATATTATATATAAATATATTTTTATTATAAATGTAGGTTATAGAGCAGATGGTCGACCACAAGATGTGGGTGAAGTTTTATTAAGTCATATCACCAATATGTGGAATGAAGGAGATTTATAAATGTTTAACATTACCAAAAACAAATTAGCTCTCTTAAGATACAATGACAAAGTTAATATTATTATTTTTTAATAAAACCATTTCTATTTTATATTTTTTAAGTAAAATGTATAACTTGTCATAATAATTATCTTTGTTAATATAAAGCTATATTAGGCTTTATATTATATACTTGTCATAATATATTATATACTTGTCATAATAATTATCTTTGTTAATATAAAGCTATATTAGGGCAACTTTTTAAATTGTAAGTCTTAATAATCTAAGAGTTATTAAGTGCCAACAAAAATTTTGATTGGAAAATCAAAATTAAAAAATTGAAATTTTTAATAGTCTGTTGTACTATACAAATAAGTGTAAAATTAATTAGTTTGAAATTTGTACATAAATATTACATACATACATATGTATGTTGCGCATTATATGCATATTTTTTAAAGTACACATTTTTTAAAACTATTTTAAAAAAAAGTTTATTTTTGTAATTCTGTTATAATAAACGTAATCACAGGTTAAATTTATTATTTTATTTCAAAATATGGTAAGTTGTTGTTAGTTCCCTATTAGTGCACATTGGGTTAAATGGGGTCGAAAATTTCGCTTAATTCAGGGGAAGGTGATGTAAATATTTTAGTGATCACGTTTTATTTTATACTTATTTATAGGTAAAAAATACATTTTAGATTTTTTTGGTAGAATGGTAATGTCCGTTTACATTAATGATCACGTCTTTTAGATTTGCATTTTTTGAATTCCAAATTTTTTGCAGAAGGAAAGGTGATATATACGCTTCAATTATCACATTTTATTTTTCTATATTAGTAAGTAAAAAATGCATTTTTAGAATTATAAGATTTTGTACATAATGGTTTTTGAAGCAGCAAGAGATGTTCTTGCTGAGTTGATAGCCCTTGGCCGAGATATTTTGGGACATTCCGGTGCGTAGAACCGGCTGTCGTGAAAATGGCTGTCTATACATTAGGATTAAATGTAAGACGGCTTACTTCAGGAAAAGGTGATATCAATATATTAATGATCACGTTTTATTTTTCTATTTATTAGTAAGAAAAAAATAAAAAATTTTTAAAATTATTTTTACGTCCGTCCGTAAAATAACGGAAAATCTTATAGAATTTTTAATTTTTGGGTTAAAGATATATAAGATTCATTACATCCTTATATAGCAATGATTTTTAAATATAAAGAGGACGAAACATTGGAGTGTACGTTTGATCACATTAGGAGCAAAAATGTTCAAAGAGATAAAGTATCAAATCTTTAATATCTACTATTCTTAAATCTTTGAGAAATGTTTGAAAAAATTTTACTTTTTGACTTTTTTCTACTATCTGCTAACAAGAAGGTCGATTTCTCGACTGATTTTTAATTGCCTGAAAATATTTCATAGTTTGGTTAAAAAAAAAAAAAATAACTTGTTATAAATTTTCATAAAATTGGAAAAAGTCGTTAAGAAATAAAAATTACAAAGACATTTAAAAAGCATACAACAATTTATTTAAATTAATATGATTTTTATAAAATTGTTTTTCTTAGAGTTACAGTAAGATTTGCTGGTTTTAAAAATTAACTTAAATCTCCCGGAAAGCAGCCAAACAGCACAAAAATAATAATCTAGATTTAAAAAAACTTATCTTAACATAAAACTAAAAAACTAGTAAACAAATTTTCCTTTTTTAATAACCTAATATCATATTATCAATAACATCTGTAAAATCGATATCTTTAGTATTCTCCGACATTTCAGAATTGCCGCTCTCTTGTTCTTTCAATTGTGCATGAGCCATGGCTAACATACGTTTTTTCCACTTTTCATAATCCTCAATTTCTGTACGCATTTTCTTATCGTTTAGTTTTTTCGCATTTTCATCGTCCTTGGTTGCTGTTGTATGTTCTTCGGAATTTTGTTTTTTTAGTTTATTATCCATGGCATCGTTATAATGTTTGGCAATAAATTTCTCCCATCTTTGTTCCAATTGTTGCCACTGGGCTGGTCTTAAATTGCTAAAAGGCATCAATTTGGTTTTGGATACTTTTTGTTTAGACAATTTACAGGCCATAAATACTGCCATGGCTGCATATTGTGGATGACTAACGTCTATGTCGGCTGATTGTTCATTGGCTACGACTTTGCGATAGAGTTCTAAAAGATCTTCAGCTTTTTTATTAACTTGATTGAGGCTTAACTGTATGCAGATATCATTCACACCCACTAATTTGTTGAGATCCAAGAGTTTTTCAAACATTCTTTTGTTGTTGGCATAATGAGATTTACGTAGGGCAGACAGTTTTAAGGCTTGTTCCTGTTTCACAAAAAAAAAAAAAATTAATTGATAGCTATGTATGTACATTTCTTCGGTCCAAGCCTTTTTTTACCTTATCAAATGGTATTCCCATTAAGTTGGCTGCTATATCGGCGCACAATACAATTTTTCCATACTCATTGATTTGTAGAGGCACATTAGTAGAACGTAATTCCAATAATCTAACCAACTCTGTAGTTTTTCTAAATAAAATACATATGTATGTTTATTATTTTATTTAGTAAAATTTTTATTTACTTACTCCAACACGTTTGGCTCATCTCTTAAGCCCATTTTGGTTAGTAACTGTTCTATTAAAGTGGTCATGATTATTTTAAAATGTTAATGTCAAGGTTAATTTTTTTGTTTACTCAAATAATTTAAAATTTTCTTTTTTTTTAATTTTTATTAAAAATGTTTACTCTGCAAAAACTATTCTTATCACCAAAAGTTTGTTTACATTACTTTCTTCGGAAAAAAAATTGGCGCCAAATTCATCTTCTTCTTCTATGTTGTGTCATTCAGCATTGAATGCAGTGGTGTTAGGTGTGACGATTTTACGTCATTTCGACGATTTTTTTCAATGAATTTAGTAATTTGACGATTGACGATTTTTTATAGGAAGACGCTAATATTTTGACGATTTTCTTGACTTAAATACTTTTTGCTATAAAAATGTGTCAGCGAATATATAAATTTCAGAAAATTAGGTATGAATTTATATTTTTGTGCGTTTAATATAGAGAAATATTTAATTTTGGGAAATCATTCATAATTAACGAAATTTGATATCTTTTTTTGTCATAAATAAGTTTTGAAAAAGGAAATCTCTAAAATTATTAAACAAACGAACTTAAACGTAACTAAGAGAAGAAATTCCTTAGGAATTTCATAATTTTAAATAATTAAAAAAATTTGAACAATTATTTCAAGAAATATTAATACTATTTACATTGTAAACTACTACCCTACTACATATGCTTTTGTAAATTATCATGGTAATGCTAATAATTTATCAACTACATATATTTTTAAACTAATAGTCGTAAGAAAATATTTATTTGTGTAAACTATGTATCTTTAGCTTTTAGTTAAATAATATTCACTTAGAGCCTATTTATATTGGGGATTATCACAGCGTTTTTTTTATGATATTTTGTTTTGATGTTATTTTGTAAACCCTTCTACATTTATACATATAAATTTGTGTTGAGAAATTTTTTTCAAAAATGCTTGACAAAAACAACAATTCAGAAAACTAAAGCCCAAATTACAATAGCGCGTAGTCAGCAACAGTATCAGAAAAAATTATCAGCTGTTCACTGTCAGAATAAAACCCAAATTACAATAGCGCGTAGTCAGCAGCAGTGTGTGCTGCCATAATCAGCTGATTATTTAGAATGAACTGTTTGTTATGGTGTTGATTACATTTGGTCAGCAGCAGTTTGCAGTGCTGTTTCATTTAACCCTGTTTCTAAATTCACTGCGCTGCATTCAGATTGAGAGCGAGACAAAGAAAGTGAGCAAATAAATGAGAGGCTAAAATACACAAGTAGAATAAAGCTAGATAGTGGTTGTAAATTGTGACTGCCTACGCTGAATTGTAATTATAACGGCAGCAACATGTTGTGCTGACAGTGATCAGCTGATAATTTTTGCTGATACTGTTGCTGACTACGCGCTATTGTAATTTGGGCTTAACATGTTGCTGCCCATATAATTACATTTAAGCGCACGCAGCAAAAATTCACAACCACCATCTTGCTTTATTCTACTTGTGTATTTTAGCCTCTCGTTTATTTGCTCACTCTCTTTGTCTCGCTCTCAATTTGAAAGTATTATATATTTTTGGAAAGAACAATATAAAAGCTTTCAATCAAGCTATAAATCAAGCTATATAAGAAATGCAAAAGTTAAGTGCAGTTATACATGAAACATGTAGAAACTGTACTAAAATATCACAGAATGTTCCCAGTGCCAAATTTTACATAAATGTTAATTTTGAGTTCCTTTCCCAAGATTTTTCTGCTAAGTATTATACGTCATTGGAAAGAGCAATTTAAGGGCTTTCAAACAAGCTTTAAATCGTTGATTGCTTGGAGAAATATAAAAGTTAAATTAAGTTAAGCGTTAAATCGTTGACATGCTTGGAGAAATATAAAAGTTAAGTGCAATGTTATATGAAACATAAACAGTCGTCAAAAATGTCCCCAGTGATATATTTCATAGATAAGTCAATTTTGAGCTCCCTTCTTAAACTCCTTAGGGGAAGTATTATACATTCTTGGAAAGAACAAAATAAGAGCTTTCAACCAAGCTATAAATGGTTGATATAGCTTACGAAATGCAAAAGTTAAGTGCAGTTATATATGAAACATGTAGAAACTGTACTAAAATATCACAGAATGTTCCCAGTGCCAAATTTTACATAAATATTAATTTTGAGTTCCTTTCCCAAGATTTTTCTGCCAAGTATTATACGTCATTAGAAAGAGCAATTTAAGGGCTTTCAAACAAGCTTTAAATCGTTGATATGCTTGGAGAAATATAAAAGTTAAGTGCAATGTTATATGAAACATAAACATTCGTCAAAAATGTCTCCAGTGACACATTTCATATATAAGTCAATTTTGAGCTCCTTTCTAAAAATCCTTAGGGAAAGTATTATATATTTTTGGAAAGAACAAGATAAAAGCTTTCAATCAAGCTATAAATGGTTAATATAGCTTAACAAATGTAGAAGTTAAGTGTAGTTATACATGAAACATGTATAAATTATACCAAAATTCCCAGTGCCAAATTTTACATAAATGTTAATTTTGAGTTCCCTTCCCAAGTTTTTTCTGCCAAGTATTATACATCATTGGAAAGAGCAATTTAAGGGCTTTCAAACAAGCTTTAAATCGTTGCTATACTCGGAGAAACATAAACATTCGTCAAAAATGTCCCTAGTGACATATTTCATATATAAGTCAATTTTGAGCTCCTTTCTAAAAATCCTTAGGGAAAGTATTATATATTTTTATAAAGAACAAGATAAAGGCTTTCAATCAAGCCATAAATGGTCAATATAGCTTACGAAATGCAAAAGTTAAGTGCAATTATACATGAAACATGTAGAAACTGTACTAAAATATCACAGAATGTTCCCAGTGCCAAATTTTACATAAATGTTAATTTTGAGTTCCTTTCCCAAGATTCTTCTGCCAAGTATTATACGTCATTAGAAAGAGCAATTTAAGGGCTTTCAAACAAGCTTTAAATCGTTGATATGCTTGGAGAAATATACAAGTTAAGTGCAATGTTATATGAAACATAAACATTCGTCAATGTCCCCAGTGACACATTTCATATATAAGTCAATTTTGAGCTCCTTTCTAAAAATCCTTAGGGAAAGTATTATATATTTTTGGAAAGAACAATATAAAAGCTTTCAATCAAGCTATAAATGGTTGATATAGCTTAAGAAATGCAAAAGTTAAGTGCAGTTATATATGAAACATGTAGAAACTGTACTAAAATATCACAGAATGTTCCCAGTGCCAAATTTTACATAAATGTTAATTTTGAGTTCCTTTCCCAAGATTTTTCTGCCAAGTATTATACGTCATTAGAAAGAGCAATTTAAGGGCTTTCAAACAAGCTTTAAATCGTTGATATGCTTGGAGAAATATACAAGTTAAGTGCAATGTTATATGAAACATAAACATTAGTTAATCATTTTAAATATTATCTTCCTCAACAAAATGTTAACTTTTGTTATGAAAATAACTTATTTTTTAATGTTTTTGCTACTGACGTTTTTTTTACGATTTTTTAAAATGTTTGTGACGATTTTGACGATATTTTTTCTAATTTTTGACGATTTTTTGAGAAAAAAGCCTAACACCATAGAATAGAACTAGAAGTTTATGTGAGAGCCACCCTATACTAAATTTTCAAAAAATTTACTCATTTTTTTGAAAATACAAAAACAAAATATATGTGACTACATGTATTTTGTTTTTGTATGAATTAGGTTTCTGACAATTGAATTAGGTTTTTTTCTCTCACATAAATATCTAGTTGTTAACTTTGAGTCTACATTAGACAAATTCTTATCAAGACAAACGTCAAAATCAGTGCGAATCTATACAAGGTAGCCTCAGTTAAACAGTTGATTATTATTTTTGGTTGTTACAGCTGTCAAACTGCATATATAAAAAACATTACTGAATTCGGCATATTGTTGTTTTTGCACAACTGTTGCCACCTTCCATAAATTCGAGTTCATTTTGACGTTTGTCTTGATAAAAATTTGTCTAATGTAGACTCAAAGTAATCTATGCCTAACACCACTTATTGAATGACACGTTGAGGGGAAAAAACTACCGGAGACATGAAGTCCATGTTGTAGTTTTTACTTAAATTATTTTATATAGGCATAAATAGACCACCCTAATTCAGCTCCGATTTATTTGATTTTTTTCGCCATTGATAGTACTTTAATATAATGATGTAAAAATTTTTGACCGCAATTAAATATTTTGGAAGTTATAGGGCTTTGAAAATCGAATTTCCCTAAGAAACTAATATCAAAAAATTTTTTGTTATAAAAAAGTTGGATAAAAAGGAAGAATTACGTCACCGAAGCCGCTTTTGGACATACCAGAGAGTTAAAAACCCTTCCGCCCGGCCAAAGGCCGGCTATTAAGAAAAATAATTTCTACAAAAAAAAAACATTTTTTTGCACAAGAAATTACAAAATACTAAAAAAAGTTGTGTTTATGAAACTTTTATATTATTTTTATTTAATATTTGTAAATGTAACCTTAAGAGCTTTTAATTGACACCTTAATCTTTTCAATCGGATAAATAGTTTAGGAAATATTTATTTTTAAGTGAATTAGGGAGGTAAATGAGTACCTATAATTTTGTTTTTTCTTATTTTCTTATTTTTCTTTTTTTTTTTATATACATATATTTTTATTTCTTATTTTTTTCCATTAGACGTTATAAATGTTTCAAAAATTAAATAGATAATACAATCAGTTTTACATAACAGATTACAATACGATTGTTAACATTAATATCACGCGCCAAATTCATAACTTTGAGTCTACATTAGACAAATTTGTATCAAGACAAACGTCAAAATTTTATCAAGATAAAGATTTGTCTATTGTAGACTGAATTTGTCAGTATTATAGCAGCGTTACTTTGAGTCTACATTAGACAAATTTTTATCAAGACAAACGTCAAAATTTTATCAAGATAAAGATTTGTCTAATGTAGACTGAATTTGTCAGTATTATTGCAGCATTAAAAGAAAATTGTCAGCGCTCGAGCTCTGACAACTTTGTCTTGATAATGCTTAGTAAAAGACGCCATCTTGATTGTTGTTGGTACTTTTTGCATGGTTTATTATGACATACGTTTTCCCCTATAATTGACAGAGATAAAAAATTATCTGCAACTCAAACAAAAATTTGACGTTTGTCTTGATACAAATTTCTCTAATGTAGACTCGAAGTTAAAAGAAAATTGTCAGCGCTCGAGCTCTGACAACGTTGTCTTGATAATGCTTAGTAAAAGACGCCATCTTGATTGTTATTGGTACTTTTTGCATGGTTTATTATGATATACGTTTTCCCCTATAATTGACAGTGATAAAAAATTATCTGCAACTCTAACAGAAATTTGACGTTTGTCTTGATAGAAATTTCTCTAACTTTGAGTCTACATTAGACAAATTTTTATCAAGACAAACGTCAAAATGAACTCGAATTTATGGAAGGTGGCAACAATTGTGCAAAAACAACAATATGGCGAATTCATTAATGTTTTTTATGTATACAGTTTGACAGCTGTAATAAACAAAAATAATAATCAGCAGTTGAACTGAGGCTACCTTGTATAGATTTGCACCGATTTTGACGTTTGTCTTGATAAAAATTTGTCTAATGTAGCCTCAAAGTAATATAGACTCAACGTAATAACCTAATACAACCAATTGTTTTTACAGGGATGTTTTAACAACTACTACAATCATGGTATAATAATTTTAATATGGTGACATTGTTAGCCCAGCAGTTTATTTTTTGCTTGATTTTTTAGTATAAGACAGAGATGCGCAATTTGCCAATTTTCTTACTCGATATGTTAGACTACATTTAGAAGATTGTTTTGCCAAATGCCCAGCTAGGGATAATATTAAAAAATACTAATAAGATCTTTTTCAAATTTAATACTTACTGGGATTTTTTCCATTTTCCTAAAACATTGGCAAACTCGACTTGGGCCTTTATTAAAGTTCACTTTTAATTTAAATTTTGATATTTTTAGTCCTTTGTAGATTGTCATAGAACTGATTAAACATAACTTTATTATTATCGAATTTTTCCTCCTGAAAATCGATTGTCGACTAAAATCGAAATCGATTTATCTTTCCCTAGACAGTAGTAGATACCTTTATATCCTAAAGGATAATTTGTTGCAGAGTGCAAAAAATCATATTTTTGATATTGCCAACATAACGATCCGAATAATAAATTTGGTATTGTGTACAATTTACTAATATATAAAGGCCCAATTTTAACAACGCTCTCTAAATAGTCGCCAGACCTCAATATTATTGAAAATTTGTGGTCCATATTGGAAATTTAGGACCTAAAAATTCACTATGAACACATTTCACCTAATATTACACAAAAACTGGACGCACGCAAACCGCCTCTAATCTGTTGCATACAATTAAGACTACCATTCCACATAAAAAGTAATCAGGTATGTGATGAAAATCGATTTTGAGCCAAAAACGAAAAAGGTTGTGATAGATTTCAATATAAAATTTTCGATTTCAATTTCGTGTTATTGTAAAAACGAAATCGATTTCATTTTCCATTTTGTTTTATGAAAATCACAATAAACGAAATTGACATGATTTTATCGTTTTCAAATCGAACAAATTTTGGTACTCGTTTTAAAATTGAATTTGATTAAAACTGTTACAAAAGAATTAGAATCATGTGGGTAAAAAATAAAAGCTATATTGTAGAAAAAAAAAAAAAATAAAATAAATAATACCTTTTAAAGAATATATACACTCCCCGAAATATTTATAAGACTAAAATAGTTTTTTATATTTCAATGGAACTGCAAGTGCTATCCCCGAAATATTTGGCATACATATGAAGACAAGTGAGGCAATTTTTTTATATGTAAAAAAAAAAAAAAAAAATTGGTTCTGTTACTCCTGCGCAAAAATAACGGGACTTTTACTTGATATTCGAACGAAAAAATTATAAGACCAAATATGACGAACTATTTTAAATATTTGAAGAAATTGAAAATGTCTTCAAAATGTTTAATTTTTTGTTCGTATTATTAATAAAGGCTGTACTGAGTTAGATCAGAGTTAATTTTTGGTACAGTGGGACAAATATATTTTTGTGATATAATCAATAAAAAGTAAAAAATAAGCCCTAGGGGTCAATTAAGTTATTTTTTTCCTTTTATATTAAAAAAGATCGCGGGGAAAGTGTTGTTTATTGCTGTTCTTGTAATTTTTGACTATATTTTTATCATATCGTTGTAAAACGAATGCATTTTTCTACGTAAAATCTATTTATACCCTTAAGTTTTTGAGATATAGAGTGTCTTGTTGAGAATAATTCAGAGAATATTATCATGTCTTAATAAAAATTGGCAAGAATATCAGTTGTAAGCTAATTTATAATAATCAGGGCAAGTTTTTCAAGCTTTTCGCTTGGAAAGTAAGCATTTGCATATTTCAAAAGAATTTCACAAAAAATGCTTATATTTTAAATCTTTGCATAAATTTGCATATAATGGATACAAAAGTTAGTTTTCTTAACAAAAACACAATTTTTGGGTGATTTTTTGGAGTTCAATCGAATGATCTCTAAACATTTTTTGGTGAGCATTTTGAGAACATTGTAAATATTGCAAGGAAAAAAAATTCGGAAGCGTCAAATATGATACTTAAAATGAAAATAGTTTTATTTTTATAAACATCGAAATCTATTAGAGATTGAAAGTTAGAAAATGCATATTTGTGCATATCTTCTACACATTAATATATAAGATTGCATAAATTCGTTGGTTTTTATATACATATTCATGCTATTTTTGCATATTTCTGTGCATATTATACCATTTTTTCGTGCTTTTTCAAGCGCATATTTAAATTTTTTTTGTGCATATAAAAACTTGCCCTGATAATAATTGTTAACTATATTAGATATTTAGTAAATATATCTTGTAAAAATATTTTTTATAGCTCTTTAATATCTCCGGAAGTTATTTCATATACGCAATATAATATCTGGCCTTCATTTATGGTTATTTTGAAATAATTTGTATCCAATTTTTAATTTTTGTTATCAAAAATTGCGTAAATAATAATAATCAAGGGTGTTCATTGGAATATAATTGAGATAAGAGACCAATAATAATAAGTATATTTCCTACTATTGAATTTATTAAATTGCGCCTGTTTTCAGAACTTCTAAAATGAGTTTACTATATTAGTAGAACCAAATTAACTATTAATAATTATAAACTATCTTGTGATTACCAAATTGGCTAAGGCATATTGAAATATAATTAATATTTTATGATTTATTCTCAACAAGACATTCCATATCTCAAACATTTTAGGCTACAAATACATTTTTTACGAAGATAATTAAATTAATTTTACATATTTTGACTTAGTCTAGTCCGAAATTGCAAAAGCAATAATAATATACACCATTTCGGGGGGTGTATTGAGTCAGAGGTTAAGAAAAGTATAGAGATTCTGTAAATCCTAAATTTTTTTATTCTGTTGCGTTAAAACACTGAATTTTAAGTTTAAAACTTAAAATATATTTTGTAATTGTTTAAAATCCTATCAGACACTCGAATTAAACTGTAACTTCAGATATGGGTTTTACAATTTAACTTTTAAGGTTTCTGGATATATCTACCACAAAGGAAAAAACTGATTTTGAATGATAATATGCTAACCCAATTTCAAATCACCAATTTAAAACTAATGCAAAGTCCAAACTGCATCTACTAAAAAGTGTTCCTATTAAAATATTGCATTAATTTATATTTTTGTAGGATTAATTAAATAATCGCCAAAAATGTAAATTTATTATTCCTCCACAAAATGTTATTTTTATGGGCAATATTTTTTTTTTTCAGACAACTTAACTATTGATAATTTTTTATTAAAAAATTAACATAAAAACATTAAAATAAAATTTATTTAATTTAAAACATACAAATTTCAAAATTAATTTGTTGTGATTTGACAAGAAACATATTGAACATAAACAAAAATGGAAAATGAAAACGATCGAAATTCATCACAACATAATCGATTTAAGAATACGATTTCCTTTTGAAATTGATCGAATTTCATCACATACCTGAATCGGTCGTAATTTTCATTTTTTTTTATGTCATAAGTGGGTGCTTAAAATAAGCAGTGAGATAAAAATATTGGATTTTTTGTTTTCATATCTTTAATTTGCTTAAAGGTAAACTTTAATATAAACAAGCGCGAATATTCGGCCCGGCCGAATCTATATACCCACCATCAACTTTTTAAAATTTTACGTTATATGGGAGGGGGCCTGTTTCCGAGTTTACATTGGTCCTTGAACTATTTGAACACAATTTCGTTGATTTTATATAGGAGGTGGGCAGTAAAGTGGGCGGACCACGACCATTTTATCGATCCCCGAACTATACGTACAAAATTTCGTTGTTGTACATGCTTTTGTTGAAGAAATATTAGCAGAAAAGTATAAAACGGACACCCTGTGTTTCTAGTTTTTAGCCCATAACTTTTTTGTTTATTAACCGATTTTGCCAATTTCAATCCCAAACAAACCTTATATAAGACAAATATTTGTGCCAAATTTCGTCCCTCTACGTTGTCCCGTTCGAGCCCTATCCTGCTTTCAACAGACGGACAGACAGACGGACGGACATAGCTAGATCGACTCAGAATCAAACCAGGACCCAGAAAATATATACTTTGTGGGGTCTTAGATGATTCCTTCGACATGTTACACACGGAATGACAAAATCAATATACCCCCCATCTTTTTGATGGTGGGTATAATAATGGTTCTATATTAAACTAGAAATCTTCCTCTTTCTTATGATACCAAATTTTATTTTTAATTTCAGTCTGTTACTTTGTCATGGAGCTTTAAAAATAAAATTGTATAATGCATAATTTAAGCTGTGAGCCACTGTATATTAGTGTGTAGCAAAATCTCAAGAGTCTTGTAATTTGTTATTCACTTTAAAAAGGAAGAGGAATAACGACACATGTCTTCTAGGTTATCACACGTTACGCTGTAGAATACATTTCATTTCTCTCCGGAGTCAGTAACAACTTTAGCGTGTTCATCATCAATCGTCGATGGTTATATGAATTATTTTTTCATCCATATTATGGACGTATTCACTCAATCTTTTTGTATAATAAAAATTCAATATTAATCTCAAGCCAAGAAGCTACTATAGGAAATTACATATACAGCGAAAGCTTCCATAGGCGGTGATTTTGTTCGTTATCAGGAGATGTCCGTCTATGGGATATGGTTCATCATATTTTTTAATAAGAGGTAATTCAGTAGCATAGGTACTGGTATCTTTTTATTTCAACGTCCAAGATTGATTGTAATGAATTACCTTATAGATAAAAATATTATTATATATACATATTAACAGGGCAAGTTTTTATATGCACAAAAATAATTGAAATATGCGCCTGAAAAAGCACGAAAAAATGGTACAATATGCACAGAAATATGCAAAAATAGCGTGAATATGTATATAAAAACCAACGAATTTATGCATTCTTATATATTAATGTGTAGAAAATATGCACAAATATGCATTTTTTAACTTTTAATCTCTAATAGATTTCTATGTTTATAAAAATATAACTATTTTAATTTTAAGTATCATATTTGACACTTCCGAATTTTTTTTTCTTTACAATTTTTACATTGTAAAATACTCAAAATACTCACAAAAAAATGTTTAGAAATCATTTTATTGAACTCAAAAAAATCACCAAAAAATTGTGTTTTTGTTAAGAAAACTAACTTTTGTATCCATTATATGCAAATTTATGCAAAGATTTAAAATATAAGCATTTTTTTGTGAAATTCTTTTGAAATATGCAAATGCTTACTTTCCAAGCGAAAAGCTTGAAAAACTTGCCCTGCATATTAAAATGCAAAAGACCGTAACGTGACGTAAAAATCAAATTTAAAATTAATTAATTATTTGATTTATTCAACAATTTGATTAAATATATTTATGATTAATCGATTAATTTTGGTTTCATTTGTTCAAAATTATGATTAGTCAATTAATCAGGAATTTAAATAGTTAAAATCGTGAATAATTAAATAATTTTAAATTTATTTGACTTTCTGTTTTATGTTTTTAATTTTCATTATAATATAAAAAAATGCATGCAAAGTCGTTTGAAAATATAAAATGTGGGTCGTTTAATCACCAAATAACATATCGTCTATGCGCTAACTGAATTACCTATGTAAAGATTTTGGAAATTTTTTTATTGCTGCATTTAGATCCCCTACTAGTTATACATATGACCACCAAAGCATTTGTCAATATCTCGACTAGTTTAGGATTTACAAAATTACCTATGTAAAACCATATATATAATGCTCCAACAAAATTACCTATGTAAATCATTTTTATACAAGTTAATATTATTAATATTCTTAGAGAAAATGGTAATACTAAAATTTAAATATAAAATATTAAATATTGTTTGTATACTTATGATATGCCGTCTGAAAGTGTACATCCCAAGACTAGTTACACTAAAATTAACTGACATAGACTTACGTCAACTAAAGCTCTGATGATGTCTGTCCATCTGTCTGCCGGTTTTAGATTATTATAAAATATTTTTTTTAATAATCAGAACAGGAAAAAGCTCGGGAGACCATGCTGTCAATGACATCTAAGCGTTACCTATTATATGTTAGATTTATTTTAATCAAAAATTAAAAGTGGTGTATAGTGTTGATCGAAAATAATATTTTTGAAGGTACTTTAAAATTGGTCCAGCTCACGAAAGTGACATAATTGATTCCTAATATTTTGGGAATTAGTTTAAGAGACATAAATCTTTAATTTTAGGAGGGTACACTTGCAACATTTTTTGACTTCGTACAAATTGACGCACTTTATCGAGTTCAGAAATTTTTAGTAAATCATTAATTTTATCTTATTTAAAATCTTTTTTCTGAAAATCATGAAATACGGGTTCATTTATTTTTCTTTAGCTATCGTTTGATACATGTAACATTTATATTGGTGAATTTTCATTTTATTTTTTTGAAGATTTTTCTGGGATAATCAACAAATTACCGCTTAATAGCATGTTCCAATTATCTTCGGAAGTTGAAATTTAACCAAGATATTACTAATAATACCTCCTTCCATAGTTCAAACTTATATTTAAATGAACTTAAGAAACTGCAAAAAGAAAAGCACAATCATATCTTAATAAAAAATTGCTCTACAAAATTACTTATGTAAAGTTTTCGTTGATTTTCTCCAAAACACGCCAAAAATTTCATTCTTTTTCATAAAACAAATAATTTGTGTTACTAAGCCTATTCATAAACGAAGAAAATTAGCTTTCCTGAAAAGTTATTAAAAATTACATAGGTAATTTAGTTAGCGCAGCCACGATATATTATATATTTAGCATTTTTTGTTTAATTTGTTTAATTGTAAACTAAATTTGAGAACATTGAATAATATTATTCAAATTTGATTAATCAAAATTTAAAGTAATTAATCAGAATTTTTATTAATTAGAATTGTTGATTAATCGATTAATGATTAATATGTGTATAGATTAAATAAATTTAGTCTTTCTTCGTACGAAAAAAAAAATCATCTTTTCAATATGGTTTCAATTTACTTGTCCATCCAATATCATGTGGACTTTTTTTTCTGATCCATGTTTCCTGTCGATGGTCGAATTCCCCTGATACTGTTTAATGACGTTGAAAACAATATGACAGAGGACATTTAATTCTTTGACCAAATATTTGTAGGACCAATTTGTTTTTTTTTTTTTTTTTTTTTGAAGAAGAAAATTTTTAATAATTTATAGCACGTACATTATTTTCGTTACTCATTTTGGTCAAACTCACAACAAATCAACAGTTTGTGTTCAAGAATAATTGACATATTTTCAATGATAAAATAATTTTAAAAATTGCTTCGGAAAAAAGTTATGAAGCAAAACGTGTGTTAAGATTAAAATATATGAACTAAATACATACTTACCCAATTCACAAAGTATATTATTTGAGTTATTGTGTTATATGTTATTTAATATTATATTCAGACACATGATTTTTACTACACCATTTTTAAATTAAAATAAGAACTTTCTATATGATATTATGAAAACTGCAATTTATAATGAGTTTTATGAATTCAGTTTCAGAAAAGAACAAATGAGAATGAGATATTCCAATTCAAAATTTGAAATTACCATTTTAATTTATTTATTTTTTTTTAATTTTTTATTATAATTCAGAAAGGAACATATTAAAATAATATTTCTCTTTTAATTTCAGAAAATAACACATGAAATTTACATTTTTCACATAAATTTCAGAAGTGATCAATTGAAAGTGAGATTTTTTATTTAGAATTGAGAAAAGATTAATTGAAAATTAGGTTTTCAATTTATTTTTTTTTTAAATAACAATTTAAATTTGAATTTTTTACTTTAATTTTCGAAAAGAAGATTTTTCATTTAAAATTCAGAAAAATACAATTGAAATTTTTAAAAAACTAAATTAAATTAAGGGCTTCAACTGAATAGGACTCATTTTTCAAAAAACCTTTATATGTGAACATAGTATAAATCACTCTTATTCAAGTTTTAATGATTTTTTCTCTATTTCAATTGTTCTATTTTAAATTGTTCTTTTCTAAATTTGATATAAAAAACTTATTTTCAAATGTTCTTTTCTGAATGCAAAATAAATAACTTAATTTTCAATTGATATTTTCCAAATTTTGTACAGAAATTGTAATTTCAATTAATCTTTTCTGAAATATTAATGAAATATAGAAATTTCAACAGTTCCTTTCTAAAATTTAAATGAAAAATCTCACTTTCAATTGTTATTTTTAAAAACTTAAATGAAAAATCTAATTTTCCAATGATCTTTTCTAAAATTTAAATAAAAAATCTTATTTTCAATTGATTTTTTAAAAAATACCGTTAAAAGTGGTGTAGTTTTTTAAGAAACACAATAAGTTTAAGCATCACTGTTCACATATAATTTTATTATGTTTATCTTTTTGGCCTGTTTTTCGTTTGCCAAAATATTTTCACAAATTGTTGATTTAAATAAAAATTTTACACACAAATACTTTCTAATTCCAAAAATAACATTTTTAAACAAATAATAAATGTGAACAAATATAAATTTAATTTATAATTTTTTGTTTGTAAACTTTTCGGCAATTTTTACAAATCCATTTTTAAACAATTTTCTGTGTACTAAAAATGTCTTTAAAATGTATGGAAATTTAGTTGTTTTTATTGTGTTAAATAATTAAACAACTCAAATCGAGATGTTTTCTGGCTTTGAAATATATTAAAAAACAAGTCAATTTGTTTTTTAAAATAAACATCTGTATTCTGCATTTTTCAATATTATATTTATCATTAAATATAAAATTTAAAATGTAGAATTTGATCCCCTATTATGAAAATATTATCCTGAAGAACAATTTTTAAACAAGAAATTAAACAAAATGTTTGGATCATTATGATCTATCTAACAGGAAAAGCTTAACCCGCTAACTTTAGGAGAAATCTTTAGTACTTAGCTCGTTCATCAGATATTTTTTTGTTAATAAAATAGTAAAAACGCAATGAATTAAAATATACATATCAGTAGACATAGTAAAATATAATTTTTTAAAGTTTAATTTTTGGAGGTTGATAATTAGCATTTTTATACAATAAGATTAGAAGCAAATCTTAAAGAACTTATTAAAATTTTTTTTGGACGCGTAGGGAAAAATCGTTTTTTTTTTTCATCAGCCGTAGGTATTTTTAAAAATTTCCACTGAGAACACTGCTCCAGCTTGAAATTTCACATGTGTAGGGAGAAGATCTGTGTCAAGATCATATATATTTTTTTAATAATTTTAAAAATATAAATAATGTTCAAACAAAAGGTCTTCCGTTTTGACACATTAGAAGTACAAAAATACAAAAAATGTATTTTATAAATCTTTTAGAAAATACTTATAAATAATGTTCAAACTAACGATCTTCGGACCTCCTTACATCT
Organism: Protophormia terraenovae; assembly: GCA_951394005.1. Lineage (NCBI taxonomy): Eukaryota > Metazoa > Arthropoda > Insecta > Diptera > Calliphoridae > Protophormia > Protophormia terraenovae. Next base: position 106,326,497 of record OX596077.1, read on the forward strand.
AAAGCCCAAATTACAATAGCGCGTAGTCAGCAACAGTATCAGCAAAAATTATCAGCTGTTCACTGTCAGTACAACATGTTGCTGCCTTTATAATTACAATTCAGCGTAGGCAGCCACAATTTACAACCACTATCTTACTTTATTCTACTTGTGTATTTTTGCCTCTCATTTATTTGCTCACTCTCTTTGTCTCGCTCTCAATCTGAAAGCAGCGCAGTGAATTTAGAAACAGGGCTAAATGAAACAGCACTGCAAACTGTTGCTGACCAAATGTAATCAACACCATAACAAACAGTGCTTTCTAAATTATCAGCTGATTATGTCAGCACACACTGCTGCTGACTACGCGCAATTGTAATTTGGGCTTAATGGGACTTGCAACCATATTTGTGAACCAATGTTCAGCCGGCTAACAGCCGATTTTCAGCCGCCGCCGAAAATTTTTAGCAAAGCCGCCGCCGCTGTTAAAATCGTTCGGCGCAGGTCTCTGTGCAGAACCCTAGATAATATACTAAATAATTATAATTATTCAAGATTTCTTGAAAAAAATCATAATAAATAACTTAAGTTATTATTTTAAATAAATTAACGTTTAGTGAAACAATGAAAAAGAGAGTGGTAGTGAAAAAGGTAAACAAAAATAGACACTTCAATGCAAAAAAACTAAATGGTGTGGTTTCTCATAGAAAATTAATTTGAAAAAAACTAAAACCAATTGTATAAAATAAAAGTAAAAATATTCATAAAATATGTATGTAGTTCCATTTTAATAATTTCATTAAAATCGTTATCCTACCATAATTTAACCTCTTAAAAAATTATTCCTTTTTTAACAGATTACGTATATTGTGTAAAAAATCTGTTGCATTTCCTTAGTGTTTTTTTTAATTTGTTTATTGTGTGTAAAAATAATGGTTGAAATAGTGGAAGAAGGGGTAAGTTTAACTATCGGGTATTACTAATTTTATTTTTATAGGTGTATAAATAACTCAATACACTGATCAAAACAGTCAGTTTATTTTTTAAATGCATTCATATTTTCATACATATTTTAATATTAAAATATTTTTAAATTTTCATTTAGATTTAAAGTAGCATTTCTCATGAACATACACACGAGCATGCATTATTTCAATCGTTCAGAAATTTTGACAAAACTGACCTTTATCATCACTTACTGTTACGAATGATAAGATTTCGTAATATTGTAAATAAAAACTTTAAATTTTTTAATTAATACAGAATATTTTGTAGTATTTTCATGAAAATATTTTTATTTGATATTATTAAAGTATTTTTTAAAGAAAATAAATTTTAACGTACATATAAACAACAAGGCTGGCCCGGTAATTTCCATACAGCTTTCCTAACTATAGATTTCCATGAGTTAAAAAATGTGAAATTTAAATTATTTAATGCACTTTTTCTATTCATTTGTACTAGAATAATATTACAGAAAAATGCAAATTTTCGTTCTTAAAAAAATTATGAGCAAAATGTGGTTCCGTTCTTTATTGCTTCCTATTAAGCAGTAAAGGCCCAACAAACCAAGAAACGATACAGTATCATTTATGATATCATAATTTTAAAATTATATGATAAAATATCAAAATTATATTTTCCTTAGAAAAAAACTTCAAACATTTTCAGAAAAATAAAATTAAATTGAAAATATTTGTATTAGAAGAATATTTTATGTTATGCATTATATGAAAATTTAATTATTACAGCTAAATTTAGTGGAATTGCAAAAAATAAACGAGTATAACATAAAGAAACCAATGTCAGCCCAGAGTTAAAGGGGAATTGTATTTGGATTACAAAAGTTTCGTATTATATGTAAAATGATTTGGACCTTGATGAACTTTATTGTGGTTATTTTATTAATTTTTTATAAAATATTTAGAATATTATATATTGATCCAATCTTAGCATATATATATGTATATATTCTGCAATATATTGCTAAATTATCGCGCTGCTTAAATTTAATGATATCATTACTAATATCGTTATTTTCAAAAATTATGATATCATTTTCGAGTGTACCTTTTAGAAAGCAACCTACAGTGGTGGCCACGAATTTAAGACACGACATTTCACTTATATATTTCTGATAATTTTTACATCTTATCGAACAAATTTTAGATCCATGTTATTTTTTAAAGATCCTAGTAATGTTATGAAAAAAAATCAACAATAGTTTGTTACCTATATTTAGTTTCCAATTTTTATTTACATATTATACAGATTAATACAAGTTTAAGCCTGGTCATGAATTTAGGACATAGGCAAAATAAAAGTTAATTCACAAAAGTAAAGCTCAGCTTCATAAAACAATATTAGTATTTGGTGGGAAATCCTTTATTTTGAATCACAGCAGCGCATCTCCTGGGTAAACTTTCAACTAAGGCCATACAGCGCTCCTTTGGAATGGCATACCAAGCCTTTTGAATTTCTTCCCATAAATCAGTCAAATTTTTTGGCTTTACTGCTCGTACATGCTCCTCAACATCATTCCACAAGTTCTCAATTGGATTGAGATCCGGGGATTGAGCTGGCCATTTCAGAACTGTGATATTATTTTCCTCTAAGCAACTCTTCACTAGGCGTGAAGTGTGCTTAGGGTCATTATCATGCATAAATTTCCACATTAGAGGCATGTTGTCTTCAGCGAATGGTATCATGATGCTTGTCAGTATGTTTTTGTAAATATGCTGGTCCATTTTATTGATAATCTTCTGAATGGGACCTACACCATGCCAGGAAAATGCTGCCCACACCATGACATTTCCACCACCATGTTTAACCGTTTTAAGGGTGTACTTTGGGTGATGCTCCAGGTTTGGAGGACGCCATACGTACTGTTTTCCATCAGAACCAAAGCGACAAAACTTCGACTCGTCGCTCCAAAGTATATTTTTCCAAAATGTCATCGGCTTATTGAGATTTTCTCTTGAAAACGCTAGTCGGGATTTAATATTTTTTTTTTGACACAAGTGGTTTACGTTGTGCAATACACCCACGTAAGTTCTTCTCATTCAGACGTCTTCTTATTGTCCTGGACGATATATTAATATCAAAATCCGATGAAATCTCATTTTTAATTTTACTTGAGCTCTTGAAAGGATCTTTAGCAGCTGATTTATAAATTAAGCTATCCTCCCTGGGTGTAGTTTTTCGGGCTCTAGGGTGCTGTTTGACATTTTTGGTAGTGCCATGTTGCTTGATGTGTTCCAGTGCATTGTAAATCTTGGATCTGGAACATTTTAGTAGCTTGGAAATTTCCATTACTGTTTTTCCATCAGTATTCATTTGTTGGATCAATTTTCGCTCGGCATCCGAACTCCAAGTACCTCTGGCCATTTCTAACTAAATATTTTGATGTATTCTAACATTAAATGGAATAAAACATTCATTACTTACCTTTTAGCTTCAAAAAACACCAAAAAATCACTTAAAAACCAAATATTTCTTATATGTTTTAAATTCGTGACCAGCTTCAAAAGCACGTTTTTACGAAAATATAATAAAAACAGCAACAAAATGTATACACAAACAAAACCAAATAACGGTAATTGATCTTAACATTACAGGGTACACTGAAAAATTAACAAAATCTAATTTTATATTGCAGGGTTGTAATAATTATCACAACTTAGTTCGTTACATGTCGTGTCTTAAATTCGTGGCCACCACTGTATATCATTTTAGAATTATAAATTATATCATTCTCGGGCTTCCATATCACCGAAATGATATCGTAATGATATCATTACGATATCATTTGGTTTGTTGGGGGGGTAATAAAATACAAGAGTTAAAATTTTTAATTTTAATTACATATTATTAAAAGCCATGATACAATGAATAACAAGGTACAATTATTAGAGGGAGAGTTCTCAAATTTATTTTCCTTAAAAAGTCAGTCAAAAGAAAATGTAAAAAATAAAAAACACTCAAAATAATTTTTTTTTTTAATTTGATATCAAATATACGTGTTAAATTTCGCAAAATATCCAACAAATATTACCATATTTCAAATGTAAACGAAACATATTTAAATTTTTTCATGTGTATTTTTGTTTTAAATTTTTCAATTATTTGACTTTACATGACTTGAAAAAGACAATTCTCTCTAATAATTCTACCTTGTTATTTATTGTGTCATGATTAAAAGCTAAGTTATTCAGAGCTTAGGGTTGAATTAAAGAAAAAATTGTATAATCAAGATAAAATTGTAGTTTAATTTTATATTTAAATTAGCCATAAATCAATTGGTATTAAATAATTTTATTCTTTCAAAAAATAAACTTGGTTCTAAGCTAATATCACAACTGAAATTCTTTATATTGTATAAATGATATTATAATTTAAAGGTCTAAATGGAACTCACAAGATGTTTGTCATATGCTGCTATGGGTAAGAATCAGTAAAACATATTTGAAATTAAAGTTTTGTGATATTTTTTGTCATATGTACTCTATGTTTATGGCCAAAAGCAACATACTAACTGATCTACTTTATTAATAAGATGATTTTTTGTTTTTCGAATAAGAATATTTCTAACCAATACAAATATAATTAATTTATCTATTAAATAAAACCTCATGCTCAATTCATTAGAATACATTTGCTTAAGTATAAAGAATGGTAAACCGTCGTAAATAACCTAAAAAAAACCTTTAATATTATTTTTGGCATTCGAAATTTAAAATATGATAAAAAAGTAGAGTTTACACGAGACAAAATAAAGTAAAAAATATTTAAAAGAATTTTACAAAAGCTAATGTATTTAACTGTAGTTTAAATACCGAAACTTTGTCAAAATAAAGTTAAAAATTTAACTTACAAACGCTAAACAGAAAAAATATGATCAATTAAACGATAATCAAAGATGAAAACTATTCCAATTACTTTTTTAATTGTATCAATCATTCAAGTGATCAAAATTCAAATTTTCTAATATTTTTTTTTTTTTTTTTACTAAAAATAAAACAATTTATCGGCTTTCAATTTCTTATTGTATCATCAATAAATTAACCAAATATAAAAAGCGCTAATTTAAATAATTGAATGATATATATACATTTCTCTTAATATATCGAATTTCAGTGAATAAAATAATTGTATATGATATATGTAGTTTGCCACTTTCAACAGATCGTTCCGAAGATGTGAACGGTCCTTAGACTCCGATGCGACCTTTGATATGGTTCCTGTACTCTCTCGAGCACTTTCCGGAACGGTGTCACCCGTCGCATTTAGTCTTCCCAAGATAGCAGTGGTAGAACCATAGATTTTTTAAAATTTAGCCACGCTCTTTCTGTGCCTCTTGATAAGATACTTATCCTTACCACTGAATGACGACACACCTTTCTTAGCCAACTTGTTTAGATAGACTAAGGAAGCTCTGACGCCATTCTTCGCCTTCTCATTCTTTGATCGGCTGGCGACGACTTAATTATGTCATGAATTCCTAGTGTCCGAAACTCCTACTGATTTTACCTTCATTTTCCTTACATCCTCAATTAAAACATTTTCCTTACTAATTTTGGCCCCTCGAAAATACACGTTATAAGTTGACCATCTCGCGCAGTGACGACATACGCGGATTAGGCATTTAAAACTTACAGCGATTAGTTTATATAAGCACTAACCATGCAGATCCTCGGCACTGCCACCAACCACTTATATTTAGATTTTATGTATATTTTTGAGAAATAATGTTAATATTTGGGCTTAAATGAAATTTAAACGAGTTGTACATATTATAGTATTTAATTAATTTTGGAGTCAAAAGTTAATTCTAACACTTTGTTTTTCACATTTTGTTTTTGGGCTATCTACAAACAGTATATTTTTTTTAAGGAAAAACGGGCTTTCTGCAAGTTTTTGTTTGATTTTCAAAGAAATCTAAAAATAAAAATTTATAAATAATGAGAATTTTCTTTGCGATTTGAACTTTTTTTAAACGTTTTGAATTAGTCTTAATATATCTCAAAAAAATTTTGACTCAATGAAGTCTGAAGAAAAAAGCCATTGAAGTTAGATTTTTAACCTTTATAGATGCTTATAGATCATACGCGGGTATACCTATCAACATTTTATGAAGCTAAGTGGGAGCACTATACCATAGATTTGAAGACAAGAATAAACAAAATTTAATAAAATTGGTGATTATAAGCAAAATATCTTAGATACCAATAGCAGTTTCTTAAAAAATGCAATAAACATCGTATTTAAAGGTTTTAATCATTTTTGAGTTGTTGATATGCAATTTAATACAATTTTAATTGGTTCAAAATTTTTTTTGCAATTTTTTTCGCATGCATTTTTTTCAAAATTTAATTTTGAACACATTTTCGTCCTTTAAGTAAACATTCCTGTTATTTGAAATTTCTAACGATTAAAAATGGTCCAGCCAACCACAAAATTTCGCTTTTTTTTTATCTCCTGATTGGCATGATATCATAAATTTAACATATTGTCAATTTTTTTTTTTCCAAAAATAATATGTTTTACTTCTTTAATTTCCAATAAACAAAACGGGCTATATGAACATTTTATAACATATATTAAAAAACGGGCTATCTACCATAACTTCGCGAATAATGTGGTTAAAAGATTTATTTTTCAGTGTGAGGCTTAGTAGACGTAATATTAATAACTCGTAGAAGAACGAATTGCAAAACGTTGAAAAAATAGGGAAATAAACAGTTTTTATGTTCTCCTGAACAATGCTGCTTTGCATGAGGCCTGTTTTGAATATAAGCCCTCGATATGTATAATTATATGATTCTTGCAGCAATATTATTAAGATTTTTTTAAGGAATTTGGTAAATATTTAAAAAAAAGTTAATTTTTTAATTAAGGCTCCCAAGTTTAAAAAACTTAAAAAAACTACGTAAAAAATAAAAGTAAAATATGATTCGACCTAACAACTTATCTCTGGCTATCTGATATTTTATTAATATATGTCAATGGTTCACCAGTTACAGAATTATTTTAAAAAAGCGTTTGTGGTGTGTAAAAAAAATTTATTTAAAAACTTTAAGTTAAATTTCAATATTAATTTTAACCCTAAATTTAAAAATAAATTAAAAGGATTCTATATAAAATTATTATACTAACGGTTACCACTTCTTTACAAAAAATAAACTATTTACTCTTTAACAAATAACAACTATATCTAGCATGCTCATGATTATTTAAATATACCAAAAATATCCTATAAATATAATAAAAACTTTATTAAACTGCAAATATTTGTATAGAAAAAATCATCAGCAAAACGTTCTATTGACAATGGTCTCCCTACAACAACAACGTACAGCTATACGGGACGTATGCGTGAACTTATCGAAGCCTACAATGCAGTCGTCTCAATTATATATCCGAAATATGCTTGGTATATTTTTCCCGGCTATTTGCAATATGCCATTTATCAACGTTATATGAAATATTTCAAAGATAAATATCGCTTAGCGCCCATACCAAATACACTCTACGAACATTTAATTAAAAATGAATCAATTAAATCGGAACATATTATATTTGCTTCGGAAGATATTTATGAAGAATATGCCGAATCAGAAGAAGTTAATTTTGTAAATTTGATAGTAAGTTGTGGTCAGCAGACCAAAGGACAGGAGCGCATAACGAATGGCGGGGAAAAGAAAGAAAGTGAAATGGTTTTAAAACAGATAATGAATAAAGTACCGCATACCTTAGTAGCACAAATAAGACCATTAAAAGTTTGTCAAACAAATTGTGTATTTGTACAGGTAACAATAAATCTAACAATTTATAGTTTTAAAATCAAAACAAATTTAATTTTCTTATTGTATGTGTGTGAGTATTTTTTTTTAGGAAAACTTCTTTTCAAATTTAATGGAACGCTTTAATGTCAACAATGCCAACATTAATAAAACAAAACTCTGGGCCAAGTTACAGCATTTGAATGAAGAACAAACTATACCAAATATTGCCATTAAGGCTCATGTCTATCTACTAAATAATCCTTATGAATTGCCTCCTGATGTTTCAGAATTAATTTTGAGTAATTATTTCAATACACCACGTATTTTACATCGCGGTCACACTTATCGCATAGAAGTTAATGCGGATCTAATAGGAACATCTCAATATGCTCATTATTATTTAATATTTGCTTATATGAAATTTGTACACTTCCGTTGTGTTCATCTTGAAGTGAAGGGCTGTGAATTTGAAATGCAGGCTGTGGTGGCTAAAGGTTTTACAAATCTTGTACAAGTTGCTCATACTCATCAATTCTTACCGCGTCAGTATCTAGATGACATGACTATTGTGGAAGGTTATCCTTTGGGTTTGCAAACCTCCTATGAATGTTTGCGTTCTTCAATTGATGCTTTTTTACCTAGAAAAACAACTTGTTTGTCTTCAAAACATATCTTTCCCATGTTCATATTGCAAGCAGAACGTGGAGCTGGCAAAACGAAATTGGTAAATGCTGTGGCACGAGATTTGGGTATGCATCTATTTGGTGTTGATTGTGCGGAAATTGTATCGCAAGTTCCCTCGCATACGGAAATGAAATTAAAGGCTGTTTTTGCTAAGAGCCTAATCAGTGAACCGCTATTGATATGTTTTCATAATTTTGAGGTAAATTGAAACTTTTTCTTTGCATTTCGTTTTTAATTCGCACAAATAGTAAATCAACTATACTATAATAAATAAGAAAATAAATGAGTAAATGAGTAAATAAATAAGGGGACAATACAAAGATATCAATATTAGCTTGGATTTCAAGAGGAACTGTTTTTGGATTAAATATAAATTTGGAGCAGGATGGACTTATTATTGATACCTTTATATTAATTTTAAATTATTTAGAATATTACATAGGGGCTACACATGAGTTTTTTGTATCATAATATGTAACAGAGAGTGTCAAATTCGCTGGCAGAAGAGAGTAACTATTTTGTTTATATTATGTTAAATCTTAAACAAGGGGTAAACGTATTCTAATAAATCTTATAAGATTTCATTATTTTCACTCAGTCTCAGAGTAAACATGTACTTTTTATTTAAGAAATTCGAAATTATTTAGCACATTTTAAAGAAAACTATTAAAATAAAACAATTTTACAAAAAAACATTGTTTTTAAGTACTTTTCAAAATACACATGCACACACAAGCAAACTTTCGTATATGTGTATTTTTTTGAGAGTAAATCTTATAAGATAGTTGTGTAGACTCTCTTGACCTCAAACTTTGATAAAGATATCGCCTTCGAATAATTCTCGCACATTTCTCTAACAAAACCTTCGAGAACGACTATCGAAGGCATTTCGAAAATGAACTCGTAGAGTTCACCTGTCGTTCAGTTTGTGGCAGCAGATCGATCGATATCGAATGTTCGTTTATGATATATATATCGAATAATAAGTGATATAGTTAGCAAAACGAGAAAATGTTCGTTAGAGATCAGTTTTGAATCGTTTGCAATAGTTAATGCAGATTAATTCAGTAAACTTGAACCTAAGAAAAATGTGGATTTGGGCAACAGAAAAAGTAATATCATGGAGACTTTAGTTAGTTAAGTTTACAATAAAAAATAAAATCTTTAAAAATTAAATAAGCTTTTAATTTTAAATGGGATATAATAATGTTATTATTACTTCGGACCTAAATGTTTCTTGCAAGTACATTTAGACCCTATTATTAGAAATATTTCGTCGGAACTATGTGATGATTTAATAAAGTGGTGCAATTGCTCGTTATCCAAATATCATGCTCACGTTCGGAAATATTAAACTTGAAAGTCAGAAAAAAAGTTGAACTACCGACCACCGGTACAATTACCCTATAGTGATAATCCTATATTTTAGGAATTCTTGAAAATTTCTCGAACATTAACTATCGAGAAGTTATCGAGTAATTTGCGATGCTACGAACATTCACTTTTCATTTAATTTTCGATAATTTCTCGAATATATTTGTTTCGAAAATACCTCGTTTTTGCGAACATTCACTAATTTCTTGTTTCAGGTCAAGCGGGGAGAAATCTTATCACAACAGTCTCTCATAATATTTCTTATAATACTAAAATTTTAGTCTACACGTGAGATAATTCTCTCAGAGAGCGCATTTGACACTCTCTGTTACTTATTATGATATAAACAAGCGCCAATGTTATATTCGGCCCGGCCGAATCTATATACCCACCATCAACTTTTTTTGGGCAGTAAAGTGGGCGGACCACGCCCATTTTTTGTTTCCGAGTTTACATTGGTCCTTTAACTATTTCGTTGATTTTCACCTTATATAGGAGGTGGGCGGTAAAGTTTTTTTGGTTTCCGAGTTTATATCGATCCCCGAACTATACTTACAAAATTTCGTTGTCGTACATGCTTTTGTTGAAGAAATATCAGCAGAAAAGTATAAAACGGACACCCTGTGTTTCTAGTTTTTAACCCATAACTTTTTTGTTTCTTAACCATTTTCAATACCAAACAAACCTTATATTAGATAAACATTTGTGCCAAATTTCGTCCCCCTACGTTGCTCCGTTCGAGCCCTATCCTGCTTTCAACAGACGGACAGACGGACGAATATAGCATAGCAGGACCCAGAAAATATATACTTTGTGGGGTCTTAGATGATTCCTTCGACATGTTACACACGGAAAGACAAAATCAATATACCCCCCATCTTTTTGATGGTGGGTATAAAAACTCTTGTGTAGACCCTATGTTAATAAATAATCCAATTATGGTACGTATGTATGTATGTATATATTATTGAATATATTGCTATGTTATCGCGCTGCTTAAATTTAACGATATCATTATCGTTATTTTCAAAAATTATGGTATCATTTTCGAGTGTATCTTTTAGAAAGCAACATATATCCTTTTAGAATTATAAATGATATCATTCTCGGGCTTCTTTATCGCCGAAATGATATCATTTGGTTTGTTGGGAAATAAATAAATAATAAAAAATAAATAATTTAATAATAATTCTTTAATAAAATAACAGTAGTGTTGTCTCAACCAATTTAAAACCTTATTATGATTCTAAATTGGTTTTGGGGAATGTTTTTGAACTTATTCTGTATGACTTCCACATTACTTCTCTTAACAAATTAGTGGTTACCAAACCACTTTCTAGATCTGTTGAATAACAAATTTTAAGTTAAAAAAAATAAAATTAGTTTAAAAAGTGGCCTTTAATAAAGAAATAGCTTATTAGTATAAAAAAACAGTTTCTGAAACCGTTCCCTAATGCTTCTATATAAATAGTTTTTAATGTGACAATTTCGAACAAAAAACAATGATTAAAGAACTACTATAGTTCTAGTTTTAGAGGTGACAACTTCAAACAAAAATCATTTGTCGTAACACCAATATAGAACGAGTACAGTTTATTTTCATATGTTATGGAACTATGTAGTTATAAAACAAATACATTTTTTCCTGAAAAAATAAAATAAATAAAAATTATTTCACAAATATTTCACCTATGTTTAACAGATTTTCGGCATTGACAATGAGGGTAATGAAGATTTACGCCTCTTAGCCGCCTTTCAAGTGCAAACTCAAGAACTTTTCTCGCATAATCGCAAGCACCCCGTTGTTATTGTAGCTTTGACCAGCGACACACACATTAAACCCATGATACAACGCATGTTTTTGGAAGTAATACGCATAGAAATGCCCGCAAAAGATGAACGTTATGAAATATTAAAATGGCTACATAAAAAGGAATTATTTAAAAATAAAGTTTTCAATTTAAGAGATTTGGACAATCTTCCCCTCTATGAGTTGGGAATGCAAGAGCGATATTTATGCAAACTACAAACTGATTGGCTAAGCACCAAAAAAGTTCTGCGTGAAGTGGCGGATAAAACACAAGGTTTTCTTTTGGGCGATTTACAACTTTTGCACAATAATGCCGTACGTCAACAAAGAGAGGAAGAGTCGAAAAAGCTTAGTTTTGAACACTTTGCTTATTATTTGAATATAATGCAGGCATCGTTTGCTGATAGTTTGGGTGCACCCAAAGTGCCTAAGGTATTGTGGTCGGATATTGGTGGTTTGGCTAAATTGAAAGATGAGATTCAATCCAGCATTGGTTTGCCATTGAAACATGTTCATTTAATGGGCAAAAACCTTAGACGTTCGGGTATACTCTTGTATGGGCCACCCGGTACGGGCAAAACTCTGGTTGCCAAAGCCGTGGCTACGGAATGCAATTTAAGTTTTCTTTCCGTACAGGGTCCCGAATTGCTTAACATGTATGTGGGCCAAAGTGAACAAAATGTAAGAGAAGTATTTGCTCGGGCACGCTCGGCAGCCCCATGTGTTTTATTTTTGGATGAATTGGATTCTTTGGCTCCCAATCGCGGTGTGGCTGGTGATTCGGGTGGTGTTATGGATCGTGTGGTTTCACAATTATTGGCCGAAATGGATGGCATGGGCGGTGATGTCAGTAAACCAATATTTATTTTAGCTGCTACCAATCGTCCCGATTTAATAGATCCTGCTCTCTTGAGACCAGGTCGTTTTGATAAACTATTTTATGTTGGTCCCTGTTCTACAGCCGATGACAAAGCTTCGGTATTACAAGCTCAAACAAGACGCTTTAAATTGGCTAATAATTGCAATATGCAGGAGATAGCAGAAAAACTTAAGGGTGAAATGTCGGGTGCTGATTTGTATTCAATATGCTCGAACGCTTGGTTATCAGCGGTGCGTAGGACCATTGATCGTCATTTAAAGGGTAAGGAATATTGATTATTTTGGTTTGTTTGGATATAAATCTAATTATTTTAATTTTTAGGTGATTTAAAAGATGAGGACTTAGTGGCCGATAATGTTGTTGTCGAGGTTGAAGATTTTACTAAATCGTTTGGTAAATTTATACCTTCTATAAGTAGACAAGATTTGGAATATTTTAATAAATTAAAATCTTCATATAGTGTGTAAGATTTTAAAAAGTAAAAAAAAAAAACAAATAATGTTATTTGTAAAATAATTAGATTTTCTTTAGCGGAACAGGTTTATAAATACGAATCAAAACAATTTTATTGTCAAAAAAAATATATAAAGACTATAAAGTACTTTGACTTTGATTTGGGTCTTGGTTTTGTTATTTATTTTTTTAAATAAATTGTTATTATTTACAAATCCCATTGTAGTTTTTATTAAAAGCACTACTACTTTATTGTTTGTGTTATTTTTTATTTTACAATATTTCTTAGAAAATTATCAATAAACTTGATACTGCATAAAAGTATAAAAAAGAAATTAATTAATGTAATTAATTGCAATGAAATCAAATTAAACAAACTTGTGTTATAAGGAACCAAGCATTGGTTTACGACCAGGCCAAGCTTCTTTGGCGTATTTTTTCTTTTGTGGACCAGAACTATTAGATACATCAGCTGCAATATGATGATGATCCTCATATCGTACTAAAATTAAAAACAGGAAAAAGAAAATTAAATTTATTAAAAGCTAAAAACAAATTTCATCTAAATGTTTTTTCTTTTGAAATATGATTTTCTAGTATTTAAGCCGTTAATGCATTGGCGGACTTGCGGGGTACCTATATAGACCAGAGAAAAACTTGATATGAAGAATATCGAAATAAACTGTGGGACCAATAAAACTATCCTCATACGATGAAAAAGCACGATAAAGTCCCCTTTGCTGTAATCTCAATCACTTAGAGCCATACGTTTTATGTTTCTAGGTTTATTATAAAAAAAAATTAAAATACTATTAGAAGTAAAAAACGAGAGAGAAACTATAGTCGGTCAAGACCGACCATATGATACCCTACACCATTGTGTATAACCTAAAAATTAGACCTATGGCCAATTGTAAAGCAACACTTTTACTAAATATAAAATAAATTATACAAATACAGAACAATGCATTGACACTAACATCCTTATGATTTTATGCCTTTTAAGGCGATTCCCGGAAGTGGGCTTATATGGGAGCTATGGTAAATTATGGACCGATTCTCATACATTTTGGCAATGTTGTTTCTACTTATATAAAACTTGATACTATCATTCGTATGCGATTTGTGCACGTTAAAATGATTTTCGGAAGAAGGGATTTATATGGGAGCTATGGTCAATTATGGACCGATCTTGATGAAATTTGGTGCAAAGATTGATACTTATACAGAACTCCTTTGAACTGAGTTTCATTGAAATATTGCTATATTTAAGGCATTTATGATCCTTAAAACCCTATTCCGGGAGGACATTTGTATGGGGGCTAAATAATGGACCGATCATAACCATTTTAAATAGACTTCGTCCTTGTGTCAAAATAATTATTCGTACCAAATTTCGTCAAGATATCTTTAAAATTCCAACCTGTACTTTGTTCATAAGGTTTACATGGACAACCAGCCGACCAGACGGACGGACGGACATCGTTAAATCGATTCAGAAAGTGATTCTGAGAAGATTTTATCTGTGCGTTACAAACATCAGCACAAACGCATAATACCCCAACCACCTATGGTGGTGTAGGGTATAATTACAACAAAATCGCCTTTGTGGTTAACTCTTACTCTTTTAAGATCGTCCGTGCATGTTTAATTTCGTGTTTCTAGTATAATAAGTATAATAAGTATCTACCTGTGAAATCTCAAACACATATTACCATATTTTTAATTTCATGTTTCAGAAAGTACCATTTAAAAGTACCAAAACGTTTCTACATATTTGTAAGAAAGTTCATATTATAGGAAAGTACAGAAAGTACCATTAAAAAGAAGAAAAAGTTCCAGTAAGTACCGCTTTTGTGGATTTAATCTCAAAAGTATATACAGTGGTGTTAGGCTTTTTTCTCAAAAAATCGTCAAAAATTAGAAAAAATATCGTCAAAATCGTCACAAAAATTTAAAAAAATCGTCAAAAAAACGTCACTATCAAAAACATTAAAAAATAAGTTATTTTCATAAATAAAGTTAACATTTTGTTAAGATGATAATATTTAAAAATGATTAACTAATAAAACATAACTTTTGACAACATTTTTTAAGTGAATATTATTTAATTAAAAGCTACACATCGCACAGTGTCACATTTGGCAGTTTTAGAACGACAAAAATCCAATTTTGGAGATTTAGGTCTGAAATTGTATATTCTGTTAGTAGATAAGGCCATAAACATTCCCACTCAAAATGGGCGGGTAGAATCATTGCCACTCCCATATTGAAAAAAAAAAATTACTTTATTTGCAGGAATTTCGGACATATTTTTGTAAATTTTGTTAAAATAAAGGATATTTTAATAATAGGCGTGGCAAGATCTTATGGTTGCATAACAAATTTTCATCCATTACCTTAAAATGTTTAAATAATTCTTAAGAAATTGCTAATGTGAGGTACCGCATATTTTTTCTAATATTTTAAAAGATTGCAAAAAGTCGCAGCCGATATTTTTAAATATAATTTTACAAATGTTCTTTTACAATTTAATCGTATTTTTAAATTGGAACTCGTTGGAACTTTTTAGTTCCAGTCCATTAAAAATATAATTTCTCAAAAAATATATTTTTTAATATTATGATTTCATTTAAATAAAAAAAATATATTTTCAGTATTGATCTTTTAACTTCGAAAATTATAATGGAATAATTTAGATACATTTCTAATGATATGCGAAAAAAATTTTATCAATATCTGCAGTATATCCTGAGATACATGAAGTTAAAGTCAACATACTTCTTTACAAAAGTTGTAAATAAAATAAAAATATTTTTAAAAGTTGCAACTTTGAAAACCCATAATTCGCGCTTTAGACACTTTCCAATACTTTAAGTATTTTTTCCATAATATATGACATGTTTACTAATAAATTCGAAAAGAATAACTTCAATTAATAAGGTTTTGTTTTGGTATTTTTGTCGTTCTAATTTGGATAAATGTGACACTGTGCATCGTTTACACTAATAAGTATTTTCTTTTGACTTTTATTTTTAAAAATATATGTAGTTGATAAATTTTTAGCATTTCTATGAAAATGTTTAAAATTTGAGTAATGTTAAAAGTCTTTAGATATGTAATTTACAAAAGCATATTTAGTAGGGTAGTAGTTTATAATGTAACTAATATTAATATTTCCTGAAATAATTTGTCGAATTTTTTGAATTATTTTAAATTATGAAATTCCTAAGGAATTTCTCTTTCTTAAGGTACTTTCAGACGATAATATTTAGTATAAGATTTTTCGACAGCAAAATATTACGTATTTCATCGGCATGTCAAAAAATCCAATAGAAAATCCTAAAGTAGTTTACACGGTAATACATTTATTGTATATTATTTTTGCAAATTCTTACCTTTATCAAATAAATGCATGATGAATTTAATGTGAAATATTAATTTAAATATTTCTTTTATAAATATTTTATTGTTTTAATTTTATGTTTATGAAAAATATAACATGAAAATCAAAAGTTTTTGAACAATTTCAAAAAATTTAAAATACCATTGGTATTTTCAAAAAAATCATAAGTAATTTTTCATAATCATACAAATTGTATTCAGACGATAAGTAAATATTTTAATATTAAACTTTTTTGACAAATCTTAATATTGAATATTATCGTCTGAAAATACCTTTAGTAATATTTAAGTTTTGTTTCGTTTGTTTTGTTTGACAATTTTATAAATTTCCTTTTTTCACAAAATATTGATATGAATACAAAATATTTTTGGTAAAATTTACTATTCTCTTATATTCGATTTTATATAATATTTTTCTTAATCAACCCAATTAAGAAAACTTTTTAATAAAGACAGTAAGTTATTTCTTATTTAGGACAGAAAATGACATCAAATTTAGTTAATTATGAATGAATTCACAAAATTAAATATTTCTCTATATTAAACGCACAGGAATATAAATTCATACACAATTTTCTGAAATTTATATAATCGTTGACACATTTATATAGTAAAAATTATTTCAGTTAAGAAAATCGTCAAAATATTAGCGACTTACTATCAATCGTCAAATTACTAAATTCATTGAAAAAAATCGTCAAAATGACGTAAAATCGTCACACCTAACACCACTGAGTATATATGACAAAGTACAATTACACTTTCTCTTTACAACCATTTCAGTTCCATTTTCCGCCCTAGAACATGTCCATTAAACTTGAATTTTCAAAATAATCACTGATCTACATATCACAGGTACGACTGAAAGTGTACAAATCTGCCTAAACTATTTACTCGAATTTGGTCTTCAATCCCGAGTTTCAAAAAACGTTCCATTCGCTTATTTTGTGTGACTATATGAACCAACCAATCCTTAACAAGCGCGAATATATTCGGCCCGGCCGAATCTATATACCCACCATCAACTTTTTCAAATTTTACGATATTTTTTGTTTCCGACTTTAAATTTGTCCTTATACTATTTGAACACAATTTCGTTGATTTTCACCTTATATGGGAGGTGGGCGGTAAAGTGGGCGGACCACGCCCATTTTTGGTTTCCGAGTTTATATCGATCTCCGAACTATACATAAAAAATTTCGTTGTCGTACGTGCTTTTATTGAAGAAATATCACCAGAAAAGTATTTAACGGACACCCTGTGTTTCTAGTTTTTAGCCTATAACTTTTTTGTTGATTAACCGATTTTTCCCATTTTCAATACCAAACAAACCTTATATAAGATAAATATTTCGTCTCCCTACGTTGCCCCGTTCGAGCTCTATCCCGCTTTCAACAGACAGACAGACGGACATAGCTAGATCGACTCAGAATCTAACCAGGACCCAGAAAATATATACCTTGTGGGGTCTTAAATGATTCCTTCGACATGTTACACACGGAATGACAAAATCAATATACCCCCCATCTTTTTGATGGTGGGTATAACAATTGTCTGGGGTTTGAATAAAATGTACATAATTTCACGTTCATAAAACTTTTTAGTACTTTTTCCCAATGGATATAATAAAAATTTCTTTCTAATAAATTTCAAAATTTTAGTCGGATCCCATGATAAAATATTCATATAATAAATAAAATATTATGAACAAGCGCGAATGTTATATTCGGCTTGGCCGAATGATGACAAAGCTTCGGTATTACAATCTATATACCCACCATCAACTTTTTCAAATTTTACGTTATATGGGATGTGGGCGGTAAAGTGGACGGACCACGCCCTTTTTTTGTTTCAGTTTACATTGGTCCTTGAACTATTTGTACAAAATTTCGATGACATTTCACCTTATATGGCACATGCTTTTGTTTAAGAGATATCAGCAGAAAAGTATGAAATGAAGCTACAACGGACACCCAGTGTTTCTAGTATTTTGCACATAACTTTTTTGCCATATTTCGTCCCCCTACGTTGCCCCGTCCAAGCCCTATTATACTTTCAACAGACGGATAGCTAGATCGACTCAAAATCTAACCAGGGCCCAGAAAATATATACTTTATGGGGTCTTAAATCATTTTTTCGACATGTTACACACAGAATGACAAAATCAAAATCAATCATCTTTTTGATGTTGGGTATTAAATAGTACAAATAGGTTTTATTTTTACCCCGTATATTCCAAAAACAAAAAAATTGCATAAATAGAAACATAAAAGCCTTAAATGCGTTTAACTTACCATTTGCATTAGCCAGAGCTAATTTATGTGCAACAGCAGAATTTGTGGGCGTAGAACTAACAGTCTCGGCTATGGGTGTTACATCCGGTGCAGGATTTGGCAAAAGCAAACCCAATTTGGCTCCAATAGCTAAAGGACCTGTTACATCAAATTCTGTTGTTCTACTAACATGAGTATCATGTGCGCTTGCTGCCGGTATGCCCTGATATAGAGAAGTTGGCGATGATGGTGTAGCATTAGTTGGCGAGTTGGGATTATTACCAAGACTTTTCATGTGTTCTTGATAATTTTGCTGGAATAACTGATGAGAACTTGTGTGTGTTGCATTGTTGTGACTTGCTGTTGTTGTTGATGTAGTTGATATACCCATATTGGAGCCATCGTAACGTGCTCGTTTAACAGGCACCACAGTAGTTTGTACTAAATTACGAAAACGTCCTACGTTGGGATCCACATCTTCGGGATTGATAATGATTTCCTCATCATTAAATGTTACATTGCGGCGCTTACGAGAACTTTTCTATAAAATTTAAAAAATATATATAATTTTTTTTTTTTTTTTTGATATATAAAGAACACCTTTCCCCAACTAACCTTTCTTATATCATCTGCTATGCCTAGCATGGAAATTCTGCGATTATGTGCTGTATTATATTCAGTGAGATTCTGTAATATGAAATATTTTATAATTTTAATTATATTTGTTATATTACTTAACTTACATCCAATTCGGTTTGAGTTTCTGGTAAACCTAATAATGCACCATCGCTAGTTTCATTCATGGGTATATCCTCCATTATGCTATTACGTTGCCCTGCCGAAGGTCTTTCACGCAAAATATAGCGCCTGGTGGAAGCACCAAAATGGAAAGTGCTATTAACATGTAATTGTGTAGGTTTATGAGCTTCCAAACGCAAAGTACCTATAAAAGTGCCATGGGCTAAGAAAAAATATAAAATTAGCAATTGAAAATAATGAATTA
The DNA here is from genome assembly GCA_951394005.1 of Protophormia terraenovae. Lineage (NCBI taxonomy): Eukaryota > Metazoa > Arthropoda > Insecta > Diptera > Calliphoridae > Protophormia > Protophormia terraenovae. The sequence goes on from OX596077.1 coordinate 106,346,143, forward strand.
CTTCATTGTCACCTACTAGAACCCAAGTCCACTAAATATGCAATATTCAAATGCTTGTGATAAACAAAGGCAGCATGCACCCGGGAACATGAAGCATGATCTATGCAAAAATCATTCATTTGAGCATTACGGCCAAACAAATAACATTTCTTTTCGTCCACCATTAGTTTTTGCACAAGTTTATCATCCTTCAGTACATCCAAATGTAAACCCGTTGGTGGTTTGCCGGCCCTTTTTTGTAAAAAAAATAAATTGACGTTTTGTATTATAAATAACAATAAAATTTTACTTACCATGAAGGTATTTCATAGCTATTAGCCATTTTGCTTTTAAATGAATTTAATTCATTAAATATATTTGAGAAAACCTGTGTAATTTGACAAAATTAAAGATATTTAATAATTTTTTCAATTTATTTTTAATAAATGTCACTTTGTTAAACAACCCTGTAGTTGGTAGTATAAAAAGTGCTGCCAGATTGTGATCTTTTAATTAATGCGAAAAAATCGGGATTTTAAAAACTAACATATTGACATTTTATGTTAAAATTGTTACATTTTTTTTCGCCGGGTTTATTTACTCTTCTTCTTAATTTTTTTATTTTCTGTTCATACCATTTTGACATTATGTGCAGTAGTTTTACACTAACAAAATACAAGCAATTGTTGTTTTTGTAGATTTTTTGGAAGATCCACATCGGCTTGTCAAAGTATAGGGTATCGTAGCTCTTACCTTTTTAATTTTACCATGGTTTATATGGAATTAGATAGATCCATGTCATAGCGTAATTAGAAAGTGCTCGTACATCTACAAAAACAACAATTGCTTGTATTTTGTTAATGTCAAAATGCTATGAACCATGATGGAATTACTTTAACAAGGTGTATGCATAAAGGCAACAACTACAACAATGTAATAATAACAGCCATTTTTTTCGTTGGAAATGAGACTGAAACGTCAAACAAAAGAGAAGAAGAAAAAGACGTGCAAATTGTAAACAATGATTGCTGAATTTGAAAATTAATATGAATAAATTGTATTTTATTGTTTTTTTGGTACAATAAGATATGTTACATCTCCATTTTATACTTCCTTTTTATAAATAGCATTTTTCTTTATTAATATTACAAATTTCACCACCGAAAATATTTGCTTTTGATTGTAAACAAACCAACACATACAAACTTAAAAAAAATTTGACATTTCAGTCTTACACCACAAAATTAAGCAAAAAATAATCAGATGATTTTACAATTTCACCTTGTACTCATTCCACCATGCTATGAACCAAGGTAGATTAAGAAGGTAACGACATTAAAACAGCTGAGATTTTTTTTTTATTTTTGAAATCAATATGGCTGCCTGTGTTTTGTAATTTGAAGTGTAAAATTTTTGTTTATGTTTACATTTTTTTTTGCTTACTTTTGTGTTATTGCGTCTTTCTCCTCTCTTTTTACTACATGAATTGTTTTTGTTTTTTGTAAAGAAACATGTGAAATGACAAAATTAAAGTTGACATAAGAGATGACAATGCAAAAACAAAATACATGGGGTTTTTTTTGGTGTTGTAGTTGTTGTAGAGTTGTCGTTACCTTCTTAATCTACCTTGCTATGAACAGTTAATAAGAATGAAGGAGAGGAAAATTAAATAAATTGAAAAAAATTTTGCATAGGAATACACAAAGGTTCGAAAGAATTAATTCATTAATTCACTTTTTAAAATGGAATTAAATTATAAAGAATTATTAATTCTTTCAAATAAATTCATTGTAATTAATTCTGAAGCTTAATTCCTAAAGCTTTTGTTAAAATGGAATTAATTCATTTGTGAATTAATTCTTTGGGACTGCTTAATTCTTTTGATTTCATTCAAATTTGTTCAAATTCAAACTATTACAAATTGAATTATAAAAATTTTCAACCATTCAATTTGTACTAGATTGAATGAAAGTTTTATTTTTTAATTCTTTATATTTTGAACAAGTTTATATAATTGCAAAAACGATGTATGGTAAGCCATATTTACGTACACACATGTTTCGTGGCGTGCACTTCTTTTAATTTCAGATATCTAGTACTTTTATTAGCTCTGTATTGAGCGTATATTAAATTTCATCTGTTATATGGATTTATAACTAGATTTCACGGAGAACGTATTACGAGTATTATTTTTCTTTTAAACTGTAAAGTTCAGCATCTTTGTACAGAATCATCTTCCATTCTTTGTAGAGTTTAGCTGGATAGTAATATGTTGATTATATATTGATTTTAGTAAAACACCAATGATTTACAACTATTTTAATACTTATTTTCAAAGATATATAAAAATAGAATTAAAGAAAAATATTGTCATTCAATTTGTAGTAGAAGGGAATGAAAGAAAAAAATATATCATTCAATAGAATTTTATTTTTTTAAGGAATTAATTCTACATTTTTTTCATTCATTTTGTAAAAGAATGGAATGAAAGAAAAATTGAATCATTCAAATTGAATTGTAATTCTTCAAGGAATTAATTCTCTAGGGAATTAATTCAATACAAAATTAAGCCTAAAGAATTACGTCTAGGAATTATGTTCTGAGGAATGATTTTAAAGAATGCTAAACTAAATTTTTATAAGCTGAATTAAGATTATAAGTGAATTAATTCTAAATTTAATTCATTCTTTCGAAGTTCTGGGAATACAAAAACAAATTGAGGTATGTCAATGAAAAAAAAAAAATGTAAAACAGCTTTTCTTACGAGCATACTTTCTAATTATATATATAAGGCAAATTTATTTAAATAAATTTGCCTTGTATGGATCAATGTATTAAAAAAAAAAAAATCAGCTGATTAAGTGTGATTATCTGGTTGAATTCGCTTTGAGCATAATTTTTGCCATAGTATAATTATAAAATATACTCGTAAGAACAGCTGTTTTACAATTTTTTCATTAAGATACCTCGCGGAACTGTCAAATTGTTTTTGTATTCATATGCAATTTTTTCGATTTTTTTTTACTCTTTCTCTCTTTCATTCTCTCATTTTCTGTTCATAGCATTTTTACATTATGTGCAGTAGTTTTACACTAACAAAATACAAGCAATTGTTGTTTTTGTAGATGTGCGAGCACTTTTTAATTACGCTATGAATGTTTGCCTACCCGCTGAAATGTCAAATTCCATGTATACAAAAATTAATGAATTCGCCGTATTGTTGTTTCTTTGTAGAACTGCTGCCACCTTTTTCATTTCGCCTTGATCACCATAATATTGTTAAAAAATCACAATAGTATGGTCAATAGGCTTAAAATCTTGAAAACATCGTTTAAAATCGAAGTGGTAAATAGTTGGAATTAAGTCGATATTCCAAAATTGAAAAAATGATTACTTAAAAAATATTTTAAGTCGATTTTTTGTTGTAACTATGGAATCAAACAAATCGCTAAATTGAAAATGTTTTTTATCTCGATAAGTAACGGTTTCCGCCACAGATTATTATTTCCGCCATATGGTGCATCAAGTTTTAAAATAAATGTATAAGAATCCGCACAGCTAAATATAGCTTTCTTGCTTTTTAAATAAAACGTAATTTTTTAAAACTTTATTTCTTCTTAAAAACAATCAAAACACAACAACACTTTACATTTTACAACTATGAGGATATCTTGGAAAAGATATTACATCTCGTATGTTCTTTACACCAGTTAATAATTGTAAATAACGTTCGAAACCCATGCCAAAACCACCAGTTGGTAGACCTCCAAATTTACGCAATTCTAAATACCATTCCAATCCTTGGGGCAATTGGGGATGATTTCTTAAGATTTTTTCATCGCACTCACGTAAACTGCCACCACATAATTCACCTACTGTTGGCATTAACAGATCTAAAGCATGTACCAATGAGGGATCTTCACGTGATTGTTTCATGTAGAAGGGTTTTTGATCCGCCGGCCAATCAACTACAAATACCGGACTTTTACAGTGATCAACCAAGAAAAGTTCTTGTTCTTTGGAGAAACCTTCATTGGGGGTTACAGCTGTTTTAAATTGATTTTTATTTTGTAAAACAATATCAAGAGCTTCTTTGTAGTTTAGTATAAGCCAAGGATTATTTAACCAATCGAATGTTATACTTTCGCCTAAATTCTTTTTCTGGCAAAATTCCACATCTTCAGCATTATTGTCCAACAATTGTTTTGTCGTTTGCTTAAGCATTTGTTCTATAAATGAACAAAGTGCTTTGATATGGTCTAGAAAGACTAGTTCAGCTTCAAACATGTAAAATTCGGATAAATGCAAAGGTGATTTACAATTCTCAGCTCTAAAGGCGGGACCCAAACAATAAGTATTTCCTAAGCCGTAAGACATTGATTCTAAATGCAATTGACCAGATACGGTTAAATATACTTTGGAATCAAAATAGCTTTGGTCCATAGGAACATCCGGACGAGACATTTGTTTTAAGAGTTCTGCAGAATCGGGACGTACCGTAAACACCTAAAATAAATAAAATTTATATTATGAAGAAATAGCCAATATTGAACATTAGATATTTGAAACTATGGGAAATAGATTTTATAGGAAAATTTGTATGGATATAGTTTTATTCGATAAATATCAAAAATATGTTTTTATTTACCTCTCCAGCACCTTCACAGTCATTCGTCGTCAACACGGGTGTATTTATTTGTACAAAACCATTATGGTCCATAAAATCATGTAAAGCTTTTTGTGCTTTATGTCTCAAACGCATAGTAGCCGCCACAACATCAATACGTGAACGTAAATGCAAATAATCTCTAACATATTCCGGAGAATGTTGTTGTTTGGGTGAAAAAGGAAATCCATCTGTCAAATGGCCATCAGCTATATATTACATAAAAGAGTAATATGCGAAAATTAGTTTTTAAAATACCAATAATTTAAGTGCTGCAATATTTACACCTATCATATCAACTTCTTGGGCATGTAACTCATAATGGCCATGAGGAGCTAATTGTACTTTTCCAATGGCCTTAACTAAACTGCCAGTAGTTATGGTTTTAGTAGCTTCATTCTTGGGTAAAACTATTTGAAATTTTTGCGTTGTTGAGCCATCAATTATATCCAAAAATATATTATTTTTTAATTTTCTTATATTTTTTATCCAGCCCTTTAAAAATTAACAAAAAATTTATTTATAACCTCACATTTATTATTTTGATTTTGCAGAAACTTACTCGGACTCCTAATGTGTCCCCTGGTTGTTTAGATTTAGGTATAGTGTTAATACGCTGAAAATTACTACAAGTCCTTTTAAATAATAACATTTTAAATTTATTTATTTATTATTATTATTTTTGTTTTTTTTGAGAAAAGAAATGATTTTGTTTATTTTTGCCGGTGAATTGTTGCAAAATCACCAGCTGTGGGTAAGGTTGCCAGATGTATAAGATATAAAAACGAATAAGGTTTTACAGTTTCAACAACTTTTTCGACTTTTTGACTTTTTTTAATTTTGAAATAATCGACTTTTCGACTTTTTCCGACTATTTTCGACTTTTTCCGACTTTTCAACTTTTCCGACTATTTTCGACTTTTTCCGACTATTTTCGACTTCTTCCGACTTTTCAACTATTTTCAACTTTTTCCGACTATTTTCGACTTTTTCCAACTATTTGCGACTTTCCGAATATTTTCGACTTTTTCCGACTATTTCCGACTATTTTCGACTTTTCGACTTTTTTTGACTATTGACCATTTTTTGTTAATTGTCCAATAAAAACTTTAAAAATAAAAATGAATACAACGCAAACAAATATATTGATTAACAAACAAATCTATCCAATGAGAGTGCTAGTTACACACAAAAATATGTATTAACTACACGGTTTAATGGTATATAAATAAAAGCTGAAAAGAAACTATTCATTTTAAATAGGATAATTTTTTAAAAATTTTTCTACTTTCCGACTATTTTCGACTTTTTCCGACTTTTCGACTTTTTCCGACTATTTTCAACTTTTTCCGACTATATTCGACTTTTTCCGACTTTTCGACTATTTTCGACTTTTTCCGACTATTTTCGACTATTCGACTTTTGGCATCAAGAAAGTCGATTTATCGACAATTTTCAAATCAAAAAGTCGATTTCGACTTTTCGACTTTTTACAACAAAAAGTCGATTGTTCAATTATTCGAAAGTCGATTTGATAAACCCTAAAACGAATATATTGTTAAATCGCCCTGGTCAAGATTGATGTAAAAAAATCGTCGAAATGTCTTAAAAACCGCCAAAGTGATTTTTTTTTTAGTTAAACGGTTTCTCATTTTTAGTGAAGTGGTATTTTTAAATAATTTAAAAAGTGAAATGAATATTATACATAATCTATTAAAATTCCTATTTGTTTATAGATGTACATAAATAACAATTACTATATGTAAGTATTGATTTTAATTTACATAAAAATTATGAAAACTACTACTAAGTTCCTTTCAAAAGATTTCTAAGAATTTACTAATATTCATTCCATTTAAATTCAAAAATGGTAGCAGTGACATTTTTTATTTTTCATGAAAACCCCATTATCCTTTAGGATTATTTAAATAAATCATTTTAAGAAAATTAAAAAAAAATATATATAACATACATACTTATGTACATATTTATTTAAAAAAGTTATTTACAATTTAGCATATGTAGATTCATGTACCACCATATTTCCTTTTATATCACTCAATTTTTGACAACCTGCCAATGCCATTGTTATATCCAAATCTTTTTTTAACACCTTCAACATATCCTTGACACCAGCTTCTCCGTCACATCCTAAACCCCAAATTGCTGGACGTCCCAAAAATACCATTTTTGCACCCAAAGCTAAAGCTTTAAAGACATCGTTACCATGACGAACACCACCATCTAGCATTACGACCATATCGTCACCGACCGCTTTAACAATTTCCGGTAAAACTTCAATGGCAGCCGGTACACTATCCAATTGACGAGCACCATGATTGGACACTATAATACCGGAACAACCGAATTCACGTGCCAAAATTGCATCTTCTGCCGTTAGAATACCTTTAACAATTACAGGCAGAGAGGTAAGTTTGACTAACCACTCGACATCTTTCCAAGTAAGCGTGGCATCGAATTGGCTGGCAACATATTCATTAATACCCGATGTACCCTCTTCACTTAGAACGCCATCGGATTGGGAGGATTGTGGTTGAAAGTTTGCCAAACGTAAATGGGATGGTAAACTAAAGTTGTTGCGTACATCCGACCATCTTTGACCAAAAATGGGAGCATCTACTGTGAGGACTAAAGCCTTGAAATTGCATTTCTCGACACGTCGTACAAGCTGTTCGGTTAGGGAACTTGAAAATAAAGTGAAAAATTCAAAAATATATACATATGTATGTGTCTAGAAGTGCGTATATTAAATATCTGAAATATATATTTAAGTAATTCGGGACCAAAGTCTCAGTTATATATTTTCAAATGACTTTAAGATTACAGAATTTTCCAATATAATGTAACAATTTTCATACTTGTTCACTTAGGGTACTAGAAAAATTAAAAGTATGTATCTATACTATCTGAACTATTTATTTATTTATTTATTTAAGGATTTAAACTTTGTTTTAAGTTACAAAAAAAAAAAAAAAATATATATATATATATAAATTTATTTATCAGAATTTTAAAATGGTTTCAAATAATTGAAAGCCGATAAGTAATTTTATTTTTAATAAAAAGTATTAGAAAGTTTGAATTTTAATCACTTAAATAAGTGTTACAATTAAAAAAGTAATTGGAATAGTTTTTGTCTTTGATAAATCGTTTTAATAGACTATAATTTTTCTTGTATGTATGTATGTATGTATGTATTTCAAAATTCTGTAATCATATTTCGTTTAAAGCATATATTTTCAATAACTTGTAAAAAGCTTTATATTATTTAAAATTTCAAGCTGCAATTGAAGCTATAGATGACATTTGTCAATTTTCGAACTTCCAAATGTTTTGCCAAAGAAATAAATTATATTCGTTTTTCTTTTTCGGGTTTTCAACTTGTAAACTTTAATATAAACTTACCGATCCTTATAAACATAAAGTTGAAACCATTTGTTGGTAAGTGGTGCTGCTTGTGCAACTTCTTCAATGGACATAGTAGACAAGGTACTTAAAATGAAAATTGAACCCATTTCTCCAGCTGCCTTAGCATTACCACCTTCACCATCTGGATGAGCCATTTTTTGCATTGCTGTTGGTGCAATACCCACAGGCCATTTTAAATTACAACCCAATATTCTACACGAAGTATCCACTTGAGAAACATCTCGTAGACAACGGGGACGTATACGTAATCTGTAATAATACATTTACGCATTTATTTAAAAAAGATTACTGTTAAATTAATAGGGTACTTTAATTTACCTTCTAAAAGCTTCTCTATTTAAATTTAAACTGAATTGTTCACCCGCTCCACTGCGATAATAATCTAAAGCCTTTTTTTCAATAATCTTATGAGCCCTTTCCTCAAAATCTGTTGCACACACATAAGTAGGAGCCATATTTAGAAGCGAATATTTTACGTTTTATTAAATTTTTATTATTTTTTTTTTAAATGAATTGTTAGGTTTGAAGTCTAAAGTAAGACTAATTTTATAAAATATATATATGGAAATCTTCTAGTTTTAAGAAGAGATAGTAAATGCAGCTTCTTATAGACTAATAACAGTGATAAGATTTCTTATCAACCATAATAAACTAGACAAAAATAATAATAAATAAATATTGCTTTTCTCGTAAAAGCAAATGTTTTATATACGACGTTTTTAAACATTACACTTGAAGGAATATTTTCATAATAAAAAAATTATTTGGCAGGTTTTATAATAGATGCTAATACCATAGAAAACAACTAGAACTCCAACTTATTCTCAAAAAACCTCAACTGTAAAAAAAACCTAACTCTTTGTATGTGTTAGTAGAATTTTCTACAAAACTAATTTATACGTGTGAAGAGAGTATTTTTTTCAGCTAAGCGAATGAAGAGTTGAACTTCTAGTTGTTTTCTATGGCTAATACTATAGATGGCAGGTAAGTAAATTTCATCATTTTTTAAAAACCTTTAAATTCTTCTATTTTTGAAAGTTCCACAAAAATTGTTTTAAAACAGAACTAGAACTTGAACAAATTTAATTATATCATTGTCGATTTGCAAAAATTATTCAAATTAAAATACATAATCAATTTGCAAAGGAATTTATATATATTAGAGGATAGGTAAAGATGTCCACTTTTGTACTATGTTTTTATACCCTACACCACCGTATGTGGTTGGGGTATAATGCGTTTGTGCTGATGTTTGTAACGCGCAAAAATAATTAACCCACTTCCGGGAATCACCCTAAAGGGCAAAAAATCATATAGATGTTAGTATAAATGCATTATTCTTTATTTATATAATTTATTTTACATTTAGTAAAAGTGTTGGTTTACAATTGGACACAGGTCTAATAGTGTAGGATATCATATGGTCGGTCTTGACCGACTATAGTTTCTCTCTCGTTTTTATTGTAATCAAGCACCCGAAAACGTTTTATTTTTATTTTTCAATCAAAATAAATATCTTTAATGTTCAAAATATTTTTTCATTTGTTGAAAAAAATATGTGAGGGATTTTTATTTTTAAAATAAATATCCATCAATGATGAAAAAAATAAATATCTTTAACGATAAATATCTTTAATGATAAATGTCAGTTCGAAAAAAATTTAAAATGATTGTTTTTTTTATTCATACTTTTGTTTTGTTTTCAAAATATTTTTTTATTCAAATGAAATTGTTGTTTAGAATTTTTTCCATCCGATGAAAAAAGTTCAAAATAATTTTCAACTTTTGAAATAAATATCACAAAAGATATTTATATTTTTATTTTCATGATGGAAAAAATTAAAATATTGATGAAAATAATAAAAATCATGATGGATTTTTATTATTTTTTGAACATTAAAGATTGTTTTTCGATTGAAATAAAAATAAAAAGATTGTTTTTTTAGTATTAAAATCCGGTCTCTGATTGTAATAACAAATTTAGTAAAAAAAAAAATGTGTAAAAATTTTACTATTTTCATAAAATAATATCTCCTGTCTAAATTTTTTTTATTTAATTTGTAAAATCTCTCATGACTTTTTCTATAGTGATAAAATTTCACCATTTTTACCCAATGCTGGGCCATATCCATTATTAAAGCCTTGTCTTTTGAAATGTATATGTATGTACAGTGTCTCACATAAGTTAGTGAATTTTAATTTTGAAATAAAAAAATTAGTTATTTTTAGTTATTAAATTAGGTAAATAAAAAATAATATTTTTTTATGAATGGGATTTTTTTCCTGAGTTGTCTTCTACCAAATGCTGCAAAAAGTAGCACAAAATGTTGAACCGTTTCCGAGAAATTGAGAAAAATAACACGTGCAGTCATTACAGGTACCTCACAAAAGTATTTGAATTTTTTAATTTTTTATATTTGAAGATACTCAAAATACAAAAAAAGGCGAAAAAAGATATGTTTTTTATATAAATTGTTATTAAGTATTAGTGTTAAGCGTTTACTAAATCTTTTTATAAATTTGGGGGTAAAATTTTAGGAAAATTAAGCGAAGTTTCTTTACATGTATCTTACAAAAGAGAAAATTGGAATAATCGTGTAATTTTTCCTAAAATATTTCTTAAATTTAATTTGATTTATGGTAATGCCGCAAAATCCAATCTGTGTCAACTAAAAACGTTATATCACCAAACACTCAGAGCCAGCACATATGCATACCGAACAACACCATTACAAATACTTTTAATAGAATCTGGACTTCCATCCATCGAACAAAAAATGTCTGAATCAATTAACCGTCTACTACCTAAGCTACTATCATACCATAACTCCATCATAGACGACGATATTACTAAAATCCTTTCATCCAATAAAACTCCGAGAATTCAATCAGCAATATATAAATGCTTAACTAATAACATCATTAATTACAAACAGAAACTCTATAAATGCAGTACAAAACATCCTGTGTGGACATTTAATACAAACTCTTGCGATACAACCCTATCGTCCTACAAAAAACAAAATACCTCAAATGAAATGTATAAACAATTATTTTACCAAAAAATAGCACCTTACTCAAATTCTGACTGGCAGTACCTCTTTACTGATGCGTCAAAAAACAAAGACAATGTATCCTACGCAGTAGTTGATCAAAACGGTAACACCTTATCAACGAAAATCCTAGTAGAACACTGTTCAATTTTTACTGCGGAAGCAGCGGGTATTTTGCAAGCTATCTTTATAGCTACTAAAGCTCAGAAAAACTCTATTATCTTCTCTGACAGCCTATCCGTATTAACGGCAATAAATAATGTGGGAAACAACAAATGGAGATCTGTTAACAAAATACGTGACCTATTAATTAGTTACAAAAATAAAGCAAAAATATTTTGGATACCAGGACACGCAGGGATACAAGGCAACTCATTTGCTGACTCAGCAGCTAAAAAGGCATATTTCTCTCCATTAATTAAAGACCCATTAACTGAAAGACTTGACATTCGCAACATATTAATCAATAAATTAGAAAATCTGAGGATAACAAATTTAAAAGGCTATCAACACCCTCATTATTCACAAATTAATCCTAACATAATATTACCTAAATATCCAACTGGTATTGACAAAAACAAAATAAAAGTTTTTTCACGTCTACGAATGGGTCACACTATTACCACTCACCAACATTTCATTAACAGTAATTCAAACAGCAACTGTATATTTTGTGGATCGACAACCAGCGTAAAACATATTTTATCAAATTGCCCTAATTTAACAAACCCTCAAATTAAATTTCTTAATAACAATGGTCTCAATTTACTCAAGGAACCGTCCATCAATAATATAAATGCGATTTTTAACTATATTTCCAATTTAAATATAAAAATTTAATTCAATATTTTATATTAGCTGATAGCCATAGTAGCTAATGCTAGAATTATCTAACATATTAATCTTATATTTATATAATATTAATATCATGTAAATAAATAATTTGATTTATTTGGAAATATAAATGGACTTTGTCATGTCATCGAAAAATAATTTTTACTGCAAAAGTTCTAAATATTGACATTCCAAGCGGCGTACAAATTTTCATTATGTTGGTAAAAATTAAAAATCTTTAACATTGAGCCTATTTTACTGAAGTATTGGTCCACATATTTTAACAAAACTTTCAGATTGTGTTTCTGTAGGTATTAGCTGTTATTAAATGGGAGATTTGGATACCGGCTACAAAAATACATACAAAGAAATTGGTGCCGTAGTAAATGCGATAAGAGGTATATATTTTAAGTTACATTACCATATGACTTTCAAGGTATAAGGGAACTATAAAAAGGTAAAAATACCCGAAAAAGTTAACTATTCTGTTAATATTACTTATGTTGATGAAAATAAAGTTGAAAAATTTTTCGCTCCAACATTTCTGTAGTGCAAGTTGTTGATCCAAAAGTAATATGGCTAAGTAATTAGAAAAATAAACCCAAGTACAATTATGTCGGGGTATATATTATAGCTATATCATAAAGTCAGGTACTTTAGTCTCCAAATTTATAATTGGCTATATATAGGGAAGATATTCCCCAACATTTTGAAATAAATTTTTGATACGTAGGGTACTAAAGTGGGCTTGATATTTATGGTATTCTATTTTTAATAGTGCAATGCCTAATAATTAACGTCTTGGACCCTTCGTATATGGCGTTTTAATAAAAAAAACTTATAAGGAACTAAAACCTTATTATTTTCTTACTATAATGACAAAAACAATTATTGTATTTGTAAATTATAGAAGAAAAATAGGCGTGTTCTTCCTAAATCAATCTTCTAAGACCATTAAATATGAAATTGGACCAAAAATCCCTCAAAATTCTACTCCAAATTAGGGAAATAAATTAGTAAACATTTAATTGTAATACCTATGACCTATTATTAATAAAAAATTCATGAATTTCTCCAATTTTTATTTTGTTTGGCATTTTTAAATACAAAGGTAATAAAAATTCAAATAAATTGAGGTAAATTCGATGAATTTTCATACTATTTCTGGAATAACTTGGATACAATGCAATATTTTTGATTGCAGTTTTTTGCATTATAAAGTTAACAAATAGTTATAAATATAATATATATAGTTAATAAATGTAGAATTATTATTTTTAAATCTCGTAATTAAACCGTTTTAATTATTAATTTAAAAAATTCAAATGCTTAAGTGAGACACTGTATGTGAAAATTATTACTTTTTTATTCATTAAATTTGGGAAAAAAGTGAAAGAATCAGACCACATTTTGATAAAATCAAAAAATTTTCGTATTCAATTCAAACACAAAAAAATATGGTCTTTTAAACGATTTATTAAAGATAAAAAACTAATCCAATTACTTTTTTAAAAGATTAATTGGTAAAAATTCAAATTTTCTAATAATTTTTACTAAAAATAAAACAATTTATCGGCTTTCAATTATATGCCTTATTGATCAATTAATAAATTAATCAAATATAAATGAAAAATAAGTGATAATTTGAATAATTGAATATAAAATTTTTTTCATATTTTGAATTTCAATTAATAAAATAATTGAATATGTATTATTCGTATTTCAATTTAGATTTCTATGTAAAATTTGAATTTAATTTGTTAGAATTCTTTGATTTTGAATAATTTATTTAATTATTAAAATATTCGAAATATTTTCAAATTCTGATCAATAATTTATTTGACATTTTTTTCGAAAATAATTTTTCATGGCTGGACTCGAGCTGGTCAACTTTAACACCTTCTAGCTTAGCAGGGTGACTACAAGATGATTTTTTGAAAGCTTACCCAGGCAGAAAGTGTCAACCGTACGAAATATCAAGCGCTGGCAAAATATTTTTTATAAATAAAACAAAGCGGTTTGCCAACGTTTGAATTTACATCTAGTAAAATGATTTGCCAATTCTTTTTTTTTTACTTGTTTTATTTTTATTTATATGTATATTTTGTTTAATTTTACATGTACATATATTGAAAGTATTAATGGTTAATAACAATTGTTTCATTCTGAAATTTAGTAAGAATACACTTAACGGCTTATAATCATATTTCATTGAATGGCGGAGGATAATCAAAAAAACTCTGATGTTTTTTTTTATAAATACTTTCTTTTTAATATTATATTAAATATTACACATGAAATAATGAACTGAAAATTGTTAGAAATTTACTTAAATTTATTTTATTTCTATTTTTTTATAGACAAATTTTTAATTTTTCTTTATATTTTTTAAGAGCTGTCAATTTATTAAAAACAAAATTAAAAAACTAATTAGAAAGTTAATTATATTAATAAAGGTACTTTCAGACGATAATATTTAGTAATAAGATTTTTCGACAATAAAATATTACGTAGTTTACACGGTAATACATATATTGTATATTATTTTTGCAAATACTTACCTTTATGAAATTCATGATGAATATTGATTTAAAATTCCTTTTATAAATGTTTTATTGTTTTTACTTTTTGTTTATGAAAAATATAACATGAAAATCAAAAGTTTTTGAACAATTTCAAAAAATTTTAAATATCATTGGTATTTTCAAAAAGTTATTTTTCATAATCAAACAATTTGTATTCAGACGATAAGTAAATATTTTAATATTAAAATTTTTAACAAATCTTAATATTGAATATTATCGTCTGAAAATACCTTAAATAATATAATTAATTTCCAATATAAAGTTTTTATTTAAACCAAAATAAGTCGTTGGTTAGCGAAAGATCGTTAATTGGTAAAGCATTTCATTTCTTATTATTCGAATGATAAGAAAACTTCGTATTTTCGGAGTTTTGGGAAAATTCTGTTAAAAAAGATATACAGTTAGGGACAAAACTATTTGTACACCCATGCATTTCGTATATCTTCAATAATTTATAAAGAATAAAAAATTATTATATGTAGTTTTAATTCAGGTCCATTTTTATTGAATTATTTGATAAAAAATAAATTAATATATAACACATTGTTAAAAAAAAGTACAATTTAAGTAAAAATCTTTGGGACAAAAGTATTTGTACATCAGTACTTTGTACAATTATTTGTACGTTGGACTCTTGTATGATGATTTTTTTAAATACCGTTATATTTTCTTCGTTAATCGAGTTTTATTTTACAAAATAAGAAGTTGGTTTTAACGTTTTGAATAATAAGCACATCAAAAATGGGAAAGCGAAAAGAGTTGAGTTTGGATATTAAAAATTTAATTATTGATGAACATAAAAAAGGAAAATCTCTCCGGAATATAAGTAATTTAGTAAATTTGCAACATTCCACAGTACAATACATTATAAGCAAGTATAAAAACAGCGGATCTGTTGAAAATGTGCGTGAAGGTATACGAAATATATGAGGTGTACAAATAGTTTTGTCCCTAACTGTACATATATTGGCAGTGTGTTAGCTATTTAGTTTTCAGAAGTTTTTACCAACGACTCAAAAAACAATTGGCCAATGGTAGAATGATGTTATCATTTGAGTGTTGGCATAACGATTTAATAGAAGAACGTCTCACGTTTTGCCAACGTTTGAACCACCTTGAAAAATCGTTTGCCAACGTTGGCCCGGTTGTATTTTTCTGCCTGGGTAGTTATTAGTAAAATCAATGGGACCGAAGAAAAGTGTTCGCTATAGCCATAGTTGGTTATAATCGGTGTTCGTTATAACCGTGTTCGACTGTATAACTTAATTTCTTTATCATCTAACAAATACTTTTCTAAATCTTACATAATTTGTTCCTAAAATAAATTGTCAAATATTTATGAACAAATATTTGCCAAGTGTGAACTAAGCTTTATGCGAAATAAAATATATATATATATTTTTTTAATAAGAACAATATGTGCCTAATATTGGGCAAATAAGGTTCTTAACTGAACTAATTTTTAATGTTAAATAGTTTATTTCCTTCCTTATTCCTTTTGAAACTTACAAAGGTTTCGAGTTACTTAGATTTTATTATTAAAAAGCGTTAGATAATTTAAAAGAATTAGTTTCTAGCTAATAAATTACGTTCCACACACAAATTGAGAGAAGTTTTTAATCTTTTAATTTTTCACACAAATTATAAAAAAAATTTAAAAAAAGATAAGAAGAAATTAAATTTCATTATCACTATCATCCTCGTTTTTGAAGGCTTCACCAGCTTCAATGGCCATTTTGTGCCAGGGAGCTGGATTAATACGATGCAAACCATTAGTTGCTTTACCCACCAAACTCATTTCATAACGGAAATCTTTATCTTTTAATTCATCATGTACTTGGTAGATGCTAAAAATATTCAACAAAAATATTAAATTAATAAAAATTCGTTTAAAATAATCATTAGATAACTTACATTTTACCCGCATTTTGTACTAAATCTTCAGTAGACATTTCGGTAAAATTGAATTTTTCCATTTCAGTTTTTGCCTGCTGCTTAGCTTTGCCACTAGCGCAAGCAAAATAACCAAATGAGGATCCTGATGGTTCTATTTTATACAATTGTGGACCTTGATCTTCATCCCAGGCAGATAGTAGAACTGAAACACCAAACGGTCTGACAGCACTGTATAAAGTATAGGCATGTACATAGGCAGAAATACGTTCTGTCAACTGTTTCAAAGGTATGGTACGTTCAAATTGTTGGCGGTAGTTGGCTGCTTCTTGGCGAGCAATGTCAACAATATAACGACCATCAGCTAACAGACCTGCTATAGCTAAACCAATATTTTTATCCACAGTAAAGATACGTGCTCCGGCGTCCTCTTCATACAAAGCACTGGTGACAATTTTTTCAACTGCTAGAATAACACTGTCTTTTCCGCGTAAACCGATAACGGTGCCACTTTTTTCAACCGCTTTACCAGCATAATCAATTTGGAACACTCGTCCGTCCGGTGAAAATTGTGAAGCAGATAAATCGTACTACAAACATAAAAAAATAAATTTAATTTGGCAGATTTATCTTGATTTTATTATTGTTTTTCTCTCATTACTTACTCCTGTTCCAATTGAACTCATTTTTCTTTGATATTATTAAAATTAATGGGTAAAAATTATTAATTTAGCTTTTTGCAAAAAATATTCCTTGTAATTTTTTGCAAGTTGTTTGGATGATGATTTGACGGCTTTTTTGTTTAGTTTATATTGAGGTTATATTAAAATCTGACATTTGAAATTTTCGACTTTTCATTGTTCAAACGTTACCAGATTAATATATGAATTCATCGAAAAATCGCTAGAAAAATTAAAATTAAAAAATCTAAGATAATTATACAAAATTTTATAGCTGTAAATTTTATTATCCTTACAATCGGGTAAACAGTGAAGAAAAAATATTTTTTATTTTGAGTGAGTTAGTTAGCTCAATGAGTTCCAACAATTTATTGTCTGGAGTATTTGTAAACCAATTAAATTTTTTGAAGCGGCATTGGAAATATATTAAGAGATATACGGTGCACTCGCGAAAATGTGAACACTCAAAAACGTGAACCACTCAGAAATGTGAATTAATTTTTTTACACAGACTATTCAAAAATGTGAACAAAACATGAAAGCTCAAAAACGTGATTTTTTTTTTTTAATTTTTGGTGTTTATAAATTGGGAAATCTCCGAATAAGAATAAAATGTTTTTATTTCTAATCCTAGAAGCTATAATAGCTGTTTTTGGTCATTAAAACCATAGATAAATTAAAACAAAAAGGTTATATTTATGTTTACCAATCGAAAACGTGAACATCCTTGGTAAAAATTAGTTCACGTTTCCGCGAGTCTACTGTACTCACTTTGATAGCAAAACTATTTAAAAAACTAGAATTAATTTTTTTATTTTTAATATTAACATGATTTTTTCTCTAGCATTTTAGCTTACGTCTCCAAACACGTAAAATATATTAAGTTTTTTATCATTTATAATTACGAGATATTTTGCGAAAAACATATGAAACTATAATATTTATTTCTAAGGATGGCAGTATTGTTTTCTATAGTAGTAGTATGACAGTTAATACCCTTCCCGATCCGTTAGAACCAAATATTAAAACACGTATTTTTATTATAATATCGTATGTTTCATTTATCGAAACAAGTTGGCTTCAGCCCCAACCACTCAACTAAAAATCATCGTATCGCAATCAGCTGTTTCAACCTGCTTTATGCAGATGTGTGTATCTAGCTATTAACACAAAAATTCTAGGTAGCGTATCGCAGAAATCTACAGAAAATAGATTTTTACGTAGCTGCGTAAGTTTTTAACATCCCTGTAGTTTATTTTCTTCACAAAATAAAAGAAAAACAGAGTTGTTTACACAATGAATATTCAAAAACATATGATTCGTTTACTTTTGTAGACTGGTTGTACAAAATGTTTCACGCTACTTTTCTTCATTCTGCGTTGCGTTGCAAAGTTGACTGGTTGGGTCTTTAGCAATTTATTTTGATAAAGGGTAATGAAAAGAAGTAATTGGATATTAAAGTAGTCACCAAGTAGAGAACACAAGAATTAAATTTTTGTGCCAATAATATTGGCAGTTTTTTGATCTCCAAATGTACAGTATAAAAGTGTCTGGATCCTTGAGGTAATACGCAAGCGTTTGATTTAAAATGATTCTGGAAGGTGCAACTTTTGCGGGGTTTGAAAAACTTTTAAGGAGTAACACTGTTGACTAATCTCTTGTTAAATCTTATAACTATAGATCAAGATTTCGCCATCCCTAGCAATGCAATAAACATGATTCCAATTACATATACCGAATTTGTTAATCATTTCCTTGCAAAATTTCTCGTGAGTCGTTTTTTAATGATTGTTAAATTATATGAAGTTAATTAAGAAAACTGTTGTGGACGTTAAAATATTTAGGAAATATTCATTATGTGTTAGTGAATTTAATGCCTAGGAGTTTTATTCTGCGGTATATCATATCAAGCCCTGACCGCCAAAATATCGTAACCGACAACATTTTTGAAATTCGTGTTTTGATGAAAATCTATAATTTATAATCATTAACATCATCTGTCAAAATTTCATTGACGTATCAAGTGTCACTTCAGATTTGTAGCGAAAGCAATTTTATCGAAAATGATATTTTTCATACATATAACAATGTGTAAACAATCAAAAAATACTTCTCCTGTAAAGTTTTGTGTTCTGCACTTTTTGCGGTTAGGGCTCGATATGTTAGCATCAGTGTTTTTTAGCAAAACAACAATTTTTAGAAGGCTTTTACAAAATTCGTATTGGACGTGCCCGCGTCCACAATCACAATATAGGCCACTAGAGTGGGTCGAAAAAAAGTTGTACCAGTCACCCCCAATAATGAATGAATGGTTGATGAGGTTTCCAAAAATGTAACATATTTTTTTGTCACGCCCCAAAATACCGCGGTTTTTGTTTTTGACGTATAGCCTCACACAAGAAAATACTAAACTTTTGCATTCTATTTACCTTT
The DNA here is from genome assembly GCA_951394005.1 of Protophormia terraenovae. Lineage (NCBI taxonomy): Eukaryota > Metazoa > Arthropoda > Insecta > Diptera > Calliphoridae > Protophormia > Protophormia terraenovae. The sequence goes on from OX596077.1 coordinate 106,365,716, forward strand.
CTCGCCTACTAAGTCAGAATTGCTGCAAGAAAAATTGGTATGTATGAACTCCGACTAACATGCCTATTCACAGAAAAATTGTGACTGAAAAATAGTCATAAAACACAAATTGTGACTATAGTCTTTAATTTTCTATTCACAAACAAAAATGTATTAATATTTAGTTTTAAAATTAAGACCTGATTTGTAGGCAGTCATAAGAATTGTGACTATCATAAGAAGACATTTTAATTGAAAATAAGAAATATGAAAATATAAAAAAATGTGTTGTAGAAAAAACAATGCATACATACATATTTGAAATAATTGAGAGCCAAAAAGCGATAAAGCATATATACAACACACTCTTACTCACATTTTCTGCAGATTTTCATCAAATTTTGCAGTATTCTTTGCAAATTATCATTCTTCCCTAAAAATTTAAAATTTTTTAAAAAAATTTTTATTCTTAATATTTATTTTTAATTGACAAGAAAAGTCAACATTTTTAAATGTTAAGCATATTTTGTGACTATGTTAACAGAATATGAAGTTACGACCGATTCACAAGTATAGTCGTAACTTTTAGTCATAATAAAATTGTGACTTTTTTAAGACTTTTTCTATGAATAGGCATGTAACTTAAATTATGACGGTTTCTTTTTTATTTTACTCACATAAGTGTATCAGTATGTGTTGAATATTAATTAATTACTATTCAGTCATTGTTATAAAATGATACAATTGGAAAGAAACAGAAAACGAGATAAAAAAGATAAAGTTGGTCAAGACCGACCATATGATACCCTACACCATTGTTTATGAGCATAAACTTTCGGGAAGGGGATTTATATTAGACCTGTGGCCATTTGTAGACGAAAACGTTTACTAAATGTAAAATAAAATATTCAAATACTGAATAATGCGTTGATACTAACATCTTTATGATTTTATGCACTTTAGTGCGATTCCCAGAAGTGGGTTTATATGGGAGCTATGGTAAATTAGGCATCGATTCTCATAAAATTTGGCAATGTTGTCTCTACTTATTTGTGTCGAATATTAACTTGATACTAACATTCGTATGGGATTTATGCATGTTAGTGTAATTTCTGGAAGAGGGATTTATATGGGAGCTATGGTCAATTATGGACCGATCTTCATGAAATGTGGTTCAAAGATTAACACTTGTACAAAACTTCTGTTTTATATATATATATATATATATATATATATATATATATATATATATATATATATATATATATATATATATATATATATATATATATATATATATATATATATATATATATATATATATAAATTGTATTATAAGAAAGAAAAAAATCTTCACTAAAAGTCTGAATTTGTACCAAAATTTTCAAAGGTTGAATAGTTTTTTTAGTGGTAGCCAACATACCTAAAAATTTAATTTTTTTTTTTTGCAAAAATTTTAAAAAAACTTTTTGTAAAAATTTCAATATATTGTAAACAATTTAATTTCTAGTAAAAAATTTGATTTAAAAAAATGGATTTAGGGAAAAAATTTGATTTTAGGAATTTTTTTGGCAAAAAAAAATCTGAATTTTTGTGTTAAATTGAATTTGTAACAAAAAATTTTGAGGTAAATCAAGATCTTCGGCACGGTTGATTTTTAAATAATTTTGATAGTGATTCTATAGTACTTTTACATGTGATTATAGTGCAATAAAAAATTGTGTCCGCTCTTGCTCGGTTTACAAGTTATAGGCCTTCAAAGTTTCAATATATTTTCCTGAATATCTTTATTAATAATTGTCGGATCTTAATTATATTGATGTCATTTAAAAACACTTATAAATACCTTTTCAATGATATATATCATTACCATATTAATTAATTACTTGGGAACAAAATTGACATTTTGTATAAAAATGGCGGAACTGAAAAAAATTTTTGATATTCGAAAAAAGCTTATTTAGCGAAGCCGGTGTTCGACATACCCAGAGGAGATAGTCATAAAAATTTTTTCATTGAGAATTGGGAATAAGTTTTTAAAACTTAGTTTTATTCCTACCAATATCAAATAATTACTATGCACATGGCTACTCTACCGTATGTTCCACTTTTGAGCATCTGGTAACTTTACTTCTCGCACATGTTGTGCTTTTATTTACATTTTTTCTGAGATAATTTTTTTAGTGTATTTTACACGCGGGTTATAGGAAATTTTTCAATAATTTAAACGAAAACTCCATGCAAAATGTCATTAAATATTAGTGAAAAAAGGTAAAATATTGAATAAATGCACCCAATAAAATATAATGGACAATTTCATTCTAGTTATTCGGTGGAAGCACGTTATGCCAATTTCTATGCTGGCGGTGATGTAGCCTGGAGTAAAGATGCAAAATGGATTTATTGCTTAAATGGAAGTGAGGTAACCAAAGTAGAAGTTGAAACTGGTTTAGTATCACGTTCCTATGGCTTAAATTACAATGAACAAGGAGAAAAAATATCCCGTGAGGAGGAGGAAGAAATCGATGATCAAATTTATTGTTTTGATTTATCGTGTACACAAGAATATATGGTAACGGTTCATCGTAGCAGCTTGGTGAGATTGTGGCATTTGTCTTCCGGTAAAGTAGAAAAATTATGGAAAAGTCAACATCGTGGACCAGTGGTTAAAGTTGTTTTCAATGCCGATGGTCATTTGGTATGTACTAGTGGAGCCGATTCAACTTTAAGAGTATGGGATTATGAAAATAGTAGATGTTTGGCGGTTTTAAAAGATTTTACGGGACCTTCGGTTTTATTGCAATTTCATTCAAATCCCTCCAAACAGGAAATATTTGCTGCTGGTTCGGATAATTGCATTTATAAATGGAATTATGAAAATAAAACTTTGGAAGCCAAAATGAAGGGCCATTTATCACAAGTAACAGGTTTTGCTTTTGCTGACTCCACAGCAGAATGTGAATTTTTAGCCAGTGCAAGTCGTGATAAAGTATTAATAGTATGGCGTTTGCAGGATGGCAAACAAATGAAAGTAATACCCATGTATGAAGAATTAGTGGGAGTAGTGTACAAAGATACTGAAAACATTATTGTAGCAGGAGCTAAAGGAAATTTGAAGCAGATTTCTACCAAAACCAGTAAAATTTCTTCTCTATTAGAGTGTCAGGAGGAGGAGTATGAAATAACAATGTTAATGATTAATAACACATATCAGCAACTGGCATTTGTAACAGCAGACCATAACATTTTAATCTTTGACTTAGAGTCTAAGGACAAAGTGAAATGTTTCAAACAGTTAATTGGTTTCAATGATGAAATTCTTGATGTATGTTTTCTAGGAGAATCTGAAGAGTTCTTGGCCATGGCTACCAATAGCAAACATATAAAGTTATATGCTATTGACAACAATATGAATTGTAATATAGTGATGGGACACAAAGATACTGTAATGTCATTGTCTACACCAGGTTCGAGCAAATTATTACTTTCTGCTGGAAAAGATTTTACCATATGTTTGTGGCAATTGGATAAGGAAAATGCGAATTTAATATGTTTGGCCAAACATATAAATAGTCACACAGCTACTATAGGCTGTATAAGTTTTGCTTACCATTGCTCCGATTCCTTTGCATCGGTATGTCAGAGTGGTAGTTTGAAGTTGTGGTCTTTGAAGAGTAAAACAAAACATAATGATGAATATGAATTTGCCGTGAAATACGCTGCTGTAGCTCATGACAAAGAAGTCAATTGTGTGGCTTTTTCACCAAATAACAAGATAATTGCTACAGCTTCTCAAGATAAAACTGCCAAATTATGGTCTGCTGATAGTCACAGCATTTTGGGAACTTTAAAGGGACACACACGTGGTGTTTGGTGTGTACGTTTCTCACCCACCGATCAAATTGTACTGACTACTTCCTCTGATTGTAGCTTACGCCTGTGGTCTTTAACGAATCTTTCGTGTCTTAAACGTCTCGAGCAATCTGCTACTGTTTTAAGAGCAGAATTTATAGATCATGGCAAATATATTATATCCTCTGGTTCAGATGGTCTTCTTAAATTATGGAACATCAAAACAAATACCTGCATACAAACCTTGGATGAACATGATGACCGTGTTTGGTCTTTGGCCGTTTCCTCGAAAACTCAAAAATATTTCTTTAGTGCAGCCGCTGATTCTAAACTTATCAAATGGAAAGACATTACGGAAGAGTGTAAAAATGAAGAAATTGATAAGCGCCAAGAAATGCTCCAACAAGAACAAGCTCTGCAATTACTGCTCCATCAAAATAGTCAATTGAAAAAGGCATTCAAATTGGCACTTAAATTAGGCAAACCTAAAGTTTCCTACAATATACTAAATCAATATATCAGACAACGTGATTTCAATGCAATAGAAGAAATGATTTCCCAACTAAACAATGATCAAAAATTAATACTTTTAGATCATGTTAAGGTATGGAGTTGTAATTCCCGTCACTCTCAAGTCTCCAGTGTAGTATTGCAGCAACTGTTAGCTGAAATGTTGGTAGATCCAAAAATGCAACGTACCTTAAATTCGAAAAATCTGGTAGAAGTTGTAACCCCCTATGTTCAGCGTCACTTTAAACGTATTACAGAGTTAAGTAAAGAATTAAACTTTTTGGATTTTATTGTTGAAAGTATATAATTGAAATATATATTTTTTATACTAAAAAAATATTTAAGGATTTTATTTATTTCCCTCTGTAATTTAATTGAAAATTTTTCGAATATATTTTTTTCTGTGCAGAAAAGATCAATTAAAATTTAGATTTTCTATTATGAATTTGGAAAAGAACAATTGAAATTTAGACCTTTTATTTCAAGTTTAGAAAAGAACAATTGAATATGAGAAAAGTACAATTAAAAAAGAGAAAAATTAAAATTAAATTCAGAATTTAAGCAGAAATTAAATTGTAAAAAAAAATTCTGTAAAAAAATGTTTGTCCCCTTACCAGATTTATTAGCTAAACAAGAATCTGTTGTTTTTTTCCATCAGTTCGTGATTTTTTATGTGCATGTCTATATCTCTCTCTTTATACGACGAATACGCGAGTATATTTTACAATAACTCGAGAAAAGGTTGTCCAAAATTTAACTACAACAACGATGATAATTACAACACAACAGGATCCAATAGTGTTGAAATGGCAACTCTGTTTGAATACAATGCAACACTTTTTAAACTTCACACATACACTCACATATATTTAGTTCTTGCATTTTTTCCTTTCATATAGTTTCTTTTATTTCATACCATTTTAATTGTAATCTGAATTCCAAATAATAAACATCTCTTTTATATTAACTGTGTGTTAAAGATTTTTTAAAGTACAAAAGGGTGCCTTACAACAAATAGAAATGCTAATGCTAACAATATTGCCAAAAACCTAAACGTATTAAACGTAAAAAATATTTATTTCACCTCAGTAATCAAAGAATTTGACAACGACTCTAGATTTCTGCAGCCAATCGATCATGCCCACAATGCCAGAACTAGATCTCAAGGAAGGTTCAAGGTTGAACGCTTTTCAAATGAATACAGTCGAAGTACACTTTCTGTTGCATTGCCTACAATATACAGTGGGGCAGAATCGAAAATAAATCTGTAACTTGTGATAGACGTAGCAGAGGAGTGTTATACAGAAAAAGATTGAAATCAATAACTTTTATAGAACCGAAACTATGCCACTTTAAAGTTTAATAAGTTACGGAAAATTCGAAGTTTTTGTAAAAAATTGGTTTTTTGAGAAACTATAAATATATAGTCTATAATAAAATCTTTTTTAGTAAAGATATTTTATAATAATTTTCGGTGAATGTAGACTTTGTCGCATAAAATGAGAAAGTGAAAAACTTTAAGTTTTTTGTAAAAGAAATACCATAACGCCGAAAATCCTAAAAATGGGTTTTTTTTTCGCATTTTCGCCTATAAAATCAAAATTTTTCCGAAGTCCCGTAAATTGTGATTGAAAATTTTTAACAATATATTATAGATTCCTAAACTGCATTCCGTCGGATCAAATTCGGGAGGGTTTGTACCTTGATCACTTGAGTTATTGGGCTTGTTTTTTATTTATACTTTTTCGGCCAAAAAAACACAAAAATTCGTAATTTTAGTAATTTTAAAATTCAAAACCGTTTATTTTTACTCGATAAAGATCAATTTTCTTCAATTTTGTTTTATTTAATAGATAATTTTGCTCTTTAACTAGTTAAAAAAATAATAAAATCGGTAGGATACTAGGATATATATGAAAAAAAAAAAAAAAAAAAAAAACTATAAGAGATAAATAGGAGAAGAAGCATGTTTTTGTAGGTCTTATCAGTGCATACAATAATATATAAACTTATTTGAAGAGTCCCCCTTCCAAAATTAATATTGCACACTCCTCTGCTACGTCACGCAAATCCAATCGGCCGATCAGAATTTATAGATTAATTTCCAAAAATTTTCGATTCTGCCCCAAGTTGCCAATAAATATATTAATTCCAAAAAATAACAAAAAACAAACTGATAAAAAATTATTTAATAAACTTGCAATGAATTACATTAATATTAATAAAGTGTTTCTTTTTATAATTTATCTCCTGCAGACAAGCTGAATACTTTGCGGGGTGTTATTATAAGTTTAACCTTATACGGGAGGTGGACGGTAAAGTGCGCGGACCACGCCTTTTTTTTTGGTTTTCGAGTTTATATCGACCCCCAAACTATTTATACAAAATTTCGTTGTCGTACATACTTTTGTTTAAGAGATATCAGTAGAAAAGTATGAAACGGACACCCTGTGTATCTAGTTTTTATCCCATAACTTTTTTTATTTATAAACCGATTTAGCCCGATTTTCAATACCAAACAAACCTTATATAGGATAAATATTTGTGCCAAATTTCGTTCCCCTACGTTATTCCGATCGAGCCCTATCCTGCTTTCAACAGACAGACGGATAGACGGACGGACATAGCTAGATCGACTTAGAATCTAACCAGGACCTGGAAAATATATACTTAGTGGGGTCTTAAATGATTCTTTCGACATGTTACACACGGAATGACAAAATAAATATACCCCCCATCTTTTTGATGGTGGATATAAAAACCGAAAAATATATAGTATCTAGATATTTTCCAGATACAGCCATCGCAACATCGTCTGCATATGCGATAGTTTTGTACTTCAAGGAGTCAAGTTCCATAAGCATTGAGTTGACGGAAAAAAACTCCACCCTGAGGAGTGCCTCGCTTTGCTACTCTATAAGCAGTAGCCGCTCCCATAGTGGAAATTATGACCCTGTTGGTCAGAAGTCTCCATATGATGCTAATAGACCTCCGGTGTCACATTATTAAAGGCTCCTTCTATGTCAAGAAAGGCCACTAATGCATATTCTCTGTGCTTAAGAGCATTCTCTATATACCCTACAAGCGAGTGTAACGCCGTCTCAACTAATTGTCTTTCATATAGGCGTGTTGGGACGCTGACAATAGGTTGGGGTTGATTGTCCTACGAAGTTGCAGATCAATCAGCCTTTCCATTATTATTTTTAAGTCACGTTAACATTATTTTTATCTGCTCAACAGTTTCAGAGTTATTCATAAATTAGTGTCATTTAATTTTCAATGGAAGAATTTTCTTCCTGAAAATTTGTTTTAAGAAATGAAACCGGCAAAAATGTGAAGTTTTTATCCTTTATCATAAAGCTGTTAATACTACGAATAAAATATCTTCAAAATTGATGCACAGGGGGCGTTATTTCGGTCCAGGCACGATTAAGAGCGGCTTTGAGAGTTTCGTGACTTCTGATGTCATATTTTCGCACCAATTTTTCCAAAATATCCCAAATGTGCTCTATGGGGTTAATATCTGGTGACTGGGGTGGTGAATTTAGCTGTCTTGGCGCATGATATAGAAGCCAGTCTGGAACAACATACGCAGTATGCTTGCGATCGTTGTCTTGCTGGAAAATCCATTGATTTCCCAGGCCCAAGTTTTCAACAGACGCCTTTAGATTTTGTTCCAATATGTTCTTATATTGATACCGGTCCATATTACCTTCGACAAAAACCAAAAGACCCACCCCCGATGACGCCATAGCTCCCCAAACCATAAAATTTCCTTGGCAGTGTTTGGTTTTCTCCAAATCTTTGATCGGCCATCATTTTCAAAAATGTTGTACTTACTTTCGTCGGTAAATATAACAGATTTCCAAAAACTCATATCCTTATTCAAATGAGCTTTAGCAAATTCAAGACAAAGTTGACGATTTTTTGCTGAAATTAATGGCTTTTTGCGTGCCGTTCTGATTCTAAAACCGTTGTCATGTAATACATTTATTATTGTTCTGGGTATGACAGTAACACTAGAATGTCTTTCAAGGTATTCCGCCAATTTAGGAGTACTAATTTTTAGTTCTTGGTTGACTTCTTTAAGGATACTGCTTACATCGCGCCTTGAAAACTTCCTAAGTCTCCCCGATTGTGGCTTATTTTCGGTACTATTTGTGCCTTCATAGTTCCTAATAATGGTTTGAACAGTCGACCGACTTGGTTTTAATATTTTTCCAATTCCACCATATGATTTATTTTCACTACTCATTTTTACCACTAAATTTCTAACTGAAAGCTGTATTTCTTTTCTATTTTCCATTTTCAAAGAATAAAATTCAAAGAAAGCTTGCTTTAATAATTACTTTCTGCACTTGAATGATAGAAAGGTTTGCAAAATGAAACAATTTAGAAAAACTAACGGGTTTTTTCCTTTCTTTGTTAAAATTTTTCTGTTTTATTTTAGGAGCTACCACACTGTATGTAGACTTTTTTCGCGTTAATTATTATGTTTAATGCTAGTAACCTCTATGCTATTCATATTTTTTAGGTTTTTTTTTTCTTCAGATAGTCATAAATATTATTTAAACTATAATTGATTTATACATTTTTTCTATTTTCATCAACAATGCATTTAAATTTCAAAATCATAGGGTGTATGTAGAGTTTTTTCCTTAACTGTATTTTTTAGGATCTAAAGTTAGTTTGACGGAGATTTAAATTGCCAGTTTATCACACGATGTTTCAGGTGGTTTCCAAACGAATCTTAATTTAATCTTGAATACTAATGGTCTCCGCCATGTAACAACAATTTAAAGTTAAAAAAGATTGCATTTGGCAAATGCAAAAAAAAAAAAAAAAAACTGAAAACCCGTAAGGCGAACAGTTATGCGACGCCTTAAACATTTGCCAATGCGAAAGTGAGACATAAAACTCTTGGAAAAAAAGTACAGCCTGATCGCCTTAAGGCGATAACGACGCTGTAGATGTTTATCCACCCAGAGCTGCTTTGATTTTATTCATAATTGAGTATAAATATCCAGGAATATCTACAATTAAGTGGAGACACACTGGTGGACAAGAAAACATTTTTTCCTTAAAAAAAAAAAAAAAAAATAGGTGGATTAAAAGGAGTTTTACCGTGCAAAATAAGGATCCGTAAGGCGAACAGTTATGCGACGCCTTAAACATTTGCCAATGCGAAAGTGAGACATAAAACTCTTGGAAAAAAAGTACAGCCTGATCGCCTTAAGGCGATAACGACGCTGTAGATGTTTATCCACCCAGAGCTGCTTTGATTTTATTCATAATTGAGTATAAATATCCAGGAATATCTACAATTAAGTGGAGACACACTGGTGGACAAGAAAACTTTTTTTCCTTAAAAAAAAAAAAAATAGGTGGATTAAAAGGAGTTTTACCGTGCAAAATAAGGATCCGTTTAGTATCTCTCCTCTGACTATGTAATTTTATTGAGCATCTCCAACGGTTAACCAAAAAGTGTGCAATATTAAAATCCAATTTTTTAATAATTTTTTATTTTATTTCAAAATATTAACGGATAATTTAATTAACACTTTTCACAAAAAAGAAATTATACATATTTTTATTAAAAATTGATATATAAAAAAATAAAAAGATTTACATATATACGTAACTTTAAAGCTTAAAGAAACAAAAGAAAAAAAGAAAATATAACTATAAAATTTAAAAATAATAAAAGTTAACAACACTTAACAATTACTATAAAAAAGGATTCATATTATTTTAAACAATAAATGAAAAAAGTACTAAATTTGGTTTAAAAAAACGAAATTATAATGAGGAGTATAATTTACAAAACTTACTTAGTAAAATTGTGCGTAAAGAACATAGGGCAAAACAAAAATTTACCAACATAAAACCAAATATAAGAAAAAAAAAAAAAAAACAATAAAATATAAAAAAATTAACAAAAATTTGTTGATGTTTTTTGAAGCTTAATTAAATATTACAATATATAAACGTATTACATGATGTCATTTATTTTGAACTTTTGATTGGCCTTTTTAAAACATTATCACTGGTACTTTAGCGTTAATTTTATTTTTATAATATAAATTGATTTATTTATACTTTTATATTCTTGTAGAAAGTGATTTGTTTAAATAATTCTAAAATCGCGTACATGCATTTTTCTTTTTTTAATTGATTTTAAACAATAAATTTCACTACACCTAAATTGAATGAGGGGTGGACATGGGGAGTGGGGTTTAAGAGAGGGAGGGTGACAGATATATGATCGATTGAATTGTCGTTATTAGCTAATTTATTCTACAACCATTAATAAGTCATCGCCTTCCAATTTCATGCCATTCATAACTTGCAATCTCTTAATAACACCAGCCTTGGGTGACTGGACAACCATTTCCATTTTCATGGCTGACAAGACTACCAAAGGTTGACCCTTTTCAACTTTGTCACCTTCCTTAACACGGACATCAATAACAGTACCAGGCATGGGAGCACCAACTTCGTCCTTGTTCATTTTGGAGGCTTTAGGATGAATGTGCATTTCCTAGGGAAGAAACAAATAAGTAATTTTTATAATAGAAAAACTTATTAAGAATTGGGATAAAAAGTTTGATAGTTAGGTATTAACTTGCCTTGGAAGCTTCTTTGTCACGAATCAACACGGAACGCAATTGACCGTTCATTTCGAAGAACACTTCGCGTTCACCATTAGGTGTCAAATCTTCCGACATAGCCAAGGTCTTCAAGCTCAATGTTTTACCCTTTTCTAGATTTACTTCAAATTCTTCACCCACTTTAGGACCTATCAAGAAGATACGTGTGTCCAATCTATCAACGGGACCATATGCTTCACGGAAATGTAAATATTCTTCAGTGACAGCGGGATACAAGGCGGCGGACATAACATCACGGTCGCTAATGCTAGGATGAGAATCTTTGAGATCCTTCTTCAATTTGTCAAAGTCCAAGGGGGCCAAATTCTCACCAGGGCGGCCCTCAACACGTGGCATATCCTTCAAGATACGCGAGCGCAATGGCTCGGGGAAGCCACCATGAGGTATACCAATAGAACCCTGCAAGAATTCGACAACCGACTTGGGGAAGGACAATTCTTCGGCCTTTTCCAATACTTGATCGGCGTTTAATTTGTTCTGGACCATAAATTGAGCTAAATCACCCACAACCTTGGAGGAGGGTGTGACTTTAATGATATCACCCAACAACAAGTTGGCTTCTCTGTAGGCCTTCTTGACATCTTCGAACATATCGCCCAAGCCCAAAGAGTAAGCCTGGAACTGTAAGTTGGTATATTGACCACCGGGAATTTCGTTTATGTAGACATCAGCATTGCCAGACTTCATGGTGGTGGTACATTCGAATGGAGCATACAAGGTACGAGTTTGTTCCCAGTAGGCCGAGTACTCGGACACATCACTCAAAGCGAATTCTGTATCCAAGGGAGTGCCTTGCAAAGAGGCAACCACAGCACCCATACTGGGCTGAGAGGTCATACCGGACATGGAATCTACAGCAACATCAACAACATCGGCACCAGCATTAGCACAAGCCAACATAGAGGCGACACCAGCACCTGAGGTATCGTGTGTGTGAATGTGAATTGGTACATCGGGATGTTTGTCACGGATTGCGGAGACTAAAAGACTATTAAAAAAAAAATTTATAAAAATCAGTCGTTAAATTTTAAATATTCAAATAAAATTCTAACTTACGTTGCAGCTTGTGGTTTCAATAAACCAGCCATATCCTTGATACACAAAACATGTGTACCAGCCTTAACCAATTCATCAGCTAAGTTGGTATAGTATTTAAGATCATATTTTGTGCGAGTAGGATCACTAACATCACCGGTATAGGAAATAGCAGCCTCAACAACACCACCAGCGTTGCCGGCAGCTTCCATACCCAAAATTAAATTTGGCAAGTAGTTCAACGAATCGAAGACACGGAAGATATCCATACCAGTTTGCACCTGAAATGTTTAAAAGAAAATTGTTTATTAAAGTCTAAGACCCCATAAAGAATATATATTATTGTCTCCTCATGAAAATCTATGACGATCTAGCTATGTCCGTCTGTCTGTTGAAGGCGTAGCGCTCGGACCAGACTACATTGGGGGACGAAATTTGTCTTAAATATTTGTCTTGCATAAAGTTTGTTTTATATTGAAAATGTGCACAATTGGTTCATAAACAAAGTTATGGTGTCCGCAGTAACTCGAGTTCATACTTTTCCGCCGATATCTCTTATAAAAATAGTATAGTTGAAGAAACCAAATAAACTCGAAACCAAAAATGATCGTGATCCGCCCACTTCACATAGGAGAAATTTTAAATTAGGGTGACAAGTAAAGTTGCAGATGGTGGGTTATAGGTTTGGCCAAGGCGAATATAACACTAAATTTTTTATTTTTTTTGAGTAACAGTTTTAAGGACAGATTTTGCTAATTTACCATGGCAATATTGAAATAAAAGCAGTCCCAGAATATAAAAATTTTAAAATTAAAAATACTCAAAAACACATTTATTTGAGGACTCCAGTCTGAGTTGAAAACTCTTAAAAACATATTATTGATTCCTAAACTGCATTCTGTTTGTCAATAAATATAAATAAATAAAATCGAAATAAGAACATACCTTTAACAGAACTCAAAACCTTACCATATACAATATTCCTATTCCAAAACGATTCTATATCGTTTCTGCGACCATCAGCAGAGCAATAGTTAATCCAAAACTTTTTAACAAATTTACATGCATATACTTATGTAAGCAAATCAGTTTAACTTTTTTTCTAAAAACTTTTGAGGTGCAATTTTGGCATCAGTTTATGTTGTTTAATAAAAAAATGTTCTTACACAAGTAAAAATACTTTATTCTGGTCCGAAATTATATAACAGAATACTAGGTCAGTTGCTACAAAACATGCCAAAAATTCACAAGCTAATTTTTGGCAATAAAATTTATTTTGCTATGTATTTTAATAAACTTAACAATGATCGTTTATAAAATATAAACAAAAATTTACTCACCGCCAATTCACAGAATTTATAAACCACATTATCGGGATAATTGGTATAACCCACAGCATTAGCACCTCTCAACAACATTTGGAATGGAATATTGGGTATCAATTTACGCATCTCTTCCAAACGTTCCCAGGGGCATTCGTGCAAGAAACGTAGAGCTACATCAAATGTAGCACCACCCCAATTTTCCAAAGAATACAAATTATTGAATTTATTAGCAACAAAAGGAGAAATCTTCAAAAGATCATGAGAACGAACACGTGTGGCCAACAACGATTGATGAGCATCTCTGTAGGTGGTATCCATCAACAAAAGGTTTTTGCGAGAGCGTACCTCTTTGGCAAAAGCTTCGGGACCTTCTGATGTCAAAATGTGACGTAGACCCTTTGGTGGTTCGGTAACTATATGTTTTTCGGGGTTTAGAAAAAGTTATTGGGGGAATAAAAGTTTCAAAAATTATTGATTTGTTTTAAAGAAATGTTTGAATGGTAATAAAAAATATGCATGATATTTTGGCTAAAGCTTTAGCGGTTAGAGAGCAACACTTTAAGCCCCTTAAAATTAAAGTTAGTATTAGAAATTTTGAAATAAATAGCCAATGAACCAGTAAAAAACATATAACATTTAACAAAGAAAAAAAAATCATTTAAAAAATTAAAGAGAAAAAAATTCATAAAAAATTATTATTTTAAGGTGATTGGAGAAAATAAGAAAATGGGATTGGACAAGATGGATAAAAAACCTGTGGTTGATTTGTATAGATTTCATATGGATTAAAAGCAAATTATTTCAAAATTTAATTATATGGCAAAATGTTTTTAAATGACTGATTTGGAAGTTTTAATTGTTAACTATGTATTAATTAAGTCGAACTAGCATAAATTTCCTAAGATCAATTTTGTTAAAATTCTTTTAATGATATACATACATATTTGTTTCGATTTCAAAGTTTAGTGTCATTTAGTATAATGGAACTTTTTGCCACCATTCCCACTACATAATCCTCAAAGAGGCAGTAAATACATTCCTTATTTGCAAATAAAAATAACTTGCAAATAATAATTAACATTTATTTTATACAATACATAAGAAATAGTAGTAAAAATATAGTGCTAAGTCAGGGATCACACTCAGCAATTTTTCTTGATGCAACTCTGACTCTTCTCTCTCCTAAGAACTCAGAATTGCAGCAAGAAAAATTGCTGTGTGTGAACACCGACTAATATGTTTTTTCATATAATCTGCACTTCTGAATTAATTTTTGGTACGGCGGGGAGCAGTTTAGTTTTTAAATCGATCTAATTACATTTTGTAATTAAACAGCATTAATAATTAAAAAAACTCGCCAGAAATTTTTTTATTAATCGATAAATATGAAACTTTTTTTTCTTAAATTCACCATTTTCGACCAATGTTAAATGTAAGGTGCAAATCTGAATGAAGTATTCTTTTTTGAAATACTTCAAGATTTTTTTTATTTAAAAAACATGAGATGAAATGAAAGAATTTTACTAAATCTTAAAAAAAAAAATTAAATTTTCAAAGCTGGCCGAATCAAAAAATTGTTTCAGCATATTATTTTGGAATGTGTTAAAAATTACAAAATATTTAAAAAAATTTTAGCCAGAGATTATTAACATAAAGATATGAAGCTTAAAAAAATCTCAATTGAAAAAAAAAAAAAAAAAAAAAAAAAAAACACACATACTACATTTGTTTTTGTTTTCAATGAAATTTTTAACTAACACATTCTTAGACTTAGGTTTTTTTTTTGAGAACCGACTTAGGTTTTTGAAAATTGAGCTTCATAAGTATCTATGTCAATCTATGTTTTTAGCTATGTTTTTCTGTTCTCTAAGTCAATTTAAAAGTCTTATAAGTGCATGAACTACCTTAAAAACTAAAAAAAAAAAATAGGTGATGTGATGTCCTCAGGAATATCTACTGCCCACAATAGATTGTTTTTCGAGTGAAAATAAAAAGTGTAATTTTATAGTACCAAGTAATTAATATATCAATTTATCTATATAAATCTATACCGATATTTTATATCCATCTTGTAAATATATATGTAAGTTTAGGAATATATGTATGTAGTCTTATGTTTATATTTTCTTTTGAAATTGTCACAACACAAAATGACATTAACATACCTTTAGCTTCGCCACGTTCTTCGCGTGCTATGGCTTCGGGTGATAAATCTTCATTATTTCAATACAATTACCGTTGTAAGGAAGAACGTTGGCAATAATTTATGAGTGGCCACATTTATTTTTAATTTTTTTGTTAATTGGCAACATTTAGAGGTGTTATGTTTTTGTTTATGTTTTTGTAAATTGTTTTGAATGATGAATGATGTTTTAAATTTTTTTGCAGTATATTAATAACAAAATGCAACATATAAAAGAAAATAAATTTTAAAATTAGGAAATTAATTAAACAAATAAAGCTAAAATAAAAAAGAAACATTTAATGATTTAGAAACATAAATTGAGAAAAAAAAAAAAAAAAAAACAATTAAGCCAAGTGTAATGACGTCCAGTTGTGGAGAATTAATATAATTGTCGAAACGAGGCTAACCTTGTTTAGTGATAAGAAATTTGAACTCTGTATTAAATTATGTTTAGTTTTTATGGGTTTGTTTATAAATTTTGCACTTCTTAAATTAACTATTAAATTCTAAAACAAAAATTTTGATATTTTTAAAGAAAAAATTCCTAGTTTAAAAATTTTACGTAAATATAACAAAACAGAAATATGAGACAATAAAAGTAATAATAAAATAAACTTTTTAGACATTCGATAATTTCAGTTAAACTTCCTTAAGTTAGTTTAATTTAAACTTTGTTTAAATTGGCAAGATTACTAAGAGCTAGTTTTTTCTTGTTAGTTAAATTTGGTTTAACTTGTTGTTGAGTTAATCCACAAACAAATTTAAACGAGCTTTAACTAATAATGTTGTTTTTCAGTTCTAGATTAAAACTCATAGTATAATAATAAAGTACTCGCATATCTACAAAAACAAAAATTGCTTGTATTTTGTTAGTGTAAAACTACTGCCCACAATGTCAAAATGCTTTGAACGAAAAAATGAGAGAACGAAAGAGAGCAAGAGAAAAAAACTCAAAAAAAATTTTACATGTGAATACAAAAACAATTTGACAGTACCGCGAGGTTTGCCAATGAAAAAATTGTAAAACAGCTGGGTTTACGAGTATACTTTATTATTACACTATGATTAAAACTGTAAAATTCGCTAGCATTGCCATACTGAATTTTGAAAACAGAGGCATTTTTTTTTGGGAAACTAATGGTAATGAATGGCATAAATTTAATAAACAAAAAAGCAAACAAAGTAGAATAAAAATTAAATTTTATGCACTTAATTTACTTTTGATTATAATATTTGTTAAAATATAACCATTTTATGTTATTCATCTGTGTATAACAGTACTAACATGGGTTTAACTAGTGAATGTAGCAGAGTTAAACCTAGATTATATACCAGATAATCTATTATTGAAAAATCATTAATGGCTTAAGCTACGTTTAACTGATAAATGTATATAATCGACGTCCTAAAAACCGTAAGTACCTAAATTGATTCTAAGCATTTTTAAATTTCTACAATATACCTATTACAACTTTTAGAAATAAATTCTATTATTATAATAAACTTTCATCTTAATTGCTTAACAATTTAAAGGAATTTGAACATCTAAACTTTAAGAAGGAATCGTCTTGATAATGAGTTTCAGTAAGAAAAATTATATTTTAAATAAATTTAAAAAATGCCTTAACCAAAAATTTAAATTCTGGGAAATGTTAACTTCAATTAAACTATTTCCTTCTTCTTCTTTTAAACCACATAAATAAAAGTGCTTAACCTAAAACATAAAAAGAATTAAACCAAACGTATGTATATAGTGGCCCATCTATTAATATCATTTTAATTACTAGTGATAACGAAATTTGTGAGGTTAGAAATCGTAACAACAAAACGAAAAAAAAAAACGTAGACCTTTGAAGCCATTCCTTTTTCAAATAAAAGCAAATTAACAAAATTTTAGAAAACATAACTAAAGCCCCATTTCATAGCAATACTTACCCAAAGGTACATTGGGCACATGAGGCGAAATTTCAGCGGGTTTCAAGTTGGTAGCCAAGGGGGTCTGAGGTCCGTTAACCAAAACTTCACCCAAATAGCTGAGCAGTTTTTGAGCACGATTTTGTGAGTAACGGAATTTAAACAATTGTGGATGTTCATCGATAAAGTAGGTATCGAGGACACCATGAAGGAATTTTTGATTTTCCAATACGTTCAACAGGAAGGGAATATTTGTTTTGACACCACGAATACGGAATTCACGTAAAGCACGATTCATCTTTGAGGCAGAGCTTTGTAGATCGGTGGCATGAGAAATGATTTTGACTAGCAATGAATCGTAGTAGGGTGAGATAATGGCACCAGCAAAGGCGGAGGCACTGTCTAAACGAATACCCATACCCTCACCGGAACGGAATACTTCAATACGACCGGTACTAGGTTGGAAATCGTTGGCAGGATCTTCAGTGGTGACACGACATTGGATGGCATAGCCACGTGGATGGATATTTTCTTGGGTATAGCCTAATTCGGGCAAAGTCATACCTTCGGCTACGCGAATTTGTGATTGTACCAAATCAATGCCGGTGATTTCTTCAGTTACGGTATGCTCTACTTGAAGACGAGCATTGACTTCAATGAAGTAGAAGTTGCCTGATTCATCACACAAGAATTCCACAGTACCTGCGTTTTCATAGCCTACATGCTTGGCTAGACGTACAGCAGCTTCGGTCATTTTATCACGTACCTCTGTGGGCAAGCGAGGAGCAGGAGCAATTTCCACCACCTTTTGATGACGACGTTGTACTGAACAATCACGTTCGTACAAATGTACAACATTACCAGCCTTATCACCCAACAATTGTACCTCAATGTGACGTGGACGTTCAATAAACTTTTCGATAAACATGGCACCATTACCGAAAGCAGACTTAGCTTCTGAACTGGCACGTTGAAAGCTTTCCTCGACTTCATCCATTTTACGTACTACACGCATACCACGACCGCCACCACCATAGGCAGCCTTAAAGATTACGGGCAAACCATGTTTCTTACAAAATTCAACGGCATCTTCTTTATTGGTAACAGGACCATCGGTACCAGGTACAATGGGTACTCCAGCTTCGATGGCCGCAACACGAGCAGCTACTTTGTCACCCATCTGTTGTACTACACGGGGTGAGGGACCAATGAATCGAAGACCAGCATCAATGACAGCTTGGGCAAAATCACTACGTTCCGAGAGGAAACCATAACCAGGATGCACAGCATCCACATCATTCTCTTTGCAGACACGTATAATTTCTGGAATGTTTAAATATGCCTCAACGGGTGGCAGACCTTTGCCCACCAAATAGGCTTCATCAGCCTTTTGACGATGCATGTGCATTTTATCTTGTTCGGAATATATGGCTACCGATTTGATGCCCAATTCAGTACAGGCACGGAAAACACGAATGGCAATTTCACCACGATTCGCCACCAAAACGGAACGAATGGGTTTGTATTCAACCTAAAGGAAAGGAGAAAGAAATAAAATTACGAAAGTAGGATATGAATAATGAGCAAAATATGATAAAGGATTTGATTTTAAAGAATATTTATATTTAAATATTTATATATTTATTTATTATCAATTTAGATTCCTGCAAATTGTTCCTTATTTATTATATTATATTTTTTCCTTATTGCTTTTTTAATGCATTTTATAATTTTGAGTTCACATAATGAAATTAATTTAATTATATAAATTTACCTGTGTAGAGTAGGCATTTCTGTTGTATAAAAAGACACGGACTCTGGGGGTAGTCTGCCGTAAAGACTTAAAAGCCGTTTGGGCAACTCCGAACAACATCTTTAGGCTCTATTAGAATCTAAAAATAAATATAAAGAAAATTTAATAAATATTTGTTATATTAAAGAAAATTGTATAAATATTTGTTATATTACAAAAGATTATTTTTTTATTTATAAAAAAATCTATAAATTTATGAATATATTTATTGATATCTGAATTATTTATTTATAATATTGTCATTAGTATTTGGTATTATTAATCATTAGTAAACATTTAATTATATATTTTGTTTCTTTCTTTAAATTTAAAAAAAAAAAAAAAGTATCCAGTCACATGATCACTTAATGATAAACGTGTTTTAAATTTCTTTGCATGTTAGAACATTTTGTTAACCTTAAATTGCATTTCATTCAACTTGAACTTGGAACATGTTTAAATTTTAAACGATCAGACAAAATGTGTTTTATTATATCAAAACAATACATAAGTATACATACATACATACATACGTATGTACGTTAAATAAATACATAAATACACACTATATGTTTATATTTAGCCAATATTTAACCGGTTTTATTTAAAATTTGTATTTAAGAATACGAAATAAAAAAGTATAATATTGCTAAAATGCTGCTGAGGCAGGTGACAGTTGGTTATGATTTGAGATTTATTTTAAAATAATAAAATTTTAATATAAAAGAATAAAATATATTTTAGAAAAGAACAATAAACATTAAACATTATTGCTCAACTTTGTGTTTTGATTGCGAAATATGTAAATAGATTATATATTGGTCCATACGTAATATTTTTAAGAAAGAAATAAAAGTTTACCAATGTGACCATAAAAATGTATGTTTAGACTCCTAGTTAGGGAATCCGATAATTTACCTAATGTGCAGATTATCAAATTAGACAATTTTTTATTTTTTATCAATTTTAGGGGAAAGTCGTATGCAATAATAAACCATGTAAAAAGTAAACATAATTTTGCTTATTAATTACATATTTTATAAATCAAAATAATAAATTCTGTCTACACTAGACAATTTTTTTTTCCTGATAAAATGTTCAATTTCCCTGATAAATTGTCAAGTGTGGACACGCTGTTAGGTGTTATTTGTGAAGTAAAATTTTACACAAAATACAATTTAAAAAAGTATTTTTTATAAAGTGCTAATTTTCAAAAAAGTTCCAATTGTTTTTAAAAAGAACAAATTTTGATTGTACTATTTATTAAAAGGTAACAAATAAGTACTAAAGTTTAGTTTTGTTCAAAAATAACTATTTTCAAAAATAATTATAATTTTCAACAAAAAAAATAAAAAAATACAAAATTTATTTTTTTAAAACCATTACCAATTTTCAAAAACCAAAACAAATCCAATATTCGACAAAATTCAATTCTTCCATTTTCAAAATATGTAGTGCCAATTAGTTTTATTTTTTATTTAAAAATAATAATTTGTTCAAAAAGGACTAATTTTATAAAAAAAAAAAAAAAAAAATACCAATTTTCAAAAAAAAATAAATATTCCACAAAATTTAATTTTTCAAAAGGGTACGAATTTTTTTAAAGTAACAAAAACCATTAAAAAAAAAGTGACAATTTTCCAAAAAAAAATTTTTTAACTAATAAATTTTAAATTTTTTATAAAATTAATAGGGGTTTTTTCATACAATTAAATAAATGCCTCGTATAGCTCACAGCTGTATAAATATACAAGCTCGTAAAAAATTTGTCAAACTTTGTTCGAAAATTTTTTTTACTATTTTTTTTTAATATTTTTTTAAATATTTACTTAAGAAAAATTAAAGCATACACAATTAATTGCAAGGGAAATTCAAGCAACACGTGAGTTAAACGTATAAATTTACGGATTGAGTAAATTTATTCGTTTCGATGAAAACCCTTAATCTTTACATATACATATGTATTACTTTGAGTCTATATTAGACAAATTTTTATCAAGACAAACATCAAAATTTTATCATGATAAAGATTTGTCTAATGTAGACTGAATTTGTCAGTATTATTGCAGCGTTAAAATAAAATTGTCAGCGCTCGAGCTCTGACAACGTTGTCTTGATAATGCTTGGTAAAAGACGCCATCTTGATTGTTGTTGGTACTTTTTGCATGGTTTATTATGACACACGTTATCCCCTATAATTGACAGATATAAAAAATTATCTGCAAATCAAACAAAAAATTGACGTTTGTCTTGATACAAATTTCTCTAATATAGACTCAACGTTATACAGTTAAGGAAAAAACTCTACATACACCCTATGATTTTGAAATTTAAATGCATTGTTGATGAAAATAGAAAAATGTATATATCAATTATAGTTTAAATAATATTTAAGACTAACTGAAGAAAAAAAAATATGAATAGCATAGAAGTTACTAGCATTAAACATAATAATTAACGCGAAAAAAGTCTACATACAGTGTGGTAGCTCCTAAAATAAAACAGAAAAATTGTAACAAAGAATGGAAAAAACCCGTTAGTTTTTCTAAATTGCTTCATTTTGCAAACCTTTCTATCATTCAAGTGCAGAAAGTAATTATTAAAGCAAGCTTTCTTTGAATTTTATTCTTTGAAAATGGAAAATAGAAAAGAAATACAGCTTTCAGTTAGAAATTTAGTGGTAAAAATGCGTAGTGAAAGTAAATCATATGGTGGAATTGGAAAAATATTAAAACCAAGTCGGTCGACTGTTCAAACCATTATTAGGAACTATGAAGGCACAAATAGTACCGAAAAAAAGCCACGATCGGAGAGACCTAGGAAGCTTTCAAGGCGCGATGTAAGCAGTATTCTTAAAGAAGTCAACCAAGAACCAAAATTAGTGCTCCTAAATTGGCGGAATACCTTGAAAGACTTTCTAGTGTTACTGTCACATCCAGAACAATAATAAATGTATTACATGACAACGGTTTTAGAATCAGAACGGCATGCAAAAAGCCATTAATTTCAGCAAAAAATCGTCAACTTCGCCTTGAATTTGCTAAAGCTCATTTGAATAAGGATATGAGTTTTCGGAAATCTGTTATATTTACCGACGAAAGTAAGTACATTTTTGAAAATGATGGCCAATCAAAGATTTTGAGAAAACCAAACACTGCCCTAGATCCAAAAAATATTATACCTATAGTGAAACATGGTGGAGGGAATGTTATGGTTTGGGGAGCTATGGCGTCATCGGGGGTGGGTCGAAAGTAAAATGGACCGGTATCAATATAAGAACATATTGGAACAAAATCTAAAGGTGTATGTTGAAAGCTTGGGCCTGGGAAATCAATGGATTTTCCAGCAAGACAACGATCACAAGCATACTGCGACTGGCTTCTATATTATGCGCCAAGACAGCTAAATTCACCACCCCAGTCACCAGATCTTAACCCCATAGAACACATTTGGGATATTTTGGAAAAATTGGTGCGAAAATATGACATCAGAATTCGCGAAACTCTCGAAACCGCTCTTAATCGTGCCTGAAACGAAATAACATCCGATATCACCGAGAATTTGGTTATATCCTTGCCCCGTCGATTTCCCCGTCGATTTCGATTGATGCCCAAGGTGGGCCAACTAAATACAATTTTTTTATTTTTAATTTGTTTGTGTACAAAATTTTTAATTAATATTTATATTTTCTGGCTGTATGTTGACTTTTTTCTTATGAATTTTTTATGTTTTTGTTATTTTTGTTATTGTTATGCTTATGAACACTTTGTTTTATAAATAAACTTATTTATTAATTCCTTACATAATGAAGTAATTTTATTTTCTTTTTCTTTTTGAAAAGTCCCTAAAACGACAAAATCAAAGGGTGTATGTAGAGTTGTTTTCTTAACTGTATTAATATCTGATTATCTGATATATATATATATATATATATATATATATATATATATATATATATATATATATATATATATATATAATGTAATTATTGATGTAAACTTTAATCGTGAATTACATTTAGATTGTAAGTTGTAAAAATACAGAATAAGCGATTTCCCGCCTTTCAGGTTCAGCTAACATGTTCACCACGTTGTTGTAAATAAATTAATTTTATTATTATATTAAAATCCTAATACCAAAATTCCTAGTAATATTTATTATAATTGGAAGCAATCAACTTTGACAAAGATATAGTTATCTTATAATTTCTAAAAAATCCCATATTTTCAAAAAAATTAATATACAATTTTATTCATCAAAAGTATAAAAATTATCATTTTAAAACAAATACATTGTTTTAAAGTATATATGTAGCATTTTTTGGAAAAAATAATAATAAAATTTAATAAAAAAAAAAACATGTAAGATTTAGTACATTCAAAATTAAATTTTTTTATTTTTGACGCATAAAAAATACATATTTTATACTTATAACTTCCTTATTACATATTTAAATTATAAGTTCAAACATATTTACATACTTCATTTTTTCCTATTATGCCTATGTAGGTTCAGTTAACGTCTTTTCTATATCAAACAAAAACTTCTATAAAGTATTAATTAAAAAAAGTTGTAGTTTATATTTAGCCACACTAACAACATTAGCAGTAAATTATTGAAAACTTGTTTAAATACAAGATCCTTGTGCCAACAATGTTAAGAAGAGGAAGAAATAAATAAACACACATTACAATTTCATAGACCAACCTTAGTCAATTCCTAAACAAAAATAATTACAAACTTTGCAATATTGTATTTATAAAGGACACTCCTTTCAATCGTAAACCTTTACATGTCTAAACAATTGTAATTGTGTATAGACAATCACATCAGCAAATATTGGAGTAAGAAAAGTAAAAGCAATTCAATTCCTTATCGAAGATTAAAATAAATAAAATTGCAAGACGAAACTTTGTTTGCTGACTAAAATTATTACTATTACAATTTATATTTATTTACCTTTATTAACATAAAAGTAAATATGGAAAATTACAAAAAATTTACGTTGATAAAAAAATAGTTTGTCTGGACACACAGTTAAAAAAGAAACTTGCATTTAACTCAAGATTAAGAAGGTAACGACAACTCTACAACACCAAACAAACCCCATGTATTTTGATTTTGCATTGTCATCTCTTATGTCAACTTTAATTTTGTTATTTCACATGTTTCTTTACAAAAAACAAAAACAATTCATGTAGTAAAAAGAGAGGAGAAAGACGCAATAACACAAAAGTAAGCAAAAAAAATGTAAACATAAACAAAAATTTGACACTTAAAATTACAAAACATAGGCAGCCATATTGATTTCAAAAAGAAAAAAATTTCAGCTGTTTTAATGTTGTTACCTTCTTAATCTACCTTGGTACCTACCCATAGTATAATTATAAAGTATACTCGTAAGAACAGCTGTTTTTCATTGACATACCTCGCGGAACTGTCAAATTGTTTTTGTATTCATATGCAAAAATTTTATCGAGTTTTTTTTTTACTCTTCCTCTCTTTCATTCTCTCATTTTCCGTTCAAAGCATTTTGACATTATGTGCAGTAGTTTTACACTAACAAAATACAAGCAATTGTTGTTTTTGTAGATGTGCGAGCACTTTCTAATTACGCTATGGTACCTACTTAGATCTGTCAAACGACATATACGCACAATTTTTGCTTAAAATGCATAAAAATATGAATTCGCCTTATTATTGTTTTTGTAGAACTGCAGCCACCTCTTTCGTATAAATTAGTGTTAAAATGACCCATAAATATAAAAAAATAAAAATTTGTATAACGGATACATTTACATTTATTTACAAATGTTTTACAAATGCTTTTTAATAATATTTTTGTGTTTTTAATAAAAACGAAAATTATTTTTTCCGTAGATCTACTTTAATGAATCACTTTATAGTTTCTTATTTATATGACACTAATTGATATGTTTCCTAATTAAATCGTAATTATAATCTTATCACTTTTTCCACAGCTATAGAAAATTCCATTTAATTAAAAACATAAGATAAAAAAAATGTAAAAAAACACACGTTTTGTAGACAATAATCATAAAAAATTATAATTTAATCCAATAATTACAGTGATTTAATAAAATTAATCAAAATTATCACTTAATTTTTGCAAAATTAAATTAAAACGTTGGAATTTTATTAACTGAAATAGTATTTTTGTTATTAATACAGAATATTTAATATAGAAAAAAATTAGTTAATTATTTATTGAAGTCTTCAAAATGTTTACGCTAACTAAATATTTGCCGGTATTTATTTAAACTATAGATATTATTTGTTTATTTTGACTTGTGTCTAATGCAGTTATAAATAAAAATAAGTATATAATTTTTAAGAAAATAAACAATAAGTAATAACATGTATTTTATTTGCACATCGAGTATTTATTATTAAATGTTGTCAAGATTTTTTGTACATAAGAGTTCACTGAACGTTTTACTACAAATGAATTATGATAATATAATTTTTAGACACACGTGAGTAGGTTTGAAAAAAATATATATATATATATATGTACATATATTTATTTTATTTTTCTATTATTCGAAAATGTATTTACCGTTACTTTTAACTTTTTTTATTTAAATACGACGCAGGTGACAAAGCACACCGTGTTTAAGCTAGTTCTGTATATTACTCCCCTAACATTAATTAGTTCACACTTTGAGATTTAGCCCAGCCCGGTAATTAAGCATATGATTCATAGGCTTTTGGTATCCATGTTTAAAAGTATTTTAGATTCTGCTATATCGAACTGAGTCCACAAAAACCCTTAGAACTTATCTCCTGATAGTATCAGTGATGTAAGTATAACTAAGGTGAATTCAAACAGGTGACGAGCAATTGTTGTTTTTGTAGATGTGTGGCCACTTTATAATTTCACTATGGTTTACACTATGCGACATAATGTTGCGCTTGCCTTTGTATTTCGTTTTGTTGTCGCTTCGTAAACTCTCGTGTTTAACGTCGAGTCTATATTAGAGAAATTTGTATCAAAACAAACGTCAAATTTTTATTTGCGTTGCAGATAATTTTTTATCTCTGTCAATTATAGGGGAAAACGTATGTCATAATAAACCATGCAAAAAGTACCAACAACAATCAAGATGGCGTCTTTTACCAAGCATTATCAAGACAAAGTTGTCAGAGCTCGAGCGCTGACAATTTTCTTTTAAAGCTATAATACTATAATAATACTGACAAATTCAGTCTACTTTAGACAAATCTTTATCATGATAAAATTTTGACGTTTGATTTGTCTAATGTAGACTCAAAGTAAGGCCAAACCAGTCAACAAAAAATAATTGTATCGCAATCAGCTGTTTCAACATGCTTTATGCAGATGTGTAGCTATTGACACAAACATTCTAGGTAGCGTATCACAGAAATCTACAGAAAATAGATTTTTACGTAGCTGTGTGACTTAACAACCCTGTATTTTATTTTGTTTGCAAAATAACCTAAGAACAGGGCTGTTTACACAATGAATGTTCGGAAACATATGATACGTTTACTTTTGTTGACTGTTTGTACAAAATGTTTCACGCTACTTTTCTTCATTTTACATTGCGTTGCAAAGTTGACTGGTTGGGCATTTACACTGTGGGTTTTTTGTTGCACATCCAGGCAATAATTTACTGTGCTGCAAACTTTAAAATTTTAAAAGAACTAAAATTTCAAAAATTATAGTTAAAAAAAAAACACACGAAAACTATTTTTATTTATTTCTGTTTATAATTAAGTGTATAAATATTAAATTTGATAGCATAATTTACTTATTTTAAATTGTTTAGAAGCATTAAAAGTAATAAAACATATTAAATACAAAAATTATAAAAAACACTAAGTGCACAACACTGATTTATACGAATGGTGAGAAAGATAATAGTAAAATTTGTCGCTTTATTTTCCACTGAAACACGCGCAACAATTTGTCGCATAGTGTAAACTAGCTATATTTTGCATTACGTAGTGTCTACATTAGAATTAATTCAATACAAAATTAAGCCTAAAGTATTAAGTCTAGGAATTATTTTCTGAGGAATGATTTTAAAGAATGCTAAACTAAATTTTTATAAGCAGAATTAAGATTATACGTGAATTAATTCTAAATTGAATTCATTCTTTCGAAGCTCTGATTATATTTTAGATGTATTTTATTTAAAAGCTTTAGTTTATATTTTAATTATTCACTATTTATAGATTAATACTCATATACTTAATAAACCAGTAGAGATTATCAAAATTTTTAAATTTATTTTAAAGAGTATTTAGTATTTAATTATAACTACGTCAATTAAAAAAGTAATTAAAAAATTAAATATCATTTGATTAAAATAGTGATATTTGTGAATAAAATGAATATTTTAAATTATTTCGCCTTTAAAAAACTATCGATTTATAGTCTATATATTACTGGTGTACAATGCATATAATAAAACTCTTATATTTTTCAATAATTATAATACTATTGAATTTATTTAAAGAAGTAGGTATTGGTTAAAATTATACCTATGTTTAAATAAATATTCTATTTATCTTTCAGTGCTCCTGTATATTAGTTTTTAAAAGTATTAATTGTCATACGTTTGGTGAAACTTTCGCCGTCTTTAAAGAGTGTAATAACAGTGGAGGAATATTATCAGTGTATGTAAAACTTTTACAAATTCCAGTAACAAATTGTATATTACAAATAGAATTCAATACGATACAAATGGGACCATTAAAATTCAATACAACCTGGGATGCTTGCGGTTTTATGAAAAATCGCAAACGTTTTAGATCACTAGCGGTTTTTTACAATATAGTAGGTGAATATTCAAATATAAATCATAGCTGCCCCTATAATGTAAGTAATAAAATGTTTTCCAAAATTTTCCCTATAAATATAAAAAATGTTCTTTTCAGCACGATATCATTGTAAGAATGAAATCTGAAAATGGTGAATTTTATATACCAGCTATGAGTGGTTCATATAAATTTAATACTCTATGGATTATGGACAAAAAGGTGCGAGTCAGAGTGGAAGGAATAGTTGAATATATTAATATTAAAAAGAAAAACAAACCACAAAAAAGTTCAAAGAATAAAAATTTTAAAAATGTGTCAGACATATTATAACAAATTAAACATTGGACTGTTCCATGAGATTGCATGCTAAGGAACAGTGTCTTTAAAATAAAATTAATTTCATTGCAATTAATATAGAATATCTGTTTTATTTTAAAGTTCTTTCAGAACATTACGGCTATACCACAACATTTCCTTATCAAATCACTTGCTATAAAAAAGTGTGACCAAATTTAAAATTATAATTAACTTTATCTCAACGTGTAGACCCCTAGATAATAATATAAAACTATCAACAACAAGCAAAATTATTTTAGCAAGCAAAAGAAAGTGCTCGAGCTCTTAACTTTGAGTCCACCTTAGACAAATTTTTATCAAGACAAAAATCAAAATTTTATCATGATAAATTTGTCTAATGTAGACTGAATTTGTCAGTATTATTGAAGCGTTAAAGGAAAAGAACAAATTTCGAGGTAAATAAAAAAATACTTTTAATAAAGAAAAATTTTCTAAAAATACAAATTTCAAAAATAAACTCAAAAAACCATAATTTGTATAAAAATGTTACAAATTAAAAAAGGACCATAATAAATATTCTTATTTTGTTTCTTAAATACCAAAATAATAATTTTCAAAAGGTTTTAGTTTTAATTATAAAAAAATTATTTCCAAGTATACAACAGCTTTTCACACCATTAAAAGTGGATGTTTTATACAGGTTTACGTCCCCTAAGGGAGCGTACAAGCATTTGAAAGGGGATTGCGGAGGATAATATGATTTATTTTTTAAGCGTTTTGTTAGCGTCAAAATGGTTTTTAAGTATACGTCGAGTCTATACATGAGAAACATCAAACATCAAATTTTTGTCAAATTACAGATAATTTTTTTATATCTTTCAATTATAGGGCAACACGTATGTCATTATAACCATTTAAAAATTACCAACATTAACGCAGCAATAAAGCCAAATTACAATAGCGCGTAGTCAGCAACAGTATCAGCAAAAATTATCAACTGATCACTGTCAGCACAACATGTTGCTGCCGTTATAATTACAATTCAGCGTAGGCAGCCACAATTTACAACCACCATCTAGCTTTGTTCTACTTGTGTATTTTAGCCTCTCATTTATTTGCTCACTCTCTTTTTCTCGCTCTCAATCTGAATGCAGCGCAGTGAATTTAGAAACAGGGCTAAATGAAACAGCACTGCAAACTGCTGCTGACCAAATGTAATCAACAGCATAACAAACAGTGCATTCTAAATAATCAGCTGATTATGGCAGCACACACTGCTGCTGACTGCGCGCTATTGTAATTTGGGCTTAATACTAACAAATTCAGTATACATTAAGCCCAAATTACAATAGCGCGTAGTTAGCAAAAGTATCAATAAAAATTATCAGCTGTTCACTGTCAGAATAACATGTTGCTACCCATATAATTACATTTAATCGCACGCAGCAAAAATTTACAACCACCATCTTGCTTTATTCTACTTGTGTATTTTAGCCTCTCATTTATTTGCTCACTCTCTTTGTCTCGCTCTCAACAGGGCTAAATGAAACAGCACTGCAAACTGCTGCTGACCAAATGTAATCAACACCATAACAAACAGTGCTTTCTAAATTATCAGCTGATTATGGCAGCACACACTGCTGCTGACTACGCGCAATTGTAATTTGGGCTTTAGACTTTTGTCTTGATACAAATTTTTCTAATATCGACTCGACGTTACGTCGAGTCTATATTAGAGAAATTTCTATCAAGACAAACGTCAAATTTTTGCTTGAGTTGCAGATAATTTTTTATCTCTGTCAATTATAGGGGAAAACGTATGTCATAATAAGCTATGCAAAAAGTACCAACAACAATCAAGATGGCGTCTTTTACTAAGCATTATCAAGACAAAGTTGTCAGAGCTCGAGCGCTGACAATTTTCTTTTAACGCTGCAATAACACTGACAAATTCAGTCTACATTAGACAAATCTTTATCTTGATAAAATTTTGACGTTTGTCTTGATAAAAATTTGTCTAATGTAGACTCAAAGTTACAGTGGATTTTTTGTTACATAAAATCAGTGTTGCCAAAAAAATTTTGCGTCATATACCCAAACTGAAAAATCCCCATTTTTAAAATAAATCCCAAAAATATTTTAATACAAAATTAAAATTTTTTTATAGATTTTTTGAACGTACATTAAAAATACATTTAAAATAATATTCCTAAAAAATTATTGAAATTTTTTCTATAAAAAGAAAATTTATCATACATTTTTTTAAAAGACAAAAAAACTTGCGTTTCAGCACGGTGTTTTTGTAAAAATGAAATCTGAAAATGGGGACTTTTACTTACCTTCTATGAATGGATCATATAAATTTAAAACTATGGATGATTGATAAAAAGGTACATGCCAGGGTGGAAATAATAGTTGATTATGTTAATAAAAAAAATCAAAACAGCAAAAAATCCAAAGAATAAAAATTTAAAAAAATGTAAAATAACAAATCAAACAAATGAGACTAGATCCTAGCCAACCACGGCTTTAAAATAAAGCTAATTGTATTGCAATTAATATAACGTATAATTTTTTTAAAGAGTTCAAAAATTTTAAACATTCTAATATAACGAATATACCCTAACATTTCCTTATCAAATTACTTACTATAAAAAAGTGTGCCCAAATTTAAAGCTATAATTTACTTTATCTTTCAACTAAATATTTTCTTTATTACGATATGATCACTATAATAAAGTTAATTAACTATTAATTCCTTTAAAGCTCTCTTCCTACCGATTGTACAGAATAATGCATGTCAAATATTTTAAAGGAATTTAAAATAAAAATGTATTGTTTTTGTTTTATAAAAACTTCGATAAATCACGAATATTAATATTTAATTAAAAATATTTGTCATTTAATGAAAATTCTAACAAAATCACGATATTTAATTATAATGAAACGAGAGAAACAGAGATGAAAACAAAGATTAGAAGACATTTAATACAAATCTAGTTAATGTTTATAATGTTTTTTTTTTTTTTTTTTTTTTTTAATAAATTTTCAATTGATAACCTAAATGCCAATAGTGTACAAGTAAACAATTTTATGAGCAAAATATTATTATGGGCCAAACAGTTGATTGCGTCAATAAATGAATGTTTGTTCTTTATTACCTCCACACGAAATATGCAAACATGGCAACTCGGATGATAAACAAGAAAAATAAAAACAACAATATTTATTTATGTACACATGATGTACATAATATGTAAATACATAACTATGTACATATATATACAATACGTATGTTTTATATAAGACGATCCCCCTTGATTAATTTAATAGCGGTCAAACACATCTTGAATATTTTATTAACATGACTGGCTAAATATTAAAGATTTTTTTATTTTAACTAAAAATATAATATCAAGTTTTTTTCCATAATTCTATGGCTAGACTTTAAAAGCTCATTAAAAAAATGTAGAAAATTTGTTTGTTGTTTTTGTGTATTTAAAAAAAAGAATAAATAAACTGAACTGAACTTGTTTTTTTGTTAACTTTATATATAAAATACAGATACAGATAAAAATATCTATATGTATAGAGACGAGCCCCCTGTATTTTATAAGGTATGTGTGCAAAAAATAATTCGTGTGTGTTTTATATATTTTGCCATTCTTTTATGTCCCCTCTTGTTAGTTAAATAAATTATCATAATTTTTTAAAATTCAATTTTATGTCGAACTTTAGACTTTTTATGTGAGTTTTTTATTTACTTTTTATTATTATTATTTTTTTTTTTTTTGAGGAAAAAATTGCGCGTGTTACAAAGGAAGTGAGAAAACGCAAAATGGAAGAAATTATAATTATATATTTTAATTAAAAAAATTATGTTTATATTACTTAGTTTGAATCTTATATGTAAATTTGTTAAGATTTTATTTAATAAATCAAGGACTATTTTCATAATTTTCTTATAATATTCAGCCTTAATTGCATTATGTTAACACATCGTTTTCTAAACATTTATTGTAACAACTATGTATGTTGAAATATTAAACATGAATAGTACCCAATTACTTCAACAAAATGTTAATGTTGTATGTAGACAGTCTGTAATAGGCTGTCTCTTTTACTGGTAGTCTCCACAAGAGATGATGTTAAAACATCATGTTAAAATTATATGCTCAAATTTCAATGTTTTCAACATGGCGAACATGCATTCATGTTAATTTTTTGTTTTCTCATTGTTTTGTTGTTGCATTCTACGCACATGCAATAATTTCTTTGTGTGTGTTAGTAAAAAATATTGTGTGTAATGCTTGGTATTTAAACATAGTTCCTTCAACATTTGCTTTAACAACCGTGTTTAAACATGGAATTAGCAATAAAGTGTTGGTAAAACATCATCGTAAAATTTTCTGTAATAAAAATAGACATTTACGTCTACATTAGACACATTTTTATAAGATTTTTCAGTATTATTGCAGCGTTAAAAGAAAATTGTCAGCGCTCGAGTCTGACAACTTTGTCTTGATAATGCTTGGTAAAAGATGCCATCTTGATTGTTGTTGGTACTTTTTACATGTTTTATTATGACATACGTTTTCCCCTATAATTGACAGAGATAAAAATTATCTGCAACTCAAACAAAAATTTGACGTTTATTTTGATACATACTAGCTTTTTTCTTGTTCGCACTAGAACAAAACGTCGGCAGAACAACACACACAATTTTTTTCCTTTTGTTTTCAGTGGGCAGAACATTTGTCGAACAAATCATAATTTTTTGTATGCCGTCAGTGTCGCTTCGATACTTTTAAGCCCAAATTACAATAGCGCGTAATCAGCAACAGTATCAATAAAAATTATCAGCTGATCACTGTCAGCACAACATGTTGCTGCCGTTATAATTACAATTCAGCGTAGGCAGCCACGATTTACAATCACCATCTGGCTTTGTTTTACTTGTGTATTTTAGCCTCTCATTTATTTGCTCACTCTCTTTGTCTTGCTCTCAATCTGAATGCAGCGCAGTGAATTTAGAAACAGGGCTAAATGAAACAGCACTGCAAACTGCTGCTGACTAAATGTAATCAACACCATAACAAACAGTGCATTCTAAATAATCAGCTGATTATGGCAGCACACACTGCTGCTGACTACGCGCTATTGTAATTTGGGCTTTACATGCAGCGCCCCTTCTTCCGCATACAAAATGACGTTTGATGGCAGACATGGTTGCTCGAACAATTCTGCGAACAAGAACAAAACATGAACAACTTGGGTCCACACTATCCAAATGCATGTACGCGCAACATTTTGTTCAATGTGCGAACATGAAAAAGGCTCGTGTGGACCACTAATAATGTAGACTCGACGTAATGTCAAGACAAACGTCAAAATCAGTGCGAATGATTCGCGTTAATTTTAACGTTTGTTGTTTGTAAGGAACCTGTTAATTAAAGGTAACTATCCTTCACTTATTTCTTTTGATTTTATTTATTTATTTATTTATTTATTTATTTATTTATTTATTTATTTATTTATTTATTTATTTATTTATTTATTTATTTATTTATTTATTTATTTATTTATTTATTTATTTATTTATTTATTTATTTATTTATTTATTTATTTATTTAATTATTTATTTATTTATTTATTTATTTATTTATTTATTTATTTATTTATTTATTTATTTATTTATTTATTTATTTATTTATTTATTTATTTATTTATTCATAGCCGATTGGTAATTTTTTTGTTAAGACAAACGTTATATTTTTCAGAATAAAAATTTGTCTAGTGTAGACACAATTTATTAGTGTTATTTGCCAGCAAATATCTCCGTCTGACAACTTTTGTTGTTGGCACTTATACATATGGTCTTCCCCTATAGTTGATGATGGTAAAAAATTGTCTGCAATTCAACAAAAATTGTACGTTTGTATCGATAAAAAAATTACTGAAAACGTTGCAACATTAGTTATAGTGAGCAGACCATGAGTGTTGATGGAGTGTGGTTTGGAACAGAAAAATATTTTTCTTTTTTAACTATTTGTTGCAATTTATGTTTTAACGAAACCCAAGTTGAAAAGACACCACGAATGCAGATGAAGTGTACTGTGGCACAAGAAATATGTTTTCTATTCTGTTGGCATCTAATTATATAATTCATAAACGTTGTTTTGATACCGCCAAACGAAAAAAAAACAAGAAAAATTAACGATTGCAACTGGTTTATTGTTAGTTATTTAATTCCATTTATGATAATAGGTATATTTATTTTTAAAATATGTATATACCTTTAACATTATTAAAACCACATTTTTTTTAACTAAAAAACTGGAAAATCTTTAAAATGGGTTATTTAACCTATTTTATAGATTTCTAATTATAATTTGAAAACAAGTTTCTTAGGTATATTTTTATTTACTTAAATTTTCATTTTTAATTAAAAAAAAAAAAAAATAAATAAATAAAAATCTAGTTCTTT
Organism: Protophormia terraenovae; assembly: GCA_951394005.1. Classification (NCBI taxonomy): domain Eukaryota; kingdom Metazoa; phylum Arthropoda; class Insecta; order Diptera; family Calliphoridae; genus Protophormia; species Protophormia terraenovae. Next base: position 106,400,574 of record OX596077.1, read on the forward strand.
TTGTGAAAGTAAAACAAATTCATATATAATAATAATAAATTTAAATTATCGTAGCTAAAATACATAATACATATGTTTTATATTCCGGAAAATAAATTTAAATTAAAATAAGGAATAACTAAAATTATTACTACTACTATATGTGTACTATAAAACTAATATTTCATTCCTTAAAAGTTAAAAATTATTTTATTCTCTTATTTTGAAACCAAAAAAAGAAAACGTCAATGAACATTAAACATTGTTGTTGGTAAACACACCCATTGTTTACTTGTGCAAATTTCTAAAATAAACAAATGAAACAAAATAAATTAGCAAAATCCAAAAATAGTTAATATGATACGCAAATACTCGTAGTCAGTCCCAAAATATGAAAACCACATGTCTTTTTTTTTTATTTTTCCGATATAACTGTGCGTATAATATGTATTTATTTATGTATATTTATTTTATTTATTATTGATTCATAATTTTTTAATTCTTACGTTTACATTTAATTGGTGCAAATAACAACAGGTGTTTTTTTTTTTTTTTTTTTTTTGGGAATAAAAATAATTTTAATGGAGAGATACCTGTTGCATTAAAGTAAATATTTTAAAGGAAACTGGGTTTTTTAAACGAAATATACGTCAGAAAAATATAAACAATTGGCAATATTGTTTATTGCAAGGTAAAGGAAAATTTTTTATTAAAAATATTATTAATTTATATTTTTTAAAAGTGCAATCAGGTATGAAGGGGAAAATTATTTTTCTTTTAACTTGATTTTTATATGTTTTTGTTTTTTTATTAGTTTTACCATACACCTAAAAAATATAATATACCTTATTTTATTTTATAGGGTGGTATATACTAATCTGAAAGATAATATAAAGCGTGGGTGTCAGTGGTTTTAAAAATATTTATATTTTTGTATATGATCATTTTTTTATTAAATATTATTTATATCACAAGAAATAGTAAACATTAGGGTGTACAAATGCAAAAAAATGTTATATAACTAAATTACGTTCTATTATAATATAAAATTAATCTGTAGAAATTTACAAATTTTAAGATTTTATTATAAACCTATAAAATTGTTTCATTCTTAATGGGTTAATATATTTCACTTTATTTCATTTATGGTTGCTAAATTTGTTTCATTTGTTCATTGAACTATATATTACTCATTGTTTTTAATTCATTTTTGTTTTATTTATTGTTAATATGCCAATTACAACATTTGTAACAAAAGTGAATGGAAAACACTTTAATTAACCACATTTAATTTAACAATAATATTGTACTTCGCAAAAAAATAAACATTTTATTTAATAACTTTTTAAAAAAGATTTTAAGTATAACATGCAAAAGTTATAATAATATGTAAAAAAAATACAATTTTTTTATAAGTTATAATAAAAATTGTATTTGTGTGGCAACGAAAACTAAATGATTAGATATATTAATAATAATAATATTTTGTAACTGCAATTGAACAATTTGGTTAAACAAAATTAATAAATTTTAACCACAAATCCGTTTGATCTTTATAACAAATTCTTATCAAGATATTTATTTTTTTTATCAAAACAAACTGAAATTTCTATAAGACTCATTTCATTACTATTATCGCAGCGTTAAGACAAAATTCTCAGTCTGTAATTCTGTCTTCGTTATATAACAAGTAATAAATATTTGTCCGATATAGACACTAAGTTAGACTTAAATTATTAGTAATATTGGAGCGATGATAGTGCTAACAAATATTGCTTGAAAAAAAAGCTAAGTAGATTTTTCATCAAGACAAATTTTTGTCTGTATAATAGAACATTTTTATCTTTATCAATGTAACGCTGTATTTAATACTAAAAAATTCAATCTACATTAGACGATATTTTATCCTGATAATAATTAACGTTTGTCTTGATAAAAATTTTTCAATTTTATACTCGACTCGACGTTAATGTTTTAATCATGGTACAATAATACCAGGTAACGGTATAAAAACAGCTGATAATTTTTTGCTGCTTTCAATTTTGTAATATTCCTGTCAATATTTGTTTACATTTACGCTTTCTTTGTATTTATGTTTTGTTTACATTTACAGTTTGTTTATATTAAATACAGTGAGACCTCGATTATCCGTATTGGTCGGGACCAGAAGCATTCTGGATAATCAATTTTCCCAGTTAATTGAGTAACATTTTTTATTTATATAATTCAGTTATTCAAGGATTTAATATAAATGTTTAAATAATATAAGGAAAAAATAATAATTTTGGAAAAAACATTGAACAATACATACACTGAACTAAAAAGGTACATAAATACAATGAAAAAGTTCATTGTTACAATGAATTTGTGCACTAATTTTGACCCTATGTACAGGTTCATTGAAACAATGTATTACCATACATTAATATTAAAATTCAATGTACAAGTTCATTGATTACATTTATTCTTACATTGAATCAATGAACACGTTCATTAAATGAAATAAATAATTCCAGTGAACAGTACATTGATTTCAATGAACTCATATTTTGTCCCAATGAAACTATACATTGAAAATGTATTATAATAATAGTCTTGTTCTGTATTTTTGGTTTTTATTATTTTATTTTAAATTAAATGATTAAATTATATGATATTGAGTTAATATAAGCAAAAATTAAATATAAATATAAAAATATTACATTTCACTAAAAAATTTAAGTAAACAAAATGCATATTACAGATGTGATCGTGTTTGCTTTGTCATTTATAATAATATAGTAATTCCTGTTGTCCTCTATATTGCTCAATGATGGTATGGAATATCCATTTAGACGCCACATTAATATAACAACAGCATTATCCTGAACAAAAAAAGTTAATAAATAAAATTATTAAAATTCGTTCAATTGCTTAAAATATTTGAACAAGTTACCTTTACATTTTTTTGTCTATAGAAATTCCCAAATGTAGCATCCAAATCTTGATCAGCCTGTAATATATTTTTATTAAGAATTCAATTAAAATATTTCATATAATTATGTATACTTACGAATATAATCCTCTTGGTTTTGAAATCACAATATTTTTTTAAACCCTACTATTTGAGGCTAATAACACATTCTTCTGTGTTTTAGTGGTTTTATCTACATAAATATAAATGAAATGTAATATTTAGAAACTGTTTAAAATCATAAACATTATAAACTTACGTGTTAGGAAGGCTAGTTTCCAAATTCTTTTTTTTTTTTTGGCAATTAATTTAATTTGGTATATTCAATTATGCTGCACGACTTCTTCTTTGCGAATAAATTGTATTTATGTATTTTAATAATTCGATTTATAACATATTTACTTTTTAATTATTTTCGTTTTTCACACAACACAGATTTTTGTTATTTTTTGTCTTTTATTTAAAACGCGTCATTTCTTGTTAAAAGATAAAAGAAAACTGAGTTGTATTTGTTTTCGTTTTACTTTATTTCCCATTAGATAGCATTTATTTTAATATAATTTAATGAAATATTTCATTGATTCAATGCTTTTGTTCATTGTGTAATGCTTCTTCTTAATTAAATCAATGTATTAGTACATTGAATAAATTAATTCAATGAACTAACACATTAAAGCAAATATCTGATTTACTTATTGTATTAAGAAATAAATTTAATGAATGGTTTCAATGTAATGTTCATAATAGCGTTAATTTTTTCATTGAATTTTAATGAATATTTTCATTGAAGCAATGAATTCGTACATTAAACTAATAAATTCTTGGAAAAAATTAATGAATTTCATTTAATGTACTTCATTCATTGAAATTACTTTTTTCAGTGTAAGAGTTTTATTTTAAGTAGTTTCTTAAAAAAATAAGATAATGTTTTTAAAATTCATATTTTTCTTAACTAGTTTTTCATGAATGCAGTAAACTTGGATTTTACCTTTCTCTGACTCATCTTATTCAAACGAGGGAACTCCCCTTTTTTGTTTTATTTATATTGTGTTTGATTGTTCAAAAGCAATCAAAAAAATTATGCTTAGAAACGGGGATAGAGTTAATCACGGTTAATCAATGCAAAAAAAAAAATTAAATGGATGCAAAAAAGAAAGCAATTATAAATTTTCTTTCCCGGATAATCGACGTTGCCGGTTAATCGAGGCTCCAGTGTAATATACACGTGCTTTGTTTTTTATATATTTTGTTTTGCTTTTTGTTTTCTTCTTTTTGACATTAAGGAAACAAATTAACCAACAAAAATTACTGTTGTTGTTGCCTTGTTGTATTTGTTGTAGCGATACTGTTACCTGGTATTATTGTACCAGGTGTTTTAATATAGACAGTTTGACAGCTGTAACAATAAAGAATAATAATCAGCTGTTTAGGTAAGGTTAACTTGTATAGATTCGCAATGATTTTGACGTTTGTCTTGATAAAAATTCATCTAATATAGACACTACGCGACGCTGTAATAATACTGACAAATTCTGTATACACTAAGCTCATTTTTATCCTGATACAATTTTTAGCGTTTGTCTTGATAAAAAAAATTCTAGTATAGACTCTAACAACACACACAACAACTAAAATGGCGTCTTTTAGGAAGCAATATTAAAACAAAGTTTTCAGCAATCGAACTCTGACAACTTTGCTGCAGTAATACTGACACTAGGCAAATTTGTATCCTGATAATACTTTAATGTTTGTTTTGATAAAAATTTGTCTAGTATAGACTCGACGTAAGCATAATTTTAATTATCTTTGTTGATTTTTATATCGAATATTATGATAAAAAATTCCCCTAATGTAAAAATTGTCCATATCAACATTTTATTATAGCAATTATTTCTCAGGTATAAATACCAATAACGTGTCCTGATAAGACACATTTTTTAGCATGATAAAAATCATTTTATCAGGATAAAAAATTTGTGTGGACAGAATTTATTACTATTATTATTCTATTTTTATTATTTCACCTTCAAGGCAATGTTATCAGAATTCGAGCTCTAAGAACTTTTACTCAATAATAAACTCAATTTTGACATTCGTTAAAAAAAAATTGTTAGTCTGGACACTAGGTTTTCAGGTATATAAAATACCAAGTTATAGACTAAACTGAAAATATTTATGAGGATCTTAAAAATATAAATGTATCTACGTGATTTAGACGATTTAATTCCTTTAAAGTCTACTGAGACATTAAAATGTTCTATTTGTTTCTAAGCATATACGTGCAACTGATTTGTATATATTATGTAATTAATAATTTAAATATTATTAATGGAAAATAAATTTCAATGGCAAATTAAAAAGGTTATTAAGTACCTACATCAATAATAAATTAAAGTAATTGTGTGTTTAAAATAATGCATTTTGGTTAATTTTAAAGAAAAATTAAATTTTGTAAATTCAAATAATTTTAATAAAAAAAAAGTAAATCTTAAGGTGGTTTTACACTATAATACTTGGTATTAATTCCAGAGTTTCATTTTATATAATACATATCAAAAAATGTATTAAGGAAAGTATTATCAAATGTCATATTTTTTATTTTCTTTATTAAAATATTTTTTAAAAAATTACAAACGAAAAATTAAACAAAATAAATTACAAATCAAAATACAAACAAAAAAGTGTGTGGAAATTTGCTTCAATAGATGCAATTACGTTTCAAACAATTCAAGATTTCAACATACAAGGTATTGAAGATATTTACACTATAATACATTTGAAAATATTTTTGGTATTAATACAAAGTATTACAGTGTAAAACCCCCTTTAGTTTTTTTAATTTGTACAGATATTTTAACATTTTTTTAAGTTTATCTCTTTCAAATAAATAACTTAAAATTTCTTTGTTTAAATAAATTTTGATAAATTGATTATAGTCATATTTTTATTGAATTAAAACGGTTATTTTTATCAAATTAATTTCAAGTGTGCACACACAATAATAAAAATTTCACACTTTTCAAACAAATAAAGTGCAAATTTCTAAATAATCAAATAATTTCTACTTAAAATAGCACACATAAAATAATGATTTATAACGAAATATATTAAATTATTTGATAATAAATATAAAGACAATTTGATTAAGTATTAAAAAATAACTTTAGAAATGGGCCAGTGAGCTTAAGGCAAGGTACTGACCATATATTTTATCACTGAATATTTAAATATGTTTGTGCCTTACAAATTGCATTATTATAAATGTCTTGTCTTTATACTCAGAACTAAACATTGAATTTGGAATCTGGACTTTGACAATTGAATAAGTCAATGTTGTGTGTGTTTTTAAATTAATACAAATAAATGAAAAGTAATAAGAAAAAAATTTATAAATAAACTGTCTAGCGCTATTGAAATACTTTGTTATTTAAATTAAATAATGATAACATGTGTTTTTAAAACTATTTTAAATATGGCAAAAAGAAATAATAATAAAATAATTTTGAATTACAGAGATAAGATTATTTTATTTTATAATAATTTAGACAAAAATAACAGGGAAATATGTGTTATTTGCTTTAATTTAAAATATGAGGATTTTGCGTATTTCAGTTAACAGTTAATAAAATTTTAAGCTTTATTATAGCTTAAATATTTTGAGCAAAAAAATTATCTGGCTACCACTAGTAGTAGTGAAAGAAATGCAGATGGTAATAGGACAAATTTCTAATAATTCTGTTAATTCAAAAAGTTTATTTATGTTACATGTAGACTGCTAGTAAATTATGGCCTTCCAGACTAGACAATTTTTTGTCTTGTGTAGATTCAATTTATTAGTGTTATTGCAGCGTCAAGAGTGGACAGAAAAATTAATTTTAAACAAACGATTTAGGATCTGCAACTGTAATTTACTGCTGTCAGAATGTCATATTGTACAAGTTAAATTATACTGTAATATAATCACAACTTAAGAAACTTTAACCTGGCAATTATTGTGGACTATACAATCCGAGAACCAATCTTCTGAATTTGAAACAGTCACTTAGACTATTGAACCACTGTTATATTATTCAGGTCGAGGTAATAACAATTAAAGAATATCAGGCAGAGATATTTAAAAAAAAAAAACTTGAATGAAAAGGCCGGTTGTATATTAGAACTTTGGTAAAGTGTTAGGTGTCAATTGGTACTCAACTAGTTCTGCAGTACCCGTCTATTACTGCGATTGCCACCAATTCCCCGCAGGTGTAATATATGAAAATTTCCGCTAAAGTACTTGAAGGCGAATTAAAACAGGATACTTCTCTTAACAGCTGATTATTTTTTAATGCAAAAGGTGGCAGCAGTTTTACAAAAACAAAAATACGGCGAATTAATTTTATACAAGTTTGACACTTCAGTGGCGTAAACAAAAATTTTAATTCTTTAAAGTTTGACAGTTTAAAGCAGGGACCGTAATGATTATGAGTTTTAAAATAAAACTCAACAAATAATCATTATTTTTGATTTTTATTTTTTCGTTCAACTTTTAATGATTATTTTCGATTTTTATTTTTTTGCTTAACTTATAATGATTATTTTTGATTTTTATTTTTTTTTTGCTCAACTCATAATGATTATTTTTGATTTTTACTTTTTTGCTCAACTCATAATGATTATTTATGATTTTTACTTCTTTTGCTCACAATATAAAACTTAACATGAGAAATGAAACTATTAACTAGTAAAAAATTTTCCTTTAGTAAAAATTTTGATTTATTGCAAATAATGTAATTTTTAATAAAAAATAGATTTTTAATAAAAAATTTGATTTTTAGTAAAAAATTAAATTTCTAGTAAAAAAACAAACGGATTTTTCGTAAATAAATTGATGAAAAATATATCATCACACTTGCCTTTTAGGAAATAAATCTAATTTACGATGAGAAATCTATTTTATTAAAAACTGCGTAATAGTTTTATTTCTCATGTTAAGTTTTATATTGTGAGCAAAAAAAAGTAAAAATCAAAAATATTCATTATGAGTTGAACAAAAAAATAAAAATCAAAAATAATCATTAAAAGTTAAGCAAAAAAAAATAAAAATCAAAAAATAATCATTACGAGTTGAGCGAAAAAATAAAAATCAAAAATAATCATTAATATTGATTTTTTTAATAAAAATAAAAAAAAAATCATTCCGGATTTCGATAGAACCTGTTCTGAAGGTTACATTTCTGTATTTAACACTTTTAACCGGTTGTTCCTTGTATCTGATTTTTTTTGTTTAAAATATCAAGAATAATGACTATTTTCTGTCCCTGGTTTAAAGTACTAAAAAATAATCGGCTGATTAAGTAAGGTCACCTGTTTGAATTCGCCTGGTTGTAATGTTACTGATCATGAAATAAATATTAATAATTAAATAAATTCTAAACTAAATTATGATTATTTAAATTTAAACCACTAGTGATCGATACGTATGTACATAAATGCAAACGTAGCTACAGTGGACTAAAATTTCATTTAATAAGTTACAGAATTAATTAGAATATTGTCACTTGTTTAAATTACTATAAATATTAAGTGTTGAACTTGTTGTTACTAATGAACTAAATATTTTTAATTATTATTAAAATGTTTGCAAATTTCGCTACATTTTAATATATGTATGTATATTAGGGTGGCACCCTAAAAGTGTTCATATTCTTGTTCTCACCCCTTTGAAATATTCGGAAAACTACGACATGCATAGTTTTGGATAGATTGAAAAAATTTACAGTTGGCTCAAAGCGAACAAAATCTTAAAAATTATGACTTTTTAAAAATTTTTTTCATTTCCTCGATCATAAATAAATTTTTTGGGTTTATATCAATTCAATATCTATTATATCTATTAAAAAATGTCTAGGGGATGAGACGGAAAAATGTTGCTCCATTTAAAAGAGAGCCACCCTGCATGCATATGTATTTAAAAAATTTCTGCAAATCATTTACATACATACATATATATTTTATTTATATATGCATCAAAATTTAAAATTAATGTGTCATTATTAAAAAGTGTTGCATTGGCAACACTTTTTAATAACGGGCCTCTTTTTTTAAACAATTTTAAAGCATATTCAAGTTAATGTCACTAGTTAAAGGTCAAAAAAAACACTAATTTATATGGGTATGCATGAATATATAGTGTGCCTATGTAGTGTGTTTATATGTACATATGCATGTGTATTAATTTACACACGAGTTGATTGGAAGAAATAAGAAAATTGATTTTTCTTCAAGAGGACAAAAAATAAATAAATAAATAAATAAAAAACAATAACAAATCAGAAAGCCGTACAAAAATACGCAACAACATCAACAAAATTGTCATATGTGTAGAAAAAAAAAAAAAAAACAATAATAATAAAATATAATAACAAAAATAAACACTATTAAAGAAGAAGAAAAATAAACTTAGAGATTTTCTGTCACTGGACCACTAAAAAATACTAAAGATGATGAAAAAAAATCTTATAAAAAATATTTTATAGACCCTCGTGATTTTATTATTTTGTGTTGTCATTTAAATGACATAAATTAACTGAAAGCACACAAACAAGTTTCTATTATTAACATAAAAAATATTGAGAAAAAAATATTTTTATCATTTTCAATATATAGTTATCACAAAAATAGAAGAAAAAAACTGGAAAGCACATGTTTTATTTTGTGCATTAAAAAATACGTAGTATATACATAGGTATACAAATAATAAAAGAACTCGAAAATCCTTAAGATATACTTAGATATAATTAAAACGTTTTAAATATTGGAATGCTACTGCACACTTACAACAAATTAAGAAAAGTATTGCCAATGTATGACATAGTAATACAGTTAGTTATAATAATAAACATATATGCAGATTAGATGCTTCTCAATTTTTCTAAGAACAGCTGTTTGCTTTATCTCCATGATACGTTTGATTTATTTATTAATTAAATATTTTTTTCTTTTTATTTAAAAATTGTTTATCATAAATCTTTAAAAACTCTAATACTGCTAATACTGTTTTTTAAGCATCGGTGAGTTGTATTAAAAGTGTATTAAATTTCTTGAAAATTAATATTTGACGTCTTTTAATTAAAATATTTAATTAATAACCGCAACACAAATTTGTTATTTTTATTAACAATAATATTAATTACATACAAACTAACGTTTACAAAAAATAAATTATAAAAGATAATAATTCTCAATGAAATTGTTTAATGTTTGTTTAGTAATTTGCAAAAAATTTATACATTTTATTATTAATTACTTTTATCGCAAAACAAAACTGTTAACACCCTTATTAATAAATTAAAACTTTTTGTTGTTTGTTTTTTTATTACATTTTCTTTCTTAAGTCTGCTTCGTTTTGAAAATGTAAATTTGCTTAATAAAATTTGCATTAGACTTGTAGGCAAATAAATATGTAAATAATAGAAAAGAAAAATGTACAATTAACTAATTTTTAAAACGGCAAAATAAGGAGATTTTGTTAAGAATGAGTATTTGAATAGAATATTTTCTATTTATTATGCAATTATTTATAACGTCATAATTTCTCTATATAATACAAATAAACTATTTCACATTGTAAGTGTGATTTATTACACTATCATATTATGGTTTATCATTGTCATGGAATTTTCAACAAAAAGCTATTGAATTATTTTCTATAGCAAGAAAATTGGCAAATAAAGGATTTTATTTTTAAATTGTCTAAATAGATTTTGAAGTTTAAGGTTGAATTTAAAGTTAATTTGATAAACTTAAGATTAAATGCATTTAAATATGAACAAATTAAATTTAGGATAATTAAACAATTTGCATATATTTATTTATAAACTTTGGCAAACATCATAGTTCTCTTTAACCATTCGAATATCAGATTAAATTTGGAAGATGAGGTGTGTAAATTGTTTAATTTCTCCTACTTTTTAAGGTAGAGATATAAATTTCATTCAGTTTTATTTAGTTATTATCCCAGATTACATTAATTCTTTATTTCTTCTTCAATTTTATTATTCTTTTTTGAACATTATCAAATTCATTTGTTATTGAGCAGTACGAAAGAGAAAAAGTAAAACAAAGTACACGCACTTCTGTAGAAGATTTTTGTAAACGGTGACTCGTATAGGAAGATCCATTTAGGGGGGTTTTATTATAGGGATGGTTCATTTTTTAATGCTGCAAAGTGAAATAAAAAATTGGACCTCACGAATTGATCACATAAATTTTGAATGAAATTATTTTATGCGCTATGATAAGCTAGATGTTCACACAAAGTTTGAGGACTTTCACTATATGGTTCCTTAGATATATATACTACTATAATCAATAAATATTTGCTTTGTATCAACTGCTAGTGGTATTTCAAAATGTTTAATAATAGTTTATTTCTTTTAAAAATTTGGTCCTTCGAAATGGATATGTGCATGTCGAAATATATGCCATTAAATGAATTAGAATTTAAAATTTTGCCATGGCAATATAGAAACAGAGCAAGGAATTGTTAAGAAAATTGAATTAAATTAATTAATGCTTCCTTAATAAAATAATATAGAGCAAATAGTTAATATTAGAATAAAACTTAAATATTGACTTAAATGAAAGTGACTAAAGAGATTAACTAATAAGAAATGTATAACGAAAAGAAATAATAGATGTTATCAGCAAATCTAAGTGGAACTTCAAAATGAATTCTTACAAAACGGCGTTTTCCAAAGATGAATAAATTGTTTACAAATGTTTTGATTATAGAAAATATGAAATAAAGAGCAAATTGTTTTCTAAAGAGAAATGACTAACCGGAAAGATTTGAAGAAATTTCTTCGTTGCCAAATTTTTACTAACTTCCCATGATTGTCCTGTTGTCTTCTTTAAAAAGAACTTTAAAAATGTCGACTGCTTTATATAGAAAAATTTACTAGTTCCTTTATGCTAGCAGAGTTAATAATATTATTTATATGTTCCATTTAAGAAAAAAAATTTTATTGACTTCTGATGTTTGCTAAAAAGAGAACTTGAAAGACATTCCGATTTTGCTCTTGTTCCAATTAAAAAAAGTTGCATATTTTCACTTCTGATGAATGATCAAAATAGATTAGTTTTACTACTTCTAATTACTCCCTCTAAAAGATTTTGTTACCGATGTTTATACGACTGCTGCCAATGGCATCAAGGCGAATTCAAACAGGTGACCTCATTCAATCAGCTGATATCTGACTTTATTTGTAGGAGTTACGATTTTTGGAAACTTTTGCATACTCGAGGCAGTCAACTTTGACACCCTGCAGCTTATCTAGTGTTTTCACAGGGTAAATACAACATGATATGTCCTCCTCTATAACTCTTTTATACATTTCAATTCGATCCGACCTATATGGCGCCCGGCAGAATGTTCAAAGTTGGTTGTTTATCTTTTATTTAAACTCAATGAAAAATTTTATTACTTAATTCCAAACTTGCCAATTTGTCCAGTTCGTTGAGACAAACTAGGTATTATTTTAGGGGTGGATCAATATAAAGTATTTGATTTTTATGCTTTCATACAGTTTAGCTTCAGGTTCCGGATTAGCTTCAATTGAAGATCAACTTATAATCCCAGATTAAATTTAAACGTTTCTTATAGAATTGTTTTGATCGCAAGTTTTAATATAAACACCAATTAGCATTTTAATCGTTAGTCTGAATGTAACTCAAAATTAGCTCTAATCATCATCAATTCAATTTGAATTAAGCCTGACTTAAAATTAAAACCAATGATTAGGACTTTGAAAACTGTTTGAACGATATGAAGATCTCAAAGTTGAATAATACATAGGTCAGAATTAAGAAAAATTACTTTTTGTTTTCAGTTCCAAAGGGCTTTCTTAATCAGTAAATGAAATTGAACAAATTAAACCCTTATCATGACATTTCTTTGCTTTTTGAGCTTTAAAAAAACTAAAACTATATACAATAAAACCTCAAAAATAATTACGTTGCCAACAAATAAATGTCAAACACACGCAGTAATTCTCAGACTCCATAAATGTATTTGTGAGTCTCACAGTAACACTATGCGTATAATTTGACAATTCATCACGGTTTTGCGTATTTCTTTTTTTTATTCGCACAAAGGAAAACCGGTGATAAGTTTTTGTACACTAAATTTTTTTCGTGAGGTTTAAAAACATTCGAAATATGTATTTCAAGTTTATATTAGAGGTCAATCAAAATGAATGTAGTGATTTTTCCACACGTCTCTTATTTATATATTTTTCTTTTTTAAAAATCCTTTTATAGAAAATTTTCTTATATTTTTTTTTTTTTTTTTTTTTAGTTTAACATGTAATTATTTTTTGTCTTTTTCACTTACCTTTTATTTAATAATCCCAATAAATTTGACGTAACTTTTTTCTTTTTCTGTGTGTGTATTTTGTGGTTTTTCTTTTAGCGTTTAATTTTTATTTTATTTTACTTTTTATTTAAATCCTCTTGTAAAAGAAATTGTCTTATTTTTGCACGGCAATGAAAATTGCTAATTGTTTTTGTGTAATAAAGAAAAATGTAAAAAATAAAGAAAATTAGAGAAACAATAAAAATTAAATAATAATTTTAATATGCATGTAAGAATGGATTGCATAAATATTACAAAATTAACAAATATTGATAAGTTAATTGTTTTAATTTTGATTACGAATAATTTTCACATACGCAATTAAAAAAAGCACATTTATTAAAAAAACTAAATATTATAAAAAAAATCACACTAACCAAATATAAGAAACAATTCTTTTTTTTTTTTTAAGTTAGAGTAAAGAATAAAAACACTCCTTTAAATTTAAAAAAACGACCCACTCGTACCAAAGTCTCACGACCGACTAACTGAATGACAAAATGCAAACAGAAATCTATACATTTTCACATGCAAAAAAACTTTATTTACATATATATTTATATATAAAAAGATGAAGAAGAACAAAATATCACAAACAACAAAACATATACAAAAAGGCAAAGGAAAACAATATAAACAAAACAACAACACATAACATATGTTCTAAAAGTCTCTAAAAACCACCAGAGCTCCAAAACGAGAAAGAGAGAGAGCGTCACACACAGAGAGCTGTAGTGAGCCCCCAAAACTGATAACGGTTATTGCCTATGCTCCCAATGTTTGAGTTGGGGAATAAAAACACCATATAATATGGAAGCTTTAACATTGCTCTTGGAATATTAAAATATAAAGCACAAAAGAAAAACGAAAAAGCTTTTTTCGCCTCACCTGTGTTTTCATAACAACAAAAATAGTGATGAATGTCTGGCATGTTATAGAAGTTTATAAATTTATAAAAAACCGGTATTTTAACTTATGCACTCGAATATGAGTAACAATAAAGTAATCTGTAAGTTTAATACGTGACTGGTTTGTGAAGTGATTAATGAAAGATTAAAGTATTTAAAATTTTTTAATTGTCGTGTCAACTTTTGGATCCGAGCAGTTAAAATCTGAATTAAAAAATTATATTCGTTTCTCAAAATCAGTTTTAGTTTTTAAATTATTGCTCGTTTTTATTATGTTTAGAAATATTATATAGTCGGGTAAATAGGTAAACAGGTGTCAAATACTCAGAGTAACGAAAAATTTAAATACCCTCCCAAGAATTTTGGTAGAGTATTTTGAGTTTTTAATTGCTGGAATTTACCATGTGAAACAGATTCCAAAACATTACAATCGACTCAGTTTGTCCGGTTTTCAATTCCGATTTATTACTTTTTCTTGAATACTAGCTTTTCCCGGTGCGCTTCACTAACCCATTTTATACGAAGTAAATATTACTTTACTTTCTATGGGGCAAGTACACGCCCTTGTCCTACCTTTATTAAGGAGGTTGATGAGGCAATTATTCCTACAAAATTTTAAGTCTTTTGCTGCTGAGATAAACGATATTTAATATTTTCGTCGTGTGGGGCTAACATTTGGCCTGGTCCTACCCGTCCTATTTTTATTATAAATTAGGAAGTTATTCGGAAAGTTATTCCTACACGATATTTAATATTACAATATTTAATATTACGATATTTAATATTTTCGTTGTATGGGAGGTATCATTTCTCCTAGTCCTATACGTTATATTTTCATCTTAAATTATGGATTTTGATAAGAGTGTTATTTAGGGTATTCACTCGAATATTGTTTGTTCGATTAATCGACAAAATAAAATCAAACAACTGTCCGATTAAATTAAAATCAAGAATTTCGAGTAACAATTTATTCGAGCAATTTATGCCGATTAATCGAATAATTCGAGTAAAAAATATTTAAAATATTTTCTTTCTTAACCAGTTTTAGGATGTTTTGATTTTAGTTTTCTAAAAAAATTTAGCTTAAAAACAATTGGGGGATTCACAAAGTGAGCTATCATGTCGTATTGTCATATGTCCTAAAATATTTCAATGTATAAAAAATATTTTTATTGCTTTTCTTTTTTAAAATTTTATGACATTATGACAATACATGATAGCACACTTTGTGAATCCCCCAAATGTTTCAAATTTTGTATAGAACATGATATAAAAAACAAGGTAGTTCCACTTCACTCTCACAAAAAATTATTTGAAGTTTATCGGAATTTTCTGAAGTTTTACTTTTTTTTAACAATCAAGAAAATCGTTGGCACTTATTGAAAAGGGAAAAATGTGTTTTTTGGAAATTATTGTATTTAATGTGTAATATGTATTATATTCATATACCAATGTTGTTCAAATAGTAAAAATCCGAATTGGCTTAATTTTAAAGTTTTCAACGTATCTTTTACAATTTTAATGCAACATTTTTATTTGATAATAATGTATTGTTACAATATAATTTGAATTTATTGATATTAAAATCTTATTTATAATAAAATTTTGCTTAATCATCATTGCGAATAGATTTCTTCCTTGGCATTGTTATGATACTATGCACCAATCGTAGTCTGCGCCAAAAAAAAAAAAAAAAAAAAAAAAAAAAACACTTCTGCTTCGCAAAACAAGCATTTCTAAATTTATTCTCGAATGTTTAAGTAAGGTTTCGACAGTGTGTTTTTAGGTGACTTAAAGGTGAACGGAAAAATATGTGATCTTACGGGTTTTCGTGTGACACCTTTGATAGGGATCAATAAATAGAAATATCCCTGCACGGGGTTTTGAACTTTATGTTTTTCATGCTGTATCTCAATTATTTGGAAATAAATTTAATGTATTTGTTTTCGATTCCTTTACATATATTAAAATTTGAAAACGAGTTTGCGCGGTATGTTGATCTTGTCTTCCAAATCGTGTGGTTTCGAATTCTTTGCACCTATAAATTTCAAAAATTATCATTAGAAACGCATTTTATTTTATTTCGATACTTAGCTTTTACGTATTTGCTGCTGCGATCAATGGGAATCTTGTTAGCTTCATTGCAATTGAATCCATGGATGCACATATACTTTTTACAGGACTTTGTAAAAATTGGTTTCAAAAGTTGTATTTTTTCATTTATAATTTTATGTTTTTTACTAAATATTTTTAGTATTTAGAATTACATGAACAAAAAAGAAATAAAATATTTGGGATTTTTTTAATGAATCAGGTAGCACTATATGTCATAATTCCGGCAAACGTCAGACGGTTAATTATGGCTGCAAAATGAGAAAGTGAAACTACCTTCTTTTTTATATCATGGTATAGAATGTTTCAAATATAAAAGTAGTGCCACAAATTGGAAATTTATTAAAAAAAATGTATTTAGTAAAAAGAACCGAATATATGCCTAATATATAATACATTAATACTGAGTCGGTTTTAGGGTGATCGACTCGTTTTTCCAACCGGTTTTTTCAGTCAATGTGCAGTCGGTTTTTTCAAAATGTTCATTTTTCGAATGTCGAATAGACCGGTTTTTTTAAAAACAAAAAACCGGTTTTAAAAATGGATTTTTATTTAAAAAAACGTACTAAATACTGATATTTGAATCGAAATCTAAGATTTTTTTTTTAATTCATAAAGTGTTATTTGTAATGTTTTAAAAATATTTTTAAATATATTCAAAGATTTTGTTTCACAAAAAGTTTCACATGCAGAATCTTTTTAAATAAAATTGATTCTGGCTTCTTCATATTAACCCATGGTTGTTTATGCTAAGTAAAAGCTAATTATCAGTTTTGATGATTATTTTCTTACAACATTTATACCCTACACCACCATAGGTTGGAAGGGTACTATGCGTTTGTGCTGTTGTTTGTAAAAATATTGGTCAAAGACCCACCTTAGTTTATATCAATCGGCTTTAAGTCGATTTAACGATGTACGTCCGTCCGTCTGACCGTCTGTCCGTTCATGTAAACCTTGAAATCAAAATACAGGTCGCAATTTTGAACATAAATTAGTGAAATTTCCTTATAGACCAAGGACGAACTGTGTTGAAATTGGTTGTGATCAGTCCATCATTTCACAAAGCCTCCATAAAAATATCCTCCTGGAAAAAGATTTATTGATTTTTCTTTAAGAAATGTAGTCTTTTGATTCAAATATTAACTTCTACAAAAAAACCGGTTAACCGGTTTTTTCTGAATTTAAAAAAGTGCATCCGGTTTTTTCAAAATACCAACTATTCGAACTATTCGAAAACCGGTTTCTCCAAAAAGTCGAATAATCGATCACCCTAGTCGGTTTTACTAAATTATAACAATAATAGGAAGAAATGAGAATTAAAATATTTTACATTTTGATAGAAATTGTGGTTTAATTCAAAATAGAGCAATTCTTACGCGTACATTTGGGAAAAAGAATTATTTATTTTAAATTTACAGTAAATGTGTCCATTAAATGGAGAAATGAAAGTAGTTCTAACTAATTGTATATTTTACTAATTTATTACATAATTTTATAGAATTTCTTATATTTGTAGACTGATATTGTTAGAATATTAAAAGTTGCGAAACATTTTTCCATAAAATTGAACTAAAACATAATCACGAGATCACTATAATACAAATAAGAGTAAATTATCTTAAAAACTGTATACATTTGTATAATTTTAAATGAACAATGAATTATAAAACATTTTAAAAATAAATCTGGGTTTAGTAGATCTCCGATACTTAAAAATATTGTACAAACATTTTGAATATAACTGAAAACCTCTGTTGTGCAAAGCTTAGTGTGTCCAAATTAAAAAGTGAAGTTATGAGACAAAATCGCACTTCGGACTTCCCTTAATATAAAATTTGGTTCAAATAGATAGACCAAATTTGTTAGACCTATTTATTTAACTATCAATGAATATATTAAATATAGAGAAACAACGGAATTGTCAAAGCAAAAAAGACAAATATTCATAAATATTTACGCAAATTTTAATTATATATTATTTTGGAAAGACTATTTCTTATTTTAAGCTATATTTTTGTATCCTTTTTTGATAAGCATTTAAAAATCGAACAAAATTTTAAGGTATAAATTAATCGAATAACTCGAGTAACTTAAAAGATTTACTCGATTATTCGAGTAATTTAAAAACTCCATTTTCGAGTTATTTGATTATTCGAACAATGAAAAAGTCGAGTAAATTGAATACTCTAGTGTTATTACTACAAAATTTAAGACTTTTGCTACAATACTTTTTAAGATATACGGTATTTAATATTTTCGTTGTATGGGGGTACCATTTCCGTGATCATATCCTTCCCATTTTCAATTAAAAAGTGGAGGCTAATGAGAAAGGTATACATACCAAATATTTTCGTTGTATTGGAGAATGCTATTCCTCCCGGTCCTAACCTTTCCATTTTCATCTCAATAATAAAGGATGATACGATAGTTATTTCCTGAAAATTATAAGACTTTTGCGGAATTAGTTTCTAAGTTATGGGAGCACCATTCCATCTGCCCCTATCGAAATATAAAGCAATCTATATATTTGAATTCAGGATGATACTGTGAAAATTTCAAAGAAATCGGTTCAGCGGTCTATCAGATTTAAACAAACACAATTAATTTTTTATATATAAATAGATATTGGTTATTAGATCTGAAATATAAAAAACAAATTTTATCGGTATATGGAAAACTAAAACCAATTTTGGAATTGGTATTAGAATACTCCACACTAAACAAAAAAAAGGAGTGAAGATTCGAATTCTCCACACTAAACAACCTTAGAAAACCTTTGGTGGCTCAAGTCCAAAATCTTGTATTACCTGTGTTATTGGTATTACCAAATGAATCCGAAAGTTTAGTTAAGTAATATTGATTTCTTATGATAAAATTTTCTCCTAAGCATAAATCAATCTATAGGTTCACACATACATATATGTAAGTTAGTCAGGGTAGTCGAATGTTTCGAAGGCCCCCAGATAATATGTATACAAATTACATAAATCGAATTCATAATCTGCTGGGCTGAAACTCCCTATCATCTGTAGTTAGAGAAAAGTAAAATAAAAAAAAAAAAATTTACTAGCTTGTATGGGACAGATCAAGATTCAGATCAAGATTTCGATTTGAGAATCATAGATTATACAATTTGACACAAACCAAGTAAAATATTAAACATCATTGCCGTTTTCAAATCATTATTCATTGAAAATGTAAGCTTGTTAGGTAAATCGTCAAATAAATTTAATCGTCTGAGTAATCTAATAATAAATATGTTTAAAAATATTGGTAGTCTTAATATCTCTAATTTTAAAATGAACTAAAATAACTTTATAGTCATTTCAGAAAACACACCCTGTTTCTTGATTACATAGCTAAGTCATCGTGATGTGTATTATCAGCCAAATGTACAAAGATCATTTTTTAATATTAAAAAAATTAAATAAAAATATATTTGAAACCATAACAACAATAAAAATATATTGATGATCTTGAATAATAGTACAGATAATAAAAAAAATGCACATAATATTTAATAGTACCTCCAAAATTATAAGGTGATTTGTTATCATCTCTCCCCCAACTAATTAAATCAACAGGGTTTCTGAAAATAAAATGTGAAGAATTCGTAATGAAGCTAAAGATAAGAAAAAAGTGAACAATTCTACAATATCTATTAAGCTATTTATATGTGTAATAAATTCGTTCGTTTTATTTAATAGTCCTTAGCTTGAACTGTTCTTGTTGTAGCTTGGAATATCAATAGGGGAAGAAGGATTAAGCTTTAAGAATATAGTACCGTCACCAGATCAATTCAAAGACGGTAAAATAGTACCCTTATTCAAACCTGAACAATGATGACAAACCAAGAAACGATACATTAATGATATCACAATTTTAAGACTATATGATAAAATATCGAAATAATTTATTCCTTAAAAAAAAAAAAAATATTTGCAGGAAATTTAAAATTTTTTTTATAATTTTATTTAATTATTTACATCAAATCAGGGAACGGCGCTCTTAAATTTCACGTTCTATATGCTCTTGTTTCCGTGCTCTTAGATTTTGCACGGAAACAATTTTTAAACTTATAATTTAATAATATTTTTTGCTTTTAAACAATTTATGGTCTGTAATAAAAACTATAATTGAATATTACAACAATTTGCTTAAAAAAGTATTAAAAATATATAAAATTAATAAATAATTATTCTCTATTCTCTTTAACAACAATACATGGACTATACTCTCTTGTGGAATGTCAAATCTATAAATCGATTATAAAATACTCGAATTTTAACTGTAATCTTTCGTTTTGTTTTTCGCTCCTCAAACAATTGTTCTCTAATTAATAGCCTGTTTCTCTAAGTCTGCTACCGGTAAAATAGTGCACACGGGCAAATTATCTCTTAATTTTGTCATATCTATATGCTCTTACATGTCTCTCTCTTGCTCTCAATTGCAAGATTTTTAAAGTAAACGAACGCGATTTAGCAACTCCAGCAATATTTTATGATAATTATCAAAAAATATTAGGTAAGCGAACACAGCTATTGTTTTTGTTGTATTTTTCTTTCAGAGTATTTTTTTTTTTCGTAAGAATATTAAAAATACTACTAAATTGTTTAAACATAGATAAAACCAAGTAGATAAACGAAAATAAGTAAAAAAGAAAAAAATAATAAAAACAGAAATTTTGTTCAGATTTTTTATTTACAAATTGTTTTTTGAAACAAAATCTTCATTTATCGATTTATCTAAATGAAGAATAAACATGAATGAGGAACATTTGCAGTGTCCTGGTGAGTAATTTTCTTATTTTTCTTTAAAAAATTCAACCAGTCGAAAGCAAAATAGCAAGTGATTGATTTTGACATTTTCGTTCGTATCGTTCGAAATACAGAAACCCAATTTTGTATGAAAACACTTACGTTTTCGTTCGACTCATTCCCCATGTTTTTATAAGACGAACGAAAAATTTGTCTTGTCAAAATATATTGTTGTTTTCCATAAATTTTGACGAGACAAATTTTTTGTTGGTCTTATAAAAACAGGGGAATTGTTCGCATAGAAGTGAGTTAGAGAAACCCAAATCAGTTTTCGTTCGCTTAGAAGTCGAAAGAAAGCATTCGTTCGACATAGAGAAATAGGCTATAAATCTTAAATATTAAACACACAAATCATAACAAGAGGAAAAATAATTGATAACAAAAAAAATTAAACCAAAAACAAATTAAATAACTTTACAAGGAAAAGAGGAAGGGAAAGCCGAGTAAATTATTTATTAAATGAAGTATAGGATAACGTGGGTATATGAGCATTGCTTTGGGTATTGTCAGCTGTTTCTTTATCTTCAGGGATTTCGGGATCTTAACGGATGGAAGGACGTTGACTGCGGCGTCAGTCTTCAACAATTTGAGGTTGTTTAGTTCTCGTTAAGAGTTTTGTGCCCGTCACTGAGATTAGGATAGCTCCTAGAGGCGCTGTTAGCACAATATATAAGACAGCTATAGTTTGCACAACATATGCATAGTGTTTGTCTGATTCAGGAGCATCATCTGCTAAATGTTTTATAGCTACGGGTCTTAAAGCAGCCTTTACTGTAGCTTTTGACATGCTGAATAAAGCAACAAATAATTTTTCTTTCACATTTAACTTGTCGCCAAAGGCAATACAGCTGTGCATATAATACGTAAGACAGCACCAATAGCAATACAGCCAATGCCCACTGAAACAATATCGGGATCAAGTTAAGAAATCTTAACATTAGTACCGTAAATACCGAATAGTATAGGTTCGAAAATCATCCAGAAAATTTCAAAAGCTGTAGAAACTGCATTCAACTTCCCAGCCTTGCTTACACCAGAACAAATTCGACACGAAAGCAGCAAATACCGCTGCCACAGTGTGCGATTCAAAAAATGAAATGGAAATAATTATGGAACTTCGGAACGGCTCAGGAGCAGGCGAGTTTAAGTGTCTGACGCAAAAAAAAAAAAATTTAATCTGCATGAGGCCCGATTTGAATATAAGCTCTCGATATGTGAAAGTTTATTAGTGTGTGTGAATGTTTATTTTGAAAAGTACTTAAAAAATGTTTTTTTTTTTATATAAATTTGTTTTATTTTAATGGTTACTCTACATTCAAAACATATTTTCATTAAAATTGTGCTAAAAAATTTCGAATTTCTTAAATAAAAAGTACATGTTTACTCTGTGACAGTGAAAATAATGAAATATTATGAGATTTATTAGAATACGTTTACCCCTTGTTTAAGATTTAACAAAATGTTACATATTATGATAGAAAAAACTCATGTGTTATGAAAGAAAAACTCTACTTTGGCCACACTTTGTGTTCAAATTAGGGATGCCAAACGGGACTGGTTTTTGCAATTCCCGGGATTCGGGATTTTATATTTTGTCTTGCCTTAAGTTCATTTTTTGGATTGTAATTATGTCAATAAATTCCAAATTTGAAATCCCGGGATTTTTTCGTTTTATAATCCCGAAAAATCCAGGAATTTTCGGGATTAGCATACCTAGTTCAAATGGACATTTTCTAAATGTTTTTTGTAATTGAAAAATTTTCCAATAATTTTTAAATGTCGAAAACATACATAATTTTTAGTTTTTCAGCATTTTGCAATAAATTGGATTTTAATATATCGATGTAAATATATTTGTCGTACTCTAAACAAATTTCAAACTTCCTACACCGCTTGACTGTTGCTTTTAAGTTTTTGTTTTGAAGCTCTGAATTCTGTTTACGCCAAACATATGTTTGGCCATCTTAGCTGAAAATATTAAACTTGGACTCTTCTACAAATATAACATTCTCCCAAAAACTTTAATCTTTGGAGATATGATCTTTGGTATGAAGTGCCTCTCACATAAACTTCTAGTTGTATTCTATTGTCGAAAATTTATAAATTTTTTAGAAAATTTTAAATTTTTAATGAAAAATCTAATTTCCTTTTTGGTATTTTCTAAATTACTGTTAAAAATTAAAATATTTTGTATACCTTTTTAAATTTCGTTTTTAATGAAATATATCTATTTTCCGTGCGTCAAATAAATAAATTTAAATTAAGCATAAACCCTCTATTGATGTTACAAGTTTCGAACAAGATCGATTGAGTAGTTAAGAAGGTGCAGATTTATTGGCCTTTATTTTGCGATCGGCATCATTGGTGAACCATCTGCTTGAGAATTTGTAAAAGCAGAATGGGCTTTATTGATCCGTAATAGACGTCATTAGTTAGAATTAAAAATGGATAAAAAAAATTTGCCATCACTTTCTAGAGAAGTGAGAGTATGCCAAAGTGCGCGGTGCATATACAAAAATTCGAAACAAATTCACATTTAACGCCATAGTATAGTTATAAAGTATACTCGTAAGAACAGCTGTTTTACAATTTTTTTATTGATACCTCGCGGAACTGTCAAATTGTTTTTGTATTGATATGCAAAATTTTTATGGAGTTTTTTTTTTACTCCTCCTCTCCTTCATTCTCTCATTTTCCGTTCAAAGCATTTTGACATTATGTGCAGTAGTTTTACACTAACAAAATACAAGCAATAGTTGTTTTTGTAGATGTGCGAGCACTTTCTAATTACGCTATGATTAAACGCGTGGCCGCGTCTCACAGCGTTGCCAGATTAAATGTATGACAATGTTATCAAACTAATCTAAGAAATTTTATACTGTGAACAATCTCGGATGCTTTAGTACATATACAATTGCACTTAACTTTTATATTATTTCTCTAGCTGTATAAACCATTATAGCTTGGTTGTCAATTTTTGTAAACAAATTATTGATTTTAATGCTTGTAATAAAGTCGCTGCGTACATTAGCTTTCGACTATTCAAGTAAAATAATATAAAAATTGGCACAACATTTATAAAAAATATGATATCTATTGTGGCGCTTTTCTTACTCAAACTTATCTAATGAGTTTATAAAACCCTCAATAGGATCTATGCGTAAATATCTCGTTTATTTAGTACAGTTCTCAAAAAAAGAAAAAAAAAAAAAAAAAAAAGACAGCTGTACGCACACATCCATTCCAATGTCAAACAGCCGTATTCACAAAAAAATAATGTATGGTTGATAACGAGTTACTAACTTTTTGTATGTAAATTTCCATAAGAAAAAGTTAGTGACTCGTTATCAAACCTACATTAGTTTTTTTGAATACGGCTGAAAATCTTTAATAAATTACAAAAATTAAAAAAAAACAATGTTTTTAAACACTAAGTTTAAACACTAATATCAGATTTGTTTTGTTGCCTTCTATTTAGATTGGAAATTTAGAAAAAAACTAGTATTAAAATTTGTATTTTCGAAAGAACATGCAATACTTAGAACTCATTACGTTAGACAGAAAAATCTATTTAAATTGAGTATTTCTAAATATGTCTCGTGCTCTCATTTTTAAATTTTACAACTACATAAAAGTTTTTTCCAATGATTTTAATGCTAAATTAAAAAAAAAAAGTAAGAAAGATATAGTCGGTCAAGCACGATCATATGATACCCTACATCATTGTGTATGTGCACCAAAATTCGGGCAGGAGTCTTTTTGTTAGATATGTGGCCAATTATGGACCGATACTTGGGAGCTGTGGAAAATTATGGACCGATCTTCATAAAACTCGGCACTGTTATTTAGAATTATTTATTTATTTTAACTTATTTGTGTCAAAAATTAAATCCCTATTTACATTTTGGTATTTATGTTCCTTAAAGTGATTTTCGGAAGAGGGGTTTTATGGGAGCTGTAGTACTCACATACAACTTACTTGCGCCAATGGATTGTGCATAATACCTTAACCACACCTATGGTGGTGTAGGGTAAAAAAATCTAAAGAATCGTTTAAATGAGAAAAGAAACAACTAACAAACGAAATCATACGATTTGACATTTATATTGTTTATTGTTATGACTGTAGTTATCAGTTATTTGTTGTTATTGTATTAGTACTATGTGGTTTAAAAATGAAGACCAATGTCAGGTCCAGTGTTAAATATATTTTTTTCATAAATTTTCCCTAATATTTTTTATGTATATTAATTATGAAGGTTGTTGATGAGGTATCCACACACATTTTGTATTAGAAGTGTGCCGAACTTGATAATTGTTAGTGCCATGATAACGAACAAGTGATAGGAAGGAGAATGAACGATATAACGGAGCGACGAACTATAAATCGAAATATGTATATTTGTTTAATAAATAGATGAAATTTGAACACGTGTTATTCATGTGTATGTTTTGTTAATCTATTTTATCTGCATATTGTATTTATTTTAAATGAACTTAAGCGCAAAACTTATTTAGTTAAAGTGTATGTCCTATTTTAATGTAGCAGCTGTAGACTTATCTAAAGTGCAAAAATATAAAAAGCACACACCTCTAATTCTCACCTCGTAAAAATAAAAATAGCACCAGTTACCTACAACTACTGATTGTGATAACTGTCAAACACAAGTGTCAGTGTCAATGTTAGTCGGCTGGTTAATTATATTTTGATAAATAACAGTTTATGATTAAAATGAATTTTAATGAGAATGAGAATAAGTAGAAAGAAGATCAAAAGTAACAGTAATTTATAACAGTTTGTAAGCAGTAAGGGTTAAATTATAGCATAGAGATGTAAATTCATTTGTATCTTAAGATGTTAAACGTCATTTACATTCTCTCCTTTATATTAATGTTGAATTAACGTGTGCTTAATTTTTAAAATTAAGTATTAAAGAAACGTTTATCAGTTTTTATTTTTTCACTATTAAATTATAACACGGAAACATTACTTAAAATATTACTTAAAAATAATACGAAATTAATAAGAATGTATCTACAATGCAAGAAAAAATATGTGTAAATTAAAAGTGTAATACTGAAAAATGGTTTTAAAAACAGCATTTTATACAGATTTTATTAAACTATATAAAATACACAAAAATATTTATTTTTAATTAATAAAAAATGAAGTCATGTGATTTATACATTTCTGTAGTGAATATGAAAAAATAAATTTTAGTACTTGGGTTGATAGGGCATACTTTCAAGAAATTTCCGTCTCTATGCTTGTGTTAAAGAGGATTTGCAGTAAATTTTGGTTTTTAACCTTCTTTTGATCATGAAAACTACATCTGTTTATTTCTCTCAGTGCTGTGCGTTTGGAGATTTTTATTTTGGTAACTTGAATTTATTAATTGTTGTGTTGCTGCTCCTGATGCAAAGTGCGTCTGTCTCTGAGCTTAAACCTGATTTTTTTCGCTATATATTCCCGACAGATTGAAATGAAATATCTATTTTTCAACTCCTTGATGACATAATTTTAAATTTCGTAGCTAATATTTTTCATATCAGGCTTGGGAACAGTCAGAAATATATGAATAAAATTTTAGGTGGCAAGAAACGAGGTGATTCCGAGTTGATTTGGAGAAGCACAGATTCAGAGAGGGTGTGGGTAGACCTCCAAAGTTTTTCCATATTTTTTTTTTTTCATTTATTAAGCCTAAGTATATGACACTATTTTTTTTTTTTTTTTGTAATTTGTTGATATTGTATTGATGAAATGAGACAGCGAATGATAGAAAGAAACAAATATAGAAAAACAATGCAAAATATACAAACACAATGTTGCCCACTTCATTTCCATAAAGCAAAGCGCTGAAACCAAAATAAAAAATTCTTAAAATCACTTTAGGTTCTTTATCCTATATAAACATATAACAAAAACTTTAAGGCTTTTTATGGCATTTTATTAAATTTAGATCTATTTACGAAATGTTTTCTATAGAGTAAAAATTTTATTATTTGAACAGCTTAAAGTTTATTTTCGTAGAGACTTATTTCGATACCATATTTTTTAAAGAATTTAGAAACTCTGAAGGGAATTTTATAACCCCATTATTGATTTCTATGTATAAAATATATGTTTGAGCAGTTTCTAACTCAGTAATTTTTGAACCGTTCTCAATAAAATTTCACATGGTTAGAGCTGAGGTGTTTTCGAGTTGATTCGGAGGAGTACAGGTTCCAAGCGGGTCAGGGAGGTAGTGAGTGGCTCTCCGAAGTTGGCCATATCGAATATGTATTTTTTTTTTTTTGAAAAATCTCCAAAAATTAATTTATGATATGACAAAAAAGAAATTTTATATATAGATAAATCATGTTTAGGTTATCTCTCTTAGTTTAAGGGATATTCGGGTCGAAATAAATGTATACCCTATTTTTAGCCTAGTTTTTTTGTAGTTCTTTTAACTTGGCGGGTTTAATATTGCACCTTATTTTTTTTTTTTTTTAAATATTCGCCAGATTCCTTACAAAATTCTAATATTATCTAATAATATTGCTGCAAGAATCATATAAATATATGAATACGTTTAAAAGTTATATTAATCTAAATTTTAAACTTTAATAAAATTTCAAATTTTTTGTTTTTTTTTCTTTCCCAAAAAGGTGGCAATATTTATACACTGATAAAATCCGGAGGAGTTTGAGGCAAAGGTCGTCCCACAAGCCCTATCCAAACTTTGTCAATTTGCAAAAAAAATGTTTAATTCTTGTGTTAAGTTCTCTGAAATTTCAATAAAATATCTCTATTCATTTAATCTATTCATTTTAAGTTTAATATTAACTTTATAAAAAAAAAACGCAAAAATGTTAAATTTTAAGTCCTTCGAGAAATTCTGCGATCAAATTACATTCCACTAACTTTTTTTTATATATATATTATCAATCTCCATATTCTAACATTTTCTTAGATACCAAATACTTGCATAAAAAGTTTTTAATTATTTTTTTTAAACTTAATAGAAACTTGGCCTCCTCTAGCCAAATTAAACTATTTTTTCATACATTTGTATGATTAGTATCATAAAGAGTACCATAGTGAAATAAGAAAGTGGCCTAATAAACACAGCTGATTTTTAATTTTTCATGTGCGTATCACGCGAAACTGTCAAATTGTTTTTGTATTCGTATGTTATAATTTTTGCCGCGTTTATTTACTCTTCTTAATTTTCTGCTCATAGAATTTTGACATCATGTGCAGTACTTTTGCAAAACTCAGTTTGAATATAGAAAATTTGGAGTGATTACCTGGTGGAGAACCAATTAAGTTCATTTTATTGGAATTGATAACTGGTGGCATAAAACTCAGGAGTTGAGTTCGGGAATTCTGGCTTTCTATACGAAGGGATAACTTGGTAATATAGTACATTAGCTAGCCATGCAATTGAGAATTAATAAAAAAAAAAAAATATGAGAAGTATTATTGAGTTGTGCCAAATTGAACTAAATGAACATTTCAACAACCAAAGTCAAAATGATAGTGGCACTCTTAAAACAGCTGTTTTAAAAATACAATAACAACACGCAGTAACTTAACTGCTCTAAACATCCCAGCAAACACGAAGTCAAAGATTTCAAATATGATGACTTTAGCATTTGATATCAAACTTGTTTTTCAAACTTGTATCAAATGTAGATAGAGGTTTAAATTTTAAATTTAATTTCAAATTTAGAATCAGTTTGAAAGTTTGAAAAATTCTATAATTTCTACTTGATATCAAATATTATTAAATCATTCTCAAACCTAAATAACTAAGAATATTTGAAAAATAGTATTTTCTCAATTTGATATTGAATGCCATTATCAAATCTTTTATAAATCTAAAAACAAGTAAAAAAATATTTAAAAAATTGTATTTTTTCAATTTATTATTTTAAAAATTATACACAAAAAAAATAAAAAATATGTTGATAAATAAAATAATTTATAAACATTTAATAAAATAATTTCTAATTACTGCATATATTGATAGAACAAAACTACAAAAGAATACTTAACAAAAAAATAAAAAAATACAAATTACATTTGAAAAAAGTTTGAGAATAACATTTACAAAGATTTGATAATAATAGCATTTCTCAATTTGACAATTAATAGCTATTATTTTCAAGTTATTTTCAAATCATTTTCAAACACATGACATTTGAGAAAGGACTTGATTTCAAATCATTCTCAATTTGTTATCAAACCTTTGTGTTTGCTGGGATAAAGCTAAACAAAATGCCTGTTGTTATTATTATCTCACATATTATATCAGCGTTAATATCAGGTGCAGTTTTGGAGTAAGAGACATTTAGACCTTAATAATTTTTTCTCTAATTTTTAGCCTCGTTCTTTTTCTTTTTTTAATTAGTGGGCTTTATATTTGCCCAAATTTTTTTTTTAATATTCACCAAATTCTTTAAAAATTATAATTAATATTGCTTCAAGAATTATATAAATATATATTTCCGATAAAAAGTTATATTGATCTGAAACAGAAGGTTTAAAAAAATTAATATTTTTGGGGTTTTTTTCAGAAAATGTGGCAATATTTTTCAACTTATGAAATTAGTTAACTTTCTTAAGATGATCGCCATCTGTTATGATTTGTTACATGATTACTCTTATATAGTCATAAAAGATATAGTTCTTTAAACTATTTTTTAATTCAGTTATAATTAAAAGTATTAATAATTTAGCTGTTTATTAATTTTAAAAAAAATCTAATTTTGCTATTTTATTTTTATTAATTTTACCAGGGAATTTATTTCATAAACTCTGGCATCTCACTAAAAAAAATTTTTTAAGTAAGTTTGGCAACTATATGAAGAAAGCTTTAAAAAGCTTTTATATAACAACTTAAACTTATAGTTTGTATAACAAATTAGAAAACTTTATTCTCTAAGTATAACAGTTTAATTTACAAAAAGCTTTCTTTTTGTATAAAACTTATTTATAATTTTTTAAAAGCGAACTATTTATAAAGATTCGATACGCATAGTACACATGGTCCTGTGGCGCAATGGATAACGCGTCTGACTACGGATCAGAAGATTCCAGGTTCGACTCCTGGCAGGATCGAAATAAATTTTTTTCTTATACTACTACACTTTTTTAAATACTAAACGATTAAGTTCAACTAAGATCAACAGAAATAGTAAAAGTTGAGAAAAAAAGTTCAATAATGAATTCAATAAATTGATTTATTGTAGACATTGATCATAATTTTTTACTCTGTGCCAATTTATATTTTCCAATAAGTGATAAATAACGTAACAAAACCCCCCTTAGCGTTTTTCTTTTCTTGTGGTAACTGTTCAAATGTCTCAATTTTTATTTGGGTGCCTCATATATATATTAAGATCGAATGATCGGGTTTTAAATGCTTATAAAGATATTAAAAATGACATTCGATTTTTTTTTATTTGCTCAGAACAATTTTTCACATTTCCGTTTAAAATAAATTTTAAATATTTATTTAAAATTCGCATGACTTGTTTTGCAAAACTTAAGGCTACCTGCCACCCTATTGTTTATAATTGATAAGAGTTTTATTTTAAGAAGATATTTTACAATGACTGCTACATGTTTTTTTTTTTTCCATTTAAAAGTTGTTAAATTATGCATAATATGTATGTAAATAGAGAGTCAATAAATAATAATAAATATTTTTATTTACCTACCTACATACGAGTACATACATTTGTATGTGGGCAAAAGTATATTTTATGGAGATATGAATTTTATGTATATATTTTTTTTAAATAAACGTGATTGAATTTGCATTAAAAATTGTTGGTTGTTGATATTATATTTTTGATAACAATTATAATTTCTTTAGTTTATCTGTTAAATAATCGAGTATTTTAAGTTTAACAGAAAGTGTAAGTAAATGTTTACAGTTGTGTTGAAAAGTGATCGGTGCTGAAATAATAATAAATAATAAAAAGATTAAAGCCGAATGATTTTTTTTCTGGATACAATTCAAACATTTTTCTGACGTCGTAGAGAAATTTAACGAATTTTTAAATTTTGATATTTTTAGTCCTTTGTAGATCGCCATAGAACTGATTTAACATAACTTTATTATTACCAACAAAAAAAAAAAAAAAAAAATTAATTTATAGGATTTTTATAATTGTACGTATTTTTTTTTTAATTTTTTAAAACAAAATCGATTTTTGAAACTAAATAATCGATTCTAGTATAAAATCGTTAACATAAAATCGATTGCAAACAACCGATTTTTTTCTCCTGAAAATCGATTTTCGACTAAAATCGAAATCGATTTACCATTCCCTATTGCATAGTGGAGCAGAAGCGAAATTTTTTGTTAATAAATCAGAAAGTTCTAATCGGCTGTTTGAATTTATATGACTCGACAGACCCCATAGGAGCGGAGTAGGGTATCTCTGACATAGAAAACTTTTAGCCGCTAGCCAAATTTTTGTTTCCTACCCGATTTCAAAAATTGTTATATCATCTTAAAGCTCATGCCTACATGTGCTATTTATCTCTTACGGTTTTCGAGTTATTTGAACTTGGTCCAGTTTTTTTTATAATATATAACTCGACATTTTAGACCGATTTTATTAAATATGTTAGCAGCTGGTTAAAGATTAATTATCGAATAAAGTAAATTTGAAGATGATACCTTTATCGAATCCTAAAATATACAATTTTGAATTTGAAAATTGCTAAAGTTATGATTTTTTGTCTCTTGTTCTCTAAAAATTTTCCTTAAGAACATAAAATGATTTTTTTACTTTTCTGTAAGCTATATACATAGAAATGATTTCAAGATCAAAAAGAGCACAATAACCCAATAGGGCTAATGGCCCAACCAGTCAACAAAAAATCATCGTATTGCAATCATCTGTTTCAATGTGTGTGTGTGCAGATGTGTGTATGTAGCTATTGACACAAAAATTTTAGGTAGCGTATCGCAGAAATCTATAGAAAATAGATTTTTACGTAGCTGCGTGAGTTTTTAACAACCCTGTAGTTTATTTTGTTCACAAAATAACCAAAGAACAGGGTTGTTCACACAATGAATGTTCAAAAACATGATTTGTTTACTTTTTTTACTGTTTGTATAAAATTTTTCACGCTACTCTTTTCTTCATTCTACGTTGCGTCGCAAAGTTGACTGTTTGGGACTTAAGTACAGATCCTGTCAAATTTGACCTATTTTGTATCGAAATTTTTACTTCGTCCTAAAATACCATAACATTGATCTACAAACATAATGCAGTTTCGGAAACTCTGATGTGTTCTTAAGAGTTTACCAACGCCTTCTTCCAGACCTACAACAAATGTGGATTTTATTTGCAAAATTCACAAAATCCTATTTTTGCCTTTTTGGATTTCTTTATTCCTTCAAATCATTAAAATCTTTTATTACATATACATTAGTTTTGTAATTCCATGTGTACAATATCGAAATATTCGCCAATATACATATTCAGGGTCCTCGTAAGATTCTCTATCAATTATAGGAGAAAACGTATGCCATAATAAACCATGTAAAAAGTACTATCAAAAATAAAAATGTTTTTTTATCAAGCAACGTCAAGACAAAGTTGTTAGTAGCCGAGCGCTGACAATTTTGTTTTAACGCTACAATAATACTGACAAATTCTGTCTAATTAGACAAATTTTTATCCTGATAATAATTTGACGTTTTTCTTGGTAAGAATTTGTCAAATGTAGACTCGACGTAAGGAAAAACACACGTTGATATTCTCGTACACATGTACTTAGTACTTAAGGCTTTTATTTGATTTAATAAATGAGTGCCTTAAAACCACACACGATTTTTAATTGTTATTATTCAAAATTTTTTACATACAGTGTTAAGGTTAAATATAACATAATTTTAATTTAACAGTCTGCTGTAAACTCTAAATAAAAAAACGTTACTTATGGGTTTTTTTCTTTTAAATTTAACATAGAATCCGTTACACTTGGCAAACACTATATCTAGCACTGACTTGAAAACACAGTCACACATATAATTTAACAGAAGAGGCGCATTGTTTTTTTTTACTACTACTGCTGCTGTTATTGTTGTTGTTGTTGCTATTTATGTAGAGTGAGTGTTGTTGACTTGACCAATAAACATCATTAATTCGCGTATTGAACGTTTATTCATAACTCAGTTGCACAGTAGATGTTATTGTAAATGGTGGCAGAGAAATAAAAATAAAAAAAAATACAAAATAAATTTGTAAAAAAAATTCAATATAAAATTAGGAAATCAACAAATGTAATAGTTAAACAAAATTAAGAATTAACAAAATAAATAAATAAAAAATAAATAACAAAAAAAAAAAAAATAATAATAAATATTGCTTAATAAACAAATGTTTCTACCCATAACGGAATTAATAAGAAAAAAGTGTGTTTTTTTTAATAAATAAAAATTTAAATTAAATACTGAAAAAATTAGCATTTTAAATTAAATATTTAAAGAGGCAACAATAAAAAAAACAGTGATACATAAGATTAGATTTGTAAAATTTTTTACTCTAAACAAAAATTTTAATTGATATTGTTAGAATTTAAATGTTGTAAATTATAGTTGTTGCAATACCAATTGAAAATAAATCTAAAACTTTAGCTAAAACACATAATGTTTTCTATACAATAAAAAACAATTTACAAAAATTGCAAATATAAAATAAAATAGCAAAATTTGCAATTAATTTATTCATTTAAAAAATTTCTAACAAACAACTAAAAAAATGCCTTTAAAACGCCCCACCACCATCATCTTGTCGTTCGGTTTAATTATTTTAAGCTTTTTCGTTTTTTATGTGAATTCGGATATAAATGTAGCAAATAATAAATTGAGTAGTAGTTTAAATAGTCGTCATAAATTTACTGATAATTCCTTCAATGCCAAGGACCACAACTACAATAATAGCAATAATGAAAGCAATGATAACAACAACGATAGCAATATTAGCAGCAGCAGCAACAGCAATTATAATAATAACAATGAAGGCGATAATAGCGAAAGTCGTTCAACAAGAACACAGGAACCTACTAAGAAATCATTACCTCCTCCGCATATTATATTTATTTTAGCTGATGATTTGGTAAGTTTATGTGTATAGTATAAATAAAACTATACAGTTTCAACAGGAAGACTAAATATATTTTTATTAAATTTAAATTTGAGATCGCAAAAAAACGATAATATGTCTATATGGGTGATTCCATAATAAAGTGGACAGAAAACAGCCATTTTCGGATTTGACATCCCCCATTTGAATGAAATTCATTACAGACATTGTTAACATTAAGATTCAGGTTTTTCGTGCTTTTTAAATAAAAATAAAATTCGGATTCCCGTGATTTGAAAAAGTCGGGAAATTAAAAACCTTATTAAAATTTTTATACATCAAACTATGACCTCTGAACTATCGAAAAAAAAATTAACTTAACACATATCATTTTAAAGAAAATATAATAAATTGATATTTAAAACTAGCTAATGCCCGGTGTGCTTCGCCACCCCCCGAAATGAAATACATAGTAATTAAAGGATTAAAAAAATATACTAATTTTTGTATTTAATTTTTATGGGAGGGACCATACCCCCATAATCCGCTAATTTATTAGACAAATGTTTTCATGGATGTCAAAATTCTTGGTGCAAAATTTGAGCATTCCAACTCCAATAGTTTCCCAGATATACGAATTTTTGCATTTAATTCATATGGGAGGTACCATGCCCCCTACTTCTAGTCCGCCCATATTTTTCTTAAATATTAATATTGATACCAAAGTGGCTCCGACAAAATTTTAGAACTCTAACTGTTATATTTTTGCACAAAGTGTTCACATTGACACTTAAGTTTATTGTACAAAATTTTGAAAAGTAACTGTAATAGTTTCCTAAATGTACGGCATTTGGTATTGGCAAGCAATATTAGGCGTGGGATGTGCCACACCCCCTATTGCTAGTTCGCCTATTTTTTTCCAGCATGTTCATATAGGTGTCAAAGTTGTTCGTGCAAAATTTGAGGACTCTAGTATTACCAATTTCTGAGATATTTAGTAAGTGGGCGTGGCACCTCGCCCACATAGAATTTCAAAATAAAAAGTATCCTATTTTTCCTTCCAGGCATATAGGAACACATTGAGAAAAATTCAAGAAAATCGGTTTAGCCGTTTAGGCGGCTATAGACTTCAAACAAACACACATTAATTTTTATACACACAGAAAAAAGATTGGTTGGAAAATGGTTACAATTAATAATATTCACTTAAAATTATCTTAATTTTATTATAATTACTGAAAATACGTAAATTTAATACTTTTTCTATAGTGACGGCTTTATTTACTTAGTTATATTAAAACTATGATGTCTACAATTAAAAAATAGTTGCTATAATCAATCTGTACTAATTTCAAATAATTAAAATGAATTCGAAAAAGACTACTGAATTTGGTTAATATTTTATTATGAAATATTATTAATGGTAATTATAAATTTGATTGTATTTAAACACATAAAACTTATACCATCTTTTCAGTTATAGTGCTAACTAGAGCCCTGCAAACTGTGTCTTATAAGGCATTTCAAGCCACTTGATATTTTTTAAGTGTTGTTATCAGTGTGTGTGCGGAGTAATAAATACTGTTCTGCAGGCACTTAAAACCATACAAATACTGCGTGTGTGCTTCAACTTTATGAACAAATCATGAGTGTGCTATGATAGCGACCAAACAAGCCTCTCAAAGGCTTGTATAAAAAAATACAAGCCTTTTGACCACTTGTTTGCTTCAATAAGGAAAAAAATTGTGTTTTCTTTTTTATTAAAATTATATGTGTATGTGTGCGTTCATGACTGTATAAAGTAATTTCGTAAGTAAAACAGTCGTTTAAAAGTATTGTTTATAAACTTATTGTTATTTACGATCAAATAAATTATTAATGTTACTAGTTATAACAATTTAAAGAAACATGCATTAAGTTTTATTAGTAAACAGATATATATTGAACATGTACATATGACGGGACACACAATTTAGGTAAACGTCTTAAAATATTTCATTTATAATTTTATTACAGTGCAGATGTTCCATCGTATTCTTAACATTTGGGAAAATTTATTAGTCAAGGAGTAAACGTATATGGAAACGAATTTGAAAATGAAAAGACATTGTTCTATATTATTTCCTTTTAGTTTTAAAATAGAATGATTACTTAGTAAATATAAATTAAATGCAATAAAATCTATCATAATATAAATAAGTACAATTTTAAAATTTTTTATAAACATACAATTAATAATAAGACTAACTTTATTTAAAATATAAATAAATACTAAAGATAAAAATTTTCTAACTTACATATGTAACTGACAGTTTCAAATGTCAACTTTAATTTTTTTACTTTTTTAACTCTTCATAAAGAGTATTTTTTAATAACTTTATGAATTCACCCTTTTACATTTATTTAGAAAAGAAGAACCAACAATAAAATATAGACATACTGTATATATGTGTGTGTATGCAAGAATATTTATAAACAACCACTTTTTACACATTATGAAGATTTTTTGCCACACACAGCAACTACGTATTACAAAAAACAAACAAATCATTAAGCCCACTTGAAATCTTTAAATCATTTCTCAACGTCTTGTATGATTTGATTTTTTTTGCCACACCACTTGCACCACTTGTTTACGATAAATGATTTGAACGCACGGATTTGCAGTCGCTCATACACAGTACACACTTGCTTTGCTTCGGGCAGCGAACAGTACGAACAGTATTTATTGTTGTTTTTGCACATGTTGGCTATGAAACACACACTTGAAATTCAAGTGTGTTTGCTTTTCAAATCATCTTGCGCAGGAGACTAGTGCTAACTAATTTAGTACTATTCGATATTCCCAACCAACAGAATTTTAAGGTAATCAAACCGTTTTTATGATTGACATTTGTTAAAAAAAATAAAATTAAAATGTTTAATAAAAGAAATGTGAAAAAAAAAAATATAATAAAATATAAAATTTGAAAAAAAAAAAAAAATAAAAATAATAATAATAAAAAAATCGCTTTACGTTAAAGAAAATATCTCCAGTTGACCACTTGCATTAAAAAAGGTAATTAGTTTGTTATTTCGTCAAGAGAATGTATAATTATTTTGGCTTTTTAAGTACAGATGCCGTCAGAAACATTATATTACAATCGGATTGTTAATAAGGAAATTGGACTTATTTCAACAGATATAATCTTCAAAAAACCAGTTTGGTGTTAATTTCTGTTAATGAGGTATGAAAAATGCGTGAATATTTTATACATATTTTATTAGCTCTGTTTCTAATGTAGTCAGGTAGTCTTCCTGGAACAGAGCAAGTCAAACCTTCTCAAAATTTATAAATTTTTTTTATCTTCCACCACTTAGGTAGGGACGATTTGATGAATATCTACTAACACTACCACCAAGTAGTAGTAAGTTTCTGAATTCAAAAATATTAATTTAAGTAGAACGCTTCTTCAATTCCAATATATTAAGGTATGATATTTATGTACCGATTATATTATTTTTTATATATATTATACATATATATTCCTCAATAAATGTGTGAATATAATTTAGAAAAAAAAAAAAATAAAATAATTTCTTTTATTAGGCAGCCTAAAATAGTGGGTATATTTTATAAACAAATTATTATAATTCCAACCGAATTTAATTTTTGAAATGGTTGCAACAACCGTAATTTACAGTAATCCCAATGGAATTTTTTGATAGTACTCGCAACCGACAAAATTCGATTGGCAAAAAATTCGGTTGTAACAACCAATCTGTTTTCTCTGTGTATATATAGATTAAGATTATAGATTACTATATATAATGTTTTATTATAATTCTTTAACATTTTAATGTCGCGCAGTGATCCCAAATCGATTTTATTTTGTGTAAATAATTCTGTAATTTGTGAACCGTTGGAGATATATAAATAAAATTTCGAATGGTCAGAGCTGAGGTGTTTCCGAGTACAGGCTACATTACAAAAATTTTGCAGTCCGAAACCAAAAAACATTTAGAAGTAAAATAATATTACCACATTTTTGGAAAATAACTCGAAAAATGCCATTTTTTTTTAGTTTCAATTTAATATTACTTTTTATTGGAGATGTATTTATATGATTTTTGCAGGAATATTATTTATAATTTCATACAAAATTTAGTGATTATTTTCAAAAATAATTTAGGATCCAAATTAAGACACCCAAGTTAAAAAAAAAAACTAAAAAAACCAGGCCAAAATTGAGGGTAAAATTTGCTTAGACCCAAATATATCTTAAGCTAAAAGAGATAACCTGCACATGTTAGCATGTTTTTTGTAGAGATTTACAAGGACTACCCACATGCTATTTTTTTTTTTTACATTCAATGAATTTTTGGCGAATTTTTAAAAAATTACATACCCGGTCAGGCTCCATTACTCTATCGTAAATATAAGGAATCAGCTGACACGTTTTGTCATGAGAGATATGTACGTGTTTATGGGTACTCATAAACGTAAATGTAACGTATTGACGCTACGTCCAGACTGGCCTTTTTCTTGTTCGCACAAGAACAAAACGTCGGCAGAGCAACACATACAATTTTGTTCATTTTGTTTTCAGTGGTCAGAACATTTGTAGAAGAAATCATAATTTTTTGTTTACATAGTGTCTACATTACACACATTTTTATCAAGACAAACGTCAAAATGAACGCTAATTTATGGAAGGTGGTAGCAGTTGCGCAAAAGTAACAATATGGCGAATCCATTCATGTAGATTTTACAAGCGTTTTGTTGAACACTTTGATGTTTTTGTGACTTCTCTCTGTCACACTCTAACTCATCTATTTTAAATTATATACACAACTCTTTCATATTTAATATTTACATTTATTTACACTTTATATTTACAAAACTTAAAATAACCTAGCATTAACACAAAACTTCTTTTGTGTTAAGCTACTTCAACTCAGTTTAACTCACACTGAGTAACTCTCCCCGTTTGTCAAAATTGTCGGTCTTTTATACCCACGTTCCCATTCCGTCTTATCTCGTCCTGTCTAAGCCCAACCCTTTAAATTCTAGACTAATGTCTCCGTCCAGCAAAATCTCGGTGATCCTCCCATCTCTTTCCCCTCCAGTTCCTACATTCATGTTTTTTATAAATGCAGTTTGACAGCTGTAACAACAAAAAATAATAATCAGCTGTTTACCCACGTTCCCATTCCGTCTTATCTCGTCCTGTCTAAGCCCAACCCTTTAAATTCTAGACTAATGTCTCCGTCCAGCAAAATCTCGGTGATCCTCCCATCTCTTTCCCCTCCAGTTCCTACATTCATGTTTTTTATATATGCAGTTTGACAGCTGTAACAACAAAAAATAATAATCAGCTGTTTAACTGAGGATACCTTGTATAAATTCGAACTGATTTTGACATTTGTCTTGATAAAAATTTGTCTAATGTAGACACTATGTTACCGTCAGTGTCGCTTCAATACTTTTACGTATAGCGCCTCTTCTTCTGCATACAAAATAGCGAACAACGTTGTGCGAACAAGAACAAAACATGAACAAGTTTGGTCTACACTAACCAAATGCTTGTGCGAACAAAATTTTGTTCGATCTGCGAACAAGAAAAAGACTCGTGGAGACCGCAATCACCATGGCGAAATGAGACTGTTCTACAAAAACAATTATACGGCGAATTAATTTTTTCCTTTACATGTAGTTGACACTTCAGCGGGTAACATTCTGCATATATGGAGGTTGACAGTTCTTAGTACTAAAAAATTATCAGTTGATTAATTGAGGTCACCTGTTTGAATTCACCTAAACACATTGGGTCACTTTTATGTTTGGTTTTGTTTGGTAATTTTTTTTCGCTATACAAATTATTAAAATGATTTAAAAAAGGCATATAGTTGATGCAATAATATAAAATTATAAAAGAACAAATATATTTTTATACACAAATCAATAAATCTAGCGATTTTTAAACTTTAAGGGATTTACTACAAATATGTTTAATTGACATCACTGATGTTGATGTGTACAAAACAACAAAAAGTACTTACTACATTTACGTTCACATTCACTTACGTTTCGTTTACATTTTTACATCTACGTTAGAGTAATGAAGTCTTAACGTAAAAGGAGTGCAAATACAATACAATTTTTCAAATATCGAAAAATGATTTGGCGAAAATCGTATAAAAATATGTTTCTTGATATCTATAAAATTAAAATCAATGCTGAAAAAATTAATGAAGATTCGAATTTAGGGTACTGAATCTAAGATCTACATAATTTCTTATTTTACAGGGTTTCAATGATGTCAGTTTTCGTGGTTCATCGCAAATTCCAACGCCAAACATAGATGCTTTGGCATTTTCGGGCATAATATTAGATCGATATTATGTCAATCCAATTTGCACACCATCAAGATCAGCCCTGATGACGGGAAAATATCCTATACATACGGGTAAGATAAAGTTTTAAGAACGGGCTTTGAAATAAAAAATTATATATATATATAATAAATAAATAAATAAATAAATAAATAAATAAATAAATAAATAAATAAATAAATAAATAAATAAATAAATAAATAAAAAAATAAATAAATAAATAAATAAATAAATAAATAAAATAAATAGTAAATGATTTTCTTATTTAGTAGTTTACATGTCAGCGGTTCAAAATATAGTATATAGCCTGAAAATTAAAAATTATTTATTATTTTTCTATAATAAAATTCTGATTAATTAAAAATTATATTAAATACTAAACTGCTTAAAAAAACTAAAAATTCAAATTCCTTTAATATTTTGTTAGGCATGCAACATACAGTACTTTACGGAGCTGAACCCCGAGGATTACCTTTAAATGAAAAAATAATGCCTCAATATTTCAATGATCTTGGGTAAACTAATATAGCAATATATATTTCAAGTAATCACTATCATTTCTTAAATGTTTGTATAGCTATTCCTCCCATATAGCCGGGAAATGGCATTTGGGTCATTATAAACGTGTTTACACACCACTATTTCGTGGTTTTCGCTCTCATATAGGCTATTGGACTGGTCATCATGATTATTTTGATCACACAGCCGTAGAATCACAACAATGGGGCTTGGATTTAAGAGATGGTAAATAAAGGAAACTAACTTTATATAATAACTATAAATGTATTTGATATGTATTTATTTTTAAAGGTTTGGA
This sequence comes from Protophormia terraenovae, assembly GCA_951394005.1. NCBI lineage: Eukaryota > Metazoa > Arthropoda > Insecta > Diptera > Calliphoridae > Protophormia > Protophormia terraenovae. The sequence goes on from OX596077.1 coordinate 106,442,029, forward strand.
TGTTGCCTACGATTTACATGGTAAATACACAACAGACTTGGTGACAGATGAATCTTTAAGAGTTATAGCAAATCATAATGCTTCGAAACCCTTATTTTTATATGTTTCACATGCTGCTGTACATTCGGGTAATCCATATAATCCGCTACCTGCACCAGATGATGCGGTAGCGAAAATGCAACATATTAAGGATTATAATAGAAGAAAATATGCAGGTGAGTTAATTATTAAGTATTTTTTCAAAAGTAATTGAAATTGGTTGAATTTACTGGATTTTGATGTACTGACCCAAACTAAATATTCACAAACAATTTCGCATTCATGACATCAATATTTACAAAAGTCAAAAGACCGTAACATCAACTTTAATGAAACAGTCGTAAAATTTGTTACATTTAAGAAAAATTTTGGTTTAAATAGTGTATTTAGCTTTACCCATTGTTGCTTTAAGTGAGAGATTAAATAATTTTAATTAATTGATTAATTTTAAAGCAAAAAACTAAAAATTGAAATTAGGTCTTTTTGGATTTTCATAATATTTTTTGGTTCTGTTGTAAAAAATTAAAAAAAGTGTGGTTACGGCCTTTTGCATTTTAGGTGACGATATAATATTCATTATTATTATGATTTAGAGAACTATGTAACTACCCAACAAACCAAATGATATCGCAATGATATCAAAATGATGTCATACATATACATAGCTCGAGAGTGATATCATTTATTATTCTGAAATTATATAAAAGGTACACTCGAAAATGATATCATAATTTTTGAAAATAACGATATTAGTAATAATATCGTTAAATTTAAGCAGCCCGATAATTTAGCAATATATTTTAGAATATATGTATACATTGGATAACTTTTGCGATCCTTTAAAATACAACCTGATATTGATACCTTTATGTTAGCCTCTTTTATTTTTTGAAATTCCGCTTAATTTTGCTGTAAAAGTATAATTTTTATGTAATAGACATACAGTTGCGTTCATAAAAACAGGAGTGGAAAGGCATTGGACATACTGTCGGGGTCTAGTTCCACCAATTTTGCTCTTGTCTGACCACAGAATGTTCCTTAATTTTTCTTTTGACCAGTTAATATGCTTTTGTGAGAACTTTAAGCTGTAGGCTGCGTTTTTTTTTTTTGGAGATCAGTCGTGTTTTTCGAGGACTTCGAGCCAGGGTTGTCAGATTTTTTTGAGCCTCTGTCGCCAAATTGTTAATCAGAAATCGCCAAAATTGATTTTTATATATTTTTTTTAAGAAAAACTAAAAACAACTAAAATATTTAGTGCTTCAAATTTTATATAATTTTAAAATGTAAATTCAGCATCAACAAAGCCAATGATAATTTCAGTAGCTAATAATAATTGAATAAAAAAAATATTAATTTCAATACATTTTTCTGACATACATATATATGTAGCTAAAGGTCAACAATTAAAAAAATTTATTAAAATTTATTATATTTTTAACAGAATAATTCTAAAATTATATAATCCCAGGAAAAAATTTATTAGTTCTACAACAAGTTCCAGAACACATGAAAATAGCCTGTACTTTTTCTACTTTGACGTTATGACCAATGATTTTTGTTTGAAATTGCCACATTCAGAACTAGTTCTGTAGAAGCGTTGGAGAACCTCAAAACCTATTTTTTTCTTTTTATTCGAATGGGCTATTTCCTAAAGGCCACTATTAAAATCAATTTAATTTTGTAAATACTTTTTTTAATTTTTGGAATATTTTAAACAATTCTAGGATGTCATTCGAGAACCAGTAATTAGCTCTCAGAAGTGATGTCATACAGAATTTGGTCTTAAGCACTAGTTCTCTAAAACATTCCTTAAAACGAATTTAGAACCACAATAAAGTTCTAATCCAGTAATTTATTCATGAATGTTTTCATTTCATTATGGTCCATAAAATCTTAATATTCATACTTGAAAGATGATGGGAAACAAATTGTCAAACATTTATTGAAGATATTTATGAATTAAGGATCTTTATTTTGTTAGTCGGAGTTCGTAAACAGCAATTTTTTTTTGCTGTGGTTAAATTTGATAATTTAAAGGTATTTCTGAATATACGTATTTTGAATTTCAAGCTTGAATAAAAATTAATATTCATTTGAAAAAAAGTGATACTTTCTCAATTTCATATCAAATGTTATTCCTAAATAATTCTTAATCAAAAAATAAATTAATACTTAAAGATAAAAACTAATGGCATATTCACAATTTCACACCAAATGCTTTTGTTAAATCAGGCTATATTTAAGAAAATAGTAAAAACATTTGACTTCAATTAATTATAAATTTAAGATAAAACCTTTGTATTTAAAAATGGATTTTAAAATTGCTAATAAATGTCTTACAATAGTTTTAGAATTTTTACTCTTTTTTTGCAACTTTATTTTATAAGTATGGAGAAATTAATATACATATGTGTGTTATCTGTTTAAAGAAATACTTTTAATTTTATGGTCAAGCAAAAGCTCTTTGCGAACACCTAAAAATCTTTATACGGACCCCTTGTTGAGAACCGCGGACCCCCATTTGAGAACCGCCGTTTTGGATAAAAAAAATACTAAAAATAGATATTGGTTAGTAAGAAAACTTAATAGTTTCACTAAATTTTAAAAATTAGCCAAATAAATCGCCACCTTTTTAAAAATCGCCAAAAAATTCGCCATGTCGCAAAACGGAAAATTCAGTTGCCAAAAGCAATTAAAATCGCCAAGTTTGGCGAAAAATCGCCACATCTGACAGCCCTGCTTCGAGCAAATAAATTACTTTTAATCAAGCGTCTACGAATAGTAAGAGCACTAACTGACAAATTTAACTTCTTTTGGATGTTACTTGCTGACAGAAAATAATCTATTTTACTAAAAAGGACTACACTAAGGTCATCCGCACTCGATATTTTTCGCTTCGGCTTTTTTTTTTTGTACGATAATGTATTTGCCATCATTTTATCGACACATGATAACATCTACTTTATTTCTCTAAAAAAAATTCCATGATTTCTACGATTTTATTTTATTAATTTCGCTTTTCCTCAGAAGAGCGTTTTTCTCGTCCCAATATTAAACAAGTAACTGTTTTATTAACAAAAACTTTTTAAAATATACTTAGCTCACTTCCTCATAATTACTTTTTAATTTCATTAAACAATTTTTAACGTAAACACTTTCATTTTTAAGAATTCACCAGCACTCCTATTTTTATGATCAATGCACATTGAACGAAAAATGAAACAATTGTGAATAAAATCGTAAACGTAATTGTTTTTTGGATTATTTCTTTCATTCCGTTATTTTACATTCCGTTATAAATACCGTTAAAATTTTGCGAGGTTTTAAAGTTACCTTAGTATAAATTTTTACTTAAGACGGTTTGGTTTGTCACCACTCCTATTATTATGAACGCAGCTGTACATATAACAAATTATTTTTTTTCTACAAAAATTTTCAATTTATTTTTATTTTCATGAAAATGTTTGGAGTTTTTTTCTAAGGAAAAAATATTTCAATATTTTATTATATTATTTTAAAATTATGATATCATTAATGATACTGTATCGTTTTTTGGTTTGTTAGGTTATTTGAAATTTTTCTTTTTAAATAATTTAATTAATTTTAACTTTTTTGCAAGACGTATTAAAAAGGTGAAGTTGTTAACCCAGCTGATTTTTGTTTATGTTTTTCCAAAACTCAATTTTTCATATAAACAAATATGCAGAAAATTTGGTGTAACGATATAAACAAAAATATAAATTGAAACACATACATTTAAAATTTTCATACATTTTATTTTATCTACAACATTTACTTTTGACAGTCCCAAATTTTTTAAGTTGGGTTGTTGTGTTTGTTGTCCTAATGCCTTAACCTGATATATGAGCCTTGCTTTTTTTTTTTTTGTTTTATTATTGTTGGTATCAACCAGTACTTTTTTACGTTGAATTTGGTTTTTCAGTTTAGATTTGATTTTTTAGTATTATTTACACATTTGTACAGATTGGCATTGATGCAACTTTACTCTAATAATTTTGCAATTGGTTCTACTCTGACAATTTTTCAACAGTTGTGCAAAATATGTGGTTGTTGTTGTGTTTACAGAAATCGACGCAACTTTGCAAGGGTCTAGGAAAGTTGCAATTTCTGAGGTGAATACCTTTTTATTGTTTGCTCTGGCTATACTTTTTACTCTTTTCCAAGGAAATTTTAACGTACATGTGTGTGAAGTAAAATTGAAGGCATTTGGCATAACGATCTTCCCGCAATCTCTATCCAAACTTGACCAATTCAATTCAATAAAATTTTTTTTTACTTATTTATGAAATTATCAAAAGATGTTGGTTAAACAAAAAAAGTTTGTTTTAAAATTTTTAAATTTTGGCAGTGACCATTTTTATGAAAAGAGTAAATTTTTTGCGGATTGCGTCTTTTTTTTTTTTTTTTTGGGATTTTGTTTGATCTAGTTATTTATTATTTATATATTATTGTACCCATAATATGCTGAATTTGTTTATCTGAATTTGTTAAAATTTTACTTGAGTTCCAATAATAACAATATTTTCAAATTTCGGATAGTGGCGTAAAGAAATTATTAATTTATTGGTAAATTAATGTTTCTCTCTGATTTTGCATTTTTATGATGCACACTTTTTAATTTAGGAGTTAAAAGTTATAACGCAAAATTTTGTATTCGAAATTTTTTAAGTGTCCAGAAAAATTTGAAAATTCGAATTAAGTTCCTTTAAAAGTCCATTAATACTTATTTGTATAAGATGGAGTATAAAAATTGTATGATTACATATTTTTTAAAGGTAAAATGTAAGTTTTAACAAAGTTTCTTGGTATATTGTTAACAAAAAGATAGATTAAAAAAGTCCTATAATTGGTATAAGTTATTACGATTTAATTTAACCCTCTAACGTTCAAGGCTGTATTATTTTTATTTTTTGAATATTATTTATATTTACATTTCTTTTCGTATACTAACTAAATATCTAGAAAAATTTTACACTTATTACATTTTTAAAATGATAATTGATTTAATACATTTTTGCTCCGACCGTTAGAGGGTTAACTTAATGTTAGTGCATACAAAAACTTTGTGTTAATGATTTTAGTTTAACTTTTTGTTGAAACTAAAAGTTAGTATTTAAATTGTAGTTATTGCTTTATTGTTAACGGTCCCACAGTGGTTCCAAAACGCTGTTTTTTTTGGAAATAATTCTATAACTTGTGAACCGTTGAAGATATCTCAACAAAGTTTCAAATGGCTAGAGTAGGGGTGTTTTTAAGTAGATTTGATCGAATTTAATATATTTTTATTTATCTGTACATAAAAATAACAACAAACTTTCCGTCCTTTGGCACTTTTTCATATTTGTGAAAAATTCACACATATTTCAAGTAGCTGTGTAATGTAAATGTAGCAGAAGAAGTTAACATTGTTGTGCAACTCGTGATGTGTTTAATTTTTTATAAAATACATGGGAAAAGTGCTAAAATTTAAATTGAAATAAAATTTAAACGAAGACATAATATAGATAAAATTGTCCTTAAATTAATGATTTAGAAAAACTCTTCATTTTTTGTACCAAAATCTCAATCCGGGAAAAACATCTTTCAAAAATTTACTTCTTTCATTAAAATCGTTATAAGAGGCGTCCATCAGAAAATAGTTTGTGGGTATTTAATTATGGTCAACTTTGGAGGGTCACACACTACCCCCCCTCCAAATCAATTCAAAACCACCTCTCCACTGGCCACGGTTTAAAAGTTACAGAATTATTTCTAAAAAAAAAAAAAAAACAAAAGCGTTTTGGAACCGCTGCACATTGGGGTAAAAAGGGTCGAAAATGGCGCTTAATTCAGGGAAAGGTGATATCAATATTTTAATGATAACGTTTTATTTTTTTATTGATTACTAGTTAAACAAATTCAGTTTTAGAGTTTTAAGATTTTTTAGCAGAACGGTAATGTCTGTTCGTCCGTCTATACATTAGAGTTAAATGGGTCGAAAATGATGCATTATTCAAAGAATAATCAATACTATAATGATCGGGTTTATTAGTAAGTAAAAAAATTTATTTTTAGAATTATAAGATGTTTTTTGGCTGAGTGATAATGTCCGTCCTTCCGTCTATACATTTGGTTTAAACGGGACGAAAATGATGCTTAATTAATGAGAAGGTAATGTCCAAATTTTGATGATCACTTTCTATTTTTTCTATTAATTAGTTAGTAAACAAATGCATTTTTAGAATTGTAAAATATTTGTTGGCAGCATGGCGATGCCCGTCCATCCGTCAATACATTTGGGTTAAATGTTTCGAAAACTCCAATTAATTCAGTGAAAGGTGATATAAACATTTTAATACTTTCATATTTTTCGAATTTTAAGATTTTCCTGAAAGAATTCTAATGGCCGTCCGTCCGTCCGTCTGTCCGTCTGTTTGTAAATTTTTGCAAATTTTCCAATTCAAAATCGTTTAACTATTGGCGCAATAAAGATAACGACTCAAAATCTTTGTTCGATAGATAATTTTGCTTTTTAACTAACTATATAAAATATCCCAGCAAAAACTTTGCTTTCCTGGTAAGCTAGCAGGTATAATTGGAAATAAAAATAAACTACTTATTTTTTGTTGTCCACGAATTCATGTAGTTATTTTTACACTCTAGTGATACTAAAAAATATGTACCTAATAGGGTGATCGATTATTCGACTTTTTAGAGAAACCAGTTTTCGAATAGATCGAATAGTTGGTATTTTGAAAAAACCAGTTGCACTTTTTGAAATTCAGAAAAAACCGGTTAACCGGTTTTTTGCAGAAGTTAATATTTATATCAAAAGACTACAATTCTTTAAAAAAATCAGTAAATCTTATAATATTCAAGTTAAAATGTATTAAATATAAAAGTATAAGCCTGGCAAAGCCAGGAAAAATAATGTAATAATGAAAATTGAAAGAAAAAAATATGAACAACATTTGGGCACCTTCCTCTCCCTAATTCTACATCGTTTGGGAGCTTCAGAAAGCTCTGGAAAAAGAAATAATGCTAAACAAATTATATACCAAGAAGATAATTATTTTTCGAAACTATAGAAAAAATCATTAAAAATTATAAAAAATTTTAGTTAGCATAAATAGAAACCATGGCATAATATAGAAGACTGTCTCAATTGAAACGATTCTGCAATTGAAACTTTTTTAATACAACACCTTTTCGACATTCGAAAAATGAACATTTTGAAAAAACCGACAGCACATTGACTGAAAAAACCGGTTTTAAAACCGGTGGGAAAACCAATCCGATCACCCTAGTACCTAAACAAAAATAAAAATATAAAAAAAAACGAAAAAATTTGCCGTCAGTGAGTTTTGAACTTGGGACCCTATTAACTAGTCGTTTTTAATGACTAACGTATTACTCAGTACACCACCTCGCACTTAATATTCGAAGCTAAAAAACTTGTTTTAGCATAAACTATATTTTTTAAATATTTTGTTAAAAAAGCGAATACCGAAAACCAAAAAGTTTTTGCTGGGATAATAAAATCGGTTGAAAATATTTGACTATATATGGAAAAATCTTAACCAAGATCTTGTAAAATTGAGATTTTTGAAATTTTAAATGTATATAACTCGAAAAATATGTAAGATAACTAGTACATGCAATCATGTTTTCTAAAGGATTTATCAAGGACTTTAAGGTGATATAAAAATCTGAGAAATCGGATAAGGAACAAAAATTCGCTAGTGGTTAAACATTTTCCATGACACTAGTACTCTATTTTGAACCCCTATAGTGCCGCTTTTGATGCGAATATTGGATTCCGCTTCTAAACTCAAAATGCTACTGTTCTCTGCTACTATGTGAAATTTCATGCAAATCCAATCAGCCGATTAGAAGTAAAAGATTTATTTCGATTCTTCCCCACTGTTTAATGTTTGTTAAAGCAAAGAAAATGTCTGGCACTTAAGCTGTTTTTTGTATGAAATATACTGGAGTTTTTTTTTTGAAAAAAAAAAAAAAAAAAAAAATGTTTTCTCAAATCGGGCTATATATGCGCACGATTTTTTTCATAGTATTAAAGTGGGCAATATATAAAATTTTTCAAAAAATTTTCGGAACAAAAATCCTGTAACATTTTAAGTTGCATTCCATGAAAGTTATAAATTAGTGTATTTTAGGATAATTTTCAAAAAAATAACAAAGATATTAGGACAAAATATAATTTACAAATACTTGAAGAAAAGTACACTAAAATATCTGAAGTTGATGGTTTAATTTTAAATTTTTACCTTAAAAGACTTTTTATTTAAAATAAATACACTGAAATCTGATGAAAATTTAATTTTTTACTATTTTTCAAAAATGTAAAAAAATTCTTAACTTTGACAGCTTCTTATAAGAAAGTAACACAGATTTTAATTGATATTGATACATAATTTGGTCAATTTTTATTCGGTACCCAACTTTATTACAAAACTTTAAATTTTAAAATTCAATTAAGCGTCACTTTTGACACATTTTACCTCCTTTGTTCCATTGACAAAAATCAAAATAAAAAAACTTTTTCAAATTGTGTTGAAATATAGATATGTACATACTTAGAAAGGTGACAATATGAATCAAAAAGATTTTTTTTGGAAAAAGTTATTTTGTGGCTACTAGAGGGCACTAAAGTCAGACAATTTAAAGCAAATATTAATGAACCAGAAAGCTGGTTCTAAGCTGTTTTAGGAAAAAAAATCAAAAATAAATTTTCTGATGAAATGTATCGAAGTTTTGCTTTTTTCAATACTTGAGTATATTTTTAAATTAAAACTATTATTATTTTTAAAATACAGTGAGACCTCGATTATCCGTAATGGTCGGTACCGGAAGCATTCTGGATAATCAACTTTCCCGGTTAATTTAGTAAAAATTTTGAGTAGTATTTTTAAAACATTTCTTATTTATATATGTAATTCAATTATTCAGGGATTTAATATAAATAAGGATTTCATTTAAATAATATAAGGAAAAAATAAACAGTGATCAATACATAATTGTTTCATTTTACGTAGTTTCTTAAAAAAATCATATAATATTGTTTGTTTCTTGTTTTCAAATTCATATTTTCGTTAACTAGCTTTTCATGAAGGCAGTAAACTTGGATTTTACCTCGCTCTGACTCATCTTATTCAAACGAGGGAATTCCCCTTTTTTTTGTTTTATTCACATTGTGTTTTTTTTTTTTTGATTGTTCAAAATAGAGTTGTGAATTATGGGTACTTTTGACTACTCGATACATACTCAATACTTTTCTTATGGGTACTCGATACTACTCAATACATTAACGGTTTTTAAATTTGATCAACCTCCTCCTAAAAGATAAACGTAATTGGACAATAGTGTCCCCAGAAATTGCATTTTTGAGATTCTGATGTAGGAAGACCATACATCAGAGTGCGTATTTATGACCTGAATACAGTAAAATATTTAAACAATTTTAAAAATTGGTCTTCAGTTCCCTAACAGCGATTTAAAAATCTTGGTCCCCATACATTTTGGCAAATACGCATTGTTTGAAGAGTCTTCCTACACTCTATTGGACATGTTTCTAATTTTTTATTATAAATATTTTTTTTATCCTATTTATAAAATGACGCTACAACCAGTACAGCTGATTCTTTTCTATTAAATTAGCATTTTTTGGTGTAATAAAGTACAAAAAGCAATTGAATTGTACTCCAAGATACAACTCTGAAAGTATCGAGTAGTTGTGATTTGGTATTGAGTACTCGAAAAACCGTCGGTATCGAGTACTGAGTACCCAAATGCTAGATACTTCACCAACTCTAGTTCAAAAGCAATCGATAATAGAGGTAATAAAGGTTAGTCGATGCAAAAAAAAAAAAAAAAAAAAATAATAAAATTAAATGGATGGAAAAAAAGAAAACAATTACAAATATTCTTTCTAGGATAATCGACGTTGCCGGTTAATCGAATCACGGATAATCGAGGCCCTACTGTATATTGTTTGGAATATACGTATTTTGATAAACTAAAATAAAAATATTATAAAAATTATTTCGAAATTTTAAAAAAAAAAAGGAATAGAAAAATATATTACGTTAAAAATCCTCCAGGTGGTGCTAGTTATAGAGCATTTTAAAATTTTAATAAAAAAGTTACGTGAGTTTTTTTTTTACACAAAAGTCAAAGAATTCTTTATGTTTACTTCGTGATGTTAAATCGACATTGCTTTTAAATTTAATACAATATTGGAAACAAACAAAAATAAATAAAAATGTTGGACCGGAAATCGGGCGAAACTAGGTAAATTAATATGTAATTGAAGATAAAATGTGGGTGCAGAAATTAAAATAATATAAAAAAAAATTATAGGGCATAGGGGAGGTAGGTTTGCCCTTGCTCCTATTAAATCAAATATTGTCTGACTCATAAAAATCTATTTCGAATAGCTACTGCAAATTTTGATACAGTTTTGACCAATATTTTAGAAGAAAATGCATTTTTCTCATTTCAGGACATATGGGTGGTAGGCATGTTTTTGCTCCTATATATTCAAAAAACATTTGTAATTTTATATATACCTAGGTTTAGTAAAAATAAACCAAATTGTAAGTTATTGATTCGTTTCAGATAATTTTAAGAATTTTGACAGCATCCCAGCAAAAATTTGTTGGCTTTTGGTAATGACTACTACTTACTAGACTCATTACCAGGTAATGAGTTGTCATTATTTTTCTCATTTCTTCGAGTAGTGGAATAACTAGTTACCAGTAAACAACAATTTGATTTAGTTCTGCAATGGCTCAGTTCGCTAGAGCGACAGCGTAGCATTCAGAAGGTTGTCGGTTCAACCCCGAACTAAACCCAAAAATTTTTTCAGTAAATTATTTTAATTTCTATTGGTATGTTGAAACTATTAATAACGCACACAAATTTTAACACATACATGGCGTAGTGACTAAGACAGTAGTCTTTGAAACATGAACGAATGTTTTTGTCTAGGTTCGAATCTCAGTTGAGCCAACATTTTGTTTTTTATTATTTTTTTTTTAGCAATTTTGTAGTTTTGAAGTATTTGTAGTTTTGTAGCATTTGCTTAACTACTTATTTAATTGTTTAAAATAAGTACTTTAATAATGGGGACCCATGAATTCGTGGACATCGCCATATAAATGTAATGAGTTTTTCACCCGAATTATAAGTAGTTACCGCCTTTTAGCAATGTAATATATTGACTTACCGGGTAAGTAAAGTTTTTGCTGGGATATTTTGAATTTAGCATCCTTATTCTTATTTTAGAGCCACTTAAATGGCATATTTTTGTATATTTTACACTAAAGAGCATAATTTTGCATATTTATTTGAGAGACAACTACGGGATGATTTTGAGAGTTTTAAACAGTGAAGAGTTTATAGAAATTTGTCGACCAATTCCAAGGCAAACTAGAATATAATAACCAAATTAGAGGTCCGGAAAGTTACAACATCGAGTTTTTAAACTCATGGTAAAAAAGTCCTTCAGAATTGCTCCAAAAGCACATAAAAATAATCCAAATTTTGAACAAATAAAATTAACATATTTACTTATCTTTTGAATAAATAATATAAGATTTATGTAAATTGTTGAAAACATTAGAACATTTTTAATTTTGATGCAGCAAAAACTTTGGTTGCCATGTAATGAGTTAAGAAGCTAATATAATGGCTCTCCACTACTTACACATTAGCTGAATAACTCATTATTTTAACAAGGTGATGACATTAGAGGCAACTACTTACCCTATACATTACTTAGATGTCATTACAATAACTAATTACTTCCAAGCTGTTAAACAGCGCATTGATTTTAAAGATAAAGAAAACAATAGGAACTAGTTACATTTCAGAATATAAAATATTTTTTTGTGGTTGTAAAAAGATTTTTTAAATTTTAATTTAAAAAACTTAACAACAACCAAAATGTAATTAAAATAAATGTAATAAAAATAAACTATTTTAGATTACAAATTAATTCTTACGCAAATTTTGCCTTTCATTTATGTATCCCTTATGTATCCCTTCAAATATATGAATTGGTAACTGCATTATAAAAATCAATAAAAATTAATATTTTCAAAAATCCAATCATAAATAATTTTTACATTCGTGTTATTTATAATTAGTTACTAAACAACTTCTATGTAATGCAGACGGTATGTTGTTGTCATTACAAAGTAACTACATCCGTAACTACATGTCATTAACAAGTTTTTGCTAGGTACTCTTTCAAGTATAAATTTTCTGTCTACAGAAATAAATTTTATGCATAATTATTTTCTTTCACTTCAACGATTCCATACTTTTTAAACTCTGTTCAACATTGTTCCAGTGCTTTCAATTAAATTTACCCTTTATTATTTAATATATTTGGGTTGAGGGTATAAAAATTTGCACTAAAACCAAAAACATTAGACAAAAAATCTAAACAATGCAATTATAAATTAACAATATAATGGAAAATATAAAAGATTTTAGACTGTAGCATGCAATTGCATTGCTACCACATACAGTCACTCATTCATTCATGTTCATTTGTTGTTAGCAATTAAATCATATTTCTGCAACATCCATACCTGTTCATTTTCTGTTCCCACAACATCACACACATACACACCGTACCACACAGAAGTGGAGGAGATCCAAAATGAGCACTAATTACTTAATTCACATTGACATCACTGGAAAAACACTGTCTTTGTGTGTTTGAATGATATAATTATAATTATTAATAAATGCTAACTGTATCATAAATTTAATTTAATTTCGCTGGTTTTTTAATGATCAATCATCTTGAAACTATTTCAGCAATTGTTACAAAACTAGATGAATCTGTGGGACGAATCGTGCAACAATTGCAAAAGTACAAAATGTTAAATGATTCTATTATAATATTTAGTACAGATAATGGTGGACCTGCAGAGGGTTTTAATTTGAATCATGCGTCCAATTGGCCTCTGAGAGGTGTTAAGAATACTTTGTGGGAGGGTGGCATAAGAGGAGCAAGTTTAATATGGTCTCCACGTTTAAAGAAAACACGACGAGTGGCTGATCAAACTATACACATAGCTGATTGGATACCTACACTTTTAACGGCCATTAAGGGAGAAGAAGCTATGGAGTAGGTATCTTAAATTATTAAAAGTTAAGAAATATTCTCATAAAATTTTTCTCTTACTTAAAGCAATATTACCACACGCTTGGATGGCCTAAGCATTTGGGATGCTTTATCTAATGATGAAATATCTCCACGTAGATCCACACTTCATAACATAGATGATATATGGGGTAGTTCAGCCTTGACAAGAGGCGATTGGAAAGTGGTTAAGGGTACTAATTATAAAGGAGCCTGGGATGGTTGGTATGGTCCTGCTGGTAATCGTGATGCCCGTTCTTATGATTATAAAGCCATACGTTACTGTTATGCTGGCCGTGCTTTGACCACACTTAATATGCTGCCCACCACCGCCGATATAACACGCATGCGTTTAGAATCGAATATTGATTGTTCGGTAGATATGACCTATTTGAAACAGGGAGACGAATGTAAGCCATTGGAGAAGCCGTGTTTGTTTAATGTCAAAGATGATCCGTGTGAGAAATATAATTTAGCACAAAAGTAAGTGTTGATGATGTTTTTGCATTAAAATTGAAGTTAAATGATGAGAGTATTATATATCTATCTATATATATAAAAGAGTAACGTGACTGACTGACTGAATGACTGACTGACTGATTCATCATCCCACAGCCCAAACGGCTGAAGCTAGAGAGACGAAATTTGGAACGTAGGTAGGTCTCCCACCATATAGATCCACTAAGACGGGATTTTTGGAAATTCGAATGTTTAGGGGGTAAAAAAGGATAAAAACGGGTAAAATCGCTAACTTTATATCTCCCAAACTAATAAAGATACAAAAAAAGTTGAATAGTTATCGTTATTCATTTAAAAAATAATTGGACAGGTGTCTGGTACTTTTTTGAAAATCGGCCATTTTAGGGAGAAAACGGGTAAAAACTGTATTTTGGTACTTTTTTGGCACCTATGTATCTTTGAAAACAATCATAATACCAAAAATAGGTCCGATTTCTAAAAAGTACCAAATTTGTGTTTCTCATTTTTTGATAAGTTATGAATACGATATAAATTTTATCTGTATGTTGATTGGTTTCAAAGATACATATGGTGCCAAAAAAGTACCAAAATACAGTTTTTACCCGTTTTCTCAATAAAACGGCCGATTTTCAAAAAAGTACCAGACACATGTCCAATTATTTTTTAAATGAATGACGATAACTATTCAACTTTTTTTGTATCTTTATTAGTTTGGGAGATATAAAGTTACCGATTTTACCCGTTTTTACCCTTTTTTACCCCCTAAACATTCGAATTTCCAAAAATCCAATCTTAGTGGATCTATATGGTGGGAGACCTACCTTTGTTCCAAATTTCGTCTCTCTAGCTTCAGCCGTTTGGGCTGTGGGATGATGAATCTGTCAGTCAGTCACGTTACTCTTTTATATATATAGATAGATATATCTATATAAATAAAATACAGTGTTTTCGAATTGACTAAAACCCCGTTCCGCATAATTTTTTTTTTTTTTTTGTAATTTTGGGTAATGAGTGATCACAGACTTTCCTCTTTGTCTCTATCTATTCTGGCTGAGCTATAAAATCGATTTTTAGATTTTGTATATAAACATTAATTTTTTTTGTCGAAATTATATATGAGATCATAGATTTTCGTTCTTTTGTTTCTATCTGCCCTGATTAAGCTATAAGGTCTTAAAAATAAAGCTAATTTCTTTGCAATTTATGCAACTTATATTTTCTTTTAATTTTTTAAGATATTTTTAGAAAACAATTATTTGGTTCTCAGAATTTTTAACATTGCGTTTTCTATTAAACAATATTTATGTTGAATTTTACTAGATGAAATTGTAGATTTCATATGTCTTTTTTTATTTTTTAAATTTATTATAATTTCTTCGCCTTTTATTTAATTTAGATATCCCAACATTTTAAATGCCCTATTAGAGGAATTAAACTATTACAATTCCACTGCAGTGCCACCATCAAATCAACCTTTAGATCCTCGAGCCAATCCTAGTAGATGGAATTATACCTGGACTAATTTTGGAGATTATGAAGAATATCAAATGTTTGTGGGAGATTTTTAAAATCTTAATTATGTAAATAATAAAAAAAAAAATAAATAATAAAATAAACATAAAAATATTTTATATAAGAAATATTTATTATTTCAATATCGTTTCATTTCCATTTCACAGTTTATAATTTCATTTCACAAATCATAGTTTGTAAACTTAATACAGATGCTAAGTAGACTTATAATTAAATTATGTAATAGTATATTTTAAATACTTTTATCTATGTATATATATATTTTTTTGGGAGACCTTTAAGAAAAGGACTGGATTTTTCTTTAAACTATAATAAAAACAATGATGATATAATGAAAGTGCAAAAAAGAGATAAATATTTAAAGAGTTTTTAAAGGAAATATAGCAACAAGAAGATATTAAAGAAGAAATATGGAACAGGTGCTTAGAATGATACTAAATGAAAATTCTTTTAAAAACTAAAATAAAATGCAAATAACATTTAAAAGTAAGAGGGTTTTGTTGTTTAAATATGCCACATCTGTTTTTTAAAACTTAAAATTATTTAGATTAAAAAAAAAAATAATAAAAAATAAACTAGATTATCAAAAATAGTCTAGAAAATTATAGCCTTAATTTGAGTGAAAAAAAATAAGTAATATAAAATCTAAAACAATTCCTAGTAAATTCCTTTGAGTGTAATTAACATAAAACCTTATAGAAAATTGGCTGAAAAGTCGTCATCTTTTAGGTGAGTTCAAGAGGGATTTTCTTTGTTACCAGATAAATTAATAACGATAACCACTGCCATCATTATCACCATTTTGTCCACCAGCACCAAAACCATTTGATCCTTGTTGTTCATAATTATAACCATTGGCACCACCATTACCGCCGCTACCACCATTACGTCCTCCATTACCATTGCCATTACGATAACCACCATTGCCATTACCATTACGTCCACCATTACCGCCATTACCATTAGGACGGCCACTAGAATAACCCTGACCATTATTAAATTGACCACCAGCTCCACCATTGCCATTGCGTCCACCACCCTGACCATTGCTATAACCATTGCCGTTACCATTGCCGCCATTGGGAGCACCACTAGAATAACCATTAGCACCTAAATCCTGGCCACTAGGTCTTCCATTGCTATAACCATTTGAGCCCAAACTTTGACCACCAGGTCTGCCATTGCTATAACCATTTGAGCCTAAACTTTGGCTACCACCATTACGACCACCATTGGAATAACCATTGCCATTACCGTTACTGCCACCACCATTAGGACGTCCGCTTGAATAACCATTGGCACCTAAATCTTGTCCGGAGCTATAACCACCATTACCGCCACCATTTCCTCCACCATTTTGTTGATAATCATAACCATCAGCACCGCCTGCACCACCAACTCCTCCAGCACCACCACCTTGACCGCCTTCAAGAGCATCACCTTCATAACGAACTTGGGGGCGATAACCTTCTTGATCGGCTTCATATTCGACAATCTAAGGAAGAGATTATTTGCAAGTTTGAAGACATTTATTTGGGAAATTTTGCTTATGGTAGTTAAGAAGTTCTTGTAAAGAATGATTACTGTTCACAAATTCTATTTAATTTGTTATAAGATTCTTTTAAATAAATTTTTTGTTTGGAACAAGTAAAATCCATTTTATATTGAAATCCTGTCAGGAATACAAATTTAGTAGCAGGATTTGCTTGAGAAAAATTTATTTAAATTGCTCAATGTTTTAACTCAATTTATTAAACTTTTGTCCTGAATTTAGTTTTGTTTTGGTTGTCACAATTAAGTTTCTTTCGTAACAAATAAAATTTTATTCTGTTTTATTAAACTTTTGTGATAGGAAATAATTAAATTATTTGCATTATTCCTTATTAATTTTAAGAAAATTTAAAATTTGGTTTAAATTGTTTGTTGTTTTTCATTAATATATTTTTGGTTGGCCCAATTATGTTTCTTTCGTAACAATCTAAAAATTTATAAGGTTTTTAAACTTTTTTGGTAAGAAATAGTAAATTTGGCTTCAATTTTTCGTTATTTTTCATTAATTTCTTTTTGTTTTCATTTCTTTTAATTTCTCTCAATTACAAGAAACTAATTTTAATTGTGAGAACACAATTTTAGTTCTGTAGCACTTAATTTTAAGTTGTGATGAAAACTTTGAAATATTGTTTCAATATTAAATATCTTTATGATCAATTATTTATATGTATAGAGATTTTAGAAACTGCCTTCTTTTTTTAAAGAAGTTTAATTGAGCGAATTAAATATAAGATTAGGCAAGCGAAAATAATGATAGGAATAGAAGACAATAAATTTGATTTGAATTTATTATTTTTCATCAATTTCTTTTTGATTTAATTGACAGAATTAAATTTCTTTTTTAATAACTAAATTGTTATTAATTTTCCATCGTGATTCCTACACATTCGCTTAAGTCAATAAAAATTTTTAAATAATCCGTTATTCAGGATTTTAACTACAAGAAACGAATCTTTTTTTATAAGAATACAATGTTAGTTATGTAGCTGTAGCATTTAACTTTAAGTTGTAAAGAAAACTTTACGATATAATTTTAATTGTAAAATGTTTCTAGGATTAATTACTGCTTTCATATAAACATTTTTGAAAAGAAAAGTATCTTTTCTTAAAAGATGTTTAGTGTAACCAACTAAATTAAGATTGCGAATTCACAAGTTACAAGATACCTGTTTCTTTACCAAGATTTTTTCTCTGACAAAAACATTTTATTTTTAATGAGAGAACTTGCATTAAAAACGTGTTAAAAAGTTAAAGTTAAAATTCCCTTACATTAGTTTACTAAATGTTTAGTTGGGCCAACTAAATATACAAACATGAGAGAACGAAAGTAACAAGTTTCCTGTTTGTTAAAGAGAATTTAATCTAGAGTAAACAAATTTCATTTGTAATAATAAAACTTGACTTAAAACTTAAAATGCTGTCATGGCAATTGATTTTTGGCTGGCAATTTAAAAAACTGTTTTTTTGTGAAAGAAACAAAATTTTATGAATAAAAAAATAACTAAAATAGTTTTCTTGAAATTGGTTGTAATGTATTGTTTAAGAAATTTTACTTTTGAAAGGAGTTTAATCGAGGCAACTAAATGTAAACTTTGTAAAACTGTAAAAGCAATATATGCTAAAAATGTTTGTTTTTTAAAAATTTATTTGCAATAAAAACTTTAATTTATGATCATAAAACTTGTATTAAAAAAGCTCAATTGAATGGCTTTTTGTTGTGAACAAGTAATCAATAATAGTCAGAGTTAATATTCTCTAACAAAAAAAAAAAAAAAAAAAAAAAAAATTAATCAGAAAATATTATTTTGGGCCACAAAGAAATTTTTTAAGAAGATACTAAAAAGATTTTCTTGAACTTAAATGAGTTTTAAATAACATTTTTTGATATAAAAAAATCTTAAAATTGAAAAAAGCTATCCTTATAACAGAAGTTTAGTTCAGAAATAAAATGACTTTTAAAACACAAATTTAGCTATGACAAATAAAAGTAGTTTTTATTTAAACAAATAATTCATGATAGAACTATATTGGAATAAAATCACATGCGATATCGAGATATAAAAAATGTTTAGTTCAGACAATATAAACTTAGGAAAGACCCAAGGAAATATGCTTTAAAATCTAATTGTTTTCGAAGAATTTATTTGTGGTAAAAAAAAAATATTTATCTCAATGTAATTTGGTTTAAAAATGCGTATTAAATAGCTCCGACAACACACATTTCGTTATAAAAATTAGCTCATAAGTTATTATAAAAGAAATTTAGTTCAGGCAACTAAATATGTATAAACTTGTTAAAGAAGCAAAGAAATATGTTTTAAATTTCTAATTGTTTTCGAAGAACTTATCTGTGTTAAAAAAGTATTTAAATACAATAAAAGATTATAGTTGATAGATTAAATAAAAAAAACTGTGTTGGACGAAAATCTGCTCAATTATAACAATTGGCCTTGTTTATATAAAAAAAAAAAAAATATATTTTTTTTTTATAATTTAATTTTTCTTATTATTTTCTTACTTGCTTTCTGCCATCGGGTAATAAAACATTATATTGGCCAGTGGTAAAATCACCATCACGCATTTCAGAATGACCAAACGATAAACCACTTGGAGCATCATCCACTTGATAGCTAAATTCATATTTAGCTGGTTCCTAATTAAGAAAGAACATTCAAAAATCCATAAAGATATAGAAATATAGACAACAACAATAAAGCAATTACAAAATTAATTTGAAAGCGTTTTTTTTTTTTATTTTTTTTTGTAAGAAGCTTTAGTTTGTTTTTCTGTTCAAGAGCCCAAGTGGTGATTTGTGGTGAAAAAGTGATTAAAGGTGTCATTTTTATAAAATATTGTGTATAAGTGGTTATGGATTTCTTTAGAAATCTTAATAAAAGTGCTGCGTGTGATACGGGTTTTTTCATAAACCTTAAAACAGGAGTTTTTGATGTTTTGTAAAGCAAGTAAGTTTTGTTTCTTTTTTTTTCTTAATTTTGTATTAATTTTTGTTATTTAAAGGGTTAATATTGGTTTTTCTTTTGTTTTTTTTTTTTAGGTTAAAGCTTTTGTAAGTTATATAAAAACTTGTTAAGCTTTAAAGCTTTAACTTTAAAAAAAGCTTAAGTTATAACGCAAATTTAAAATTATTCAAAGAGTATATTAAAAGTTCTTTGAAATTATTAATTTCTTTGAAGCAATTTCACTTGTAGTTTAAATTTTCCCATAATTGAGAAAAAAAATTGTGATTATTTTCCTTTTAAATCCCTTCATTTAAAAGCATTTGTTTATGCTAGACTTTTGTTACATTATTTACTTACATTGCTGCCATCATCACCATTGTAACCACCATTGCCTCCATTACTGCCACCACGACCGCCAGCACCATTGCCATTTTGACTGTAATCATAACCATCACTGCCACCATTACCGCCACTGCGTGCACCACCATTGCCCTGACTAGGAGGCAAATAATCTTGATTGGGAGCACCACCATTACGACCACCACCATTACGGCCAGCTGAGCCAGAAGCGGGAGGGCCATAACTATCAGAAGGGCGACCATTTGATCCCGAACCAGAACCAGGAGCTCCATAAGTAGATGAGGGCTTGCCAGCACCATTACCGTTCCCATTGCCACCATTGGGAGCACCATAAGTAGAAGAAGGTCTGCCACCATTACCGTTTCCATTGCCGCCATTAGGAGCACCATAAGTGGATGAAGGTCTGCCACCATTACCATTAGAACCACCAGCACCGGGAGCACCATAGGTAGAAGAAGGTCTGCCACCATTACCGTTACCATTAGAACCACCAGCACCAGGAGCACCATAAGTGGAAGAAGGTCTGCCTCCATTACCATTGCCATTAGAACCACCAGCACCGGGAGCTCCATAAGTAGAAGAAGGTCTACCACCAGCACCACCATTACCATTGCTACCGCCACCATTGCCAAAACCAGGAGCACCATATGAAGAAGAAGGTCTGCCTCCAGCACCTGCACCACCGCCATTGCCATTAGTACCAGGTGCCCCATAAGTAGAAGAAGGTCTGCCACCTGATCCCCCACCATTACCATTACCACCACCTAAACCAGGGGCTCCATATGTTGAGGAGGGTGAACCACCACCCAAACCAGGTGCTCCATAAGAATCTGAGGGTGCCAAAGGTGAACCACCGCTGCCAGAACCACCTCCACCACTGCCTGGTGCTCCATAAGTATCGGAGGGAGGTAAATATGAGTTTACAGGTGGTTCAGGTTTGGCCACTACCACCACCGTTGTTAGCACTAAACACAAACACACTAATTTAAACATTTTGTATTTAAATTCTATTTAGGTTTATTTTCGTTAGAATTTTTTTTTTAATTTCTCTCAATCGATTCACTAAATTAAACTCTTTTCAAGTTTAAATTACTTTTTTTTCCAAAAAGCTAGGTTTCTTTAAAAACAAAAAACAGGATTTAGTGTATCCTGTTCTTAAGATCGTTTTTAATTTTTGTTAATTTTTTCTTATGAAAAAAATTAACTTGTTAAATATTTAAAAATATATTTCTTATATTAATTCTCAAACTATTTATTTGTTCTTATTCCATAAACCGTTGTAATGAAAATCTAAATCGAAACTGATGTTTTAAACAAAAATTTTCAAATATTTATATGAAACGCTTTTGGTAGCGCAAAATACAAAATACTTTGAATTACATCTATCCATCCAAACAATCTATCTATTCATCCATTCATTCATTCATATAACATAAAAATGTTACACATATAAAGAAAAAATCTAACTAGCAGATAGTTTAGCTAACTGACTGTGTGCCTGCCTAACTCACCTTCTAGCTTAAAGTCTAACTATTCAGCCATTCGTCCGTCTTTTAGTTTATTCCATCCCTATAACTGTTTAATAACAAACAGCGAGAGGATCTTAGAAACAAAAATTATGAATTTTTGAATTGCTCTTCAGTTTCAGCAGAAAAACTAACATAGAAAACAAAGATGCAACAGTTTGTAGAGTTAGAAGTATGGAGCAGCAAAAAAAAAAAAAAAAAAGTCATGTCTTTGACAACTACGTCACCTTAGATTAGTTAGACACAGAAAATATACAATCACTCGTGCCACATGTTAAACTCTATATTTTAAGAAACCGCCAACTATCTATAGCAGCCAGTCAGTCAGTTAGTAAGCCAGCTAAAACAGAGTTTTAAAATACAAATTCATTTATTTTTATAATTTTTATGTTCCTATATAAATGAAAGAATATAAAAATTTTTTAATTCATACCTTAAGGTGATTAGAAGATAGAGGTCATTTAAAAACAATACAATGAAAATTTAAATAGAATCGAAAATTCGAACATTGGCTAAGGGAACAAATTATTTATTTACTTATGACTAGGGAAACCACAAATATGCAATTGCATGTTTTTTCCTGGACATTGAATGAGGCCATCAGAACAAATAAATCATTTTGAAATCGATTTGTTAGTGCATATTTCGCATATTTTACTTTTTAGGGCATATTTTTGCATTTGGCGACATTTAGTGCATATTTATAGCATATCTTGTTATTTTTAGGTCATATTTAACCTTTTTAGAGCATATTTTGAGATTTTATGGATAGTTTTTCTATACCTCACAAAATGTTTTTCAAATTTAATTTTATAAAAAAATGTGGAAACAAAAAAAAAAAAAAAAATTATCGCTGGGAAGCTAGTCCTGTAGCTACAAGATTGAATATTATGATTGAAGTTTGTAAAAACAATATTTTTTATGAAAGCATATCGAACCCTAACAATGAAAATGTCGTAAGTGCAGAAAACAAAATTTTACATGAAGCATTTTTGTTATTGTATGTACGAAAAATGCCACTTACGATAAAACTCCTTTCGCTATAAATCTAAAATGACACTTGATACGTCGATGAAATTTTGAAAAATTATCTAAATGATTCTAAATTATAGATTTTCAATAAAGCACGAATTACGATATTTTGGCGGTAAGTGATCGATATGATAATTTTTATAATTTCTGAACTAATAATAGTGTCTAGAATTAGAAAATAGAAGATCAGTAACGTTTTTATGAGACACATATTACGTTTATACGCACCATTTACTCGCAATTAAAAATATTGCGATATGAAAATTTTGCTGTATAAACAGTGAGTTAGTACCAAGGTAGATTAAGAAGGTAACGACATTAAAACAGCTGAGAATTTTTTTCTTTTTGAAATCAATATGGCTGCCTGTGTTTTGTAATTTGAAGTGTCAAATTTTTGTTTACATTTTTTTTGCTTACTTTTGTCTTTCTCCTCTCTTTTTACTACATGAATTGTTTTTGTTTTTTGTAAAGAAACATGTGAAATGACAAAATTAAAGTTGACATAAGAGATGACAATGCAAAAACAAAATACATGGGTTTTTTTTTGGTGTTGTAGAGTTGTCGTTACCTTCTTAATCTACCTTGGTTAGTACTATATTCGTAAGTTATTTGCTGTCCACACAAGCCTTTTTCATACTCGCACATTGAACAAAATGTTGTGCGCACATGCATTTGGATAGTGTGGACCCAAGTTGTTCATGTTTTGTTCTTGTTCGCACAATTGTTCGAGCAACCATGTCTGCCATCAAACGTCATTTTGTATGCGGAAGTAGAGGCGCTGCATGTAAAAGTATCGAAGTGACACTGACGGCAAACAAAAAATTATGATTTGTTCGACAAATGTTCTGCCCACTGAAAACAAAAAGGAAAAAATTGTGTGTGTTGCTCTGCCGACGTTTTGTTCTTGTGCGAACAAGAAAAAGGCTAGTATAAACGGTACGTTACGCTACATCCAGACTAGCCTTTTTCTTGTTCGCACAAGAACAAAACGTCGGCAGAGCAACACACACAATTTTGTTCATTTTGTTTTCAATGGGCAGAACATTTCTCGAACAAATCATATTTTTTTGTTTGCCGTCTGTGTTGCTTCGATACTTTTAAGCCCAAATTACAATAGCGCGTAGTCAGCAGCAGTGTGTGCTGACATAATCAGCTGATTATTTAGAATGCACTGTTTGTTATGGTGTTGATTACATTTGGTCAGCAGCAGTTTGCAGTGCTGTTTCATTTAGCCCTGTTTCTAAATTCACTGCGCTGCATTCAGATTGAGAGCGAGACAAAGACAGTGAGCAAATAAATGAGAGGCTAAAATACACAAGTAGAACAAAGCTAGATGGTGGTTGTAAATTGTGGCTGCTTACGCTGAATTGTAATTATAACGGCAGCAACATGTTGTGCTGACAGTGATCAGCTGATAATTTTTGCTGATACTGTTGCTGACTACACGCTATTGTAATTTGGGCTTTACATGCAGCGCCTCTTCTTCCGCCTACAAAATGACGTTTGATGGCAGACATGGTTGCTCGAACAATTGTGCGAACAAGAACAAAACATGAACAACTTGGGTCCACACTATCCAAATGCATGTGCGCACAACATTTTGTTCAATGTGCGAGCATGAAAAAGGCTCGTGTAGACCGCAAATTAGTAACTCACGAAAAATAATCGTGACTAGTGAAGCTAATTGCAAATAAAACGTATAGCGTTGCCACTTCCTTTTACGTTCATAGAATTTTTGATGATAATAGCATAGTAAAATAATAAAGTACTCGCACATCTACAAAAACAAAAATTGCTTGTATTTTGTTAGTGTAAAACTACTGCCCACAATGTCAGAATGCTTTGAACGGAAAAATGTAAGAACGAAAGAGAGCAAGAGAAAAAAACTCAAAAAATATTTTACATGTGAATACAAAAACAATTTGACAGTACCGCGAGGTTTGCCAATGAAAAAATTGTAAAACAGCTGGTCTTACGAGTATACTTTATTATTATACTATGGATAATAGTTTCATTTTTTCCATCTGGCACGATAAATAAGGATATATATTTCTTTGTGCAATTTGCGTATAAACATTGAATTATTTATTTGCGAGTTATTTTTATTTGCAATAATCGCGCGTATAAACGTAAATACAGTAAAAAAATGGAGAATAAAATTTCGACGCGGTTGATAAATTTCAGTTTTATTTATTTTACTTTATATCGTTGAAATATCAATAAAACCCTTTGTTCTAATGAAAACCATGATTTTCTTAAAAAATTATACAAAAACTTTTTTACAAAAGCATTTTTTAGAGCATATTTTACGTATTTTACTGCATATTTAATGCGCATAAAACCCATATTTTTAGAGCATATTGTGGTTTCCCTACTTATGACTTTTTAAAATTCACAATATTTTATTGTTGGACATTTTCGTGACAAGTTAAAAGATATTTTCTTCTATCTTTTTTAATTCTTTATTTAATTAACAATTATGAATTAAAATCGGATAATTTTCTGAAAAATATAAATTATATATAAAAAATATTCCTTAAGAAACAAAAATAACACTTTTCGACTTTTTGCAATTTTCAAATTCAAATATATTTTTGGACTCGGTAATGCAATAGACAATTTTGTTCTTTGATTTATTAAACAAATCTAACCTAACCGGAAATGTTGGGCTACATATGAAAAAAAAAAAAACTGGGCCAAGATCTTGCAAAATTAAAATAGTGGAAAATTACATTTTCAAATACATAGAAAGCTATACTTATATGTATTATAAAAATGAACAAACTTACACTTGTTTGTTTGTTTTCGTATCAATCACGTCTAAACGTTTGAACCGATTTTCACGAAATTTGACATATAACATTGATATAATGAAAATAGAGCCAGGGGGACAGGTAGCCCCCACACAAAGAAAATATTAATTTTCGTATATCTAAAGGAGTATTACAGTGAAAGTCTTAAATAGTTGTAGGAGTAAATTTCATATCAAATTTCGAATAGGGCGGAAAGGTCCAGGGGAAGTAGTAGCCTACATATAAAGTAAATATTAGTTATCACATCAAATGGGATAGCGAAGCTCACCGGGAAAAGCTAAAAAATATAAATATCACATGCAAGCAGAGCTTTAAAAAGATATAAGTATCTTTGAAATCGGATAAGAAAAAGAATTATAGCGTTTTTACACACCTCTAATTCGCAATTAAAAATATTGCGATATGAAAAATTTACCGTATAAACGGTCAGTTAATATTTTATTTGCAAGTAGGGTGATCGACTCGGTTTTCCAACCGTTTTTTAAACCGGTTTTTTCATGTGCTGTCGGTTTTTTCAAAATGTTCATTTTTCGAATGTCGAATAGACCGGTTTTTTTAAACACAAAAAACCGGTTTTAAAAATGACTTTTTATTTAAAAAAACGTACTAAATACTGATATTTGAATCGAAATTTATGATTTTTTTTAATTCATAAAGTGTTATTTGTAATGTTTTAAAAATATTTTTAAATATATTCAAAGATTTTGTTTCACAAAAAGTTTCACATGCAGAATCTTTTTAAATAAAATTGATTCTGGCTTCTTCATATTAACCCATGGTTGTTTATGCTAAGTAAAAGCTAATTATCAGTTTTGATGATTATTTTCTTACAACATTTATATCCTACACCACCATAGGTTGGAAGGGTACTATGCGTTTGTGCTGTTGTTTGTAAAAATATTGGTCAAAAACCCACCTTAGTTTATATCAATCGGCTTTAAGTCGATTTAACGATGTACGTCCGTCCGTCTGACCGTCTGTCCGTCCATGTAAACCATGAAATCAAAATACAGGTCGCAATTTTGAACATAAATTAGTGAAATTTCCTTATAGACCAAGGACGAACTGTGTTGAAAGTGGTTGTGATCAGTCCATCATTTCACCAAGCCTCCATAAAAATATCCTCCTGGAAAAGGGGGTTTAACGATCATAAATCCCATAAATGTAGCAAGAATTTTTGCACATGTAAGTTTAAATCTATGTGCGGAATTTCATAAAGATCGGTCCATAATTAACCATAGTATTGGTCCACAATCCCACAGGTCTAGAAAAAAAGACTCATCCCCGAATTTTGATGCACACAATGGTATAGATATTGTCGGGCTTGGCCGACTATATCTTTCTTTCTCGTTCTTAATGGGTTAATAGTTATCTCCAAAAATAATTATGTTTAATAAATTTTAACTTGAACAATAAAAGATTTATTGATTTTTCTTTAAGAAATGTAGTCTTTTGATTGAAATATTAACTTCTACAAAAAAACCGGTTAACCGGTTTTTTTCTGAATTTAAAAAAGTGCATCCGGTTTTTTCAAAATACCAACTATTCGAACTATTCGAAAACCGGTTTCTCCAAAAAGTCGAATAATCGATCACCCTATTTGCAAGTTAGTAACTCACAAAAACTAATCGTGATCGTGAAAAGTGAGTTATTTATTTGCAATTAATATTATTTGCTATAATCGTGCGTATAAACGTAGTATATGTCGGTGTTAAAATACTTATCTTCACTCTTAAGGGGACTGTGGGGGCCTCCTTTAAAATTTTACACTTCTCTTCTACGTTCACGTGAAATTTTATGCAGTTACAAATTTATATCCAACAATTTTCGATTCTGCCCCACTGTGCAATGTGCACCATCGTTAAAGGTTGTCAGCTAAATCAATATTTAAAGTCGAAACTTGAAATATTTAGGCCTTTTTGTACGTCCCAGATAATCAAATTTTTAGAACCAAAAGCTAAACTATTCTCATGTAATTTGGCAATTTAAAAGGAAATTTGATTTCGAAATCTTTGATTTCACATCGAATTCCCAAAAATTTTTTTGGAAATAATTCTGTAACTTGTGAACTATTGGAGATATCTAAATAAAATTTCACATGGTCAGAGCAGAGGTATTTAAGAGTTGATTTGGAAGATTAAATGTTTCTCGCGAATCACGGGGGTAGAGGGGGTCTACTCTACTCAAAGTTGGTGTCCTCAAGTATGTAATTTTTTAAAAATTCGTCAAAAATTTATTTATGACTTGAATATAAAAAAATTGGTAATGACATGTAGTTACGGATGTAGTTACTTTGTAATGACAACAACATACTATCTGCATTACATAGAAGTTGTTTAGTAACTAATTATTTATAACCCGAATGTAAATAATTATTTATGATGAGATTTTTGAAAATATTAATTTTTATTGATTTTTATAATGCAGTTACCAATTCTTATATTTGAAGAAGAGATACATAAATGAAAGGCAAAATTTGCGTATGAATTAATTTGTAATCTAAAATAGTTTATATTTATTACATTTATTTTAATTACATTTTTGGTTGTTGTTAAGTTTTTTAAATTAAAATTTAAAAAAACTTTTTACAACAACAAAAAATATTTTATATCCTGACATTTCATTACTTATTTATAACCTAAAATGTAACTAGTTCCTATTGTTATTACTAATCATGACTTTAGTAATGCTTTAAAATCAATGCGCTGTTTAACAGCTTGGAAGTAATTAGTTATTGTAATGACATCTAAGTAATGTATAGGGTAAGTAGTTGCCTCTAATGTCATCACCTTGTTATAATAATGAGTTATTCAGCTAATGTGTAAGTAGTGGAGAGCCATTATATTAGATTCTTAACTCATTACATGGCCACCAAAGTTTTTGCTGGGATGCTTACATGTGTAGATTATCCTTTTTAGTTTTATAGATATTTAGATCGACGTAAATTTTAACCTCACTTTTGGCCTAGTTTTTTTTTTTTTTTAACTGTGGACCTTAATGTGTGTCCTAAAATCCATTTTTTTAAACTATTTCATAATTTCTTACAAAATTCTAAATAATATTGTTGCAATAATCATATAAACATATCTATCCGATAAAAAGTTATATAATTTTGAAAATAAAGTTAAAGTTCGGCTCGACCGAATTTATATGCCCACCATCAATTTTTTAAAGTATGAAACGGACACCCTGTGTTTCTGTGTTTTTTAGCCAATAACTTTTTTGTTTATTAACCGATTTTTCCCATTTTCAATCCCAAACAAACCTTATGTAAGACAAATATTTGTTGACAAATTTCGTCCTCTTAAGTTGTCCCGTTTGAGCCCTATCCTGCTTTCAACAGACAGACAGACGGACGGACATACCTAGATCGACTCAGAATCTAACCAGGACCCAGAAAATATATACTTTATGGGGTCTTAAATCTTTTTGATGGTGGGTATAAAAATCATATTTTTCTTTTACTTCTTTTGTTTCGGATTTTTGTAATGATTTCAAAAGATATCCTAACGTAAATGCGCGCAAAGCAAAATCGGAGGGGCTTTGGGCAATGGTTTTCCCCAAGCCCTGTCCAAACTTTGTAAGTTTTGAAAACATTTTTTAATTTCTTTTGTCATTCTCAAATGTTAAAGGAGAGACCAATAAAAAAAATATTTTGACTATATACACCCATATGTTAGCTAAACACACAAAAATATTTTCTGTGCCACGCCTTTTACAATGGCTTGGTTATCATATCAATAAAAGAAGTCAATTTTCGAAACAAGTTTTCCTGGACTAAAATTTTTGGCCATTTTGGTACCCAGGTAATTCCTTGACCTTAAAACATGTTTATCTACACTAAGCAAAAATTTTTTTGGAATACCCACACTTGTTTTAATTTTATTTTATTTCAAACATTATTTTTCAAAAATATGCTAATAATCTAAATTTTAAGTTTTTGAGGTCGTGGTCCGGAGAAAACGCACTGCATTATTTGTGGAAACACTGTTCGTCAATGTAAACGGAAGCAAAAATTAAATATTATTCTCGATTCTAAGGCGGAAGGTAATACATAATTCAGTGATGAAATTACACAGTGATGAATATACCTTACACACATAAAACTTTACCTTGTCAAGAACTTCTTCAAAATCCTTAGCCGTAAACGACAAACATCTAAGAAGAAAAATTTGTCAAACCATATATTCCAAGAGTAATGAATGAAGGAATTAAAAAAATGTTTAACATCCACTAAACTGTCAGCGTGGGGATAATTCGAAAATTTTGTTCGCACATTGTCAGTAATTTCAAATTACTGACAATGTGCGATCGAAAAAACCTTAATCTTAATCTTGATCATAAAGTTTTGATTGTTTTTTTATTTAATTGGTATTATAGTACAGATCACAGAAAAATATAACTTCTGTACTTCTAGCCACTACTTATGAACCTTTTTTGGTAACCCTTCGATTATAGATTTGATAGTTGTTTCAGTCACTTTTTTGGAACAGTCTGCCCATCTCCTTTAAAAATCTTCAATATTTTGAGACATCTCTTTTGTCCTCTTCGATTCTCTTTTCACAAAAGCCCAATATCTCTTCACTGGTCTTAGCTACGAAAAATTTAGAGGAATGTATAAAAACTATGTTATTGTTTTGGTACCACTCCAGAGCTTTCTTACGTAGTGACATGATGTTAAATCGGGTCAAAAATATGTGGATACATTGTGCTCTTTTATGAAAGGAAGAATAATTTTTTGAAATCATTTTTTGATGTATTTGGAATTCTTTTCAATATGCTTTCAATTTTCTTGGTCTTCCCAATATCATGTGGACCTTTTTTTCCCGAACCATGTTTCCTATCAATGGTCGAATTCTCCTGATACTATTTAATAACCTTGAAAACAGTTTGTCTGCAGACATTTAATTCTATGGCCAATTTTTTGTAGGACATATATGGATTTTTTTGAAATTTTTTAACAATTTATAACACATACATCTTTTTCGTCTCTCATTTTTATCAAGCTCACAATAAATCCATGATATAAAAATACAAGATAGTTTCAATTATAATTATTTGACAAGAATCGGTTTTATTGAAGTTTATTTTTTTTTTTAACAATTTATGGTGTAATGCCACATTAGCAATATAAATAAAATATTCCGAGAAATATTTAAACATAATTGTGTAATTTGCTCGTAGTATAAAATTAGTATAAAATTACGCTAGATATATTGAAATAGTGAAAAATGTATACAAAAAATATGCCATATATCAAACACAAAGTTTTAAAATTTACTAATATTTTTATTGATAAATAAAAAGTATTAAAGTTAGTAAATAATAGTTATTCAAAGGCCGACCATATGATATTTTACAGGATTGTGTACATGGCTCTTACATATATGATAGTTGTGGCCAATTGTAGATTTACTATTACACTATAACATTTGAATAAGTGATTTGCTGTTGAAGAATATATGAGTGGGAAATATTACATTGATACTAAAATTTACATGGGATTTATTCTCTTTAAAAGGATTCTCTATAACGAGACATATGGGTAGTATGATCAACTGTGGATCGAAATAAATTTAATAATTACCAATTAATTTCAATAGGATTCGTCCTCGTAGCAATTTTTTTTTTAATGTGAACCTGTACCTTTTTATGGGTAATGAGTTCCATATGTCAGCACAAATGCACAATACTTCAAATCACAATTAGTTATCAAAATTATTTACCTTACGGGGATGGGGATTGCACCTCTTCTTAATTTAACATTGTTGTTATTAATCTTCATGTCCATTTGGGAGAAATGGTGTGAACATACCAAAAGGATCAAACAGCAAACTTATATGTAGGGCAGAGAAGGAACTTTAAAAAACCTTGTGTCTGAATTTTTGGACGTATGCTTTGTATTTTTGCAGCTTTTAAAAAAGCAGCTCATATTTTAATATTAAACAAAATTATTAGTTTAAATTTGATATTCAATATTTTTTATTTTTGACTATTTCGAAATACACATCAACACAAACAAAAATGGCATTTGTTTAATATGGGTACAACACAATTTTCAACCTATACTTCAAAACCCCTTTATTGTCAAATGTTAATATGTCGAAAAATATTTTGAAATGAAACTACCTCCTATTTTTTATATCATGCAATACATCAACATGGTTGTCATTAATAATAATAACTGACATATTTTTCAAAGAAAACTAGATCAAAAAAAAAAAAAATAAATATTGCTTCGGAAAAAAGTTATGATGCAAAACATGTGTTAATATTTTTTCGATCGCACTCCTTATATAATTTTAACTTTGGAAGGGTGCGAAGCTACTTTGGTTCAAATTACGGTACCTCTGACATAGAAATTTTTTACGAGCCTGCCAAATTTTTGTTTCTTATCCTAAAATATTTGTATATCTTCTTAAAGCCCTGTGCCATTTATTTCTTATAGTTATCAAGTAATTTGCCTTCGAAGTTTTCATTATCTCAATTTTGCCAAATCTTGGTCCAGTGTTTTTCAATATAATGCCCAATTTTCTAAAATTTTTACCAAATTGGTTAAAGAACAAAATTATCTATCTATCTATTTAAGTCGATATCTTCTCTGAGTACAAAAATAAACAATTTTGAAATGGAAAATTACAAAAATTATTTGGGGGATTCACAAAGAGTGCTATCATGTCGTATTGTCATAATGTCATAAAATTTTACAAAGGAAAAGCAATAACAATATTTTTTATACATTGAAATATTTTAGGACATATGACAATACGACATGATAGCACACCTTGTGAATCCCCCAATTATTATTATTATATTTTTTTTTCCGAAAAAGTGTCTACACTTTTTTTTTTTCTAAATTAGAATTTTCTTTAAAAACTTATAATAATTTTATACTTTTCTGAAAGGTATTTTCACAGATAAGATTCTAAAATTAAAAATATAAGAAAACTAAGTAAAGATCATCTGGAATTTGACCTATTTTATATCAATATATTGACTTCAGCATATATGTTATAAAATTCCAAAGGCTATTGTGAAAACCGAATACAGTTTCAAAAACTCTGATGTGTTCCAAAGAGTTTGCCAATGGATTTTTTCAGATCTGCAACAAATGGGCTAAATTAAAAAAATTGGTTTTTGGAATTTTCGCCGATTTTTTTGGGAATTGTGGGATTCCTTATACAAAAATCTGAATTTTTTTACACATTTTGATTGATAAAGTCAACAATCACCAAAAATTTCTTTAGTATATCTTAACTCACAAAGATTTTGTTAGAGATTAGAGGGTATTATACTAGAATACCTAGAGAAACTTCAGGAATCAGTTATTTGAATAGTTATAACTAGGGGGCGGATTTATATGCAAATGTATGTTTTTTTTGGGGCATTTCAAAATGATCTTATGTTGTTATCTATCCGAATCAGACATTTTACTAAAAAATGGCATCGATTTGTTAGTGCATATTTTTGCATATTTTGTTGAAAATGCATATTTTTGCATATTTTATCTAATAATGTATATTTTTATTGCATATTTTTTTTCTTTTTTTGTTTTTAAAAATTGTTTTGTTACAATCTTATTTTTTTATTTCTCATTTTGAGATAAAATGCTACTACCCGAATTTTTTTTTTTATATTTCAATCAATAAAAATATATTTACTGTTCAAAAAATAATTTTTCATTTGTTGAAAAAAATATGTGAAGGATTTTTATTTTTTAATATGTATAAATATCCATCATGGTGAAACGATAAATATCTTTAAAAATAAATATCAGTATGAAAAAATTCAGATGACTTTTTTTATTCATACTTTTGTTTTGTTTCAAAAATATTTTTTTATTCAATGAAATTGATGTTCAAAATTTTTTCATCCGATGAAAAAAGTTTAAAATAATCTTATACTTTTGTAATAAATATCACAAAAGATATTTCGTCCATTCCATGAAAGAACGCCCAAGAATATTTTTTATGTCTTCCGATTTTAAAAATATTTGGCATACGCATACCTATCGAAAGGGTATAAATTTTTGAAAAATGCATTCTAAAATTGCATTTGCATTATGAATGCATTTTTAAATGATATTATTTTTAAATTACTACATTAAAAGAGAACATATTTTCATCTTCTACATGCAGTTTAAATCATTAAAATTTGTTAACAACTTTTAGAGTTGTTGATGTTTAAAGTTAAACACTTTTCCGATTTTTTTGACTTTTCGGAAAATCAAAATCGTGAATAAATAAATAAATATGAACAAAATCGGATGACCCTCCGTAAAAAAATTAGCATTTTTTATAAATCTCTCATGGAATGGACGATTTATATTTTTTATTTCGATCATGATGAAAAAAAAAAACTTTTTATGAAAAAAGAATAAAAAATTATTATGTATTTTTATTATTGATATTGATGAAGATTGTTTTTCGATTTAAATAAAAATAAAAAGATTGTTTTTTAGTATTAAAATCCGGTCTCTGGTATAATGTGCATAACAGTTGTTCTAGCGATTTTTAACACTCATTTTCCGGTTATTCTCAATTAAACACTGTCGTCGTTTTAATTTTTCTTTCTGAAACAATTACTAAATTCATTTACTAAATTTATTAAGTACTCAAAACAGTTTAATAGATAGTGCATTGCAAAAATCGAAGCTGCAAAAGGTCCCGTTGCTGAAAAAATAAAATTAAAGTTGCAAGCTGATATTAAAGAAAATAAATGATTTAAGAAAATCAAAAAATAATTTGAGAATCAATTACTTTACGTTCAGATGTTCGTGTTTAGAAGAATACTCTTCTTCTGAACTACAATTATTCAAATACGCTCCTATCACTTCTGTTGACGTTGAAAGATCATTTTCTATGTATGTACGCCAAAATAGACAATCATTTACATTTGACAACTTAGTAAAAAATATGTGTTTTACAAAGTTTTTAAAAAAGTACAAATAATTAGTATAGATCTTTTAGAACATAGCTTTAAAAAATACAAAATGTACTGCATTTTTTAGCTTAAGATGGGCTGATTTTTTTATATAGAATAACTAATTTTTTTGCTTTGCTAATTTTTTAGGGTATATTTTGAATTTTTAAGTGCATTTTATAGGCGCATATTTTCAAAAAATAAATGCATATAAATTCGCCCCCTAGTTATAACTCAATCCCCTAAAAAAGTTCGGTGCAAAAAAAAAAAAAAAATACAATAATTTAAGGACTGCGCACGAAAAAATCAGTGCATGCAAATCTGCTTATAGAAACTAAACCAGTGGGCGAATTTTTTAAAGTGATATTTTTATTAATGACTGTTATGTTCAAGTTCTAAACATAAAAAAATAAATTAGTTCCTGTCGGTTTTTAAGGAAATATCTGATATTTTCCGAAATTATTATATTTAAAGGTTTTATTGTGTTTCGGTCACTTTTTTGCTCGAATAAATCCACTTATTTTTAAACTTCGTTTCATTTAATGCAGAGCTTTTAATGTCCTTTAAATTATTTTTTACTAGAGTCCAATATCTTTCAATTACACGGAGTTTCGGACAATTTTATGGATTAGCCTCTTTCGGTACAAACTCTTACAATTTCTTTGTTACAACTCCACTGTTTTGTTGTTGTAATGAGAAAAAGCTGAAAAAAACCAAAAAACAATGGATACACTGAATTTTATTAGGAAAATAAGAAGTCTTTTCCAAAGGCACTCATTCACGTATATTTCTGTGTTAATGCAACCATTTCTTAAGAATGAAGTGCTTATTCCTGCGTATGCATATGACTTCCCAAATCAAAAACTTTCTTGGGAATTTTGATTTCTTTGATACACGAAATTTTTCTGCCATAATCCCTCTTGCATCTGCGTCATAGAATTCCTGGCTAGGAAGTTGAAAAAAATCACCCTATACGAATGTTTCATCGTCTACTATGCAGAAAGAAAATTTCTGGAAAAATTCGTCCGAAGTACTTTCATGTTATTTTTTCCTCCAAATTCTTGCTTGCGTTTCTATTAGGATTTTTTTCTTACTTTATAAGTCCTCAGGCTAGACTTCCTTTAAAATTTTCTGATAAATATTCAAAGCAGTTAACTTTTTATGACACTTTTTTTCCAGAGATGAGGTGATTTTCTCTCAAAATTCTTTCTATTTTGGTTGAGTCCTACAGCCTGAAGATACTATTTGTCTTCCATTACCAGGTTACTATTCAGTGATCATTACTACTTTGTATAATATTATGATCTAAGAAACTGTATTTTGCGGCACAACAGCCTTCCTTGCAAATATTTTATATGACCAATGCAAGATTTCATGAAAAATTTTAATTAAGTGTTTATGTGTTTTTTGATAAACTTCCATTGTAAGAAAACCAATTTTGCTATTACCTGAAACGTAGCACATGGCAAGTGAGCATAATGGCAAATACAAACCAGTTAACAGAATTATTAGTTTTTCATCATATCAAAAGTTATAAGCCCAAGAGCATGCACGGATTTTTTCGTGCGCAGTCCTTAATAATAGACCATTGCAATAAATAAATTTGAATAAAATATCGTATATAATTAACAATTGCATTCTTTCACGACTCTGTCTGATTTAGTTTAAATATAAAAAAACGACTACTTCATTCATTCACTCAGTCTGCCAGACGGGCAAATAGTCATCTAAAGTGAACTGAAAATCATCAAAGAAGGTACATTAAACTAATACATGCTTGCTCGCATGCATGCTGCCGCCGTTGTAATATTTGTTTTTATGTTCGAAAAAAATCATCACAGCATCTTCATTGTTGTTGTTGTCTTCATATACATCGTGTTGTTCATTCATTCATACATTTAAACAATTGTTGTTGTTGCTATTGAGGAGGTTCTTTTTGCTCTTGTTCGCAACTTCATGTGTGTGCTTTGATTTTGTTGTTGTTCTTTTTATTTTATTATTATTTTTTTTTTGCTAAAAGTTGATGCTTATACAGAGTCATACTCGTAAATACGAGTGCTATCAAAAATTGATCATCTTCATAATAATGAAGGCGACGATGATCATCATCTTTATAACCCTTCGTCTAAGAACTTATGATTTTACAGTACGTGACAAAAGTAAAAGTTCATTAAAAGTTAAAGAAATATTTTTTTTTATAAATTATATAAAATACATTTATAAAATTGTAACGTTTTAGTATGCAAGAAGTCAAGTGATCTGTTGGCAAATATTTAGTTTCGAATAGTGTCAATTGTGTAATTCAGTAAAAAGAAACGTGTTGGAAATGTTAAAGAATTTTTATTTATTAACAAGTAAGTTTTTTGGTTTAAGTTGGACTACTGCTAATCCTAAGGGGGCATAATCATAATATTTTTCATATAAGAGCTATGGGTGGAGCCCATAGATTCCTCTGGGTTGAAGCCATTGGTTATCAAAGAACGCTTTTAATCTCCTGATGAAAAAACAAGACAAAAAAGGATTTGGGAAGAACGCCTTTCATCACCTGATAAAAAAAAAAAAAAAAAAAAAAAGGGATTTGCGTTGGACATTCTGAACTACAAACATTGGATTACCATATTGTAGCAGCTAAGGTGTGCAATAGATTAAGAGCCGCAAAACACTAACGTAATAACAACAGTGAAAAAATAAATGAAGTGCGTTAAATGAAATTCCTTGATTTTTTTTTTTCAAAATTTCTTCAATTCAACAAACGAATTCGTTGCTTCAACGAAAATATACATTGAAATTCAACTCACTAATGTATGGTACGTTCAAACCATTCGTTTAATTTATTACTTAATAAAATAAGTAAATCAGTTCTTTAATTTAAGGTATTAGTTCGTTGACAAGATTAGAATCGAACAGGGTAAGTGTTTGAATTATCAATAGTGAAGCATCATATTGACATTTTTGCCTTATCAATATCAAAGTTATATAATCTTTGATCGACTAAACCTATTCCATTGGTTGTTTATAATTCAAGGTACCTATTGCACTTTATCTCGATTTCAAAGACAAGACGTTATTCCCCCTTCATCCTCTTGCTTTTTAGTTGTTGTAAGGCGTTAAAATCTGGAAAGACGATTTTATGGGACTTAATAACATTTTTTTGCATCAAGAAGTAATTTTTCTGTAACTTAATTTTCGTTCCTGAATGACGATCATTTACTCATAAATTTGGGTAAATTATGTTTTATTCAGAAATCTTATACTTTCAACAACATATCATGGTTGTTTTTATAATGAATGTACGTAGACGAATAAAAAGAAACATGTTTACGAAGAGGAAACACTTTGTGGTCTATGTAGTCCAAGAGGTCAACTCAGCGTACTTTTTCTTTAAACCCGAACTTTTTCTAGTTATCGTACCAATCGACTCAAAATTGATTTCATTCGATTCAGTATATATCAGTTATAGATATCATGTTCATTTTTTATTTTTTTATTTTCTACTTCAAATAAAAGATATTGAACTCCAAAGTCAAATTTGGTCTGACCAGACCAAGATAGTAATCCTAAGGTTAATAACAAATGATCAAGTTCTTTATGTTTAAAGAATTTGTACATTCGTTCAATGAACATGTACGTTGATTATGTAGAACAAAAAGAAACAAAACTGGAAACGTAGTAAAAAAAGTTATGGGCTAAAAACTAGAAACACAGGGTGTCCGTTTTATACTTTTCTGCTGATATTTCTTCAACAAAAGCATGTACGACAACGAAATTTTGTACGTATAGTTCGGGGATCGATGTAAACTCGGAAACCAAAAATGGGAGTGGTCCGCCCACTTTACCGCCCACCTCCCATATAAGGTGAGAATCAACGAAATTGTGTTCAAATAGTTCAAGGACCAATGTAAACTCGGAAACAAAAAATGGGCGTGGTCCGCCCACTTTCCCGCCCCCTCCCATATAAAGTAACAAAAGTTGATGGTGGGTATATAGATTCGGCCGGGCCGAATATAACATTCGCGCTTGTTCTTTTTTTTGGAATTCGGAGCCCCAGTATTTAATCATTATTACTTCTGAACACTTTTTGTAATATGCATAAATCAAATGTGTTAAAAAAAAACATCGTTTTCTATTTGAAAATTATATGTCTCCAAATTATCATTTAAAAATTGTATTTTTAATTCAAGTTGTGGAATATCCAGCTAATTTTTTGACAGTATCAAATGACTCGAATGTAAAATAGTATCAAGAAAAGTACTATAGTATCAACTTTTCCATCATTGCCTTCTATTTATGTACCTTTTTAGTTCAGTGAAGAAGCCGAGAGATTGCATTTACCACAGACCATACTGACCGTCCAAGCTTATTTCGCGAAGCTATCGAACCGATACTGCAGAGCTGTATAAGACCAGAGGATACGAGTTGATAAAGTGTATGGATCAGCTTTTTTGTCCAATATGAATAGGAATCTCAACCTCAATGTCCGATTTACAAAAAATATTTGAGATCTATTAACCGATTTATTCAATAAAAAGTGATAAATCGAAATTGAAGAGCAACCAAGCTATGTCGATTGCAATGCTTGTAAGAATCTGTTTCACATATTAGAGTCCATCAATACCAACTCCACGTGATTCCCATGGTATTATTTTTCGATAATCGCCAAATTTTTTTGTGTATTCGAACTTCTTTATCGTTATAAGTACCCAGCGGTAAAATTTACGAGGCCTCTACCGCGCAGGCCTCCTAGAAGGCCTTTTTTCAGATGCAGTTGCTCATGCTAACATGCCTTCTCTAATAAGGCCTTCATGAATGCCTCACCCCTGCCTTCTAAAAGATCCGACAGACCTTCCGACTTCGCTTCTCTTGGAAGGACCGTAAGAAGTTGTATTTTTTTAAATATATCTTGTTTTAAATAACAACAAATCTATTTATAAAAAGTACATTGTTTTAATTCCCTTCTCTTAGAAGGAAAGAAAGACTACAGTATTTGAAAAAACAAAACCGTGCAGAAACCGTTACAAAAACAATATCAAAATTCAAAGCAAAAATTCCAAAAAAAGAATGATAAATCATTTAGTTGTCTCCAATTCTTTGTTTGAATAGGATGTGATTTTCTAAGTTAATTATATTTTTTATTTATGGTTTTTATTATAAGTATTTTGTTAAAAACTTAATCGTTTATATTATATCTTTATATTTTTGACAAAATAATTTAACAAAAATTTTAAGTTTTTTTCAGGAATATTAAATAAAAAATCAACAATTTCTATACAAATGTCATTTTCAAATAATTATACAATAATTTAAAATAAAAAAAAATATATATATTTTGTATAAATAGAAAAATATTTTATTAAATAGTGTAGACCTGTAGAATGCTTTCTGTAGAAGGACTTTTTTTAGTACTTCTACAGAAGGCCTGCTTGCAGTTTTCAATAAAAAGGTCTTCTAGAAGGGCTGTATCGGGTCGCGAATGTGTAAGGCCTACCTCCCAATGACATCGCGTGTAAAAATGAAATGAACATGGAATGCAGGGAGAAGGTCTTCTGGACATAAAAAAGGCCTTCTAGAAGGGCTCTTTACGCCTTCTTTTTACCACTGGGTACTTCCAAAGTTGTAAGTGAAAAATCAAAATGGAAATAAAGGAATGGAAAGTAAGTATGAATAAAATGTAGTAGTTTTGCAACTAACTTTCAAAACTAGTTTCAAATCTGGCGATTACCGGGAATGTTACGAACATAATTTTCGAATGGTTCCCCTGAATAAAAACTGTATTTTTAGCACTATGCGTATCTTCTAAACCATTAAAGATATAAATAATATTTACATTGTATTTGTAACTTATCGAAAAATGACAAACAAAAACTTTATACTTTTTGGTATTCGAACGTTTAAGGGATAAAAATCGTACCTATTTTTGGTACTTTTTTCATAAAACATTTTTTATACCCACTATCAAAAAGATGGGGTGTATATTGATTTTGTCATTTCGTGTGTAACATGTCGAAAAAATCATTTAAGATCCCATAAAGTACAGTTAGGGACAAAACTATTTGTACACCCATGCATTTCGTATATCTTTAATAATTTATAAAGAATAAAAAATTATTATATGTAGTTTTAATTCAGGTCCATTTTTATTGAATTATTTGATAAAAAATAAATTAATATATAACACATTGTTAAAAAAAAGTACAATTTAAGTAAAAATCTTTGGGACAAAAGTATTTGTACATCAGTACTTTGTACAATTATTTGTACGTTGGACTCTTGTATGATGATTTTTTTAAATACCGTTATATTTTCTTCGTTAATCGAGTTTTATTTTACAAAATAAGAAGTTGGTTTTAACGTTTTGAATAATAAGCACATCAAAAATGGGAAAGCGAAAAGAGTTGAGTTTGGATATTAAAAATTTAATTATTGATGAACATAAAAAAGGAAAATCTCTCCGGAATATAAGTAATTTAGTAAATTTGCAACATTCCACAGTACAATACATTGTAAGCAAGTATAAAAACAGCGGATCTGTTGAAAATGTGCGTGAAGGTATACGAAATATATGAGGTGTACAAATAGTTTTGTCCCTAACTGTATATATTTTCTGGGTCCTGGTTAGATTCTGAGTCGATCTAGCTATGTCCGTCCGTCTGTTGAAAGCAGGATAGAGATCGAACGAGACAACGTAGGGGGACGAAATTTGGCTCAAATATTTATCTTATATAAGGTTTGTTTGGGATTGAAAATGGACAAAATCGGTTAATAAACAAGTTATGGGCTAAATACTAGAAACACAGGGTGTCCGTTGTAGCTTCATCTGCTGATATCTCCTTAACAAAAGCATGTATAATAATGAAATTTAATATGTAATATTTGAAAAAGTTGATGGTGGGTATATAGATTCGGCCAGGCCGAACATAACATTCTCGCTTGTTTCTATTTATTATTTATCGACCTTTTTTTTCTTCTAATGATACTTTTTGAATTTTCTATGATATTGTACCTAAAAGCAATAAATGAAATCCTAGTTAAGTGAATGAGATTCTATTGGTACTTGAATTGAAGATATATGTTTCTATGTTCCATTACTTTTTTAAAAAATAATAATTGAAACAATTTGTTACTTTTTGAACCTTCGAACGTTAAGGTTGCAAAAAACTGATAATTTATTAATACCTTACGAACATTCTAAACTAAAAATCGTAGAAATACATTTTCAAAAATTACAATGTTACATCTTGAAAATCGTAATATTTATTTTACTTTTTGGTTCTTTTTCCACTGAAATATTAAAAAATCTATAAAATCGTCATAAAATAATTATAAAGTATACTCGTAAGAACAGCTGTTTTACAATTTTTTCATTGGCAAACCTCGCGGTACTGTCAAATTGTTTTTACTCTTGCTCTCCTTTATTCTCTCATTTTTCCGTTCAATGCATTTTGACATTGTGGGCAGTAGTTTTACACTAACAAAATACAAGCAATTTTTGTTTTTGTAGATGTGCGAGTACTTTATTATTATACTATGAAAATCTTCTAGAAAAGTTAGTTTATACAACTCCTAGACTGTAAAATGTTACAGCAAAATTTAAATAGTTGTTTTCAAACCGAATAAAGGCTGCAAATTTTATAAAATAATGTAGTAGTTTTTTGGTACATTGTGTTAAGCGTGAATTAGTTGGTTGTTTATGTGACGTTTCCTCCCGCGAAGGAAACAGCTGATCGTTTATATTGCTTGTATTGTAATGCTAACAATTATTGAAACTTGACGTTGATGTAATATGATGTCTGAAGCGTGAATTAATTGGTTGTTTATGTGACGTTTCCTCCCGCGAAGGAAATAGCTGATCGTTTATATTGCTTGTATTGTAATGCTAACAATTATTGAAACTTGACGTTGATGTGATATGATGTCTGATTCTGTTGAAAACTGAATTTTCTTGCGTTGTTCCGTGACAGTTGTTAGCAGTGTTGCCAAACAATCACTTTTTTCTTACAATTAAACAAATATTTAACGAAATAAGAAGGAAAAGCCACTAAATAAACAAAGAAATAAATTAACAAAATTAATTAAATACACAAACAATTAAATAGATAAATGTTTGGAATGTTTAATTTCAATCAGAGTTGCATTTTAGGTTTTTTCTAGTAAATAATTTATGGTAACTCTGTGTTTTTTCTAGCAAATGCCAAAAACATATGTCACGTTATTAATTTTGGATAATTGCACAAAATTCTTCCCGTAAATAAACGGGACATCAACATCACATAAATAACCAACTAACCCGGCCTTTAATTAGGAACTTATAGTTACTTAGCGGTACATGGGATATCTATTTACTTCATTATTAAAATATAAACCTGGAGACATGAAATTGGATTCATTAGAAGACACGATTGAGATGCATGTTATTATTTTCTGATACCAATATTAAACTGCTCCCATGGGAGTTAAGAGTTATAGTTGAATTTTTCGGATTTTTTAACTTGGTACTACTTATTTTTTTCTTTCTAAATAAAAAAGCTATTAAGTTTATATCTGGTATATGTAGGAGTCCCGCAGGTCCGCTAACGCAGTAGCTGGTTAAATGCTAGTTAGATGGTCTATATATAAACATATTTTTCTAAAGAAATTCAATCCAAAATATTTATTTTTTTTTTAAGTGGGACGTCAAATTAGGTTTGTAATGTCTAGAGCGGTTGTGAAGCAAAAGCTTGTGGGACCCCTGGTTTAGGATTTATAAGCGGTATGTGGTTTCAGAACTTCTTATGTGTTTTAACCTTTTATATTTTATCATACGTGCATTAAATATGGATTTTATGGGTCAAATTCCCATTTTTAGGATTTTGGCAGGCACTATTCTAAGCTGTAACGACATTTATTCTGACCCCTAAAAACGCTTGGTGAAAGATACCACAACGACTTGTCTGTTAATCTCCATTTTCACCATTAAAATCTATGTACTTTTACAACATACTGTAATTTAGTTGTAGTGTTGATCTTAAGTGATTGTATGTTTAGCTTAAATTTTTATAACAATCTTTAGTTTTAGTTATTATTTTCTTGGTGATTTCTAAGTTTCCTTGAAAACAAAACAAAAAAATATTAGAAACTTTTGCTAATGTTGTTGCTATTATTTTAGTGCTGCTGCCTGCATCGTCTTCTTAATTTTATTGTCTTTTGCAGCAGTAACAATTTTTATTATTATTTCCATTGGAGATGTGTAATAAGTCGTATGTACTTGTATCTTTTTATATATTTCGGTTAATATTTACTTATTTTTTTTCTTTCATTATTTAGTCTCTGTAGGAGCTTAAGATGTGGTTCTTTCTGTTTAATTTAATTTTGTTTAGTTTTTTATTTTTTACTTTTTTAAGTATATAAATATATATTTTATTTTGTAGTTATTGTTAAATCTGGG
Organism: Protophormia terraenovae; assembly: GCA_951394005.1. Lineage (NCBI taxonomy): Eukaryota > Metazoa > Arthropoda > Insecta > Diptera > Calliphoridae > Protophormia > Protophormia terraenovae. The sequence goes on from OX596077.1 coordinate 106,485,846, forward strand.
AGATTGTTTTGCAAATGCATAACTTAAAAATCGTGAAATCTTTTAAAGCTAAAAAAAACAACTAAATAAATGAAATATTAAAAGTTTCATATTCGTCTTTCGTATTCATACACAATAATATTTTGCTAAACTCTTACACACATTTTACGTAGGTTTTTGGATTTTGTCACTCACATACTCGCTGTTACCGTTTGTTTCTATTTTAATTTTTGTTATTTTTAATTTTAATTGCCTTCATTGCAATTGTAATGTTTTTATTTTTTCATTTTTATTTTAGTTTTGAGAATTTGCCATTGTATTGTGTAAGTTTTTAAAGTTCGGTCAAAAGTGATGGCAGAGACAGACATTTTGAAGGTAAAATTTAAATATGAAGTGAAAGTGTCTAGGTTTAAATAACATTAAGGCGTTTATTTCCGTTTCCTTTAGACTATGTAACAGCTGTTAAATAATTTAAATTACAGTTTAATAAAATTTATTCTTCAAACTAAATAATTTGATGTGAACATAATTTATTGACTAAATTTTACAAAATATCCTTCATCGTTTACTTAACAAAAGATATATCTGATTAATATATGTTCAATGAATGTTGGGGATAGAGAGAAAAAGTATTTGGACTATTTGTTGTTGTTGTTGTGAGCAAACTAATCAGCTGTCAAATTAAATTAGAAAATATTGCGTAAATAAGCACTGACATTTAATTATGTTGCAAATAAATAAGTGGTTACCTTTTTAGTACAGAGTGGTTGTAAAATAAATGGACAAACTATATTGTCGAGTTCTTTGTCAAGTTTTTAAGTTCATTTATTTATTTATTTATTTATTTATTTATTTATTTATTTATTTATTTATTTATTTATTTATTTATTTATTTATTTATTTATTTATTTATTTATTTATTTATTTATTTATTTATTTATTTATTTATTTATTTATTTATTTATTTATTTATTTATTTATTTATTTATTTATTTATTTATTTATTTATTTATTTATTTATTTATTTATTTATTTATTTATTTATTTATTTATTTATTTATTTATTTATTTATTTATTTATTTATTTATTTATTTATTTATTTATTTATTTATTTATTTATTTATTTATTTATTTATTTATTTATTTATTTATTTATTTATTTATTTATTTATTTATTTATTTATTTATTTATTTATTTATTTATTTATTTATTTATTTATTTATTTATTTATTTATTTATTTATTTATTTATTTATTTATTTATTTATTTATTTATTTATTTATTTATTTATTTATTTATTTATTTATTTATTTATTTATTTATTTATTTATTTATTTATTTATTTATTTATTTATTTATTTATTTATTTATTTATTTATTTATTTATTTATTTATTTATTTATTTATTTATTTATTTATTTATTTATTTATTTATTTATTTATTTATTTATTTATTTATTTATTTATTTATTTATTTATTTATTTATTTATTTATTTATTTATTTATTTATTTATTTATTTATTTATTTATTTATTTATTTATTTATTTATTTATTTATTTATTTATTTATTTATTTATTTATTTATTTATTTATTTATTTATTTATTTATTTATTTATTTATTTATTTATTTATTTATTTATTTATTTATTTATTTATTTATTTATTTATTTATTTATTTATTTATTTATTTATTTATTTATTTATTTATTTATTTATTTATTTATTTATTAAGTCGTACGATCTTCTGTCCAATCAACAACAAACTGATATGCGGTTATAAAGAACAAGTTCTCCAATATCTTGAGAAGAACTTTCACTGTGTTAACATAGCTCACATTGACATGATGGATCAAGGAATCAATATAGTGGGCGATCAATAAGATCACAAATAAAATATTAGTACAAAAAATCTTTATTAGTTTTAGAGTTATTATGGGTTAAAGTTGAAGACGTAACATGACAAATTTAAAGAAAAATGATGAAATTACGCTTGCGCTACATTTACCTACTTCAATTTTTTTTTGCCAACTTTTGTATGAAATCACGGCAGTATATGTCGCATTGCAATCTTATGTTCCGAATATTCAGAATTTATTTTTATTATCCATAAATTGCATATATGAATAATGGGTTTACAAATATTTAAATCGACTATTTTAAAGAATGTAACAAAAAAGTAAATAGAATTGAAAGATTGTCATGGAGAAATATTCGGAAAAGAAAGATCGGAAATTAACTTGAGTCTGCCACCTTATAGGTACACTAAGGGAAAAAAATTAGAATCAAAATCCACGACGGTTGTGTCACATTGACATTTTACGGTATTTTTCTTATTGTACGTATGCATGGTTTAAAAAAACCCTTTTTAAGGAGTCTGCCTGGTCAGCTTTCAAATATAAAATTTCATTCGCTAGAGTGTATTTTTGTGGAATCTTATTTCCTTGGTGTATCTAAATTGTCTCACATATCGAGTTTCATTAAATTAACTTTTTGGATATTTTTTTTTTATCGTCACGGAAAAAATTATGGTTTTATATAAGAAACCATAAATAAGAAATAAACTGCATACGTATGCATGGTTTAAAAAAACCCACCTTTTAAGGAGTTTGCCCGGTCAGCATTCAAATCTAAAATTTCACTACACTCGAGTGTATTTTTGTGGATACTTTTTTCCTTAGTGTATCTAAATTGTTTCACATATCGAGTTTTATTAAATTCACTTGATTGAAAATCAACATTTGTAGAAAGAAATTTTTCTTTTAATGCCAAACAAAGTCTCAAAACTCTATGATCAATCAATGATTGAAGATTGATTTCTGCAAATTACTGTTACAGTTATTTTTTCTGGATAACATAATTTTTGAACATTTTAATATACTCATAAGAATGGTATAATTTTGAATTAATGTGGGATATTAATTCATCTACACATGATCTTAACAATTGATAGTCATGTGTAGATAAACCCATATCTATTATCATAGCTAAAGCTTGATCGGCGGAGAGGCTCAAGAATTTATTTGAGCTTATTCTACTTTTTTGTGTAAGTTTACCTCTTTGTGGGGAAGAAGTTATGAGTTCACCAACTATTGCAGCAGATGAACATTTTCCTGCTGAACGCATTTGCATTCAGCTGCCATCAGTACCTGATACGGATTAGCCGTTTTCAGAAGTTATATAGCTTTTCTTCTTTTTGATACAACTGTACAATCTTCGAAATTTTTACTAGGCCTTCCACAAGTACTAAGTGGAGAAAATTTTTTCCAATAACAAACATTGACAAATCAATGTCTTTCAACCAATTTCTATTTGAGTATAAAAACAGAGCTTTCATTCTATTTGCTAACATCCATTTGAATTGATTTTATTAAATATTTTGTTTGAATATGATTTTATTGAATCAATATTAATAATTTTGTTTGATGTTGTACTAATATTTCCAGAAATAAACTCAATAACTCTCGCTTTTCCTCTTTGATGCAAGAAACCAAACATCTAAAATTTGTTGGTAAGAAATACGTTAACACATGATTAGTAATTGCTTTGCTAGTTGAAAAGGCGCATATTGGGGCAAAATTTTATTACTAATTTTGGAAGACCACCTATCAGCAATCAAAAAAGTGCCATTTAGATAACGGGACTTTGCGGGACTTTTTGGTTTTTGTCCAATAAAAATTAATATAGAGACAAAAAAATGATAAAAAAGTTGAAGACCGCAAAATTCCCCACGATTGTTTCTTTAAGTTTTTTCAAATTATTATTCTTTTTGTGATAGATAACACATCAGCCTTTAAAATAAAAAAATTCATAAAAATTCTGCTTAAAACAAAAAAGTTACAAATATTCAAAATTGAACCCATCGCCAAAAAAATACTTCGCATAATATTTGTCTTCAACTACAGTGCTGTTCAAGGTGCCATTACTTAATAACGGTTAACACTTTTTTAATACTTTTTATATTTTTCAGTTATCCGGAAGGTTATTAATTAGAATAACCAATTTTTTTTCAAAACTCGAAAAAAAATTTGTGGGGTTTTGATTAGCAAAATTGTTAAAATCACACACTGTGCGTTGTATCATTTTATATTTTTTATAATTGAAAGTTAAAAATTTTCCAGTTTTCAGAGGTGTTTTAAGTAAAATTTAAAATGACCATAAAATAAAAATATATAACATTTTATACTATATCTATTAAGTAACAATTAAAGTAATTAAACCGCTATCTGGATGGCCAATTTACAGATCTGAAACATATACTCTCACCAAATTATCCCTTTAATAAATTAATCATTACTTGCACTGAGTGTCGCACCATTGATCTATTCAAAAATTAAAAATTGCTGTATGGAAGTCTCCATTAAATGCAAGAATATACATTTATTTTGTGAAATGAAAAATATATGACCTTTGAAACTTTATTTCTCGAAATCTGTCGTATAAATCTTTTTTTTTGTGTGTGTGGCTTCGCTGTAAGTCTTATCATTATTTTGAATTCGGCAGAGTTTTAATATTCATTAAAAAAACACAATTCCTTTAAATTTGTTTATTAACTTTCTTATCACACAGTATACACTTATCAAATCAATATCCACTGCGCATGTCCTTAAGAGTTGCCAAGTTATAATTTAAACTTAAAGGCACAACCAAATATAATACTTTCGCTTCAACTGCAACTGACAGCTATGCTAGACATAAATCATACTAAAGGCCCAACCAGTCAACTTTCCATCGCAACGTAGAATTAAGAAAAGTAGCGTGAAACATTTTGTTCAACCAGTCAACAAAAGTAAACGTATCATATGTTTTTGAATATTCATTGTGTAAACAACTCTGTTTTTCGGTTATTTTGTGAACAAAATAAAATACAGGGTTGTTAAAAACTTACGCAGCTACGTAAAAATAAATTTTCTGTAGATTTCTGCGATACGCTACCTAGAATTTTTGTGTCAATAGCTAGATACACACATCTGCATAAAGTAGGTTAAAACAGCTGATTGCGATACGATGATTTTTAGTTGAGTGGTTGGGCCTTAAGTCAGTTTTATTTTATTATTAAGCATTATTTTATTATTAAGATTTGATGTAATAAAATATAAAAATGTAAAAATTAAATTATGTTCTCAGTTGAAACCAAGAATTGCAAATTAAAGTTTCCACTCAACGAAAAAAAATATTAAAATATAAAAAATAACTTTCAAAATGTATTTACGTACTTCGTTACTTCAAAGTTGAAAATTTTTCATCTTTAAAGCACTTCACGCAGAAGTTTGGCGTACTTATTTGGTTCCCTTCCATATAAATGAAAGTATTCTACCTTAGCTCACAGGTAGTTTAAGCAAAAGTATTGTATGTGGTTGGGCCTTAAATCTTACGGTTTTAATAAAACTGAAGTAAATAAAATTTAAAACAAGGTAACTCTGCCTACCACACCAGTAACAGGTTCTATACACAATTTTCCCAGCGACAACTGTAGTAACAATAAGTGTCTTATAAAATAAGGTCCTTTAAAAAAAGTATTTTTATCTTTCCATAAATAAAATACAGATTTTAATTTTACTAAAATAATAAGTAAATATTAAAAATGATTATAAATTATAAATTACGCATTTGGTGTCTATTGGGTTTAATTTTATCCCTTTATGCCACATATGTTGAAATTAAATTAATAGTCGATAAGGATTATAAGGCATTATGTGATTTGGCACCAAAATTAAGTTGCACAGCTGTTTTTAATTCACCGTAAGTTTAAATGTTTGTTTTAAAATATTAAAACGTGTTATTTTTTCTTTTATTGCTCTATTTAGATATGGCAAAAGTTTTGGTTTTTTAAATATGTTTTTTGATGAAAAATCATCAAAATGGAATCCACCGAATGGTATATTTGGCATAATCTATTATATGGTGTTGTTAATGACAAGTAAGTTTTTTGTTTTTTTTTTTTTTTTTTTTTTTTTTTTTTTATAAAAATTTAATTGTTAAATGTATTTTTCTTTTCCTTTCTAGCTTTTTCAAAACGTCCTGACCTTGTAAAATACCAAATAATATTTTGTATTTTATCAAATCTTATGTCTATATATTTGGCTTATTTACTTTATATTTTACAAAATATTTGTGTTGTTTGTATTTCGATTTATGTGGTAAACTTTTTATGTCTTTGGGAGATGTTGAAAGATTTCAATAAATTATGGTTACAAAAACAAACAATAAACACAAAAATTGAAAGTAACAAAAAGGAATAAAATTCAAAATAATAATATTATGACTTTTTTATTATTTATTTTTAAAATAAAATACAATTTCTTAACAATAAAAATTAACAAATTAAATTCTTTAAAGACAATTTAATGGATTTTCAATTTAGTTGGGGATTAATTATGCATTTTTGTTAAATTAAAAACAAAAAAAACTAGCAAAATTCATGTCATGATTTTTTCTTTAATGTTGGATGAAATCAATTTGTTAATCTTTAATGTAATTTTATAATATTATGTGATAATTATCATATAATTTGTTAACAATAAACATTTTCAATAAGTAACACTTTAAAACTAGCAAAAAAATTGAAATAAAATTATTTTTTTTTTTACCCATCAGTGGGTAAGAAAAGAAACAATGAAAATAATGAACCTCTGCCACCACCAACCATCATTATCATTTATTTCAGTACATTGAATAACAAAAAAGTAAAACATCCAACACTTTTAAATTCAAATAATGTCAAAACAGTGACAAACAACGTTTTAAAAGACGACTTACTAAACAAGATGCATTTAAGTTAAGGAATACACTCGAAAAATTATGGTAAAATATTTAGATATTAATTTTGGAAGGTAATAATCAGAGAAATCACATATATTCAATTGTATGTTTTTTCCTGAATGTTGAATAATGCCATCGATAAAATATTTATTCATTTCAGAATAAATAAATTATTTTGGCTTCAATTGAATATTTTACCCTTAACAGCACATTTTTGCATTTGGCGATTTTTAGTGAATGTTTATAGCATATCTTGACAATTTGAGGATAATTTGTTTATACGTCATAAAATGTTTTTCAAATTTAATTAAAAAAAAATTAAAATAAATAAATATAATTTTATTAAAATGTTATAAAAAAATCTTGGTTTTTAGTACATATTTTTCGCGTTTTTTAGAGCAAATTTTTGGTTTTTTCTGCATATTTAATATGCATTTTTTTAGAGCATATATTGTGGTTTCCCTGGTGATAATTAATAAAGATTTTTGAAAATAATAATAAATAGTTAAATTTTCATCATTGCATCTTTTACTAATCAGACTTTTCAACATTCAAAAGAGTCTTTATGACTTCTCGATTAGGTTTCTTGGATGAAATCTGAGTAATTTTTTTTAATAGTTTTTGTATCCTCTGCTTTGCAGTTTCCATCAATGTCCAGAAACTCATATGAGAGAATACAATAAATTTGGTAATCTTAGACAATTTTCTACGTAATATACACACCCAAAGAGTAACAAGAGACGAAACTAATTGTCAAAAACCTAAGTCGGTTGTCAAAAACCTTACTCATGTAACAACAAAATACATGTAATCAAATACATTTTGTTGTTGGCGAAAGAAAAAAAAAATATTTTGTTTACGAAACAACAATTTTATTTAAATGTCAATCGAGAATTTCGTCTCTATATGCTACTCTATGTACACACCTTCCAGGAAACTAATTGTCTGCAATAAGGCCTAGTTTAAGAATAACTTTATTTGATATCCTATAGTATTGAATCCTTTGTGCACTGTTGAGAGGTTTTACATTATTATTTCGCTTTTAAGAAAAGCAAAAACAATTGAAAAGTTTTTAATAAAAAAAGGAACATAATATGTGATCGGGTCCGATTCCATGAATTTCTAAATGATCATGCCCGGTTTCATGTTGTGCAACCAGTTTAAAAAATGGTTGAAAGTGTTTTTATTTTCTTGGAGACCTAGAAAACATTTTTTATATCACATTTACTCCAAACAAAAACTAATTGGTTTTTGTTGAAACCAAATTTTAAAAATCTGGTCGTTTACATACCTCTTTTTCTCCCAATCTGGTTTTTATTGACGTATATTTTTGTCCATATATTTGTTATTGAACCAAATTTTATATATTCTTGATGTTTAAAGCGTTTTTAATAACATTTAAAAATTATTAATGCCCAAAATTTATTAAATAGATAAAATAATTAATATGACTTTACACCAAACAAAATCTAGTAGTTTTTGGCTTCATTTAGTTTTTGAATGAAAAACTACATAAAGTTCTTTGGTTTTTTCATACAAATCAAAAACTATTTTCATGTAGTTTTTGTCGAAAAGTAAACGAAAAATAGTAAAATAATTATTTATGATACAGCCTGTTCATAGGTTTTATATCATTAAGCTTTCGTATATGTCAGTTGAAAGAAAATGTCGAATTAATTGAATTAATTTTAATAGATAATAGATAATACATAATTTTAGTTCGATAAAGTTATTTTTGGAAATTTACAAACAAAAACCATATAGAGAAAAAATGGGGTATGTAAACAGTCTGGTTTAGAGTTTTTCAAAAACCAATTAGATTTTAATTTGGTGTAAATGGCATATTAAAGAACTTTGACAATTTTATTTTGTTGATTACCAGGGCAACCACAATATGCTCTAAAAAAATGGGTTTTATGCGCATTAAATATGCAGTAAAAAACGAAAAATATGCTCTAAAAACGCGAAAATATGCACTTCAAAAACAAAGATTTTGCATAATTTTTTAACAAAATTATGTTTTTCATTAAAACAAAAGGTTTTATTAATATTTTAACGTTATGAAATAAGGCAAAACTGAAATTTATCAACCACGTCGAAATTTTATTTCGCATTTTTTACTGTATCTCATAGAAACGTTATTGAACTTCTATTTTCCTACCTATCTAATTCTAGGCACTATTATCAGTTCAAAAATTATCAAAATTAGTGTATCGATCACTGACCGCCAAAATATTGTAACCGACAAAATTTTCGAAATTCGTGTTTTGATAAAAATCCACAATTTAGAATCATTTGTCAAAATTTCATCGACGTATCATCATTTCGGATTTAAAGCGAAAGTCATTTTATCGTATGTGAAAGTTTTCCTACATATAACAATGTGTAAACAATAATGTGTAAAGTTTTGTTTTCTGCACTTACGACAGTTTTGCGGTTAGGGCTCGATATGCTCAATCTTGACAAGCTTCTCAACGATAAAATGGTATCCATTAAAGTTAATTCTAAATTGTCTTATTATTACTTTTTTTTCTCATTTTTTATAAAATCAAATTTGAAAAACGTTACGTAAGGTATAAAAAAATTATCCTTAAAATGTAACCTAAAAATAACAAGATATGTTATAAATATGCACTAAAAATGCAATAATATGCCATTAAGAATAAAATATGCAAAAATTTGCACTAACAAATCGATGCCAAAATGATTTATTTGTTCTGAAACGGATAAATATTTAATCGATGGCTAAATTCTACGTCCAGGAAAAAACATGGAATTGCATTTTGTGGTTTCCCTGTTGATTACATATAAAAGCTGAGTATTCTGAAATCAACTGAACAGGCTATATCATAAATAATTATTTTAGTAGTTTTTTATTTGGTTTTCAATAAAAACTAAATGAAAGTGGTTTTTGATTTTTATGGAAAAACCAAAGAAATTCATGTAGTTTTTTAATAAAAAACCAAATTAGGTCTAATATGACGTTTATACCAAAACTAAAACGAGTTGGTTTTGGTAAAAAGGAATTTCAAAAACCAAATCATTTACATACCTTATTTTCTCTCCATGCGGTTTTTGTTGATGTATTTTCTTTTATTAATTTTTTTTATTTTGATGAAATTGAATTTATATCTATTTTTAAAAAGAAATATATTTAGTTTTTCAATCAAAAACTCAGTGGTGTAAATGGCATATGAAACTACTAGTTTTTGTTCGGTGTAATTGGCATATTACTAATTTTGAATTAGCATTCAATTATACTAGGGGTCCGCGGGAAAATTAAAAAAAAAAAACCTCAAAGAGTCCGCAGGGTGAGTTATAGTGGAAAAACCAGCTTTACGATATGTATCAAAAATACGCATCAAAATCTCATTTAAGTACCATATAATCAACTGTGAGATCCAACTTAATGTTACCAAAAACTTTTGCAACCAATGCAATTATACCATGCGTTAGTTGCTCTAAGTAAAACTGCTTAGCCAGAATATCTGGTGGTGACCGGTTTAAGATGGATGGGTTCAAATGCACATGTTATCATAATTGACATTATTCCCTTTATACGCTCAAATTTGATATGACGATTAATTTTCTCTAAAGCAAAAAAAAAAAAAAAAAAATTGTTTGATGACTTAATTGCATAACCAGTATGCATTATTAGGGTTAATGTCTCGTTAGTTTCCAGTTTAACTTATTATCCAATAACAGTTCAAGGTATCTGGAGTGACAAATTTGAAGTTGTTATGTCGCACCTGTTCTGTTTTATCTGGATTCACACCCAACCCAAAACCCTGACACTATATCTGTAGAAAATTTAGTGAATATTGTATTACTTCAGAAAGTAGTTTCGAACCTTTACCAGGTTCGAACCAGAGGCCGCTACCACCAATTAGTACGGTGTTTGTAATTCTATATATTTGAAAAAAAAAAAAAAAAAACGAACAGAAAAAAGTCATGATTTTAATATCATGTTGTCATTTGAAGAAAATACTTAGTGGTAAAAAGAGCTGCAGACGTTTTTTTTTAACCCATGGTTGTCATTGGTAGGATGTTCTTTTTTAAGTACCATGAAATAGTCCCGTGAAATAACTCCCAATGAAATTAGTCCCAACAAAAATGAAGAAACTCCCAAATCAAAAGAAATAACTTCCAAAGGGAAAAAAGAAATAATTCCCAACAATTGGAACTTTTACACCACAACAAAGGAAATAAGAACCATATGTAGTGAAATAACTCCCAATAAGTCATAAAATAAATGAAGTAAGTTCTAATCATGGCACAAGTATTATAAGGTATATGCAAAACGGCAACAACTACAACAACGTAACTCTGTCAGTGTAACACAACGTCAAAAACAATTGATTTTTGTTTGTAAACATTTTCTTGCTTTATTATATTTTTCGTTCTAAAAATTTAAATATATTTGAGAAAAGTAAATAAAAAGTTGTGTATTTTACAACTTATATTCGTCTTTTTAGTGGCAGTTTATATTTGTAACGCAATTTTTATCATTAAACAATCCAAGTTACTTCGAATTATTAAAGCTCTCAAATGCACAATTATATAAAATATTAATGTGTTTCTATAAAACTTGTATATTATCTTTTATTTCTTTTTACTTTTTATAACACAAAACACACGAAATGTAACAAAAAAAAAAAAAAAAAATGTTTATTAATAACAACACAAATATATTTTAGTATTATAACACAGGAATTGTATTATAAAATTATTTACTTTTCTTGGAAACAAACAAATTTTGACAAGATAGTCTGCTTTGAAACAACGAGCAAAAAATAATCAGCTGATCTTATAAGGTTATTTAAAATGGTTGTGCCATGGTTCTAATGAAATAAGTTTTGGTTTCGGAATTAAAAGATAATAATAAAAATACTTTTAAATTTGTTTAATTTTAATTTTAAGTTACGGTCAAATTAAGCAAATCTTTGTTTCAAATTTGTTTGCTGAAAGTAAACAAAAATTTTCCAAAGTAATATGAAATTTATTTTATGGTCACATTACTCTCATTTATTTTCCCATTTTTCTTAATTCAAACGTGCAAATAGTAAAATAAGTTTTCTGATCGGTTACATTTGAAAATTTATTAGTTTTTAAAATTTTTTTTTTATCAAACTGTCGAAAACAATAAATTTATTTTTATTAAAAATATAATAAACAAAGAGGATAACAATTTTTTGGTTTTATTATGTGAAGGAAGAAATTATAAAACAAGAATAAAAGAAAAAGACAAATGATTCGGAAGTGGATTTAAACTGATCAGCAATGTTGCTCTACATTGGTGAAATTTATTGCTTAAAACTTCTAATTTATTTAAATATTTAAAGTTTTAATCATTTAGATTCAATAGTGAACATTATGGCTTGTTACAACTATTATTTGATATTGTTTTCTCTTACAAAAATTTTCTAAAATCAAATAATTATTTGTCCAAAAAATGGGAAAATATTTTTTATTATGTGTTCACACTATGTTCACATAATGAACATTTTTGTTTGCTGTCAATAATATGTGTTCACACTATGTTCACATAATGAACATATTTGTTTGCTGTCAAATAATTTTGTTTGCTCAAAATCAGCTAATTTGTAGTTTGCCACACAATAATATTTTATGTGTAACATTACGGCAAAGAAATATTTGTGAGTTTCAGTCAAAGGTTAACCTAGTGTGACCGTACCTTTAGAAATTATTAATATTTTTTCCTTCCAAAAATTCATTTATTTTCTTTTTTTTTTTGGCAGTAATTATTATCGTAATAACTTCGAAAAAAATAACAAAATGTGCATAGTTCTACATATGTAGTGGTGAAAATGTGCTTTTTGGAAGCACTTGATATATACATACATATATATGTTTTTTTTTTTTTTTTTTTTTTTTGCAAGTCATGTAAAGTTCCTATGTGTTACTAATCTATTTTTAGTGTATTAACATCATATATGTATACTCAATATAAGTATGTTACCGAAATAAGAAGAATATCCTCATAGTATGTATGTCTAGTCAAAAAGGTATCACCATCAATTCAACCATAAACTTAGTACCAAAAAAAAAAACATAAGAAGATGTTACCTTTACTTACTAATAACATGTGGCAATAATGTTATTTAGAGGTGGTTGTTGGTTGGCATAAGTAAATGAATGGTTTTACTCAGATGGATGAATAGATGTTTTAGTTTTTGGTTGATTGTTTCTTTGACTGTCTTTCTATTTGTTTTTATTACTATTTTTATTTTTTACATTAGTTCGATTTTTGCTTTAATGTTCATTTTTCCAACTTTTTAAGTTTTTAATTTATGAGATCACGAATTATAGTGACAATTTACATAAAAATGAATTTAACAAATTTCCTAAGCTCCACAACGTTTCAAATGTATTTTTAGCCATTTTTGGTAGATTTTGTTAAAACTCCAGATATATTTTGAAATTTATATTGAAAAAGGAGAATTGTCAAAAATCTTTACAACACGTTTCAAAGGGTGCAAGAAGAAAACATTAGATCTTTAGCTTAATTTGCTTACGAAAAATAGATCTCCATGATTTACAATTATTACTTTAAAACACATATGATACGTGTTGTTGTTAAAATGGGAGATGATGATATATATGTAGTGAAACGACTGAAAAGTACATTAAATTTATTTGAAAAGATTTTTTATCAAGCTTAAAATGATATTGTCTTTAAATATCCCTTCCCAAGAAAAAACTTTAAAGTGTATTAAATATTATCATTATAAAAAGTTATTTCTAAAAATTTTGTAACGTGGGCTTTACAAAGTCGCTGGGGCAAACTTCTCAAACTGCCCTAAAATGTGCACATACTTACATAAATAAATATGTATATTTAATATAAATATGTTCATATGTATGTATGCTAAAGATGTTCATAGAATGTTAAGCGATACATTGTTGTTTATTTTGAAAGTGATTTTTTTAGGATTTTCAGTGTAAATCATAAATAATAATTATGAAATTATAACCTTGAGTTTATTAAATTTGACAAAATCATAATAAATTATTGAATAAACAAGTAAAAGTTTATCAATAGGGTTACACAATGTAAGCGGCAGGCGACAAAATGCAAAGAACAAAAAAGTAGGTCATTTGCTTTATACCATCAATTAGCTACATATAATTTTATTAAAACATAATAAAATTAAAAATAAATAAACGTAAACTATGACAAAACAATAGAAGTTCTATAAGACGAAATGGGCTAAGAAAAATTAAATTGTAAATTTAAGTGAATCAAATTGTGCAAGCGTTTATAACTGAAATGGAAATTGTAATAAATATTGAAATAACATATTAATAATAGTAAAAAATCGACCCTTATGTGAACAATATTCCTCACTGCATCAACGTTACAACTGCAAGTTAGTAATAGTTTTTGAAGGCTAGACTCAATCTCCATTCATATGTCCTTAAAACACTACCTGTTTTATTTGTGACAAATATTGCATCAAACATTACCTCCTGTTTGGCAATGAAAATTAGCTTAATCCTCGAAAGTTGTCACGAGTTAAAAAGTATCGCCATCAATAGATATTTGGAAAAAACCGTTTAAATCTAAAAATCAAGAATTAAGAGTAATTTCCAAAGTTTTTGAGAGAAGATTAAGAGATATCTGTCACACGGATACTTCTATCTCTCTTCATACCAGTATGGATTTTAAAAAAAGGACATTTGACAAGGTGAACCACGTTCTACTTATATATAAGTTATATAATTTAGGACTACATTATATAACACGTTGGGAAAACATTTTGAAGATCCTTATATATAACCCTGGTAATAGCTATCTTGCAATATGCATCCATAATTTGAAACCTTCAACATGATGTCCAGATAAGAAAAATCAAAACTGTCCAAAAACAATTTATGCTATTTTACCTACGATAAAAACTCTAACACTCAACTTAAAGCCATGAAAAAGACCTACTGCAAAACTATTGCATATGTAGATGATGTAGTAGCTACTGACAAGGACCCAAAACTTCTCTCGGAAGTGTTGGTATCTTCACTTAATCTACTAGTAAAATGATGTCAGGGCTATGGACTGGGAGTCAACCCAACCAAAACTGAACTGATATTATTTACCAGAAGATACAAGATACCGAAATTCACTACTCCTAAGATTAACGGAGTATCTTTGTCACTATCTAATGAAACCAAATAGTTGGGGCTTATTTTAGATAGTAAATTAAACTGGAATCTTAATAATATTTCAAGAACCACAAAAGCAGCTTCTGCATTATACTGCTGCAAAAAGGCATTTGGCCTAAACTGGGGACTGAACCCCCGGTTATGCAATTGTGTGATCAGGCCAATTTTATTTTACGGAGCAACTGTTTGGTGGCCAGCCTTGGAGAAAAGCAACCAGCAAGTAAAGTTCGAACGTTTAATGAGGATGATGTCGATCATGATAACAGGTGCACTTAGAACTACCTCATCTAAGGCATTGTTCATTGCACTAAACTTGTTACTACCGGATATTGAAGCCAAGAAGATTGCTGTGCATACAACGATAAGACTTCGTGCAACTAAAACATGGAAACACCAAAGATATGGTCATGCAAACTTTCTCGGTTATTTACATCGAAACTTTATGATTGACTACTCAACACCAACACCGCTGTTCGACCCCGGGTTCATGGTATACATACCGGAAAGAACATACTATCACAATATTCACCACATAACTGAAGTAGAAATTAAAATCTTCACAGATGGTTCAAAAACAGGAGATAAGGACGGAACTGGCATCTTCTATGTACAATTAGATCTGAGACTGTCTCACGGGCTACCCGACTACTGTAGCATTATCCAGGCCGAAGTGATGGCCATATATTTATTTAATGACAGCAAAGCTGCCATCAGCTCCATGTTAGGTGTGTACACCACATCAAAGATTGTCCGTGAATGACGGTTGTCTCTGGAGGAGATCGCAAGACATTCGTTGGTTACCCTCACATGTGTTCCAAGACATAGGGACATAAACGGCATATACCTGGCCCGTGAAGGAAGAACAGCGAACGATGCAGTTGTTGACCCATCTAAAGAACCTTATTGGTGTCATTACAGGTCACTGGTCCTTCGGCGCATACGCTAGAAGGCTGGAACTCCACAATTTTTGCAGGATTTGTAAAGGCAAGGAAGAAGAAGAAACCACGGAACATCTTCTATGTCACTGTCCGTCCTTTTGGGACCAACGGCAACGGCTATTTAGTCTAAGGAAATTAATAGACAAATCCTGTCTCTCTAAAGTTGAACCACTCCTTTGTTGGGACCACGAATGGTATGAAGGATCAGATGGTCAGAAAGATCAGGCCTTGACGCAGCGGGAACTTTTTATGGTAACACAACGGTAACCCAAGTGCTGCCTTAGGCTAAGCTGCCAATATAACCCACCTACGATCCCTTTCTTGGAATCCGAAAATTAATCTTCCTCTATATCAATGTCGCCTTAAAGCATTAATTAAGCTTCATACGTTTAAGAACAGAAGAATTTATATGAACATTTAAACTATTTCCGGGTTTCAACATATATTTTTTACTCTCATTTATTTATTTCTTTATTTCTTTAGTTCTTTAGTTCTTTATTTCTTTAGTTTTTTATTTCTTTAGTTCTTTATTTCTTTAGTTCTTTATTTCCTTAGTTCTTTATTTCTTTAGTTTTTTATTTCTTTAGTTCCTTATTTCTTTAGTTCTTTATTTCTTTAGTTCTTTATATCTTTAGTTCTTTATTTCTTTAGTTCTTTATTTCTTTAGTTTTTTATTTCTTTGCTTTTTTATTTCTTTGGTTTTTTATTTCTTTAGTTCTTTATTTCTTTAGTTCTTTATTTCTTTAGTTCTTTATTTCTTTATTTCTTTAGTTCTTTATTTCTTTAGTTCTTTATTTCTTTAGTTCTTTATTTCTTTATTTCTTTAGTTCTTTGGTCCTTAGTTCTTTATTTCTCTATTTCTTTAGTTCTTTATTTCTTTAGTTCTTTATTTCTTTAGTTCTTTATTTCTTTAGTTCTTTATTTCTTTAGTTCTTTATTTCTTTAGTTCTTTATTTCTTTAGTTCTTTATTTCTTTATTTCTTTAGTTCTTTATTTCTTTATTTCTTTATTTCTTTAGTTCTTTAGTTCTTTATTTATTTATTTATTTCTTTAGTTCTTTATTTATTTATTTATTTATTTATTTATTTATTTATTTTCCTTGTGCACCGTTTACATTTACGAAAAAACCTGTTTTTTTCACTTAACTAGTTATTTTTTATGGTTTTTAACTTGTTTTTCATACAAATAATCTAACTATTTAAATGAAAAAAACAGTTATTTAACGTTTTTTTTTTACCGTATACTCTGATTTATACACTTGTATGGCAACTCTATGTACGAAAATTTTAGGAAAAGAAAATGTCTAAACGAAAAATTTCTTTTAAAATACAAAAATATTGTCTTAAAACTGAAAAAAACTTAAAATTTATACAAATTTATGAAAAAAGTTAATAAACAAAGTGCAAAAGTGTAATTTATCCGTATTAATTGTTCAAAATATTGTGATAACATTTAATGAAATGTCAGAAAAAAACAGTTAAGTGCAAGTGTAAACGGACCGGTTTTTTAAGGTAGTTTATTTAAATTTAACTGGTTAAATTGTGCAAATGTAAATGTGGTATTACAAAAAAAATATTCAAACATTTTTAGGAAAATACAAATTAATTGAAAATTTTTGTAGAAAAAATATTTTGTGTTATGTTTCACATGAAAATTATATTTTTACAGCAAAATTTTCGAAAATCACAAAAATTAAAAGAGGACAATATAAAGGAATCAATATTAGCTTGGATAAACAGTTCCCTGTTTACGGATTATATACTAAAGTTTTGTATTGCATATAAAATGATTTGGAGCAGAATGGACTTAACTTTATTATTGTTATATTTTAAAATATTTAGAATATTATTAATTCAAACAGTTTTAGTACATATGTATGTTTATATTCTGAAGTACATTGCTAAATTATAGCGCTGCTTAAATTTAACGATATCATTGCTAATGTCGTTATTTTAAAAAATAATGATATAACTTTCGAGTGTACCTTTTAGAACGCAACCTATATCATTTTAGAATTATAAATGATATCATTCTCGGGCTTCTTTATCACCGAAATGATATCGTTATGATATCAGTGTAAAATAATTTGGTTTGTTGGGAAAATTGTAAATTATCTTTTCGGAGACTTATCGATGTTGATTTCTTGCCAACGACCTTACAAGAGATTTATGGTGTAGTCTTAGTTTTAAATTATATTTCTCATGAGGTATTTCAAATTCATCTTTATCATCTAGATCTTTATGGATATTTTTATTTCTTATATAAGATCAATGCTAATGTTGATGGTATCACTTCATAATTGAATATTATGGAGTGATGTCTAAATTGGTTTATAAATGGACTTATACAGGATGGCTTTGCAGTTAAGGCTAAGTTAAGTTTTTTAACTGATCAGTCAATGGAGATTAGAAGTTTTAATTTTCCTTTGGAGCATATTGGCATCTATGTGACGACGCCAGATGAAACGCTTTTCCAAATGTGTTCCAAGATATACAACATAATCATATGAAAGAATATTTACTTTTAGTGATGCAGGTAGTCATTCCTCTGTAGTGTAAACGTAACGTGTTCACATTCGAGTTTATTTACACACATTTTCCAATTTTTCAAACAAGTCTCCACATTCTGAAGAAATTTATTAAATTGTCTTGTTGCTATATATGAATCCACGTGTGAGCTTAGAATTGCAGTATCATTAGCAAATAGAGATATAGTCAAATTGTTGCTCGTAGGCAAGTCCGACGTATAAATAAGATAAGATATTGGACCAAAAACACTACCCGGTAGAACTCACGCTTTGATATGTAGCATAATCTCCGTCAAATTTTATCGAATCTTTGAGTCACATCTAAAAAGATTGCTGAGCAAAATGTTTATAGTTCAAAAGATTTTCTCCAGTTAAACGATTTACCTGTTGAATAGTTTCATCTTTGAAAGGAAATCTCAACTGGGATTTTATTCCGTTCATTTAAGTTGGTATTATGTTTCTTTCCAATTCTATCTCAGTTTGGAAAATCAAGCTAATAAACTATATGATTTTGCGACTTTAAAATTTTTCCTTGATTTTTCCGAATGTCATTGTATCAGGTGCGGATCCAGCTCAAGCTTTTGGAACGATTTTCTGAATTGTGTCCTTAAGGAAATTTCCTTTTTTTTTCTCCCCGTGAATCTGCACCTGTCTGATTATGCGGATCCCTCAAAACAAGATTATTTGTCGGTAAATTGGATTACATTTAGCCAAATATAATTTTTATTCTTGCAATCCTCTTTTAACATAATTATTTTTCTAAGTATTTTTTATTGCTACAGACCATCTTATTGATTTCTTCAATGATATGAATGTTATTAAAGAAATTTTAAAAATTTTCTGAACTAATTATATTGTTATTCTTTTAGAATGCGTAAACTTTCATTTGAACTGGAACCTTGATACCTATAATTTTTGAACCACCCTACAGTACATGCACAAAGTTTAGTTAAGCGATCAATAAAACCAAGCTTCAAAAAGTTCTTTTAATTAATATTTAATAAATCTTCTGTCTTTATACCCTACACCACTATAGGTGGGGAGGGTATTATGCGTTTGTGCTGATGTTTGTAACACCCAAAAATATTGGTCTAAGACCCACCTTAATTTATACCAATCGGCTTAGAATCACTTTCTGAGTCGATTTAACGATGTCCGTCCGTCCGTCTGTCCGTCTGACCGTCCATGTAAACCTTGTAATCAAACTACAGGTCGCAATTTTGAACCAAAATTAATGAAGCTTGGTACACAGGTTTCTTATAGTCTAGGGACGAAGCCTATTGAAATTAGTTATGATCGGTCCATTATTTCACCTAGCCCCCATACAAATGTCTTCCCGGAAAAGGGTTTAACGATCATAAATCCCTTAAATATAGCAATATTTTAATGAAATTTGACACATATAAGTTTCACATAAGTCCAAATAAGTGTGCCGATTTTTAAAAAGATAGGTCCATAATTAACCATAGCTCCCATATAAACCCCTTTTCAGAAAATCGCTTTAACGGGCATAAATCCCATTAAAATGTTAGTATCAAGTTAATATTCGACACAAATAAGTTTTATATGAACTTAACGATAGTGCCAAATTTTACAAAAATCGGTCCATAATTGACCATAGCTCCCATATAAGGCCCTCTTTCGGGAATCACCCAAAAGTGAATAAATTCATATACATGTCAGCATCAACATAATATTCTGTATTCGTATGTTTTATTTTACACTTATGAGTATCGGACCACATTTGATTCCAAGTCAAGACCCCTCCCCGAATTATAATGTACACAATGGTGTAGGGTATCATATGGTCGGGCTGGACCGACTATATCTTTTTCTCTCGTTTTTTTTTAAGTTATGGTTTGATGGCTAAATTTACTCGTACATTCAGTTAAATTCTAATTAAAGATTTATTTTATATACATTGATAAAAAAATATATATTTTCAAATATTGTACATATTAAAAGTGTCATCTTCATCTTGTTGTTCATTTCAAGTACAATACAATGTTTCAATTTTTTTTTTTTTTATAAACATTCTCTCGCACAATACGGATTAAATGTGTGTCAAGTGTCAAATAAACATTAAAAAAAAACAACAACAAAATATATAAAAAATCCCTTCTAAAAAGAGTCATCATTTTAAAGTCAAAACATAAATAATTGTTGTAATCCGTATTTGGAATTTTGTATGCTTTTTGTTGCGTTAAATTTTCAGAAAAATTAAACAAATAAAATTCTTGTAAATTGTTTTAATTTAGTTATAGTGAGTAACAATAGTATAAGTGTGATTAAAAATATGTTAAGATTGATACATAGAAAAAAAAAAAAAAAAAAAAACAAAACGAACTTTTTCTAGTACTGTGAAATACAAAAGTTTTTTGTGATTAACTTTTAAGTCTTAAAATTTATCACTTTTTTTAATTTAATTTTGAATTGAAGGTAAAAATTGTAATCTTCTGCATTTATTTTAAACAAGGTGACTAGAAGTTTTTAGAATTAAAAATCTAAACTGGAAATCTCTGCAATTTATTTCACACACAAAGATTATTAACAAAAATTTTTTCATGCAATTGCACAAAACTAAATATCTGCAAATCCGCAATGGCACGTGAACTCCGGTAGCAGATTCTTAATATTGATTACATAAAACATCAAATGCTAAATACATGCACGTTATTTTAATGAGAAATGAGCAAAAAAAAAAATAATTTTATATATTAAAAAAATAAAACAATTAAAAAAATATTTCTTATTTGTTCTTTAGATTCATTAATTTTCTATGACTTCCATATACAATATTGCTACAAATTACTTTAAACATTTATTTACTACTATATACAGTGCTGTGCAATATAATAGGCTATTGTATATTAAATATTTTCTCTTCGATTTAACACTATTAAAAAAACATTATCTTAGGAATTTTTGGTACCGTTATTTTTGATATTGCCAATACTAAAAATAATGGGTATTTTTAAGAAGTTTCTTTCTTTCCTTTATGCGCTTTCGTAAACATTTCAAGAAAAGTTAAAATATAATTTGTGCAAAATAATAGACTTATTTTAAAGGGTTATATTTTTCAATTTACCTTATAATTTGGATAAATTTTCTGAAAATAATTAAATTTAAGGTAAATGAAATATTATTGTTGAAAAAATATTATAAAATAATATTATTTTTACGAAATGATGGGTCGTAATGTACATAGCACTCCTTAAGAAAGGCGAATAGTGAAATAATTACGTAACCAAGGAAAAACACTTGATTTTATTGCGGAATTGCTTGGAAGGTCTCATCATTTCGTAAGAAACGTGATCAAGTGGAAGCCATCAAATGAAACACGTGGTAGACCTTGCAAAATAACCGCTACCACGGATTCACAGATAGCTCTTCTAGTGAAGAAGCAGCCATTTCTATCTTCAAAAGCCGTTTCTGAAGAAATAGGTAACATAATTAGTGCTTCAACAGTCCGACGAAAACTTTTAGGGAAAGGTTTGCCAAGTAGAATCGCCAGGAAGTTACCATTTTTAAGCTCAAAAAACTAAGCAGCTCGAAAAAAAATTGTTACAAAAATTAAAAATAGTGAAGTTGATAATTTTAAGAACATTTTATGGAACGACGAGACAAAAATTAACTTGTTCGGGTCAGATAGTCGCAGAAATGTTAGATGACCAAATGGAAAGGGACTAGATGATCGTTATACAAAAAAGATTGTAAAACACGGCGGAGGAAGTATAATGGTGTGGGGTGAATTTTGTTGGCATGGTGTTGGCCCTCTTTATTAGGTCACAAAAATAATGAACCCAGAAATGTACCGTGATATTTTATGAACCAAGAAATGTACCGTGATATTATGCTACCCCATGTGGAGAACAATATGCCACCAGAATGGACTTTACAACAGGACAATGATCCTAAGCACTCCTCAAAATTTGTTAAATCTTGGCTGAGTGCTAACAATGTATCTGTTTTAGAATGGCCTTCACAGTCACCGGATCTAAATCCTATTGAGAACCTTTGGGTTGAACTGAAGAGAGGTCTAGATGGGAAGACATTTCGGAATAAAAATCAACTTGGAAAGATGTTAAAAAGAAATGGAAGGCAATTTCTATAGAAAAATGCCAAAAATTTATAGAATCAATGCCCAGAAGAGTTCAGTGCATTTTAAACAATAATGGCGGTCATTCAGGTTATTGAATTAACTTGGCATATTATTATAATATATTAATATATTAGTAAAAAATTTAATTTGTTTTAGTCTTTAATGAAAAAAATATATATTTGTTTAAGAAATATTAAATAAGTCGATTATTTTGAATCACAGGAAAATGATTTTTTATTTTTTTTTATTTAAATAAAGTCATAAAAAAACAAAAACATTTGTGGATGGTGTATCTTTTAGTACAGTTCTTAAATAAATAAAAAATAAATTTAAATATCATTCATAATGGAAAATATTTACCAAATAAAAATAAGTCTATTATTTTGCACAGCACTGTATATACATACCTCATCTAACTGCCGTTCGTTCATATGTTGTACTTACATGTTATTACGCAATTCAGCAACGAATTAAACTGTGATCGTTGTTACATTTACATTGTATTCGACAATAGTTTTTCAAATTGCTTACTGACTGTCGAATTAAATAAACTAAACAGAAGATGCTCAAAACAATAAAAAATAAAATTAAATTATAATTTAATTTTACTAAAAACAAAGCAAATTTAGTTGTAGTAATCATAACTAAGAACAAGAAGTGCACGTGATAAACAAAGTTGATCACTAGCTAAAGAATTAGTTAGACGTAAAAACATATAAATCATACAAATATGGTGTACAATCTTGTCATTCACATTCAAAATTCATTTTGTATTCATATGTGTCAATATGTAGATGATAAAGTGGCAAGAACTACATAGGCATTAAGTAAATACGACCAAAAATAACGCTAACTCTATTGAAGCACAAAATGTTTATTACTTATTCGGTGTATGCACCGTTTATTTAATGAAAAATTAATGTAAATTTCAAGATAAAGGTATATACCATAAATTATTAACATAGATGGAATGGAATTTTGTATGCTTATGAAGCTTAAAAAAACTCAATTGAAAAAAGTTACTCAAAAAAGAACACATACTAGAATTATTTTTGTTGCCCTCAGACAAAAAGTCAGTAAATGTTCGCAAAAACGAGGAATTTACGAAACAAATATATTCGAGAAATTATCGAAAATTAAATAAAAAGTAGCATTACAACTTACTTGATAATTTCTCCATAGTTAAGATTCGAGAAATTATCGAGAATTCTTTAAATATCGAATATTATTATTAGTATCTATTATTCTCGGTTCATAGCCTGAAAATCGAATTTTTCGACCACTTCAAGGTTTCCTTTCAGTGGTCATGACACCTTTATATATTTTTATAACCCTAGCAATTATTTTATATAACCGACTTGTGTTTTCATTATATGTTTGCCGTTTTCTTGTTCAATTTTCATTTTAATAAAAACTAATTTTGCTATTACACACAGACAAAATTATTATTATATATTTTTCAATTAACATAGTTGTTTAATTTTGCATCAAAATTGTATTAATATATTCAACTAAAATAAGAAACAAATTTAAGTAAGATTTTATTTTTCATTTAAATTTTTTGGTTCATTCAATCATCCACTTAATTGATGTAATTAATTTGTTAATTGGAATTTTTTTCCTGGTTTTAATTTTTTACAGCTTTTAGTAATTGATATAATCATTCTGGTGAAAGGTGCAAATTTAAAAATGTTATTAATCGATTTTTTGCATTTTTCTGTGTAGTGAAATATAGCAAGTTAAGGGAATTATTATTTTTGCACTATGTCAAAAGTTATAAGCTTAGAAGCCCTTAAAGTATTTATTATATTTTATGCTCGGGTATTAATATTAAAATACACAAATCACTAGGTTGTAATAAAAAATAAAATAGTTTAATCTCTTAGAAAATTTGGAAAGATCCAAAAATTCCAATTTTCTTGATTTTAAAATTAACTGATATTAAGACGAGGATTAAAAATAGTATGTTTTTCCCACTTCTTGCATACAAAATTGAAAAAATTTTAAAGGCTTGAAAAACCATTTTACTATTTTGATATATTATGGTTCCAGTAGTCCAAATATGGTCCAAATTTTAAATTCTATGGAGTTTTTTTTTTAATTTTATGTAAAATTATAATTTTTTTTACACATTTTTCCACATAATTAATGATAACTCAAAAAGTGCTAATTCGATATTATTGAAATAAACTTAGAAAAATTTATATTTACATTGCCTTTAACAAAGGTTCGAAAGGCTTAATTCTTTAATTCATTTTCTTAAATCGAATTAAATTTATTATTCTAGTCATTCTTTTAAAGCATTCAAATTAATTTAATTCATTGAATTAAATTCTTTGTACTTCATATGAGTTGAGTTAATTCAAGTATGAATTAATTCCTTAAAGAATTCGTCCAACAATTATACAATTCAAGCTTAAACAAGCGCGAATATATTCGGCCCGGCCGAATCACCATCAACTTTTTCAAATTTTACGTTATATGGAAGGGGCGGTAAAGTGGGCGGACCACGCCCATTTTTTGTTTTCGAGTTTACATTGGTCCTTGAACTATTTGAACACAATTTCGTTGATTTTCACCTTATATGGAAGGTGGGCGGCAAAGTGGGCGGACCAAGCCCATTTTTGGTTTCCGAGTTTATATCGACCCCCGAACTATACGTACAAAATTTCGTTGTCGTACATGCTTTTATTGAAGAAATATCAGCAGAAAAGTATGAAACGGACACCCTGTGTTTCTAGTTTTTAGCCCATAACATAACAAACCTTATATAAGATAAATATTTGTATATTCGTCTCCCTACGTTGCTCCTTTCGAGCTCTATCCTGCTTTCAACAGACGGACGGACATAGCTAGATCGACTCAGAATCTAACCAGGATCCAGAAAATATATGCTTTGTGGGGTCTTAGATGATTCTATCGACATGTTACACACGGAATGACAAAATCAATATACACCCCATCTTTTTGATGGTGGGTATAAAAATATATTGAATCATTCAAATTTTCTTCAATTCAAATCTATTACAAATTAGCTTTAGAAAATATTTTCTAATTCATTTTGTAAAAGATTAAAAAACAAAATATTACAAATTGAATGAAAGAAAAATATTTTCATTCGTTTTGGTAAAGATTTGAGTTAACAAAAATTTAATGAATTCTTTATGAATTAATTCAATAAGGAATTAATTCTATTCAAACAAAAGCCTTTGAATTAAGCTATTGAATTATATTTTTGAGAATGGTATTATGGAATGAAAAATTCATATTTCTTAATTCAGAATTAAGATTTAAGGGAATTAAGCTAACATTTAATTAAGTCTTTCGAAGCTCTGGCCTTTAATCCCCTTATATATTGCGTTTCAATCGGCCCAGTAGTTTCGGAGTTATAAAAAAAAATTAAACACAAAATATATTTTTTACGTGAAAATATCGAGTTTTTTGTCATAAAAATCTATTGATTGTTTTCGAATTTATTCACAATTAAGTGAATTCGCTCATTTTCACAAAATGTTAGTTTTTTGAGAAATTTTTCCACTTATGTTGTCATAACTCAAAAACTTATCCGATTTTGTTAAACTAAATTTACAAAGATTTTGGCTAACAATATCTTTAAATGATGTATACAATTGTTTTTGATGTGATCAATAGTTTCAAAGTTATGAAAAAAAATTGTTAGAGAAATTTCTCAAAAAACTAAAATTTTGTGAAAATGAGCGAATTCGAAAAGAATCAATAGATTTTTATGATCGATATCTCATTTTGTTGCTATTACATGTGGCTTTGCGATAAAGCAATAAATTTGAACAGTTTTTGCCGTTTTCGATTTTTAATGATTTTTTTTTTAACAAAAAAACTCGATATTTTCACGTAAAAAATATATTTTTTGTTTAATTTTTTTATTATAACTCCGAAACTACTGAGGCGATTGAAACACAATATATAAGGGGATTAAAGGCTATGTAAATATACATATTTCTAAGTTTATTTCAATAATATCGGACTAGCACTTTTTGAGTTATCATTATGTGGAAAAACGTCTAAAAAAATTTATAATTTTACATAAAAATTAAAAAAAAAAAACCTCTCCATAGAATTTAAAATTTGGACCATATTTGGACTAGTGGAACCATAATACATCGAATCTATATAGTAGTTATTCAAGACTATTTTTGCTGTTGACTTGTGTAATTTTTCTTTTCAGTTCCAAATGTCTAATTAAATTCCCAGCCCTGAGTACCTGTCACGTGACAAGATTTGAACCGATTCTCTTTCCTCTAGGGAATGTACCGCTTTCTCAAATATCCCGTCAATTAATTTGCCAGATTCATGTACTGAGACTTCCCGACTTGTTGAATTAAATCAAATAAAAGACTTCCGGAGCTGAAATTTAATTTTAAGCATACTGCCGATCTTGAGCGAATCTTCTGACTATGTTACATCCAATTAAAGCTTCGATAGAGTGTTCAAAGTTCTAGTTATCTCCATAAGTGAGTGGTTACCCCTATAACCTTGTAAAAATGGATGATAACAGGCGTTGGATCCGGCGTCTACTTCTACGAACTTAAGATATAGTACCAAAGTAAAAACCATGATTCAAGATAATAGAATATATTTGCAATTGCAAATTGCATTGTAGGAGGGCAATTTTCAGAACTTTTTCGTTTAACTTTTAATTCACATACTAAACCAAATGTTTTTATAGCAGTTTGCAGTGCTGTTTCATTTAGCCCTGTTTCTAAATTCACTGCGCTGCATTCAGAGTGAGAGCGAGACAAAGAGAGTGAGCAAATAAATGAGAGGCTAAAATACACAAGTAGAACAAAGCTAGATGGTGGTTGTAAATTGTGACTGCCTACGCTGAATTGTAATTATAACGGCAGCAACATATTGTGCTGACAGTGATCAGCTGATAATTTTTGCTGATACTGTTGCTGACTACGCGCTATTGTAATTTGGGCTTTAAAGTTAAACATGAATGTTACCATATTTTTTATTTATGGTAGGTAAAAAAAGGTAGAAATTACCAAAGTAGACAAGGATATATTACAGCCGTAAATCTTACATTTTTGACCTAAAATCGAATTTTATACGAAAAATTACAAAATTTTTTGTTAATATTTCCTCGAGGCGTGGGTTTAAACCCTAAAGATGCGATCGAAGAATCAAATATAAAATTCCCATTAGCTGTAGAGTATATGGCTTTCTCATAACGTTTTTTACTAATTGTATCAAGAGGACGAAGGAGGAAGAAGAAAGGAAACTTTGATGTTATCCCTTTGATGAAAAAAAATGTTACTTGAATATAGAAGTTAATTTGGACTTTAAGTGTATTTTATTACAGAAGATTTTTAACAACCAAGTGCCAATGTTTAACACATCAACCATTTGTCCTTCATTTCATTTTATTCCACACGACAAAATGTCTTATTAAAGTTTAATAATTAAACTCATCATTTGCGTGAGTGTTGTTGCAATTAACTTCTAATACTTTTATTTTTTTCCACAGGAATTTTGTCATTTATGTCTCTAAACTATTGTAAGTTAGAGAGATGATCAAACGCAACACAAGTATATCATCATTCATGCAACTTATTTTTCCATTTAATTTGTTCCACAGCCATGCGAGCATAGCTCGTGCGTGCTTCTGTCATTGACATTAAGCGTATGGCTCGTGTTTATTATTGACCATTCACATTAACTTTATAAGTACCAGTTAGTTATTTCTCCATTGATCAACGATCTATGATGATTTGTTATTATTAGTATTATTTTTTGTTTTGTTTTTTTAATATTTAACTTCTGCCTCATTTGATCAATGTCAGTGATTTACGAGTATAATGTTGCAAGTCAACGCATCATTATTATAGTTGATGTTGCATTTGTATTCATGGGAACGTTAAGAGCATTGAAATCTAATCTTCTTCTCTTTAGTAAATTGAATTTAAGAGTTAACGGTAAATATTTGTGGACAATTAGTTTAATTATGCGTTTTAAATTAGGATTTTTTTAGACAACTGGTTTCCAATTAAATATTTTGATAAATTTTAAAATAGTTTGTTTTATTATGGGTGTTTGGTCAAAGTTAAAATAACAAATGTGACGTTCATACATTTTAAGTTTATAGTGATTGTTGGTTTTATATATTTAATAATTACGCGTCAAATACTAACATTTTTACAACAATAATTGCAGATGCAATTATTCAACTTTCTAGTATGTGGAAAGCCACCGATATTTGACATTATGCGGGCGAGTGACGGATTTTTAGTCTGTAGTCAAATTTAACGATTACCAAATGGGAAACCGTAGTTTCATTCAAAGGGCACGCACCACCGTATTCAGTATAATAAATACATGTGATTTGCTTCAATGATTAACGTGGCTTAATAAGGAAATCGATTGTTAGATTAAATCAATCCATATCCATATTAATATTATAAAATTAAGTGTGAGTTTCATGTTTCTTTGTGACGCAATCATTCCTAAGCCGCTGAACCGATTTTAACGAAATTTTAAATATAGATGAACTTAAGGCTGGAGGAACCATAGGATAAAAATTAAAATGTTAAATTGATAAAAATAGCGAAAACAAACATTTATTAATTTTAATAGAAGAAACTTTACGGGAAACATCAATATTTAAAAACAACGGGGCATAGCTGTTTTTAGGTTTTAAAATTTTTAACTTGCATTTTAGTTAAATGAAAGATATGATCCAATCTGTGACTTTAAGATCTAATAAGATTTATTAAGTGTTTCCGGAGGAATCTGTGTATGATTCCGTTTATTTCATATAAAATATGAAGGACTCTTAACAATCCCAGGCACAATGTCCACAGAAAGGAAAATCGAGATTACTCGCTTGTTTACTGAGCTTTTTTCATTAAAACCTAGAAAATTTATAGATATACTCCGCTTCTAGATTTTTAATTTCAGAAACTTTTTATAAATCACTAGGCCACCATATTTTGGCAGCTAATGATGACAGTTTAAAAAATCAAAATAAATAACACTGGTGGGCAAAAAAAAATGTACCTTATAGACTTGATGGCAAAGAGTAACAAGAGACGAAACTAATTGTCAAAAACCTAAGTCGGTTGTCAAAAACCAAACTCATGCAACAACAAAACACATGTAATCAAATACATTTTGTTGTTGCCAAAAGAAAATAAAAACAATAAACAACATTTTTGTTTACAAAACAACAATTTTGTTTAATTGTCAATCGAGATTTTCGTCTCTATATATTTCTCTATGCTTGATGGATTTTGACGTGTTAAATACGAATCGGCTTTCAGTTTTTATCCATCAGTTCTGGATTTTTTTATATACGTATCTAATATTTCACCAATAATAAGTCCATTACTATAGTATATTTTATCATAACATAAAAGAATGGTAAGATCAACTAATTTCTTTTGGTGTATCATTTATATGAATCGTATCAAAAAAAAAAAAAAAAAAGAAAACAGCAATTTTTCTTGCCGCAATTCTGAGTTTATGGAAGAGGGTATAGAAGGGAATACTAAACTCTTACATTCTATTTACTGCCCTCGCCTACAAGAAAAACTGCTGTGTGTGAACCCCGACTTGGTGCTTTTTTGATATTTGATAGTTAAATTTAATACAGTCATATATATACACTTTTTTAATTCGAATATTGGTTGTTTATAATATTCTGAAATAATTGCTTTGTTTTTGTAATGTCTGAAATATGTAGTATAGATTCTGGTAATTTCTAAAAAAATATCGGTATTTATTTCTCAAAAGAAAAATGCATATGCATTACACATTTCAAAAATATTTACATAGCTCCAAAAATAAACTATTTATCAGAGTAGGTAGAACGCTCATTTTTTTGATACGTTCGGAACATAATTTTTATCAGCGAATTTAATCCTAATTTTTAGAACGAATTTTATTTTTTTGTTTGTAAATTTAATTTTTAAAATTGTTCGAAGATCAAAAATTTTATTTTCGTAAATAAAAATTTTATTCAGGAATTAACCTGAAACGAATTAATCGAACTGAAATCGTGTAAAGGTATAGAAAAGTGTTGACTTATGTTGAATGAAAGATGTGTGGATGTTTAAAACATTTGTACATGCGCTTGTGTGTTAAAGAAAGCTGCAGTTTTTTTTTGTTTTGTTACTACTGAATTGTTTAAAATAAAACAACAACACAATGTTTATTGAGTGTGTGTGTGTCTTCTATTTGCATATTTATGTATGTATATAAATATGTACATGTTTTCCAGAGACATAACAGTTATAAGATTTATGTAAAAACGTTATGTCATAACTGTTAAATAATATAAAAAAAAATTTACGTCTCTAAAAAACAGTTATTTTTAACAAATATAAATTTTCGTCTTCCTTAACAGTTATAGTTATTTTAAAAAAATTTCCGTTTTTTATAATTTATATTTTTGATTTTTATTTTTTACGTTGCATAATAATAGTTATTTCTAAAAAATATTTTTTTCTATTGCTCAATAACGTTTATTTTTAAAAATTATTTTTTTACGTTGCTTGATAACAGTTATGATTGAAATATATTTTTTACGTTACTTATAAATTAATTTTTTTTTTTTTTTAAATTTAACAGCTATTATTGTTTGCATTTTTATAAATAATTCCGTTATAATATAAACATTTACATATCGATGTATAAGAATAAGGGGATTTTTTGCAATATTTCCATATTCTTCAAACTTTTTCTAAAATTTTACAACTTTTTCGTTTATGGAATTGATGTTACGGCCTTATAGTTTATTGACGTAATTTTTGAAGACATGAATATGAAATTTTTTTGTGTAGATGTTGTTTGGGTCAGTGCATTATAATACAGTAAAAACCCAACCCAAGAGGTTACGGCTTATTGTGTTTTAGGTGACGATATTAAAATTTATGCAAACAAATTAAAGCCAATTCTTATTCAACAGATCAAAATCATTCTATTCCACATATGTAATTTTTACGATGTACAACGGACTTTTTGGCAATTGCGTAAAATATATCAGGATCCCTATTTAACTGCAAATCGACACTTAAACCGTAACCGGTCCTTTCTAACATTTAATAACACTTGAATGCACCAAAGAGCAATTTTTCTTAGCCATATTAAAAGATATATAAGTATACTTCATATAGAATTTATCAAAATAGAACACTATGCACACAAATTTTTATTTAATTAGTTCTTTTTACCGTTTGTTGAAATTTTGAAATACTAAATAGGCCGATTGGACTTTTGGTGACGAATATATCTATATTAATATTATAAAATCAAATTTGTATTTGTTTGTTACGCAATTACGCCAAAAACGCTGAATCGATTAAATATAGATGGATATAAATTAAAATTCAATTGATGAAAATAACGAAAAGAGAAGTAATTCAAACTGTTACAAGGTGAACGTGAGAGTAATGCAACAATAATCTCCTGCACCTCTGAAGAAGGGCCTTCTTCTTGTAAAATTTAAGTTAAAAACAAACTAAAAAAATATTTTAACGTTTATCAAGCAACGTAAAAAATATATATTAAAAAATAAAAATTATAAGCAACGGAAAAAATTTATTTTCAAAAATAAATATTATAAGGCAACGTAAAAAAAAAATTCAAAAATAAAAATTATGAACAATAGAAAAAAAATATATTTTAATAATAACTGTTATCAAGCAACGTAAAAAAATATTTTTAAAAAATAAACGTTATAGAACTATAGAAACAATTTTTTTCGACAATAACTGTTATCAAATAACATAAAAAATATTTCTTATTTTGTACTCAACTTTTTTAATTTGAAATAAAATTTAATAGTTATTTTTGGTCTCTGATGTTTTCAATTAGGGATATGGGTATATTAGAACTTTTTATGCATTTATGTATGTATGTATGTATGTATGTATGTATGTATGTATGTATGTATGTATGTGTGTATGTATTTGTTTACATACAAATCAAAAATTTATCGATATCACTCAAACAATATCATTACTTTTTACGATCGATACTTTTTAAATAATTATTTGCATGACAGCCAAAAAATCATTTGATATACTTGCATACATACAAACTTACAAATTTAAAATAAATATATCATTGGAGTTTTTATAGTCATGTTTTTTTTTTTTTTTCGACAGTTCATACCGCTAAAAATTATTTTTTTATACATACATATCTACATATGTATATGTATAAATGTACATGCGCACACCGAAGCTTTTTTTTGCTTTGTACCATGTGTCTGGCTACCGAACCGTTTGTAATCGTAAAAAACAGATCTTCCACACAAATACAAATTAAAAAAAAAAGTTTTTTAGATTATTTTCGTAACTCAAATTAAAAAAAAGTAAAGAATACAAATTTAATCCAAAAAGTGGATTTTATTTTTAAATTTACGAATCATATTAATAAGAGCGAATAAAAACTTAAAATTAAATTCGAAATCCGAATTTTTCCGTACCTTGCTATTTATACATAACATTATTAAAGATGATATAAAATTTTTAAGATAGTATAAATTTTTGTAAATCATATTTACTTTAACAAGTCGCAAAATTTCAAAAATATTGGCAGATTCATTAAATTTAAAAATGAAATTAAAATCTTACCATATTACCGACAAATAATAAAATTTTCGCCTTAACGTATGCTTTCATATTTTCACATTTATATATATAAATTTTTTTCCAAACTACGAACATTTGAATACGAAAAAAAACAGTCATAGCAAGCATTGCTTTAAAAATGTAAACAACAACAATTGAATATTTATATATTTTTGTATGTATGTACATATATTAGGGTATCCAATCGATTAACCGTCATTCGGTTATCCGGTTAATTTTTGTAGATTAACTGTCTGAATAATTTAAAACTGTCTATTTTCGAATAACGAATAAACCGAATAATTTCCGTCGAATAACCGGTTAACCGAAATGTAGTTGTCTAGAGTTATAAATTAGAATTTTTTTTTATTTTTATGATAAATTTATGTAAGCTACATCTTACTGTTACATTCCAGTAAAAATAAATAAAAATAATTTTTAGTAAGGTAATTTTTTGCATATCGTGAACATGACATAACACATGTATCAAAAAAATCAATTCATTGAAAATTATACGAATTTGTACTATTTCTGGAGCACAGTGTCAGTATTTTACTGACTTCTTTGGATGCACTTTTTGGTGGGATAGAATGTTTTATAAAAAGCGATAAGAAAAGGTAATAATATTATATCTTCATAAATAATTAAACTTGTATCAATAGAAATTCGTAAAACATTACTTTGATTAAAGTAAATTCAAAGTTACACAAGTCATAATACCCTTACGTGAAAAATGTATTAAATAAAGCGTAATTAGAATATTTTATAGTATTAACTAAAAAATAAAAGTTGTTCATACAAATAGGAGAAAATAATTACGAAATGATCCCCTTATAAAAGAATTTGATCTTATATTATGTTAATAAGTAACTATTTCAATAGATTAAGTGCTATAATTTGTGTAATTTATATGTTTTACATATATAACTAAGGTTATTCGGTTAATCGAATAATTTCTAAATAATCGGTTATTAACCGATCAACTTTTAACCTCGAATATTTATTTGTCGAATAAACCGATTAATATGAACACCCGAATAATTGGATACCCTAACATACTATATACAAACTGACTGCAAATACAATCTGACAACAACAAGAACAACAATGTTAACTATTATATTACTGCTCTTGCTAACTAAACTACTTGCCCATACAAAAGTCTAAAAATGCGTTTTGGCCGATATCTGGGATATAATGGACCGATTTTTTTCAGGAAAAAAATTTCAATATTTTTAATTTTTCGTGCAAAAACGAAGTCGCTAGCTTGTATAGGATCCTAGAAAAGCCGACAACAAATACGATTTTTTGAGAGTATCTTCGGTTTTTTGCCGATATCTGTTATTTATCAACCGATTTTGCTCATTTATTAGCGTTTTCCTACAATTTGATGTATAAAACATATATATCCGTTAACTAGGGCTTTCTAAAAACTGATTTCAACAGACAGACATCTTTATATCGACTCCCCTATCAATAAGGATTCAGAATATATATACTTTTTGGGGTCTTAGATGGATATTGTAGAAATTACAAACGGAATGATAAACTTATATATCGTCACCGAAAATGCAAAACAACGTAACATCACTTTTCATAACTTTACAGGAGGCACAAAAAACTTTCTAAAATCTAAACGAATTGTCCTAAAAACAAGATTTTTGGGTTATTACATCCTTAAATACTGCCTAATATATTTATTTATTTATTTATTTATTTATTTATTTATTTATTTATTTATTTATTTATTTATTTATTTATTTATTTATTTATTTATTTATTTATTTATTTATTTATTTATTTATTTATTTATTTATTTATTTATTTATTTATTTATTTATTTATTTATTTATTTATTTATTTATTTATTTATTTATTTATTTATTTATTTATTTATTTATTTATTTATTTATTTATTTATTTATTTATTTATTTATTTATTTATTTATTTATTTATTTATTTATTTATTTATTTATTTATTTATTTATTTATTTATTTATTTATTTATTTATTTATTTATTTATTTATTTATTTATTTATTTATTTATTTATTTATTTATTTATTTATTTATTTATTTATTTATTTATTTATTTATTTATTTATTTATTTTTAATAAATATTTTTTAAGTTATGTGGTTTAAGTTTTTCAAGATTTCAATTTTCGGAAGTCAAAACAACGTAACATCAATAAAAATTTTAGAAAAATTGTAATTAAAACGATTTCTGATAACTTTTACTAAAAGATTTTAATAGCCATTATATTTGTAATCATTTGCAATCTAAATTCGTAAAGAAAAAGAAAAAAAATTTATTTTTTTAACAAATGTGATGTTACGTTATTTTGACTTCAGAAAATTATTGCTTTCGTTAATATTATCGTCATTTTTTGTGCTACAAGTCTGAAACGTATTTTGGAATAATAAACTATATTTCATCAAAAACACCAATATGAAAATTTTGGTGTTACGTTGTTTTGCATTTTCGGTAACGATATACCCTTTACACCTGTGGTGAAGGGTATAAAAAGATAATCCACAACCCCTGATTTACCCGTTAATTTAAATTAAAACCATAAATCATGTATGGCATCTTCATGTATCCGCCCGTGTAAAAACGCCCACTTTAAAATTTTTTTGACATTTTCTTTTAAACCCCGGCATAATAGAATTTGCAGTCAGGGCTGTCAGATGTGGCGATTTTTCGCCAAACGTGGCGATTTTTAATTGCTCTTGGCGACTGAATTTTCCGTTTTGCGACATGGCGAATTTTTTGGCGATTTTTATCAAGGTGGCGATTTATTTGGCTAATTTTTAAAACTTTATTAAATAGGTATTCGCATAGCAAAACTATTTCGTTTTCTTACTAACTAACATCTATTTTTAGAATTGTTTATCCAAAACGGCGGTTCTCAAATGGATGTCCGCGGTTCTCAACAAGGGGATCTTTAAACAGATAACAGATAATATGTATATTAATTTCTCCATACTTATAAAATAAAGTTGCAAAGTTGCAAAAAATATATAGTAAAAATTCCAAAACTATTGTTTGTGCATGATTTTTATTATCATTCTGGTAATTTTTTCAAATTGTAAACAAAACCTTTAACGATATTTCGTCCTTGGCATAAGACGTTTATTAGCAATTTTAAAATCCATTTTCAAATATAAACGTTTTATCTTAAATTTACAATTAATTGAAATCAAATGTTTACTATTTTCTTAAATATAGCCTGATTTAACAAAAGAATTTGGTATCAAATATGCCATTAATTTTTATGTTTAAGTATTAATTTATTTTTGGATTAAGAATTATTTAGGAAAAACATTTGATATGAAATTGAGAGGGTATCACTTTTTTTTCAAATGAATATTAATTTTTATTCAAACTTGAAATTCAACGTATTTTCAGAAATACCTTTAAATTATTAAAGTTAAAGGCACGAAGCAAGAGTTTGTAAAAACCCCACACAGCAATTTTTTCTGCTGCTATTCTGAGTTCGTAGGATAGAGGAGAGAATAAACATTTACATTCATTTCACCTCTCTCGTCTACGAACTCAAAATTACAGCATGAAAAATTGGTGTTAATGAACCCCGACTAACAAAATCAAGATCCTTAATTTATAAATATCTTCAATAAATGTTTGATAATTTGTTATCCATCATCTTCCAAATATGAAAAGAAAACGTTCATGAATAAATTAATTCTTCGAAACAATTTATAAGTTTAATAGGACAAATATTCATTATATAATTTTAGAATTATTCTGTTAAAAAATATAATAAATTTCAATAAATTTTTAAAATTGTTGACCTAAAATTGAGTTATATATGTCAGAAAAGTGTATTGAAATTAATATTTTTTTTATTCAATTATTATTAGCTACTGAAATTATCATTGACTTTGTTGAAGCTGAATTTACATTTTAAAATTATATAAAATTTGAAGCACTAAATATTTTAGTAGTTTTTAGTTTTTCATTAAAAAAAAAATGCATAAAATTAAATTTTGGCGATTTTTGGCGATTTCTGATTAACAATTTGGCGACAGAAGCTCAAAAAAATCTGACAACCCTGTTTGCAGTGTGAAATTCGCACCGAAGAGGTAAGTAACGGGAAGGAAAGGAATTCTGCAACAACTTGGAGATAACGATTAATTTGTTATAGATTTTTGCCAGAATTTGTTGAAGATTATCGGTTAATTTGATAGAAAGCATCAAAATGTTTGCTCTCAGCCGTAATGTCAGCAATGTAGTCAAGTAAGTAAAAAAAAGAGAATATAATTTTCAATTAAAAAAATTTTATAAAAAAAAGCTAAAATGATTATGTAAAAAGCCCTAGCTCAACAATAACTATATTACTTACAACGCACATCTCTTTACACAAACAACTAATAATTATTATGAATTTTCTAGAACTGCCGTACGCGGTAAACACACTTTACCCCAATTGCCCTATGACTATGCTGCCTTGGAACCCATTGTCTGCCGTGAAATTATGGAATTGCATCACACCAAACATCACCAGACCTACATCAACAATCTGAATGCTGCCGAAGAACAGTTGGCTGAGGCTAAATCCAAAAATGATGTCACCAAAATTATTAGCCTAGCTCCTGCTTTACGTTTCAATGGTGGTGGTCATATTAACCACTCGATTTTCTGGCAAAATCTTACACCCGAAAAGACCCAACCCTCGGCTGAATTGAAAAAAGCCATTGAGGAACAATTCAAGGGTTTCGATCAATTCAAAAAAGAAATGACAGCCTTAACTGTGGCCGTTCAAGGTTCCGGTTGGGGTTGGTTGGGTTACAACAAGAAGACCCAAAAATTGCAAATTGTTGGCATGCCCAATCAAGATCCCTTGGAGGCTAGCACAGGTAATTGTTAAAATAAGAAAAACTTACCTAAAAAACATTCACATAAATTATATGTTACAGGTTTGATTCCTTTGTTTGGCATTGACGTTTGGGAACATGCCTACTATTTGCAATATAAAAATTTGCGTCCCTCTTACGTTGAAGCCATTTGGGATATTGCCAATTGGAATGACATCTCCAAACGTTTCGCCGATGCCAGTAAATAAATTTTAACAGCGCAGGCGTTGTATATGTTATTTTGTTTAAAGGCACCCATAGACACATACTGCAGAGAGATACTGCCGATGAACCCCCCTATACGTGTGTGATTGATGATTTGACTACACATTGATCAATCAAATTTTTATTTTTGATAAAATTTTCGAATAAAAATAAACAATTTTAAATAATTTAATTATTTTGTCTTTCAGTTTAAAAAGTCAAACTGAAATTTTTGTAAATGAAAAGGAAAACTTCAAAAATTAATTTAAAATATGAGTTTGCAGTATGAGTTCATTTTGAAATCAAAACGATTTTGATTTTTCATACTGCATTGTCTGTGTGACGCCAACATTCAAAAGCTCTCTCAATTTTACTAATACATACAAATTGCAGGAGCTTATGCAGTATGTGTCTATGGGCCGCTTAACAAAGAAACAAAACCAAACAATTTGTAAAACATTTCAAACTGTGAATTAATATTCGTAAAATAATTAAGTAGTGTTGTCTTTATAAAAGACTAGAAAATAAATAGAAAACGAAAATATTTGGATTTTGGTTTTATCACACAGTGGTTTGCACTTGGCAGGGCCCTCGCCGAAAAATTTTAACGGCGGCTTTTCTAAAAATTTTCGGGTTTTTCCAAAAAGTCGAATAATCGATCACTTTTATATACACTTAGTTTTACTTTGAAATATGGTGAAAGAAAAAGTTCAAATTTGTTTTTATTTATTTATTTATATTGCCAATTCAATATAAAATATTTATATTGTTGTTTATTTGTCTGTCACTGCTCTGCCAATTTTCTTATCCACACTCTGCTGCCATGGCATTAATGCATGCTCAAAATTTAATTTACGTGTAAATGAAATGGGTATGAAGTATTGCTTAAACCCCTGCTTTCATCTTCATCATACATATCCATAAGCTCCTTAAGGAGCTTGTATGATCATACATCAGTGAAGTGTAGCTTCATCTGTCAGTCAGTCAACTTGTAGCACATCTCATTGCCATGAGGAGCGGAAATTTACTTTACTAAAAATGTCGCCGACCTCATAAAGAAATTTATGAAAAAATTTCTAAAATTGTAATGAATTTACTTAAGGTTTTAGAGCCCAAACACAACCAAACGGATTTCAACGTTGTTTTCCGCTCTAAGAAAGAAATGTAAATGAAGACGGAATGGTTGGTAGATCCCAATTTGTTCATTTAAATGGGTATAACTCAGGCTTAAGGGGTCTGTCTTCGGGTGTCCCCCAAGGATCTGTTTTGGGGCCACTTTTCTTCATCTTGTATATAAATAGTCTTCCTCGTTGTGTTGATTCGACTTTATGTGAAACCTTTTTATATGCAGATGATGTTTTCTTATTGTTTAGGAGTAGTCTTGATTTTGAGGATGTTCTTGTAAACAATATTAACTTTTGCCTCCAGCGTGTTCTTGAGTGGACTATAAATAATTCGCTAACTATTAACCCTTCTAAAACAAAAGCAATTATGTTTGGACCTACAAATCGTTTCTTTAGTAATATAGATATTGTCTTAGGTGGTGCTCGGATTGATTTTGTGAGTCAATTTAAATGTTAGGGCGTTGTTTTGGATTGTAAATTGTCATTTTCTACTCATATTGACAATTTGAGTTGTAAAATTGTAGGTATCTTGCGTAAAATATATTCCAGTAATGCTTATTTACCTATACGTATTAAATATCTATTGGCACATGCCATATTGATGTCTCAGCTTTTGTATGGTATTGAGGTATTTTCTGGTACTACTTCTATACATTTGAATAGAATTAAACTATTGTTTAATATAGTTGTGCGTTTTGTATACAATGTTCGTCGTCGAGAACACATTTCATCTTATGTTCGTCAATTTCTAGGCTGTTCCTTTAAAGAATTTATAATGTATCGTAATTTAATATTCTTTCACAAGATTATTAGTGCTGGTAGTCCACTGCCTCTTTATGAATTATTTACATTTACACATTCTTCTAGGAATCCCCAAATTTGTATTCCTAGAATATCATCTAGTCTTTTTGAAAAATCTTTTTTGGTGAGAATTGCACGATGGTGGAATTGTCTGCAGATTTTCTCCCAATCTAATAATGTTTTTCGTTTAAAACTCATTCGGTGGATATCTAGTACATCAATTTGACTGTTATTTTGATTTTCGTTTTGGTGTTTTGCTACTGATTGGACCTTTATTTATAATTTTTGCTTTAATTTTTTATATGTACGTACGGCTGGGGAGCCATTGATTTAAATGAATATATATATATATATATATATATATATATATATATATATATATATATATATATATATATTTTCATATAATAATATAATTTTTTTTTTTTTATGTATATAGTTTTATGCATTAGTTAAAGTTATGATCTCGGGTTTAATTGCTATGTAATATTGTTATTTTGCCCTTTTTTAAGGCTTTATATTACAAATAAATGAATTTAAATTGAAATTCAGCAGCGGATTTCATATATATTTTGTTTTTGTTTCTTTATATTTTTTGTGTTTGGCAACAACAAAACTACATATATAAAAAAATATTTATATTTCTCTCTTAAATTCCATACATAAAAATAAAAGGCAAATCTATTTCTTTCTTATATAAATTTAATGTAAACTTATGTGATTCATTTTGCAACAACGGCAACACTGACAGAGAGGGAGAGTGAGAAAATGAGAGCTCTTGAGAATCCGTTGTGAAAGTAAAATAGATTTTAATTTCCAGCGGATTCCGCTGTGTTGTTTTAGTTGTCAAATCTTCATAATAAAAAAATAATCCGCTAGGCTGTGTTTGGGCTCTTACATTGAATTTACTAAGTTTGACCAAAATCGGCGACT
This sequence comes from Protophormia terraenovae, assembly GCA_951394005.1. NCBI lineage: Eukaryota > Metazoa > Arthropoda > Insecta > Diptera > Calliphoridae > Protophormia > Protophormia terraenovae. The sequence goes on from OX596077.1 coordinate 106,526,891, forward strand.
GTATTTGAGTCATTTTAAGCCGAAATTTTTACGGCGGCGGCTCCTGAAAAAACTTCAATGGCTCGACTCAGCCGGCTTTAAGCCAATCGGCGCAGATCTCTGCGAAAAAACTTGTATGTTTATGTTATCAGTTCTGTGTGAGTGTCTCTGAATAGTGTTACCAGACGATTTTTTTTATAGGAATATCGGTTCATCAGATGAATTTATTTTGAATTTATTTATACAAAATGTCAATTTTGTTCCCAAGTAATTAATATGGTAGTGTTATATGTCATTGAAAAGGTATTTATAGTTGCTTTTAAATGATTTCAATATAATTAAGTTCCAACAAATATTAATCAAGATATTCAGGAAAATATATTGAAACATTGAAGGCCAATAACTCGTAAAACGAGCAAGACCGGACAAAATTTTTTATTCCACTATTATCACAAGCAAATGTACTATAGAATCTTTATCAAAATTGTTTAATAATCAAATGTGCTGAAGATCGTGATTTACGCCGCCAATTCAATTTCAACATAAAATGGTTTTATGAAAACGTAACGAAAAAAATTTGTTAAATGATTAATATTTTCGCTATAAATTACAGCTTTATGTTCATAAATAAATAATGAACGGCTTTAAGCGTTGTTTTAAAATTTTTCTTATAAACTGTAGAAGAAAATATTAAAATTTTCAAATCCAATTGTTGGATTTCATAAATAGATATCGAATACATAAACCCAATTTATTGATTTTGATATATATATATATATATATATATATATATATATATATATATATATATATATATATATATATATATATATATATATATATATATATATATATATATATATATATATATATATATATATATATATATATATATATATATATATATATATATAAATTGCTGTTTTTGAAAATCGTAATTTTTTAAATTGCTATTTTATTTTAAGTAGTACTTTTATTGAAAAATTTGAACTTTTTAATTTAATTGTGCTTTTTTTGAAAATTGATATTGCTTTATTTCAAAGCCAAAATCATCTCGATTCGGGTTGTTTAATTATTTAATATAGAAAAAACACACTTAATTTCCATGCAGTTAAAATATTTTTATGTTTTTAGTGCATAGAAATATGTTAGAAAAGAATTTAGTAAAAATTGTGACACAGTTTAAAAACAAAAAATTATGATTGAAATTTATATTTGTTCACAAAATTTATCTGTTTAAACATTTTATTTATTTTTTAATTAAAAAGTCTTCGTGTGTAAAATTATTATTTAATGCCCTTATTTTAAAAATCACTACTCCTCACTTTTTATAATACCCTGCGTTATTTCAAATAAAAATGTATTGAACTAAAATTCAACACTTAAAATTTTTAGGTGTTAGCGTGCAAAATCACATGAATTGAAGTTGTAAAGTAAAATACAACTAATAAATGTATATGTATATGAAAAATTACTCTTAAATTTTTAAACTAACTTAAAATAAAAACATAAACACAATTCAAATTTTTTTGATTTATAAAATGAAATTTTTTAAGTCTAGCCTTGGTGATTTAAAATGAAGTGTGGGAAGCGTTCATCGCAGGACATTTATAAAATTGGTGCATAAATCAAAAATTTGTGAACATTTTTTGGCAAACGAAAATCACAACAAAATTAAAAATACCATAAAATGTACAGTGATGTTTAAACTTATTGTGTTTTTAAAAAACAAGTCAAAAACTAATTTTTGTGACATAATATGAAATAGCTTATGATTTTTTAAATTCGTTTATTTAACCTGAAAATTCTCTTAGCTATTTGTTAATAAAAATACCAATTGGCATCTTTTTTTTATTTATCCACCATTAAAATTATACCATCTGGCAGCTTTTTCCGGTTACTCCAACAATGAAATGAAAATAAAAACAAAACGAAATCAAAACAAAACAAAGATAACAAAAATCAGCTGTTTAGCCCCAACACTGGTTGGTTCGTTTTAGTAGTTTTTGTTTTTCTTGTTTATTTGTTTGTTTTGTGTTCAAATGGGGGAAATCTTCCACAAAGGAATATCAAACATTTTCTAATTCCAATAATCAAGGACTTGCGCAATTTAAAAAAATAACAATAATAATGTGTGTGGATTATAGTGGAAATTAAACATACTGTCAGACATACGCACTTGTTACAATCCTCTTGGATTAAACCAGTATGAATGTACTATGTAGGGAGAAGGTAAAAAAAATTGTCATGGAAGTCATGGTTACAAAGAAAGAATAATGCGCAAAATGTATATTTTTCATGAATTTTCTTAAATTCCACAAGAAAAGCTGAACTCAAATCGAAAGGATATGAATTCCAAATACACAATACTTTGGCAGAACTACGTTGCTCGTCTGTGAAAACGGTATACGGTCACATACAAACGGTTCTAAACGAATAAAAATTCCACAAACGAATTAAATAATTTTCTATTCACCTTAAAACAAATTGAAGAAAAACCAAAAAAATCAATTAATTGTAACAAAAAATTTATTAATAACAATTCATTTAAACAACAAGCGTAATAGAAAGTTTTTTTTTTTCAAAAAGTGCAGTGAACCTTGAAAGAAATTTGGTGAAAAAAAACCATTAAAATTTAATAGAAACAAGAAAAACCATAAATTTGTGGTAATTAAAATTTGTTAAATTTTATTTGAAGTGTTGGCCCATTTAGCGTTTAACCAAACGCTAAATTGTTTTAATAAGTCGTTCCCTTCAAGCAAGGTAAGTTTTTGTTTAAAAAATGTTAAACTGTTTCTTATTTTTCAGCTAAAAAGTTTTGTAAGTGAAAAATTTTTCATTTTTCATTGGTGAAAAATCAATTTTCCTTAAGCTTTACAGATGCATTCCACATTCCACTGCAAGTGGTTTGTGCTTGTTCTTTTTTTACTTTAACTCCCTACTTTTGGATTTTGGGGGTTTATATTTTTCAAAGGACTCCTACCAAAGTTGGATTTTAATATTTATTCTAAACAAATTCCAAATGATTTATCATAAATTCTTTGTTATAACGTTTTTCTACTGTAATTTATTGTAATTTGTTTTAAAACAACAAACGTCATCATGCCAAACATCATGATTATGATTATTATCATGTTCAAAACTACAAGTGAATCTTTTGCTTATTGTCATCATCGCATTCGTCGTTATCATCATCAGCACTATAAAAAGATGACTAATAAACATTTATAAATGAACTCAACTCTTGATTTGTGTTATTTGTATAGTTTTTTCGTTGCTTTTTTTGTATCATTGAACTTGAAATTAAATAACTATTTAGTACTGATAAGTTTTGTATGATTATTCAATGAAGTTATAAAATATTTTGTTTATTATTTACTAGATTTTATAACCTTAATTTCAGGAATATAAAATTCGACTACTACCAATAATTTGTTTAAAAATATATACATATGTAAAATTTCAATTTTAATTTTTCTATTTTTGAAAAAGTTTCGATTTTCAATTTAAAATTTTGAAAATATTTTAAATTATGATTCAATTCTGAAAAGGACATAATAAAATAATATTTCTCTTTTAGTTTCAGAAAATAGTAATTAAAATTGAAAATGTTCATATAAATAAATGAGACTGAAACTGGAATTTTGAAAAATAACATTTTAAATTTGAAATCTTTATTTAAATTTTAGAAAAGAACAATTTAAAAGAAGATTTTCCATTTTATATTCAGAAAAATACAAATAAAATTAAGAAAAAACTAAAAAAATTCAGAACTTCAACTGAATTAATAATTAGAATGAAATTTGCGTAAGGAATGATTTTATATAAAGTAATTGAAGCAGCGCAATCCAGGTGGATTTGCATCAATATCAAAATTTTATGCTTAAATGTAACATAAATTGAGTTGACCTTACATTATTTTATCATTCAAATCACTCATATTTAATGTTCTAAATTTTAATTCATTTTTCTCAATTTATTTCATTTGTTCTTCTCTGATTTTAAAATGTAAAAACTTATTTTAAATCGTCCTTTAATAAATTTAATATAAAAAACTTATTTTCAATAGTTCATTTCTAAATTCTAAATAGATAACTTCATTTTCAATTGATTTTGTCCTAATTTACAATAAATTTTTCTGAAATTTTAATGAAAATGCTCTTTTCTAAAATTTAAATGAAAAAATCTTATTTTCTATTGTTATTTTCAAAAATTTTAATGTAAAATTTAATTTTCAAATGATCTTTTCTAAATTTCTATAAATTTCTAGTGGAAAAACCTAATTTTCTATTTGGTTTTTCAAAGTTACTGCTGAAAATGATGTAGTTATTTTTCCTTTAGTAATTGTATCATAGTTTACAAATTTTTATATTTGAATTCTCACAAAAAAAAAAAAAAAAAATCTAAAAATTTTCGATTAAAATATTAATACATAATTTAATAATAATTCCAATTTTCTAATATTTTTACTAAAAATAAAACAATTTTTAGACTTAAATTATTTTTCTTATTGTATCAATTAATAAAGGTAGTTTTACACTGTAATACTTTGTATTAATACCAGAGTTCCATTTTCTATAATACATATCAAAAAATGTATTAACCCAACAAACCAAATGATATCGTAATGATATCATTACGATATCATTTCGGTGATATAGAAGCCCGAGAATGATATCATTTATAATTCTAAAATGATATAGGTTGCTTTCTAAAAGGTACACTCGAAAATGATATCATAATTTTTGAAAATAACGATATTAGTAATGATATCATTTAATTTAAGCAGCGCGATAATTTAGCAATATATTGCAAAATATATACGTACATATATGCTAAGATTGGATCAATATATTATATTCTAAATATGTTATCAAAAGTTAATAAAATAGCCATAATAATCCAAAGTTCATCCAGCTCCAAATCATTTTACATGTAATACGAAACTTTTGCAATCCGAATACAAGTCTCCCTTTGAATCCGGGCTGATATTGGTTTCTTCATCTTATACGCGTTAATTTTTTGCAATTCCACTAAATTTAGCTGTAAAAATTCAATTCCCATATAAAGCATAACATAAAATATTTTTCTAATACAAAAATTTTCAATTTAATTTTATTTTTCTGAAAATGTTTGAAGTTTTTTTCTAAGGAAAATACAATTTCGATATTTTATCATATAATTTTAAAATTATGATATCATAAATGATACTGTATCGTTTCTTGGTTTGTTGGGAAGGAAAGTATTATTAAATGTCATATTTTTAATTTTCTTTATTATAATATTTTTTTAAAAAAATTTAAAACGAAAAATTAATCAGAATTGATTACAAATAAAACTATAAATAAACAAGATTGCGGAAATTTATTACAAGGGATGCAATTACGTTTCAAATATTTCAAGATTTCAACATACAAAGTATTGAAGATATTTACACTGCAATACATTTGAAAATATTTTGGTATACAAGGTATTATAGTGTAAAACCCCCTTAAATAAGTAATAATTTGTAAAATTGAATACAAAATTTTTCTAATATGTTGAATTTCAATTAATAAAATTATTGAGCATGTATTATTCGTAATTGATATTGGATTTTGGAATTTTTTATGTAAAATTTGAATTTAATTTGTTAAGCTATGTTCACCTTTGTCACATATTTGACTAAATTTGCGTGACCACTAGTTCTACAAAAAAATTCTTTGCCGTTGTTTGATCTTGCAGATGTTTCGTAATGAAAAATAGCGTGAAATAAGATACGGTAAAATGTCAGCTATGATTAATGATAAGTAAAAAATATTTTCCCATTGAAATAGAGAAGTTAGAAAATATTTTATATAGTGAATACGACGTTTTGGTCAAACATTTGGCTAGTCTGAACATACCTTTAGAATAATTCGATTTTAAGTAATTTATTTTAGGTTAGGCTGGAAAAAGGTGGCGTATTCACGCCTCCACCCAGAGGTCAAACGGTCCATTGTGATCCCTTTGAGGTAGAAAAAGAAGAATAGACAAACATAATAAAGAAATAGAAAAAGAAAAAATGGAACCTATACCCTATAAATCAGCTATGATTATTCCTAAGCCATTTTATTCCCATTACAAACCCTATGAGGATGATAAGTCCCTTAACTCATCCAGCTCATGTAGTGTGTGGCTCCCAAACCACATCAACCTATTACGCTGAAGCTTTACACAGTGACAGAGTATATGCTCTACTGTCTCCAGCTCTTCTACATCATCGCACGTTCTGCAAAAATCTGACGTGGTAATGTCCCACTTACTCATCATACACCCTATTGAGAAGAGACCAGTAACCATACCAACTTTGATTCTTAGACTACTACGACTCATACCTAGAAGATGTTTGGAATCTACCAGTTTAAGACTAGACCATAACGCCCTAGAGTCCCACAGTCCGTTCTAACATTCCATGCTTGATTCGTGTTATCCAGAGTCCACTTATGGCCCTAAAAAAGGACCAAATTGGAATCCTAAAAGATGTCTCTATGAAAGACCTATCTAGCTCCGAGCCACTGCGAGCAAGCTCATCGGCTATTTCATTGCCGAGAATGGTCACCCATTAATCTTTTCAATTCCTTCCTGCTAACGCTACAACTGTCGGACAATTTATAGGATCGTCTGATATCAGTTCCCATAAAGTAGACCCCTGCACCCGTGCCTACTTCCATCTTTGAGCCGTCCGTAAAGACAGCACAACCTCCATAGAGCTTTTCTGCTCGAACCCAGGTATCACCAAAGCAGGAGTAGCTCCGAAGTCAATCGTAGTTCCGACATAATCCGTAGGCTCGCCCAAGGATAGTGTCCGACCATTGAATTGGACTTCGTCGAGTATGCTAACGTGCCCCGACCTAAAGTTCCCTAATAATCTCAGCTCCTGCATTCTAAATAGGCCGCGAACAGCCATACCTCTCACAAACTCCTCAACTGGAAGAAGGTGGAGAATGATGTCCAGAGCTGCCTGAGGTGTACTTCTCCTGGCACCCGAGATGCCAATTGAAGCACACCTTCCTCATACAAGTGTCCCCAATACTCGAGTTGATAACTCTGATGCTAAGCAGCAAGGAGTCTACTTATATTTACGAAACAAGTGACTCCTTAATAGTCTCTATCGTAATGTTATTAAAGGCCCCTCTATATCGAGAAAAGCTGCCATGGTGTATTTCTTCTTCAGCAGACCCCGCTTAATATAACTCTCAACGTCATGCAGAGCACTTTCAACAGACTTACCTTTAAGGTAGGCATGTTGAGCTTCACTAATGACATGAGTCCCCATCCTACCTCTAAGATGTAAATCAATCAGTCTCTATTGTCTTCAGTAGAAAAGACGATAGGCTGATCGGTCTGTAATCCTTGGGTTTCGAGTGAGTCGTCTTACCCGCTTTGGGTATGAAAATGACCCTAACCTCTCTCCACCCCCTGGAAATGTAGCTCATTCTAAGACATTCCCTGAACACCTCCACCAAAAGTGTGATGGCCCTTTCATTTACATTCTATAGCATGGGCGGGAATATTCCATCCGGACCCGGAGATTTATATGGCTCAAATGAATTTACCGCTTTTAGTAATCATCTCTTTTATCGTATCGGTATTCCCAACATCTGATTCGGATTGTAGGTTATTACTGACACTACCTATTTCTCCATCAGATCCTATATCCCTACAGCCTGGGAAATGAGTCTCCATAAGTAAGCTGAGGGACTCTGAGCTAGACTCTGTCCACGAGTTGTCCGCACGTTGTATGTATCCAGGTGCCACTGGGTCCTTGGATAATACTCGCCTAAACCTAGACAACTCATTTGCAGAATCCACCGACTCACAGAAATTTACCCATGATGTCCGTTTCGCTCTTCTAATGTCCCTCTTATACTTAGAGAAAGCATTCATATAGCTATCCCAATCCTCATTACTTCTCATTAGTTTGGCCCTATTAAACAGCTTCCTATCTGTAGACCGCTGGTCCCTAAGTTCCCTGGTCCACCATTTCGACTGTTTCCTCTTGCCAGGATAGATCACCGGACAATTGAGCTCAAACTATTCCTAATGACATACGAGAAATTATTCACGACTACCTCGATACCTTCAACTGAATTCCTCCAGTCCTCAGTATCCCTAAGATCCTGACTTATTTAAGGACTTCCAATCTATCCTTCTAGAATTCCTATAGTGCTTCCCTTTTGATTTCGCAAAGTCAAGGTCGAAAGATATCATGCTATGGTCGGAAAAATAATAATCCATAACTACTCCCCAGTCCCTAACATAATTGTCCCCTCGACTAGCTAGCGTTACATCTATAAATATTTCCCTATCCTTCGTTCTGGACGTAGGAGTGCTACCCCAATTGCAGATGTGAAGATTATTACAACTTATAAAATCAAACACCAACTCACCTCTTTTGTTAATGTCCCTGCTTCCCCATTGATAGTGGTGAGCATTTGCATTACATCCCAAGACCATGTACGCGCCTCTCCTCCTAGTGTGCTCCACCAATTGCTGCAGAGCGATACCGCTGTATCGGCTGCCTCATACGTCCCATCTGGATCAATCCTGTCAATGACAGCAGCTTGAATACAGTTCTGCAACACTGATTCCTTCGCTCTTTTCGATGCTGAGGGCTGTTTACTTCCTGACACAGCTCTTTTAATGACCTCCTCGGTCATTATATAGTCGGTCTTGACCGACTATATCTTCTTTTCTCGTTATTTATGAGTAAGTAAAAAAAATATTTTCAGAATGGTAACGTCTGTCTATATATTGGGGTTAAATCGGTCGAAAATGGTGCTTCATGAAAAAGTGATGTCAGTATTTTAATGATCACGTTTTATTTTTATTTGTTAATAAGTAAAAAATCCATTTTTAGAATGTTAAGATTCTATGTAGTACTGTAGTTAAAAAAAATATTAATTTCTAATATTGGAGAAAATTTTGAGAACAAACATCCTGTAACATTTAAGCTGCACTCCATGAAACTTGAAAATTGTATTTTAGAACAATTTTCAAAAAAATAACAAAAATATTAGGACAAAATATAAATTATAAATAAAGAGTGAGATCGAAAAAATCTTAACATATATAAATTTAGAAACGGTTGATCTTAGAGTTTCGATTATTTTTATTTAACTGATATTATATTACAGGTAACAAAAAATATATATTTTATAGTTCTAACCAGTGTTTCGAATGGCTGCTTAAAGCAGTCGTAATTTTCTAAACAGTTGCTTTTTTTACAGCATCTTGCTGAAACAAGTTTACTTGATTCAGTTATCCACCACATACTAACTAAACACATTTTGCTGCTCACACACAAAACTGATTTAAGCAGCATCCCGTTTTTATTTTGTTCAGCAGTCAATTTAAATAAGCAGCGCACACACTCAGTTTTTTACTCAGCCAGTTTATTTTACGTCTTAGTCGTGTGCGCTCAGCACAACGTAGAAACCTTTTTCAGCAACGTAAGAACAACTGGATAGTAAGACTGTACAGTTCTGCGCAGTCAATATACAAAGTTGTTTGGTTATGGTTTTTACATTTTTATAGTTTTTAAATGAAAACAAATAGAAAACGGTACAATAAAATACTATGAATTGTATTAAAGATATTTATATGTAGATTTATTAATTTTAATTAAAAAAACAAAAATTTTTTGTGTAATATATTTATTTGCAATTTATTTAAAATTTTTTTAGAACTTTTATAAAAATATTAGATAATATTTAATATTAGTAGATGAAAAAATATTAACTAAATATTAAATATTGTTTAAATTAAAGAAAAAAATTTAAAAAAAAATGTTTGTTCTTTTGAATAAGAAGAAAATTTTGTTATTTTGTATAATTTTCTTTGTTTTGATCTATTAAAGTTAAGCTTAACTTTTGGACCCAATAAAAGCAATGTTTAATTGAATTAAAACGTTAAATTGTAATACGAAACTCTTTTTTTTTTAAAAAAAGGGTGGTGGTTCAAAGAGCTTTTTGTCATTTTTAAAATGCAATAACTGAGAAACTAATAAATATATTTTCATAACCTGATATAAGTCCTAATAATATGTATATGTACACAATATTATACTGGTCAGAATCGTATATTATAACGAAATAATAAAAGAAAAAAAATTTGGACACTTTCGGTAAAAATTGTGGCTTAGTTGAAGATGGAGGCGTACATTTGGAAGAAAAATTTTATATTTTAAATTTGCAATACATATAACTATTAAATGGAAAAAAGTAGTTCTAACAATTGTATATTTGACTCATTGATTATACAAGTATGTAAAATTTATATTGAATTTTATGTATTTTTTCATCGATATTGCTAGTAAGTTAGAATTTGCGAAATAATAATCACTAGATCATTAATACAAATAAGAGTAAATCATTTCAAAAATTGTTTATATTTGTAAATAAATTGTAGCCTTTTTTAAATATTGAACAAAATTAATCAAAAAATTACAAAGAACTATAAAACCTGGGGGGTTATTTTGTAACTAAATTCGACTGGAAAATCTTTCGAATTTGTATACTTTATACATTGAAATTCGAAAGTGTTTTCTTTCGAATCGAATTACACAATAACCCCCCTGGTGGACAGAAATTATTCTGAGCATAATGGCCCAAGTTTTTTTTTATTATTTAGGGAATTTCAAGTCTCAAAATATATATTATTAAATATTAATAATCACAGAATTGAAAATATCTTAACTTTTATTAAATTGATTAAGGATCATATTTAGTAGAAAAAATAAAAATTTTAATTTTAGAGTAGATCCGTGTGAGTGAAAAAAAAAACTATATGAAATTTAAAAATTGTTCCTAACATATGGAACTACTATTCCGAAAGATATAACATGGAATGTAGCACCCCAACAAAAAAGGAACTAATAAAGAGCTGAAGGAAGTACTTAGTGGTAAAAAAGTGCTGCAGAAGTTCTTTTTCTAACCCATGATTGTTATTGGTAAGATGTTCTTCTTCTATATTTCTAGTTCATCTCTTTTGCAGTACTTCCTTTAAAACTATGTTTATAAAATTTTATAACAAAAAGTCTGTTTTAGAGCTATCAAAATATAATGAATATGATTTAAAATTTATAAAATTTAAATTTTCTTAGAAATTATTAACCTTTTTTCCCGATAGAAATTCATTAATTTAAATTTTTTTTGGAAGTAATTATTATTAAATTTTAAAAAAGGAACAAAGTAGTTGTAACAAAAAAATATATATACACTTTGACCTACTTTTGAAGAGATGAAAATGTTCTTTTTTTTGGAAATTATTGATCGTTTTTTTTTTTTTTGCTGGGACTTTTTAAATAAAAGTTAGCGCGTTATAATTTGATCTGTTAATGTTTTAGAATATTTAAATTTTGAAATAAATTTAATATTTCTTTGATAAATTGACTATATTTTTCCGTTTAAAACCACGTTCAACTTTTATTTATTAGCAGATGATCTGCTTAATTTTGATTCGTTTGTTATTAAAAATATTTCATTACTCAACAACCCTTCAACTCCAATTTGTAAATAGTGACACAATTTTACTAAAATAGAGTTACATATGTATATAATTTTCCAGCATTTGGTTATATTTTATAAAGCGGATAATTTGTTATAACTTACGTGTAAGTCATTATACTTACGTAAATCTTAAATATTATATAAATGTTTCTTACAGTGCTATTCTCTAATTCATGACAATTATCATTAATTAATAATTACTTATTATATGCTTTTATAAGTGTGACAACTATCACCAAAAATATATAAAAATATTTTTTTCAAAGCCAGAATAAAGAAAAAAAAAAAGAATTTTATTGTCATGTTTTTTTACTATCACAATAATTTTTTTTGTCACTCGGTCGAGAATTGCACTGTTATTATAATTATTTTTGTATAATCAAATGTCTTATTGTTCGGCTGAGGTATTAATAAAAGTAAAAAAATTAATTAAGACATTAAAGCCGATCAATAAGAAAATAATAAATTATTAACAAAAAAGTCTTCAACATACAAGTTAATAACTTTTATTTTTAGATACATAAATAAATAAATAAATAAATAAAAATCACAACAAATCTTTATTATTTCGGTAACATAATACATACATATAAATATAATGTCTTTTTTTATTTATCTTTACAAAATTTCTATATTTGTTAAATGAAAAACTTTTTTTATTTAAAATTAATAAAATAAAGATATATGTATGTAATATCTTCAATAAAATTCATATTATTTTATTGCACCGTTTTCTATTTGTTTTCATTTAAAATAATCAACTTCATTTTCCTTCTAAAATTTAAAAACAAAAACCAAACAACTTTGTGTAATAGACCAAAACAAAGAAAGTTATACAAAATAACAAAATTTTCTTGGCTGAGCAAAAAACTGAGTGTGTGCGCTGCTTATTTAGTTTGACTGCTTAACAAAATAAAAACTGGTTGCTGCTTATTTCAGTTTTGCGTTTGAGCAGCAAATTTTGTTAAGTAAGCATGTGATCGAAAATGAAAACTTAAACTGTTTTCAGCGCAGTCGCCAGTTGAAAAAAAAATTTGTGTGCTTAAAATTAAACGCTGGTTCTAACCACTACTTATCTCCTTAAAAAATTTTAGATATTTTGGGACACCTTTTTTGTGCTCTTCAATTCTCTTTTCACCAGAGTCCAATGTCTCTCCAATGGTGTTAGCTCTGAACAATTTAGAGGATTGACCTCTCTTGATACAAAAACTATGTTATTGTTTTGGTACCACTCTAGAGCTTTCTTACCGTATAGAAATGAAGCCAAATCGGACAAAAATATGTTGTGCTCTCTTATGAAAGGAAGAAGCCTTTTTGCAAAAATTGTTTGATCTATATTTCAGTATTTATAGAGCCCACTGTAACAAATGACTTGTTTCTTTTGCTGCAACTGCATAAATCTTGCCATACCAGGATATTTTTGGAAATTTTGTCTGCTTTTGGGTCCTAAACTTATTTTCAACATTTCCTCGAGCATTAGCAACATACAAATTTTGACCCGGAAGCTGCGAAAAATCTGTCAGTACATACGTTTTGTCGTCCATTACACAACGTGAGTATTTTTGTATGAAATTTGATTTTAATTTCCGTGCTCTATTCTTGGTTTCTCAGTTTTTTTCAGCATTTCTGTCTGGAACTTTTTGGATTTTGTATGTTTTCAAGCCTGCATTGGCTTTAACTGAGCTAACCGGGCTGCTTTTCTATCACATGTGTTCGGAGCTCTTTTTAATATGCTTTAATAGGCTGCACCAAAATTTACCAACTTTCGAATTTTGACCGTAACTCCCCTTGTTCTTTGTTCTGTGTGAAATATTAGTGAAATCGGATATCGTGAATCCGTGCTGCATCTAATCTGAAGTTTTTAAAGTGCGTTTATATGGGAATTTTTTTTTTTTTTCAGTTTTTAGAAATATATTGCTCTTAAATACTTTGTTTTGCACTTAAATGTTAAAGAATTTTAATCTACACATAATTATTTATCAAATAACATATAAAAAGGGACCTTTTTTTCTCCCCTGACCGGGTTTCCTATCAATGGTCAAATTCTCTTGATACTGTTTAATAACTTTGGAAACAGTTCGACGGCAGACCTTTAATTCTTTGGCCAATTTTTTGTAGAACAATTTGGATTTTTTTGAAAACCTTTTTGATCAAACTCACAACAAATTAACATGGTTGTCATTAAAAATAATAACTGACATATTTTTCAAAACGTGTGTTAAGATTTGATCGATCTCACTCCTTAAGCCTCGTATAGTATAAGTTTTTTTTTACACTTATTTTTCTGTAGGCACTTATTTTTCTCAAATAATGTTTTTAGCTTGTAGAAAAAGCTTTCTCGTATATAATTTAAACAACGTGACAGGATTATAATACAAAGACTTTTGTTCACTAAGAAACTTTTTAAGTTTCAAATGCCTTCAAATTATAAAATAAATAATTTTTAAAACAAAAAGTTTGCAAAAATTTTAACAAAAATGTACTTTCTTTTGAAACATTAACAGAATTTACGAAAAAAAAAAAAATTTAAGTACAAACAACTTTAACAAGTTGTCGAACTAACATTTGCTTTATAATTTTTCACAAACTCAAATGCTTACATAAACATATCCATATGGGTTTTGCATATACGCACACTCTTTCTTTAACATTCTCTAAATAAAACTTTAATATGTTTAATTATAATATTTAAACAAGATTGTAGATGTTGTTGTTCTTATTCTCCTCCCACCAATATGAGTACGAATAAATAAGATTACAATTAATTCATGAGAAATCCTAATAAGAATCGTAATAAAATCATCTAAAATAAGCAATAAATTCATACAAAAACAAATAATGAAAATAATCCTTAAAGATTGTTTGTAAGGATGTGTATTTACGCAAAAAAAAAAAAAAAAAGGAAACTGAAATTAAATTCATGTATATATGTATGTATGTATGTATGTATGTATGTAAGTACTTTGATACGTACATGCATGCACCCACACACTGACACTTATACAAAGACACTTGATAAAATGGAAAATTAAGGAAAACAAGCAAAATGAGAAGGAAAAATAAAAACTATTTAAAGCTGTTTTCTCTTGTTTTGTATTAAAAAAAAAAAAAAAAAAAATAATATCAAATTTATTGACTCACAACAAACTATACGAGAACATATAGGGATATATTTACACAAATAGTTGCACGAGTCGGACATTACATTTCGAATATTGTAATAGAAGTTATTGTTGGTGTAGTGCAAATACAAACAAATATGGCAAAGAGATGAATTGTAAGGCTTTTTAATATTTTTAAACATTTTTTTATTTCCTGATACAATGCATCAGTTTTTAATTACAGGTCCCATCTTTCAGAAAATGCCAAAAAATATTAAACTTTTTTAACAAAATTTTTTAAAAAAGTTAAATATATAAAGTTACTTTTTAGGCAAAAAATTGCAATTTTTGAGACCTGTTTTGAAATTATGACTTTGAAAATTTTTTTCTTGTTATCGAATTGAGATAACAAAAAAATTTTTTATTAGCATAATTTAGAAAATTATAGAGAATTCCAACATATTTTTAAAAAAAATTTTAGAAATTTTATTTTAAAAGTTATAGGGCAAAATTGCAAAAAAGTCAAGGCCAAAAATGAGAAATATATTTTTTTAAGTTAAATATCTTTTAAATCATACGAGATAATTTAACACAGTAAGCATGTCTTGCTTAGGAGAATTCAAAAATGTAAAAATATTTAAAATCGGTTTATATTTGTAAAAGTTATAAGCCCCGATATGTTTTTCACCCTCGAGGTGGTCAACTTTGACCCACTGTAGCGGCGTCCGTGCTGCAGCTACAGACTATATCCAACAATATTCTGAAAGCCTAAATCCTTCTCTATCGATGTTCCAAGTTTCACCTAAATCGGTTCAGTGGTTTCAAAGTTCCAGACTTATTACCATTTATTTTGCTTTTGGCCCCACTGTGCATTGGTAATAAAAATTAAGTTATTTTTATGTACATTTTTTTTTAGCCAGAAATAAAAATGTTTTGCGAGCATATTTTATTTAATTTCAAGGGCATATTTTTTGATTTTTAAAGCATTTTTTATGCATATAAATAACTTTTTTGGAGCATATTTTTGGTTGCATTTTACAAATATTAATTTCAACTTACGTTTCGGATGACTTAAAGAAAGAGCTGACTTAAGCTTTTCTTGCCGGTGGTGAAAAGTTGTTAATGTAACTCCAATTCCTGAAAAAAATAGTGTAATATATCTAAAAATTGTCCTCCCATAAGTATTTTTTCTACGCTTTCCAGTCATGGAAAGCATGATTCATTTCATTGGCAAAAATACAAAAGTAATAATATTAAAAAAGTGTACATTTATCTAATAGTTTTTTAAAAATATATGCCCCATATTTTTAGAAAATTATTCCACTAGAGGTAGCCAAAATCAGCTGAAATAAGTAAAGGCGCTATATTCGGCTGTGCCGAATCTTATATACCCTTCACTATCGTTGAGATGGAATTCGACTGATTAACTTGGTGATTCATCATCGCACAGCCCAAACGGTTAAGTCTAGAAATATGTAATATGGACTATGGATTGGTCTCCTACCGAATAGATCCACTAATACGAGATTTTTGAAATTCGAATGTTTAGGGGGTAAAAAGGGTAAAATCGGTAACCTCATATCTCCTTAACTAATAGAGATACAATAAATAATAAATTAAATAGTTTGAATATTTAATAATAATTCTAAGACAATATTACATTAAAAAAGGGCATCGTGAAAATTTATAGACCGATTCCTGATTTAAAATCCCGAAACTCGAAAAAAATATTTAGTATCGATTTGTGCAAGAACGAAGTCCATAGCTCAAGTAGTACCTGCAAAAATTGTAATAACGCGTTTTGGCCTTTAACTCGTTAAATACTGGACCGACTAAGTTTACTTTTTTAACACAAAAATTAAAAAAAAAAAAATCCGAATTTTCAGTGAAAGAAAAAAAAAAAACGATATGCCATAGCTCGTTGTTGTTGTTTTACACTCTTGCTTTGCTTCGGGCAGCGAAAAGTATTTATTGTTGTTTTTGTACATGTTGGCTATGATCAATACACTTGAAAAGCAAGTGGATTTGTTTTTCAAATCATCTTACGCAGGGGTTTAATAAATAAAATAAGATTTGCCAACAACTCGGTTGTTTATTAACCGATTTGGTTCATTCGAAAACTCGAAATTCAAGAAAAATATTTGTGACCGATCTATCTAAGAACTAAGTCCGTAGCTTATATAAGATTGAAGATCGGTAAAAAATATATTTTGGTCAATATCTCGGTTAATAATGGACCGATTGAGTTCATTTCTTCTACACTAAAATTTAGAAAAAAATTTCTGATATTTTTTTTTTTAGAAGAAATTTCTGATCTTTTGTTATATATATAATGTATCTATGTTATTGGAACGCTTTAGAAACGCCATTTACAGCATTTTTAAGCAAAAAAAAAAAAAAAAAAAAAAAAAAAAAAAAACTATTTTTTTTTAGACATATCTCCTCCATTTATGAACCTATCTATCTTGCTGAATTTCAATAGCAAAATTTTCGAAAGAATTTCCGATCGTTTGATATATATATTATATATGGCAGTTATCGGTGGGCTTCATAAACGCCATTTCAACCGACGGACACACGGGCGGCAAGAACGGATGTCCTATCGACATCATTTCTTATAAGGATCAAGAAAATTAAATTTTTTCTCTTCGATGGCTTTACTTAAATAATTGGTAAAAAATCTATTTCAACAGATTTTCTTTTCTTTCTTTTGTAAACGTAAATTTATAACTTCAGCTAAAAATAATATATTTTATTTTTTGAATTTTTTCATGAATTATTATTACATTTTTGTTTGGAACTTTGGATTTTATTAAAGGGGTTTTGCACTATAATACTTTGTATTATTACCAAAAATATTTTCAATTGTACTATAGTGAAAATATCTTTAATACTTTGTATGTTGAAATCTTGAAATTTTTTAAACACTTTTTTATTTGTAGTTTGATTTGTATTCAATTATTTTCAAATTTTCGTTTTTAATTTTTTAAAAAATATTTTAATAAAGAAAATAAAAAATATGAGATTTAATAATACTTTCCTTAATACATTTTTTGACATGTATTATAGTAAATGAATCTCTGGTATTAATACAAAGTATTATAGTGTAAAACCATCTTAAAACTCAATTTACAGGAAAAACTAAAAAATTTAATAAATTTTAAAAACATTTTAAAGAAGACTAGTTCATGGATTTTAATTTTTTATGCTTATGCTTTAGCTTGGTATCTGAAATTTTTAAAACAGCGAAGAACGTAACCCCTTTTTGCTTATAATTTATATAAAAAAATATTTTGTAAAAGGGAAAATTACATTTTTCATTTAAATATTTTTGAACTGCACAATCAAAAAAATTCATTTAAACGGATTTTTAAATTTCATAATTTTTATATGGATTTAAGCTCAACATAACACAAATTTGAGCATAATAAATCGTTAGTACTTAATTTCTATTAAAATTTAAATATTTTTAAAAATTTTTATATTTGATTTTATTTTTTCTTAAAAACATAAAATTGCCAATGTTTGATGAAATATATACGGAAGATTATTGCATGGTTTTTAAATTATTTTTTCTGTTTTATTTCACCTTTACTGCTTAATAGAAATCAATAAAGAACGGAACCACTTTTTGCTCATACATTTTTTTAATTTATATTTTTTTAAGAACGAAAAAATTGAATTTTTCTGTAACATTATTCTAGTACAAATTAATGTAAAATATATTAAATAATTTTAATTTCACATTTTTTAACTCATGTAGTTAGGAAAGCTAAATTAATTTGATTAAATAGGAATAATCATTTAAAAACATTTTACAATCTAATATATCTTTGTCAGTTACATTTGTACATCTTTCATGTACAACCGTGCGTATGAGTAATATATATTATTGATAACACGTATAGTCTAGTACAGGGGTTCTCACAAGACTTAGCTTCGCGACCCCCTTTTGACATTGCAATGGAAGCGCGACCCACTACAACTTTAACTAATTTAAAAATCAGAAAAAATGTAAAGATAAAGTAATTTAAAAAAATAATATTAATAATTTCGACATTGTTTTCCTTGAATATTAAGAGATATTTTCGTATAATTAATCTAATATTATTCTCTGTGTCCACAAAATATCGAATCTCTGTTTTGAGTGACAAAAAAGTGAAAAAAGATATTTTTACATAAAAATGTGTGTTGAAGAACAATTTTTTAATATTTTTAGGGCTTTGGAGCCAACAAGCAGATAAACTTTGCTATATTTCAACTATTTAAAATGCTTTTAAATCTGTTGATTCAAAATTAAATTTAACGAATTTTAATTCTTTTTGAAATTAACCTGGAAATTTCTTAATACATACATTGAAAGGACTTTCTGTTTTTAAATTACAAAGTTGCTTAAGCAAATTTTCTTTATATATCCGGGAAACTTATCGATGAAATAAAAGTTTCGTGTACTGAAAACGATTTTATAAAAAAGTTCTTGGCATAATATATTTTTATTTATATTTTTATATAATAAAATTAGAAATTCATGTAAAAAAAACTATAGTTTTATCAAATTTAATTAACTGTTTTCCCTGCCATATCGAAAATTTTTCTTTATACTGTGCCATTGGATAGTAGTGTCCTATAGACAAAAATTTTGTAGGAAGACCCCTCGAACGATGCGTAAAAATTAGCTTAATATGGGTCTAGAACATTTCGTCCAAAAAATAGTATTGAGTTGTGTCTTGAAAAGGGTATCAACAAATTTTGGTCCATAAACCGTAAATTTAGTACATCTATGTTTTTCTTAAAAAATGGATAAGAATTTTATAATTTTGTTCCCTTTATGGCTAAAATAATATATGATTTTCTAAATTTTTCCAAAAAATTTTTCATCAAAATCAAAGTCTTCTAGCGAAAGAAAATCCCACGGAAAAAATTTTAAAATATTTTTTCCATAACCATTTCGATTAAAAAATCTAAACTTTTTTTTGACCAAAATATATGGGACCCATGACCCAAGCAAATTTTTACGCATCGTTTGAGGGGTCTTCCTATATCGAAATCTCGAAAAAGGCTTTCCTAGTTTCTAAAAAGAACTCATTTTAGAAAAAAACTTTACGCTTGTCTTTAATTTGGATATATTTTGTAAAAAGATGTATTTCTATTTTTAAATAGTTTCATGTTTTTATTGGAATTTTCATTTGAACTTCTAAATAATATTTATATTAAGAAATTTTGTGTTTAAGAATATTTTTCAGCGACTCTTCGCGACCCCCCACGAATGTCATTACGGACCCCTTGTGGGTCGCGGACCCCCATTTGAGAAACGTTGGTTTAAATCATAATTTTAAACTAGTCTTGCGATATTCACTTTCAAGCGACAATGATTAGAAATAAAAATCGCACACATAATAATAGTCATATAAGTACTAATATGACCAACTTTTAGAATTTTTTTTTAAATTTGTGGAAAATATTGAATTTTTATATTTCAGGATGTATGGGTGGTATATGAGACCTTGCAAAGATTTTTTATACCATACACCACCATAGGTGGTTGGGGTATTATGCGTCGACGATTGCCTAATGTAACTATTGATACCAATTGTATTACACTGATATCAGATCGTCAATCCAAGTTAAACGGAACCTGGACTCAGATGCTAGTGGGGCCTAGTTGCTAAACGGTGTGAAATACTTTGCAAAAGTTCTAAAATTATCAATATGTATAAGCCTAGTGATAATTCTAAAAGAATATGTCACATAAAATATTCCAATAAAACAGGGATATGGCCAATTATTCATAGATCTTGTAGACAACTTCTTAAAAAATTAAAAACAAGTAGGTAACACATTCTTATCATAAAACAAAAATAAACGATTTTGAAATTAAAAATTACAAAAATTATAATTTTTTTAGAAGTTACAGATTTATTTCCAAACAAATTTTGATTCTGCCCCACTGTGCCTTTTTTGATAAGAATACACATTAGCTCTGTTCTAGTACTCTTCAAATTTACAGAATTTAGTCAGTAATTGTCAGAAAAACAACAAAATACACACACATAAATTCTTAGTACGGGAACGCTTTCCTGTAAATTTTGACTTAAAATTGCAAGTTTTGCAAGTACTGGAACAAAGCTATTGTTAACTTCTTTTGAGGATACGCTTTCCGAGTCCTATATGCAAAGTGTAGGAAGGACTCTATTTTAACGATAATTCCTTTCCTCTTTATCTCTTCAGATATAGCGTAAGCCGATTGCTATTTCGATTTGTTATTAATAAAGCGGTTGGCCGTTCCTGCATAACTAAATAATAACTAATTAATTTGTGATATAATATAGGATCAATAAACATAATGATTTTGTTGTTCCTTTTTAAATTATGTATTCAAATTACTTATAACTTTAAAACTGCCATAATTCATCTTCTATAACACCGAAGATGCAAGATATAATTTCAAGTGCAACCTTTTAATGCATTAAATAAACATTAGAATACTCAAGAAAATTAAAGGATAATGATTATTTTCCTTAAAGCCAATTTTGCTACCAAAACCAAGTAAAACCCTTCAAATTATAAGCACCATCTCCCTAACAAATACCCACTGCAAATTGGTATTTGTTTGTGTGTAAATTAAAGTGTATATGTCTTCTGCCTTTTTTTTATTTTTATTTGAGTCTTTTTTTTTATTTTTATTTGAGCTCGTGCCACATTAAAAAGTGCGTGTTCTATGCGAATGAGTCATCATGCAATTTCCAGCAACAACAATAATAAAAACTAAAAATTATAGTTGTATATAACTGGCAAAAATAAGCATTAAGAAGAAGAAAACTGATTCGGTATCCGACAACGACAAGAACAACCATTCAAGCATAATAAAATACTATATAAAAAAATGTAATAAATGAAAGGAATAAACAAAAAAGACAACCGAACGAATAACCGACCAATCTCTTTCTCTCTCTCCCTCTAACCTTGTCTCTCTCTCTCTCTCTTGTAAAGGAATAAGTAGAAACATATGAATAAAAATAATAACAACACGAGAAAACCCCCAAAAGATAAGAGACCCCAACGTCATTTTATAACATTACGATGTATATACGACTATAACTACTAAATACAAAAATATATAACGAATATTATTCGTTTTAACTAAAAGAAATATAGAATTTATTTCATATGTATGTACAATATTCATCAAGGAAACTATAAAGGATTTTATTTTGAAAACATGCTCCCTATGGAAACATATTTCTTTTTTAAAATTGCAAAATAAACTTATGGAATTTTTTAAAATATTGAAGATAAATAAGATTTAAGTTAAGGGGAACATTAAAGATTGGTGGAAAATTATAGAAGAAAGAGGAAAATTGCATTTTTAAATATTAATTTTCGAAAGATTAACTTGCGCAAATATTACAATTCAGTTGGTTTGGATTGATAGTTTAGTGTAAATATTAAATTTAAAGATTACAAATTTCTAAGGAATTGTTTTCAAAGTTGAATTACTAGGAATCGGGAATCATTCTCTTAGAATTGGATGGAAAGATTTTGGTGACCAAAAATGGCTAAATTCGTGACAAAAACTGGCTAAAAATAGCTAACAATTTTTGAGTAACAAAACATACAAAAATTAAATGAATAGCCACAAAAAAATGGTCAATGGCTAAATATATTTTTTAATTGGCAACACTGCTCTTCACAGAAAAAATATTTAAATGAAATTTAAATGAAATTATTAAACAGAATTTAAAATGATTTCAAATATTTTTTTAAGTAAATAAATTATTAACTTAAGCGCCTCCGATTTTGCTTCACATGCATTAACGTTAAGATTCCTTTTTAAATCATTACAAAAATTATATAGTCCGGAAAAAAAAAAAAAATATTTTAAAAGTTGAAGAATATTACCACTTTTTTGAAAATACTCCAAATTTTTTTTTTAAAGTTTCATAATTGTATAATTCCTGCAGCAATATTACATTGAATTTTATAAGAAATGTAGTGTATATTTTTAAAAAATTTTAGGACTTAAATAAGGGTTCCAAGTTTAAAAAAACTTAAAAACCGGTCGAATAGACCGGTTTTTTTAAACACAAAAAACCGGTTTCAAAAATAGCATTGTATTTCAGAAAACATGTACTAAATAGTGATAGTGATATTTGAAAATTTAGGAATGATTTTTTAAATATTCATAAAGACGATTTCTTATGTTTTTAAAATATAGTTTAAGTCTAAATTGGAATTTATTCTGTAATATTAAACAAATAAATAATTAATAATTATCCTGTATGACCCAATTTAATTTTTTTGATCCAATATTTCCTTTATTTTTTAAAGGTGTTGTGTTAAAAAAGTTTCACCTGCAGAATCGTTTCAATTGAGAGTTAATTAATATACTATCTCCATATTAAGCCATGGTTTCTGTGTATGCTAACTAAAATTTAGATGATTTTTTCTACAATTTTGAAACATAATTATCTTCTAGTCATCTAGATATATAATTTGCTTAGCATTTTTTTTCTTTCCAGAGCTTTCTGAAGCTACCAAACGACGTAGAAAATTAAAATTTGGCTTAATTATAAAACTTTTTTTCTAACAAATCCTAATGGAGCCATATTTTGAAATTTTTATCAGGGAGCGGATATAAGAGGATTTATGTGTCTTTTTCTAAGAATTTTTTCTCTTTCTAGAGCTTTCTAAAGATCCCAGAACACATAGAGAATTAAAATTCAGCTTAATTATAACCCTATTCGTCCTACAAATCCTAACGGAGCCAGATATTGAAATCTCTATCAGGGAGCGAAAATAAGTGGATCTATATATATGGATTTAAATATATCTTTTCTAAGCAATGTTTCCTTTCCAGATATTTCTGAAGCTCCCAGACGACGTAAGAAACTAAAAATCTGCATACTTATAAAACTATTCGTTCAACAAATTCTAACAGTGCCAGATGTTTCTATCAGGGACCAAAAAGTCTGTTTTGGTATTAAGAACTTTTGAGTTGCTATACTTATTTTTTGCTCTCCAAATTCTATAAAAAACTGATTCTGTATTTCGGCCAGGGAGCGCATTTACGACGATTTTTTATTTTGAAAGGTTTACGAATTTAAAACTTTAATCAATATAATTCCAATAAATTTGAACGGCTTCAAATAATTGACTTCGATTAGGGAGAGGAAGGTGTCTAAATGTTGTTCATATTTTTTTCTTTTAATTTTCGGATTTGTTTGTGCATATTTTCATTATTATATTATTTTTCCTGACATTGTTAGGCTTTTACGCTTGTATTTAATAAATTATAACTTAATTATAAGAATTGATTTTTTTAAAGAAATGTAGTCTTTTGATATAAATATTAACTTCTGCAAAAAACCGGTTAACAGGTTTTTTCTGAATTTTAAATATACCAACTATTCGAACTATTCGAAACCCGGTTTCTCAAAAAAGTCGAATAATCGATCACCCTACTAACCACAGAGTTGGGGGCAGTGAGCTAAATTTGCATTTTCCACTAACTCTTAGTAATAATGCAAAATTTTTACCTACAATCTTTACTTTTTAGTGGTAAGTTTAAAAATATCAGCCTCACTCATTATAATGGCAGTGAAAAAATATTTTTTAGTGATAGTTAAAATTTTTTTAGCTCAAGCCTAGTGCAACATTTTTTTTCTTCACTAAACACTTTAGTGCAACAAATAACCCTCCACTAATGTTAGTGGAACTTAGAAATTGTTCACTAAATTGAAAGATGACCAAAGGTTTTTTAACTTTCTTCACTAAATACAAAAAAAAAAAAAAAAATACAGCTTTTGTGTAGTGACTGTTCAGATTTTGCACTATATGCAAATGAAAAAAATTGCATTATCACTAAAAATTTTTAGTGGTAGTGAAGTAATGTTTCACTATAACTGTAGTGGTGGCAAATAGTTAAAATTAATTTTTTTTTCACTGTAGTGCGATTTAGTGAAAAGCTGAATGCACTCACAATTTAGTGCACTACTCCCAACTCTGCTAATTGCGCACTTAACAAGCATATTAGAAATTGAATCATCTGATAGACAGAATGACAGACAACTTTAAATCGACTCAGTACGTTACAAACATTTATAAAATGAATTGTATCCTCTCCAACTATAGATAAAACCAAGCACAGTGGTCAAACGCAAATTTTTTGGTAATAAATCTGTATCTCCTAAACTACTGGTTGAATTAAATTGAAATGTATGAAAGAGTTTTAGAGGAGGACCTAAGCTTTGAAAAAAATCATCCTGTAGTCACCCTGTGATAACACAAGAAAATCTACAGGGTGTCAAAATTGACTACCTAGAGTATGTAAAAGTTTAAAAAAATCGTAACTTATACAAATGAAGGACTTATTCCCGAAAAACGAAAGAAAGTCGAGCCAAAAAATCAAAAATTCAAAATTCAAGTGTAAATATCTTTTTAATTGTAAGAGATAACTTGAGTGAATAAGCTTATTTTTTCTTTATCTTGCCAAGCACTTTACAGAAATATACAAATCTTTAAAATCGGACTTCATTTGTATAAGTTACGATTTTTTTAAACTTTTATATACTCGAGGTAGTCAATTTTGACACCCTGTAGATTTTCTTGTGTTATCACAGGGTGACTACAGGATGATTTTTCTCAAAGCTTAGGTCCTCCTCTGAAACTCTTCCATACATTTCAATTTAATCCAACCAGTATTTTAGGAGATACAGATTTATTACCAAAAAATTTGCGTTTGACCCCACTGTGCCAAGGATGGAAACCGAAACGAATAACGGTATTGGTATTCAATTTAATTCTATTTCGGTAATGGTATTTTAAATTATATCGATATCGGTATACCGGTTCCGTAACTAAAATACCGATAAATTCCGTTATTATTAAAAAATTGAAAAAAAAAATTAAAAAAATTTAAATTTTTTAATAATTTTTAATTAAATTTCGCAAAAAAAAAACTTATTAAATTACATATTTGTATATTTTATTTAATAAATTTCTATTGAAATTTTTTCAGATTTGAATATTTTCGTTTGAAATATGGAAAATTCCTTTCGGATATCGTAGGAATACTCATTCCAAACACCATAAAAAATTAGTAAAGAAAATATAATTCCCCAAAGAGTTTTTAGGTCATATAAACGTTTAGGTAAGAGTATAAAGAAGGTACTAGTTAGCAGTGTTGACAGGACTTGAGAAAAAAGAAGCTAAATTAGGCTTTAAAAAAGGCCAGAAAAAACCAAATGTCCCAAAAAATAAAGCCAGAAAAAAGATATTGTTTTATTTATAAACTCATTATAAATAATTTCGATATTTAATGTGATGACTGTAAAAATAAAATTAGTAAACTTTAGTCTTTTAAGAATCACAAAAAGCCTAGAGAAAAAGCTGGAAACTAAAACGAAAATGTTGAGGCTAAAAGCAAAATAAAAAGGCCTTAAAAATACTAAACTGGCAACACTGCTAATTAGGTTCCTAACTCCCCATTATCTCATTTACTCACTAGAAGTTTTTAAAACTGCAGGATTAAAACGATGCGCCATAATCATGGTTAAATGATAGTGAGAAATTCAAATGTAATTCAAACTCTGAAGTCGTTTAAAAGAAAATTGTATATATACATAAATATTTAAATACTTTTTAATACTCTCTAATTATTAGTTGAATAACTGAGACCCAAATAAGATATGAAGCTTTCCATTATCATATTTAAACAGGATTGTAAATGTATAGAGAAAAAAAATTAGAACAATTGTTATTCTACTGATTTTTCAAATCAAAAATACTTAAAACATCCGCACAATGGTTATTCATACATATATCAAATATGTATCAAAAAATGTCGTATTTGAGCCAGAAAGTTATATAACAGAATATTTACTCAGACATTTTTCATATACTTTACTTAAACAATTTTACACAAGCTTTGCAAATTTCCCGGAAATCCCGGGATGCTTTCTCTAAAGGTAGCCCAAGTTGTAACTTTCTGAAGGAAATTTTTCCTTCTTATTTCCTTTATCTTTCTTATTTCCTCAAGTAAATTATATGAAAAATGATTATTACAATACCATATTATGTTGAAAAAATAGTATTTTTAAAATACCGAAACTAAAATACTGGTATTTACCGGTACAGAGGGAAACGATGTTTGAATACCGGTATTTTTAACATAATAATAATTTCGGTATCGGTATCGTTTACGTTTACCAACTTTTAATGGTATTTAATCGGTATCGGTTTCCAACCTTGGATAAAACTCTTTCGTAGGACTTGAATTTTTCCAAACATAATATTTTTAGAGAAATTGTATAGTACATATTACGAGCGTATAAAGTTGCCAATGTCAAAAAATTTTATATTATAATAATAAAAATATGCACAAACAAATCCGAAAATCTTTAAAAAAAAATATATATATATATATATATATATATATATATATATATATATATATATATATATATATATATATATATATATATATGAAGAACATTTTGACGCTTTTCCTTTCCCTAATCGAAGTTAAAGGTTTGAAGCTGTTGGAATCTGATGGTATTATAGTGATTAAAGTATTAAATTAGTAAACTTTTTAAGACCAAAAAAAAAAAAAAAAAAAAAAAAAAAAAAAAAAAAAAAATTAATAAATTGAGGGCATTTACGTTCCCTGACAGAAATGTAAAATCAGTTTTGAGAGCAAACAATGACAGCTAATCGAAATTCCTTTAAACCAAAGCAGAGCTCAAAAAAAAAAAAAAAAAAAAAAAAAAAAAATCGAGTTTTTTCGCTCCCTGATAGAAAACTGTGGCTCTGTTAGGATTTTGAGGATGAACAGATATATAAGTAGCCGATTAACTTGATAAAAATTTTAAAATATATCTCCGTAAGGATTTGTAGAACGTATAGTTTTATAAGTGATACAAATTTTAATTCAGAAAGCTACGAAAAGGGGAAATAGCCTTTTGAAAATTACGTATATAATTCCGATTATCTCCGCTCCCTGATATAAATTTCAAAATCTGGCTCCGTTAGGATTTATAGGACAAATAGTTTTATAAGTAAGCCGAAAGCTTTCTCTTTTCAGAAAGCTCTGGAAAGAGAAAAAATGCTTAGAAAAAAACACATAAATCCGATTATCTCTGTCCCCTGATAAAAATTAAAAAAAAAAATATATATATATATAGTATTTCAGTTTTATAAGTGAGCCAATTATCTTGGAGTAATTTTCAACGTCGTCTGGGAGCTAATTAGTGAAATTTTTATTTCCTTTGAAATTGTAAAATCCTTTCTAGATGGGATAAGATAAGCAAATGAAAAACTAAGCACACAGATTTCTTCAATAAGATCTTTAGATTGTCATATATTCTATTTTATTTTTTAGCCTAAAAACAAATTTATATATTTGATTTTTTACTCAATATTACAAATTTATTTGGGAAAACTTTTTATGTTAAAATGTTTAATACTTTATTTATTAATAATAAAGTAATGCAGATATAGAAACAAAATTTAAACATGTTGTAGAATTAATGTCATTATTTGACATATATCTTTCTCACAAAATCATATGTTGAGTTTTTACAAGGATATTATTTCATATAAAAGATGTTGGACTATTGATTTGATGAATATAAAAATTAAATTTTTGAATAGATATCGCTCGTTTTAAAGTTTACCAAATTTTTCTGGAAAATCCCTATTTTTAGCACAAACAATTTTTTTTTTCAATTTTTCTATGCTAATGATGTCTATTTAAAGTTTTTCCAAATGATTTAATATATTCATCACTTAAGTGCACTGGAAAAACTAATCAATCTATGTGCTTCCCTACAATAAAAAAAAAACACACACACCAAACCTGAAATTTGTAATCAAATATACTTACATACATACAATATATATTTGCAGAATGTGGCAACAAAGTAAATAAAAACAAAAAAAAAAAAAAACATATGCAATTCATATGTTTTAGAGTGGACTCCTATTTGAAACATGAACAAAAACAACAACGACTACAAGTAATAAAACGGATGACTGGCGCTTAGCCTATACGGCATCCACTAAAAACAGTGAACAGTGTCGCCACTTGTCTTCGTCAACTACCACAACATACGAAACAAGACCATAAAAATAAACCTACGCTCCCTCTTGATTGTTAGTTGGTACTCTGGGAGTAGTAGTAGTAACCCTCTTTTAAAAGTTTACATTTTTGTTGTTGTTAAGTTTTTATTTGTTTGTATATTTTTCTACCCCTGCTTGAGTAGTGTTTTATTTGATTTTATGCCGTCAAATGTTAAGAGAGATTCATTTGCTAGAATAGAGAAGAGGGACAGAGAGTTAAGAATATATAGAAAAGGGAAGAAAAATTGTTAGACTTTAATGAAAAATAAAACAAATCCATACAGTAGTTAAAACGAAAGGAATGAAGGAAATAGTTTTTGTAGGGACCTCGGGAAAATATAAATATGGGGAATGGGAAACACTATATGATGATTCATACTTTTGCTACACTAGGGTTTTGTATGATTGTGTTAGTTTTTATTCTTCTTATGCCAACAAGGAAATTTTGTGCCTGATATACATTTGAGCCAAGAATAAAGGAGAAAAAAATTAGAAAAAAATTTAAAAAAAGGAAATAAAAGAAATTATTATAATAACTATGAGGGTCTAGTTTAAAACAAAAATCGAATAGAAAAACAAATTAATATTAAAAAGAAAAAACGTAAAAAAATAACTGAGATGTCCATCTTTAAATATCAAGCAGGTGTTTTTTATACTTAAACTTCTTTAGTTTGTTTTGATAATTTGAAGATATATTTTCCTCAAAAGTGATTTTAAATTTGAAGTATCTCAAATTCGAAAACAATTTCAGTGAATTACACTGGTCGGCAAAAAAATCCTACACTAAAGACGAATAGTTGAAGTTTATGGATTTTGATGTGCCAAACACGAATCTGCTCTCAGTTTCTTTTTTCATCAGGTCTGGATTTTATTTAATGGGCGAGTTTAATATTTCGCCTATAATACGACCATTACACGAGTATTTTTTACCATAACTCAAGAACGGCGTTACGATTTATACAGTGATACACCAAAAGATTCAGACGAAAATTTTCTTGAAGTCAAGTCAACATTATTTTTTATTCCCTCAATATTTTCAGAGTTTAAAAGCAAAATTTTCCCAATTTATTTTTTTTTTAAATTTTCGCCATTTCAAACATTGTTGAAGCCTTTTACGAAAACGGGCGTTCAAATCAAAATGCATTTCGTGCACTTCGTGATTTTTTGATCAGCATTATCGACCAAATGTGTATGAATGAATCGGTAGAATTGTGCGCAAATTTCAGCAAACCGGGTCTGTAGGAAATGTGAAAACACCTGTGCATGCTCGCCCAGTTCGTTTTGCGGAAAACATTGATGTTGTTCGCGATAGGGTGGCAGAAGAGCCGTCAACCTAGACTCGTCGTCGTGTTCGCTATCGCGCGATGATAACAGACTTCTTGTGGCCAGAAATTAAAGATATAGACCTGGACGATCTGTGGTTCCAACAGGATGGTGCCACTTGTCTTACAGCCAACGAAACAATAGCTGCGTGCGTTTTGGTTGGACCACCCTTTACAATTTAAATTGACCGCTAGACGAGGAGCTATGTATACGGACGGATATAGTTAAATCAATTCCTAGACGAATATATTGGTATAGAGCATAAAAAAAAACAATTTACTTACGTTTATTATGTAATCAATCCACATTTACTAAATAGGTTTCCGATTTCTCTTTGGATAATCTTTAATAAATTGTATAATCTGGACGTCTGCGAATATTGTTTTTGTATACCTAAATTAATTTCATTTCTTTTGCCATTTTCTTAATTTTGTTATTATTTTTACTCAACTTGTCAAAACACATAAAATTGTTTTTGTTTTTTATATTGGGTTTGAAAATGTTATAATCAATAAAATAAAATATTAAAACCAAATATTATTTTTTATAAAATTTTATTTAAATCCAAAAAATGATTTGTTTAGAAAAATTTTACCCATAATTTTTTCTGTGTACAAATAAATTGACAAATTAATTTACTTATTACAGCGATTTTTAACGGAAATGTAGTGAATTTAAATAAAAGTTGTTAACACTGTTCTTCCAGCTAACACCTAAAAACATAGAGAGACATAATTTTATTAGGTCAGTACCATAGTGAAATTAGAAAGTAGCCGCACATCTACAAAAACAACAATTAATTGTTTTTTTTTTACTGTAAAACTACTGCACATAATGTCAAAATGCTATGAACAGAAAATTAGAAAATGAAAGCGAAGAAGAGTAAAAAAAAAACGAGAAAAAATTAGCATACGAATACAAATACAATTTGACAGTTTCGCGTGGAAAGCAGATGAAAAAATTCCAAATCAGCTGGGCTTTCGAGGTCACTTTCTTATTTCACTATGGGTCAGTACCAGGTGACCTCACTTAATCAGCTGATTATTTTTTAGCACTTAGAACTGTCAAACTCCATAAAAGCACATTTTTTTTGTTTACCCGTTGAAGTGTCAAACTCCATGTAAAAAAAAAATTAATGAATTCGCCGTATTGTTGTTTTTGTAGAACTGTTGCCACCTGTTTCATTTTGCCGTGGTCAGTGCGTTACATTTACATTTATGAGTACCCGTTTACACTTAATTCTCATAAGCAAAATGTGTCAACTGATTCATACTATGCATTATGGTACAGTAACGAGGTCTTTGGAAGTTAATATTTTTTACAGCTTTATTTGTGGGCCCCTTTTTGGTCATATCTGCAATAAGTATACTTATGTTTATCTAGGTCTAGTGTTTTGATTTATTTTAGGGTTGTTGGAAAACATATTAACTGTATACACCTGAGTAAAATCACAAATAAAATAGTTATTTGCAAAGATTGATTGTAAAAACGTACAAAGTTCTTCCTTCTTTCATAAGGCATAGAAACATTTTTTTTTTAGAATTAAATATGCTATTTTTTCAAATTTCGATTAAGGATACAAATTATGAGAAATGGTTGTTGTAAATGGTAATTGAAATTTTTTTCTTCTTTGCCATTACATATTTGTTTTAAAAAATATCACTTTTTCAATCGTTTACACTGCTGTTTGGTCTCCGGTATATTGCAATGGATCCATGTTTTGTGCACCTTTATAAAACAAAATTTAAACTTTAAAATATATTAAACATTTTCTAAAGTTTATTAATATTTTTTTATAAGGAGTGAGATCGAAAAAATCTTAACACACATTTTACACACAAGTGACGAAAAAGATTTAAGTCCTACAAGTTATTAAATTTCAATTTTCAAAGTTGTCCATAGCTTAGACCAGTGGAGAGATATTGAGCTCTTGTGAAAAGTGAATTCAAGAGCATAAATAAGGTGTCCCAAAATACCGAAGATTTTAACAGAAGATGTGCACACTGTTCCAAAAAAGTGACTGAAGCAACTATCAAATCATTAACAGCAAAACTATGTTAAATATTTAAGACACAAATTCAGTTTTGGATTTTTTTCTTCTATTATTGTGAAGTTATATTTTTTTTTGACCCACACTTTATTAAAAAACATACTTTTTTTAATACACTACATAGTTCTATACTAAGGAGTGAGATCGAAAAATTTTTAACATACATAATATTCAATAACTTGGAAACGGTTGATCTTAGAGTTTTCATTATTTTTTTAATCATTTGATAATTTAGCACAGATCACAGAAATATATAATTTTTATGGTTCTAACCATAAAAAAGACCTCTCTTAGTACTAAAACTATGTTATTGAGCTTTCTTACCGTAGTGACATAATACCAAATGTGCTTTCTCAAGAAAAGAAGAAGTCTTTTTTGCAAATATTCATATGCATATTTTGGAATTTATAGATCCGAATGTATCAAATGACTTTCCTGTTTTGCCGCAACTACAAAAAGCTAGTCATACCATGAATTTTGTAAGAAATTTTTGTCTTAAACTTATCTCCAACATTGCTTCGAGCATTAGCAATACAAATTTTTGAGACATAAGCTGCGAAGATTCTGCCAGCACCTACGTTTCTTCGTCAATTATACAGCTTGAGTATTTTTGTATGAAATTTGGTTTTAAATTCCGAGTACTTGTAATTTTTTTTTTGCAGAATTCCAGTTTGGAATTTTTTGAACTTTATATGTTATCAACTTTCCCATTAGCTTTAAATTTTCTCACCAAATAGTCGAAGCACTG
This sequence comes from Protophormia terraenovae, assembly GCA_951394005.1. NCBI lineage: Eukaryota > Metazoa > Arthropoda > Insecta > Diptera > Calliphoridae > Protophormia > Protophormia terraenovae. The sequence goes on from OX596077.1 coordinate 106,559,741, forward strand.
AGAAAACTGAGCTGATTTTCTACCAGATGTGTTTGGAGTTCCTTTCAATATGCCTTCAATTTTCTGGCCTTCCTAATATCATGTGGTCCTTTTTTCTTACCGAACTAGGTTTCACATCAATAGTCAAATTCTCCTGATACTGTTTAATAACATTAGAAACGGTTTTACGGACGACATTTAATTCTGTGGCCAATTATTTGTAAGACCTATTTGGATTTTTTGAAATTTTTTAATAACTTGTAGGACGTAAATCTTTTTCGTCACTTATTTTGATGAAAATAAGGACAAATTAACATGGTTGTTATTAAAAATAATAACTGAAGTATTTTTCCATGATAACTAGATCAAAACAAATGTTGAATATTGATTCCGAAAAAAGTTATGAGGCAAAATGTGTGTTAAGATTTTTTCGATCTCACTCCTTATATTGGTAAAACAAAAAGGTATCGCTTGATAAAATTGTATGAAAATTGTGGATCCTATGAATATGGTATCTAAGAAAACGTTAGAATATGGAGATTAATAATTTATAAAGTAAAAGTTAGTGGATTATAATTTGATCGCAGAATTTCTGGAAGGATTTAAAATTTAGCATTTTTGGAGTTATTTTAAAATATAAAATTAATATTTAAACATTAATAAAATTTAAACGAATAGTGATATTTCATTGAAATTTCAGTATAATATGTATACATTTTTCCTAAAATCATATAATTAAAAAATTACCACTTTTTTACATGAAAATACCCAAAATCCCAATCCGTATAAAACTTGTTAAAACAATTACTTTTTTCATTGAAATGGTCACCCTGTCGTTATAAGGGGCCTCCGTCAGAAAATACTTTTTGGGTGTATACCTTACATATAGAGCTATAAAATTAAAATAATTTTAAGTCGATCCAAGCTTTGCAGTTTGAGAACATAACAAAAAAAAAAAAAAAAATTCCAAAATTGACAAAATTTGGATAGGGCTTGTGGGCAGATCTTTGCTCCAAGCTCCTCCGAATTAACTTTACAGGCATTTGCATTAAGATTTCTTTTGAAAGCATTAAACAAATTATAAAGCCTAGAACAAAAAACAAATTTTATCAGTGAATAAATATTGCCACCTTTTTTTGGAAAAAAAAACCCAAAAAATTTTAAATTTTTTTAAAGTTCCAATTTCAGATTAATATAACTTTTTAACGGCTTCATATATTTATATGATTCTTGTAATATTATTCAGAATTTTGTAAGGAATCTGGCGAATATTTTGAAAAAAATTTTAGGGGAAATATTAAAAAATAAAAAAAGATGAGGCTAAAAACGAGGTAAACATTTATTTCGACCCGAATATCTCTTAAACTAAAAGCGATAACCTACACATGTAAGCATATTTTTTGTAGAGACTTACAAGGACTATCATAAATAAATTTTTGGCGATATTTCAAAAAAGTTACATACCCGAAATGGCCAACTTTGGAGGGCCAACCACTTCCCGCCTGACCCGTCCAAATCAACTCGAAAATACCTCAGCTCTGACCATGTGAAATTTTATTAGGATATCCCTAACGGTTCAATAGTTACTGAATTATTTAAAAAAATGACTAATCTGGGGTTTTTTTCGAGTTGATTTGTGGGAGCACAGGTCCCTAGCAGTTCACGGGGTAAAGGTTAATCCTCCAAGGTAATATTAATTTAAATTCGCCAAAAATTTATTTATGATTTTAATGTGAAACTATTTTACTTGTGTAGGTTATCTCTTTAAGTTTAAAAGATATTTAGGTAAATTGTACCCTCATTTTTGGTCTCGTTTGTTTTTTAAGTCTTTTAAACTTGTGGGGACTAAATTTGGTTCTTATTTTTTTTAATATCCACTTGATTTCTGTCAAAATTCCAAAAATGTTGCACGAGTTATATAAATATACATATCTATTAGGGTTTGCATATAATCGCAATTTTTTATAATCGCGATTATCGATTAATCGCTCGTTTTTTATTCCATATTTTTTGTTGCAAACAAATATACAATTCAATACTTAACAAAAAGAAAAATAACAATCTAATGAGAAAACAATTAAAAAATATATTTAATTAATAGTATTAAGGTAATAAAATTTTAGAAAAACCAATGCATTTAATGATTGGTCACTTAAACGAGATCGTATTTTTGTACAAAAGTTGCCCGCAATAGAATAGAAGATGCGAGATAGCGTTTTAAGGATGTTAAGGATTTCTGTGTAAAGTAATAAAATATTTCTAGTTTTATTATTTGTTTTGCTATATAAAGAAAATTCTTGGCGCAATATATCAAAATCCCCCTTTGGAGCAGGTTTAGCCAATGCTCTGTCAATTTTAGACTGCAACGCAGATGCCATACTGTCTACATTGTCATCACATACTATTACTTCCTCATCATTTGCTACTACTTCGCCATCCATTGCTTGCATTTCCAAACCCATATAATCTTTCCAGTAAATTAATGGCATAAACAATTAAATATTTGCTGCACGCAGAGAAAAAACATGGTTACAGCATGATCACCACAACTATTCAATGATTATATAGCCGTTTTTCATGGATTTAAATATACTGTGTTCATGATAGCAACGTTTATGATTCTGTTTAATCATTTAATGATTATCCACAATCAAAATTTTAATATGGTTCACTGAATTATAATATGTATTTAAATATGTTATATGAAATCATATTTATGAATAAATCCAATCATTTAGTCAATTCTACAACAATATAGTTAATTACATAACCATTCATTTCATTTTACAAATTTAGTTAATTCTACAACCATTAAGCCATTAACTTTTAATGCCTTTTGAATACACATTTTCCAGTAGTTATAATTCTCATTTAGTTTATATATGAATAAATATAAATTGACAAGTTTTGTTTTTATTCAGTATGATGAATGTACCACATATCGTGGTACAAATGAATATAAATATGAAAATATGGGATCATATATACAGTGTTGCCAGAACTTCTCTGAGAAAAAGTGCTAAATGGCTATTTAAAAAGTGCAATTTAGTAAAAATAAGTGCTAAATGATTGTTAAAAAGTGCAATTCGTTAGAAGAAAGTGCTAAGTTTTAAATAAAGTAATTAGAATAAACACTTTTGTTATGTATGCGTATATTCACTATTTTAATATATATTTTTTTAATTTGTATAGTTTACGCACATTATATTGGTCATATTCTTAATTCTAAAGGAACAAATCAATTCAGAGTAACTTCCCACCTTCATACTTATTAACGTATTCACATTATATTTTGGACCACAGTAAATTTCATACATAAGTATGTCTTATTGAAAATTGTATAACATAATTTTAAATAATGTTGTTAAAATAAGAACATTAAGGGTTTTCATTCAACCGGATAAATCTACACAACTCGTAAATTTATACGTATTACTTACATGTTGCATGAACGCCCCTTGTAAATAATTGGTATTCTCTTATTTTTCGGACATTTTAGCAAATAAAATAAGTTTCCATCCAACCTTTTTTATTTTTATGCTTTGTTTTTTTTTATCCATTTGAATATAAAAAATTTAAAATTAATAAAATTTTCTTTTTTTTTATCTGACTTTTCAAATATAAAAGTTTATGAATTCGTTTACACATTGAAATTGAAGCGTTAAAATTTATAAGTTGTGTAAATAATTTTTCAAACAAAGTTTGACAAATTTTTTACGAGCTTGTATATTTATCATATTTATGAGCTGCGCATGAAGAACTGGAATATAAAATTTAGCTTATAAAAATATTGGGTTCATCTCCCAGATTTTTTAGGTTAAAAGGCTTTCTTAATTCGTGTATTGGATAAAATATTTGATTCCCTATGTAAGAGCTTTTATTGCATTTCGTAGGCTGTCCTAATAATCGGTATTTTCCTAAAACTATGTTCACATTTGTCAAATATTTTACCAAAATTGTGCAACCACTACTTTTACAAATAATTGTTCACAGTTGTTTGATATTGCAAATGTTTTGTAAAAGAAATCAGCATCGTTCTAAATTTGGTAAAATGTCAGCAATGAATAATAACTATTAAAAAATATAGTTTTTTGTAGTAGTTACGTCATTTTGACTATTAGTTTTGGAGTTGTCAAAAAAAATTGATATGTTCAACTATTTTGTGCTTTATTTATCCAAAATTAAAATTAAAGTGCAAAAACTAAAAATAAATGCTACAAATGCACTTTTAATGCTAAAAAATTCATTTTATTTATAAAAAAGTATAAAAAGGTGCTAAAAAGCATCTAGCACCTTTTTTTCGCAAAAAGGTGCAGTACCCGAAAAATAAGTGCTAGAATTGCACTTTAAATGCCGTTATGGCAACGCTGCATATATATGATAAAATGGGATTATATATATGATGACATTAGTTCATATATATGATAAAATGGAATTATATATATGATAACATGGGATTATATCTATGATAAAATGGAATTATATATATGATGAAATTAGTTTATATATACGATAACATGGAATTATTAAATGATAAAAACATGATGAAATTGAAAGCAATACTTAAGAAAAGGTTATAAAACTTACTAAAAGTTATTAATAAGGTTATGAACCTTGCTAATAAATTATAAATTGGAATCATAATAATGATTACAAATATACTTATTGTAACCTGGAATCATTTATTACAATCATAGTATGTTGCTCTTCGTTTATGGTCACAGGAACCATATTTTTTCTTTGCGTGTGGGCTGAGTGGATTTAATATATATGATTCTAACTCTATTCGATTTTTTTTATGCCTTTCTTGCATACTTATTTTAATTTTGCTGCTCTAGTTTTTTATACAGAAGTGATAATGCTCCTTCAGCTTTCAGCTTTCCAGAGCTTCAACTGTAAGTTTAACCGGTAAAAAAGCATTACAAAGTTGAGATACTAATTCAAAATCGACATTATGAAAGAGATTCTGAGATGACAATTCATCTAACTATCTTTAATGCAGTCTTTTAAAATAAGTATTCTTTCCAACATTGGAACAATAGAATTCTAACTATTTTGCGTACAACTTCCAAACATTCATTAATATTTTGGTTTAATTTTAATTGTTTGTGAGTAGACTCAAACAAATCTGTTTCATAAATATCTTCATCGCCTTCTGACTCACTTTCCGATGCATTTATATCACCTTTACCACATATAACGTCCATAATGGCAAGATGAATTCCATGTGCAAGACATAATTACGTTTCCGTTGCGCTTTCATAGCCAAACTTTACAAACTTTTACTATGGGCCTCTATTATGCGCATTTTAATGGAATCACACGAACCGTTGATACGTGCTAGCCCTAAGTTAAAAAATTTTCCATCGGCTTTATGTATATTCAAATTAAAATATCTTTTTCCAGGAACACTAGCCCACTCGTCTAGAGTAAGACTAAATTTTTCATTATTATTTAGTTCATTAGAGAATATCTGTCTAAAAAAGTTCTTTTTTTGTCATATAATCTTTTAAAATAAGACTCATAACACCATTCTAACATTTAGGTAGAGTGAGTTCTTTTAAATTAAACGAATCTCTGATAAAACTGGAATTTGTTATTGCACATAATCGCAGCTATTATTATGCGATTACGATTACGATTAAATGGTGCGATTAATTGCGATTACGATTATAATCGATTTGCAAACCCTAATATCTATATATACCGGGTAACCATTTCAATGATAAAAGTAAATTTTTTAAATATTTCTCAAAAAAAGAAATAATATTAATTTTAAGTTTTTCGAGGTCATGGTCCAAAGAAATAGGACCGAATTTAATAAGAAACACTAAATATTTCTAAGCTCTAAATCTTATTGGCTGTTTGGGCATTTTAATTTTTAAATCATCTTTGTGAAGATACCTTTGAAAAAAGTATAAAATTATTATATTTTCTTAGGAAAATTTATTTTAGAGAAAAAAAGAGTAGATAGAGTAGTAGGCCCAAAAAACTCAAAAAAAAAAAAAAAAAAAAAAAAAAAAAAAATATAATTTTTGCAATTAAATTTTCTATATCAGAGGTAGCACCCATATTTCCGCTTCTAAAGGTTATGTAGGGACCCCTTCCAAACATAAAATTGTATACTCCTCTGCTTTGCGTATGAGAAATTTGTTGTAAGTCCAACCGATTAGAAGTCACAGATTTATTTCCAAAACATTTCGATTCTGCTCCGCTGTGCAGTAGTGTAAGGTATATTTAAAAAAAAATCAGTATATATTTTATTCCAGTTTTTCAAATGTGACATAAAAAACCAATCTTGTTACAAGTTTTACCAACTAACTAAACTTTAAACAAAGTTTAACAAATTTGCAGATGTATAAACAACAAGACTACTATTATTTCACAACTAATGTAATGAGTAAGCATTACTTTTTCCATAAATTGACTTGAATGGTTTATATATAAATTCCAGAAATATTTGTATTTTTAAATATATTATTCTTATTACTTCAAAGAGTTTGTTATTACTAACAATTGTTATAGTTGTAATGAGAATATTTATTTTGCTCATTTGGTGCCAAGAAGTCGTATAAATTTCAATTTTCTTACTTCTCGATTTTTTACAATGAGTTTTTATTTTCAAATACATACATAACCTCCTGTAACTCTTCGCATCCTTCGGCTAAAACCACAAAATGTTGCAAAAAAAAAAAAATGGGGTGTCATAAAAAATTGCTGCAACTATTTTTCTGTTCTTGTTTTGTTTGTTTGCCTTATTATACCAAGCAGGCTGTATGTACAAGAAATAAAATGTATCTAGATACATACTTTCATATATCGATGTTTATATCTACAATATTATGCCACTGTATTACTCATACTCTCGCATATATTCGTTTATTATTATACAAAAAAGTACGAGTATAATTTTTCTTTTTACTATTGAAATCCTTATAATTATGAGATACTTTAGTTGTTGTTTTTTATTTAACACAAATTTGTATCCATATTCATTTGTGTATAAGAATCTACATACATACACATTAGTATCTGCTTATTTGTTTTGTCTGTCTGTCTGTTTATCTGTCTTTCGGTCTATCAGTTTGTTTGTGTCAGTAAAATAATGAAAAATTTATGCCTCAGAGAAATGCATGTATATTTGCATTAAAGCTTTTGTTTCTTTTTTTTTCTCTTCGTATTACGGCAACCCATATTTGTTATATCTGAATATTTTTTTTTTTTTTTTTTTGTTAACAATGTTATTTCTGTTTAGTTTATGTGTCGTAGTATAACTTTGTAAAAATCTTTGCAAGTGTTTCTATGCTTTTGGGGGAATTCTACTTTTTTTTTCAAAAGATTCCTTTTTGTGTTTTACATTTTGTTATACATAGTTAAGTAGAATGGTAAAATAATAATAGGTTTGTTTTTAATTTTTATTTATGGTTTCTTTTTGTGTATTTTTCCAATTAATAATTGACATATTAAAACGTTTAATATATTTTGTGTTAAGGTAGATCAAATATAGAACAGTTAAATTTGTTGTTTTTTGGCTTTGTAACTAGTTTTTTTTTGTGGTATTTAATACTCAAATGAAAAAGTCTAACAATTTTGCTATCTAGGTGGAAAGTTGCGCTCGAAATTTATACGTGTTAATATCGAAATATCTGATGGACTTCATGTTTTCTCAATTTCAACATAGACATAATCTTGATAAATTAATATAGTTTCCAAAGTTTTTGGTATTCGGAAAACGAATGTGCCTGGTGAATATGAGATTTACATAGACGTAGCATAGGACTGCACAATTTCAAGACCCCTCACAAGCGTAGCTAATAGGGTTCAAAGTAGGGTACCTATGACATAAAAAATTTTAACCCGCTAGCAAAAATTTAGTTTCTTAGCCGATTTTAAAGATTTGTACATCTTCTTAAAGCTCTCGATAAGGCCGATAAAAAACAAGCTCATTATCTCTTCTCGTAGCGTAGTTTTGGTCAAATAAAATATATTTACTTCAATATTTTTGTATATAATTAAGAATTACGACAGACAGGATAGGATAATTTATCTGAAAAAATTGGAGTTTTTCTGATTCCTTGAATACATTTTTTTGTAAAAAATTGGTTTTTGGAACTGTAAATATTGTATCTGTAATAAAATCTTTGTTAGTTAAAATATCCTTACAAAAAGTTCGCTTATCGTTGATTTTATCATTTAGAATAACAAAAAAATTTAAGAATTTGGTAAAATTAAAAAAAAAAAAAAAGGGATTGGACTTTTTTAAATTTTTCCTATAAAGTCCATATTTGTTGCAGGTCTGGAAATGCCCTTTGGCAAACTATTTTGAACACATTAGAATTTTCCAAACTCATTTGTGGTTTTAGAACATATAGGCTAACATTTTGATATCAAATAGGTCATATTCAGGAGAGTCTGTACTTAGACTTATAGGATATTTGGTATTGTTTTTAATTCTTAAATTATCTATGTGAAGATACTTTTTAGACACTTTTTTGGCAAAAACACACAAAATCATAATTTTTGCAATTATCAATTTCAAAAACGTTTATATTTTGAATCGGGAAATATATCGACTTTAAATTATTTGTATTCTTTAAGTAATTGGCTACAAAATCGGGCGGACGAAAATATTCGGCTATATATTGAACGAGAGAGAAACTATAGTCGCTCAAGACCGACCATATGATACCCTAAACCAATGTGTGTGAGCATAGGAATTCGGGAATGGGTCTTATATTAGACCTGTGGCCAATTATAGACCAACACTTTTACTAAATGTGAAATAAATTATACTAATACAGAATAATACGTTGATATTAACATCTATATGATTTTATAACTTTTAGGACCATTTCCGGAAGTGGGTTATTATGTGAACTATTATAAATTATGGACCGAATCTCATAAAATTTTGCACTGTGATTTCTACTTAAATAAAACTCATTTGTTTCGAATATTAACTTGATACTGAAATTTGTATGGGATTTATGCACGTTAAAGTGATTTTCAAAAGAGGGATTTATATGGGAGTTATAGTCAATTATGGACCGATCTTGATGAAAATTGGCACAAAGATTGAAACTTATTCGAACATCTTTGCACCGAATAAAATATTGCTATATTAAAGCTATTTGTGATCGTTAAACCTCTATCCGGGAGGACATTTGTATGGGGGCTAGGTGAAATAATGGACCGATCATAACCAATTTCAATAGGCTTCGTCCTTGTGCCTAAATAATTATTCGTGCCAAATTTCATCAAGATATTTTTAAAATTGCGTCCTGTACTTTGTTCACAAGGTTTACATGGGCAGACAGCCAGACGGACATCGTTAAGTTGACTCAGAAACTGATTCTATGTCGATTGTTATACTTTAAGGTGGGGGTCCGATGATTTTTTTCTGTGCGTTACAATCACAGCACAAACTCATAATAACCCAACTATCTATGGTGGTGTAGGGTATACAGAATTTTCCAAATCAGACTACTATTACACCTAATACTCGGTGACGAGTATTAGGCAATATACACAATACTTCCCAGCAAAAAAAACGATCAAGAGCTTCCAAAAAATAATATTTTCCTCACTTCAAAAGTAGAACAAAGTGTATATTTTAAACTTTTGTGAAAGTTAATAATAATTACTTACAAAAAAGTGAAAAAAATGAATTTTTTGCTTGAAAAAAGTTTAATAATTTCTAAGAAAATTAAGATTTTACAAATTTTAAAGCATTTTCATTATATTTTAATAGCGCTAATACAGACTTTTTTTTTAATTTTATAAACATAGTTTTAAGGGAAGCACTTCGAAAGAAATGAACTAGAAGTAGAAAAGAAGAACATCCTACTAATGACAACCATGGGTTAAAAAAAAAACTTCTGCAGCTCTTTTTCACCACTAAGTACTTCCTTCCCAGCAAAAAAAGAACTGAAAAAGTCATGATTTTAACATTGTGTTGTCATTGGAAGGAAGTACTTAGTGGTGAAAAAGAGCTGCAGAAGTTCTTTTTTTAACCCATGGTTGGCATTGGTAGGATGTTCTTCTTTTATACTTCTTGTTCATTGCTTTTGAAGCACTTCTCTTAAAACTATGTTTATAAAATTTTTAAATAAAAATTCTGTTTTTGCCCTATTAAATAATAACAAAAATGCATTAAAATTTGTAAAATTGGAATTTTGTTAGAAGTTATTACCACTCTTTCCCGCAAAAAATTAATTTATTTTCACTTTTTTGGAAGTAATTATTAAGAACTTCCAAAAAAGTTAAAAATATGTGCATTGTTCCACTTTTGAAGTTGTGAAAATGTTCTTTTTTATGAAGAACTTCATCGTTTTTTGCTGGGTTCCAATGACAACACATTTTTTACTGACTTATTGACTGACAAGTAAAATAATTGTGTGTGGCACTTAGGGCTAGTTTTTAGGATGTAGATTATATACATTTATCGGTTAAAGATAGCTTAAGCTATTAATGAAGTTTTTCAATAAAAGATTATCAGGTATATAATCTAGGCTTAACTCAGCTTCTGTCGCCAGTTAAACCTATGTTAGTACTGTCATGACATACACAGCCGAATAGAAAAACAAATATTAAAATATAATGAAAAAAATTATATTTTATTTGATGTTATAAACAAAAGTAATATAAGTGTATAAATTTAAATTTTTATTATACATATTTTGTTTGCTTTTTTGTTTATTAAATTTAAAGCATTGCTATAAATTGAACATAAAATCACCTCTGTTTTCAAGTAACTCATAAGTAAAAAACTGGCTCTTAGTAGTCGTGAAGGTGACTTAATGACTTAGACGTGGAGGTGATTGTGTGTGCAAAAATTGCCACTTCGTAATCGTGAAGGTGTTAATTATTTTTCCTATAAGAATATGTCCATGTTCAAAATGACTAGTGAATATTTTAATGTCTAGTGACTAGTGGCCCTAATGTAGTTGGTAAAGTAATCAGTTCAGAACTGCTACCAAAAATTGCTGGAGTGTTACAACAGGATTAAAGTTAATTGTTTCGACAACCAACGTTGCACAATGGGACCCAAAAATTTTGGGTAATAAAATTTTAAATTGATTTAAGATTGCACCCTACATTCAGCGTTGGTCGAAAATGATAAATTTTAGAAAAAAACTTCATTTTGATCGATTAATAAAAAAATATCCAGCGAGATTTTTAAAATATATTGAAGATACTTAGTCAAAAATATATTGAGATCAATTTGACACTAAATTGCTTCCCGCCCGGTCAAAAACGAATGCAGGAAAGCAGATTTTATGAAAAAAAGTAAAGTTTTTAAACGTCTTTTTTTAAATTGTACAAAAAGCATATTAGCATAATATTTTCACTATTATTTCGTATGTAATGTATAAAATAAGTATAAATCTTTCATTTCTGGAAAAATCATTTCAAAAGGCTTTACAAACCAATTTTGCCAATTTTTCAAAAAAAAATATTCGTTAATAAAAAATAAATAACAAATCTAAAATTCCAATTTGGTTTTTTTTATTAATTTAAATCTGTCTCCTTTAAAATTCTATTACGATAATTGAGTTAAGAACACAAAATTAAAGTAACTCTAAAAATTTGATTTATTGAGTAAATATTTAAAATTTTGTTAAAACCCACAAGATATTCTTTCCTTCTATTTAACCACAAAAATAATCCTTTTTTTTAAGCTTCAAATAAATTTCATTTCATATTCCTTGCGCTGCCAATTGACTATTTAGTTTCCTATTTTGGGGATAAATTAGAAAAAAGAAAAACCAAACCAGGAACCACAAAGGAATACTTAAAAGTGTTTTATAATGTTCCATTTTTATTTGTAAGGGAGTTTTGCCATAGTCTTGTACATACATTGATTGTGTTTAATAAATAATTTACAAATAAAAGCCACAAAACATGTGTGCGATATTAGTGTGGCCAATAATCCTAGACAGACTCATTAAAAAGGGCAAATTAAATGCACTTGTTACTACACATTTGTTTGCAGTTTTTTAATATTTAATGATGAAAATAATTTGTTGCAAATTGTTTTAAATTGATAAAATTAATATATTTAAAGGAAATAATTGTCTAAACAACAATAAAGAATTAAAATAAAAATAATATACAGTAAAAGCTCCCTTAACGGACAGCTCCCATAGGCGGACAGCTCCGGTAGACGGAAAATTTTTTAGGTCCCATGGTTTAGGTGGCATTTTTAGAATAAATTAATCTCCGCTAGGCGGACGCTCTTTTGGGCGGACGCGGACATCTGTTTTTAAAGAAAACATCTCTCGTAGGTGGACAAAAATCATAAACGGTAAAAGAAATGTACCAAATATTATATAATGAAATGTTTCTTATTTTCATTTTTGTCCGTGTTTGCATTCATATTTCATCTTTATTTATATTTTTTGAAGTTAACTTAACATTTTGCTGGTTTTGAGCAAAAACTAGTTTTTTTTTTATACCCACCATCAAAAAGATGGGGGGTCACTCCGTGTGTAACATGTCAAAGGAATCATCTAAGACCCCACAAAGTATATATTTTCTGGATCCTGGTTAGATTCTGAGTCGATCTAGCTATGTCTGTCCGTCGGTCCGTCTGTCCGTCTGTTGAAAGCAGGATAGGGCTCGAATGGGACAACGTAGGTGGACAAATTTGGCATAAAAATTTGTCCTATAAAAGGTTTGTTTGGGATTGAAAATGGCCAAAATCGGTTAATAAACAAACTAGTTATGGGCTAAAAACTAGAAACACAGGGTGTCCGTTAAATACTTTTCTGCTGATATTTCTTCAATAAAAGCACGTACGACAACGAAATTTTGTGTGTATAGATCGGGGGTCGATATAAACTCGGAAACCAAAAATGGGCGTGGTCCGCCCACTTTAACGCCCACCTCCCATATAAGGTGAAAATCAACGAAATTGTGTTCAAATAGTTCAAGGACCAATGTAAAGTCAGAAACAAAAAAGGGGAGTGGTCCACCCACTTTACTGCCCACTTTACCGCCCCCTCCCATATAACTTAAAATTTGAAAAAGTTGATGGTGGGTATACAGAATATATTCACGCTTGTTTTATTTTAACTTTGACTTTTTACACTTGATTAAAAATTCTTCATACTAGAAAAGAGAAAATGAATCTTAATCCCCAAAAATAGATGCTGTTCCAGATATTTATGTCCTGATTTTGTCCTAATGTAGTCTTAATGAGAACACAATGGTGACATATTCCTACAAATCTTGATAAGTTTTTTGAACAAAGGGCATAGAAATTCTGCACAACAAGCAGGGCGACATTGTCATCAGTCATATAAAAAAAAAGTAATTGGGCGCAGCATAAGATCGAGGCCAGGCTACCTACATCATTTCCCAAGTTAATCCTGTGGTTTTGAAATGGAGTTACATGCCAATGATGACTTTGTTGTCAAATTTGTCCTCAACATGTTTTTTATTTTAAAATTTCGTGGAAAAATCGTTAATGAAAATGCTGTTGAAAGAAGTCTGACCTTTTTTTCGCGTACGAAAAATGACTAAATTTAGAAAGTAAATTTAGAAAAAATGGAATGAAAACGGAGAGAATCGAACTGTAGCCATAAATTCCAGAAGTAAAAGAAAAAAGAAATCACAATTTTTAGTTTTTTTGCTTTAAAATTGAGCAAAAATAGATAAATCATAAAACACCTTTCAAATAAAATGTTTCATATATGTAACAAATTTTACGACTGTTTCGTTCATGAAGTTAAAGTTACGATTATTTGACTTTTATCAATACTGATGTAATTTTTGAAGATATGAACATGAAATTTTTTGTATAAATGTACCTTGGTCAGTACATTATAAACTAGTAAATAAAACCAACATTTGATTTTTAAGTAGTTACGACCTTTTGCATTGCAGTTGACAATCTATATGTATAAATAAGAATATGTATATTTAAAAGTTAATTCATTACAATCAAACTTGAATGTTGGAATAAAAAGATATAGTGCGGAATTATCCCTTATAGAAAAATATTATGTACCATATCTCATAGGCGGACATCTCCCAATAACGGACAAAATCAGCGTGACGGTCGCTGTCCGCCTATGGGAGCTTTCACTGTATTTATTTTGAAATTAAATTTATTAAAATAAAATTAGTCTTTATACTTCGGACATTCTAACTACATTATTACAAATTTTATCTCTATTAAAAGCTTTTACCAATAGTTTTTACTTTAACCATTAGTGTTACATTCCGTTGAGTATGTATGTATGTATTTTCCATTTTAAATAAATTATGTCATAACAAACTCAATTCCATTAAATTGTTTTACAAGGTACTTGTGTTACAAATGAAAAAAAAAAAAAAAAAAGAAATGTGTTATATTTGAAAACAATTTCATTTAAATTTAAAATAAATTTGTTAAAATCCATTTATCTAAATAAACAGAGACACAAAATTGAAATTAAATGAACCTTAAATAAATTTCAATGAACATCAACGTCATCATTATTATCATCAACATTGTCGTCGTTGTCCTCGTCATAGAGTTATAGTCAATTGTAAAATTGTAGCAAATGGTAAGAGTATTAACAGCATTTATGAAATGGAATATATCTAAAGGGTGTTTTAACAGATGATATTTTAAATTTTAAAAAATTTTTTTAAAATTAAATTGAAAGGGCAATTATACAATTTGAGAATATTTTGAAGGAGGTTTGCTAATTTGCTATTAATTTTAGGTATCCCAGAAAAATGTCTGATTATAAAAAATATAAAATATCATGTATAGATTTTTGTAAATAAAATTCTAAAAAGAAGTTTGAAAAGGATCCATTAATCCATTAGTGATTAAGAAACTTATTTGATAGCCTTTTAATATGAGTGAATAAAACTTGTGTTAATAGTGGTGAGCATTCGCATCACATTCCAAGACCATGTACGCGCCTCTCCTCCTAGCGTGCTCCGCCAATTACTGCAGAGCGATACCCGGTGGATTGGCTGCCTCGTACGGCATGTACACAGCCGCCAGTATAAGCCTGCTGCCTCCTGCGGCTTCCCAGCAAAGTCCCCATTGCTAAAGGAATGAAGAAAATTAATATTCAGATTATTCCTAGCCAAAATACATGTTCGTACATTTTCCGTTTTGGATGGTATGAAAAGTTTGTACCCCGTGACCCTCAGATCACATACCCTGGTGTTGTTAATCCAAGGTTCCTGTATGAGGGCCACGTCCATGTTGGAGTCAATGAGGAGTCTTGTCAGTTCGGTAGTGGCTGCCTCACAGTGATGCAAGTTAATTTGCACCACTGACAGCCACTTTGGGTTTATCAGATTTATTATACCTAAATCTGATCACTCCATACCAGAAATTGACAACTCCCCCAGTGACTCCAGCTTCTTCAGAGACTCCTGATCCACTGCGAATCTGAAGTCTCTGCCTTGGTTCTACTTACAGGTCATGGTGTTCATAAGCTGATTCTCCAATACTGTCAGAATGGTTCCAACCTCTAAAACGGGTGGAGGGAACCATGCCGTCACTATTGGACGCAGGGGCAGCTCAGATGCTAGTATCACCTCATGTTTCGCCCCTGGATAGAGAGTGTTGCACCTAGCAAGTGCGTTCCTGAGAAATTAAAAAGATTTATCATTCCCGCAGTTAATAGTTTTGACGCCCTTCATCCAGACTGCGCATTTGAAGGATACCTCATACGTCCTACCTTTCACAAGGGCGATCTCCTCAATGACTTTGAGTTCAATCTGTCGCCATACTGCAACACTGATTCCTTCGCTTTTCGATTTTGAGGGCTGTTCACTTCTTGACACAGCTCTTTTAATGACCTTCTTATGGTGGCCCTTACTAACGCTATTTGACGTGTGAATAACCTTCTTGGCCATCGAAGGTTGTTGGTCATCCCCAGACCTGACCCTCTTATGGGGGCCTTTAGGAGAGCCGGATGGGTTTTGACCAGCACTCTTCGATGTAGAGGACTGCTTGTCTGAAGCTCGTAATGTCTTTTATTACCACAATCACATCGATACAAACCTATGTCACTTCGTTATGGAGGCCTTAACTATTAGGTCACTTCGAGAACTTTACTCGACAAGGTTCATCGCCATACCTGTATATCAATAACTGGTACCTTGAGGACCTGATCAATAACAATTCTGGTTTACTGACGACTCTAAACAGATAAATGGTGATACGGAAGTGTGTTATTTGGATCCAAAGGATCTATTCTCCTAGGCGGAAATTTACGCCATCCTCAATTGTGCCAAAGAGCGTTTGAGAAAATGGACCAGGGACTTCAGAATAGTTGTAATATCGTATAGTTAAGCTACGTTAATGGCTTTAATCTCTATTCTAGTTAGGTCTAAGATTGTCTATGATTGTGTAATATATCCAAACTTACTAGGTGCTCATGAAGGACATACTGGTTGTGAGAGGGCTGACTGTCTAGACAATAGAGGTGCCCGGCATGTATTTAGAGGTCTGGTATATTCTCGGGAAAATAGATTAATTACTTGTTGCATCTGAGTTAATTATACAATGGGAAACCACTCTCGGTCTTAGACAGACTAAGAGACTCTTTAAGCTTTCCAGGAGTAGGTCCCAAAAGTTAAAAAAACTTTAATAGAAACAATCTTAAAGTAACGGGATTTTTAATCGGACACTGTGGCTTTTTAATTTCATAAACGATGCAATTATTTTAATATAAAATATTAGGGTAAGGGGATCAAATGGAGTGAACTATATCTGGAAGAATATTTATAGCATCCATTAATGATGGACTTATTTTGTAAAACGAATCAAAAATTCGCTTCGAAATAAATTAAAATTCGTAACATTTCGAATTGGCCATTTTATTAAAGTCTGTCTTATAGCCTACACTACGCATAGGTGGGGAGGATATTATGCGTTTGTGCTGATGTTTGTAACACCCAAAAGTCTAAGACCCACCTTAATTTATACCAATTGGCTTAGAATAATTTTCTGAATCGATTAAACGATGTCCGACCGTCCGTCTAAACCTAAACCTTCGTCCATGTAAACCTTGTAATCAAATTACAGGTCGCAATTTTGATTATAAATTAATGAAATTTTGCACACAAGTTTCTAGTAGTCCATGGACGAAGCCTATTGAAATTGGTTATGATCGGTCCATTATTTCACCTAGCCCCAATACAAATGTCCACCCGGAAAAGGAGTTTAACGATCATAAATCCCTTATATAAGTCTAAATCTGTGTGCCGATTTTCAGATCGGTCCATAATTGACCATAGCCCCCATCTAAACCCCTCTTCAAAAAGTAATTTTAACGGTCATAAAACCCATTATCAATTTAATATTCTACACAAATAAGTTTTATATAAATATAAATGATAATGTCAAATTTCACGAAGATCGGTCCATAATTTACCATAGCCCCCCTATAAGACCCATTTTTTGGAATCTCCCAAAAGTGAAAAAAATTCATATAAATGTTAGTATCGACGTAATATTCTGTATTCGTATATTTTATTTCACATTTAATAAGTATTGGTCCACAATTAGCCCTAAGTGCATAAAAAGAAGTCCCCTCCCCAAATTTTGATGCATACAATGGTGTAGGGTATCATAAGGTCGGGCTTTCGTTTTTCGTTGAATAAGCGCGAATACAAACGTTGCTGTCATCTGCATGAGATTAGAAAAGTGATAAATATTAAGGGTATAGAGGAATTTCAATTACAACTCAAATAGAGAGATCACTGAGAAGTCTTTCTCTTACCAATCATGCAATTAGAGTGACACATTATTTTTGATAGCATATCTACACTGAGGAAAAAAAACGATTCAAAATTCACGACGTTTGACAATTTGTGGTGTTGGCTTTTTGATACCGTTCGTTTACAAATTTTAAATATATGCAATAGAAAACAAATATGTAATTAGATAATAAAGTGGTGTCAACTTGATGCCAATTGAGATGAATTTTCGTTAATGAATGGAATACGCAGTGTTAAGTTTGGGAACATACGGGACATATTCACTATAAACACTAAATGGTATCGTTTTCAACACGTATGTGGTCGATATTTTTCTGGATGTAGCAGAAGATCATCTTACGAACTGTCCACCAAGTGATATTTTCCCAGATACAATTTATTTCTACCTTTAGATGATTGATTTTATTTTTAACAAGAACCTTATCAAATTGTTTAAAATTAATAACATCTCTTTTGGTAACCTCCTTTATAAATGTAGACAAATTTGTATAGACATAGAAGTGTAACTTGAGGCGAAATAAAAAAATGAAGAATTCAAAATGCTGTATATTTTTCCTTAAATTTACATATCAATAAACACACACTTACTGGAACATTGAAGCCTACATGCTCATACCTCTAAATAGAGCAGGTATGAATGAAAATACATAAAAAATAGTCTAAGTGCATGAAAAACACTTGAAAAAAAGGACAACAAAAAGAAAAAAGGGAGCATTAACACTTTAAAAAGTGGAATCCGTAACAGAAACACCAACATCATCAGCGGTAAAGCTACCAACAGAGGTAACAGAGGTGAAAGAGAGTTGGTTAACAACACATACACACACACTCACTGTTACCACATAATAATACCAAAAGTATTTATTTCTACTACGTTTTAAAAAGACTTTTTCACCCCGCCCCAAGAAAATATTAAACTATAAAATGAGTCATAGATTTCAATAGCAAAAATCAACAAGAAACGATGACAACACAACAACAGTGTTCGTTCCATCGAGTTAAATAAAATGAAAATACTTATATCATTGATGGCAAATGGAGGTTTAGTTTTTTTTTTTTTCATTCCGTTCGTATAATGAAGGCTGTTGGTTAGTGAATATGTTCGATGAATGAATGTTTGACGAGCAAGCTAGTAGTTGATATATTAGATTTTTTACTACTTGTTCTCATATTCCCTGTATTTGTAGGGAGTAATGTTTTTAGTTGTCCTGTGGTGTTGTATATATGTAAGTATATAAAATTCAAATTTTAAATGTTCATTTCATTTAGAATTTTATGACAGAAACACTTTTTTATGAACACTTAACAATGGAAGAATGAAAAACTTTGTTAAAAGAAAAATTACCATAACTTTCAGTCGCTGATGCTATTGGAGAACAAAGGGAGAGATGAGCTGCAAGAGCGCTTGTGAATACATTTAAATATAACGTCAATTTTGTCTGCTACGGTATGAGTAGAAAATTACTTTATTTTTGAGTTTTTTTTTTTTTCATTATGAATATGTATTAAAATCTGAATATTATAAATGCAATTTTGGTATGAAATATTTATATTTATGTAGGTACATATTCCGAGTCTTTTGTTTAATATTTTTATATTCCAAATATGTACGATTTTATTAAACTTTGTTAAAATTTTACTAAATAACTCTTACATTTAAATGAGATCTGCTAAGTATCTATTGAGTTGTAAAAGAAAGCACCCTATGGAGTTACAATCTATCACCGTTACTCTGGAATTTGGCGTTTAATATTCTGATTGTATTATCTTTTAGGTTTCAAGTTGCTTCAGTTTTATAATTCAGCCATTAAAGGTTAGTTAGCTGGATGAGATATTACAGAATATATGATAACTACGTTTTTATTTATAACGATATTCAGGATGCCGTACATCACTTAACAAGATGATGATATTTTTATCTTGAGCTGGGTTTCAGTACACTTGAATATAAGAGGAAGAGGGGATTTCTACATGTAATAACCATATTGTCCTTTATACAGTCATATCTCTATAGGTAAAAGCTTTACGAGTCTGTTAAGAATATATGACCCATAAAAAATACCTAACCGTTTGCGAGTTTTATATAAGTAGTTTGATTCTAAATGATGCCTTTCAGTAGTTTCGTTGGGTATGAACAAATGAAATTAAAAAAAATGTTAGAGGTATATTGGGTTTGTAATTCCCTGTGTAACATATGAAAAGAATCATATAAGTCCCCGTCCGTCTGTCTGTCTGTTGAAAGCAGGATAGGGATCGGGGCGGACATCGTAGGGGGACGAAATTTGGCTCAAATATATGTCTTATATAAAATTTGTTCGGTATTGAAAGTTAACAAATGTGTTCATAAACAAACAAGCTAGAAAGATATAGTCGGTCAAGCCCGTTCATATGATACCCCATACCATTGTGTTTGTGCATCAAAATTCGAGAAGGGGTCTTATAGTAGACTTATGGCCAATATACTTTTACTTAGTGTAAAATAAAATATACGAATACAGCATATTACGTTGCTACTAACATTTATATGAATTTATGCACTTTAGAATTATTCCCGAAAGTGGGCCTTATATGAGAGCTATGGTAAATTATGGACCGAAAAAATTGAAACTATGAGTTCTACTTACATAAAACTTATTTGTATCGAATATTAACTTGATACTAACATTGGCATAGGATTTTGGCCCGTTAATGCTATTTTCGGAAAAGGGGTTTATATGGGAGCTATGGTCAATTATGGATCGAACTTCATGAAATTTTGCACAAGGTTGATACTAATACAATATTTTTTCAACGAATTTCATTAAAATATTGCTATATATGAGGCATTAATGACCACTAAACTATTCCGGGAGGATATTTCTATGGGGGCTTGGTGAAATAATGGACCGATCATAACCAATTTCAATAGGATTTGTCTTTGTCTGCCAAAAAAATTATTCGTGCCAAAATTTCATCAAGATGTCTTTAAAATTGTATTTTGTTTACAAGGCTTACATGAACCGATAGTCTGCCAGCTAGCCGACCAGACGGACGGACGAATGGACACCGCTAAATCGATTCAGATATAAGGTGGCTGTCCGAAGATTTTTTCTGTGCTTTACAAACTTGAGCACAAACGCATAATACCCCAACTTCCTTTTTATGCAATGTAATTTTTTTGTCTTATTCGTCTTTTTAGTTTTTAGAATTTTATGGTTAAAAGAAAGTCGATTTCGAAAGTTTACGGTTCTATTTTCTCGACTTATCTGTTTTTTTTTTTTTTTTTTAATTTGAATACAATGTCTATAACCAAAAAAGAGAAATCGCCGTCTTTTGGTATATTAACCTTTTTGGATGATTTTGATCTTCAATTTTGTCAGTTTATTTGTGTCATTTGTTGTGTAAATACATCTCTTAATATGGGAAAAGTTGAACATATTTTAAAGCCAATAATTTCTCAAAAATTAGAGATTTTACAAAAATTTAAAAGTGGAGATTCTATAAATTCAATTTGCGTGAATTACAAGTTACATAAGTCTTCGGTTCACAGTATTATAAAGCAAGAAAATTCATTAAAAAAATGCCAGTCATTTGTATTCCAAAATGTATCAAACCAATTCAGGTTTCAATGCCAGTGAAGGATGGTTGAAGAAATTTAAGCGTCGACATGGTATTCGATTTTTAGAAATTGGGTTGACTCTTTACCAAATCTACAATGTCGACAAATACGGTTTATATTATAGGATGCTTCCAAAACACACTCTTGTCACATGTAATGAGAAAACGGCTACCGGAAGAAAAATATGTAAAGAGCGAATATCTTTTTTGCCCTGTTCAAATGCGAATGGCACAGACAAAATGAAATTGTTGGTTGTTGGAAAATCGAAAAACCCACGTGTCTTTAAATGTTTTTTTCAATAATCCTGTAATACACATCTCCAGTAATAACGACTGTGTGACATCATTTATATTCAAGGACTGGTTCCATAACGAAATTGTTCCCCACGTAAGTTAATTTTCACCAATTAGTAAAAGTAAGTTGTTCATAAGTAAACATTTTCTAAGTACGAGAATTTTAGGCTTCAAAAGGTCTGCCGCAAAAAGCAGTTTTGCTTTTAGATAACGCGATTTGTCACCCAGTTGAGGAACTAAAAAGTGATGACGGTTTAACTATAGCAATGATTGTACTGCGCTATTCAACCGTTAGATCAAAACGTTATCAACTTGATCAAATTAAATTATAAAAAAAAACAACTGCTCACCCACTTGCTTGGCAAGAAGGGAACAAATTTGGAGCTCAAACTAAAAAACTTCAATCTCAAAAATGCAATTCTGATTCTAGCTACTTCCTGGGATAAAATATCAGTGTCCAATATCCGAAAATCCTGTAACGCCTTGCTCGAATCGGTAGTGAATATTCAGGAAAAAAAATTAAGATCTTTCAACTATTTGTACACTTGTAGCTCAAATTGGTACTGAACATCTTTTCACGAATTCTGACATAAACAACTGGATTCAAGAAGAATTTCATGAGGAAAGTAATGAGGAGCAAATGGTATTATTAGATACGAAATCGGAGGATTTATACGATAGTGGTCATGAAGAAAATAAAATTAAAGTGGACGATTGTATAACATCGATAAACATATGCATACAATTTGCTTTGGAAAATGATAAGCCGACAACAGCACTATATGAACTATGTGATTCAGTTGTTATTTTAATAAATAATTTGCCAAAAAATCAACTGAAAATCTCCAATTTCTTTAAAAATCTTTAAAATGTGAATATATCAATACAAACAATTCTAATTTTAAAAATTACATAAAATTTTTCAATAAAATTTTGTGTTCTGTTATCGCGATAATTCAGTTTTCACGACAGGTCTGGTTTTTAATTAGTCGCGAAAATCGAACTTGCGCTGTATTTTAATTCGTTGGTCTGATTTACATAAAAGTTCACAATGGAAGCAGAGGGGGTTTCGTTTTAAAAACGGATCCCACAGAGTCCTCAGGAACGAAGCTATGATATCTTAAAGTAGGACACCTCTTAAATATAAATTTAAAAAAGCGCATGCCAATTTTTGGATTCTTTTCAGATTTAAACAATTTTTTTTTATTTTCTTAATATTCTAATTAAGGTCTTAAAAAAGTTGTTATTTAACTCTTATAGTTAGTGAGTTATCCGCTACAGAAAATTCAAAACCTTGCACCTATTTTTTTCTCACTTTCAATCATATAAAAAAAATAACTCCAATACGTTTGTGTTATCAAAACCATTTTTAAATTGGAAATTTGCAAAAGTGAAGATTTTTGCATTTATTACTTTAACAAAAATAAATCTAATATGTTATTTACATCAAGAATAAACTAGTAGTTTTTGGCTTTATTTGGTTTTTAAATAAAAAACTACATTAATTTCTTTGGGTTTCCATGCAAATCAAAAATCATTTTTAATTAAGGAGTGAGATCGAAAAATTCTTAACATACATAATATTCAATAACTTGGAAACGGTTAATCTTAGAGTTTTCATTATTTTTTTAATCATTTGACAATTTAGCACAGATCACAGAAATATATAATTTTAATGGTTCTAACCACTAATTATAAAATTGTGGACCATTTTTGAAAACCCTTTCTTTGGAGATTTGATAGTTGCTTCAGTCATTTTTTTGGAACAGTGTGCACATCTTCTGTTAAAATCTTTGGTATTTTGGGACACCTTTTTTGTGCTCTTGAATTCACTTTTCACAAGAGCTCAATATCTCTCCACTGGTCTAAGCTATGGACAATTTTGAAAATTGACCTCTCTTGGTACTAAAACTATGTTATTGATTTGGTACCACTCCAGAGCTTTCTTACCGTAGTGACATGATACCAAATGGGTCCAAAAATATGTGGACACGTTGTGCTTTCTTAGGAAAAGAAGAATTCTTTTTTGCAAATATTCCTTTATGCATATTTTGGTATTTATAGATCCGAATGTATCAAATGACTTTCCTGTTTCGCCGCAACTGCAAAAAACTTGTCATACCATGAATTTTGTAAGAAATTTTTGCTGTTTTTGGGTCTTAAACTTATCTCCAACATTGCTTCGAGCATTAGCAATAAAAATTTTTGAGACATAAGCTGCGAAGATTCTGCCAGCACCTACGTTTCTTCGTCAATTATACAGCTTGAGTATTTTTGTATGAAATTTGGTTTTAAATTCCGAGTCCTATTTTTGGTTTGTAATTTTTTTTGCAGAATTCCAGTTTGGAATTTTTTGAACTTTATATGTTATCAACTTTCCCATTAGCTTTAAATTTTCGCACCAAATAGTCGAAGCACTGAGAAAACTGAGCTGATTTTCTACCAGATGTGTTTGGAGTTCCTTTCAATATGCCTTCAATTTTCTGGCCTTCCCAATATCATGTGGTCCTTTTTTCTTACCGAACTAGGTTTCACATCAATAGTCAAATTCTCCTGATACTGTTTAATAACATTAGAAACGGTTTTACGGACGACATTTAATTCTGTGGCCAATTATTTGTAAGACCTATTTGGATTTTTTGAAATTTTTTAATAACTTGTAGGACGTAAATCTTTTTCGTCACTTATTTTGATGAAAATAAGGACAAATTAACATGGTTGTTATTAAAAATAATACCTGAAGTATTTTTCCATGATAAATAGACCAAAAAAAATTTTGAATATTGATTCCGAAAAAAGTTATGAGGCAAAATGTGTGTTAAGATTTTTTCGATCTCACTCCTTAAACTAGTAGTTTTTGGCTTTATTTGGTTTTTAAATAAAAAACTACATTTAATTTCCTTGGGTTTCCATGCAAATCAAAAACCATTTTTAATTAGTTTTTGTTTAAAACCAATTAAAAACTACTAAAATAATTAGTTATGTTGAAATCATTTCATAACATAAGGCTTTCATATACAAATGAAAATAGAAAATTTGAGTAGAAATCTGACCATGCCCATATTCCGAAAAGATGTTGTAAAACAAATTTATACAAGTTTTTTACAACACTGAAGAAACATTTCGAGTCGTTTGCTATCGAGTCATATCGAAGTTAATTTCGAGCACGAGTGCGAGAATTACCCCCTGCTGTGTAAAGGGTGTGAATTTTAATTTTTAATTTTTACAAAAAATCTATTAGTTTTTATTTGGTGTAAATCAAATATAGGGTAGTCGGGGGAGCATTCGTCACTTTTATGTTTAAAATGCTGTATTTTCAAAACGGTTCACGATATCAATAAACTTTATTTACTAATAAAAACCTTGATATGTTGGCTTATATTTGAGATGGGAGCAGAATCATTTTCCTATATATGATGTTTTTTTACTTTATTTTAATACAGCATTTGAAAAAAACAAACCAAAATTAATATGTTTAATTGAATTTTATATAAAATAAATAAAAATGCAATTAACAATGGCGACCCAAAAGCTATGCATAAGAAAATCACTTAATGATTTTTGTTTGAATTAACACTTGAGAGTCTATATGTACAGTGAAAGATCTAGAGATAGTAAGATCTTCGTATCTGATTATGACGTTCCTGTAGGATAAGCTTAATCGACCTACCAGCAGTTTGGCGAATGTAATCCAGGAGGAGTATTGCGCACAAGTGATATTTTTTTCCACACTTTAAAAGAATTTATTAAAACATATGTTGTCAAATCTTGTTCATTACTATCATGTTAATAACAGAAAAAATTCTTTGATCAATTCCAAAAAAAATATGAGAGTTATCACATAAAGTACCCAAAATGAAATATTTAGAAGAGTATTGAAAAAACAGTTAATCATGTCTACCTTCGAACAAATGTACGTTGAAAATCTCAAAATTTGGTAAATTGAAAGATCTTTCAAATATGAAAAGAAAATAAATTATTAACACAAACAATTTTACTTCGTTTTCAAGATAATTGGTAAAAACGAATGTGTCCTATGTCGAATGCATACATAAGTAGTCATATCCACACAGACCTTTCTTTTGAGTGTGAGGAAGATATAAATAAATCCGTCAATGACTTTACGTCATTAATTACTTCTGCTCTAGAACATTCTAAGAGTCAAATTCTTAAAAAATGCAAAACGTATATTTCAAATACGGATATCGAAAAACTTCTTCTTGAAAAAAGAAAGTACAGAAGACAATGGCAACAATCTAGATCACCCGCTGCAAAGCTGAGGCTGTCAAAGCAAGTAAAAAACTGAAAAAAGCCCTTCAAGTAGAAGAGGATCGCCAAAATAAAAATTATATTGAAAGTTTGACAAATAACAAGCACACAAATTTTTCGCTATGGAGAGCCACGAAAAATATTAAGCTGCCGGTAGAGGCCCAAAATCCTTTAAGGAATGCTGACGGTACCTGGTCCCGTAGTGCAAAGGAAAAAGCAAATTTATTTGCATGTTATTTAATCTCCGTCTTTCAAGAAAATCCCCAAACAAATGATTTTGTATTGGGAGAGACACCTGCCACTACATTTAACAATGATGACATAATTGTTATTAGCCCAGAGGACATTAATACAATCATCAAGAATATAAATGTAAAAAAATCACCTGGACATGATTTAATAACACCATTAATGATCAAATACCTACCCAATGTGGCTATAATTGTGCTATCTACAATATTTAATGCGATCTTAAAATTAGGAGTTTTTCCAAAAAATTGAAAAACTTCTCAGATTAAAATGATAACAAAGTCAGGAAAAGATTTAACTGTACCATCTTCCTATAGACCTATTAGCTTATTTCCTTGCTTGTCGAAAGTATTTGAGAAAGTATTTCAAAAGAAAATTATCCCATTCTTAAACGATAGAAATATCGTCCCAGTTCACCAGTTCGTGAAAAACACGGAACCATTGAACAAGTAAATCGTCTAACTGGAGAGATTAGGAAATCTTTTGAATCAAAGAAATATTGTTCTGGTATTTTCTTGGATGTTGCGCAAGCTTTCGACAAAGTATGGCACAAAGGTTTAATATATAAAATCAAATGTTTACTACCACCATGTACCCACAAATTGCTAGAATCTTATCTATCTGACCGTCTATTTAGAGTAAAGTTTAATGACTTTGTAACAGAAGAATATGATATAAAAGCAGGTGTTCCACAGGGAAGTGTTCTTGGACCTACACTCTATTTAATTTACACTTCTGACTTGCCTACATGCGATGTACTGACTATATCTACATTTACTGATGATACCGCAATAATCAGTTCTCATGAAAACCCACACATAGCATCTAGTCAATTAGATATTTACCTCCGACGTGTGGAGACATGGTTAGCAAACTGGCGAATAAGGGTAAATGAATTAAAAAGTAACCATGTTACGTTCAGCTTAAGAAGAGGTAATTGTCCCCCAGTCACACTTAATGGTATAAATATACCACAGTCAGATCATGTCACTTACCTTGGTATTCATTTGGATAGACGACTTACTTGGCGTCGACATATAGAAACCAAGAGACTTCATATGAAGTTGAAAGCTTCTAGCCTTCACTGGTTAATAAACAGTCAATCAAGACTAAGCCTTGACAATAAAGTCATCCTGTATAAAACCATATTAAACCCAATTTGGACTTATGGCATCCAATTATGGGGTACTGCCAGTAATACCAGCATTGATATTATACAGAGGGCACAATCGAAAATTCTTAGAACTATGACGGGTGCACCATGGTACATAAGAAATGAGAATATCCATAGGGACTTATAGATACCACTAGTAAAAGAAGAATTTAAAAAATGCAGTGAAAAATATATCCAGAAACTTCAAACTCATCCAAATCCACTCGCTAGACTCCTTGCTGAACTGCAGACATATTCTAGGCTTCGTAGAGCCGACCTACCGCCCTGCTAATGAGAGGCTTGTTTACAACATAGCTCACCCTAGAGAGTAGATATTTTTAAGTTTAGTTTTAAGATTTAAATACTAACTGTGAGGCCTAATAAAGGCAGATTCAGCAAATAAATAAAAAGTATATATATATAAAAAAAAAAAAAAAATCTCGAATGCAGCCCCTTCTACCCTAAATAAAAATTTGACACTTTCTGAATGATATGTTTAATTTATTAAAGAAAACAAGTCCAATTATCTAATAGAAATATTTTACCTATTTTATATTAAAATTTTAACCATGTATATGTTTTAAAAAGGCCGGGATTAAGAAAAGAAACCCTAATGTGCTCCAAATTATATGTAAACTTTTTTTACTTGACGTACAGTAAATGTGAATTTAATGGCAAATTTTTTAAAAAAATTCCTCTACTATAATTTTATAAAATTTCATGTAAATCAGGCCAATATATTAGAAATTATAGATTGTTTACCCTCACTAAGCAATGTTTTACAATTTTTCCATTTAAGTACCTCAATAATATTTTATCTTAATTAAATGTCAAACGATTTCAGAAGCCAATTTTGTTTGTTTCAATTATTATTATTATTATTATTTTTTTTTGTTAAACCAGACATTAATTCCGTTGAAATAGTTATTTAAATTACAATAGCAAAACTTGTTTCTTATTTTGAACCGAAACAATAAAAGTTCAACATATCTCTAATAAATTATTTAGAATTTCTTTTATAAACTTTGTCTCTATTCAAGACAAAGAAAGTAAAAAAGAAAGCTGGGGTAAATTTCATCATAATACGTAGATAACAAGTATTATAAACATATGTATAAATTCTAATTTTGTTTGTATTATTTTTCCTTTCACATTATTTTATTTTTTTGGATTTCAGTTCTTTGCAAAACATCCATCAAAAGCAATTTTTATCTCATAAATACTATTAAATTTAGTATTAAATACAAAATTATGATAAATTGTAGCAAATAGGTAAATATTTACACATTTAACAAAATGAGCACAAAATTCTATAGTATGTTAGTTCTTATAAAGACTTAACAAGTATTGCCAATATATGGAAATTAATGTATAAAAAAAATTTATTAAACATTTGTTTATTTTCATGTGAAACATGAAATTTAAAAAAATATATTCTCATGTACAAACAAGGTATAAAGTTACACACATGAGTAACTACATTCTGATGTTTACGAATACATACACTGTTAATATTCACCCTTGACCTTTTTGCTAAAAGAACAAATCTGCTAGTTTTTTTCCTTACATATAATGTAAACGCATTTACAAATGTGGCAAAACATTAATATTCCTTATATTTTTCAAAGAAAAAGTTTTTATTTTATATAAAGTTTTTTTATTTTTGCTACCTGTAGTTTTGATGACGTTACAAGTTTGAGAAGGAATATATAATGAAATGAATGTGAATGAAGAGCGGAAAATTAAAACCGTATGAGTCGGGAAATTAAAGTTTTTTCTTTCTTTGTTTTTGTAATAAAATAGAATATTTTATTATTTTCTAGTTCAAAATCAAATTGTTAAATTTCAAATGTACAATATAAAATGTTTTGTTTAATATTAACAATAGTTTGACTTGATTTGAATTGGCACTGTGTAGATAAAAAAAAAACAGTATCAAGTAATTTTGTTTTATTTCTTAAAGTTTTTTCTTCTTATATGTGAATACTTTTTTTTATCTATAAATAAAATGAAAAATCAAGTGTCTCCTTGATAAAAGTAATAGTGTTAAATGGAAAAGTTATAATTGACTATATAATAAAAACAAAAATAAAGTTGTTCTAGAAAGTATTTACAGTATCTAGAAATTAATGCGCATTAGGGGGCTATGAATTTTTATAAGGTTACATCTTGTTATTTTAATCTAAGATATTTAGATGTAGCATTAACAGAGACATAAAAAATCATAGTTTTGCTATAAAAATTATCTAATTAAGGAGTGAGATCGAAAAATTCTTAACATACATAATATTCAATAACTTGGAAACGGTTGATCTTAGAGTTTTAATTATTTTTTTAATCATTTGATAATTTAGCACAGATCACAGAAATATATAATATTTATTGTTCTAACCACTAATTATAAAATTGTGGACCATTTTTGAAAACCCTTTCTTTGGAGATTTGATAGTTGCTTCAGTTACTTTTTTGGAACAGTGTGCACATCTTCTGTTAAAATCTTCGGTATTTTGGGACACCTTTTTTTGTGCTCTCAATATCTCTCCACTGGTCTGAGCTATGGACAATTTTGAAATTTGACCTCTCTTGGTACCACTTCAGAGCTTTCTTACCGTAGTGACATAATACCAAATGGGTCCAAAAATATGTGGACACGTTGTGCTTTCTTAAGAAAAGAAGAAGTCTTTTTTGCAAATATTCCTTTATGCATATTTTGGTATTTATAGATCCGAATGTATCAAATGACTTTCCTGTTTTGCCGCAACTGCAAAAAGCTAGTCATACCATGAATTTTGTAAGAAATTTTTGCTGCTTTTGGGTCTTAAACTTATCTCCAACATTGCTTCGAGCATTAGCAATAAAATTTTTGAGACACAAGCTGCGAAGATTCTGCCAGCACATACGTTTCTTCGTCAATTATACAGCTTGAGTTTTTTTGTATGAAATTTGGTTTTAAATTCCGAGTCCTATTTTTGGCTTGTAATATTTTTTGCAGAATTCCAGTTTGGAATTTTTTGAACTTTATATGTTATCAACTTTCCCATTAGCTTTAAATTTTCGCACCAAATAGTCGAAGCACTGAGAAAACTGATCTGATTTTCTACCAGATGTGTTTGGAGTTCCTTTCAATATGCCTTCAATTTTCTGGCCTTCCCAATATCATGTGGTCCTTTTTTCTTACCGAACTAGGTTTCACATCAATAGTCAAATTCTCCTGACACTGTTTAATAACATTAGAAACGGTTTTACGGACGACATTTAATTCTGTGGAAAATTATTTGTAAGACCTATTTTGATTTTTTGAAATTTCTTAATAACTTTTAGGACGTAAATCTTTTTCTTCGCTTATTTTGATGAAAATAAGGAAAAATTAACATGGTTGTTATTAAAAATAATAACTGAATTATTTTTCCATGATAACTAGATCATAAAAATTTTTAAATATTGATTCCGAAAAAAGTTATGAGGCAAAATGTGTGTTAAAAATTTTTCGATCTCACTGCTTAATATTATAAAATCATTTTACTTTGTAGATGATTCTGATAAGTTTTCGTACACGATTGAGGATCCAACTTTATTCCTTAAATATTTTAAGAAGAAAATTAAAAACTTATGTTTATACTATTATAGATATAAAAGTTACCAATTCTGCCCATATTTATCTTTAAATATTACAATTTTTAAAAACCAACAGTCCAAATCTCATATTTCCTGCCGTTTTATATATTCCTACATATACATATAGAGAATTTTGACTCCAGAGAAAAATTATGGTTGAGGTAAACATATTCGAAGAGACAGCATATTATGATTGCTTTAAACATTTGTATGGTCACGAATAATAATAACTATATAATTTATAATAATAAAATAATCTAACTTTTCATATTATAATCTGAGTTTTTTCATTTTGCATTTATATATTTTATCGCGCAATGATCCGATTTTATCACATTATGATAAAATTTTGGCATATTATACCGGTTTCAATATATTGTGATTCGGTTTTATGATATTATTTACCAAAATAAAATAATAAAAAATTAATGATTCATATTTTTCTTATTATGATCAATCATTATTTGCTACTATTTCTTAGACAAAATGTTTTAGACCTGTGACTTTCTATCGCTGGTAGGGAACTGAAGATCTATTTTAATTTTTTTTTTTTAAATATTTTTCCCATATTAAGCTAATTTTTACTCATCGTTTGAGGGGTCTTCCTACAAATTTTTTGTCTACGGGACACTCTAATATACATATAAAGAATTTTTACCCCAGGGGAAAATTATGGTTATGGTAATCATATTCGAAGAGGCAGCATATTATGACTGCTTTATACATTTGTATGGTCACGAATAATAATAACTATATAATTTATAATAATAAAATAATCAAACATTTCATATTATGATCCGAGTTATTTCATTTTGTATTTAAATATGATCCGGTTTTATCACACTATGATAAAATTTTGGCATATTATACCGGTTTCATCAATTGTGATTCGCTTTTATGATATTATTTACCAAAAAAAAAAAAAAAAAATAAATAAATAATAATAAAAATAAATAAATAACTCATAATATGCTTCATATTTTTCTTATTATAATCAATCATTATTTGCTTAATTTACTTTCATAAATTAAACCGGTTGGAAAAAAATTCCGTCCTCTTTCAAAAAGATGGAATTTGATCAGCTAAACATGAATCAACTTTTTTTTTTTTTCCTTCAGGTCGTGAAATTTTTTTTGGGCATGTCTAATATCTCCTCTCTAATAAGACGAATACTCGAGTATATTTTACAATAACTCAAGATCAGGTTGTCCGATTTACACAACGGAATCACCAAAAAATGTAGGAGAAAATATATATTTTTAAGACACTTTAACATTATTTTCTTATATGCTCAACAGTTTTGGTGTTGTTTAGAAATTACTGTCCGAATAAACAAATTTTTTATGCAAATGAAACCAGCAAAAATGTGCAGTTTTTAATCGTTTAACATAAATCTGGTAATACTATGTATAAAATAAGCCATATATCATCAAAATTGATGCACTAATCTACAATCATAGCTGTTACTTGTGAATAAAATATTTCATTTCCATTTCTTAATTCTAATTTAAAATACTTGTTAATCAATTTATTAATATTAAAATAAAAACATTAAGGATTTCTATTTATAATAAATCGATTGAATTTATTATAATTTTGTATCAGATTGCAAAAAATAAATTAAAAAAGTAAATATTTTATTTAATAAAAAGTAAAACAAATATTTTTTTAAAAGAAGATAATCAAAAGTTTTTCTTTGATTATTCTAACCTTGAATAATATTCATATGTATTTTATTTAAATAAAAAAAGTTCAATAAATTTTTGTGATTTTTATTTGAAAACAATATATTTAAATAGAAAAATTTAAAATAAAAATTTTGATAATTATATTCAACAAAAACACCAAAAAAATAAAAATATTCAGCAAGCACCCGAAAACGTTTTATTTTTATTTTTCAATCAAAATAAATATCTTTAATGTTCAAAATATTTTTTCATTTGTTGAAAAAAATATGTGAGGGATTTTTATTTTTAAAATAAATATCCATCAATGATGAAAAAAATAAATATCTTTAACGATAAATATCTTTAACGATAAATATCAGTTCGAAAAAAATTTAAAATGATTGTTTTTTTTATTCATACTTTTGTTTTGTTTTCAAAATATTTTTTTATTCAAATGAAATTGTTGTTGTTTAGAATTTTTTCCATCCGATGAAAAAAGTTCAAAATAATTTTCAACTTTTGAAATAAATATCACAAAAGATATTTATATTTTTATTTTCATCATGATGAAAAAAAATAAAATATTGATGAAAATAATAAAAATCATGATGGATTTTTATTATTTTTTGAACATTAAAGATTATTTTTCGATTGAAATAAAAATAAAAAGATTGTTTTTTTAGTATTAAAATCCGGTCTCTGATATTCAGCCGCAAAAGGTTTGAATAAAAAAAAAAAAAAAAAATATTTTACTAATTTTTCTTTTTCAAAACAAATTTAAAACTATTCAAACAAATTTATGTTGTACAAAATAATCCAAAAATTTTCTATAAATAAAAAAATTAATAGCCTGTTTCTCTATGTCGAACGAAAGCTTTCTTTCGCCTTCTAAGCGAACGATAACTGATTTGGGTTTATCTAACTCACATCTATGCGAACAATGAGTCGAACGACAAGTCAAAAGAAAACGTAAGTGTTTTCATATAAAATTGGGTTTCTGTATTTCGAAAGATAAGAACAAAAATGTCAAAATCAGTCACTTGCTATTTTGCTTTCGACTGGTTGAATTTTTTAAAGAAAAATAGGAAAAATACTCACAAGGACATTGCAAATGTTCCTTAATCATGTTTATTATTCATTTTGATGTATTTGGTATCCATAAATGACAATTTTGTGTCTAAAAAACAATTTCTAAAAAAAATTAGAAAAATTTTTATTTTTAAATTTTTTTTAATTATTTTAATTTTGTTTGTTTATTTACTTGGTTGTATATACGTTTAAACAATTTAGTAGTATTTTTACGAAAAAAAGTTACTCTGAAAGAAAAATAAAACAAAAACAATACGAAAAGCCGTAACTCCATGCGAACGAAAGCGTAGGAAATACAGAAACCCAAAATTATTCGAATTCGTTCGACTTGCTTTCGTTCGCTTTGATTTTCGTTCGACATAGAGAAACAGGCTATAAATGTTTTGAAACAGATTTTATTTTATTTTTAAAATAGAAAATGAAATAAAGAGCATTCAAGAGTATTCAAGCTAAAGAAATAAAATATATTTTCAAATTAGTTGAAGACTTTGGAATTTGATTTAAATTTTATAAATCTATATTAAAATACTTTTGTGGACATTTTATTTTATCTCACTTGTTAACAAATGGAATTATATTTAAATAATTTTAATTCAAAGTAACTGAAAATCATATTACAAAGAGTATAAAATGATTTGAAACTATTTTATTTCTTAAAATATAAATAAAATATAAAAATAATTTATTTTCAACAAATATTTTGAATGAAAATATTCACAATGAACAGCTATGTCTACAATTAAGTGGAGATATACTGCACAGTGTCACATTTGACAGTTTTAGAACTACAAAAATTCATTTTTGAAAATTTTGGTCTGAAATTGTATATTCTGTAGATAAGGCTATAAACATTTCCACTTAAAATGTGCGGGTAGAAACACTTGTTTTTCTGCTTTAAAAAAATAGATGGATTAGATGAAATTTGACGTGCTAAACAAAAATCTGCTTTCACTTTTTCTCCAATAAATGCCGATTCATACTATCTTTGAGTTAACATAATTTTTTTATTCACTCAATATTTTCGTAGTTATTTGGAAACTAGTGGCGTAAAAAATAAAAAAACATGTGAAAAATTGGAAAAGCTTTTCTCCTTAACTCTGAAAATATTGAGCGAATAAAAAATAATGTTGATTTGACTTGAAGACAATTTTTGTCTGCATCTTTTGGTGTATAATTTATCTAAATCGTACAAATAGTTCTTGAAATTGGACAAACTGTTCTCGAGTTTAGTGATAGTCATGGCCATAAAAAAACTCCGTACGTGATATTTTTTAAATTATTCAGACTCAAGTTCAATTGTATTAATTAGAAGAATACTTTGTAACACGGATGGAAAACATGGTACAATTGTACATTTTTATATCCGTTGGTACCGTGATACTACCACGACTCCAATCTTATTTATTTTTTATTTAAATAAAGTCGAAAATTCTTTTTATAGAATTTATTGGGCACTCGGCAAAATGAAATGAATGGATAATTTTCAAAATAAAAATTATAACTTGGTCCAAACGGCTAAAGCTAGAAATATGAAATATGGACTGTAGATTGGTCTCATACCGAATAGATCCACTAACACGAAATTTTTGGAAATTCGAATGTTTAGGGGGTAAAATCGGGTAAAATCGGTAACCTTATACCTAAACTAATAGAGATACAAAAAAAGTTGAATAATTATCGTTATTCATTTAAAAAATAATCGGATAGGTGTCTGGTACTTTTTAAAAATTCGTTTCTTTCATTCTTCTAATGGTACTTTTTGAATTTTTTACAATATTGAACCTAGAAACATGAAATTAAAGATACATGGTCCTATGTGGTTAAGAATTCAAGAGGGAAACTTTGTAGTACTTTTTGGTTCTTTCAATGGTACTTTTTGAATATTCTATAATATTGAACATACAAATATGAAATTTAATATATATGGTTCTAAGTGAATGAGAATCCAGAAAAGAGAATTTGTGGTACTTTTTCGTTCTTCTAATGGTAATTTTTGAATTTTTTACAATATTGAACCTATAAACATGAAATTAAAGATAGTGGGTAAGACTTCAGGATGGGGAATTTTTGGTACTTTTTTATTCTTCTAATGGTACTTTTCTAATTTTCTATAATATTGAACATAAAATCATGAAATTAATGATATATGGTCCTATGTGGGTAAGAATTCAAGGGGGCTTTTTGGTACTTTTTTGTTCTTCTAATGGTACTTTTTGAATTTTCTATATTTAGTCTAAAATCATGAAACTAAAGATATATGGTCCGAAGTGAATAAAAATCCATAAGATGGTACTTTGTGTTACTTTTCGTTATTATATTACTCTTTGAATTTTTTGTAATAATAATTAACTTTCAAACTTGAAATAAGAATCCACAAGAATGGTTACATTCTATCTACTGAAATATAATAATAGAAATAATTTGGTAGTTTTTGATCGGTCTAAGGTCTAAGAAACTGGTAACTATTATTGTTCTTAATGCTAACAGAAGACCAATGTTAAAACTGTTCCCAGGGTAGATAGGAATCATAGTTAAATTTTATGGGTTTCTTCACTTTTGTTTTGTTTTCTAAATAAAAGGCCTATCAATTTTTTATCTGGTCTATGTAGGAGTACTGCAAGTTCGGAGACAATGGGGTTTTGTTTTTCTACTTTTATAAGTACCACCTTTTTATCCTGTAAAGTTTTAAAATAATAAAATGCTTCCACATTTGAACAAATTTAAGATATTAAAAATTTCTTTTCTCCCCTTTTGTGCCTTTTTACTCCCTAAAGTTTTCATATTTTCAAAAATGTAGAGGATAAGAAGTCTGCAGTAAAAATTATATATG
The DNA here is from genome assembly GCA_951394005.1 of Protophormia terraenovae. Lineage (NCBI taxonomy): Eukaryota > Metazoa > Arthropoda > Insecta > Diptera > Calliphoridae > Protophormia > Protophormia terraenovae. Next base: position 106,596,225 of record OX596077.1, read on the forward strand.
CATATGTTGATTAGTTTAGTAACGTTAGACTTATTGCATTTATTGATTAAAAAAAGTACTAAAAAGGTAAAATTTTTAGCTGCTAAATCTATAAAGTTGAAGTTCAAACCTATCAAAAAATACCAACGGCATATTTGATGCCTTTGTAATGAAGATACTTCACGTGCAATTACAAGATATGCCAAGTTTATATCTGAGAAAGGTTTAGTCGTTGCGCACAGGGAAGCTTCTCCTGCAAATTCTCACAACACTGATAATTATTTCGAAAGATCTTGAGTTTTACAACTATTCGAATTTGATCACCAAACTTTAATCTTGTTAATCTATAACGTTTGTTTGCTTTTAACCCATATTTTCTTTCAATATCACCAAAAATTCTACAATTTACCAAATGAAAATATATTGAACCCTAATTAATGCTCTTACCAAATACGTCATAATGTACATCATCATCATTATTAGTATTAATTACCTTCAAGTAATTGACAACATCTAATTGGTGTAAGTGTGCATTAAACAGCTTTTGTAAACGAGTATAGAATGAAAGAACTTAAGTGATATGAAAAAGTTATTATAAATAAAGATTAATATAAATTTAATGATTCTAATTATAAACTTGAAGATGTTTAGTAGACAAAAAAAAAAGTAATAAGTTATTATAACAGAATGTTATTAAATTGAAACAAATTATTAAATAAAATTCTTTCTAAAAGATTTTGTATTAAATATGATTTTGTCTTCGATTTTTTCATTTAATTTGTACAGTTATTTAAACAATTGAAATTCCAAAGATTTTTACTTTCCTTATGCAACCCACAATTTGTTAACTCACCTCCTTGTTGAATCAAAGATATTTCTATTTTTATTATTTTTATCATTTCTTTTACGTTTCTATTTTTATGACAATAATTACAGGTGCGTGGGTATAGGATTCTAGTAAATATTATTCCTATTTAAATACAAAAATATGCTATAACTTTTTTATAAGGCTATTAATAAACTTTTTATTATATTAATATAGATTTTGTTTCGTTGACTGAGATTATCTTGTAGAGGTATTTGATCGAACATTTCTTTGAAACAATCGATAAGAAGTGATTTTTTGTTTCATTATCATTACATTGCATTGCAATATCCAATGCAATGGAATTGTTACAAAGTAAAACGAGAAAAAAAGTGATGGTCGGTCAAGCCAGATCATATGAGATACCCACATCACTGTGTATGAGTATTAAAATTCTGACTTATAACAGACCTTTGGCCAATTGAGGACCAATATCCAGCAAAAACTTTGGTTGCCATGAAGCTAATATAATGGCTCTTCACTACTTACACATTAGCTGAATAATTAATTATTTTAACACGGTGATGACATTAGAGGCAACTACTTACCCTATACATTACTTAGATGTCATTACAATAACTAATTACTTCCAAGCTGTTAAATAGCGCATTGATTTTAAATCATTACTGAAGTCATGATTAGTAATAACAATAGGAACTAGTTACATTTTATGTTATAAATAAGTAATGAAATATCAGGATATAAAATAGGTTTTTTTGTTGTTGTAAAAAGATTTTAAAAATTTTAATTTAAAAGCTTAAAAACAACCAAGTATGTAATTAAAATAAATGTAATAAAAATAAACTGTTTTAGATTACAAATTAATTCATACGCAAATTTTTCGTATGAATTAAATTGTATATCCCTTGTATATCCCTTGTTTATATATCCCTTGTTCAAATATATGAATTGGTTACTGCATTATAAAAATAATCAATAAAAATTAATATTTTCAAAAATCTGATCATAAATAATTATTTACATTCGGGTTATAAATAATCAGTTACTAAACAACTTTTATGTAATGCAGACAGTATGTTGTTGTCATTTAAAGTGATTTTCTGAAGAGAGGTTTATATAGGAGCTATGTTCAATTATGGACCGATCTTTACGAAATTTGGTAACCATTTATTAATTTATAATAATATGAAACTTCTCTGTGCCAAATTTCATTAAATTATTTGCTATATTAAAGGTATTTATTAACGTTAAGCCCTATGCCGGGAGGACATTTCTATGGGAGCTAGGTGAAATAATGGATCGATCATAACCAAATTCAATAGGCTATGTCCTTGTGCCAAAATAACCAAATTTCATAAAGATATCTTTAAAATTGCGACCTGTACTTTGTTTACAAAGTTTACTTGGACAGACAGAAGGACGGACGGACATCTTTAAATCGACTCAGGAAATTATTCTGAATAGAACGGCATACTTTAAGGTGGAAGTTTGATGATTTTTTTGTGCGTTACAAACATCAGCACAAACGCATAATACCCCAACCACCTATGGTCTTAGAGTTTTCATTATTTTTTTAATCACTTGATAATTTAGCTCAGATCACAGAAATATATAATTTTTATGGTTCTAACCACTAATTATAAAATTGTGGACCATTTTTGAAAACCCTTTCTTTGGAGATTTGATAGTTGCTTCAGTCACTTTTTTGGAACAGTGAGCTCATCTTCTGTTAAAATCTTCAGTATTTTGGGACACCTTTTTTGTGCTCTTGAATTCACTTTTCATAAGAGCTCAATATCTCTCCACTGGTCTAAGCTATGGACAATTTTGAAATTTGACCTCTCTTGGTACTAAAACTATGTTATTGATTTGGTACCACTTCAGAGCTTTCTTACCGTTATAACATAATACCAAATGGGTCCAAAAATATGTGGACACGTTGTGCTTTCTTAAGAAAAGAAGAAGTCTTTTTTGCAAATATTCCTTTATGCATATTTTGGTATTTATAGATCCGAATGTATCAAATGACTTTCCTGTTTTGCCGCAACTGCAAAAAGCTTGTCATACCATGAATTTTGTAAGAAATTTTTTGCTGCTTTTGGGTCTTAAACTTATCTCCAACATAGCTTCGAGCATTAGCAATAAAAATTTTTGAGACACAAGCTGCGAAGATTCTGCCAGCACCTACGTTTCTTCGTCAATTATACAGCTTGAGTATTTTTGTATGAAATTTGGTTTTAAATTCCGAGTCCTATTTTTGGCTTGTAATTTTTATTGCAGAATTCCAGTTTGGAATTTTTTGAACTTTATATGTTATCAACTTTCCCATTAGCTTTAAATTTTCGCATCAAATAGTCGAAGCACTGAGAAAACTGAGCTGATTTTCTACCAGATGTGTTTGGAGTTCCTTTCAATATGCCTTCAATTTTCTGGCCTTCCCAATATCATGTGGTCCTTTTTTCTTACCGAACTAGGTTTCACATCAATAGTCAAATTCTCCTGATACTGTTTAATAACATTAGAAACGGTTTTACGGATGACATTTAATTCTGTGGCCAATTATTTGTAAGACCTATTTGGATTTTTTGAAATTTTTTAATAACTTGTAGGTCGTAAATCTTTTTCGTCACTTATTTTGATGAAAATAAGGACAAATTAACATGGTTGTTATTAAAAATAATAACTGAAGTATTTTTCCATGATAACTAGATCAAACAAAATTTTGAATATTGATTCCGAAAAAAGTTATGATGCAAAATGTGTGTTATGATTTTTTCGATCTCACTCCTTAGTTCTCGAAATATCTGTTATTGTAGAGCAATGGCAAAAGCAGTGATCGGCAAACAAATACATACAATATTAATTTGTTTGAGAGTAACTAGGATACATTTGGAGAAAAACAAATCAGGAATAAAAAACTCAATAAACATTTTTAATTAAATATTTCAGTGCAACGCAAGCAATAACTGTGCACACTACATCATCACAAACGATATTGAATGATTGCTTTGACTAACTTGATAACATTTGAAAAATGTTTCTTAGCTTTACTTATATTATGAAGAATTGCTCAATACAAAGGTCTGATCAATTCTAAAGTGGCTTCTTTTATCTCAAGTTAAATTAGGTATAGATATTTCCAAGATCCGGTGGAATATTCAACAAAAATGCTATGTGAATTCTCCCAGAAATAAAATAATATAGAGGTGGCTCTTTTGACATTAAATCCACATCTAAAATAAATAATTTTCATTTGAAATGTCCAAAAATAAACGTATATTTATACACATTACCTCCAGATTTAATCCGGTGGCAGTGATCCGATGAGGTTCAACAGATAGGAGGAATGCAATAAATACTACTAATGCCTGTGTGTTTTACATATATAGATTTATGTTGACTGGAAGATAATGTCACACTATACTTAAGAGTTGAAGAATATGTAAAAATTTTTTTAGCAATATCGAGAAATAATATTTGCCTTAGAACTTTGTTTAAACCATTTTCTGAAAAATCGCACCATAGACAGATTAAGACTCAAAGTCTCAGGGGCTTTTGGTGCCAGATGTGTCATATGATAGCAATGCAAATTTTTTCTAATGACATGAAAAATTGCGCTTAATTCAGAAAATAATAAAAATAACTTACTTTATATTTTGTTATATTAATTTTGGCACAAAAAAGTTAATTTTTCATTAACAACACTTTTAAAAGTTAAAGTACAGATGGACGTTTTTAAGATAAGTAATTTAGTGTCAAATCGATCTAAATCTATTTTATGATTAAATATCGTCAATAAATTTAAGAAAGATCGCGTGTAATTTTTTTATTAATTGATACAAATTAAACTTTTTTTCTAAAATTCAACATAAATCAATTTAAAATTTCCTTATTAACCTTGTTTTTTAAAATATCTAAAGAAAAACATAAAAAATATTACAAATTATAAAATATTTTTAAAAAACGTTTTCCTTCATATATCTCTGGACTTATATCCGAAAAACAAAATAAAGTCGAGGCAAAAAATTAAAAATTTTAGAGTAAATATTTTTAACTGCAAGAGATAGTTTATATTTTCTTTATCTTGCCAAGCATTTTACTGAAATATAAAAATAATGAAATTGAAAAAAGATTCGGCTGTGCCGAATCTTTGATACCCTTCACCATATTACCATCTTACTATCTTATCGACATCATATTACCATATTACCGACAAATAATAAAATTTTCGCCTTAACGTATGCTTTCATATTTTCACATATATAAATCTAAATTTTTTTCAAACTACGAAAATTTTAATATATACAAAAAAGCAATCATAGCAGGCTTTGCTTTTAAAAAATAAACAACAACAATTCCCTGGTATATGCAGAGTCTTCAGAAACTGAAAAACCGGTTCCAAAAACCGGTTTTTAAAGCATATCTCCGCCATTTATAAACCGATCCTGCTGATTCAAAAAACCGAAATTTTATAAAAATATTTGTGACCGATCTGTATAAAAATAAAAATCTATAGCTTAAGCCAGGGCTTCAAAAAATAAAAAAATCGTTTTCCCCGATATCTCAGTTATTACTAAACCGATTTATTTCATTTTTTCAGAACAAAAATTCAGAAAATAATTTCCGAGACTTCTTTGTAAAAACGAAGTCCCTAGTATATACAGGGGCTTCAGAAACTGGAAAACCGGTTCTAAAAACCGGTTTTTTTTAACATATCTCCGCATTGTATTAACCGATCTTGCTGAATTCCAATAGCAAAATTTTCGAAAGCATTTCCGATCGTTTGACATATATATTATATATGTCAGTTATCGGTAGGCTTCATAAACGCCATTTCAACCGACACACGGACGGACGGACGGACATGGTCCTATCGTCATCATTTCTTACAAGGATCCCGAAAATGTAAACTTTTTTGCTCTCCGACGAAAATTGTGGGAATTACAAACGGAATGACAAACTTATATATACCCTTTACACCTGTGGTGAAGGGTATAAAAATGTTTTGAAACTTTTACATACTCAAGGTATTCAACTTTGGCACTCTGTAGCTTATCTAATGTTATCACAAGGTGACTACAAGATGATTTTTCTGAAAGCTTAGGTCCTTCTCTATAACTCTTCCATAAACTTCAATTCGATCCGACCAGTAGTTTAGATTTATTACCAAAAATTTTGCGTTTGGCTCCACTGTGCACAAAAACTGCAAACAGCTCTTTACAAATAAAGTAAATAACCAAAATGTTTGATTTTAATAATTAGTATTTTATCTAGTTTCACCTGACCCAAACATAATTATACAAACTTTTAATCTCAATTAATCCACCCTTTTGAGCCATTTGAAACCATATTGCAATGGTTGCCTGCGTTCACACTGGACAACTTCTCTGGAAAAAAGAAACTTAACTGTCATTCAAGATTTATTTCGTTTTTCTTTTTCATCTTCTTCAAAAAAAAAAAACAACGATTTTGAAATAAAAAAAGAATGACTAGTCTGAACACACACATTACAAACATTTCTATAAAACTTTTTTCAATAACTTAAACATTACCAAATTTAAACAAATATATTTTACTTTCTTAATTTAGTCATTAATTATTTCTCCAGAAAACTAGTTTAAACAATTGGAACAATTTCTTATCAATGAACTTTACCTTCAAAAGTTAACGTAACCCTTTTTTGTTTTTTCCATACAATAATTATTTCAATCTATCCGTATTTTTTCCTAAAAACATTTAAATTTGAATCCCATTTTGAGGTTACTATCTGGCCCCTTTTTTTAAATCCTCCCTTAATACTACGCCTACTGTTCTAATTGCCATTTCAATTTGTTATGTACCATTTGAAAGTTTTCCTTTACTTAACAAAACAGACACATGGCAGATATTGCTGTTTTTGTTGTTATTATATGTAGTTATTGTTGTTGTTGGACTCTTTTCATTGTCCTTATGTAGGCGTTTTGCTCTATTTGTACATTTTTTCATTTGTGCATTTTATAAATAACATTAAATGATACATTTCTTTTATTTTGCTTGTGTATGTCATAAAACATTTAAAAAAAAGGAACAGAAAACTTGGTTGTATGTTTAACACTTACGGTTGAGGTAATTTTAAGTTTAATCAACTTGTTTTGCTTCATTTGTTTGTAAGGGTTTATTTTGAATTTATTTCTTAAATTAAATGCTTTCCTTAAATTTTTTACTAATGACTGTTTTCATTTAGGTTTCTTATCAAACTTTTTACTTAAAAACTGACAAATTAATGATGAAAATGAATTGAAATGAAATGTCAAAAGAAAAAAGTGGCAACGTATGTTATGAAGTATATAACACAAGTGTAATGAATTTAGTGACGCAAAATATAATGAAATTTATTTAATTTTTTAATGGTATTTAAGTGGGTGTTTTGAAAAAAGATATAAAGAAAAATATATGTAATAATTTTTGGTTGAATCTCATAAAAAATTTAATTTTTTCTTATTTGTTTAATCACAGAAAAAAAAAATTAGAAAAATTTCTAATTAAATATTTAAATTACTCAAAGTCCAAGTATTCGAACATATTAAATTAAAATTTAAATTTAGTATAAACGATTTATCAAAGATAAAAAATATTCCAATTACCTTATTAATTGTATCAATTATTCAATTAATCAAAATTCAAATTTTTTAATATCTTTTACTAAAAATAAAACATTTTATCGACTTTCTTTTATTTTTCTTATTGTATCAATTAATAAATTAATCAAATAAAAATAAGTCATAAGTTGAATAATTTTGAATAATTTTGAATAATTTTTTTTCTTTTTTTTCTTTTCAATTAATAAAATAATCCCAGGAAAAAATGTATTAGTTCTACAACTAGTTCCAGAACACATGAAAATAACCTGTACTTGTTCTACTTCCCCTTTTTTTTGGTTCCAAAAGAGCTGTTTTTGATGCTGTTTTTTTTTACGCACAAAAAAAAAAAAAAAAAAAAAAAACATTTGGCTCGGTTGAGTTTTGAACCCACGCATCAACATACTGGTTGTGTTTGTTAGTCTGCAATCTTACTCACTACACCACAATAGCCTTATATTTTTGTGCGCTAAAAAGTAGTTTTTATATAGGGAAATAAATAAATACAATTTATAAAAAAATGCGTTTACCTTGAGTGGGTGTTGAACTCTCTTTAATTTTAAAAACACGTTTTTTTAGTTAGGCGCTCTAGACAACTGATCCACTTAAAAATCAAATTACTTTCATATTTACTAAATACCAGTTATTGAAGTAGTATTAAGTGATGCTGCGAGTGGCGAATAAGGCTACAATGTAATGCATACAGGAAGCTGTTGATTTTAAAAATAGAAGCTAAGTTTTTGCTGGGTTTGACGTTACGACCAATAATTTTTGTTTGAAATTGTCACCTCCAGAACTAGTTCTGTAGAAGTGTTAGCTAGCCAGTACCCATTCTATGAAACGGTTCGGGAACTAGTTCTTTAATCAGTGATTTTTGTTCAAAATTGTCACATTCGGAACTAGTTCCATAGAAACATTAGGGAACGGTTTCAGAAACTTTTTTTTTATTCTAATAGGCTATTTCCTGATGGCCACTTTTGAAAGCAATTTCATTTTGTAAATACTCTTTTTGTCTTTTTTTAATTTTTTAAATTTTTTATACAAGTTTTTTAAACAGTTGTAGGAAGTTATTCGACAACCAGTAATTTGTTCTCAGAAGTGATGTGGAAGTCATAAAACGAATTTAGAATCCGAATAAGGTTCTACTCCGTTAGTGTCAGAATTGGTTGTGATACCACTATTTCTGAGGATGTTATTAAATAATCTGAAGTGGTTCTGATTACATCAGTTCTAGAACTAATGATTTTTGATAAAATTTTTCCTGGGATTATGTATTATTCGTAATTAAAAATTTGATTTTAGTTTTTTCTATGTAAAATTTGAATTTAATTTAATAAAAAGTTGAATTTAATAAAAATATTTTAAATAATTTAAAAATTCTGATTAATATTTTTTTTCTTTTTTTATAAAAATTTAAAATCCAATTATTAAAATTATGACTAATTTTTATTTATTTTTGATTAATTTATTAATTGATGCAATAAGAAAAATAATTAAAAGTCAATAAATTATTTCATTTTTGGTAAAAAAAATATTAGAAAACTTTAATTTTGATCCCTATGATTATTGATACAATTAAAAAAGTAGTTTTTATATTTGATAAATCTTTTAATAGATCATATTTTTTCGGTGATTATTCTTGGTTAAAATTAACAATATTTTATAGGTCTAAAGTTCAAAATCTTAAATTTTCAGTTTTCAGGAATTGGGAAGAAAATTATGGCATGTGGACTCAGGTTCATTTAAATGTAATACAAATTGATTTATAAATAGAGCTCTGTTAGATATTCAAACAACATTTCAGATTTATTTATATCTATAGCTAACACAAGTCGACAAAAAGTATTTTTTTTATCGATATGTCTGCAGTTAATTCTCAGACATATCGAAATATTCACCTAACACTCCATCAAGAATATTATTCAGGATCTCCAAGAATTTAGGCTATGTCCGTCTGTCTGTCTGTCTGTCTGTCTGTCAGTCTATTGAAAGCTCAATAGAGCCTGGGGCTAACACAAGTCGACAAAAAGTATTTTTTTCTGTTGCAGTTAATTCTCAGACATATCGAAATATTCACCTAACACTACATCAATAATATTATTCAGGATCTCCAAGAATTTAGGCTATGTCCGTCCGTCTGTCTGTCTGTCTGTCTGTCTGTCTGTCTGTCTGTCTGTCTGTCTATCTGTCAGTCTATTGAAATCTCAATAGAGCCTGGGGCGGATCATCAAGGGCGAACAAATTATGCCGAAATATTTATTATCGATAAGGTTTGTTTGGTATTGAAGATGGATAAAATCTATTTATTAACAAGTTATGGGCCAAAAACCAGAAAAATTCGTTGTCCGATTCATATTTTACGCCGCACAGTAAGGTCGATACCAAAAATGTTGTTAATAAATCTTTATCTCCTAAACTACTTGACGTATAATAAGCTACAGGGTGTCAAAGTTGACCACTTGGAGTATGAAAGTTTCAGAAAATCGTAACTTCTACAAATCAAGTCCGATTTCAAAGATTTAAAATTAAAAACCTTTGTAAAGAACTTATCTCTTGGTGTTGGTAGGAATATTTTTTCACCATCTAATGCATCTGCAGCAGAAAACTCACAACTATAGAGGCCGAAAATTATGATTTAGTGGTAGTCCCAACTCGAAAAACTGTTTTTGTCTCTAGACTAGCCCCTAATACTTCTGTTGACTCGTTGGTAAAATTTATTAGGTCTAATTGTCATGATATTGATGTCTCTGACCTTATTGTGCAAAATTTTTAATTTAGCCTAGGGATATTTCCTCATTTAAGATAATTGCACCGTTGAAATATTTTAACATTTTATTTAAGAAATCTTTCTGGACTGATGGAGCCCTGTTTAGGGAATTTATTCATCGTCACAGACCGTGATCGAATAGATTCGCAACTCTGCCAAAAACCTGAATTCTGGAGTTGCTTCTTTATCTATTTTATATCAGAATGTTCGAGGTTTGAAGGTTTGAATTGGCAGATGTTTATAGAAAAAGTGTTGACTGTGATTATAATGTTATTGTTTTTAGTGAAACGTGGTTGAACACTCGGGTTAATGATAACGAGATTTTTTGTAGTGATTATCAGGTATATAGAAATGATAGATACTCGGGGTTTGATGAAAATAAAAGGAAAGGAGGAGCTGTTTTATTTGCTGTTCATAGTTCTTTATCTTCCGATAATTTTGAATTGTCGAGACATATATCTGTTGAATTTGTATGTGTTCGCCTGTCTCTTGTGAATAGTTGTGTATATGTTACTTATTCATATGTTCCTCTGAATTCCTTTTCTGATATTTATTTAAAACAAGCTGAGCTTATAGGCGACATAGCATCGAAACTTTCCTCTAATGACTCATTAATTGTGCTTGGTGATATTTTATTTTACCAAAACTAATTTGGTCTTTTTGCCCAGATGTTGATCGATTAATGACATTATCGAATACTGGCTATATGGACTCATTTTTTGATACTCTTTTTGATTTATGTCTAATACAATATAATGATATTGCCAATACAAATGGCAGATTCTTGGACCTAGTATTCTCTAACATGCCTAATTTATCACTACGTCGTTCATCGCCTTTTGTGTCTCCCGAAGATAAATTCCATCCGACTATTTGATATGCATTGATATCCCACAGAGTTCTAGTAGTTTATCCTCTATTACTGAATGCACCATACATTTCAATTTTGGTAGAGCTAATTTACACTATTCGAAGTATTTTTTGGTATTACATCTTGGCAGTTTACTCTGGATTTCGTCCGCTTAGGTGACCTGCCCCGAGTCCTATACTGCTTTCAACAGACTGACGGACGGACATAGCTTAAAGCTTAGGTCTTTTCCTACGGTTATCCCATAGATTACAATTCGATCTGCCAATAAAGATATATATTTAAGCCAAAATTCGTCCGCCAAGGTGATCCACCCCGAAACCTATCTTGCCTTCAACAGGCAGACACATGGAAGGACATAGCTAGATCATTTCAGAATTTTCCGAGGACCTAGAATATATACTTTATGTGTTCTTAGATGAATATTTCAATACGAACGTAATGACAAACTCAATATACCCCCCATCTTTTTGGATGCTGGGTATAAAAAGAAATTTATAGGCTAAAAATCCATGATCATAAATGTCGAAATTGAAAAAAAAAAATAATAATAATAAAATCCGGTACCGCCGGAGAAAAGAAAGAAATTTATTGTCGCTCTGTGTAATCCATACCTACGCAGCTCCAAATTGTCTGTCTAGTGTCTTTGATAAATAACAAGTATTTACACGTTGTACATCCATTCTTCGATTACTATATTGTTAATTTAACCTTTTATCTTTGTGTTCTATGACGTAAAATCATTTATGTTGATGTTATTCCCTTGTTGATATTGATTTTTATTTTGCGTTATATAGATAAAATTAAACCTTAAAAGAGAATTGTTATTTTATTTATTTATTTTTTTAAGGTAGAATTAAAACAAAATTAAAGTATAGATAAAAATGTAAAACTTGTATTTCACAAGTATTTAGTTGATTTAAACAAATTTATATAAAAAAAAAAAATAATAATAATAAAAATAAATCAAATCAATAGGGAGGGCTCTTTTTCCATATTCTTATTCTGGAAATTTTCTTTATCACAGTTTGTTTTCTTTTGGTAGTTGTAAAAACAAATATTTAGTTGAATTAAACAAATTTGTGTAACCACAAGTAGTTAGTTATTAAATTTAAGTTATGCAATAAGGACTCTATTAACAGTTTTGTAGATACATTATATTAATTTATTCCCTTTACATGTTTGTTTTGCTCTTCTGGCTGTAACCACAAATAATTATTTAAGTTAACACAATTTGTGTTACAACAAATCTTTATTAAATCTAGGATTTAATTAGGAATTTACACAGCATCCTAATATATTATATTATGCCAATTTTTGTAATAATTTTTTTTATCCAAATTTATTTTGCCCCTTTAAGGGTTAATCAATTTTTATTACACCATTAACCATGTATTTTCTATACATTGGCTTAGATGTTGGTACGGTTGACATTATTAAATGTACTTGTATTATTTAAATATAAATAATTGTGTTACTTGCATAAGTAGAGTACCCATATTGATTGATAATTTTGCTCAAATGACATTTTAGTAGATTTTGACATTTAATAGATGTTTATTTGGGTTACCCATCAGTATGTTATCTCAAATATATGTAGTTATTTATTTTTCGCATTTCTTATTAATATATGCAAACTTTATTGATATTATTTGTTATTTCGCAATGTTTTTAACATTTTTATACAAACAAAAGTTAGTAGAAAATCAATAATTTTATTTTATAATGTTTTTCCATTCTCTAATATGTTTAAAATCTACACACTTACACTTACTTGGCAGAAGATGTTGTATAACGCATGTACTACTTAGGGGGTCAGTTTATTTAGGGGGTGGTTTAAGTTTTGGTTAAATTTATCTTTTGTAAACAGCTGATTTTTTGTCAAGTTTAATGGAAAATTCAAGTGTAAGTTATGTACACATTAGCGTAATAACTTTTTGTAAATATTCCTAATGCCATAGCAAGGTGACATTAATTTTTTGCAATCCTTAAAAAAGTTATATTTCTTATGCACAGTGGTCCTAAAAAGCTTTTTTTGGAAATAATTGTGAACCGTTGGATATATCTAAATAAAATTTCATATAGTCAGAGCTGAGATGCTTGATTGATTTGAAGGAGCACAGGTCCTTAGCAAGTCACAGGGTTAGATGGTAGACCTCTAAAATTGGTTATCTCGAGTATGTATTTTTTTAAAAATTCGCCAAAAATTCATTTATGACTTGAATGTAAAAAAATGTACATGTAGATAGTTCTTGTAAATCTCTACAAGAAATATTTGTAGGTTATCTCTTTTAGTTTAAAAGATATTTAGATTGAAGCAAATTTTGCCCTCATTTTAAGTATAGTTCTTTTAAAGTTTTTTTTACTTTGGGGCCTAAATATTTTTTTATTATCCAAAATTCTAAATGCTGCAAGAATCATATACAGTAAAAGCTCCCTTAACGGACAGCTCCCATAGCCGGACAGCTTCGGTAGGCGGAGAATTTTTTAGGTCCCATGGTTTATGTGGCATTTTTAGAATAAATTAGTCTCCGCTAGGCGGACGCGGACACCTGTTTTTAAAGAAAATATCTCTCGTAGCCGGACAAAAATCATAAACGGTAAAAGAAATGTACCGAATATTGTACAATGAGATGCTTCTTATTTTAATTTTTGTCCGTCTTTGTGTTAATATTTCATCCTTACTTACATTTTTTACATAGTTTACTATTAGTTTTTTAAAATGGAGTAACATGCTAACATATTGTTGTCAAACTTGTCCTCAACATGCTTTTTATTTTTAAAATTTCGTGGAAAAATCGTTAGTAAAAATTTTGTTAAAAAAAAGTCTGACACTTAGCCAGTTAAGAGATGATTTTTTTTCGCGTACGAAAATATACTTAAATACAAATTTTAAATTTTTCGGGTCATGGGCTGGAGAAATTTTTTTGGAAATACGTTCAGGGAATAAATTCAACACTGCGTGTTCAAATCATAAACGGAAATTTATTTCAATTGGCATCAAATTGGTATCACTTTAGTAGCGAAGTATTTTCCTGAGTGTACCTCTGCCAAAGAGTGACTGCTGAATAATGCAATAATATTTTTTACAAAAGCAGGATAATGACAGATAGTTGCTTCACCGATTCCATTTTTTATATCTACCATCAAAAATGATGGGTATATGTAACGTGACCAGAGGGTTTTTGTGAAAAAGCGGGACCCGAACGACTAAAAAGCGGGATTCTGAACAAAATTTTATGGAAAAAGCGGGATTTTGAAAAGTTTTGTAAAAAAAAGAGGGATTTTATTTTTATATCTCAATTAAAAATCTTAATCTGCTGTTCTCTCGCAAGCACCTTATTCACGACCCAATTGAGACGTTACAAATTGAGATCAGCTCATAAAAATTTTGGATCATCGAAATAAGTAAATATATCCCTACAAGCTGAAACATTAAAAGTTATAATTTTAACGTGTTTCTCTAAATGTTTTCAAAATATTCCTAGTTAAATTTCAAGATTGAATTCAAATATGGTTTGAAAAAATTTGGTACTTTTTGAATTTGATAGCAATAGATTTTCTTAAATAATTCTTAGACCCGTTAACAATAAAACCAAAGTTGGTTGCCGTTACCGCTAAAAAAAAAAAAACATTCAACGTTACCCCAAAAATACAGTTACCGAAATAATTGAAAAACGGATACCGCTAAAATATATAACGCAAAAAAACCGTTATAGAAATAGTTCGAAATATCGATAACACTAAAATACCTTATTTTTGGGTTTAAGAAATATTATTATTTTTAATAAAGTTTAAATAAAACTTGTTATAAAGTTATATCTACCAGCCCGTCAGTATAATATTTGTCTACAAATTGTATTTTAAGGTTTTGAACCGATACTTCGAAATTTATGAAACAACAGTTAGCCATTAAAATACCGAAATAACTAAAAATACCGTCACCTATAAAAAAACCGTTACCAAAATAATCCGATAGACTGTTACTTTTTCACCTTTTTGAATCGGCTGCCAATATTATATTTTTATAACTTTTAGTTTATACAAAAATAAAAATAAGTATCCAATCCGAAACAAAGTTACCAGCAAAACAGGAATTGAAAAAGAGCTGAAAAAGTCATGAATTTAACATTGTGTTGTCATTGGAAGGATGTACTTAGTGGTACATCCTTCCAATCCTAAGAAAATACGCACAAGGTACATTTAAGATTTGTCAATAGGGAAAATGTGCAGCGTAATAAAATATTTAAAACTTTTAATTTTCAAAAACGATTTGTAAAGAATTATCAACTTTCCAGTAGAAAAAATTTATTTTTAGTTACACTTAAATATTGGTAAGAATTTTATAGAAAATGTAAATAAGAAAATCGAATAAGTAATTGTTAAAGTTAGAAAAGCGGGATTTCTTAATAAAAAGCGGGAAAAATATTTTAGGCGGGATCGAAGTTTAAAAAGCGGAATAATCCCGCCAAAAGCGGGATGTCTGGTCACGTTAGGTATATGTTAAGTTTGTCATTCCGTGTGAAACATGTCGAAATATTCGTCTAAGATCCTATAAAGTATATATCGTCACTTAAAATGCAAAATGCTGTAACCACACTTTTTAATGTTTTACAGCAGATTAATTTAAATATTAAAAATTTTCAGGAAAGCTCAAAAACTATTAAAAAATCATAAATTTGTAAGGAACATTTTTGGTCAACTATATCTTCAAAAACTAATAGTCGTAGCAAAATAATGATTAGTTAATTAATTTACTGATTTAAATAAATTTTCCTCTATCAAATTAAGATGTTTTCTTAATTTGATACTTCAAGAAGAAGTAGTTATATGCAAGGTGGATTTAAAAAGGTGACCTCAGGTCATCAGCTGATTATTATTATTTTTTGGTACTTAGAATTGTCAAACTCCATATAAGCACAATTTTTGCTTACCGGCTGAAGTGTAAAACTCCATGTATAAAAAAATTAATGAATTTGGTGTTTCATTTTGCCAAAGTTATATGTATTCAACTTGGCCAAATCTGATATACCCACTATAAATAAAAAATTCAGAATGGAATAACAATTTACCATTATCTACAATATATATCAGATTTACATGATTTCAAGAAAACCGGTTCGGCCATTTATGGATTTTCAATTTTGTTTTTAATAAAATATTGGATAAATCTTCATCATCCTATTTTCCGCTCAGTTTTGTAAATTGTTAAACAAATTCTTGTCACAAGATTAATAAAAAAAATATACTAGTCCTTCCCATCGAATTTTCACCTAAATTCTGAATGAAAATAACAAAATTATAAAATTTAAAAAAAAAAAGAATACAATTTCAATATTTACTTTATATAGGGCTAGGATTCCCTTAAAGCAATCATCTTATTTTTTACACAGTTACAGACTTTTACTGAATAGTTCCTTAGATATACGATTTTCAATATTTACTGTATAGTCCTAACCGTTCTACTATGTTCGTCTCCGTTGTGGAATTTGATAAGTTTGTAATAGTTTTTCATATATGCGATAAATAATATTTGCTTTGTATGGGGGCACACTTTCCTCTGCTCCTATCGAAAAAAAAAGAAAATGTAAGAGTTATTAAATCTCTTGTACGAAATTTCGTTGTCTTACATCGAGTCTATATTAGAGAAATTTTTATCAAGACATACGTCAAATTTTTGTTTAAATTACAGATAATTTTTTAATTCTGTGAATTATAGGAGAAAACGTTTGTCATAATTAACCATGTAAAAAGTACTAACAATAATCAAGATGGCGTCTTTTATCAAGCAACGTCAAGACAAAATTGTCAGAGCTCGAACGCTGACAATTTTATTTTAACGTTGCAATGATAATGACAAATTCAGTTTACATTAGACTAATTTTTATCCTGATCAAAATTTGACATTTGTCTTAATGAAAATTTGTCTAATGTAGACTCGATGTTACAGGTTTTTGTTTCATTTGTATGGCTTGTAGACTCTGAAAATTCTTAGATTTCCACCGATTTTTTTCATTTTTAACCGACTATATTTTAGATTAATAAAACAATTGTTGAGTAAAAATTTTTCCATCTAGAGCAGTGTTCCCCAAAACCAACGCACGCGTGCGTTTTGTCTCTTGTGTTATTCTCTTGATATGAATAAAAACACACATATCGATTCAGTCTAGCACTAGCATTCAACGAAGTAGGTTGTGTTATCGCTTGTTGCTTGATATACAGTCATAAAAAATTTTTAATGTTATGTGATACCTCACTATAAGAATCAAAATATGAATATTTTTAATTTTTACTAAAAATAATATCATTTATTAATGAAAATTTTATGGTTAATTTGAAGGAATTATAAATTTTTATTTTTTATACAGAAAACAAGATCATTTATTTTCATTTCCACTTTATTATAAATAATTTTACTATAAAAAGGAAGATATTTTTTTGGTGTATAATTTCAGAGCGGGAGAGTTATACAGAACACACATTAACAAAATGTGAATGTATAAGTGTGGGGATCACTGATCTAGAGAATTGATAGGCATAAAGAGAGGAGGAACTGAAATTTAAAATTTTAGTTTTTTTTTTTTAAGATGTTTGTTGTTCCATTTATCTGTTTATTTCAAATTTTTACGTTTTTTGTTGACGTTCATGTTGTGTATGTGAAAAGAGCGAATACTCTCTGCACCTGGGTGCTATGGGTGCCGACCAATGATCTAGAGTAATACGTTCAGAAATATTGGCGAAAATATATGAGCCGGAGTTACGACAGACAACGATATTGTTTAGTTTTTTGCTCATAACATTTCTGTTTCTGAAGCGACTTTGGCCATTTTCAATATAAAAAACATCGAATCAAAGGCAAATCTCATTACCCTAGGGATCCAGCCCGAGCTCTATTGTGATTTCAACAGACAGATGGTTCGTATTAGAATTTCACGAGGACATATATATTTTATGGGGTCTTAGATCAATATTTCGATATGCTACAAATGAAATGAACAAGGTGGCACCACAAACAATAATTTAATGAAAGAGAGAAAGTGTTTAGCGTTTTGGATTTGTAAAACGTAGAATAAGATCGTTTGATTATTGGATTTTAGGTCTATAGCGGTCAGTTAATAGTCACCGCTATAGAGCAATAAAAATTATACATTCCTGAATTGAATCCCCTTAATGTGGAAGAGTTGGAATTTCAAGATCAATATATACAAAGTATTTGCGTTTTAATTTTTTCACTTTAATCCAATAGAATTCTCCAGTTAACAGGATTTTTAAATTAAAGTGAAATTTATTTTACTTAACAATTTTAAATTTTTTCAATTTTAAAATAATTTTATAAGAGAATTCATATCGGATTCTAGCAAAATTCTGCAATACTTGAATTCTTGAAATTTGGGAATAAAGTAATAATTGAAATGTCAGAATAAATTTAAAACTAAAGCAAAAATAAGAAATTCACTTTTTTCTTTTTTTTTTTTTAATTCTTCTGCCCACTTTAGTTATGACATTTTCGTGCAGTGTATTATTTAGGGGTTAGAATTCCATTGGCTCTGGTGTTGCCATATGACAATATTTTCTTACGAATTCAATTTAAACTTTAAACTAGTTTGGCAAAATTCCCCAATGAGTAAAAATAAATAAATATAATATTTGCATTAGTTTCTACTTTGCAGCTACTTTCATATTGTTGTTGTTGTTGTTGCTTTCATTGTTAGAGAGTTTTTAACTCTCCAATAGGATTTTATTTAACGCCTGCGCCTTAAAAGGGTGTTTGCTGACGAATATAGTTTTCTTTTTACCCTCAATGGTAACAAAAGTTACTGGCAATTTTTGAGTTCTCAAAACGAAATCTACCCTTATTGGGTATACAACGGTCGTGGTCTACTTAAAAAAAAAACAAATTAAATAGTGAATCATTAAACGAAAACGGCTATTAATCGATTTTAAACCAAAAATCAAGAAAATAAAATTTATAAAAAAAGAAATTGTTTTTAAAATAAATAAATTAAAAGTAAATAAACCAAAAAAAAAAAATAATTAAAAAATAAGGAATATTATAATAAAGTTTTAAATTTTTTTATTAAAACAAATAAAAAATTAAAGTTAATTTAATATTAAAACGAAAAGAAAGAAAATTTTTCTTATAAGAGAAAAAAAAAATTTTTTCTGTATAATAAAGAAAGAAAAAGTACAAGTGTTAGTGAGTGTGTGTCTGCCAATGAGTTGTCAATGAAAAATTGAAAAAAGTATTCGAAAAAAAAGTTTAACAAAAAAGTAAAGATATTTTTTTTTTTATAAAAAATTCTTAAAAATTTTCTTAATAAAATTAATTTTTATATATAAATTATTAGATTTGTAATGTGCTTCTTTGGATATTTTTTAATATTTTCACTAATTTTAACAACAATTATAATTTTATTACTTATTTGTGCAACAACACAAAAAACTTTAATACAATTATTGGATGATTTTCAATTAACAGCAAATTTTGTTAATTTAACTAATATTTTAATAGAAAATTCTGAAAAACAACAACAACAGCAACAACAACAAAATATTATAATACTTAAAAAACAACCAATTAATTTACCAACTTATTAAAAAACAAACAAAAAAAAATTATTTAAATAAATAAATCAATTGGTAAAATCTTTTCAAAAAATAATAAAAAAAATCAAACATCAACTAAAATCATGACAAAATTCATTAAATTTTTATTTTATATTTAATTCAATTTATTTTTAAAATTTTATTTTAAAATATTATATTTTATCGATTATAGAAATTCAGAGTTTTAAGGTTACATTTTTATATCTCTTATATATTTATGAAGAGTAACAAAGAAAGTCGGGACAAAGTAAAAAAGTAATGGAAAATTTTTATATAAATTGTTATTAATATAAATCTGAAACTAAAAAAAGTGAAAATGTAAAATATGGCAGATATTTTAATAAATATAAAATTTTAATTGAAATCAATATGTTTTTCTAGAATTCAATAAAAAAATCAGGCTTAAAATATATTTGATTTTTTTTTGATGGTCAAATATTAAAATCCAAATTTTTAAGCATTTAAGAAATTAAAATTTTTCACAGTATACCGAGTTTAACCAAAATATATTTTTATATTTTCCATAAAAGGCTAAACAACTATATACTCATTTTTAAAGAGATTTCTGTTGTAAACAGAACAAGATTTAGTTTTCAAAAATTATACAAAAACTGTAAAACTTATTCCATTTTTTCTGGAACAATTTACTTCCAACACATTTCTCATTTTTGCCCCTTAAAGTATGCACCATACAAACATGAAATAAAAATGATTAATAAATTAAAGATTTATATCTCGTTAAACAAAATATCATTAAAAGCTTAATATAATAAAAAATATTTTAATATTCATACACAAAAGAAATAGCATCTATTAAACGATTTATTAAAGATAAAAACTATTTCAATTACTTTTTTAATTGTATTAATTCCTCAATTGATCAAAATTCAAATTTTCTAATATTTTTTACTAAAAATAAAATTATTTATCAGTTTTCAGTTATTTTTCTTATTGTATCAATTAATAAATTAATCAAATATAAATAAAAATAAGTGATCATTTGAATAATTGAATATACAATTTTTTAATAGGTTGAATTCAAATTAATAAATTTAATTAATATTATTCGTAATTAAAATTAGATTTTTTTATTTTTTTTTTATTTTTTAGGTACAATTTAAATTTAATTTGTTAGAATACTTGGATTTAGCTATAAAAATATTTGATTTATATTTAGCTATAAAAATATTTAATTCTAATTAATAATTTAATTGAAATTTTTTCAAAGATATTTTTTCGGTATAGTTAAAGTTAGAAAGCACGTAGCTTTCGAAATTAAAAAATCTAAAATTTACTAAAAATGTAAAGAACTTCGATAACTTTAATACAAGAACTACCCTTAAGTCGTATTTCGGTATATCTCTAAATTTGGAGGAAATATTCGAAAATTATCTTGTGATGTACCTGCTGCCCTTATTGTATCTTTTTTTGAGTGAAAAAATATAAAGTTTAATTTTGTATCATAGTATAATTTTATATTTAAATTCAAATCAGACAAATTCTAACTTCACACACAACAATTTTTCTTTTTTACTTCAGCAATTCTTGCTTTAATTGACTTGATTTGTTTCTGTTCTGAAGTAGGAAAATGAAAAACAAAACGAATTTTGAAGTTCAGGCAAGTTTGTATCTTAATATTTCCCCTCGCTCCCACACAAATTCAGAATTTCAGCAAGAAAAATGGCTTTGTGTGAACTCAGACAAGGATATTTTATAAATTATTAAAAAAAATAGTCGATAAATTTTTGTGTCATATGGGACCTTATTTCGTTAATAATACGGATAATGTTTTATATCAAGTCATAACTGGTTTATCGATTAATGATTTTACACTCACCAAATGTTTTCTTTAATATATCGATGTGGAATATATTATGCTATATGTGGCGGTTTTATTGAAACCACATCCCTTTCAGATCAAGGTGATTTGATTTAGAAACAAAGAACAATTCAATTTCAAAACACTTTACTACCGAAACAAGAAGTCAATTGAATTTGCTCTATAGTAGTCACTATTAACTGTAAAGTTTTTGTCGTTTTTGTTTAGAAAGAAGTAAAGACCAGAATAATCTACCAATCCAAAAAGGAATAACAGTTTTTTCTGGATGTAAGAAATCTTAAGACATTTAAATAAACATAAACTCCTCGCTAAACAAAATTTTCTAGTGAAAAATGGAAATAAATAAAAAAGATGAAACAAATGGAAAATCTCGTCTGGTACATTTCTTTCGAATGATGTTCATACGTCAAATGATGTCTAAACCAGAAATAATATTTACCATAATTTGTGTTAAAACGTCAACATTATGACGGATAATTTATTAATATCAGCTATATAATATCACATATAAAAGCTTCAATAACATAAAAAATATCCTTTATTATAAAAAGAAAATTGTCATATCTGGAAAGTTTATCTGGAGTCTACAGCTGATACATTTTTTTCGTCATAACATTTACGAGCTCTGACAAGTTTGTTTTGACGTTACAATATAACTAATAAATTCTGTCTACCATAAAGAAATTGTTATGCTGATAAAGTTTTGACGTTTGTCTTGATAAAATAAAATAGCTTGTTTAGACTCATAGTATAATTATAAAGTATACTCGTAAGAACAGTTGTTTTACAATTTTTTCATTGACATACCTCGCGGAACTGTCAAATTGTTTTTGTATTCATATGCAAAATTTTATTTAGAGTTTTTTACTCTTCCTCTTTATCATTCTCTCATTTTCTCTTCAATGCATTTTGACATTATGTGCAGTAGTTTTACACTAACAAAATACAAGTAATTGTTGTTTTTGTAAATGAGCGAACACTTTCTAATTACGCTATTTTTAGACTTAGCATTACCAACCGTTTTGACAAGATATTTTTTTATTCAAAACAAAAATAATAATATATCATATAATATATCACCATAATAAATCTATTACTTATAGATCGAATTTGTCATTATTGCAGGGTCAAGACAATGTTAACAGAATACGAGATCTTGATAAAAAACACTATTTTAATTACTGTTACTTTTAAAATTTATTGTTTTGACAATTATAAAAACGTTTTATTACAAGTTTTAATAAATATTTGTCTAATATTGACAGCATTTAAGAAAATATCAAGCTAAACATTTTTATTAAGACAAAAGTCAATATTTTTATTAGCATACAAATTTACCTAGTGTAACCTGAATTTGTCAGTATTATTGTATCGTCCAGATGAAATTATCAGGGTTTGAGTGCTCACATTGTGTGTTAAAAGAAAATTAAAAACTTAAAGTTATGAAGTTTGTCTTGACGCTGCAATAATACTTACAAATTTTGTCTACACTAGAGAAATTTGTATCCAGATAAAATTTTGTCTACACTAAAGAAATTTTTAATCTTATACAATTTTTACGTTTATCTTAATAAAAAAAAATTGCTTGTTTGTGAATACTTCACATTACTAGACGTTTTGACTAGACAATTTTTTTTTTTGTTTTATCAAAACAAAGCAAATTTTTATCACAGTAATATTTTATCTATGTTATAGACCTAATTTGACGGTATTATTTGTTATGATAAATATTTGTCTAATATAGATAGCATGTAACGTCGAGTCTATATTAGAGAAATTTCTATCAAGACAAACGTCAAATTTTTGTTTGAGTTGCAGATAATTTTTTATCTCTGTCAATTATAGGGGAAAACGTATGTCATAATAAGCCATGCAAAAAGTACCAACAACAATCAAGATGGCGTCTTTTACTAAGCATTATCAAGACAAAGTTGTCAGAGCTCGAGCGCTGACAATTTTCTTTTAACGCTGCAATAACACTGACAAATTCAGTCTACATTAGACAAATCTTTATCTTGATAAAATTTTGACGTTTGTCTTGATAAAAATTTGTCTAATGTAGACTCAAAGTAAGAAAGTAGCAAGCTAAACATCGAGTATCTACTAGACAAATTTGTATCAAGACAAAAGTCAAACATTTTTTCCGGATAAAAATTAGCCTAGAGTGCATTGAATTTGCCAGTATTATTGCAGCATTAGGAAAAAATGATCAGAGTTCGTGTGCTGGCATCTTCGTCTTGACATTGGTTGATAACAGACGTCATTTTAGTTGATTTTGATGTAATTTACATGAATTGTTACGACGTACATATTCTCTTATAATTGATTAAGATAAAAAATCGAAAATTTGATATTTATCTATAAGAAAAAATTGCTTGTCTACACATAAAATTAATGGCAGCTATAAAAATTATTGACATCGAAAAAAGTGTTGGAGACAAAGTTTTATACCCATATAGAAAACATTATAAAGTACAACCTGATAATTTTGTAAAGTAGATATATAATGTTCCGTTTATTGGATTTTTATAAAGTATTTTTCTTTTTATACAAAAACCTATTTCAGTTTGCTTACAAAATTTTTGAAAATAAAAAGAAATCGATAAAAAGTAACAAAAAAACAAGAAATAAACATAATAAAAGACAAATAGGGAATAAATATTAAGCCACAGAAATTTTGATTTTGAAAGGAGATCAATTGTTAAAATTATGCCCTATAAAGGGGTGTGGCTAACTTTAAACTATAAGGAAAACCACGGCCAAATTTATATTTTATGTTTATTTTCTCTTTAAAACATAGTCTAAACATATCTTCTCTGAAACTTTTCAAAGAAAAACTTTAAAAATATGTTAATTTTCTTATGTTTTCCATTTCTTTCTTTACGAATCTGGATAATTTTGTAGCGTAGGAGTGTTATTAAATTCAATATTTATTACTTTCTTCTTTATTTTATTATTTCTTATGTAGACTTATTTTTTCTAATTTGCATATAAATAGCAAATACATGAAGAAAATTAGTAGTGTAGACTTTATTACATTCTATAAAAAAGTAGGCCCAAAGGAGAGATTAAAAAGAGTGTTAAATAAAAAAAAGTGAGCAAGAGAACAAAAGAGATAAGTTAGTATAGATAACATGAAAATTTATTAATAAAGGTCAAGATAATAGAAACGAAGGATGTGTGTGGGGAGAACAGAAAAAAGTATATGAAAGTACAAAAGAAAATATACAAACAATATGGCAACCAACCATAAAAATCACAACAACGAATACGACATTAACAATAACAATAATACGTCAACCACGAAACAAAAAAACAAAAAAAAAAAAAAAACAATAACACTGAAGGATATAATCTAATATTTTTATACTCGCTCTCTTTGTGTTGTTTTTTTTTCTTTTATCCTATGACTAACGCAAATCAAATCATATGTTAAGTAGATTTTTACTAACTTGTTCTTATTTATTCTTCTATTTATGGCTATAATTTCTAATGAAGAAAAAGAAGAAGAATAAAAAAAGTAATCAGTCTATAATTATGAAAATTAAAAGGATAAGAAGTTGCGAAAAATAATTATAAGTTTGTTAAGATTTTATTAAAAAAAAAAATAATAATAATAAAATAATAAGTAGATTTTGCGTTGTTTTTGTTTTGTAATTTAAAAATTTAATAACCTTATTAAAAAAAAAATAATAATAATAAATAATTGAAAGTTGAACATACATATCTAAACCTTAAATGCATTATTTATAATTATTTTTTTTTTTAATTTATTAAAGATTTATAAAACAAAATTTGTGTATGAATTTTTTATACATTAATAAATTTCTATAGTATTTTTTTTTTTAATTCATTCCTAATTATGCATGTTTTTGAAACTTTTTTTTTTTTAAATCCATTTTCCATTGTTCTTTAAAAATCTACGAAATTGTGTGAAATTTTAATAAAAATTATAAAATTTTAGCCAAATTTTTATGAAAAACAAAACTTAAAAATTTATAATAAAAAGTGAACAAAAGTAATCAAAAACTAAATAATTTACTGGATAATAGAAAGTGAAAGTCAATGACTCTATAAAAGAATAAATCCTTAGGATTACGGTTTTTAAAAATATAAAATAAATACAAGGTAATTCAATTCAATATTATTATAAAATAAACTAACTTAAACTTAAATTTTTGTGAAGTTATTAAAAAGCTAAATTACAATAAATTACACAATACATTGTGAAATTCTTATATTTAAATAGTTTTTTTTTTCAATTTACATTTAACAAAAGATGAAAATTATAAATTCAATCAGAAAAAAATTAATTTCAATTATTTTTATAATAAAAAATTAGCTAAAAAACAAAGCTTTCCAAAGCACAAAAAAAAAAAAAAGAAACATTTTCGAAAATTCCAATTAAATCAGAGACCGGATTTTAATACTAAAAAAACAATCTTTTTATATTTATTTCAATCGAAAAACAATCTTTAATGTTCAAAAAATTATAAAAATCCATCATGATTTTTTTTATTTTCATTAATATTTTAATTTTTTTTCATCATGATGGAAATAAAAATATAAATATCTTTTGTGATATTTATTTCAAAAGTTGAAAATTATTTTGAACTTTTTTCATCGGATGGAAAAAATTCTAAACAACAACAATTTCATTTGAATGAAAAAATATTTTGAAAACAAAACAAAAGTATAAATTATTAACCAAAATTTTAAAATGATTTCAACTAATTTTATAATTAAATAAATTACTCAAAATCAAAGTATTCTAACAAATTAAATTAAAATTTTATATAGAAAAATCTCAAATCCAATTTCAATTACGAATAATACATATTTAATTATTTTATTAATTGAAAAACAACCTACGAAAAAAATTGTGTACTCAATTGTTCAAATTACCAGTTATTTTTAATTATATTTAATAAATTTATTAATTGATACAACAAGAAAAATAATTGAAAGCTGAAAAAATTTACTATTTTAAGTAAAAAATATTATAAATTTTTAATTTTGATCATATGAATAATTGATACAATTAAAAAAGTAATTGGAATAGTTTTTATATTTTATAATTGGTTTAATAAACCATATTTTTCTTTGTGTATATAATATGTGATTATATGTGTTTTGAGCAGGGACTGTAAATAATATTTATTTTTAAATTTTTAAACAAAAAAAGCAGTTATAACCAAATATCGGACAACTCATTTATATACACCATTGTGATCATTATGTGCTCGACTTTCTTTAAGTACTATGCTTTTTAAATTTTTGATTTTTATTTTTTCGAGCAGAAAGAAAAGTTATTTTTTGCAAAAATAAAAGTTATTTTTTGACGAAATGTGGAACTTAGGTTGGTCTTAGTGGATCTATATGAAGGGAGACCAACCTAAGTTTCACATTTCGTCGATCTAGCTTCAGGCGTGATTAATATTTTTGGCGTTTTTTAATAACTAGTTTTAAAGATGATAAGAATCACAAAATAACTTTTATTTCTGCTCGAAAAAAATAAAAGTCAAAAAATAACTTATTTTTTCTCGAAAAAAAAAAAAAATTAGAAAATAACTGTTATTCTCCGACTTTTATGATAAAAGTCATAACTGTTACGGTCCCTGGTTTTGAGCACTTAAATAATTAAAAAATAATTGAAATATTTTTTATCTTTGATGAATCGTTTGACTATAAATATTTTTAATAAGTTATATACTTTATTTTTTAAACTCATAGTTGTCATTGGTAGAATGTTTTTCTTTTAGGATTCTTGTTCATAGCTTTTGAAGTTTTTGTTTTTAACTTTCACTTTTTTGGAAGTAATTATATAAGTGGTAAAAATGTACTTTTTTTTTGGAAGCTTTTGCTTGTTTTTTTGCTGGGATTATATTTGACAAAATCAATAAATCAAGTGTTAATTACAGACAATATTGCAGTAGAATCACCCAGAAATTGTACACAAAGTATTAGTTCTTTAACAGCTCAGAATAGTGTCAATTAGAAAGAAATATGAAACGAAGTCAAAAGTGGGTTTAATCCATTTTGGACCGCTATTGCGTTTTCAAGTTTTTTATAAATAGTGTGTCCATAATTGGGGGTTAAAGTCACTCGGATCGCCAAGAGCGATATTTTTAAATCATCCTTGAGAAAAAGTGTTTTTATGCTATTGGTCCATTTAAGAGGTAAATAAATATAAGTTTGAACTAAACAATTTTCAAAATAATATTCAGAAAAAGTAAGATTTTTGAAATTTTCCAGGCCTTGTAATTCGGAACCTAAATTTCGTAAAGTTATCTCAACGGAATCGGGTAGTAGTCCAAAATGGGTTAAGGAGACCTCAGAAATAATTAATTCCTATTATTAATTAAATTTTTTTAAGACACCATTTACACCAAACAAAAACTAATTGGATTTTGTAAAAACCGAATTTCAGAAACCATTTATTTTCTTTAATTTTTATTTAAACACAATTTGGTTTTTTTGTTGTTAAAAATTATTTTTTTTTAAGACGGCGTTCACACAAAGCTATTTTTTTGCCGCAATTCTGACTTCGTAGGAGAGAGAGGTGAAAATAATGTAAAAGTTTAGTATTCCCTTCTCCGCTCTCTCCTATAAACTTAGAATTACGGCAAGTGAAATTGTTGTGTATGAACCCCGGCTAAATATTTTAAAAATAATTTATTAACAAAATGTGTAAAACAAAGAAAAATATTAAAGAAATTTGACAATTCAGCTTTTTTCATTACCCTAGAAGAAAGAGAACCGGTTCAAAACTAGTTACATAACAGGTTCGCAGGGCTAATGACCGGTTCCAGTTCCGGAAATTTATATGGGAGAACAGAACTGGTCCAAGAGGACATGTTCAAAGTGGATTTATATAATAAACATTTTTAAAACTACTTTTTAAAAATTCTAAATTTTTTTTTATTCAATTTATTTTCATTTTATAATTTTTCGTTAATGTTGATGGCGGCACCCCGAATCGAACCCACATTCTTCTGACGTATCAACGTTTTATAGTCTTCAACTCTAAAATTACAAAATTAACTCTCAACTGATATTTAGTGAGTGTGGTGATATGATATGATACTGGGACTTTGGTGATGAGTTAGGTGTCAATTGGTACTCAACCGGTACTGAATAACCGGTCCATTAATGCAATTGCCACAAATTTCCCGCAGGGTACATATAAAAGCTCAATGTTCTGAATCATCTGAACAGACAGTATCATAAATAGTATTTTTAGATGAAAATGGTTTTTGATTTGTATGAAAAGCTAATACTACGTTTATACCAAAATAAAACTAATTCAGGTATGTGATGGAAAACGATTTCGAAAACGAATCGATTTTAAATCGAAAAAATGTGTGATGTTCTTATATTTTCGTTTTTGTTATTGATAAAAATTATATTTATATCACTTTCTATTAGATTTTATTAAATAATTTTTTTATATTTCCCTAAAATTAATTGTTATCTTTCACATGAGTTGTATATCCTTAATGGAAAATAGATCATTGTTGAAAAATGATTTTTGAAATCGATCGAAATTCATCACAACTTTTCAAACCGATTTGTTTTGAAAACGATCGGTTTTCATCACATACCTGATGGATTTTTTGTGAAAACTAACCCCCTGTTTTTATAAAACGAACAATTCGTTTCGACAATTTATATTGAAAACAACAAATAAATTTGTAATTTATTTGTTGTTTTCAATTCATTTTGACGAAACGAATTTTTCGAACGTTTTATAAAAACAGGTAAATTTCAAAAACCAATTCGTTTACATACATATATGTTTTTAAGCCTATAAAGTTTTTCTTAACGTAAAGAATTCTAAATTAATTTTTTTCCTTTTATTTGACATTGTTTTCTTTTTCAACGGTTTTAAACAATATTTTAAACATTATTTATTTAAAAATGTTAAAACAAACGAATTCTTTCTAAAACTAATACAATTTTATTTTTTGGTCCTATATGAAAGCTTAATATTCTCAAAACAGTTGAACAGGATGTTTCATAAATATTTATTTTAGCAGCTTCATAAAATTTTAGTTAAAAATGATAATACATATTTCCATATTAAAAATTATAATACATGTTAAAGAGGAAAATTTAAAAGTAATATTGATTAAGGTGGGGTTTTGCCTAATAATAATTAACAGAGTTGCCAAAACTCATTTTTGTAAATGATGAAGAAACTATTTTTTAAAGTGTCTAATAATTATTTAAAACGTTGTAAACTTATAAATTTTTTTTTTTTAATAATTTATTTTTTATTTCATATTTTTCTGTCTTTGTTATTTTTAAATATTTGTTCACACAAAGAGATTTTTCATCCTTTTTTTTCTTTGTATGAAAATGATGAGGATTGGGGGAAGGGGGTTTGTTGGCTCCTTTTGTTACTATGAGTCATGCAACAAATTTTTTTTTGGAAGTTCTTTTGATTGTTATTGTTTTTTTTACTGCTGCTTCTTTTTTCTTCGAAAAAAATTTTATTGGATTTAGTGTGGATTTTATGTGCGCAATGGAAATGTCTGTTTTTTTTTTTTTTTTTTTTTGTGAATTTATATTTTTAATATAATGTGTGTGAAAGTGGATCTTATGCTCCTGTCTACTATTAAAATTGTTGTGATTTATTTATGTCCTTTATGTTGTTAAAATTTTGTGTGTAAAAATAACAATTTTATATTATGACTTTTTACGTTTTTTGTAATAATTTTTTGGGGGTAGTTTATGTTTCTTAATAAGAGTGTAAATAAATAACAAAGACGAAAATTGGATGGTATTTATGAAGAAAAAAAGTTTTTCTAAAATTTCCAATAATTGTTTATGTTATGCAGACTAACGAGTTCTAAATTGAATATAAGTTCTTTCATAAAAGAGTTTTCCAAATAGTACAAAGAAAAAAATATTTTCAATAATATTTCAATTAAAATATTTGTCAAAATTTTAAAATAATTTAAAGTATTTTTATAATTAAATAAATTTTTAAAAATCGAAGTATTCTAACAAATTAATTTCAAATTTTACATAGAAAAATCTAAAATAAAATCTCAATTACGAATAATACAAATTCAATTATTTTATTAATTGATTTTCAACCTATTAAAAAAATGTTGTATTCAATTATTCAAATTATCACTTATTTTAATTTATATTTGATTAACTAATTAATTGATACAACAATTAAAAGCCGATAAATTGTTTTATTTTTGGTAAAAAATATTAGAAAAATTTAATTCGGATGACTTGAATAATTGATATAATAAAAAAAGTAATTGGAATAATTATTATTTTTTATAAATCTTTAGTAAATCATATTTTTTCTGGGTACGTAAACATCATAAAATTCAAATAATTTTCGTTTCCATTTTAATTCACAGAAAAAAATATTTTCGAAAAAAATTCAATTAAATTATTAATCAGAATTTTAAAATGATTTCAAATATTTTTATAATTAAATAAATTACTCAAAACCTGAACAAATTAAATTTAAATTTTACATAAAAAATCGAATATCCAATTTCAATTACAAATATTACATCCCAGGAAATTTTTTAGAACATGTTCTAAAATGATTGGTTCTAGAACTGTTGTAATCAGAACCACTTCAGATTCTTTAATGACATCCTTAGAACTAGTGGTATCACAACCGATTCCGACACTAATGGAGTAGAACCTTATTTCTACTCTGGTTCTAAATTCGTTTTAAGGAATGTTTTAGAGAACTAATGTTTAAGAACTAATTCTGTATGACTTTTACATCACTTCTCAGAACAAATTACTGGTTCTCAAATGACTTCCTAGAACTGTTTAAAAAACTTGTATAAAAAATTTATAAAATCCAAATATTAAAAAGTAAAAAAAAGAGTATTTACAAAATTAAATTGATTTTAAAAGTGGCCTTTAGGAAATAGCCCATAAGAATAAAAAAAGAGGTTCTGAAACCGTTCCCTATCGCTCCTATAGAACTTGTTCTGAATGTGACAATTTCGAACAAAAATCATTAATTAAAGAACTAGTTCTGGAACAGTTCCATAGAATGGGTACTGGCTAGCTAATACTTCCACAGAACTAGTTCTGGAGGTGACAATTTCAAACAAAAATCATTGGTCGTAACGCCAAAGTAGAACAAGTACAGGCTATTTTCATGTGTTCTGGAACTAGGTGTAGAAATAATTCATTTTTTCCTGGGATGTTTTTAAAATTACAGTTTTATTAAATAATATAAATTTACTTAAAACTGAATCTAGAGATTATATTTAACAGCTTAATTAGGATTTAAACTTAATTAATTATTTACAATTGCTTAAACCCCAGTTTAAAATGATTTAAGTGAACTACTTAAACCTATTCATTTATTTGATTTTCAAATTGCAAATTAAACTCCAGTTAAAATTATTTAATATATAAGTATTACACACGTTCAAGCTATCATAGCTTTTAAGTTAAAAAGTTTAAATTATTTACAGTTTTACAACTTTTCTTCCAAGCTTTTCTCTATAAAATTTTTTTTCTATTGCTATTCTTATATTAATTGTTATTTTCCTTTTTTCATTTCAGGTTCATATTTTTTTTTTAAAGTAATTTAGGCCAAATTTTTTTGGCCCACTCACCGCCAACATGTCGTCCGTTAAAGTGGCGGTTCGAGTGCGACCCTTTAACTCAAGGGAAATCAGTCGAGAATCAAAATGTATTATAGAAATGTTCGATGGCACTACCACCGGTAAATTATTATAAATCCCAACATATAAATATTTCTTAAAAATAAAAATTAATTCTAAAATTTTTCTATCAACAGCCATAACAAATCCCAAGGTACCACCCAATTCCAGTGAAGCTATTAAACGTTTCAATTTTGATTATTCCTATTGGTCACATAATGTAAGTTATTTAAAAATTAAAAGAAATCTATATTTTTCTCCAATAATATTTTTGTCTCAAAATTATAGCCCAAGGATCCTGACTTTTCCACACAGGCCATGGTCTATAAAGATATTGGTGAAGAGATGTTACAACATTCCTTTGATGGCTACAATGTGTGTATATTTGCTTATGGGCAAACTGGTGCCGGTAAATCTTATACCATGATGGGTAAACAGGAAGAACATCAAGAGGGTATTATACCCATGATTTGTAAAGATCTTTTCAATCGTATACGTTCTACAGAAACGGAAGAATTAAAATATTCGGTTGGTATAAACATTTCTCTTAATAATTAAGGAAAATTTTAAATAAATTTTATTTCATATTCCAGGTTGAGGTCTCTTATATGGAAATTTATTGTGAACGTGTGCGTGATTTATTGAATCCCAAAAATAAGGGCAATTTACGTGTACGTGAACATCCTTTATTGGGTCCCTATGTAGAGGATCTTTCCAAATTGGCTGTAACCAGTTATGAAGATATTCACGATCTTATCGATGAGGGTAATAAGGCTCGTACTGTGGCTGCTACTAACATGAATGAAACCAGTTCTCGTTCTCATGCTGTCTTCACTATATTCTTTACTCAACGTCGTCATGATACTATGACCGATTTGATAACCGAAAAGGTGTCTAAAATTAGTTTAGTCGATTTGGCTGGTTCGGAAAGAGCCGATTCGACTGGTGCCAAGGGTACACGTCTAAAAGAGGGTGCTAATATCAATAAATCCCTAACAACATTGGGCAAAGTTATTTCTGCTCTAGCTGAAATTGTAAGTTTTTAAAAAAGTTTTTTATAAAACTTTTAAAGCTGATTTTTTGTAATACAAATGAAATATATGGTTAGAAATGTACATATATATATTTTGATTTCGATTGATGGAAGAAAAACAATTTTTCGAAAAATTTCAATTAAATTATTAATTAGAAGTTTAATATAATTTCAAACTTTTTTTTTAAATAATTTACTTAAAATCAAAGTGTTTTTAAAAAGAAAAAATCAAATATTACATAGAAAAATCTAAATTCCAATTTCAATAACGAATGATACATATTCAATTATTTTATTAATTGAAATTCAATCTATTAAAAAATTGTATACTTAATTATTCAAATTATCACTTATTTTCTTTACCATATATTTGATTAATTTATTAATTGATACAATTAGAAAAATTTTAATTGATAAAAAATTTAATAATTGTTTCAATTAAAAAAGCAATTGGAATAGTTTTTATTTTTGATAAATTGTTTAATAGACTTTATTTTTTCTGTGTTCACTTAAAATATATTTTAGAAAATTATCAATTAAATTATTAATTAGAGTTTTAATATAAGTAATCGAAGTATTCTAACAAATCGAATTTAAATTTTGATAAATGGCTTTATTTTCAAATAGAAGTATATGAAAATTTAAAATTTGATCACTTGAATAATTAATAAAACAATTGTCAAATTGTTTCTGGGTCCGAAAAATACTTTTAAAATGTTTTAAATTAATTTGTTTGTTACTCAAAAACGTCTTATCTACTTTCCATACACAGAAAAAATAGGGTTTATTAAACAATTTATCCATGATAAAAACTATTCCAATTACTTTTTTAATTGTAGCAATTATTCAAGAGATAAGAATTCAATTTTTTTTAAATATTATTTACATTATTTTTTCAATGATTATCCCTTTATATCAATTAATAAATTAATCAGATATAAATAAAAATAAATGATAATTTTAATAATTTATTGACAATTTTTTATTAGCTTAAATTTCGATTAATAAGTAATTGAATATTAATCATTTTAAATTGAAATTAGATTTTATATTTTTTATGTAAAATTTGAATTTAATTTGTTAAAATACTTTGATTTTGAGTAATTTATCTAATTATTAAAATACTTAAAATCATTGCAAAATTCTGATTAATAATTTAATTGAAATTTTATCGATTTTTTTTTTTTCTGTAATATGTGATATATATTTCATTTGTTTTACAAAATCAGCTAATTAATAATAAAACGAAATTATCATTTTTAAATAGTTATCACTTAACATTATTATTTTAACTTTTTTTGTTCGTTTCGATGTATTTATTTAATTTTGAAATTGGTCTTGCAATTTCTGTTTTGAAAAAAAAAAAAACCTTTTTTAAAAAAACGAATTTTTATCACAACAATTTTTCTAAAAATCCCAAAAATTTCACTTTATTTTCTTTCATCGATAATTTGTGGTCTTATTTTTGAAAACGTTAAATGTGTGTGTATAATTAACAGTCTGTAAGTATAAAAAGTTAATCCAAAGACTTAAAAAAAAAGAGTTTATTTGAAAAAAATAAAGTTAATTTTGAAAATTTTATTTAATAAAAGTTTTAAATTGATTTTTTCTTTTGGTTCAATCATAATTCATCCAATATCATTTAATGCATGTTGACGGAAAATATAAAAACGAATGACTAACTGTGAAAGGAGTCTTTGACTTTTAGACAAAGAAAAGTAATTTAAAATTGGAATAGACTGGAGTAAACGTACGAAAAAAAATATATTAAGAAAAGTGCAATAAGGAATGCGTTCGAAAAAATCTTAACATATATAATATTCAATTGGAAACGGTTAATCTTAGAGTTTTTATTCTTTTTTTATTTAATTGATAATTTATTACAGATCACAGAAAAATATAACTTTTGTAGTTCTAAAAACTACTTATGGACCATTTTTGGTAACCCTTCCGTTTGAGATTTGACAGTTGCTTCAGCCACTTTTTTGGAACAGTGTGCACATATTCTGTTAAAATCTTCGGTATTTCGGGACATATTTTTTGTGCTCTTCAATTCACTTTTCACAAGAGCTCAATATCTCTCCACTGGTCTAAGCTATTGACAATTTGAAAAATTTACCTCTCTTGACACAAAAACGATGTTATTGTTTCGGTACCACTCCAGCTTTGTTACCGTAGTGACATTATACCAAATTGGTCCAAAAATGTGTGGATACGTTGTGCTCTCTTATGAAATGAAGAAGTCTTTTTTGCAAATATTCCTTGATGTATATTTTCGTATTTATAGCTCCGAATGTATCAAATGACTTTCCTGTTTTGCCGCAACTGCAAAAAGCTTGTAATACCAGAAATTTTTAAGAAATTTTTCCTGCTTTTGGGTCCTAAACTTATCTTTAACATTGTCTCGAGCATTAACAATATAAAAGTTTTGACACAGAAGCTGCGAAATTTCTGCCAGCACATACGTTTCTTCGTCAATTATATAATTCCTATTCTTGACTTCTAAAATTTTGGCAGCATTCCTGTTTGCAACTTTTTGTACTTTATATGTTATCAGCTCTGTATTAGCTTTAAATTTTCGCACCAAATAGTCAAAGCACTGAGCTAACTGAGCTGTTTTTCTACCAGATGTGTTTGGAGTTCCTTTCAATATGCTTTCAATTCAATGGTTAAATTCTCCTGATTAATAACATTAGAAACAGTTTGACAACAGAAATTTAATTCTGTGGCCAATTACTTGTAGGACCTATTCGGATTTTTTTTGAAATTTTTTAATAATTTGTAGCATGTACATCTTTTTTGTCACTCATTTTGATGAAAATCACGACAAATCAACATGGTTGTTTTTAAAAATAATAACTGACGTATTCTTCCATGATAATTATATCAAAAAAATTTTTAATATTGATTCCGAAAAAAGTTATGAGGCAAAACGTGTGTTAAGATTTTTTTTCGATCGCACTCCTTAGTTATGTTAGGTCGTACAATTGACTATTATAAAGTCAAGGTTCGTTTGGATCCTAAGGTGAAAAGAGTTATTTGCCTGACATAAGAACTGCGAGTCCGTATAGTTTCTCTAGACTTAGATCTCTTTCAAACAGAACTATTTATTATTTTTACTTAGAGCAAATTCCACGAAACCACTTAACGGAGGAAGAATTTTTTCTTCGATAACCAAACAAATTAATATTAACTACTACAGAACTTATAACAAATTACCCTACACATTTTGGACTGTTCATAATTTTTTATTTGTAGAAAGCATGTTTTTTTATTTCGTTTAATCTTTGGGTATCATAACGAAACGTTATAGAAATCACAATAAAAAAAATTGTTCTATAACCTGTTACGTAAATACCCAAAATTTTCTTTAAAACCCACAAATTTCATTTAAAACAAATTATTAATAATTTTATATAACCTCTTGCCATAGGCTTCCAAAAATAAAAAATCGAAAAAAGCCGATTTTATACCGTATCGTGATTCGGTATTAACCTGGTTGCTACGTGAAAATTTAGGTGGTAATTCGAAGACAGCTATGATAGCAGCCATTTCACCAGCTGATATCAATTATGATGAAACTTTAAGTACTTTAAGGTGAGTTTTTCTTAATTTTTTAAAAAAGATTCTTTTAGATTTTTATTTATATATTATTTTTTGTCTATAGATATGCTGATCGTGCTAAACAAATTGTTTGCAAAGCTGTTGTTAATGAAGATGCTAATGCTAAACTTATACGTGAACTCAAGGAAGAAATACAAAAATTACGTGATCTTTTGAAGGCCGAAGGCATAGAAGTGCAAGAAGGTAAATTGTTAATAATGTTTTTTGGTTTTATTAAAAAAATATTTTGAAGATTTTTTTTTTTTTTAAATTACAAATTATTTTAGTTAACTGAAATTTGTTTTTAAATTGTAAAGCACTTTATTAGAAAATATATATATATATATATTTTGAATTAAAGTAAATATTATGTACATTAAGTGTACAGTTTTGAGACAATAATTTGGACGCACTTGTTGGAGTTTTAAAATAATTTATTAAGAATGTTGTCTATAAAAATTTTATTTATATGATTTTTATTTAAATAATAAGTAATTCTAGACACGAATCCAAATCAGGGAACAATTTCCCTTCTGAAATAAATATGTTTTGCCTTAAGGAGTGTTTCCGTTACCTACTCCATTTAGAAATGTTTCACCTAGTTCAGCTTGAATCTCTTGTTGGGTAAGAACTTTCAAAATCCATGTAGTAACCACCCGGTCACTACCACTAGCACACAAAGCTTTCTCAATAACGTTTGTTTTGATATTGTTGAAAGCTATTGCAGTTTCAACTGATTTTCCTCTTAAATATGCATGCTGATCAGGAAAGAATCGTATGTATTCTCCGTCGTACATGGTCATCTAAGATTCTCTCGAGAGTTTTCAGCAAAAAGAAAGATAGAAGATAGGTCTGTAGTCCTTTGTCACAACATGTATCTACCGACTTTTGGTATTAATATCATACTTATGTATATAAAGACCCACCACTGAAGTTTATAGGGATTATATTGAGACTAAACTAATTTAAGACTGGCACAAGACAAACCGTTTGACTAAGATAGTGCTAGTGATTTTATCCCATTTAATTATAATTTTAATTGAAGTTAGTTATATTTAACTTAACTAAATAAATAAATAAATAAATAAATAAATAAATAAATAAATAAATAAATAAATAAATAAATAAATAAATAAATAAATAAATAAAAAATAAAATTTAAAACAATATTCTGCTATTCTGTTATTATTACTGGACTTTCCACTAAAGCTTATCTAGGACTACATAAATAACAATATTTAAACATAATATAGGAGTGTCTAATAATTTATTATTAATGCTAGTCTAGGTTTATATAATATTATACAATTAAATCTAATCTGTGATTATATTAAGACTTCAGAATTTAATCCTTTCCTGATTGCTTTCAATAATAATAAATTTTCCTTTTACAAACAAACTCCCAACAATCAATATATATCCTTGAAATTTTCTCTCCCACATAGTGCGTTCTAAATTTTTGTTTCAAATTTTTTTTTTTTTCTATTAGCAAACTTTTTCATTAAATACAAAATATAAAAATATGAAACATATATAAATAGCTAAACTAAAAAAGAAATCATAATTAGTATGGTAATTATTTCATCATTATTATTTACAATATATATTTAGGGCCTGATGGCAAAGTGGTTTGTGAAAAACGCGATACAAATAGTAAGTAGTTCTATATACTCAAATACAATATTAAACAAAAAACGTATATAATATATAGATACAAATACATAAATACAATTTATATATAAAGTATATTATTGTCACGCTTTGCTATTATATACAAAAATACCTACAAACATATCTATATATGTATATGTTTAATTATATATAAATACTGCTTACTGTCTTTGATTTGATTTTTTATATAAATTATAGTAATATATGTAATTAGGATATATGTATGTATGTATGTGTATGTGTAAAATTTTATAATATATACAATCATCTACGCATATATACCCATACTACTATATATACAGAGTTTTTTAACAAAAGATTTTTTTCAAATTGATAACGAATTTCAATAATTTTTTATAAATAAATCTATATGTATTTATTACCTGTTAAAATACCCTGTATTATGTGTCTATTTACCCAGCAAAATTTATGATAAATAGTTTAAACATGAAATTTCACGATTAATAATCGTTACTAATTTTTAAACCTGCGCAGAATGTACTACGAACTTAGGAAACAATAATACCTTTAGTAAGAATATATATACATATTTAAAAATGTTTTTAACAATTTAAACCTTAAATAAAATTTGCTGAAGCTATATTTACTTTATCAGAATTTTGTTTTTAATGGACTGCTAATGTATTTATTTAAATACATATATCTGAATATGTACTTTAAAAGAAGCTTTCCGAAATTCTATAAATAATTAAGAACACACATTGTAAGAAGACTGCTTAAATTTTGCTGGGTATTATTTAGTTTTTTTTTTTTTTTTTAATTTTATTACTATTTTTTTCTTAAAATATTTCCTAAGAAATATTTTAAATTAAAATTTAAGTTTAATATCAGCTATTTATGTTGCTAAAAAATCAAAATTATAAAAAATTTTGCGGCTCACTAAATAAATTTAAGCACTTGCTTTATTAATTTGCCATGGCGAAATGAAACAGGTGGCAGCAGTTCTACAAAAATTACAATACGGCGAATTCATTAATAGTTTTTTTTTTTTATACATGGAGTTTGACACTTCAGCGGGTAAGCATAAATTTTGCTCATATGGAGTTTGACAGTTCTAAATACAAAGAAAAAATAATCAGCTGATTAAGTAAGGTCACCTGTTTGAATTCGCCTTGTTACAATAATTTGTCAT
Organism: Protophormia terraenovae; assembly: GCA_951394005.1. Classification (NCBI taxonomy): domain Eukaryota; kingdom Metazoa; phylum Arthropoda; class Insecta; order Diptera; family Calliphoridae; genus Protophormia; species Protophormia terraenovae. The sequence goes on from OX596077.1 coordinate 106,635,856, forward strand.
AAGCTTAGTTTTAAAAATCGCTCACAAAAATATATTTTTTTGTCTTAACATGTTATAAAAAGTAACTTTGTTATTGTGCCAATTTAAGTGCAATTTGCTTCTTTTTCAAACGATTTATTATAATAATAGCTTCTTTTTCACAATAAATAAAACTTGCTATTATCTAATATTTGTGCAAACATTTTGTCTTTGACTGCAATCGGATTTGACTTCTCCGATATCAATGAAGTTCACTACAGACATTGGCTGTCGGAAGTGATTCTCAAATCATAAAATTTTAGTCTCATGTCCCTTTCCGGTCCAAAAATATGACGGTTTAAAAAACAAAAGAAAGCTAAAAACTTATTTAATTGCTAGTAACTTCTAAAATATACGTAAAATAAAATTAATTAAAATTAATTTTTTTCCGCGAATAAAATGAGTACGGAAATAAGGAACCCTACTCGTGACAAGTACCATCTATTGATTGACATCTGAGAAAAAAGTGGTATCAATATTTTTAGTCGAACAAGCACTGCCGAATGTTCATGTTTTTTTTTTTTTTTTTTTTGTAAATAATTCTGTAACTTAAGAACCGTTGGACATGGATACATGTGGAAGCCGAAAAACTTAAAACTTAGATTATAAAAAAATATACTTTTTGAGAAAAAAAATTTTATTTTGGACCTAAATAAAATTTAAACGAGAAATGGTTTTCTAATGAAATTTTGGAACAATATAGATAAACTTGTCTTAAAATGAGGAAATTAAAAAACCTCCCACTTTTTCGTACGAAAATACTAAAAATCCTAGTCCGGAGAAAACTTGTTTCAAAAATTTGCTTCTTTCATTAAAATGATCACCCAGCCGTTCTAGAAGGTGTAGCTCGGAATATATTTTTTTGTGTTTACTCTACATATGCGTGAATATAGCCAATATATTTTCCTTTTGTTGATCTCGGCTTTAACTTTTAAAAATAACACAAATTAAAAAAAAAAACAAAATTGACAAAGTTTGGGGGAGGGCAGTTGTAAACCGTTACCCAAAGTGCCTCCGATTTTGTTTTACACTCATTTACATTAGGGTTTCTTTTTAAACTATTATTTAAAAAGAAACCCTAAAACAAAATTCTATGGTCCGGAACAAAAACAAAATTTTCGAAGTTATAGAATATTGCCATAGGTTTTTTTTAAGTTCAGATATATAAATCTAGTGGATATTTTCAAAAAATTTTAAGTCTCAAATTAAGGCCACCAAAAATTGGTTTCGAGTTTAATATCTCTTTAACTAAAAGAGATAACCTACATATGTAAGTATGTTTTTTTTTAGAAATTTACAAATACTACATATACGTAAAATTTTTTTAACATTCAAGTCATAAAAGAATTTTTGGCGTATTAAGAAAAATTCATACACGAGGTGATCAACTTTGGAGGTCTAGTCTCTACTCCCGTGACTCACTAGGGAAATATGCTCCTCTAAATCAACTCGAAAACACCTTAGATCTGACCATGTTAAATTTTATTTAGATATCTCGAACGGCTTACAAGTTACAGAATTATTTCTAAAAAATGTTATAGTGTTGACCGAATGGAAGAGAGTGTCAGACATTGTTACTCTTATTAATATGTAACAATAAATGAATTCACTCGATCTTTTACAACATAACAGATACAGATCATGTTTTTATGGGCTTAAAAACGACTTTAAAATATATGCAGAATTTTTTAATTTTGTTCTTTGGAAATAAATATGTCACTTCTTATTGGCTTTTTGGTTTAACATAACATTTCACATAGGCGTAGCAGAGGAGTGTTTGTTTTTATACCCACCATCAAAAAGATGGGGGTATATTGATTTTGTCATTCCGTGTGTAAAATGTGGAAGGAATTATCTAAGACCCCACAAAGTATATATTTTCTGGGTCCTGGTTCGATTCTGAGTCGATCTAGCTATGTCCGTCCGTCTGTTGAAAGCAGGATAGGGCTCGAACGGGATAACGTAGGGGGACGAAATTTGGCACAAATATTTGTCTTATATAAGGTTTGTTTGGGATGGGCAAAATCGGTTAACAGACAAAAAAGTTATGGACTAAAAACTAGAAGCACTGGGTGTCCGTTGTATAGAGTTCTGCTGATATTTCTTCAACAAAAGCATGTACGACAACGAAATTTTGTACGTATAGTTTGGGGATCGATATAAACTCGGAAACCGCCCACCTCCCATGTAAGGTGAAAATCAACGAAATTGTGTTCAAATAGTTCAAGGAACAATGTAAGCTCGGAAACAAAAAATGGGCGTGGTCCGCCCATTTTACCGCCCCTCCCATATAGCGTAAAATTTGAAAAAGTTGATGGTGGGTATATAGATTCGGCCGGGCCGAATATTCGCGCTTGTTGAAGTTTGGAAGGAGGATCCCATATACCCCTCAGGAGCGGAGCTTTACGGCTCAAAATAGAGTACCTATGACATAGACAATTTTTAAACGCTGGCCAATTTTTTGTTTCTTATCCGATTTCAAATATTTTATAGACCCCTAGTTTCTTAGAAAATTTTTATTTTTTTTTATTCGAACAATTTAGCCCATATTTATATCTTTGTGTCTCTCAGTGGAAGCTAGGATTCTTAGGAAAATTCTCTCAGAATTTTACGTAGGTTTCGTTTTTCTTATACTTCTTTTTCGCTTATTTGCCAGTCGAACAAATAGACCCGCCTTAATGTGTATGGGCCGTTATTATTATGATTTTAAGAGTAGAGTACCTCTGACATTTTTAAACGTTTGCTTTTGTTTCTTATATTATTTCAAATATTTTTATATCTTACTAAAGTTCTCTATAATGCCTATAAAAATATTTTTACTTTTGTTTTTTCATATATATCCCAGTATTTCTGACAGATTTTATTAGTTTTTAACAAATTAAAGAATAATGGTATCTATTCAATAAAGACAATTTGAAGTCGATATCTTTACCGAATCCACATATAAACGATTTTCAGTTTGGAAATTGCAAAATGTAATTCTTTAACAATGTAATTTTCTTTAACAAAATATAATTTTAAAATTTTCTGAAAAGTATCTTCACAAAGATTTAAATAGAAAACAAGCACAATAACCCAAACGGCCTAGGTACATACCCTCCCGAATTTATTTATATGAAAGTTTTGACTTTAGTCTATATTTTTGTAAAATCCCAAAGCATGAATCTGCAAACAGGATGCAGTTAGAAATTAGTTAGAAATTTATAATATGTTTTTAAGAGTTTTCAATCATAATATCCGGGTCATCGGGAAAATGTGAACTTTATAGGCGAAAATGTAAAAAATCATATTTTTTCAACTAAATTACGTTATCTAGCTGACATAGCGTTTATACGCACCATTTATCCGCAATTAAAAATAATGTGATATGAAAATTTTGCCGTATAAACGGTGAGTTAGTAACTCACGAAAACTAATCGTGATTACTGAAGCTAATTGCAAATAAATCGTTCAGCATTGCCACTTCCTTTTACGTTCATTGAATTTTCGATGATAATAGTTTAATTTCTCCCATCTGGTACTACAAAAAAAGAAATATATTTCTGTGTACAATTTGCGTATAAACAGTGAATTATTTATTTCCAAGTTATTTTTATTTGCAATAATCGTGCGTAAGACGTAATAATAATTCTTCATTATTTAGCAGTGATGCCAGATAAAGTTGAAGAAAAATCCCTGTTTTTCGCAATTTTTTTATAAAAACTATTTTTTTTTTACTTAAAATGCATTGAAATTTAAATAAATGTAGTTTTTGTTTGCAAATCAATAAAAAAATATTTTAAGAAAAAAACGAGGACGCTGAAAATATCCATTCGGCATATTAAGTGCAGACAAACAAGATTGTTTTGTTGCATGATATTTTATCGTGCATTACCTTTTCGTCCATTCACAAAAATATTTTCACATTTTCCATTAATTGTTTCCTAATGGACCTAATGCAATTCCTTTTTTTTAGAATATTAATGAAAATCTTTTCTTTGAAGAGTTACTATCATCCTTCCACTATTATTACCTCTGAAAATTCCTCAACAAAATTTGGTGTTAGTATCAATAGTATTCCTGATTCTTGTTCAACTTTAATTCGTTTAAACATTTAAAAATCTAAATGTTGTATTTTGTCATTTAAAAAGAGTCCATTGTCTTTTGTAATAAAACAATTGATTTAAATTTATTTATTTTATTAATTGGTAACGCTTTATTCAGTGTAAATAAACGTAAGAGCATTTTTTTAACACCTAATTTTCTTAAAAGCAAATAAATTATATGCATATACCTATAAATATTTTAAGTATTTTATTTTGATTGTTATATAAATTTTGTAAAATTTTTGCAGAAGATGAAATTAAAAATGGTGGAGGAGGAGGCGGTGGTGTTGGTAGCGTTGGTGGTGGAGGTGGTAATATAAAATCCCCCACTAATACCAGAAATCGTAATGGTTCTACTACTGAAATGGCCGTAGACCAATTGCAAGCTAGTGAAAAATTGATAGCGGGTAAGTTTTATTTTTTCTTTAAAACTGTCCCTATTTTTTTATTAATGTAAACTATATTTTGTTTAGAATTAAATGAAACCTGGGAAGAAAAACTCAAGCGTACCGAAGAAATACGTTTGCAACGTGAGGCAGTCTTTGCCGAAATGGGTGTGGCTGTTAAGGAAGACGGCATAACTGTGGGTGTTTTCTCGCCTAAGAAAACTCCTCATTTAGTTAATTTAAATGAAGATCCCAATCTATCCGAATGTCTACTCTATTACATTAAGGATGGTATTACCCGTTTGGGTACTCATGAGGCTAATGTTCCCCAGGACATACAACTTTCTGGTTCACATATACTCAAAGAACATTGCACATTTGAAAATCGCAATAATTCCGTAACACTTATACCCCATAAGGATGCTTTAGTTTATTTGAACGGTCGCAAATTGGTAGAACCAGAAGTTTTGCGTACCGGTTCTCGTGTTATATTGGGTAAAAATCATGTATTCCGTTTTACCAATCCCGAGCAGGCTCGTGAAATACGTGAAAAATTAGCCGAAAGTACTGAGAATGAAAATGAGAAATGCGATACTCAAGAGGTAGATTGGAATTTTGCTCAATGCGAATTATTGGAAAAGCAGGGCATAGATTTGAAAGCAGAAATGCAAAAACGTTTGGATGTTTTGGAAGAGCAATATAAGAGAGAAAAAATGCAGGCAGATCAAGAATTTGAAGAGCAACGTAAGGTAAGTAGCAAAGAAAAAATATTAAACTTTGTTATAACTTGATATTAATTTATTGTTCTATTGTCCATTATCTTTTCAGTCCTATGAGGCTCGCATTGATGCTTTACAGAAACAGGTGGAGGAACAATCCATGACCATGTCTATGTATAGCAGTTACACTCCTGAAGATTTACAAGACGAGGAAGTTTATTGTAAGTTTTAAATATTTTAATTTTATTTTCAGTAACATTAGTTAACATTTCCTTTATAATTATTTCATTAGCCAATCCTCCTTATGAATCTTGCTGGACTGCCCGTGAGGCTGGCTTAGCTGCTTGGGCCTTCCGCAAATGGCGTTATCATCAGTTTACTTCTTTGCGCGATGATCTCTGGGGCAATGCCATTTTCCTTAAAGAAGCTAATGCCATTTCGGTTGAATTGAAAAAGAAAGTTCAATTCCAATTTACACTCCTTACCGATACTCTCTATTCACCTTTACCACCAGAACTGGCTTCGGCCGCTTCACCTTTGCAAACTGAAGATGAATTTGGTTCACCACCAGTATCCAAGACTTTGGTTGCAGTTGAGGTAACCGATACCAAAAATGGTGCTACTCACTATTGGTCTTTGGAGAAATTGCGGTAAGTTTCGCTTTCCCTTAATCTCTTGTTTCGATTTGGTTTAAAATCTTTAAAACTATTTGTTTTAGTTTGTTTTTCACTCACTCATTGTTTTCTTTAGAGGAGCAATATTTTTGTTATGATTTATATTGTTTTAAAGAAAAAAATATTTTCTTTTATTAAATTTTATTAACCTCAAAGGCTTATTTTTTAATTTTTTTATATTACAAATTTTATTTAAGCTTTTGTTTTAAATTAACCATTAAAACTAACTTTGAACGTGCATGGTGGTTATTTTTCATTTATTTTTGTTTCATTTAAAATTAGTTAATTAACAATTTAAAACTACGTGTGTAGTTGAATTTTGAAATCTACTCCCTTTAATTGTTGTTTATTCCCCACCTTCTTAAATAAACGTTGTGTGTTTTAAGTTTTTAAATGGTTTTAGATTCATTATTTGATCTAAAAAGTAAATTTTATAATACTTTCTATAATTGAATTATTAATATATTTCGTTAGCTTTAGAGTGTATTTCAGCATGATTTTGTCCAGTAGCTATATTTGATTATCATTCAACGATTATAGCTAGTGACTTGATTTAAGTGTGTATATTCAGTTGAAGATGTACAATATGCTTGATAGTCTATTGAAGGTAGCTTATTTCAAAATGAATAAAAGTTTCCAAATTAATTATGCTTATCGTAAGAGAAATCATTGGAATCAATACTAATTTATTGCGAATTTCTTTTACATGATTTCCAGAGGGAAAGATACATATTTCATTCTATAGCGTTTATACCCGATTGCCCGTAAACAGGAGCATTTCTAGCCAACCCGTTCAGAACTATAGTATGACCCAGCAAACAGAATCGACATTCATAGGACCTTTCATTTACATATACATTTTTATATTCGCGATCCCTATACTGTATTAATAAAGCATTTTAAGGGAAGTTTTATTCTCAAAACGGGAATGTAAACTGTAATTGTAATATTGTCCCTAGGGACCAACTTTGGATGATATTGACATTGATAATTGACAAAATAGGTACTAAATTTCTCATCAGATCAGTATAGACTATAACACTTTCTGCTGTATATAGAATTGCAGAATTTATAAATTGTTCAACTTGTACGTTCTGTAGCTGTGGGACATTTCTAGCTTCTAGCCTACAACTTTATTGCCTGTAATGCCAGATTCGATGACAGATTTAAAGACCTCAAGCAAGTTGTCCCTAGGGACTAATCCTGCTTTGACACTAAGAATCTCTTGTCCAAAGAGGCACTAATTTTTCCACCAGGACTTTGCAAACCTCAATATGTTTTATTTTATTTATTTAAAATAGTTAATCACGAAGCCTCTGGGGCAAAATATATTATAAAGACAAAAAATATGCATTTTGTTTAGAAGAAGCTTAAAACTTTCATGAATTATATGCGTTTATAACATTAAGTCTAATTGGCAAAAACGTCTGCAGTATTAATAATAGGCATATATTTCTTTGGTAAGTTTTGGTTTAATAACAACTCTTGGCTTTTTCAGTCTTCAGTTAAACAATTTTTTCCAGTGCTAGAAACAAGAATAGAAAATTTTGTAAAGTTATAAATTCGAAAAAACCAAATTAACACCATTTTAATTCATTCGGTTTCCAAACACTTTAAAACCACCATAACACGATCCACATTACATTCATTTTTATTTCCAATTTTCTCAATCATTCTGCATTTTTTCTTTTGCTTTATGTTCGTTTCTTTTTATAATTTTCTTAAATCAAACATTACCTTTTTCTTTTATTTTATTTAGTTAAAAATTTTATTTGAAAAAAACAAAAAAAAAAAAAAAAAAAAAACGAAATATTTTTCTTAACATTCACATTCACACACTTAATAGTTATCGTTTGGAAATGATGCGACAAATTTATAATGTGGAATCACCACCATCATCAATGCTATATGATACGTCAGCTTTAAATGATGGTCAATTACAATTGCAAAATTCTTGTACTTCTCTGAATCCTTCCAACACTCTGAACACCACCTCAACCAATACAACTCCTACTGCTACTTGTGTTTCTACATCAACTTCTACTAATCAGTATGAAAATGGTCTTTGTAATTTGCATGATCTAGCTAAAAATTGTAATATGGGACATGTTGTAGTGCCACAGAGACAACCAACTATTAAATCTATATTGTCGAAATCAAACAACAGTTCACCATCCCGTTTGTCATTGGCAAATCTTATGCCTTCTAGGTTTGCTTTCATTTTTTCGAGGTTTTTTTAAATTTTCTAACTATTTTCTAATATATACATTCTTACATATACATACATATATACATTTATTTAAGTGTTTTTATTAATATTTAAAACACATTCATGATTCTATTAATTTATTTGAATGTGTCAATTAATGTCTTAATAGCATAAGAAGGTTTTTCTTTAACAAAATTTAAGTGTTTCATGGCAAGAGAAAAAGGAAATTTCAAAAGAAAATCAAAAAAGAAACAATGAATTATGAAATATTAATAAACTTATACAATTTCAGCTATTGGCATGTAATTATAATTAAACTAAGTAGTTTAAAACTGAAAAATGTAATATTAAGTTCTATATAGTAGATCACCTGATAATAAGGAAAATATTCTGCAATTTCTAGTAATGAAGACATTTTTTTTTTTTTTTTTTTTTTTCAAAATTTACTTACTGATCCAATTGCTAACATTAAAATATAGGTTTTAATATATTGTTGAGTCTAAAAACCTGAGCACTAAATTGAATTTTAGAATATGTTTTAAAGTTCCTTAAAATCCTATGACATAACCTAATTTTTTTATTTTTTAATAATGATCTAAAACAATTTTTTATTCAATTTCTTTCATTTCGTGGTTAAATCCTTATGATCATTTTGAAATTTCCTTTTTTACTTCATACATACTAAAATTCACATTTGCATGACATAAAACCTTTTCATTATATTTTTAATTTAGTAGACATATTATTAAATTGTGCTATTTTTTAGTTTTTATTTGTATATAATTAAAAAATGTACGTTGCCTTTGAGGTATATTCTAGTTATTTTACAAAAATATTTATATTTGCTTATTTTTTCTTATGATTTTTATTAGTATCGTTACATAACACGAAACATAACCTTAAATGTATAATACACCATTTTTTAGTTAAAAAAAAAATTAACTCTTCTCAAAATAAGATTAAAGTTTATGATGAAAATAAATATATTACTGGGATCCGAAAGAAAAAGGATAATTAAAAAAAAAAAAAAAAAAATCGAAAACAATTTAGTTGCTATATTGCTGTATTGACTTCAACTTCCAATACACTTTTCAAGCGATTTTAAAGAATGAGATCTCATTTTATTTTAAACAAAATAACATTTGAAATTATGTACAAAAATATGTTTTAGTATTAAAGAAAAATCCAAAAAATTTACGTCTAGTCTAAATTTTGTAAAAGGAAAGGAACATAAATTTTAAAGTATTGAAAAATGTTCTCAGGATATTTAAAAAAAAAAAAATTACAGTGTAGGAACACAGTAATTTTTTATAGTTGAATAATTGCTTCAAAAATTTATTTTTTTATACATAGAAAAATATATTTTCAAAAAAAACAAAAAAAAAAAAAAATCAATTAAAATATTAATCAGAATTTTAAAATGATTTCAAATATATTTATAATTAAATAAATAATTCAAAATTAAAGTATTCTAACAAATTAAATTCAAATTTTAAATATTAAAATATAAAATCCAATTTCAATTACATGTAATACATAATCAATTATTTTATTAATTGTTTAATTATTAATTATTCAAATAATCACTTCCTTTTTATTTATATTTGATTAATTTATTAATTGATACATTAAGAACAATAACTGTAAGCCAATAAATTGTTTAATTTTTAGTAAAAAAATATTAGAGAAATTGAATTTTGATCAATTGAATAATTGATACAATTAAAAGAGTAATTGAAATAGTTTTTATCTTTCTAAAATCATATTTTAATTACGAAAAATTCATATTCAATTATTTTATTAATTGAAATTCAACCTATTAAAAAAAAATTATATATTCAATTATTCAATCATCACTTATTTTTATTTATATTTGATTAATTTATTAATTAATACAATAAGAAAATTAATTGATAGCCTATACATTGTTTAATTTTTAATAAAATATGATTAGAAAATTTGAATATCGAAAAATCAAAATCAAATATCTTTTTAACCATAAAAGATATTATAAGTGAAGGAGCATATTTATTTTCATCTCATGAAGTACTTTAAAAAGTTTTTCAAATTTTGGAATCGAAATTGATTTTTTAAACTTTTTCATACTCGTGTTGGTCAACTTTGACACCCTATGGCTTATCTGGTATTTTTTTCATCTCATCAAGTACTTTAAAAAGTTTCTCAATCTTTCGAATCAAAATTGATTTGTTAAATTTTGACACCCTGTAGTTTATCTGGTATTATTGCGGGTGACTACATGAAAATTAATAAAGCTTAGATCCTCCATTACAACTCTTCCATACATTTCAATTCGATCCGTACAAATTATTACAATTTTTACGATCGTCCCTACTGTGTCTCGTTTGGATATTTTGTAGCTCCATGACTTCACACTCACCACGTTACTGCTGGTCCAATACATGTGGTGTCTGTTGGGATGTAATAATCACACCAAAAGCCGTCTGCCCAAGAGCCTATCGAATTACATCCGACTTAAGATCTTTATGTTGTTATAACAGCTGTCGTTGGAAGTTCTTGCCTGGGGAAAAAACTTCCGGTTACAGATATATTTCATCCTACTGAAAACCGGGCATGAGTCCCTAATTCTTGGTTTCGTTTATAATGTTTTTGTTCGAGTTTAAAAAAAAATGTTTACTTCTTCATCCGTGATGTAAACAGCTCTGCTTGTTGTTTTAATCAATTCAAATCACGAATCAGACCAAATCAAAAGTCAGAGAAACTAAACTTTCCATTATAACTTATAAATATCTCTTGAAATTATTATATTAAATTTTGTAGAGCTTTTCGTTTCTTTAAAATTCAAAATTTTTTCAACGTTGAGAAATTTAGCCTAAGAATTAATTTGTTATGATAGTTTTAAGAACTGATTAGAAGATCAATTATTATTCGATTTTTTGCAGCAATTTTTTTAACAAATACACATTTATTAGATTAAAATTTAATTAAAATTTTGGTTATTTTTTATGTAATCAAAAGCATGCTATAACTATAGTTTCATCCTATCTAAACTATCTTTTTTAATATAATATTCATAAAACATTCTTATTTGTATAAAATAATTATAGATTTTGCTCTCTTCAGTTAATTATTTTTATAAAAATTATAATTTCAGTAATTTACAATATAAAATCACAAGCGTACATTTTTTATTTGATTAGCTTTAAATGTTTTATCAAATATTTTATTTAGATATAAATTATATTTCCATCCATAATACAATATTTAACTAAATACATTTTAAGATATTAAATTTTGTTCATTTTATTCTTTATAGACAACGTCTTGAATTAATGCGAGAAATGTATCACAATGAAGCCGAACTTAGCCCAACATCACCCGATTACAATGTCGAATCTTTAACTGGTGGTGATCCATTCTACGATCGTTTCCCTTGGTTCCGTATGGTGGGCAGATCTTTTGTCTATCTCAGTAATTTATTGTATCCCGTGCCATTAGTGCACAAAGTGGCTATTGTTAATGAGCGCGGTGATGTACGAGGTTATTTGCGTATAGCAGTACAACCAGTATTGGTGAGTTATTAATAAGGAAGAGGGCTAAAGATTTTTTTATTTACTTTGTATATATTTTTAGGATGAAGAATCACTTGATTTTAATAATGGTGTTAAACAATCGGCTCGTTTGATTTTCAACGAGGATGATGCTAAACCCAAATATCGTGCTTTGAATGAGAAGGATGACGTTCAACGTTATATTGAAAATGGTGGTTTGGATTCAAAATTAGAAGGTAAGAGAGGTTTTTCTTAAATGTTAATGGTAACCTTAACAAAATTTGCAGGGTGTGTAAAAGTATTTTTTTTTTATATATATATATTTTATAAAAATATAAATTGTTTTCGATTTGTTAAAAATTTAATAAAAAGAAAAAATCATTCTTTCTTAAATTGAAAGCGCAAATTTCAGAATTTTTAATAATATACATACACAGAAGAAATATGGTCTATTAAACGATTTACCAAAGATAAAAACTATTCCAATTACTTTTTTAATTGTATCAATTATTCAATTGATCAGAATTCACATTTTTTAAAATATTTTTTACTTTAAATAAAACAATTAATTGGCTTTCAATTATTTTTCTTATTGTATCAATTAATAAATTAATCAAATATAAATAAAAAGATATAATTTGGACAATTTGTTTCATAGGTTGAATTTCAATTAATAAAATAATTGAATATTTATTATTTGTGATTAAAATTACATAGAAAAATATGGCCTATTAAACAGTTTATCAAAGATAAAAACTATTTCAATTATTTTTTTAATTGTATCAAGTGATCAAAATTCAAATTTTCTAATTTTTTAAATATAAATAAAACAGTTTATTGGTTTTCAATTATTTTTTAAATTTAATAAATTAATCAAATATAAAAATATGTGTTAGTTTAAATAATTGAATATACAATTTTTAGATAGGTTAATTTTCAATTAATAAAATAATTGAATATGTATTATTTTTTCTATGTAAAATTTTAATTTAATTTGTTTGAATATTTCGATTTTAAATAATTTATCAATTTATAAAAATATTTCAAATCATTTTAAATTTTGAATATTTTTTCTGTGTCACACCCTGCATTTTTTTCATTTTCCTTTTGTATCCAACCTTTTAAAACATGTTTCCAACATGTTGTTTCCTTGCAATTAATTTGTGTAATACAATTTGAAACAAACAAACAAAAATATTAATAATCAGAACTTGGAGATGCAGATTCTGGACGTGGCATTGATTCAAACTCAGCATCTGAATGTCAGGAGACACAAGATGAACCAGGAGAACATTTGCAAATTGGCAAAGAATTTACATTCCGTGTAACCGTATTACAGGCCACTGGTATTGGAGCCGAATATGCCGATATTTTCTGTCAGTTTAAGTAAGTTTTTTATTTTTAATTTAATAAAACTTTTAACAAAATAATATTTACATTTTCCATTAGTTTCTTGCATCGTCATGAGGAAGCTTTCTCTACCGAACCAGTAAAGAATTCAGCTGGTGATCGTTTAGGTTTCTATCATGTACAAAATGTAAGTATTTTTTTTTATTTTTTAATAAAATTAACTAATAAATTATTTAATATTTTTCGTATTTAATCATATTAGATAACTGTACCAGTTACCAAATCATTTATAGAATATTTAAAAACTCAACCCATTATGTTTAAAGTATTTGGTCATTATCAAACACATCCTTTGCATAAGGATGCTAAACAAGAATTTGTTTCAAGACCACCACCAAGACGCATGTTACCACCAAGTATACCGATATCTCAACCAGTACGTAGTCCCAAATTTGGTCCACTACCTTGTCCTCCATCCTCTACGGTATTGGCGAAACATGATGTTTTGGTGTGGTTTGAAATATGTGAATTAGCACCCAATGGTGAATATGTACCAGCGGTAAGTATTTTTTATATATTAAACTCAACTTTTTTAAATTATTTTAATTATTTGTTTCATTCTTTTCCCCGTTTAAAAGGTTGTTGAACACAGCGATGATCTTCCTTGCCGTGGTCTATTCCTTTTGCATCAAGGCATACAAAGACGTATACGCATAACCATTGTCCATGAGCCTACCCCTGAAGTTAAGTGGAAAGATATTCGTGAATTGGTAGTGGGACGTATACGCAATACTCCTGAGTCTTCAGAAGATGATGAAGATTCTTGCGTTTTATCATTGGGTCTATTTCCGGGTGAAGTTTTGGAGGTACCTGGTGATGATCGTTCATTCTTTAGATTTGAAGCCGCCTGGGATTCTAGTCTTCATAATTCGGCTCTTTTAAATCGTGTGTCACAGGGTGGTGAAACAGTTTATATAACTTTGAGCGCTTATTTAGAGGTAAAATATTTTATATTTAATCTTAATATCAAATTGGATTTTTTTGTTAGGTTTTTCCCACGATTTTTATTTGTTTCTATTCTAAAACGTTATTTTTTTTCCAATCGTATTATAAAATAACCCATATAATTTTGTTTTTACATTTTCTTTAATTGTAGTTGGAAAATTGTGCTCGTCCTGCTATAATTACCAAAGATTTAAGCATGATTATTTATGGTCGCGATGCCCGTACTGGTCCACGTTCTTTAAAACATCTCTTCTCTGGCCAATATCGTAATCCCGAGGCAAATCGTTTGTCAGGCGTTTATGAATTATCCTTGAGAAGAGCATCCGATGCAGGTAGTCCAGGTAGAAATTTTTAAAAACGTAGTGTTTGTTGTTTTAGATATTTATATTTTTGTTTTTATTGTTTTTAATCGCATTATTTAATGTTATTGCTTTTATAAGGCTTAAAACTAAAAAGAAAGAATGTCGATTTCTTTAAAATTTTACAAAAAAGTTCCAACGATTTAGTTGTGCTACTCTAATACAAGTAGCGTAACTCAATCCTCTTGCAGTTTAAAGGATTATAGTGACTTCAGTTTAATTTTTGATAAGTCAGCTAAACTTGCCAGAACCTAGGAGCCTTAAATCTTACATCCTAGCTTTGATAGGGTCGGATAATTACAGTGTCTCTTCATGATTAAAACTTATGTAAATGTATCATACTCATTGGATGAGTGCACATAGAAAAGTTTTCCCTAATCGCAGAGATATCACAAATAACATATTTGTTAAACATCCTTCATAATTGATTTATATGTTTCTTGTAATCAAGTGGATTTATTTACCCATCTTCCCTGAACAATTCCATACAGTTTTCACTGGAACCAAGGATCGCTCAACTATTATTAAATTTTATCCTCCACACTGTTCAGAAGAAATTTGTAATTCTATTGAATACAAATTGGCTTAATCCTTAGCAGTTTCACTTTTGATTTTATCCTTAAGGTTGGTTAACGTTGCCATTTTTTGTGACATAAACCAATATTTTATACAAATAAATCCAATCAAATCGACTATATCATTTATCGAGATTCAAGTCAGGTCAGGTCAATTTTAGCAGTGTATTCAGCTAATTGAGTCAAACCTCCCAGCAATAATTTGAGTATTAAACCACCACAATAGTTTCCCAAAGGAAAACAATAATCTGATATTCAGTATTATTTATGATCTTCAGATTGATTCAAGAGGAAATTGTAAAGATGAATGAAATAAAGACGAAATACACATTAGCAAGATCACAAAGCTTATTATTGTCGTTTGAACTCTTTTGAATTATTATTTAAAATTTAGTTTCAAATAAGACATACGGTAAGACGGACATAATTCAACACACTTAAGAAATTATTAATTGAGGATATTAAGTGATCCACAATTTATAATAATATTGGAGATAATTACAAACTACTTTTGTTCTTTGTTTTCAATTAACTAAATAAACCAAATGCCTAAGTATTGCAAGCTTCTCTTCTCAAAATGGCTTTAAAGTTATTGCATTATTTAAACAAATCAATTACTGTTTTTTCTTAAATTAATTTGCAAATTCCCAAAAAACAAAAATTATTTTTTTTTTTCCTTTTTACCAAAGGTGTCCAACGTCGTCAACGTCGTGTTCTTGATACTAGCTCAACTTATGTACGCGGCGAAGAAAATCTTCATGGCTGGCGTCCACGCGGTGACTCTCTTATCTTCGATCATCAATGGGAATTGGAAAAATTGACACGCCTCGAAGAAGTTGGTCGTATACGTCACTTACTCTTATTACGTGAGCGTTTGGGCATGGATACAAATCCAAATCCTACCACAAAAACTGAAAAAGATGTTTGTAATTTGGCCGCTAAAGCAGCAACATCACCAGTACATATGGTTATACCACCATCACCACAAACACCGGTCAAAGATCCACAACAAATAATACCAGAACGTGAATATAATGAACGTGAAAAAGATTTAATGACAAAATGTTTGAAATTAATACAAGGTAAATTAAGAAATAAAATGGAAAATGAAAGAAGTTATTGAATAATTTATTTTAAATATTTTAAGGACGTTATCAAAAATCGGAGAATTCAGATAATCAAACCCAATCGGATGTTTCACCTAGTGATGAGGGTTGTGCCGATATGACCGTTAGTTGTATATCCAGTAATTCAATGGAGTAAGTAGGATTTGATTTAAATTATAAAAGGAATGACATAAATACATAGTACATATGTATATGAGAAATTTGTAGTGATTTTAAAAATCGTTTTTTAAAAGAGTCAGTTGATGTGTAGAAAAATAAAAATAAATTTATTTAGTAATAATTTTGAATTGTATAGTAATTTAAGTGATAATTTAATCTACTAAATCTTCTAATTATTCAAGTGATCAATATTCAAATTTTCTTTTTTACTCAAAATAAAACAATTTATCAGTTTTCAATTATTTTTCTTATTGTATCGATTAATAAATTAATCAAATATAAATAAAAATAGGCGATAGTTTGTAATTATTTAAATTTGTAGGTTCAATTTCAATTAATAAAATAATTGAATATATGTGGAGCCACAGAACAATACGTACTATTTTAGTTTTTTTAATTTGCTGTTAAATTGAGAATTAATTAATTCTGGCTACAGAAACACGAGCTAGGGCCTCAAAGGCCGGTATAGCCCTATATATGTGTAGGAAAGCCATTGGAAAATTCTGGGGAATAAATCCTAGGAATACCAAATGGCTTTTCGACATGGTGATTAAGTCCATACTTATGTATAGACCGATTTTATGGAATCTTTGAAAGGTTTGCGTAGTTCAGCGCTACTCATTATAAGTGCGTTTTAATGAAGTGGATCTTATGGCCAAACAGATCGCCATAATGTCGGCGACTAGGCTCAGAAGTATAGGTGCATGGAATGACAGAAGTAATGGCCATGCAGCCGTCTTAGGGTTTTTCAATGACTTACCCTGCAATATTGACTACTGCATTCCGGTGTAGATATCCAAATCTGTACAGACAGTCAAGCCGTAATTAAATCAATCTCCTGTGTCTTTTCGACATTCAGGCTGGTACATGAATGCCGGACATCTCTAAAGGAGATGGTGAGATATTCAAACTATGAGCTGGTCTGGGTTAGGGGTCATTCAAATACCCCGCGGAATCTTATTGCGGACGAACTAGCCAGAAACGATTCTCTTCTTCAAAATGAGGATACGGATGAACTGGTAATTCTGCGAAACTTATCGGAGATTGTACAATATAGATGGACAAACAAGCCCACATGTTAAACTTTGAGGCAAATATGGCTCCATTATGATGGACTTCGGTCTAACCTCATCCTGGTACTATCAAGGCACGTATTCTGGTAGCCATTGTCACAGGGCACTGGATAGCTGGTGTGCATGCTAGGAGATTAGGGCTCTCTTTTAACGGCTTCTGTAGAAGTTGCTACGATGAGGTAGAGGAAGAGACAGTGGAACATTTCCTATGCCAATCTCCAACTCTTACTGAAATAAAATCTGATAAATTTAGAGTTCCATTTATGCATGTATTATCAGATCTCTCAGTTATTGACATTAGAGAGATCAATTCCTTCATACATGCGTCAGGTTGGTTTGACTCGAACTCAGTTTCGGACATGTGAATGACAACACATGATCCCTTAGAGTACCACAGCGGGACCAAAATGCACCCAAGTGAGCTGTCCTGCATTGTTCAGACAGCTGTCCATTGAACCTAACCTACAAAGCAGTTTGAATCTGGAAATGGTAAGAAGCGTTCTCCTTTCGATAAAATGCATCGAACGACATCAATTCACCACAACAAATCTTTAGGATGTGTGAGATCAAAGGACTTTTAAATGTTAAAAAGATTTTGGACAAATTTATAATTTCTTTGTGTTTCAAAGGGAATATTTTTCATGAATGTATTAAATTACCTAAAAATACAGTTCGCAAAAAAAATGTGAACCAAAACAACTAACGGACAATTTAGTTCTTAAGAGAAATATACCCCTTATATCAAAAAAATATATGAAAAAAGTACTTTTATCTTAACAAAGTTTTTTTCTGGTAGAGTTCGACCCATTGAATACAAAAATGACAAAAAAGCAATTTCTGAAAAAATGCAAAAATGTACGTTTTGTTCAGCGGCTCTCCATATATTTCTCGTAATTGAAATTGTATTTTAGTTTTTTCTATATAAAATTTGAATTAAATTTGATTAAATAGACTAATTATATTTTGAGTATTTTACTTAATTATAAAAATATTTAAAATCATTTTAAAATTCTGATAAATCTTCTAATTGAAATTTTTTATAAAATAATTTTTTTCTGTGTGATAAAACTTTTTTTTTTTTAATTTTCATGAGAATTTCTAAAAAATCTTGAAAAAACTTTGGGAACTTTTTAAATTTGAACATTCGTATAGTGTTTAATAAAAGCGGTCTGGTTCTTAGTCTTCCTTTTGTAACAAATGTTAATGTTAAGCATAAACTGACTCTTTATCAATAAAAAGGAATTCAATTTAGCTTTAAACGATTTTTAAAAAGGAAACGAAATGGCTCAACTAATACTGCACCAATCCTATTATAAATTTTAATATATATTAATTTTTAATTAAAAGAATATTGCAAATTATTATTCATATTATTTTTATTTACAATAATATATGCAAATGATATATATATATATGTATATAAAGGATCTTAAAGTTTAGCCATTTCTCTACAATTTTCTTTAGTTATCCACAATATAAAACTTGCCTGTCAAATTTATATTTTTCTTTTAATTTATTTAGTATCAAAAAACACCACAAAAATATACCTACATATTATATAAACAAAAAAATTTCTTCTCCAAAAATAAACTGAATGTTTTTGTCTTCATTTTAACTTTTGTAAATTTTTTTCTTTTTTTTTTCATATTTGTATGTATTTTATATAAAAAAAACTCTTATTTGGTTACTACGTATTAGAAGAAGGTAAAATTTTGTCTTTATTTTAAGTTTTCTTTAATTTTTTACTTCTAACTTGTTAAATTCTTTTGGTACTACTTATCTGGCTTTAGTTGTTGTTATTATTTATAATTATTTTATTATTATTATTTCATATTGTTATTTGTAAATAAAACATAATTTGTTAAAACTATTAAAATATTTGCTTTTATAAAATATAATAATTATTCACACACTACTTACTATTTGTAGAATAGTTTTATTAATACTCTTTGTGTAAAAGTAATAATTAAAATATTTCCTTTGACTCATCTAAACTTTAATAATTTGTTTTATTAGGTTATGCTCTCCTGATCGCTCTGATGCACCCAATGGCTGGGAAGCTCCAGCACCAGCTACACAACCGGCTCTCCCTCTACGTTTGTATGTACCCGAATTGGAAGAGATTCGTGTTAGTCCCGTGGTGGCTCGCAAAGGTCTATTGAATGTTTTGGAACATGGTGGTTCAGGTTGGAAGAAACGTTGGGTGGTAAGTAGTCGATTTTTTCTTTTTTTAGTTTTATATGCTTAAGAAATTACATTAATTTCTTTTTGTTTTAATACTTTTATTTCAGATTGTACGTCGTCCTTATGTTTTCATCTACAAATCCGAAAAGGATCCCGTAGAACGGGCTGTTTTAAATTTGGGTACAGCTCAAGTAGAATGCAGTGAAGATCAAGCAGCTATGGTTAAAATACCAAATACATTCAGGTAAAGACTTTGGAAAATTGTTAACTGTTACATATTGTTAAAAGATATACATAAATGAAATTGATTTAAAAAAAAATATTAAGATTAAGGACCGGAAAACTTGAAAATTTTAGAAAAATACAAAACCGTATTCGAAATATTCTCGGTTTCATTGATTTTGTATTTTTATGTTTTTGTCAATATGCTTTTATTTATTTTTGTATTTATTTAATTATTTATTTTTGTATTTATTTAATTATTTATTTTTGTATTTATTTAATTATTTATTTTTAATTTATTAAACTTTTGCTTAATATTCTTAATACAATTAAAATTCGAATGGATAATTTTATTAATTTATATCTTTTTGAAAACTATAGTATTTAAACTCGTTTTTTTTTTTAAATATTTGAAATTGAATTAAAGCGATTGGATTTACGGAACCTGAACATTGTTTAGTGTTTGCCATTTTTGGTTTCAGAGTTGGGAGTAGTTACTATACACAATGCTTTCAAAAAATTGGCAAACGCTCAACACTATTTCTTCCTAATTCATCTTAAAAAAAAATCATAAAAATATAAAAACAATTTTAAAAAATTACTTTTATTTCCAGTGTGGTTACCAAACATCGTGGTTATCTGTTACAAACCCTTGGAGATAAGGAAGTACATGATTGGTTATATGCCATTAATCCCTTATTGGCTGGACAAATAAGGTATAATTGCTACAAAATTCTTTTAACAAACGAAAATTTATTAATATATATTTTTTTTTAAATCTCATTTCAGATCTCGTTTAGCTAGACGCACACAAGAGTCGGCTTCACAAACAGCCTCTCAAATTCAAGCTACAACCGCTACAAATACGGGCTCGAATAATAAATGAGATACAATAACGATGGAATCCGTTTTAGTATATTAATATTTACAAACAATAATAAAACAACACAAATTATTAAGATTTAAACTTAAAATTAACAAAACGTCTACAAATTTAAACCATAATTTAACAAGAAAAATTCCACTAAACTACAAACCAACTGAAAACAAGGAATGAGTTTTGAAAAGTCATCAGAAAAGGCGTTAAGACAACAAACGAAACAAATTAAAGTGCAATATTTTATTTTTTCTTTACAAATAAAATTTTGTAAGAAAAATATCTTAAGAAAAGAAGAAAACAAATATAAGAAACGGTTTGAATTTTTATTAAATAACGGATTCCATCGATAAATTAAACAAAAATCTAAAAAATAAAGGAGACGAATGCAGGCATTACATTTATATAAGAAAAGAAAATTATATATACATTCACTTATATATAAATAAATTATATATTAAAAAAAAAAGAAATTTATTAAAATAAGAAAACACACAACAGAATAATGTATTTTAAACAAAATAATAGTAAAAGAAATTATATTTCCCTCCCCCTTTACCCTGTAACTACTTTTTTTACACAAAAAGTAGGTAAATGAAATGCAAAATAAATTTCTCAGCCTCCCCATATTCCCCCCTCAAGATTTCTAACTACATATAAATGTTTCCATATACATAAAACAAAAACAAACAGCAAGAACAACTTATTAATACTTATTGATGTATAACTTTTTAAATTCGTTTCAATTTTATTTCTTTATGGAAGAAAAAAATTATTAAAAAAAAAAAAAATCAAAGAAAAATTAAAAACAATTTTTGCAATTTATTATTACTTATATACAAACATATATTAAAAAAACAATTATTGAAAAGAAAATCTATAAAATTACATACATGCTTTATTGTTGATTATCTATTTAAAATGAAAATGAAAAAAGTAATACTTTTACAATATATGGAACTAAAAAATTTTAATTATATTTTATAATTGATATTATAATTAATTGTATGAAAGAAAAAAGAAAACAAAACATAAATTAAATTAAAGCAGTTGTAGGTTAAGTTGTAAGTAAATTATGAATTTTAAATTTTTTTTTATTTAAATTAATAATTATAATTACTTTAAAAATTAATGTTTATATGAATATGTCAAGAATTTTAAGGCGGTAAATATAATCTCTTCTAAAAATATTTTAATCTAAAATGAAATTATTTGGCAAATAATATTAATGTTAAAAGCCTAAATGTTACTTCAGAATAATAGTTGATAATAATAAACATTTCCATCATATATCAGTCTGCTGAGCGTTAGTTTATCAGAACTTTTGTTTAGCAAAGAAATAAAATAAATGTTCAGATGACTCTTCTTCTTTTCTTAAAAATAATAATATATAGACTAGATTGGATTCGACATGCTAAACACGAATCTTCTTTCAGTTTTTTTCCACCAGGTCGAGATTTTGTTTTGATGGGCGTGTCTGATATTTCGAACTAAATAAGGCGATTACTCGAGTATATTTCGCTATAACTCGAGAACGTAGTGCGCGTTTTATATAAATTATACCACATAAAATTAGCTTTAAGTAGTTCTAATATAATTTTTTTATACGCTCAATAGTTTCCGAGTTATTTCGAAATTAGGGTCCAAAAAAATTTAAGATTTAATTAATAAAATTTCTTTTAAAAAATTAAAACATTCCAAATGTTTCTGTTTATCATCTTTATCTCAGAGATGATAATTCTACAAGTAAAAAAAAACATTAATTTTCAAAACTCTTGCACAAATCTTGATTTTATTCACAATTAAGTGAAAATACCCATGTATACCTACAATTAAGTGGAGATACATTGGTGGGCAATAACATACATGGGAATATTTCATTGAGCATTGAATTTTCATTACCATTACTTAAAAAAATTAATAGTTTAAAAAATTTAACTATCATTTAATGATACTGATTTTTTTTTAAATTACAATTTTTTAAGTAATGGTAATGAAATTACAAAAAAATGCTCAAATACTAATTATAATTACTGAAAAAAGCATTGTTTGTATAAAAAAAAAATTTCTTTCAAATGTGTTTCTAGTATTCGTGGAGTAGTTTAATATCGTTTTAATAAAGATTTTTAAATCATTTAAATATAAATCTCAATTACAGCATGATTTAATGAATATAAAATGCAGTATTTTTAAAAATTATGCAAAAATATATGTACCAAATAGAAGAGTAAACGAATACAAATTAAATATAATTAAGAAGTAGCTAGAATTGTACGAAAAATTCTGCTAAATAATGACAATGAATTTATAAAATTAAATCATTATTTAATGATAATGATTTTATTTTTTTAAATAATTATTAATGAAAAGATATCATTAAAAAACATTACCATTATTAAAAACAATGGTAATGAAAAAAATTATAAGTAGCATTATTCAATTTAATGGTAATGAAATCGACAATTCATTAGTTGATTTAATGCATTACTCCCATGTATGGGCAATAATATGTTTTTTTCTTCTTAAAAAATAAGTGTGTTAGATGACATTAAATGTTCTTAACAAGGATCTGCTTTGACCTTATTTCTATCACGTATTGATTTTCTTATGAACTTTAATATGACCTCAATTTTAGGCAGTCACACTTGTATAACTTGAGAACGGTTTGTCCAATTTAGATAAATTAAATCACAATAGATGCCAATTCAAATTATCTTTGATTTACCTTAACATAAATTCACATGAAGGCAATTTTTGTCTGCATCTTTTGGTGTAACATTTATCTAAATCGTACAATTAGTTCTTGAGCTATAGTCTGGTTTTACTAGTGTGACTGTTGAATAAAGTATAAATATTAGTTATGTCCATTTAAGAAAATTCAGTACGTGATAGGAAAAAAGTGAAAACAGATCCTTGTTTAGCACATTAAGTTCCATCTAATCAACTTTCTTTTGTTTAAATAAAATTTTATTAGGATGGCTTGAAAACATTTTTAATCCGCATCTTTTGGTGTATCATTTATGTCAATCGTACACACCGTTCTTTAGTTATGGTGATCAGGGAAAATAATATAATTGATTTTTGAAATAATGATGTTATTTTTCAAGTCACAAATATTAATTAGATCGTTGTGGCCTTTAGCTAATTGAAACACATAATCTAAAGCAAATTATAAAAAGTGTTAATAATTTTTAAAAATAAATATAAATTTAATTTCCTAATCATTTCCAAAAAGTATTCATAGACATAATTTTTAATGATTTAAGGACAGTGAATGCATTCCTTTAAGAATTGATTTCTTGCAAAATTTTCCATTAATTAAATTATTAAAATCTTATTTAAAATGTAGTATCCCATTAAGTTTTTGCTAAGAACAACATTTTATACCTTAAATATTTTTAACTATAGTAAAGGTATGTTCAGACTAGTCAAATATTTGTACGAAATGATGTAACCACTACATAAAATATTTTCTAGCTTCTCCATTTTAATGGGAAAATATTGTTTACTTATTAATCATTGTAGCTGACATTTTACCGAATTTTTTTGAAGCTGTTTTCTCTTACAAAACATTTGCATGATCAAACAACGGCAAACATTTTTTTTTTAAGGTCACGCAAATTTGGTCAAATATTTGACAAATGTGAATATAGCTTAATTAATTATTCTCATGAAAAGCTTTTAAAATCGCTATATTAAAATATTTTGAATACAAGGCAAATAAAACTTAATACGATAAGCAAATAAAAATTTGATTTCATATTAATTTTAAATATAAACTGCCTTATTAATAAAAAAACTTTGATAAATTTTAAATTTTTATTACGCCTTTTAAGAGCTTTTAATAGAATTTTTTCTTATCTATAGTATTAATAAAAAATATTTGCAATAATAGTACCTAATCTAAAATTTAATGTTTAAATTAGTGGCACTATAGAAAAAATGGTAAAGCAAATACAAGTAAATGTTGTTTTAAGATAATTATTTGTATTAATTTGTATTAATTTCATTTTGTTTAAAATATTTAAAATAATTCGTTATTGCATTTACTTGTTTTTTATTTGTTTACCAAAGAAGTATAAAAAAGCTATAAACTAAATCATGGGAAACTACATTTAATTCTTATAAATTCAATAAGATAAATCTTAATATAAGTTTTATTAAAATTTGTATTAATTTTAAAAAAGGCTTAAATAAAACAATAAATTAAATAATCTAATGAAAAAGGAAATAAAAACTTGAAATATTAACATTCAAATTCATTAAAAAAAAAACGTCTTAAAAAGACCAAAATTAGTTATATAGTTTTCTAAAAGTTCTTAAAGAAATAATAATCTATAAAATGTAATTTTATACAAGTTCTTTTAAAGCTTTAATTTACCTAAAAATCATTTAAAAAGTTTTTTATTAGTCCTGCAATTGAAGGTTTTGTTGAAACTTTAACACTATTAATACTTTAAAGCTTAAGGAGACAAGTTTCTATACTTAAGCTTAACTTTAAAGTAATTATCTGCTATAACTCCCATAATTTTTAATAATATTTCTTATGTATTTTTACAATTTTTTCATATAAATTTCATTTTGATAAATTTAAAAGTCTTAAAATACAAAATTTAAACTAACAAATCTACCTACAACTGCCTTTAATATATTTACATATATATTATTTTCTTTATACATAATTTGTTAAATATTTTAATTGTACATAGTTTTACATAAGTTTCTCTTTATTTTTTAAAATTATTATTTTTTTTAATAAATAATAAAAAAAAAAAAAAATTCCAATTAATATAAATATTTATTAAACCACATTATTATGATTTATTTTCTCAAGGATTTTAATTGAGTTTTTTGCTTGTTATATAATAGACTTTAATTTAAAAGGCAAAGGAACATATTTTTATTATAAATACATATTATTTTGCATATAAGTCAGAAAACAATTAAACCATTAAGTTTCTTAAAACAATAAAGAAAATAAATAGTATTATTACCATAAATAAATAAATGAAAAAAAGAAAAATAAGTCAAATGAAGTAAAAAAGTAAAAACCACTACATTATACTATTTACATATTTGCATATATATAAATATATATATATATTTATGATCTAACTATATATAAATAAAAAAACAATAACAATAATTATTTCAAAAACAAAAAATATATTAAATGATAACTTCTTTAAACCATTAAATGTTTATTTCAAAAACCAACACTTAATAAAAAGATAAAGAAAAAAAAACATGTAATTGTGTAGTATTAGTAAAATGGAATAAAGTAATGGCAACAAATAAAATAAATTAATTCGAATATTAACTATAGACCAGTGAACAAACAAAAACAAAAACAAATTAATTGAAAATTGTATAATCATTATAATATTAATTAACTAAATAAATAAATGAATAAATAAATAAATTGAGAAATATACACAAAAATAAAAAACTTTGAACAAAACACAATTTTAATATATTTGACTTTATTCAACAATGGATGTTTAAAACTTTATATAAAATCATTTAAACAAATAAAATGATATTAATTTTATTAGTAATTTAATAAACAAGAAAGCAAATTGGAATTTGTTTTAAGCAAAATTTGTTGATATTAGTTGTTTACTTTTTTCAGGAAATTTCTTAATGTTGACATTAACATTTTCTTAATTTCTAAGGTTTATTTCAATGTACTTATTTATGTCTTGAATCGTAAGTTTGTCAGTAATTTTGATTAATTAAAAATTTATCATAAATCCTTAGTATTTCCTGGAATATTACGGAAAATAGTTTTACCTGATAATTCGTTTTACAAAGTATCTTTAAAGATGTTTGTAATTAAATGCTAAAAATGTTTTTTTTTTTTTTTTTTTTGTATTCCCACCTCAAATGAAAGTTTACTCCATTTTAGTTACTTAGGACATTTTAATTCTTTCGCCCCAGCACTCGAAATGATTAAAATTTCCTTTTTACGGGTTTTTGACTTTTTTACATGTGTTTTTCAAAGGAGTACTATGAAATTTAGTGTCATGTGAAATATCTTTGAGAGGTGCTTTTAAAGGAATGACGTACATTTTGATATTGATTCGATTATATTCAAAATTAAAAAAATTTTTTACAAAATATTTACATATTTTGAATCTTTACACAGTAACATTATAGAAAGTTTCTTATAATTATAAAATATAAGGTCTATGCAATTATACCGAAACGATTTTTTTTTCCGTTTTTAAATATTCGTACTAATTGAAATTTTATTTTATATTTCCCACCCCATATGACATATTTACATATATCTATATATACATATAAAAAAGAATCTGTGTTTTTTTGTCTGTTTGTTTGTGCCTTATAGAAAGCTAAATCGCTGAAACGATTTTCTTGGAATTTTCACCCTAAAGGCCACGATAGGAGCAAAGAAAATATTAATTATAGCATGTGTACGAATAATTCTCTTATCAAGTTCAACAATAGGAATGAAAATAGGGCGGGCAGCTCCAGGGGAATAGTAGCCCCCATACATAGATAAGTTGAATACTGTTACAGCGAAAGCCTTAAAATTTACAGGAATATCTTTCTCATCAAACTCCACACTTAGAATGGAAATGAAACGGTTAAGGTAGGGAAAATTAAAACACCACCCCCCCCCCCTCCCCCAATAAAACGAAAATATTAAATACCGTATACCTTAAGTCTAAACATTTTGTAGGATTAACTTTTTCATCAATCTTCATAAATTAAGATGAAAATGGGATGGGTAGGACCAGGGGAATGTTAATCCCATAGAAAGCAAATATTCTTAATTGCATATCTAAAAAGTATTATTGTGAGTACTATCAAATTTTGCGGGAATTACTTTCTTATCATATTGTATTTTGATATAAATAAAGAACGGATAGGGACAGGGGGAGGGGTAAACCCTTTACAGAGCAAACATTGATTTTCATATATTTAAAGTAGTAATTTAGTGAAAGTCTTAAAAAGTCGTAGAAAAAATATTCACGTTAAATTTTGAATAGAGGGGATAGGTCAAGGAGGAGAAGTAGCCCCCATACAAAGTAAATATAAGTTATGGCGTAAAATGGGAATTATTTTTGAATTATTATGAACGTTATCCGGATGAATTAATTGCTTGACCTGAATGTAAGGTTTTCCCATACGACGACTATAATAAAACTAATCATTTTGTCCCTCGGAGGTATGTATAAAACAGACAATAAAGATTTTGCGCTATAGATACATAACTAAAAAGGAACACTTCTATTTAAATCTCCACATAGTATGGCTCCTACTTAAATGTTGTTTTTTTTATACTTTTAAGATAAAGACAAGATTTAAAATTTTAACATGATATCTAATAAAGAAAATTTTATAGCTTTTAAAATTGGGTCAAAATACTATATTTAAATTAATAACTGTACTACAGTGAACTCACTATAATGTGAACTTATTAAAACCAAAGTGGTTATATAATAGCTATCATATAAAGGCAGCTACACATTGGGCTTATGAATTAATTTCTAACGTTTTTAATTTTTTAAGAACAATTAATGTTATTTTCAAGATTTTATTCAAAGTATTGTATATCGGACTTTCTGCCATAAATGAATGGGCTTAATTCAAAAACCCACTTCTTATTATTTGAGGGAAAAAACTAGGGTGATCGATTAATCGACTTTTTGGAGAAACCGGTTTTCGAATAGTTGGTATTTTGAAAAAACCGGTTGCACTTTTTTAAATTCAGAAAAAACCGGTTAACCGGTTTTTTTGCAGAAGTTAATATTTCTATCATAAAACTACATTTCTCAAAGAAAATTCAATAAATCTTTTTTATTTTTGGAAATAACTATTAACCCATTAAGAACGAGAAAAGAAGATGGTCGGTCAAGACCGACAATAACCTACACCATTGGGGTAGGGGTCTTTTTTATAGACCTGTGGAATTGTGGACCAGTACTATGGTCAATTATGGACCGATCTCCATAAAATTCGGCATACAGGTTTAAACATATATGGAACTTGGATGTGCAAAAATTACTGCTACATTTAAGGGATTTACGATCGTTAAACCCCTTTTCTGGTAGGTTATTTGTATGGGGGCTAGAGGAAATAATGGACCTATCATAACCAATTTCAACACGCTTCGTTTTTGGGCTATAAGAAACCAAAATTGCGACCTATATTTTGATTACAAGTTTTACATGAATGGACAGACGGACATCGTTAAATCGACTTAAAGCTGATTGGTACAAACGAAGGTGGGTCTTAGACCAATATTTTTGGGTGTTACAAACATCAGTACAAACGCATAATAGGCATGTAGTTTATAAAAATTGTAAGAAAATAATCATCAAAAATGATATTAACATTTACTTAGCATAAACAGAAACCATGGGTTAATATGAAAAAAGCAAGAATTAATTTTATTGAAAGGATTCTGCAGGTAAAACTCTTTTAAAACAAAATCTTTGAAAAACAATTTCTTCGCTGAATAAAAAAAAAAAACTAAAACATTTAAATTAGGTGCAAAAATATTACATTAAGGTTAATTATTACTTATTTATTTCATCTTAAACTATATTTTTAAGCCATTAAAAATCATACTTTATGAATATTAAAAAAATAATCATAAATTTCGATTCAAATATCAATATTTAGTGCATGGTTTTTGAAATAAAAAGGTATTTTTAAAACCGGTTTTTTGTGTCTATTCGACATTCGAAAATTGAACATTTTTAAAAAACCGACAGCACATTGACTGAAAAAAAACCGGTTTAAAAACCGGTTTTAAAACCGAGTCGATCACCCTAGAAAAAACGAATCAAGACAATTCTCGATACCTGAAGTGCAGCGTATTCCAGTTAGGGCATATCAAAACAAATAGTGGTCAAAAGGGTCTTTGAATGTATCCAAGAGCTTTTAATCGTCTGGATTGGTTTCTCTCCAATGATTATGGAATCATATCTTCCGTTTATCAAGAGTCTTTTTTAGCTGGAAGAAACACTAGAACACTGCCTATACTAATGTCCTGCGTTTGATTGTATTACATTTAAAAACTTTCAAACGAATAATATATCAAATTTAGAATATCTTAAGATGTTAAATTGAGGAAACTAGGTTCTTAACCTAGTCGAATTGCATTATACTTATGAAGGATAGAGAAACTTTTTCTTAGCACAAACCGTACCAAAACGTGTATACCTGTAATGGGTTAAATGAGTTCATTAAATTTCAGATGTTTAATAATAATCATAGTGCGTATAATTGTAATAATAGTATATCTATTGCTTGGGCTAAAAGTTATTAACATGAGGTGAGTCTAGATTATTATTTTTTTAATATGTAACCAGTGTTGTCAGAAGTAGGGAAAAGTCCCTACACGTAGGTTTATTTTACGCTAAATGAGCACCGTAGGGAAAATCGGATTTTTTATTTATTTAAAAATGTAGATACTTTTTCTGAAATACCACTTTTTTTAAATAAACGTCTAAATTCTGCATTTTTGATATAATATTCATCAATAAATATAAAATTTTAAATGTAGAATTTGTATTCTATATTATGAATATAATATTATTCTCAAGAAAAAATTTAAACAAGAAATTTAACAAACTAAATTTTTGGTTCGTTAATTTTCGGAGGTTGATAATTAGCATTTTTATACGATAAGATTTGAAAGAAATCTTAAAGAACTAAATTTCTTAAACTCAGAATATAAAGAAATCGGAGTCAGAATTTTTGAAGAATTTAGTTTAAATATAATCTATAATGTAAATTTGTAAGAAAATTTTTATTTACTTTGGTATTTAAAATGTGTAGGGATTTTTTGTAGGGAAAATTATTTGGACGCGTAGGAAAAAATCGGATTTTTTTCATCAGCCGTAGGTATTTAAAAAAATATCCACTGGCAATACTGTCTGTAACTTTAGTGAAAATATTTCAGTAGAATTGAAAAGAATCTTTGAAGATTGAACCATTAATTTAATATGACTAAAATTTTGTTAACTATATGCTGTAAATGAAAATTTTAAAGCTATAAAACACTATAAGCTATGGTCACACTGGTCAAATATTTGATTGGTGGTTAGGTCTATTTTTTTTTTTTTCAAATATTCGCCTAGTCTCATCGTACCTTTAGTTTTTCTAATAACAAGAATTTTAAAAGCTATATTATTTGATTATCCATCTTTACATTTTTTAACACTCGATATTTATTTTACAAAAAGTTGAAAATTCAGCCGCATTTTTCTTTTATGGTATTTCTTTTATCGTAGAGATGAAAGAAATATGTATATCAATGTGAGTATGCTCATTTCTTCCTTAACGTCGAGTATATAATTTTTGACAAATTTTTATCAAGACAAACGTCAAATTGTTATCAGAATTTTGTCAGTATTATTGCAGCATTAAAACAAAATTGTCATTGCTCGAGCTCTGACAACTTTGTCTTGACGTTGCTTGGTAAAAGACGCCATTTGATTGTTGTTGATACTTTTTACATGGTTTATTATGACATTTTCCCTTACTTTGAGTCTACATTAGACAAATTTTTATCAAGACACACGTCAAAATTTTATCATGATAAAGATTTGTCTAATGTAGACTGAATTTGTCAGTGTTATTGCAACGTTAAAAGAAAATTGTCAGCGCTCGAGCTCTGACAACTTTGTCTTGATAATGCTTGGTAAAAGACGCCATCTTGATTGTTGTTGGTACTTTTTGCATGGTTTATTATGACATACGTTTTCCCCTATAATTGATAGAGTTAAAAAATTATCTGCAACTCAAACAAAAATTTGACGTTTGTCTTGATACAAATTTCTCTAATGTAGACTCAAAGTTATAATTGACAAAGATAAAAAATGATCTGCAATACAAACAAAAACTTGACGTTTGTCTTGATACAAATTTCTAATGTATAGACTTGACGTAAGGTATCCTTCAAAGATGTCTAGGCTCTAGACATATCTATATAGGTGTTTTCTAACTCCTGGAATATGTGTGTGAGTATGATATTATATTCCTCATGAAGATTTTAATTATGATCCTGTTCGTTAGCTATTTTTGTTAGTTAAACAAGTTTGCAATCGTAAATTCCTTTGTTGCATCTGTTTGGCAGTAGCAAATTAGAGTTTGTGGATTATAATTAGATACCAGCAGAATTGAATATTGACTTTCTTTACCGCTACACACTTCACCAGCATTCGTGGTGTTTTATCCATTTTGGTTTCATTGAAACCTAAACATAGCGCCCGCATTGCACTGGGTTCAATTTTGAGGGACTCAGCAGCGCCAGGCATTTGAGACAAATTAAAGACAGGTTGAACTTAAGACACATCTTAACGTCGTAAACGCTGTTAAAGATGTGGTTACATAGTGTTGTAAGCCGACATCCGGTTCGAAGGAACATAAAAAAGTTTGCAATCGTAAATTGCCTTGTTGTTTCTGTTTGGTGGTACCAAAGTAGAGTTTCTGTACTATAATTAGACACCAGCAGAATGGAATATTTATTTTCTGTGCCGTTACACACTTCATCAGCATTCGTGGTGTCTTATCCATTTCGGTTTCGTTGTAATAGATATTTTTAATATTTTTAAAGACAAATATACAGAATATTTGTTTTAAGCTTTTGCGATCTTCTGAGCTACATTTTGATAGTTTTAATTTTACGTAATAAAAATGTAAACAAATTTTAGATTCCAATTTTAAATTTTAAAAAATCAAGCATTAGATAAGGTTCCAAGACTCCAACTTGAATTCAAATTTAAAATAGAAATAGAAATGATAAAAAATGTTTTTCTATTGGAGTAAAGTGTTAAAAGCTAGACACTAAATTAAGAACTTTAAATTTAAATTTCTGCAAAATGATTATTGAAAAGCCACAATTTTTTTTCCAGTGAATGTAGTAAACTAATAACTTTGTTTTTGCCCAAGAAAAAGCTTTTAAGTTTGTTCATTATACTTGTACTTAATTTTACTTTCAAAGCTTTTTTGAAGTTTTTATTTCAGAGATTTAAATCTACACTCTTTTGAAATTTCAATGTAGGAAGATCCCCCAAACGATGCGTATTTATGAGTTGAAAATGAAAAAAAAATATTTAAACAATTTTTAAAATTTAAAGTACCTTACCTGCGATGGAAAATTTAAAGTTTGGTACATTTTGGCCAAAAAAAGTTTCGCGAAATAGGTCTCCAAAAATTCGTAATTTCAAGTTTGTTATGGAAAAAATATTTTTAAATTTTTACCCATGGTATTTTGTTGCTCAAATGGACTTATGATTGCATTTTGGTAATTTTTTTTTTTTTTTAATTTTAATCCAATGCAATAAAAAATATCAAACTCTTTTTTCGCATGATATACTAAAGTGGCGGTTTATGGACCAACATTTTAGTGAAAATTTTTTTCAATATTTTTTCATAATTTTCTCAAAATTACGAATTTTTTGATGCCCATTTTGAGACAAAATTCAAAACATTTTTTTGGACAAAATGTTCTAGACCCGTAACTTTAAATATCTGGTAGGGAACTGAAGATCAATATTAAAAATTGTATACATATTCAGCACATTATTATGCATCATTTGAGGGGTCTTTCTACGACATTTTTTGTAAGGGACACTCTAATGTATGTACATGTTCCTGGAAAACGAAAAAAATTCTTTAAAATATAAAATATTTTGAAGTCTCAACGATAATATTTCATTCTATAACGCAGGGGAAAAAATCATTTAACTATTTATAATATAATAATATTTAAAAAGCTTTATTTATTTAAAAGCTTTGAGTTATAATTGCAAAAAGCATTAGTAAAGAGTTAGGATTTTTTTTAGTACATAATTGAGTAAAAAGATTTTAAAAACTTTCAAGAAATATTTAGAAATATTTATTTTAAATGAGCTCTTATAATGTTACAGTATTGAATTTCAAAGCTCTTATATTTATAGTAATAAACATAACACGATTCTCTTTAGTAATCGTTAAAAAAATATATATATATATACTCGCTAATTTTACGTCTACCGTCCTTAAACAAGATTTCATTAAACTTAGTTTAAATTTTATTCCAATTTAAAGACAATAAAATCAAATATAAATATAAAACATATTAGGTAATTTCGAAACCAAAACAAATATTTACAAACAAATTAGCAAAAAAATTTTTTTTTTACATTTTTAAAACAAATTTACAAATTTTGCTTAGACAAATTTTCCAATAGCTCTAAATTAATTATAAAATATTTATTTTATTAAACAATATAATTACATATTTACATTTAAAGAAAAAACTTACATATTACTTATTATTTTTGTAAAAATTAAAACTTTAATGCGCTTTCAATGCAAAAATAATTTTGATATATTTGAAAAGAAATAAAAAGCTCAATTCAATAACAAATTTTATTTTTATAACAAAATATTAAATTTAACATTTAATAATAATTTTGCAAGTCTATTTTATGTGAAAATTTGGTATTTTTATGAAAAATATTATTTAAAGTTGAATTAAGCTTTAAATGTGTATAGAAAATTTTATATTTTTAGGTTATGTTTGATTTTTAAATGTTTTGGTTAAAGCTTTTTTCTGTAATAAAAAAAAATAAACTGGAGGGATTAATAAAGTTTGGGTGGATATAATATGGGTGGTTTAAAAAAAGCTTTAGGTGACTTTAATTATAGAGATGGAATAGATAAAAAGCTCACTATTTTGAGAAACTTAAAACGAGGTAATTAGTGATAATACTTAGCTATTAAAACAATTCTCTTTTAAAACAGTTTCATGTTTAATATAATATTTATAATATTTGATGGATTTTTAAACAGTTCAAATAAAGCTTATTTTAGCACATATATTTATAAGCATTTTAACCAAAATTAAAGCTTTCAAATAAGCCACATATATTTATGTTAAAATTTAATAATATATTTTGCTGGTTTGCTTAATTTTCTTGAATAGGGAACTTTGACGAGCTTAAAAGTTTATAAAGCTTTAACAAATAAATTAGCTTTTAAAAGCTACTTTTTTGGTTTTGAAAAACGGAATAGAACTTATTTCAAAAATAATGTTATAAAAAAGAATTTTTTCATTTGTATTTAACCAAGGAATACAAAATGTTAAGAATTCTGGGAAGGTTATAGAAAAGTGTATAAAACAATAATACAAACAAATATTAATAGTAAAAGTATAGAAAAAAAAGAAAGTTGCAAGAAAAAGCTTTTCTTAAGTTAATGCTTAAATTATACATTAAAAGTAGTGAAATTTTTTTAAAAATATAATTCCATTATTAAGTTTAAATGTTAAATTTTAATTTAAAAATTATTAAAATAATAAAGTGTAAATTAAAGAAAATGTATACACAAAAGATTTTTAACAATATTATTTAAATGGGTATATGTTTTAAAAGAAAATTGCACTATTTTCTTTTTACTGAAACTCACTTGCCCTCTCCAAAATAAAAACTCTTCTCTATGATCTAATAAAAGACCCGAAAAAAATTATATTATGTACTTATAACAAAAAATTTATGTAAAATGTTTAAAACAAAAAAATTTTAATATTAACGGAAATGCGTAAATGAAAAGTCTTGTTTAATTTAAATTAAAATAAAAAAATAATAAATATAATTTGCATATAAATATTTATAAAATATATTATTAATTAAATATTATTTGAAAAAATATTAAAAGAAAAAAACAAAAAATTATTATCTGTATTTGTCATCTAATATCTTAATAATTATAAAGAAAATTTAAAACAAAATAAAAAAATATATATATATTATACATGTACTTAAAATATATAAAAAACAAGAATTTTAATTTAAGTAAAAAATAAAAGTAAATAAATCTAAATCCCAACAAACAAACAAAAAAAAAAAAAAAAAAACAGAATTATATTCACCAGTAAAACATAAAAAGAAAAAAATTTTGAATATCTATATTAAATTAAAACAATATTGGTATCTAAAGAAACCTTCGAGTTTGTATACCATAAACATCTACGATTACTAAACTATAAATAAAATCCAAATAAATCTTAATTATACAGGTGGGCCGTATCACTATTTCAATAACAAATCCAAAAGACCCCAAAAAATGAAATTAATTTAAATATAAAATAATTATATATACATATATAAAATTAAAACAATAATAAAGTAATGAAAAATGGAAATAGATAAGTACATATTTCAAAATGGATAACAAGAGAAATTATTAAAGAAAACGGCTTTAAATAAAAATTGTAAAACAAACAAAAAACGAAAATGATCTTTTTATTTCAAACAAGTAAGAATCCTATATTCGGTTTGATCGAATGTATTATACTCACCATATCCCAATAAGCATTTTTGCTGGAATTCAAGTATAAGAAAAGTTGAATTCCAGTTACAAATTCAAATTTCAAGTGTTGAAATATAGTTCTACTACACTTTTATTCAATAGTATACTCCAGTGAAAAGGAAACTTGAATTCAAGTCGAACACAACAATGTTTGTACAATTCATTTCAAGTATTGAATCACAGTGAAATTCCAGCACAACAAATAGTTGAATTCAAGCTTGGAAATATAATATAAATCAAACATTTGTTAACAGTGCGATTCCAGTAATCAGTAAAATAAAATTCTAGCTGCAATATTTTTTAATCTTATAAACTAAACATTTTTATTTCACAAAAATTTCACATGATACATACATATATGATAAAAAATAAAATAAATTTATTAAAACATTAAATTTCATTAGTCTTATTCATAATCATTTTGAACAATGTGGAATTGAGATCTGAGTCTTGATGCTACAAACCAATCATCTTTTTTTATCTTATTCACTTTTCTAGTTAACACAATGAATTTTAATCTGATTTTTTAAATAAATTAGAAATTAGATTCCATTTTCTTCTTCACAAAATTTTCATTAAACTTTTACTTTTTTGTTCGTAGTTAAAAAATACTTTAAAAAAAACGTTGGAATTAAAGTTGAATTCTAATAAAATTTAAAATGCTTGAAGTTTAATTTTTTGAGTGCTTATTGGGATGAAACATTTTTTGTGTCACCCTAAGTTAAAAATCACCTTTTGTGGGATTTGAGCTGCAAAGTAGGCGAATCACGCCCATTTTTGAATATACAAAATGTTGGCGCACGGTATGGGATAAATTTTGGCTGTACGAATAATTGCCCAAAACCCAAAAATGTAAAAAGGCCCAATTTTTTGGGTCTTTGTGTAATTGTGAACAAAAACCCAAAATATTTACAAAATGACCCAAAATTTTGTGAATAATTGGCAAAATAGAAAAATGAACAATCGCCCAACAGTTTGGGTTATTTTTCATTTTGTAAAATAACCGATAACTGTTATGAATATTCAACCAAAAACTAATTACAATGTTGTAAAAACTTTATTCAACATATTTTTACAAAATTTTTGTCATTTCTTCTGTAATTTAGCTATAGATAATAAATAAAGTTTTGTTTTTTTTTTTAGCGAAATATTTTTCTTATGTTCTATCTTTTTCACTCTTTTGTCCATCAAAACAAAGTATCGATCTTTTGTGTAATAAAAGATACAGTGTTGTGCAGAACAAAAGCAACAAAATTAGGGTAAACCTAAGAATAGTTTTATTTTTTAGAATATTTGGTTTACAACAAAAATAATTTTACCAAATTATGTACATATTTAAGGATTAACAAAAACACAAATATTTAAAGAACTTTAATTTTGTCTATTAATAAAAACTGGAATAAAACTCTACAATCTTCATATAGGAGTGTGCACAACAATAGCAACATATTCATATTTTGCTTCATTTTATTCTATATTTTACATTTTCCGTAAAATTTAGTAGTTTTAATGAAAATAAATTGATTTATTTAATGCAAATAAAATGATTTCCATTTGAATTTGTTGACTAAACAACACTTTGGACTGCACTAATCTTGAAGCTGCATAAAAAATCTTCCACAGATCTTGCGTCTGAGTATTAGACCAAATGATTAAAAAATGTTAAGCAACAATTTTAAGCAATGACGTTTAATCCAATCCTTCAAAAGTTTTAAAATATATTTCGCGTTGAATTAAAGAAGATATTTCTCTATGTATAACGAAATTTCTGTGCATTTTAATAACCTATTTACCTAAAAATATCAAAATTTCATTAGATTTCTAAGAAAAAGATATAGTTTTACATCTTTTCTCTGCCCAAAATCATTTTTTGGAACTTTGCGGATTAAGATGTACACCTTGACACTATACCAGGTTGCGCATCCGGTCATAGTGAACACATATAAATATTCCCAATAAACATCGATTCAAACCTTATAAATTTGTTGGAAATTTCCTTTAATAAATAGCACAATTATCAAACTAAATTCAAATTTAAAAAATATGGGAATGAAATAAACAAGAAAATTTTAAAAATTTCCAGTTAAAGTATAATGTTAGGTTTTTATAAAATTTTCAAGTAATTCTAAAGTGTTAAGTTAAGTATTTTTATATTTTATTTATTTTGTATTTTTTCTATTGTTTATAAGAAAATATTCAAATGTTTTTCATATTTAAAAAGCTTTCAGTTTTTTTTTTTTTCTTAAAAAAGTTTTAAACTTAGACATGTTTGTTCAAAAAATAAAATATTATACATACATTATAGAAAGAAAATATTTGTACGCAATTGTGCCGCAATAAAATTGACAAAATTAGCTACTATGGTCCATGAAATATGATGAACACTATGCTTAAAATGATGAATGCAAAATTTTCTTTTCAGCTAATATAAAAATATATAATTTATTCATGCAAAATTTCAGTTTTAAAAATAGTTTAGAAACAAATTTATTTCATGTTTAACTCAAGTGTATTTTTAAATTTGTAAAAAACGTTTTGAAAATATTTGAGAAACATTTGTTTGTTAAAGAAACTTCCAGCCTAGTTTTAAATTATGAAAGCGTTTGACAAATACAATTGTTATATTAGAACCCTTTTGTTGGAGAAAGGCATAGTTTTGTATTTGAAATAATATGAATTTAAAGCCTCACAGCTAATGTTTGAAATTTAAACTTGCTTTCAAATGAATAAATATGAAATTTCAAAGGTTTGTGCTTATTGGGTTGTATAAAAACAGAAATAAAAAATGTACCTTTATTGAATAAGCTTTTTAGTGAGCAGTGCTATATTGCTTAGCCTGTAACTTCTTTAAATTCTTTCAATGGACTTTAAGTATAATATATATTAAATCTTAGAGACTATATAACCTATCTATGCAGACAAATCCGTTTTTATAACATGTTACCTATTTATTTTTAATAATATCTGAAAGAAGTTTTTAGCGAAAGTCCTTTTACATGCACTGAAAAGTCATAATTTTTTAAATTGTGCTTCCAAAATAAATTTGTTTACATTGATTAAGCAGTATTCTATAATTTGTATTATAAAACAAAGTTACTTTCCACTTTTCTTGTTCCAAATAAACTAAAAATTTATTGCATCGGGCTATACTGTCACAAATCCCATAAAACTGCCATTTACTTAGATAGCAATAAATTTTAAAATTTTGTGTCAATTTACAATTAGAAATTTTTTTGCTATTGATATGCACACTTTCATATAGAGAACATACAATATTTTTCTCGTTTTTGCGAAAAGAAAGAAAATTACATCTTCTAATGTACAAATGTTTGTTAGTATCCAAATGTGTTAACAATGTTATGAAATTAGTTTTAATTTAATATTAATTTAATACTAAAATAATTCAACAATTAGGATAACTTTAATTTTGATACTTATATTCTGTACAGCACTGTATGTATTATATTGAAAAGTCTCCTAATATGTATTAAGGAAATTTTTGCTTATTATGAAGCAAAAACAATGTTGCAATTTTATCTTTACATAACATTTTATCTGATTTCTAATGTATAAAATACTAAAAACGACAGCGATGAAGAAGTTGTTGAAACGCTCACTGCAAAATCGATTAAAGAAATTCTTCAAACTGTAACTAAGTTACAAAATAAACTTAATAGGGAGCTTAAAAAACTTAAGTCTGGTTATCGCGAACAACTCGACCATTTAAAAAAAACCAACATAAAAGTTAATGGCATACTATTTTGAAAGAACCTCACAAAATGAAAACTGGAGCAATACACACCAACTTTGTCGCTTGCAAATATAAACGTAAGTATTTCTAGTGATGAGTATTTTGTTTTTCATCTATTACTGATTTAGAAAATTTGTCAAATGATGACATGCATATTTGTGATTTCGCTGCTTATTATTAAATATTAAAACGAACATTTAAATTAATGGTTCATTACTCATATTTTCCATAAGAAATTCATCTGGTAACAGATGAATTTAACTTTAAAAATTTGTTCTATATCATGAAAAGTGAATTTTACATATACTTACATTTATTTTCATTTTGTGGAACCGTTTATTTAGTTACATTTGCTTACTCCTTATTGCCAATCAAAATATTGAGGTATTAAACTGATGCATTTATTAATTCAAAAGTTTATATTTTTTATAAATAATATTGTTTAAACACTTTAAATGTTGTATTATTTATTAAATTAATGTTTAAAGTTCTTTTAGTAGCTTTTATACTTAATAAAGTAATTAAGAGTATGATTTTTAAATGTCTTTTATTTCTTATTGCCTGCTATTGTATTAACACGTTCCTCTACTTTGGCCACCTCTTTGTTGATGGTTTCGAGATTTTGTGCAAATGTTTCTTGTACTGAATGTAAGAGTTCTTTATTGTTGACCAATGAGGTGGTGATAGTGGTTTGTTTTTCTTCGATTTCAGCAATAATTTTAGCAAAGTTCATGGCTGCGGAGAAGGATTAAAATTAAATTAATTGATGGGTAAATAAATGAAATAAATTTTATTATGGATTTTAATAATAAAATAAAATAATAAATAGTTTTAATAGATGTTATTAAACAAATAAAAAATAATTTTAAAATTTTCTATTGCTAAAAAATAAGTGCTATTTAAAAAAGAAAAAGAGTTTTTCTTAAAATTTTAATTTTAATTCTACTTTTGTAAACTTCAATTAAAAATAAATCGAATGTTTTAACATCTATAGAATTAAAAAAAAAAAAAAAAAAAAACAGTTCAACTTTTTTCTACTTTTTCGTTATTTAAAGCTAATAATCTAAATATAATTTTTTTTCAAAGATTATGTTAAAAAAGACTTCAAAAGGAAAATAACACACTGATTAGGTGTATTGCGCTTTAAAAATATATTTTTTAAAATTCTTTTCCACTCACCATATTTATGTAAAGACTCCAATGCCTGCATTCTTTCAATGATATCAGGTAAAATTTCAGCCACTGGTTCGGTTCTCTTAGCAATATCATATAGATCGATAACTTTCTGGTCTCGTTTTGCTTCATCTGCTGAACCACTAGATTTTTCTGCAATAGCATCCATTTTAGTAGCCAAAGAACCTAAACGTTCTTCAATAGCATCGATTTTTTCCGATTGCAAGAGAGCTGCCTTAGTGCTTAACTGTCGTACTGCATCA
Organism: Protophormia terraenovae; assembly: GCA_951394005.1. NCBI lineage: Eukaryota > Metazoa > Arthropoda > Insecta > Diptera > Calliphoridae > Protophormia > Protophormia terraenovae. Next base: position 106,676,931 of record OX596077.1, read on the forward strand.
ATAACATTGGTACTTTGAGTTAAAGAAGTTAAACGGCTTAGTTTTTCCGGTTGTGCTCCTACAGCATGTTCCAATTGATGTAAACGATGTTCCAGTTTGGCAATACGTGCCGAAGCTGCTAAATCGGTACCTGGTGTGGGTATGGCAGTTAAAACGCCTGATTTTTTATATTCCTCTACTTGATTAATGAGAGCCTTGACTTCTTTGTCGGTTTTACTGGGAGCCTGCTCCTTACCCAATACTTGTTCCAAACGAAGAGAATCTAAAACCTTTTTGGCTGTGGCTATAACAGTGGCCACAGCATCATAAGATTCTTTTTCTTCTTGTACCAACTTACGGTCGTTTTGCAAAGAAGACACCTCCTCCAACAATTCATTCATTTCGCACTGCAAACGTCGACACTTTTGTACTGGTGTTTCACGCTCTCCCATAGCCACCAATTCGAATTCACCTGAGCTAGCCTCATAACCACGACACAAACGGCGACCTATGCGATCCGAAAAATCTACATTACCTTCTAAGGTGGCGCCACGAAAACGTTGATATGAGTCTTTAGTTGAAATATGCAAACGTTCAATGGCTTCATTTTCTGGTTCTTCCTCATAATAATCAGAAGTTTCTTGCTCCGGATTATCGGGAGTTTCATAGACATCGGGTTGGTCATAAGCCTGGTTAAAGAAAAAACAAATACATACAGGTGAAAAAAATAGAAATTTAAGGCTTGTCTTAGTTCGCAGATGACTAATATGTGTGTGTTTGTTGTTTATCAAATGTAATTTTCTTTTTTTACTTACTATGCCTGGTAAATTTTCGAATTTTGGATCGGCCATTATGAGGGGCACTGTTTATACTTTTTTTTAACAAAATTTTTAATAAATACTGCTAGGATTTTTCACAAAATAATTGCGTTAAACAATTTAGCCGCAATAAAATGTGAAGAAATTATCTTGTTTGTTTGACGTTTGCGAAAAAATTGTACAACAACAATAGCAACAATATGATGTCACTTAAACAACAGGGTGTTTCTTATAATATATATATGAGCAATGGTTGCTATACTACCAACCGTTAGATGGCACTGTGAGTCATTTAGATTATTTAAGACAAAAACCATAAAATCACACAAACACATATTACGTTTATACGTACCTCTTACCAGAGAACTGCGCCGATCGGCTGTAAGCCGGCTGAGTCAAGCCGCCGGAGGTTTTTTAAGAGCCGCCGCCGCCGATAATATTTCGGCTAAAACACGACTCAATTACAGCCGCTGATTTCGGCCAAGCTTATTAGGGAAATTTTCGATGAATTTTCTTTTCATAAGAAAATTTCAATTTTCTTCTTTATACGAAATTTTTGATAATTTTTCTTTTTATACGAAATTGTTTGATATAATTTCTGTTTTTAAGAAATTTTAAATTTTCAAAAATTATAAAATTATAAATAACAAAACAATTATTTATTTTTTTAATTTGAACATCTTTTTTTTCCTCTATAAAAATGAGGGCCACCCTAATGTATACTATCCAAATAGGTAATGATTTATTTATTATTATTTTTTTTATAAAATTTGGATATTTATGAATATCAATTTTTAAAATCGCTTAAAAACTTTAAAAAGCATTTAATATCTCATTTGCTGCATATTTTTGGAGCAAAAATGAGAAATGTATGTAAAGTTTAAGTTATTCCAGATAAAATCGAATAAATTCTAAAGTTTTTGTGTTTTTTTTTTTTTTTTTAACTAAATCTAGTTATGTTTACAACAAAACTCCTTTAAGAATAATTACATCATTGCATAGAATAAGACAAATTTTAATATAAAAAAATTATAATAAATCGTAGTTAATCACGGAAAATTAGAGATCAATTTTAAAAATCAATAAAAGAACAGAATTAAAGAACAATTTATACAGAAACCTAACCAAAAGCAGTTTTTTGAGCAAATATCTAAATTTTTAAAATTGATTTATTTTTTTTTTTTAGTGATTTTTACTGTAGCTGCGCTTTATTAAAACTTTAGGCAAGGAGTGGAAGGGTTGTCAAAAAATCTAACTCTGTTGTCAAAAAAACCTAAATTTGTTTCATCATTTGATGCGGATTACATCCACAAATATAAATATAATTAAATTTGTAAGAATTATAAAAATAATTTAAAATTACTTATTCTAAATTTTGTTGAAATTTATATGTCTGCAATTCTGAGTTCGTAGTAAAGAGAGAAGAAGGGAATACGAACTCAGAATTGTAGCAAGAAAAATTGCTGTATGTGAACCTCAAATTAGTATGCCTCTATTGTAATTTGAAGTTAATTTTCTTTTAATGAAAATTTTGATAATGATATTGAAATAAATACGTATTCTAAGAGGTGTTTTAAAAATGTTCCAGCTGAAGTAAATTTATATATTTTTTTTAAGAAATAAATTTGTATACCCTGCACCACTCTAAGACCCACCTTAATTTATACCAATCGGCTTAGAATCACTTCCTGAGTTGATTTAAAGATGTCCGTCCGTCTGTCTGTCCGTCCATGTAAACCTTGTAATCAAACTACAGGTCGCAATTTTTAACAAAAATTAATGAAATTTGGCAAATGTTAGTATCATGTTAATGTTCGACAAAAATAACCCAGCAAAAACCGATGAATTTCTTCCAAAAAAAGGACATTTTCACAACTTCAAAATTGGAGCAATGTGCATATTTTAAACATTTTTGGAAGTTCTTAATAATTTTTTCCAAAAAAGTGAAAATAAATGATTTTTTAGCGGGGAAAAATGGTAATAATTTCTAACAAAATTTAAATTTCATTAATTTTAAAGCATTTTCATTATTATTTAATAGAGCGAAAACATAATTTTTATTAAAAAATTGTATAAACATATTTTTAACGAAAGTACTTCAAAAGGAATGAAAAAGAAGTATAAAAGAAATGACATCCATGGGTTAAAAAAAGAACTTCTGCAGCTCTTTTTCACCACTAAGTACTTCCTTCCAATAACAACACAATGTTAAAATCATGGCTTTTTCAGTTCTTTTTTTGCTGGGAAGTTTTATATAACCATAAATGGTAGTGCCAAATTTTACACAGATCGGTCCATAATTTACCATAGCTCCCATATAAGGTGCTCTTTCGAAATCATCAAAAAGTGAATATAAATTCATATAAATGTTAACATCGAGGTAATATTCTGTATTCGTATGCTTATTTGTTTCCAAGTCTAATGAAAGACCCCTTCCTGAATTATAATGTACACAATGGTGTAGGGTATCATATGGTCGGGCTTGACCGACTATATCTTTTTCTCTCGTTTTTTAGTTGTTTTGGTTCATAATTTTTTGCGAACAATATCTTTTTATCATTTAATACATCCATGAAAAATATTTCCTTTAAAACACAAGGAAATTGTCTACTTTTCCAGAATTTTTTTTTTTTTTTAACAAAAAGTACCTTTTTAAATTTAAAAATCCATTGGTCTCACACATTCTTAATATTTGTTGTAGTGAATTGATGTCGTTCGATGCATTTTATGGAAAGGAGGATGGTTCTTTTCATTTCCAGATTCAAACAGCTTTATAAATGAACGAAAAAATTAATTATCAATTTCCCAGCAAACTAAAATAATGAAAAAAGTACGTTTTGTTCTGCGATTCCTCATGTAATTTCCTAAGCTCATTTTCTATTTTCAGAGCTTTCTGAAACTCCCAGATGTGGTAGAAATTTAAAATTTGGCTTAGGTTAGGTTGCATAGGCTGTCTCCATTACCAAAAAGAAGACTCACTTGGGTCCATAGTTTCCTTTGTGTTGCCTGAAAAGAATGAAAGATAGAAGATAGTCAAGAAAAAAGAAAAGAATGAAAAGAAAGGCATAGTTAGAACAGGAAAAATAAAGAAGAGAGAGAATGAAGTATCCTAGGCCGTGCAGGCCATATACATTTATCTCACTAACCCATTTGATCCCCTGATAAACAAATCTAGCTTATACAGAGCCATATCCGATAAGTCCCTAAGATCATTAAAGCGCGACCTACCCAGAAAACGTTGCCTAAAGCCCTGCAGAGCGGGGCAACCACATAGAAGATGAGCTATCGTCTCCTCTTCCTCTAAATCATGACAACTTCTATAGTAGTCATTTTAATTAAGTCCCAATCGACTCGCATGCCTACCGAACCTACAGTGACCAGTCAGTAACTCGATCATATTCCTGAGTCGCTCTCTGTCTAGACTCAATAGGAATAGAGTTCTCTTGTGGTCCAAATTTGGCCATGAAATTCTAGAGACTGAGCTTCACATGAAGCTTACAAAACGCCAAGGGGACTCCACAAAGACGATCAATATGATCATCATCCAGCATTGACCCCCTTTTCGCCAGAGAATCAGCAACAGTATTGCCTCTAAGAACCCCGTGTCCTTTCACCCAAATGAGTGTTAAATTTGAATGTCTCGCCATCCCATTCAGAGATTTCCGGCATTAATGGACGATTATCGACGTGGAGTAGACACCGATCAGGGATTTAATAGCAGGTTGGCTATCAGTAACAATACGAATATTCCTATCAGAAATCCTGTAATACTTAAGCCAGTTCGTCGCCCTCTTAATAGACGAGAGTTCAGCCTGAAGAATACTGCAACCGTCTGGAAGCCTAAAGGATACACTGGTATTAGTTTCCTCGATAAAGAAACCACCGCCTACTTGATTCCCATTTTTAGAACCGTCAGTGTAGATCCACATACAGTTGGGATCACGTTCCATATCAGCATTCCCTTGAAATATCACTCCAAAGTTTCTGTCAAAGAAAGGAGTTGGGATGCAATAATCTATATGGTCTGGAAGATCATTAATGATCCGAAGGATACTGGAGTGACCATACGTTCTCCCCTTTCAGTCTCCGGCTGCGCTCAATCTAATTGCGGTGTTAATCGCAGTTTGCTTTACCAACAAGTTTGCTGGTAGCCAATTGAGCATTGCAAATAAATAAAATTTTTATCAGGGTGAGGAAACAAGTGGATCTACTTTTCTAAGCCTTTTCCAGAGCTTTCTGAAGCTCCCAGATGACATGAAAAAGTAAAATTCGGCTTTCTTATAAAACTAATCGTCCAACAAATCCTAACAGAGACAAATTTTGAATTTTTTTTTTGAATTTTGAAAAAATCGCGAATTTATTCCCGATTTTGATTTTTTGAAAATCAAAAAAATCGTAAAAGTATTTAACTTTAAATACCAATATCTCTAAAAGTTGTTAACGGATTTTAATGATTTAAACTGCATATTTAAGAAGTAATTTAAAAATAATATTATCATTTAAAAATGCATTCATAATGTAAATACAATTTTAGGATGCATTTTTTAAAAATTTCTACCCTTTCAATTTTAATTATTTTTTTTAATATGTTAAAAAATATCTTTACTATAAAATGCAATAATAACTGTTCTGGGACAATAAAATCTACAATTTTTAATATTTAAAAAAAAAAAAAAAATTCATAAATTTTTTTATACAAAAATTTAAATTTTTCAAACTATTTTGATTTTTAACTTTTTTGATTATACTCTTTTAGTAATATGTTTATAACTCCTTAAGTATACGTCGGATTTTATTGATTTAAAAACAAGTATAAAGTTTATTACAATAAATATTGTAAATTATATTGTATGAATCAAAAATAATTTTTGTGCTAATGATGCACTCTAGAAAAGAATGCAATTTTCGGATGCATTTTTAAGAAATGTCTACCCTTTTGATTTTAAATATTTTTACTTAATATTGAAGACAAATATGTTTATTATACAAAACATATAAACACTTAATCTGTGACAAATAGGTTTTCTACTGCAAATAACAAATTATGAAATATTATGACTAAAATTAATTTTAAAATAAGCTCACAAAAATTTTTTGCTTGAAAAAATTTGAAGAAATATAAAAAAAAATTTTTAAATAATGAACCAATTTGTCCCAGAACAATTTATATTGCAATTTTTAGAAAACATAATAATGTTTTTTATATCAGAAGAAGAAAAAAATTGAAAGAGTAGAAATTGTTTAAATTACTACATTTATAGTGGACATATTCTTCTTATTCGCGAATTTTTCAAAATTCAAAAAAATAAAAATGGAGATATTAAAATGGTTCCATAGGGTATGCGTATGCCAAATATTATTAAAATCAGAAGACATACAAAATATTCTTGGGCGTTCTTTCATGGAATGGACGATATGTATTAGTTAATTATAAAAATCTAATTTTAATTATTCCTTAAATTCGGATAACTAGTTTACTTGTACTGTATTTATGTGTATATACATATTTTTAAATTATAGCACAGTAGACGCTCACAAATTAGAGCTTTCAGTAATTCGAACGTCCAGAAATTAGAATCAGTGTATGCAATACATTAAACGCTCTGAAATTCGAATTAAATTTTTTTTTTGTTATTTGAACACAAGAAATCTCCAATTTATTTTTATTCTCCATAATCATCTGCCTTAATATCTTTATCATTAGTATTCATGATGGAAAAAATTACATTTTATCTTCTTTCCTTTTTTGTTCATTTTTTTTCCTTTATTAATTCATAATTAATTATACATATTTCTTCCTGATCAACATTCATTCACAATTCTCAATATATTTATTTTGACTTTTTCTTTTTTTGCAGGACTTTTTGTGTTAATGTGTGTGTGTATGTGTGCGGTGGAATGGTTGAAAACTTTTCGAACATTAACTTCAATAAAAAATTTTCTTTTGTTTCATTTCTCAACTATGAGTAATTCTTAATTCAGTTGAAAACAAATTTGAACACATAGTCCTGTTAAGAATTTAAGCCAATTCAACCATTCTTAAGTGTAATTGCTGAAAGGGGAGTATAAATGTAATACAGAAGAGAAGGTATAGTAAATTGAAGGTGATGTAGAACGAATTTTACATACACTTCTTTATAAAATCATTAGAAGCCATAGAAGATTTGTTTTGTTTAAGATATATTTTTGAAATGATAAATTAATTCTTGAGGCTTATGTATATGTCTAGTTTAGTTAGATATGTAGGTACATATTTTCCAAGAAATAGATTTTTAGTACTAAAAATTACTTTTGAGAACAAAAGTTGATAAACAGTTTGTACTGGGATCTCTTTATACAAACTTAAGTAAATATGTATGTACTTGTATTAAAACTAAAAGTTCCTCTATGATGTTTATCCTGTAAACTGCATAGTGGGCAAGAATTAAAATATTTTGAAAATAAATTTTGTAACTTTTACTGGGCTGTTCCAATTTACATAAAACTTTACTAATTTTGCATAGGAGTAATGGAATTTAAGTTTTGAGGGTGGGTCTCCCAGACTCTCAAAATATGAAACCAAATTTCAAAAATTTTTAACATACAATTCATAAATTTAAAATTTTATATCTTCACAGCCACTGTCATTTCTTAACATTGACTTAAATGTTACTGACATTTTATCAGTTTTTCATTTAATAGAAAAGTTTTTTGTTAGTTGTATTTTTATTTTTCTCTTTCTATTTACTTTTTCCTGCAAACTTTTTCTGTTTTTTTTTTTTACCAAAACGCTAGAAAGGACAATAATAGAGAAGCACAAAAACAAGAAAAAGTTTGAGTTCACTTTTTCTGTTCAATTCTTTGAAATTTACTGTCCATTTAATACAAGTACTTACTATGATGGTTTGTGGTGCTACAAAAGCTTTTATTTAATACAACTTGTCTCCAAAATACATACAACATATAAAAATTTTCATTTATTTTTTTATTTTCACTTTAAATTTAAATAAATAATGGAGTGACAAAGTTTTTTATTTTTAAATTTATTACAAATATTGTATGTGTTTGTTTAAATTGAGGGGAAAATAAAGTGTTTACAATAAGTTAGTTTATGTAAATAAATATTTGAATATGAAATTGCTTAGAGGATTATTTTTATGTAGGGGAGTTTTTATGAATTTGGTTTTAAAGTTTTAAAATTAAATATTTAAAGAAAAAATTCATAAAGAAATAAGTTACATGAAAAGGGAAAATTATTAAGGATACACGCAGAGAAAAAACATGGTTACAGCATGATCACTACAACTATTCAATGTTTGTATAGTCGTTTTTCCTTGATTTGAATTATACCGTGTTCATGATAGCAACGTTAATGATTCTGTTTGATAATTTAATGATTAATCACAATCAAAATTTTAATATGGTTGACTGAATTATACATATACATATGTATTTAAACATTATTATATGAAACCATATACAGTTACGGACAAAAAAATAGGGTCAAGTATAATTATTTGAAATCATTGCGAATATATTGGGTTATAAACTTATACAAAAATAATATCATTTAACATTATCCCGAAAACAATACATTTTCTGAAGCAAAAATAGTCCTTTTTAAGTGGGGAAAAAAACAGGGTCAGCAGTAATTTTGTTAAAATTTTTAAATTTGTATGAAACTTTACTTATATAGTTTAAAATCTCGATAACGATATTAAAAATAAAAAACTGAAAAAGATGAGAATCATCGATTATTTCCGATTCCGATAAGTATACGCTTCAGAAAGGATCTATAGATTTGGAACTTTAAAAATATGGGTAAAATCGAAGGACCCAACAAAAGATAAGTACCAAAATCGATCATTATAGTTAAATAATTCTATTTTTTTTTAAAGGCTGCAGTTATAGATAATTTAAAACGTTTTAATGTAAATAAAAATTCTTTAGGAACAGAAATCACCAAAATTTTTTATCAAGTCCTGGACTTTTAATGCCAATAAGTCGATTCAAAATTCGGTAGGTATTTAAATTTCTTCTAAGAACATGAGAAGACAATTTATTCCAAATACCATTCTAGAAAGCCCCAGTCTTATAATACAGACAGGGAAAGCCTCAAATAGTATCCTCATGAACCCAAAAGTATAAAAAATTACGTATTATCCTCTAAAAAAGGAGTATTTATTTTATCGAAGAATATAAATGTTAAATTTGGTAGTAAAACTTTCGCATGGGTCCAAAAAATACAGATTTGGAAACATTTAATACCCCATGTTAAATTAAGCATAATAGTGTTTGTAATATATCGGAGAGGGTTCTACCATTTCAAATTGCCAGGTCGATATCTCAGCATCAGGGAACTCTAGAATAGTCTTCCAAAGGAATCATGTTTTCTCCAATTGTCTTCTTATGTTCCCAGAACAAATTTATGTTCTAAGTAGATTTTCAACCGAATTGGCAGAATTAAAACTTCCGAATTGGTAAAATTTTTGGATGATTTTCCGTTTCCGAAGAACTTTTTTTGTATTTTATCTTCTTTAATTGATCTAAAGTTCTTCCATTTAATTGAAAATTAAATTATTTAACTATAATAATCGATTTCGATATTTATCTTTTGTTGGAAACTTCGATTTTACCCATATTTTTGAAGTGCCAAATCTATAGATCCTTTCTGATAAGAATAGTTCTCGGAACTGCAGATCATCGATGATTCTCACCTTTTTTCAGTATTTTATTTTGAATATAGTTATCGAGATTTAAAAAAATTAAAGTTTCATAAAAATTGTTTGACAATTTTTAAAAATTTTTAACAATATCAATGCTGACCCTATTTTTTTGTCCACACTGAAAAAGGACTATTTTTGCTTCAGACGATGTACCGTTTTCGGGATAATGTTTAGTGATATTATTTTTGTATAGGTTTATAACCCAACATATTCACAATAATTTGGCATTAAAATTTTTATTGTTTTGCTTAAAATTTTGTCGAAAACTCAAAAAGTTTCAAATAATTATACTTGATCCTATTTTTTTGTCCGTAACTGTACATATATGAAAAATCCAAACATTTAGTCAATTCTACAACTATTCAGTTAATTATACAACCATTCAGTTAATTTTAAACATTTTGTTAATTCTACAACTATTAAGCTAATATTTTTATTTGCTTTTAATGACTTTTGAATACACATTTTTGTGTATCAGTCCAGTAGTTTATTAGTATATTAATTCTCATTTAGTTTAGATATGAACAAATAAAAATTGACAAGGTTTGTGTTTATTCAGTATGATGAATGTACTACATATAGTGGTACAAATGAATATAAATATGGAAACATGGGATTATATATATATTGAAATTAATTCGTATATATGATAAAATTGGTATATATATATATATGAAAAAATGGAACTATATATATGATAACATGGGATTATATATATGATAAAATGGGATTATATATATGGTGAAATTAGTTATAAACCTTACTAAAATTTATTATTAAAGTTACAAAACTTACTAACGTGACTGATTAACTGACTGACTAATTCATCACCCCACAGCCCAAACGGCTGAAGCTAGAGAGACGAAATTTGGAACGTAGATAGGTCTCCCTCTGTATAGATCCACTAAGACGGGATTTTCGGAAATTCGAATGTTTAGGGGGTAAAAAAGGGTAAAATCGGTAACTCTATAACTCCCAAACTAATAAAGATACACAAAAAGTTGAATAGTTGTCGTTATTTATTTAAAAAATAATCGGACAGGTGTCTGGCACTTTTTTGAAAATCGGTCCTTTTAGGGAGAAAACGGGTAAAAACTGTATTTTGGTACTTTTTTGTCACCATATGTATCTTTGAAACCAATCAACATACAAATAAAATTTATGCCGTATTCATAACTTATCAAAAAACTAGAAATATAAATTTGGTACTTTTTCGAAATTCGAACGTTTAAGGGATAAAAATCGTACCTATTTTTGATACATTTTTCATAAAACATTTTTTTATATTTATTGATATTATTATATTATTATATTGCGTATTTTAATATGGGATCTCACTATAATTTAGAAACTCATTTGAATACAATTTCTGATAATTCTATAGGTAAAAAAAAGTACCAAAAAGGGGGTAAAGGCGGGAAATTACTTTTTATTTAAACTTAATAATGAATTTTCCATTACATTAAACATAGAAACATCCTGTGGGTAAGAATTCAAGAGGATGAACTTTGAGGTACTTTTTTTTCCTCTAATGGTACTTTTTGCATTTTCTGTAATATTACACCTAAAAACGTGAAATTAAATATTCATGGTCCGACGTGGGAAAGAATCCATAAGAGGGGTCTTTGTGGTACTTGTTTGTTCTTCTAATGGTACTTTTTGAATTTTCTATAATATTTAAACTAGGAACACGGAATTAAAGATATGTGGCCCTAAGTGAGTGAGAATTAACAAGAATCCCTTCTTTTGTGGTACTTTTTCGTTCTTCTAATGGTACATTTTGAATTTTCTATAATTATGAACCTAGAAGCATGAAATTAAGGACATGTGGTGCTAAGTGAATGAGAATCCATAGAAGGGGACTTTGTGGTATTTTTTTGTTTTTCTAATGGTACTTTTTTAATTCCCTGTAATATTTAACCTAGAAACATGAAATTAAAGATATGTGGTCCTAAATGAATAAGAATCCATATGAGGGGACTATGTGGTACTTTTTTGTTATTCCAATGGTACTTTTTGAATTTTCGATAATATTTAACCTAGAAACATGAAATTAAAGATATGTGGTCCTTAGTGAATGAAATTCCATAAGAGGGGACTTTTTGATACTTTTTTGTTCTTCTAATGGTACTTTTGGAATTTTCTATAATTATGAATCTAGAAACATGAAATTCTCATGATGCTAAGTGAATGAGAATCCATAACAGGGGACTTTGTGGTACTTTTTTGTTCTTCTAATGGTACTTTTTGAATTTTCTATAATTATGAACCTAGAAACATGAAATTAAGAACACATTCCTCTATACTAAAAAATAATAATAGGAATACTTTGGTAGTTTTTTAACTTTCGAATGTTAAAGATGTTAAAAATTGGTACTTTACTGGCACCCTATCAAACATGCCTTTTGTACTTTTAGAAAATTGTATTTTAAATTTATTTTATAGTATGTTTTTTATAAAAAATTTACGATAACGAAGTAGCGGGTTAACAGCTCGTAATAAACAAAATTTAATAATAATTAATTACAGGTTAATAAAAAACTTAAAACTTGGAATTAATTTTGGAATTAATCAATCTTAGTGTAACATTTGCATAACAAATTTTCAGTCATTACCTTAAAATGTTTAAATAATTCTTACAAAATTGTGAATATGAGATTTTATTGGACGAAGCCCTTTCTACCTTGCTCTTTTTCTAATTTTTCATATTTTCATATTTCCTTTTGTTAATCCTGTTCTTGAGCGTCTTGGTAGATTCATGAATGTCCTTGATATATTCAGTATGCATGTAGCCATAATTTTTAACCGCTTCTGTGCAAAAGGTAAAAGACGAAAAATGAAACTGAAGTACATTTTTAAAATACACTTCTTGACTTACCGAAAATTGCAGCATTCAAAGACTCCAATCCTCCAGGATTCAAAATTCGTTTTATGACAGAAAGAGCAATAATAATTAAATAAAGCAAATGAGAAAAAATTAGAACCTACCATTTCGGCTTTGCTCATTCAATACTTTTAAAAGGGCGCGTGTGGCTCTTGAAGAAGGCCAAAATCCCATACACGAGTCGGCCAATTCATCCTATAATGGAGGCTTTTTAGCTTCACTTTTTAAAGACAATTCAATGTCTGCGTTTAAAATTTTGCTCATAGATAAAGTTTCTTCATTATTTAATATTTCAGCAGTTTTATTGATTTCCTCAATTTCTTTTCCAACAAGATCATTAAAGGAACACATTTTTTTCTCCTGCACCTCCAATCGTCGTAGATGACGCTTGCTAAACCACTCCATTACATTTTTGCTTTTTATCATATATTACGTATATTAATTTTAAATTAATTATACACAATTTTTTTTACTAAAATTTATTTTACAAAAGCACGCGTATTTCACCATTACTCTGTGTTACTCTTTGGCTTACAATTCTCAGTACTCGGAATATTAGTCACTGGGACATAAGTACGTAAATACATTTTGACAGTTGTTTTTAGCTTTTTTAAAATTTTTTCGTTGAGTCGGAAATTTTATTTTTAAATATTTTATTTAATAAAGTTTTAATAATAAATTTGTTTCTTAATATGAAACTCTCCCTTTTTTTCTTGTCTTTAGTAAATCTCATGTTAAACATTTAATCGGTTAGTAGAACGGATTCATATTCAAACAATTGAACCAAACAGAGATTCATTCCTTTATTTATAAACTTATTTAATCGTTAACTAAGTAAGCCTGGCAAAAATAAAAACTGTAAAACCACTACTTAACATCAACATGTCATAAAATTTATCATGATGTTGACGATGAGACTTATGAAACTGTTGCTTCTTCTAGATATTTAAAATCATCGTAAATACGCACACATACGCATATTTGTTTTGTAGATGATGGAAATAAGATATGTATGTATGAATTTATGACATATGACTAATATGACCGAAGATAATATTTAGGATTTAGGTTTAGTTTAAGTTCAGTCATATTGTCATAAATAAACGACATGTGTGACCGTTGCCAATTAATAACAAGAAATATTTTCATTGGAAATTTTAATATTTTCATGAATATTATATTGAGATTATAAATAGTATTTTTGCACAGACATATGTAGGTATATATTAACACTGTTTATTATATTATAAAAATAATATTATTAAATAGGTCATAAACATTTTAAGATGCTAACAATTACTTATTTTGAAATATAAAAGAGTATTTTTTTCCTCATTCAATATCCCAAGTTTTCTATGTTTTCAATGCTTTTAATCTTTTTTTAAATCTATCTTTTTATCTACTTCATGTATCTGTTGCGTTTTTGTTGGTAAATATTTGTTTGTGATGTTTTGTGGCTTTTGTTTCTTTTTTTTGGATCCGTCTTAAATTCTTGTCTTGTTAATTAAACATTCCGTGTTCTGTTTGATTCCTTTGCTCTTCTTAATGAGTTGTTTTTTTTTGTTGTTACACAGACTGGTTGTGTAAAAGATACAAACATTGATTGTAATATTATGTGCATTTGTTTTATAACAAAGAACCACCACAAGAATATCACGATTTTAAGTTGGAATAAACACAATAATGCAACTAAGTATAATCAAAAGAATACCTTAAGTGTAGATTTGTATGTAACATTCTTTCCTATATGTTTTATATGTACATACACAAGTTCATTCATCCATATTCGACCTATTTAATAAATGTAGAATGTAGGAGTAAAGAACGGGTGTTTTATTTTGAAGTAAGTTTCTTGGAAATAGCAATACTTCCCAGCAGGCCATGTCTTGTAGAAAATATCGACGATGTCTTGATGATTTGTCACAGTCTTCGACGACACATGTACGACAGCTCCGAACAAAGATTGGTGACATTTTCGAACAAAGGGCACTTAAGTCATCAACGATAACCTGAGCGACAGTGTCATGTATATTTTCGTCAACCATTTTAAGAAAAATAAATGAAAAAAAAGTAGGGTTCCGCCAAGATTTGAACCCAGGCCACCAATTTCTCTCCTCCTTATTGAATAGTCAAGCGCACTTACCACTTCAGCTACAACACTCTCTACTTTTTAATGGTTTTATTAATGCTTTTATTTATCTTATAGGTATTGATGACATTGTCATGCATCATGTCGTGTGTTTGGTTTAACTCACGATATTCTCGCAGGACATTTTACTCATGTTGTCACCAAAATAGATATGTACGACAATTCACTATAATTTGTTATTGAAGTCGCCGAAAATGGGGTAAGATGACAATATAGGTGACTTTTATTCAAACTTGTCCTCTAAATGCATTTTCTTGACGACAAATTTAGACGACATCATCGATGAAAGTGTCGTTAATGGACATGTGGCCTGCTGGGTTTTTTTCAGCTTAATTTAATTTTGTGGTATATATATATAAATTTGCTTATTAGTACCTAAATAATGTAGAATTTATATTTATTTATAACTCAATATCAATGCCATTGATCTTGACAAACATTTGTCCGAAATAGGTTGAACTGTATTTTTTTTTATTTTTTTTTGGTTATTAAAATTTACATCATATTCGTAACCTATGTAAAAATGAGAAATACTACCCAGCAAAAACTTGGTAATGACATGTAGTTACGGGCGTAGTTACTTTGTAATGACAACATACTGTCTGCATAGAAGTCTATCTAAATCTAAAATAGTTTATTTTTATTACATTTATTTTAGTTACATTTTTGGTTGTTGTTAAGTTTTTTAAATAAAAATTTAAAAAATCATTTTACAACAACAAAAAAATATTTTATATCCTGACATTTCATTACTTATTTGTAACCTAAAATGTAACTAGTTCCTATTGTTATTACTAATCATGACTTCAGTAATGCTTTAAAATCAATGCAGTGTTTAACAGCTTGGAAGTAATTAGTTATTATAATGACATCTAAGTAATGTATAGGGTAAGTAGTTGCCTCTAATGTCATCACCGTGTTAAAATAATGAGTTATTCAGCTAATGTATAAGCAGTGAAGAGCCATTATATTAGCTTCTTAACTCATTACATGGCAACCAAAATGTAATCCACGAAGAATTCTTAAAAACTTCCCCAAGAAGCTATGGGTCTATAATCAAAACCTAGCTCCCGCTGCACAGTGTCCAAATTCCTTCTATATTACGAATTTCATTTAAGCCATCACCATATATCCTCTACACCAGACTGAGAATTTATTGGTATATCAACTATGTACTTCAATTCGTAGAACCAATAATATATTTTTTCAAATCAAGTTTAAAATCCTCCAATTTATTTCTTATTATTTATATATTTATATTAAAATTATTTGAATTTTTCATTAGAAAATTCTTATTCGAACAAACAATATTCGAGTGAATACCCAAGTAATTAATGAACAAAGTTCCATAAACATTCCCATAAATTATAATGAAATTTTTCAGCGGTACGAAACTATTTTGTGTGCCACATAAAAAAATTTTAAAATAAACAAATTTCACCTAAGTAAGACGTTAAATAACGTCTTAATGAGCTAATGACCTTTTCGTTTATTATTATTCTTTTTATATTTTTTAGCTACAAGGACTAAGAATGACTAAGGTGCGTGGCAAAGCTATAAGGTAAATGTTCTTTGCATCGTGTATTAAAAAGTACCCCTTGTACTTTTTAATACATGGTGCAACGAAAAGTGACCTTATAGTTTTGCCGCGCACCTTATATAGTAGATAGAAATAAATACATAAAGCTAAACAATAAACATTAAAGTTTTCAAGCGATTTGGCAAATGGCCTCTTAAAAAACATATTTTTTTTTAGTGCAGAAAAATTTCCTGTTGTAGAGAATCATTAAGTAACCAACAAAATGATCTTGACAACAGGACAGTCACGTACTACATACATACTGTTTAAATGATGATGCTGACGCTTTAGTTAACGACAGCGACTTCCTTAATGACATCATTAAAGAGCCAAAAAAAAAAAAGAAGTATAACAATAAAAAATTATTATAATGATGGCTATTTAAAATATGACAGGAATTTAAAATATGAAAATACTTAAAGGTTTTAACACCAGTTTAAATCAACAACAAAATTTAAGTGGTCGCTTTGTTTATTAATTTAAAATGCCATAATTAAAGCATAAAAAATTATTGTTGCTTAAACGAAAATACTTAAAACAGATACTGTAAATAAAATGAAGAAATTTATTTGTGTGTATGCATGGTATATTTGTTATTCAATGTTAAGTGTTGTAGAAATACAAATGTTAAAAATTCTAAAATTTTTTAAAATTATATTGAAAATTTCCATCTTCTACAGATTTTTTTTCTACTTGATAACGAGAAAAAAATTTTCAAAGTCAAAATTTCAAAACAGGTCGCAAAAATTTCAATTTGTTTGTTGTTTAAAAAAACACTTCAATCTGATTCCAAAAATGTTTCCTATCAAGAATAAAATTTAGATATTTAGCACTATCAGATAGCGCAAATTCAGCACCATTTAATTTTGAGGGAATCTTATATTAATTAAGTTTTTATAATTTCTCTTTATATTAGTTTAATTTAACTTATTATATTAATACAAACAAGTGGAAGTGTTATATTAAGCTGACATATTTTTAATTTATTTAAAGTCCTTAATCTGACATTTAAAAATTTTAATATTTTTTTGAAGATAAATTCTAAAACAATTTTTCGAAGTCTTGGCCAAGGATCGAATTCAGAACCGTTAAGTAAGATCTGTCAGAAACCCAAGCAGTATACTATATCGCTCAGTGGGGCAGAATCGAAAATTTTTGAAAATAAATCTATAACTTCTGATCGGATTTGCATAAAATTTGGTATAGACATAGCAGAGGAGTGTAAAATGTTAAGTTTTGAAGGAGAACCGAACAGACCCCTCAGGAGCAGAGCTAAGGGGGCTCAAAGTTAGGTACCTCTGCCATGATATTTTTTTAATCGATTGCCAAATTTTAGTTTCTGAGCCCTTTTAGCTACGCCCCTGAGGGGTCTATTCCAAACTAAACATTGGAAGGTCCCCCTTCCAAACTTAACATTATATACTCCTCTGCTACACCTATACCAAATTTCATGCAAATCCAACCAGCCGATCAGAAGTTACAGATTTATTTCCAAAAAATTTCGATTCTGCCCCACTGTGCATCGATATGTTTAAGTTTACTATATTTATTTGCTTCTGTAAAAAGCTTAAAACGATACTCAAATGTAAATAATACTTTTTTATGAAAAAATCTATCAAATCGTGCCTTGAAATTATTGTCAAAATATTTTATATCCAATGAAGAAAACTTTAATAATTTTTTTAGGAAAAACTAAAATTTACAAGGAACGAACGAACTCCGGCCTAACGGTTTGTAGTCTAGAACACTTTCTCTAGACTCTTCAATCTCACAATTTACAAATAGAAAAACATTTAAGTATATATTATTGTATGTGAAATAGAAAGTATTAAATTTGAGCAAAGAAAATTGGAAGAGTTTTCGAGACTGTTCTAGATAATCGTTTATAACTCTGGTATTCCTAAACAGATTTCGCCGAATTTCGATACCAAGGTTTTTGAGACTATATGGCACATATGTGTTGAAAGATAAATGTATTTATTGGACTATAGGCTTAAAAAAATCGATTTCAACATACAGACGGACATACATCCAGATGGACAGATACCCAGACACATTAGTCAATTATTTAAACAAATTTGCGTGACCACTAATTCTACAAAAAAATTGTTTTCCGTTGTTTGATCTTGCAAATGTTTTGTAAGAGAAAACTTCGTGAAACAAGATTCGATAATATGTCAGCTATGATTAATGATAAGTTAAAAATATGTTCCCATTGAAATGGAGAAGTAAGAAAATATTTTATGTAGTCGTTACGTCATTTTGGTCAAATATTTGACTAATCTGTATATACCTTAACAAGCGAATGTTATATTCGGCTCAGCCGAATCTATATATCCACCATCAAGTTTTTAAAATTTTACGTTATATGGGAGGTGGGCGGTAAAGGATGGAACAAGACCATTTTTTGTTTCCGGGTTTACATTGGTCCATCGACTATTTGTACAAAATTTCGTTGACGTTTGACCTTATATGGGAGGTGGGCGATAAAGTGGGTGGACCACGCCAATTTTTGGTTTCATTTATATCAACTCTCTATATCGACTAACTATCTTTACAAAATTTCGCTATCGTACATGCTTTTGCTTAAAATATATCAGCATAAAAGTATGAAATGAAGCTACAAAGGACTCCCTATGTTTCTACTATTTTGTGCATAACTTTTTTGTTTATTAACTGATTTTGCTAATTTTCAATACCAAACAAACCTTATATAAGATAAATATTTAAGCCAAATCTCGTCTCCCTGGGTTATTCCGTTCGAGCCCTGTCCTGCTTTCACCTAGATCGACTCAGAATCTAACCAGAACTCAGAAAATATATACTACTTTGTGGGGTTTTAAATGATTTTTTAGACTTGTTACATACGGAATGACAAAGTCAATATACTTATTGATGGTGGGTAAAAAAGGTCCTTTTTAATTATAACAATAACGAATATTTTTCAATTCAAGGCCCTGGATATATATTTAAAGTCTTTTTATAAAATTATTCTTCATTTTATGTGAAGGGTATAAAAAAACACATATGAAAAAAAAATATTGTTTACTTACTTTAAAATTAAACATAACTTTACAACTTAGCAAGTCTTCTGCAACATAAACAGATTTTTACTACTTGTTTTTTTTATCTACTAGCTCGCCTCTTACTCGCTAATTTTGAAAACCCTAGAATGTTCCATATAGTCGTCTCTTTTTAGTCAACTATTATAGCGTTTATACGGACCATTTAATCGCAAATAAAAATATTGCGATATGAAAATTTTGCTGTATAAACAGTGAGTTAGTACTATATTTGCTAGTTAGTAACTCACGAAAAGTAATCGTGATTAGTGAAGCTAATTGCAAATAAAGCGTTCAGCGTTGCCACTTCTTTTTACGTTCATAGAATTTTCGATGATTTTTTCCCATCTGGCACGACAAATAAGGAAATATATTTATTTGTACAATTTGCTTATAAACAGCGAATTATTTATTTGCAAGTTCATTTTATTAGAAATAATCGTGCGTATAAACATAATATATAAATCAACCAAAAACTCTAAAGTCCGTCTACTACTTATAGTGGAGAATGTAAAAGCTATGTTGGATCTTGATACAATGGCTTAAAGTTTTCACAGCATCATCCTGTGCGTCTCTAAATTCAAATATGATATTTTATTTTTTGATCGGAGCAAGGGGACCCCCTCAAATTTTGTGTGAACTAAATTCTTATAATACTGCATTGATGAAATGAAAATAGGGCCTGAGGAAGGGGTAGCTTTCATATTCAGCAAATATTAATTTTTGCATATCTAAATGATAAGGCGGATAGGTCGAGGGGGTGCATTGGCTCACTATATGAAGTAAATATTATTTATCGTATCAAAAGTGCTAGTGCAGCGCACCGGGAAAAGCTAGTATTTAATATAATGCATAAAGAAATATACACTACACTTAATACAAGTATATGTTCACAATTGGCCACAAGTCCCATGTAAAACCTCTCCCCGAATTTTGATGCACATTTACAAAGGTGTAGGGTATTATATGGTCGGATTTGACCGACAATATCTTTCTTCTTTGTTTTTTTATTTAACATTTTGATCTTCTGTTACAATTAATCGAATATCCTATTAAAAATAACATTAACATTGTCGGTTAATACAAAGGGATTTAAATGGTTTAAGCTGGTAATCTGGTAGTGTTAAATTTGGTTTGTATGGCTTGTTTTTAACAATTTCACGTCTGCTGGAACCAACAACAAGCTGCTAACATTGCAGTAGTCTTTTCAAGCCTTTACACAGAAATAATTGGTCTCTTTTATCAAAAAGGATTACATATGGCAAATGAAAAAAAAAAGGAAAACATATTCATTTTGTAAACCATTCAAATCAAAACTAAAAGTGAAATTTTAACTTCCTTGAAAATTAAAAAAACTAACACTTTTGCTTGGCATTATTAGCGTTAAATAAACAAAACACTGTAAACAGAAATAAATTTTTGAAAATATTTGCACATAAGTAGTTAAACGTCAAAAGTAAACCAACCAGCCACTCAGTCCGGATGGTAGTTAGTGAGGTAATTTTTATTTATGCATCCAGGCATATAACCTAGCCACTTGTACTATATACTTATGTATGTAATACTATGTATACCAAAATAGTCCATTTTCATTTACCACTTGTTTGAAAAAAATCAAATATTTTAAGCACGTAATCACAGTTTCACACTTCTTTTTTTTTGCTCTATTTGTACACATTTTATTTTGCTGCGTTCCATTTTTTATTTTTTGTTTATACCCTACAGCACCATAGGTGGAGAAGTTTGAGTTGATGTTTTTAACAACCATAAATATTTGTCAATACTAATTTACCTTAATATCACTTTCTGAGTGAACAAAGTACAATTCGCAATTTTAAAGTTATATTAATGAAATTTGACACAAATAATTATTTTGACACAGAACGAAGTCTATTGAAATTGTTTATGATCGGTTAATTATTTAACCTAGCTCCCATACAAATGATCTCCCGGAATAAGGGTTTAACGATCATAAATGCCTTAAATATAGTATGTTTTTAAATAAATTTGGTGCAAAGAAGTTTTGTAGAAGTATAAATCTTTGTGATCCCATGTAAAACCCCTTCCCGATATTTGATTTAAATACACAATATTGAAGTATATCATATGATCGGGTTTGATCGAATATATCTTTCTTACTTGTTTTTTTCTATTCTTATTACCTGCAGCACTAATGACATTTAATTTGAACATTAAAGTATGTGGCACAAAAGTATCGTTAAGGATAATTTTGTTTGGGTGCGTTTGTTTGTATAGTTTGTTACTATAGTTTTCACAAAAAATACTTTTATAAGAAAGCTAATTTAAAATTTTGTACTATTTTATAGTGAGGAAATCATAAATAATAAGGAGATAGAGAAGACGAACAAGTTTTTCATGTTGCATAAGAGAGAAGAGTTTTATTTATTAATAAGCATCATTTCTTTAAAATAATAAAAATTGATTATCTGTCGAAAGTACAAAATATATTACTTGTAAACTTTTAAATATTTATAAGGCCTGTCCACGCAATTGACATTTGAAATTTTTGTCATAAGGTGAGATTCTACATTCAAATATCAACTAAAAGTTTATTTAATTAAACTCAGTTACTTTTGAACTTTTAGAGATATCTAAATAAAATTTAATACGACCAAGCTAAGGTATTTTTAGGTTAATTTAAAGTATCGCAGGTCCCAAAAATGGCGAAAGCCATGGCGGCTGTAATTAATTAAAAAATTTAATTAATTAAAAAAAATTAATTAAAAAAATTAAATTCAAAAATTAATTCAATATCTCTATAAAAATAAATATTTTAGTCGACAAATTTGCAGGAATCATAAAAATATACATATATGGTTCCGATAGCCATATTTTTAAAGCCTTCGTTTTTTTCTTTTCACTTTAACTTATTTTTTACACTTTGACCTTTACCATTTTTATTCTAAATTAAATTTGTAATCGTCTGGTTTAGTTTGACAAAGAAATTACTCGATTTTAAGGCGAATTTAAGTTTAGAAGGCGAATTTCACAAATGATTCAGTTGCGGATATATAGGATCTCAAAATCTGATATGCTTATCTTCCGAATTCAAAGATTTCATTAAGGCCTTTGTGCGTGCTTATTTATTTATTTATTTATTTATTTATTTATTTATTTATTTATTTATTTATTTATTTATTTATTTATTTATTTATTTATTTATTTATTTATTTATTTATTTATTTATTTATTTATTTATTTATTTATTTATTTATTTATTTATTTATTTATTTATTTATTTATTTATTTATTTATTTATTTATTTATTTATTTATTTATTTATTTATTTATTTATTTATTTATTTATTTATTTATTTATTTATTTATTTATTTATTTATTTATTTATTTATTTATTTATTTATTTATTTATTTATTTATTTATTTATTTATTTATTTATTTATTTATTTATTTATTTATTTATTTATTTATTTATTTATTTATTTATTTATTTATTTATTTATTTATTTATTTATTTATTTATTTATTTATTTATTTATTTATTTATTTATTTATTTATTTATTTATTTATTTATTTATTTATTTATTTATTTATTTATTTATTTATTTATTTATTTATTTATTTATTTATTTATTTATTTATTTATTTATTTATTTATTTATTTATTTATTTATTTATTTATTTATTTATTTATTTATTTATTTATTTATTTATTTATTTATTTATTTATTTATTTATTTATTTATTTATTTATTTATTTATTTATTTATTTATTTATTTATTTATTTATTTATTTATTTATTTATTTATTTATTTATTTATTTATTTATTTATTTATTTATTTATTTATTTATTTATTTATTTATTTATTTATTTATTTATTTATTTATTTATTTATTTATTAATTTATTTATTTATTTATTTATTTATTTATAACTTGATTTTTTGAAATATCGAACCATTATTCATTCAAATTTGTAAATATTTAAGTATTTTTGTTAAATAACTATCATAAATGCAGCATTTTTTTATAAAATATTTAATGATTTCAAACTTTTCTGAAAGGTGTTTTTACGAAAATCTATTTAAAGGGCAAATTATGACCAATTTTCTAACAGAGACCAGTCTAATTACTTTCGAGTTTGTAAATTTTAGTGCAGCCTAATGTATACACTCCAACTCTCCTTCTTTATCGATGCTCCAAAAATCACCAGCCGTTTGAAAGATCCAGATTTATTACATTTTATTTTGTATAGAGCCCCATTGTGCATGTAAATATATCTTTGATATAATTATCTATCTTTGATATAATTATCTATCAAAAGATTGTCAAGCGGCTTAAAATTTCGCACTGGAGAGGTGTCTTATTTTGAGACCCCACAGCTTTGTCCCTGTGGTGTACACTTAAAAAAGTAAATGAATGAAGTACATTGAATGGAATTCGTTGATTTTTTTTTCCAACAATTCATTAATTCAATGTAAGAATTCATTCAAATTCAGTGCTCTTATGAATTGATATATATTGAAACCATTCATTAAGTTTATTTAAAACATTATTATTTTTTATAAATTCTAGACTGGCGAATTAGAAATATTATGTTAATGAAATGAACTTTATTTCAATGAAAGAAAAAATCAAAAATTTAAAATTATAATCATAAAATTTAAATTTGAATTAAATTTGTGCTTATATGTATTTTCTTTAAACAAAACGTATAATTTTAAAGATTTACAATCATCTTTGCTAATATTTCTATTTATCTAATAAAGTTCTTAAATTTATGACCTTCATAAATGTAAAATCACCCCAAAAGTATTAAAATGAAATCTTTTTTTGAAAAATGACTTTTTAATACTCCTACTCAGTCATAACTGCAATGTCGTTAAAACTTTATAATACTCACGCTTTAATTTCAATGAAAGAAAATACGAGTTGAGGCCTTTAAATTATAAAAATATGTAAAGAAAAATTATTCTTTATTGTTGTTTTAAAGTGTAACGCTAAAAAACAGTATACGAGTAATAATCATTAAAATTCACATGGGGGAGAGATAGATTTTTTTCTCAGTAATTTTTTATTTCTGATTTTTTTCTTGGTTTCCACTCGTTGTGTTTATTCAACATTTAAATTGCGCCATATTTTAATGCTCAACTAGATTACCACTTTTCATAGCAGGCGGCCAAATATTGTTCGTTCATTGCATTTGTTTGACTACATAGTTGTTGTTACCATTATTACAATATTATTTTTTGCTCTTTTACATCCTGGTGCTTGTGTAGCTAGAGCCAGGCTATCATTAATATGAAGTAGAGATAAATTCCCTACTCTTGGGGTTTTATTTCTTTTTTTTTTGGGGGGAGGAAAAAATGTTTATGAGCATGTTTTGCATTACATACATATATTTCTTCCTGTTTTACATTAAATGTGGTTTGAAATAAGATAAATGTTTTTTTTTTTTGAAAACGCTTCAATTGTAGCGGAAATAAAAAAGCAACATTAAAAATATTGAAAAAATGAAACAAAGTACTTAGTGTACATTAAAATTTGGTGGTTAGAGGTTTATGAACTTTTTAGATGAATTTAAATGATGTTTTTTTGTGCGGGATTTAAAATTTAGTTTCTAATGTTGATGTTATACTTAAATCTCAGCTTTAATCGAAACTTTTATTATAATTTTTGATTAATTTAAATCACACAGTTTTTCCAAAACGCTTTTGTTTTTGGAAATAATTCTGTAACTTGTGCACCGTTGCACAGTCAGTTTTGGTAATCAATCTGTGTATTCTAAACTTCTGAGGACTTACGCTTTCATAAAAATCATCTCTTTGTTAACTCGAGATAAATTACAAGATGTCAAAGTTGAGTATCTCGAAATTAAACATTTTTCCAAAATTCACCATTTTCAGCAAATGCTTGGTGCAAAACTAAATCAATTAAATATTTATTTAATAATTATTTATGGTGCCTTATTGTCCAATGCCCAGCAGTTTATTTGGTGGAAATTAACTCGCTTTTAGAAAGTAAGATTCGTTGGTGCATAGTCACCTGTCGCTCTCTATTGGTCACCAATGTAGGTATTAGCAATTGCCACTTTACTGACTCTATGTTAAGCGGGAATAAAACGAAAAGAAAAATCAAATATTTTTTAACTGACTCATTGTAACCAGTAAAGTGTATGTGAGCGCGAAAAAGTTACACTTTATAGCCATTGAAGTGATTGTGTATGTAAAAAAGGGCCACCATGTAGTCGTGGAAGTGCCTATTTGTCATTTTATTGACCCTTTGGTAGTTGTAGATGTGATTGTGTGTGCAAAAAAGTAACACTATGTAGTTGTTGAGGTGAAAACAGACTTCCTCCTAGAATAAGCCCATGTTAAAGTGACTATTCACGTAGCTAATAAAGTGACTATTAGTAACCTAATGCAGTGGTTTAGGTAAATTGTACGCAACTGCCACCATAGACTGCAATGTATGAATAAGTATAAGTAAACAAGGTTTGGTTACAGTTGGGGAGATTCAGATAAGACAAGAACACGCCATATAAGTTTTATAAATTATTATACATAATTGAAGAGCCGACTATATTTTGCGAAAATAAAATTCCTGAATTAATTTAAAAGTTGACTTCGGTTAGATGTTCCCATGATTGACATCGGTTGCTCGTTTTTACGAGTTTTCACAGTTGACTTCGGTTAGCTGTTCTCACGAGTGTCTTCAGTTACTTGTTCTCACTAGTGTCCTCGTGCTGCTAGTTCTAACGAGTGGCTTCTTGCTGTTCGTTCTTGCAGTTGACTACGTTTCGCTATTATCTCAACTGACTTCGGTTAGCTGCTCTCACGAGTGATTTTGGTTGCTCGTTCTCACGAGTGGTTACATGCTGTTCTTTCTCACAGTTGACTTCGATTAGCTGTTCTCACGAATGGCTTTGTACAGCTCGTTTTCACAGTTGTCTTCGGCTGCTCTTTCTCACGAGTGGCTTCGTGCTGTTCTTTCTCATAGTTGACTTCGGTTAGCTGTTCTCACGAATGGCTTTGTACAGCTCGTTTTCACAGTTGACTTCGGCTGCTCTTTCTCACGAGTGGCTTCGTGCTGTTCTTTCTCACAGTTGACTTCGGTTAGTTGTTCTCACGAATGGCTTTGTACTGCTCGTTTTCACAGTTGACTTCGGTTAGCTATTCTCACTAGTGACTTCAATTGCTCGTTCTCTCGAGTGATTTCGGTAACTCGTTCTCACGAATGGCCTCGTGATGCTCGTTCTTACAACTGACTTCAATTAGCTGTTCCCACAAGTGACTTCGTGCCACTTGTTTTAGTAGAATATTAATCCGTAGAAGTCCATAGTAACAGTAGATAGAGAAGTAGCTAGACATTAGCTTTAAGAAATCACTGTACATATTATAGAACAATTTTCGATCCATTAAGCTGCCGCCTGTACCAGAAGCCGATTCAGCCATAAACCCGAACCTGTATGACAGCCGAAAGTGTCGAAGACGAATCTACAATGCTGGTACTAATTCTACTACTGAACCAAGCCTGTTATAAGCCGAATAACTGAAACGATCTTGCTATAAGCTGAAGAACCGTAATAAGCCTAGTTGAAGAAGAAATTTTTCTGAATGCTTAAGTCCTCCTCTAAATCTCTTCCATACATTTCAATTCGATCCGACAAGTAGTTTAGGAGACCCAAATTAAACCTAAAAAGTTTAAAATAATATAAAAAAAACGAGGAAATAAATTAGAAAACATTTTTTTTTTTTTCGTTCTAAATATATTTTAAATGAAAAGACATAACATAAACGTGTAAGCGTTTGTTTTGTAGAGATTTACAAGGACTATCTATATTTAAATTTCTACACAAAAAATCATAAATGAAATTTTGAAATTTAAAAAAAAGATTACCCGAGATTACCACATTTGGAGGTCTACCCACCACTCCCCTGATACTGTACTCCTCAAAATCAACTCGAAAACACCTTATCTCTGGTCATGTTAAATTCTATTCAGATATTTTTATAGGATCACAAGTTACAGAATTATTAAAAAAACCGTTTTGGATCCCCGGTTAATCGTAGATCATTATTTAGGCCCAGCTTATCCTTAATCGTTGCTCCTTATAACCGATTGTAAGTATACGTATTAAAAGTTTTCGATAATCATTAAATTAATCTTTCAATGTAATATTACAACACCCTTAATCGAAGCTTTTGATATAATTACTGATAAGCTTTAAACAAAGCTTTTGATATAAGTAATACCAAAATAGCTACAATCGTAAACTGTAATAAATAAAATATGAAGACCAAAATTTGCGTCAATTAAATGGAATGATAAACTTAAATATAATCTTATCACTTATTGTAACAAAATTTCTTCTTTAGCATCTCAATTTTTAAAATCATTATCATCAGTACTCAGATAATAATGATGCTGATTTTTTCCCCCAATTTAAAAAGAAAAAACCTTGAACTAGATAAAAAAAAAGCAGCACAATGATTTTTGAAAAGGGAATTGAGAACAATGACATCTCGGTTTTTTTTTTCGTTTCTCAAAAGACATTGTATTTTCCTTTTTTATTTGAATAGAAAGACGAGTTTTCTTTTAATAGTAGGTAGATTAAAAAAAATGTGAAATTAACTTATGTACTATAAGCTCAATTAGCAATTTGTAGGATTTAATTTTTTTCCTTAGAACTTTTTAGAGGGGACAAAGAAAAAAATTTTTGTGTTTAATTAGTAGAGCTCCGTTACAATAATAACAGCTGCAAAGAACAATTAAACCTTAAAGCATACTTTCAAACAGAACTTTTATTTTGAATTAAAATATTTAATGAAAATATAACTCAAATGTATTTATTTTTAGCTAAAACTTTTCTATTAAATTTACAAAAATATAAATATGTAACTAATAGATAATAGATGATATCTGCAAACAAAAATATTAATTTAACCTTCAACTAAACTGCTGCAACCTTAAGACCTCCTCTAAAACTCACTCATGCATTTCAATTCGTAGTAAGAAGATTAGAAATGACTACCAAAAATTTTGTGATTGGCTCCACTGTGTTGGTTAACTAATGTATATTTGAAAACAATGTTTTGATTTGTATATGTCGAACTTTGACCTTTGAACTTTTAATGTAAAAATACTTTATGAATATCTTTAAAAAGGTAATGTCCTTATCTTTCATATAAAACTAAAACTATCTACCATGTATAGTTTAAAATTATTAGGAATTAGTTAAACAAGTACACTAAGGTAAAGTTTTTTTGACCGGAAAGAGACATGAGTATAAGATTTTATGATTTGTGAAACACTTCCAATTACACTATGTAACAAATTGGTGATCAACGCGTGGGGAATCATTCCGGTTGCAGTTGATAGCTCTTGATATGTGTAATAAACGCTCCAAAAGATTTTTCGCTGGTAGGCAAAATTTTTGTTTTATGACCACTTAAACTTTTCTATTTTTGCACCAAAGTAGTTTCAGTAAATAGAAAAAAATAATATAAATATAGTTCGAAGATAAAATATTCAAACATAAATGTTTAGAACATTTAAATGGCAATATTTCATTAGAACCTTCTATTCATCTATCTCTGATTATATGGGGTCATTTTTAGTCCGTTTAAACAAAATTAAACAAAATTCCATTAAAACTTGAGTTTAATGGTTTAAAATATTCTACAGAAATTTTCTACGTCGAATTTCACTAGGGGTCACCGAAGATCCAAAGTTCATACGGTGAAGCGTTTATCCAAAGAAATGAAATTGATGAAATTATTATTAATTTTGTTTACGATTTGTACAAAACTTTTAATTTTATATTTCATTGCGTAGTTTAAGGAGTTTATATAAGAAATGTAGGAAATTTTCATAATTTTCTTTTATAACAACATATTATAAGTCGAATGGATTTTTTATCTTTGGAGACCCCTAGTAAAATTTGAAGAAGAAAAAATCTGTAGAACATTTTAACCCATTAAACTCAAGTTTAAATCGACTTTCATGCCATTTCCTTAAAACGGACTAGAAATTACCCCTTATAAGGTAAGATAAATGAATTTAAAGTTCTAATGAAATATTCCCCGTTAAATGCTCTAAACTTTTATGGACAATTATTTCAGCTTCGAACTATATTGATATTATTTTTTTCGATTTATCTGTAACTACTTTGGTGCAAAAATAGAAAATTTTAAGTGGTCATAAAACAAAATTTTTGCCTACCAGCGAAAAAACTTTGGGGGTTTTATTACACATATCAAGAGCTATCAATTGCAATCGGAATGATTCCGCCCCTAAAATACTGTTGCATAGTGTTATCAATATCGGTAGTGAATTTCATAGACTTCAGAGATGTCAAGTCTGATTGCAGTCCGTTTTTGACATGGAAGCGTTCATATAGTATATTTATTTGAAGATATTTTCCAAAACGACAATTTCAGTAGCCTCATGATAAGTATTGTTATTGAAAATTCTTAGCAAGTAATATTCCACTCTCTTCTGTTTTCCAAATAAAATTTATGTTCTCTATATTCATTTCTATTTTCTATAACAATTTCTTTATGTTTGCTGTCACAATACAAGCATGACAACATGTTAAGTAACAACTGAACATTCTAACTTTCCTCCAAAGAGAAAATATGCAGTATAAATTTCACAAACAAAATGTTTTGAATAATTCATAGTGACAATTGTTAAAAAAATTACTAAACAAAACTTTTGTTTTTTTTTTTCCAACAATTTTCCTATTTTTATCCAATAAAGACAAAAAATAAATATAAAGAATTTTTGTATGTATGTACATATGTATTTCATGTCGAAATATATAAATACGATATAAAATTCAAAGAGAGAATTTAAAGAATTTCTAATTAACCCTTAAAATGGATAAACTTCATATAGAAACAAATTTCTATATAATTAAGATGAAAGAATTTTAACAAAGGGAAAAATCATAAATAATTAAATATACTATACGTTTTAATAGGTATCAATATTTAAATATTGAAACGCCACACAGTGTTCGATTTTCAAATTTAGCTGGTCAAAACCCCAAAAATGAACTTTAAAGGAGGAACAAAAATTATATTCGGGTATTAAAATAGACTATTCAGTTAAGACATTTCCGTACTCATTTTAGCTAAAATCGATCAATGAATGCTTCTAACGATAACATGAATGATGGGTAAAATATACAAAAGAAAAATATTTTTTTGCTCGAAAATTAGTCAAACTTTGAACATGAATAAAAAATTTTCTATGGCATATTTTTAAAAAATTCTTTTTGTATATGAAAATATAATATAAAACAGGTATTTTGTATATATTTTAATGAAGATAGTTTTAGATATTAAAAGATATAATAGGGAAGCTCTTAAAAAGAAATTGTAAGTCAAAAACAAAAATGCATAGACGAATACTTTTTTCTGTTATCAGCTGGGATCCAACTTTTGATTGTTTTGAGAACTAGGGATACTCCTTTAATAGAAACTAAAAAAATTGTTTGACCGAAGCTGCCCCTGCCGAACAAAGTATTCAAAACAAAGATACACCATCCTTCTAAGTGGAACAAAAAATTGAATACCATTTTATTTGAAAGTTGCTTTTAAAGAATGTATGTTTTAAATGAATACCTTTGTTTAAGTTGTGAGCTTACAAGATCGTGGGTGAATAATTCCATCTAGCAATTAACCGTTATATAGTGGAACTTTTCTTTGCTAAAAAGGAACTTATTTTTGTTTAAGATGTCACAAAAGTAATTCTTTATTTATAGAACGATTTACAAGAATTAAAAAAAAAAAAAAATAGTTGGAGCCAGGAGTTGAACCCACAACCATCCGGATGCTAGCCAATTGCTCTACCCACTATACCACTGCAGTGTACTGCCTAGTTATTTTAAAGTGCATCAATGGTTTTCACAAAGAAATCCCGTTTTCTTTTCCTTTTTTTCTAAAAATAAAAATTTGCATATTATTTTATTGTTTATTACAATTACAATTCGTCACAAATATGTTATGTATGTGGAGCTAAGCCTTCCGAAATGAATAACTCTTCAGCTCTGTTACAAAAAAACCTTAGACCCTGGAGTTTTTTAATTTGGCTTGTCGCCTCTACATTCCTGGATACGATTCATGGAATGTTTACTACATATAGCTTACAGGATAGATATAAAAATGTGGCAAGT
The DNA here is from genome assembly GCA_951394005.1 of Protophormia terraenovae. Lineage (NCBI taxonomy): Eukaryota > Metazoa > Arthropoda > Insecta > Diptera > Calliphoridae > Protophormia > Protophormia terraenovae. The sequence continues at coordinate 106,708,274 of OX596077.1, forward strand.
TAGAGGTGAAGATAACAAAGTAAAAGTTTTACAAAAAAAAAAAAAAAAAAAAAAAAATTCAAGACGAATTTAGATCAAAAATGGGGTTATTGATAGACATGCCTAAACAGATATCGGGAAATACTAACGATGGCAATACAGCCAGGCGATTTTTTAGAAATGCGGAAATATCTGCGCAAATAACTGGGTTAAGTTTAGAACTTATTAAACGTTTTCATGTTATATTGGAATGCTTATACATTTGAAACAAGAAAACTTTATTTGAAACTATATCCCTGGTATTACATGCCTGTCAGTGTTCACAAAGTTCTTTGGCACGGAAAAGCTATAATTGAACATTGCATCCTTCCTATTGGTCAATTATCTGAAGAAGCTCAAGAATCCAGGGATAAAGACAATAGACGTTATAGACTGCAGTTCACGCGGAAAACTTCACGGACCGAGACTAATGCAGATTTAATAAAAAGGCTATTAATATCATAAGATCCTTATATTTGCAGCTTCAGGAAAACTCCACCAGTTAAAAAACGAACTTTAACGCCAGATATATTGAAACTACTAAAAAACGCATGTTATAATATACAAGAGTCTGATAGTGAAAATGACAGTGATATTGGTGCAGATTCCACATGATTTTATTTTTTTACTAAACTTTTTTATACTTTCATTAAAAAATTATGATGAATTATGTAATCTTTATTTTGTATTTTTAATTAAACTTATTTGCAAATGAAAAAGAATTATAAAAGAAGCTATTTTTAAATTTTGACTATTTTTCATAATTGGGTAATTAATAGTGGGCATGGCGGTAGGCGGATTTGTTTAACTTTTTGTCCAATAATTCTTCAATATATAAGTAATCACTATGCCAAAAATCACTTTTGTACGATTTATAGTTTTTGTGTAATTAATTTTGGCCACCTAAATTTGAAAATCGAACACTGTGCGCCATAATCATTTCAATCATTATATAATTATAATTAATAATTCACAAAATATATGGTCTATCAAATGATTTATTAAAGATAAAAACTATTCCGATTACCTTTTTAATTGTATCAATTATTTAAATAATTAAATAATTGTATAAACATTGTTTCAATAGATTGAATTTCAATTAATAAATTAATTGAATATGTATCGTTGGTAATTTATATTAGTTTTTAGAATTCTATATGTAAAAATTTTATTTAATTTGTTAGAATTCTTCGATTTTGAGTAACTTATTTAATTATAAAAATATTTGAAATCATTTTAAAATTCTAATTAATAATTTAATTGAAATTTTTCCAAACATATTAAAAATAAAACAATTATTTATCTTATTGTATCAATTAATAAATTAATCAAATATTAACAAAAATTAGTCATAATATGAATAATTGCATGCAAAATTTTTTTACTAGGTTGAATTTTAATTAATAAAATAGTTTAATATTTATTATTTGTAATTAAAATTACACAGAAAAAATGTGGTCTATTAAACGATTTATCAAAGATAAAAAGTATTTCAATTACTTTTTTAATTGTATCATTTATTTAGTGATCAAAATTCAAATTTTCTTATATTTTTTTACTATAAAGAAAATAATTAATTGCTTTTCAATTATTTTTTTAGCTCTTATTGTATCAATTAATAAATTTTTCAAATATAAATAAAAATAAGTGATAATTTGAATAATTGAATATAAACTTTTTCAATAGATTAAATTTCAATTAATACAATTTTTCTTTGCTGGAATTTAATTTAATTTTATTTTTTTTTCTTGGAATTTAATTTGTTATATCGATTTTGAGTAATTTATGTTAATATAAAAATATTTAAAATAATTTGAAAATTCTCACTAACAATTTAATTGAAATTTATACATTTTAGTCCCTTAGTTCATTTAAGGGTTAATACAATGCATCCACAAATAAAAAAAATATATATATCAATTTTAAATTTGTTAAAACCCATAAATCCTTTAGACAAGAAACACTATTTAACAAAACTAAACTATAAATGCAAACACAAAGTCTGAAAAGGACCAACAGACTCGAGAATGAATAAACAGTTAAACAAAGAGATTTATATAATTTACAAACATCTTAAAACGCCTAAAAAAAGATTTATTTTACAACTTTGTCTACGATTTTATTTTTGTGCAGATTCTTTAACAACAAACGTGCTAAAAACAAAATAGAAAATAAATAAAAAAAAAAATGTTTTAAAAATAAGCAAAAATATAAATCAACAAAACAAACAGAGAAATTATACATACATACATACATACTTATATAATAAATAAACCGCATTAAATAAACAAAATTACTAACTAAGTTTTTCTTAAAATAAAACCAAACATTTTAGTTATTTTTTTCTTTGGGGAATTTTATTGTATAGCTGTTTTGAGGCTTTTACTAAAATCCTATTTAAGAAAGTTTTAGTTTATTTTAATATTGCCTCAGAACTAAGGCATTATATCATTTCTATGCAGTTTAATATTTAAATGTTGGTTTGTGTGTATAACAAGAAGGAAAGAAAGATGCAAAAAATAAAATTTATTTGTAAGCCTCTATTAAAGTTACTTAATGTTTGCTGGGGATTTGATTGTTTTTTTTTTTTTTTTGTCCAGTATCCAGCCTTAATTATAACTTATTTGCAAATAAACATTTTGTTAATCACAGTCAAGAGAAAAAGTTTGAAGTAAAAATAATTTATTTATTTATAACTTTTTCGAATTTAACTATTTTATTTCAATAATCAAATAAAAATAATTTTATACCCTTCACTTCAGGTGTAAATTTTTATTTTGAATTACGAAAAATTCATATTGAATTACACTATGCGATAAATTGAGGATTATCGCGTAGGGCGGAATCATTCTATCTGCAATTGATAGCTCTGGTAGACAAAATTTTTGTTTTATGACCTTAAAAACTTTCCTATTTTTGCACCAAAGATAATTAGAAAAATTAGTTCAAAGCTCAAATATTTTAACATAAATGCTATTGAAAGAGCAATGAAATATTGCTCTTTCAATAGCTAGGGGTCACCGAAGGTCTAGAGTTCATCCGTGAAGCATTTGTGCAAAGAAATGAAATACATAAAATTATTAGTAATTTTGTTAACAATTTCATAATGATATTTATATAAGAAATGTAGACAAAATTTATAAATCTTTTCTTTAATAACACATAATAAGACGGATTAATTTTTTATCTTTGGAGAACCCTAGTAAAAGTTGGCGAAGAAAATATCTGTAGAACATTTTAAACCATTAAATCCCTAGTTCTAATCAACTTTCATGTCATTTCCTAAAAAAGGACTAGAAATAACCCTTATAAGGTAACATAAATGAATTGAAAGTTATAATGAAATATTACCCGTTATATACTATAAATGCTTATGCAAAAATATTTTAGCTTTGAACTATATTTATATATATATTTTTTCTGGTGTAAAAATAGAAAAGTTTAGAAGGCCATAAAACTAAAATTTTGGCAGTAAAAAATCCTTTAGAGGGTTTATTACACATATCATGAGCTATCAATTGCAGATGGAATGATTCCGCCCTCAAAACACAGTTGCGTAGTGCTTTTTAATTAATAAAGTTCAACCCATAGATTAACATAGATATGAAGCTCCGTTGTCAAAAACATAAGTTGGTTGTTAAAAAAACCTAAGTTTAAGAATGTGTCAGTAAAAACTTTATTGAATACAAAAATGTAGTACGTGTGTTTTTTTGTGTAATTTTTTTAATTGAGCTTAAATAAAATTCAATTCAAATTGTACACAGAAAAAAATATTTCCAAATTTTTTCTAATAAAATTATTAACTAATTTTATATTGGAATTTAATTATATTATTTATTATTAATATAATTAATTTTCTAATTGGTTTACAATTTTGTTTTTAAATATATTGACAACTGTTAATAAAATATAAAGAAAAAAGAAAGATTTGTCTACAAAAATACAGAAATAAAATAAATTTAAGTCAATTTCCAACAATTTTCAACCCATTATATCTATAAAATAAAGCAGTAATAATAAAATAAATTATTCAAGTTATTAATATTATCATTTTGATGATTGGATCAAAATCAATTAAATTAATTAATATAAGCAATTTCGTAATTGAAGTCCATTTTTACTTTTTTTCTGTGTATATTCAGTTATTCAAATTACCACTTATTTTTATTTACACATCCTCTCAAAATAGTAGATACACCTATGTTGGTTTTAGGTAAGAAAGAAAAAAGGAGCGTTTTCGATCATTAAAAACGTAAAAATCAGTCTATACTTATTTCTATCAATTAAAAAAGTAAAAAAGCTAAATGTGTCATAAATTATAGTGCATTATATGTTAATTTCATAATTATATTACTATTTTGATGCTCAGAATGATAGGCGCATTTAAAATAAACTAGTTAAGTTTTTATTAAATATTATTAGATAATGTTAAATAAGGACTAATATGCTGTATATCCATTCTTATTTTGGCCAACTTTCTGCATTAGTCTTTGTATACTAAACATTAACTTCTGATAAGTTTCTAATGTTTTCTTGTACCATATTTTTATGTTTTCTCCTTACTTGGGCAGCTTAAAACATGAACATTAATCTGGAAGAAGCTATTCATAACTAAACTTGAATTGTATTGGGGGCCATTATCTTGCTCTAATGTCCAAAGTGAATAACATATTCTAAACGACATATGGAAATAAATATTTCCAATATATCCCTGCACCATCAAAAAGATGGGGGGTATATTGATTTTGTTATTCTGTGTAGGAACGAAGGAATCATCTAAAACCCCACAAAGTATATATTTTCTGGGTCCTGGTTAGATTCTGAGTCGATCTAGCTATGTCCGTTCGTCTGTTGAAAGCAGGATAAGGCTCGAACGGGACAACGTAGGGGGGAAATTTGGCACAAATGTTTGTCTTATATAAGGTTTGTTTGGGATTGAAAATGGGCAAAACAAAAAAGTTATGGGCTAAAAACTAGAAACACAGGGTGTCCGTTTTGTACTTTTCTGGTGATATTTCTTCAACAAAAGCATGTACGACAACGAAATTTTGTACATATAGTTCGAGAATCGATATAAAATTGGAAACCAAAAATGGGCGTGGTCCGCCCACTTTACCGCCCAACGAAATTGTGTTCAAATAGTTCAAGGACCAATGTAAACTCGGAAACAAAAAATGGGCGTGGTCCGCCCACTTTATCGCCCCCTCCCATATAACGTAAAATTTGATGATGGATATATAGATTCGGCCGGGCCGAATATAACATTCGCGCTTGTTTCCTTTAGTTTTCGTTTCGCCACTACATAATATGTTTGTCCATTTTTTCGACTTCACATTCAGACTAAAGTAAATGTTTTTTAACAAGTTTTAACCGTATCTTAAAATATTCTATACGCATTGATGGAATTTTTCTGACAATTTTTTTTAGAAATTTGTTTTGAGCAAGACTAAGGAGGATTGTTTGCGGACTTACTTCATTAAAATTTTCAGCTGAAATAGCCTTCAATGAAATGAAGGGGTTCTTTTTTGTCAATATATCCACCTAAGAATTTTTGGATTGCAAAAAAAGTTATAGAACCAACCTGCAAAATTAATTTAAAAGTGACAAATTTTTTTATTAAAAGATTATTAACAGATTCAAATAAAATGTGGTCAAAATGTCTATCCATGTTCACTTTACTTCTATAAGCTAAATCGGTCCAGTAGAATAATATTATAAACAAAAATATGAACAAAAATAGTGCCAAGTTAAGAACTATACTATTGTGGATGTAAAAACAAAATTATTAAAGCAGTATTTTCTGAAGAATTATCTTCTAAATAAAAACTAAAAATTACATTGTCAAAATGTAACAAAGGTAACTACTTATAATTCGGGTGAAAAAGTCATTACCTTTATATGGTGATGTCCATGAATTCATGGGTTCTCATTACTAGAGTACTTATTTTAAACAATCAAATAAGTAGATAATCAAATACTACAAAACTACATATACTACAGATTGCTAAAATATATAATAAAAAATAAAAGTTGGCTCAACTGAGATTTTAACCAAGGCAAAAACTTTCGTAGATGTTTCAAAGACTATTGTCTTGCTCACTATACCATTAATACGTTTAATTTGGGTGAGTTGTTAATAAATTTAACATTCCAAGAGAAATTCAAATAATTTCCTAAAAAAAATACGGCTTAAGTTTGGGGTTGAATCGACAACTTTTGAGTTATAAGCAGACCCTCTAGCGAACTGTGCCATTGCACAACTAAATGGACTTGTTACTTACTATTAACTGGTTATTTCTCTACTCAAAGAAATGAGAAAAATAATGACAACTCATTACTAAGTAATGAGTCTAGTAAGTAGTAGTGATTACCAAAATCCAACAAATTCAGTAATACTTTAAAATCAATGAGTTATTGAAAAACTTAAAAGTAATTAGTTCTTGTAATAACATCCAAGTAATGACATGAGGTAAGTATGTAGTTGGCTCTAATGTCACCACCGTGTTAAAATAGTGGGTTATTCAGCTAATGTAAAAGTAGTGTAAATCTATTATATTATCTTCTTAATACATTACCTGGCAACCAAATTTAGTAAATTTTGAAAGGAAAAAAAAAAAAAAAAAAAGGCTTGACTTTGATAATTTCCTCTCGGCTTTACCCTCCTCCTATATTACGGAGATTATTTGAGAAAAACTCTCTTTAACACTATGTTTAAATATTTTAAATCGGACTTCATTTGTAAAAATGATGATTTTTTGAAACTTTTTGATGCTCGAGGTGGTCTGCTTTTGGCATCCTGTAGTTTATATCGTATTATTACAGGATGACTACAAGATGATTTTTCTGACAATTTAGGTCCTTTTCTAACAACTTCTATATATTTCAATTTGATCCATCCAGTTGTTTAGGAAATACAGATTTATTAAAAAAATTTTTGCGATCGGCGCCACTGTTCATAGGGAAATCGACTCAGGATGAGGTGAGTTTTCACTAACATTTTTCATCGAGTGTTCTAAAGCTAAAAAGTATATTGCTGTATTAACAATTTGTGAGAGATTACAAAAACATTTTCATTCATTTATTTTACTTGTTTTTGGCACTTGCTACAAGTTTATATATATTTACCCCTTAGTATTCTTTTACGTTCATTTTTTGTAACGTAATTCGATTCTATATTTTTCACTTCTGCAATTGTTGCTGCTGTAAAGTTAAAGATAAATGACTTTGTAAGTAAATGGGGATTAAATAAAGTTTTAAGGAGCCTTAAAATACAATTTTTGAAACAGTAACTTTACTTTGGAGTAATAGCCAAAAGTGAAAAAGACATAATATATAGACAAAAAGTTTGCTAAAAATTCTGTTGTAGAGCATTACAAGCATAAGTAAATATCATTCATTACCATAAATAAGTAAACAATTGTACAGGAATTTTTTCTGAGAAAATAATAATCACTTATCTAAGAAAATATTAGTAATAATTATCAGTTAAGTAATTATTTAAGGCTAGTTTCTAACACATTTTGATTAAGACCACTAATTTATATTTAAAAATTAAAAATTTACTTTTGTGAATTTTAAGTTTATAAACAATTACTTATATAAGTTCTTTGCGAAATTCATTTGTTAATTTTATTTATAAATTAATCCTTTATGTAATTACTTACTGTAATTTTTTTTTTCTATTTTCCTTCGTAATTTTCTTTTTTCCACTTTATATTACTGATTTATATAAATGTCTGTAAATGTTTTTGTTAAAATCATTTAATGTCATATTTAATTTTAATTATCTAGTTATTTCAACACTCAAGTTTTGTTTCTTTGTTGCTAAATTAAAAACAAAAATACAAAGATATCTTTTAATTTTCACTTCAAAAACCCCGCAAGGTATATTATACTTTTTTCATTTCAATTTTCTCTGTGTTTTTTTTTAATATTTCTTTGTATGTGTGTGTATTTGAGTTCGCATGAGTTTGTTTCCATTTCGTCTGACTGAAAGCAATTTGACAAAATACATATTTGTTTTTTGTTATACGAATACTGTCATTATGAACTGAATTTAATTTTTGTCTCCTTTTTTTACAGTTATGCCAGATAAAGGGAGTGTTTTCAAATTGGGGATATCAGTTTTCATTGTGGAAAGATTTTGGCTGGAAGAGACATTAAATAAAAAGTTATAGAAAATTTGTAAAAAATTTAATTTTTGTAGAACAATTTTGATCTATATTTTATTTATAGAAAATTTTGGATAAATTTTCTTTTTATAGAAAATTTTATTTCTATAGAAAATTTTGGATAAATTTTATTTTTATAGAAAATTTTGAATAAATTTTCTTTTTATAAAAAATTTTGGATAAATTTTCTTTTTATAGAAAATTTTGGATAAATTTTATTTTTATAGAAGTTTGGATAAATTTTCATTTTAAAGAATTTTGGAGAAATTTTATTTTTATAGAAAATTTTGGATAAATTTTATTTTTATAGATAATTTTGTATAAATTTTCTTTTTATAGAAAATTTTGGATAAACTCTTTTTTATAGTAAATTTTGGATACATTTTATTTTTATAGAAATTTTTGGATAAATTTAATTTTTATAGAAAATTTTGGATAAATTTTATTTTTACAGTAAATTTTGGATAAATTTTATTTTTATTTTGTATAAATTTTCTTTTTATAGAAAATTTTGGATAAACTTTTTTTTATAAAAAATTTTGGATAAATTTTATTTTTATAGAAAATTGTGGATAAATTTTCTTTTTGTAGAAAATTGTGGATAAATTTTATTTTTATAGTAAATTTTGGATAAATTTTATTTTTATAAGAAATTTTGGATAAATTTAATTTTTATAGAAAATTTTGGATAAATTTAATTTTTATAGAAAATTTCGGATACATTTCCTTTTTATAGAAAAATTTGGATAAATTTTATTTTTATAGTAAATTTTATAGAAAATTTTGGATAAATTTAATTTTTATAGAAAATTTTGGATAAATTTTATTTTTATAGATAAATTTGTAAAAATTTTCTTTTTATAGAAAATTTTGGATAAACTTTTTTTTATAAAAAATTTTGGATAAATTTTCTTTTTATAGAAAATTGTGGATAAATTTTGTTTTTATAGAAAATTGTGGATAAATTTTCTTTTTATAGAAAATTGTGGATACATTTTATTTTTATAGTAAATTTTGGATACATTTTCTTTTTATAGAAAATTTTGGATACTTTTTTTTATAGAAAATTGGATAAATTTTATTTTTATAGTAAATTTTGGATAAATTTTATTTTTATAGAAAATTTTGGATAAATTTTCTTTATATAGAAAATTTTGGATAAATTTTGGATAAATTTTATTTTTATAGTAAATTTTGGATAAATTTTCTTTTTATAGAAAGTTTTGGATAAATTTTATTTTTATAGAAAATTTTGGATAAATTTAATTTTTATAGAAAATATTGGATAAATTTTATTTTTATAGTAAATTTTGGATAAATTTTCTTTTTTTAGAAAATTTTGGATAAATTCCTTTTTTAGAAAATTTTGGATAAATTATATTTTTATAGTAAATTTTGGATAAATTTTCTTTTTACTGTTTATTTTGGATAAATTTTCTTTTACTGTAAATTTTGGATAATTTTTTTTTTATAGAAAGTTTTGGATAAATTTTCTTTTTATAGAAAATTTTTGATAAATTTTCTTTTTATAGACAATTTTGGATAAATTTTATTTTTATAGTAAATTTTGGATAAATTTTGTTTTTATAGAAAATTTTGGATAAATTTAATTTTTATAGAAAATTTTGGATAAATTTAATTTTTATAGAAAATTTTGGATACATTTTCTTTTTATAGAAAATTTTGAATAAATTTTATTTTTGTGGATAATTTTGTATAAATTTTCTTTTAATAGAAAATTGTGGATAAATTTTATTTTTATAGTAAATTTTGGATACATTTTCTTTTTATAGAAAATTTTGGATACTTTTTTTTGTAGAAAATTTTGGAAAAATTTTATTTTTATAGTAAATTTTGGATAAATTTTCTTTTTATAGAAAGTTTTGGATAAATTTTCTTTTTATAGAAAATTTTGGATAAATTTTATTATAGTAAATTTTGGATACATTTTCTTTTTTTAGAAAATTTTGGATAAATTATATTTTTATAGTAAATTTTGGATAAATTTTCTTTTTACAGTTTATTTTGGATAAATTTTCTTTTACTGTAAATGTTGGATAAATTTTCTTTTTATAGAAAATTTTGGATAAATTTTCTTTTTATAGACAATTTTGGATAAATTTTTTTTTTATAGAAAATTTTGGATAAATTTTTTATTATAGTAAATTTTGGAAAAATTTTTTATTATCGTAAATCTTGGATACATTTTGTTTTTATAGAAAACTGGATAAATTTTCTTTTTATAGAAAATTTTGGATAAATTTTATTTTTATAGTAAATTTTGGATAAATTTTCTTAGAAAATTAGAAATTTTCGGATAAATTTTATTTTTATAGTAAATTTTGGATACATTTTTTATTATAGTAATTTTTGGATACATTTTCTTTTTATAGAAAACTTTGGATAAATTTTCTTTTTATAGAAATTTTTTAATCAATTTTCTTTTTTAGAAAATTTTGGATAAATTTTCTTTTTATAGAACATTTTGGATAATTTTTTTTTTATAGAAAATTTTGGATAAATTTTTTTTCAACAGAAAATTTTCGATAAATTTTCTTTTTATAGAAAATTTTGGATAAATTTCCTTTCTATAGAAAATTTTGGATAAATTTAATTTTTATAGAAAAGTTTGGAAAAATTTTCTTTTTATAGAAATTTTCTTTTTATAGAAAATTTTGGATTAAATTTCTTTTTATAGAAAATTTTGGATCAATTTTCTTTTTATAGAATTTTTTGGATAAATTTTCTTTTTATAGAATTTTTTGGATAAATTTCCTTTCTATAGAAAAGTTTGGATAAATTTAATTTTTATAGAAAAGTTTGGAAAAATTTTCTTTTTATAGAAAATTTTGGATCAAATTTCTTTTTATAGAAAAATTTGGATAAATTTTCTTTTTATAGAATTTTTTGGATAAATTTTCTTTTTATAGAAATTTTTGGATAAATTTTATTTTTATAGAAAATTTTTAATAAATTTTCTTTTTTAGAAATTTTTGGATAAATTTTCTTTTTATAGAAAATTTTAGATAAATTTTCTTTTTATAGAAAATTTTAGATAAATTTTCTTTTTATTGAAAATTTTGGATAAATTTTCTTTTTATTGAAAATTTTGGATAAATTTTCTTTTTTTTTATAGAAAATTTTGGATAAGTTTTCTTTTTACAGTAAATTTTGAATAAATTTTCTTTTTACAGTAAATTTTTGATAAATTTTCTTTTTATAGAAAATTTTTGAAAAATTTTCTTTTTATAGAAAATTTTGGATAAATTATCTTTTTACAGTAAATTTTTAATAAATTTTCTTATTACAGTTAATTTTGAATAATTTTTTTTATATAAAATTTTGGAAAAATTTTCTTTTTATAGAATATTTAGGATAAATTTTATTTTTTACATTTGATTTTGGATAAATTTTATTTTTCAATATAAAATTCTGGATAAATTTTCTTTTTATAGATTTTTTTTTTTTTTTTGAAAATGTTTTCTGGCAACTTTGTTGGGTGTATAGATGTGAGTATATGATAAATGTTTTTCTATTAAATTTCATTTAATTTCCAGAATTTTTAAATATATTTGGCTTAAAGGAAAAAAAGTTTTTGAGCTCTTTGTTAAAAAAAAAAAAAAAAATACATTTCACACATTTAAATAATTTGATGGTTGATGTTATTGTGAGCGTATAAGTGTTATTAATTTGAAGTAATAACACTCATACGTCCTGCTAGAATTTAACAAACATTTTGACATATTTAACACGCATGTGTTAATTGAATTAATATTGTTTGTTAAAATATATTAAAGGTTGTTAAATATAAAATTTCTATAGTAAATACTAGCGTTAAAATTGTTTTATATTTTATATTTTTTTAAATCTTGTTTTATTTTCAATCACTTTATTTTTATGTGTTTTAAAGTTCATATTAAAGTTTTAAACAGACATTTTTAAAAAATATCCTTCGTGTGCATAAATATTAAGCAACCTGCATATTAATGTAGCATTATATTTATAATTTGAAAATTTTAAGCTCCAGTTACTTAATATTTAGGGAAACCATAATTGTCTGTTCTATATTTCCTTTAATTTAGCGGAGACAAAATCCTAAAATTAAAATGAAATAAATTGTCTATTTACAACTACATACTAACACATGTGGGTCTCGTACATATCTGCACTTGTGCTCATAAACTTAAATAAAACTTTTTAAAAATAATAAAAAAGTACGTGTGAGCTGCTAGAGAGTGCATGTTGAATGTGTGTGTAAAATACATTATTAAAATGTTTTTGTATACGTTACGGATAATACTTTTTAAATGTGGGAAGTTTACATTTACCTGCATCATTATGAGATTTTACTTACATGCAACGATTATTGCATGAATGAATAATGTTTTAATATGGCCGTAACGAATTTAATATACTCGATTTTTATGGATTTAAATGTTTTCATTTTACTATAATATATATTCGAACAGATGTTTGATCTTCTGATTAGAGTAAGTTGATAATATAATGCTGTAGAAGAAAAAAATATTAATTTATATTCTTAAAGAAGAAGTCGAAAGATATTTCAAAATAAAAATTAAAAACTAAATTTAGTTGATTAATTTTATGAAGAATTGATATATTTGTACATAATTTATATTAATACGTATAAAAAAGTACCATTTTATTTAGTTGCACTTTATGTGTATTAACATTTTTCAGTTTTTATTTTTTTACTAACACACTTATATAACTATGACGAAATGTAGGTTAAACATATATTTTTAATATTATTTAAGTTTATTATAAATGTCGTTTATTTTATCAAATGTATTTATCATAATATTTGTCTGCTGCATGCATATATTTATGCATATGTAAAAGTGTTAGTGAGTAAATGTAATGAAAAAAACATACATTGTAATCCTGAATTATATGATGAAAATAATATATTATTACTTTTTCTTTTATTGTTGAAAGAGTTTTCATTTCGGTACATGTTATTGTTAGTATTATTTATTTTTTTATTATGAAGAAGATAAAAATATGTTATATAAAAATATAATTATAAAGTAATACTGAGAAACTGCTGAAATATTTGGGTTAAGTTATTTAAGCAGTTACATAAAGCCTTTAAAATAAAATATAAAAATACGTATAAAATAAGTATAATACAGTGGTTTCCCGGTTTAGCGAATGATATATTGTCAGGCCAAATCTAAAAATTCGTTAAATTGCGAATATGTTTTACTAACAAAATATAATTTAAGAGTTTTATTTTAGAATCTATAATTTAAATTTTTAACGTTAAATTTAGTTATCTTATAACAACAAAAGTGAAAAATAAAAATTAGCAAATTCTCTTTTGAAAAATTACAAAGAATTTACTGGTTGTCAAATACTAGAGAGTAGGTCTTTGATTGCAACTGTTATGAACTGTTTATAATGTTAAATCGGCTTAATAAGTAATTCTCAATTGAATGGATACTAGAGCCCTGCAAACTGTGTCTTATAAGGAATTACAAGCCACTTGATATTTTTCAAGTGCTGTTATCAGTGTGTGTGCGGAGCAATAAATACTGTTCTGCAGGCACTTAAAACCATACAAATACTGCGTGTGTGCTTCAACTTTATGAAAAAATCATGAGTGTGCTATGATAGCGACCAAACAAGACATGAGAGTGCGACGCACAGTGTTCGATTTTCAAATTTAGGTGGGCAAAATTAATTACACAAAAACTATAAATCGTACAAAAGTGATTTTTGGCATAGTGATTACTTACATATTGAAGAATTATTGGACAAAAAATTAGACAAATCCGTTTACCGCCACGCCCACTATTAATTACCCAATTATGAAAAATAGTCAAAGTTTAAAAATAGCTTCTTTTATAATTCTTTTTCATTTGAAAATAAGTTTAATTAAAAATACAAAATAAAGATTACATAATTCATCATAATTTTTTAATGAAAGTATAAAAAAGTTTCGAAAAAAAAAAAAATAAAAAACAAAATCATGTGGAATCTGCACCAATATCACTGTCATTTTCACTATCAGACTCTTGTATATTATAACATGCGTTTTTTAACTGGTGGAGTTTTCCTGAAGCTGCAAATATAAGGATCTGATGATATTAATAGCCTTTTTATTAAATCTGCATTAGTCTCGGTCTTGTTGTTTTTGCACATGTTGGCTATGAAACACACACTTGAAATTCAAATGGATTTGCTTTTCAAATCATCTTACGCAGCAGTCTAATGGATAACTTAAGCAAATTTTTCAGCATAAACGCATCACATATGTACGGAGGTACATGATAAAATTACATTGCAAAAAATACAAACGAAAACATATTAAAAAAAGAAAAAAAAAAAAAAAAAAAAATACAACAACAGGTTTGTAACGTATTTTTAATTTGTTTTTTTACTATTTTTTATTTAGAAAATACACACAGAAAAAAGATTGATTGGAAAACCGTTGCAATAAACAAAATTTGCTAGGTGCGACAAATAATTGGTTGCTGTTGTCATTTATTTGTAAATACTGAAGATTTTCCATTTCTATAATATTAAAAATGTCATTGTGATGGAAATATAATTTACATCATAATTAATTCAGTTTTGTAAACCAACTTTTGTTTTTTAAAATTTAAATTATACAATTAAATGCTGCAACTGAATTTAAATCAGAACAAAAAGATTAAAGGACTGAAATATTTGTTGCAGATATAATTTAATAATGAATTAAGGTTCTTGTAACTGAAAAAATAGTTGCTATAATGGGTTTGTACCTTAACTAAATTTAAACTTAGCCAATTCGAAAGCAACAATCGAATTAAATTCAGCATAATATGTATAATTTCTAAATTTTGTTGGTAGCAATAAAATAATTCAATTAAAAAACATTTAAGAAAAATGACATTAGTAAAAATATTAAAAAAAATTATTTAAGAAACTTTTTAAGACAAAAATGCTAATAAAAATGTATGTATAATATAGCCGTTAGTCAATAAATCCTGAAGGTATGTACATAATTTATCGTGGAATGTCTTTGATAAGGTCAAGATATTTCATGTGTTATAAAAGTATTTATTTTATTTTTGTAACAAACAAGTTCACAACTGCAAATAAGGAGCTTCTCAACTTTATTTACAACATTATAGCGGCTGAGAAAATCAAAATATTCTACAAACTTAGAAACTTGCGGTAGTTCTCTAAAGGACACAAGATGGTAAACTATATTTATTTTTTATTGTATGCTAACAATATTTAAAGCATAATATATTCCTTAAATTTCGATTATTTCGTCAACAATTCTGGTTAGTGGTCTTTGGTATTAATTTTTACCTTGTTTCGCAGCTTTAAAGAAAACTAATCACCTTTTTATGTGCGGCTAACTTAGCAAATAGGAAATTTTCCAATTCAAATAGTAATATTTTTTCTAATTTATTTTTGCCTTTATTTTTATATACATATACTTTTTAAATAAAATTATAAACAAAAATTAAAAATTAGAATAATAATTGTCCCAATCAATAATTTCGATGACCCCAATATAATACTTTTTTTTAAACTGTTGTGACTACCATAAATCCAGCAATAGTATAGTACTTACAATAGAACTTAAGATAGTACGTGCAACCGACAAAATTCGATTGGCTAAAAATTCGGTTGTAGCAACCAATCTGTTTTCTCTGTGTAGTTTCCTAATGAAAAAATATTAACCAAACGAAAATCTCTAATTCTCTTCCTTTTGCATAAAAGGGGTGAGTAGTGCTCTTTCAATAGGATGAGAAATGTGTTTTATTTACTTTCTCTTATTTTTATAGATTTCAAATCACATTTTTTGGTAAAATTCGTTATATCGAATACTAAAATATTTAGATTGTTCGTAAAAAAAAAAAGTACTCAATGTTAAAAATTTCGTTAAACTGAGTATTCGTTAAACCGGGAAACTACTGTACTCTTTTAGTGATATGTAACTTTAAATGTTTAAAACTCCTTAACTAACGTCGGATTTTATTGATTTAAAAACCAGTATAAGGTGAATTTCAATAAATATTGTAAAATATATTGTATAAATCAAAAATATATATATATTTTTTTTTGCTAAAAATGCACTCATGAAAAGAATGCAATTTTCGAACGCATTTTTAAAAAAAAATTTTACCCTTTTGATTTTAAATATTTTTGCTTAATATTGAAGACAAATATGTTTAACACATAATACATCAGCATATTTAATCTGGAACAAATAGATATTATATAACAAATAACAAATTATGAAATATAATGATTAAAATTAATTAAAAAATAAACTCACAAAATTAAAAAAAAAAAAGAAATTTGTATAAAACTATTTTAAGAAATATTTTTAAATATTTGTTTAAAATAGTAAACCATTTTTTCCCAGAAACAAACATAATAACTTTTTTTTTTTTTCATTAGAGGGAGAAAAAAATTTGAAAGGGTAGAAAATTTTCAAAAATGCATCCTAAAATTGCATTTGCATTATGACTGCATTTTTAAATGATAATATTATTTTTAAATTACCACGTTAAAAGAGTACATATATGCAAGTTAAATCATTAAAATCGATTAAAAACTTTAAGAGATATTAATGTTTAAAATCAGACACTTTTTCGATTTTTATTCATCAAAATCGTGAATAAATTCGCGAATTTTTCAAAATAAAAAAAAAAAAAAAAAATAAAAATGGAGATATTTAATTGGCTTTAAATTTTTTCTTGAATTTTTTCGTGTATGTTGTTCTCTAAAATTCCTTAGATCCTTATTTCTCGATTCCTGAGCTTCTTCAGACATCATCCCTATTGGAATAGATACGTGGTTTATAATATCGGCACCATGAATTAAAATTTTGTGCACGGAAGACCGCATATAAAACCATGGATATAGCGTAACATATATTTCTGCTGTTTGCATACAATACATTTGAAATGCATGTGTATTAACTTTATACCCACACTACATAGTTCATAAAATTACATTAAATCTGCTTATTAATTCTACATTGACTCCAGTCAAAATAGCAGCTAAATTTGGCTCTTGAAAAAAATCTTCTTGCAGTGTTACCGTTATTAGTATTTCCTGACCCAGGCCTAGGAATATCAACTAATAAAGACATTATATTTCTCAATTTTTCTTGTATGTCTAGCTTAGTTTCTTGAACTATGTCTTTATCACAACCACGAATTTGCCATTTTTTTTATAGGCATTCGGTAAGCAATGTGTAGAATGCATTCAAAGCATCTTATCCAAGCATGGAGTGTTGACAAGCCATATTCAAATATATTTGTGTTACATAATCGATTTTTAACAGCATTTAAGTCGTTCATCATTGTAGGTGTGGCTCCGCAAATGCCACATTTTTGCGACTAAGATTCTGCTATGACACTAAACACTTTTCCATCTATCATGGTCATGTAAAATTTGTGATACATTTGAAAAAACTCAAATTGTGTGGGCTTTATTTCCGAAAATTGCTTTTTAACTGCTTCAACTTCCCTACTAACTAATTCAGAGGTTTCTTTTTCGAGAATCAATTTCATTGGTCTAAAAAAACCGTGTTGAGGAAGGTCGTGAATTCTCCCAAAGAATAACATCCTCCATTTTTATTTACAATGGCACAATGCACACAGCAAATATGTTTTCATCTATTCGAAGAGATTCAGCGTCAGAAAATCGTTGCCGATAAGTGGAATGTCCACTACTGCCATCACATCCCCATTTATATATAGCTGTAATTGGATCTTCATTGATATTCACAAAACACTCCTTTTGCAATTCAACTATCGTCCTTACAGTATGATCAACCAAGCTCTGCAAAGACATTTCTGCAGACCTATCAATAATTTCGACTTCGAGAGTATAACATTTTTTTTTTTTGCTAACAACAATATATCATATGATGGATATATGTTTGCATTTCTTATTTTTGCACCAGTTTGCATAAGTTAGTAGGAATGTTTTGAGAAACCGCCGTCCACGTATAGACCCAAGGCTTCATCGGACGTATATGCAATAGGTTTACTAACCTCTGAAGCAATAGTTTTTTTAATCTTAGCTGCAACTTCTTTGTCAGAATGTACCATTGATACCACTTCAGATGTACTTCTTTTCCCCGCTACAAGCTCCTCACAAGGGGTTTCATTCACAATTTGTAAAACTTAATCACTTGTGTCAATATCAACAAAAATCACATACTGAGTTATTTGGCTCCAAATTTTTAAATACAAAAGCTACAACATACAATATGTTTGGCAGCTCACAGATGTGCAAATATTAATAGCAAAACAAAAGTAAAAACGTCAATATGGTATAAGTTATCGATAAAGTGCAAAAAAATTATTGATTTTAACATTTCAAAATTTTAATTTAATGACGCCAGATCATGCATTTCGACCAATGTGCGTAGTGACATGATGTCAAAAATTTTCGGGAAATTTTTCACTTTTGCGGCTACTTTAGCGCTACCTAAACGGTATTAAGAATCATTCCTAGGAAGTTCATATGTTCTAGAAAGTTCTTTATTAAGATCTTAGGTACATTTTTGTAGTTGCTTGTTTCCTTGAATTTTGAACGGTTTGCTACTTATGCACCTGAACAGGGGAAAAAAGGTAAAAAAAATCAAATTTTTTAAAGTTTTTTTGCGATTTTGATCTTGAAGATTAAGTTTTGATCATATGTTCACAATTATTGTTCTTTATGACAAGAGCTACAATTTTGCCTCATAGAGTAAATCAAAATTTCGAATGGTTTGCAAGATATGAGCCTGAGAAAATTATTACTTTTTTGAAAAAATTACACCGAGGCCCCAAAACTTTGGGGGCACATAAAAAAAGTGAAAAAAAGTGGGCAAAACTTTTTTTGGTCTTTTATCACGTAGTGGTGTCCGTATATGGTTATATTTCCATGACTTAACAAATTACACACAGTATAATTATTAAATCGCTATTAAATCCACGCATACTTAACTTATCGCGATATTTTTTTGTATTTGTATTTAAGATACACCACTGCAGAGTACATAAATACAATAATTTTTGATTTGGGACTATAAATAGAATTTTAAAAATTTTTTTATACATTTTTATCTTAAACCTACCTAACATTGACGCTATTCGGTAAAAGTCATTCACGCGAACAGATTTGTATTCCACTAGAGCCAAGGAATATTGGTACTAAATATCGTTGATGTGCCGTTAAAAAATGTTCGACATTATTTTGAACACCAAAAGTAAACGAGTTTGAAGAATTTCACATATAAACTTTAATAAAATTTAAACGAATAGTGATATTTTATTGAAATTTTTATAAAATCAGAAAATTAAAAACACTCCCACCTTTTTACATAAAAATACCCAAATCCCAATCCGTATAAAACATGTTTAAAAAATTTACCTTTTTCACTGAAATTATAACCCTGTCGTTATAAGAGCCGCACAGTGTGTAATTCAAAAAATGAAGTGGAAATAATTATGGAACTTTTGAACGGCTGTTGGTGATAGTAGAGGTGTAGGAGAGTTTAAGTTTTGAACTTGAACCATACAGACCTACAGGAAGCGAGTCCACAGGGTACCAAAGTTGAACTCCTCGGGTATAAAATCTCTTAAAAACAATCTTGATTCCTTATATCTGAACCGAATTAAAAGATTTTTATATAGAAGGATTCTGCTAATCGAGATCTATAAAAAACATTGTCGCTTGCATATATTATCTCTTTTAGTTTAAGAAATATTAAGCTTCAAAGACTAAGTATCTTAGTGAAGTTTTTTCGCTATAGCGGGTCCAAATTTCACCCGATTTTTCTTACATTTTTTTCATTTCATTTCAACAAATAGAAAAATTGAACAAAGAAAGAATTTTGAAAAAATATTTACGGAGTCAAAAGTTACAGGCATTTAAAGTTGAACTTTAAAAAAAAATCGATTTTTTTCCGTTTTTTTTGCTAAAATAAAAAATATATATGTATATAACGAATAAATTTCCGTTATATAAAAATTTTCTTAAGTAACATATATAATATTTTTATTTTTCTGAAAGATAACTAAACACAAAATACTTTAAAGGAAAAAAACTTTTTGAAATTGATTTTTGCGAGAACCAGGGTTTCCCAAATTTGACCTATATTTCCAACAAATTTCAAATCATTTTTTAGGAAATTTTGTCTTCTTTTCAAATATGTATAAAATTTTTTACAATACGAAAATTTGTTTAAGACTTTTTGCAAAAAACACTGAGAATGGATGAATTTGTGATTTTTTGTATATTTGTAATTTTTAATTATGCAATAAAATTCTTGTTAGTTAAGAGTTTTGAATGAGATTTTACACCTAAGTAGATTTTTTGATGTTTAATTTCATGCGCTATTCACTTTTTTAGATTTGTCTAAGAAAATCCCGTAATTCCCAAAAAACTTTGAAAAATTTCCAAAAATGGGATTTTTTACTTTTTTTGCCATATCTTTCCAACCGATATCGGGGAGCAAAAATTTCTATTACAAAAGAATTAAAAACACCTTGGCCTATATAAAAAGTACAACTTGTTTTTGATTTCAGCTTTGCGATTTGAGAAATTAAGGCAAAAATTCGAAATTTGTTGGAAAAATATATCAAATTTGGAAAACCCTGGTTCTCGCAAAACTCAATTTCAAAAAGTTTCTTTTCCTTTAAAGTATTTTGTGTTTAGTTATCTTTCAGAAAAATATAAATATTATATATGTTACTTAAGAAAATTTGTATATAACGGAAAAAGAATATGACCACATTTTTAGCAAAAAAAAAAAAAAAAACGGGAAAAAAATCTACTTTTTTTCAAGTTCAACTTTAAATGCCTGTAACTTTTGACTCCGCAAATATTTTCTCAAAATTCTTTCTTTGCACAATTTTTCTATTTGTTTTTAATGAAATGAAAAAATGAAAAATTAAAAAAAAATTTAAGAAAAATCTGGTGAATGTTGGACCCGCTATAGCGAAAAAATTTCACCAAGACAGGCTAAAAAGTAAAAATTTTATTCTTTGAAGCTTAATATCTCTTAAACTGAATATGCATACGACGATGTTTTTTGTAGATCTCGACTAGCAGAATCCTCCTATATAAAAATCTTTCAAATCGGTTCAGATATAAGGAATCAGTATCGTTTTTAAGAAATTTTATACCCGAGGTGTTCAACTTTGGGACCCTGTGGACTCGCCTCCTGTAGGTCAAGTTCAAAACTTAAACTCGCCTACACCTTTACTATCACCATGTGAAATTTCATGGAAATCGAAACAGCCGTTCCATAATTATTTCCATTTCATTTTTTGAATCGCACACTGTGAGCCGTCCGTTAGAAAATACTTTTTTGGTGCTTACTTTACATATTAAGATATATAATTAAAATAATTTTATGTCGATCCCAGCTTTTTAATTTGAGAACTTAACAAAAAGATTAAAAAAAAAAAATTTCAAAATTGATAAAGTTTGGATAGGGCTTGTGGGCTTGTGTTGCCCCAAGCTCCCCTGGATTTACTTTACACGCATTTACATTAAAATTTCTTTTGAAAACATTAAAAGGATGATGAAGCCCAGAACAAAAAATAAATTTTATCAGTGAACAAATATTGCCACCTATTTGAAAAAACAAACCCAAAAAATGTGGAATTTTTTTAAACTTCCAACTTCAGATTAATGTAACTTTTAAACGGATTCATATATTTATATGAATCTTGCCGCAATATTATTATCTATTTTCTAAGAAATCTGGCGAATATTAAAAAAAAAATAGGGGCAATATTAAGCCCGTCAAGTTAAAAAAAAAAAAAATTAAAAACCATGTGAAATTTTACTGATATATCCTAAACAACTTAGCTCTGACCAAGTGCAATTTTATTGAGATATCTCAACAGAATTAATAAAAAAAGCTTTTTGGAACCACTGTGTGACTGGATATTTTTCATGTCTAGACAAATTGAGATAATCTAAAATTTTTTCAGCATATTATTTCGGAATCCATTGGCAATTACAGAATATTAACAAAAAAAAAAAAAAAAAATCCCTCATATACCTCAGGACTTATTCCCGAAAAACTGTGAAGAAAAATTTACGCCAATAATATTGAGAACATAAAAAAGTATTTGCGTTAATTCATTGCTCGTGTAACAAGTTTGTTGATTTGACAATGAACGCTATTTTACTATGAAAACGCTAAAACGTTGCAAAAAATGACGAACAATTTGTAAAGTGTACGATGAGAATGATGTGAGTGAAATTCGGACCCGGAAGTTGAATTATTAATTTGGAAAAACAATATTTAATAGAAATTTATACAAATTTTAATTGTTGCTTTTCTAAAACTTTATGTTTTTAACGAGACACTGTAACGTATATATAATATAACATTTATAAAAAAAAACTACTGCTACAACTGTAATACCACAAATATTATAACAATAACAATTAATTCTATTGTGCTAAGAAACTTAACTTCTATTTGTGGTACAAATGTTTTACATCCGTTTCCATAACGACAGGAAAACAAACACAAATACATATGTAAATGTACAAATATATATGTAAGGCATTGAATAACACACAAAACTATTTAAATATAATTCCTAAAAATTTCTTAAACATTAAAAGCAAGTTTGATAAAAAAAAAATTGTTTGTAGATAAAATACATTTTTCATAAAAGAAATCTTTGGATTTAATAATTTTAAATGCTTATATATTTATGTATGTAAGTAAATTATGTTATTTTAAGAAAATTTTCTGTCTGTTGTTTTAACATGGTAGTTAAATATTATGAAAAGTTTAAATGTGTATATTTTACTATGAAAATCTTTACCGGATTATCATTATACTCATCTTCATTGTTATGATTTTGTTATGTTGTTATCACTTTTTTTGTTTTATTTTTTCTTTGGATTTGTGTTTCTTGTTTAAGAAGTCACGTCAAAAACTTCTGTATTTTTCATATGTCGTGCTGCAGCAGTATTTGTACAAAAAGAAAACTTTAGCGTTTTTATTTTCAGAGTATAATGTCAAGGAAAAGTAGGTTGTAATATTTGTTTGAGTTTTTTTAGTTTAGTTTTAAAAGGGAATGTTTTTCTTTTGTTACAAACGGAGTATAAAATGTAAGGAATTATAAATGATATTTAATTATTATGTTTAATAAAACTAGTCAAAAAATATGAAATTGTTTGTCCTCATTAAAAAAAAAATAGCTTAACTAGATTGAATTTAACATGCTGAATACGAATATACTTTAAGTCCTCTTCTATCGCGTCTTAATTTTTGTATGGGCGTGTTAAATAATACCCATTTTCGGGTGGTCACATTAGAATAACTCCCTTATATGGGACCTATAGTTAATTAAGTACCGAATTTTAGTTAATAAAGAGACACTTTTCATGGTGGACATTTGTATGGCAGCTTGGTGAAATGATACACTGATTATAAACAATTTTAATAGGCTTCGTTCTTGGACCATAAAAGACATACAAAATTGCTAGATGTACTTTGATTACAAGGTTACATGGATGTACGGTCAGAAAGACAGATGGACGGATACCGTCAAATCGACCAAGATAGTAATTCCAATATATGGTTTTCAAAATCAATTAAAGGAAGACAATACTTTTTTTTTTGTTTTAGTCATGAAATAATTTAAAAAGTTCTTAAATCCTTTATTAAATTATCTTTTGATTAAAAGTTTAGTATAACTGTTTAGCATTCAGAGATTTATACTTTTTGATAAATAATATTAGATTTGTGTGTTGTAGCCTTTTCTATGGAAGCTTGTAATTTAATATGTTATAAACATAAAATATAATGTTTTAAATAACATAAATCCCATTAAAACTAAAACTTAAACAAAAGCCACAGCAGCATAGTAAGTATTAGTAACAACAATATTCATGGTTAAATTTTTTGATTCAAATAAACTAATACATGTGCATGTAATTCTCTATGGATGAGTACTGTATGAGTTTGTACAATGTATAACAGAGTGTAAATAATTTTGGGCATACAATGTTAACTATCAAGATATAAATTATACAAATATTTTTTTAAAAATATATGTATGTGGTTTCATATTTTTAAACTGATATACATATACGCAAAGAAAAAATATGATTCTAGTGACCATAAACTAAGAGCAACATAGTATGATTGTAATATATGATTAGTATGTTACAGTTAAAAATTAGTTATTATTTTTTATTTTTATTATTTGTACGTTATTATTATTATGATTCCATTTTATAATCCATAATCCATTTTCATCATTTAATGATTCGATTTAATAATGTTTATAACTTTTTCTTATAATATTGCTTCCGATTTCATAATTTTTTATCATTTAATAATCCCATTTTATCTATATATATAAAAGAGTAACGTGACTGACTGATTCATCATCCCACAGCCCAAACGGCTGAAGCTAGAGATACGAAATTTGAAACGTAGGTAGATCTCCCACCATATAGATCCACTAAGACGGGATTTTTGGAAAACGGGTATAATCGGTAGCTTTATATCTTCTAAACTAGTGGAGATATAAAAAAAGTTGAATAGTTATCGTTATTCATTTAAAAAATAATTGGACAGGTATCTGGTACTTTTTTGAAAATCGGCCGTTTTAGGGAGAAAAAGGGTAAAAACTGTATTCTGGTACTTTTTTGGCACCATATGTATCTTTGAAATCAATCAACATACAGATAAAATTTATGTCGTATTCATAACTTATCAAAAAATGAGAAATACAAATTTGGTACTTTTTAGAAATTCAAACGTTTAAGGGGTAAAAATTTTACCTTTTTTGGTACTTTTTTCATAAAACCTTTTATTATATTTATTGAAATATTCATATGAGTATTTTAATATGAGATACCACTACAATTTAGAAATTTATTGGAATACAATTTTTGATACTTCGATGGGTGAAAAAAAGTACCAAAAAAAGGGGTAAAGGCGGGAAATTACATTTTATTCAAACATAATAATGAATTTTCAATTCCGTTAAACATAGAAACATGAAATTAAGAAAATGTAGATAGGAATTCACAAGAGTGGAATTTGTGGTACTTAAAGATACATGGTCCTGTGGGTAAAAACTCAAGACGATGGACTTTTTTAATTTTCGGTAATATTTAACATAGAAACATGAAATAAGGATATGTGGTCCTAAATGAATGAGAATCCATAAGAAGGAACTTTATGGTATCTTTTTTCGTTCTTCTAATAGTACTTCTTGAATGTTCTGCAATTTTCATCCTTAGAAACATAAAATTGAAGATGTAAGGTTCTAAGTGAATCAGAAACCTTAAAATGGATTTTGTGGTCCTTTTTCTTTATTCTAATATACTTTTTCGAAATTCAGATTTTTATTTTTCATTATTCTAAGATTATAAACCTAAAATTAAAGAGATATTGTTATTTATGGATGACATAACACCATTATTAAAAATGTTCCCACGGGAGTTAAGAATCTTAGCTTAAATTAATTATAAAGTATAGTTTTTATAAAAAATTTCCGCTAACGAAGTAGCGGGTTTACAGCTCGTCGTAAATAAATCAATTTTATCATATATATAATCCCATTTTATCATATATAATTCCACTTTATCATATGTACACTCCTATATTTTCATATTTATATTCATTTGTACCACTATACGTGGTACATTCATCATACTGAATATAAACAAAACTTTTCAATTTATATTTGTTCATATATAAACTAAATGAGAATTAGTATATCAATAAACTACTGAACTGTTATACAAAAAAGTGCAGAAACAAAATATGATTAAAGATAAAAATTCAATAGTTAAGTGAAATCAAAATAAATAGTCTATATTTGAGAAACTCATAAACCTTTTCAAAAACAAACATTAAACAGTTATACAAAATAAAATATTGCTTAAAAGCAAATATAAATATTAGCTTAATGGTTGTAGAATTAATTAAATTTGTAAAATTAACTGAATGGTTGTAGCATTAACTTAATAGTTGTTGAATTAACTAAATGTTTGTATTTTTTCTTTAAATATGATTTCATACAAAAATATTTAAATACATATTATAATTGCAGTCAACCATATACAAATTTTGATTGTGAGTATTCATTAAATTATAAAACAGAAACAAAAATATTGCTATCATGAACACGGTATTATTAAAATCAATGAAAAATTAAATTAAAACAAGATTCGCCTGTGCAGAATCTTTGATACCCTTCACCATCTTAAAATTTTCGCCTTAACGTATGCTTTCATTATTTCACATTTATAAATCTAAATTTTTTCAAACTACGAAAATTTGAATACGAAAAAAAAAAAAAAACAATCATAGCAAGCTTTGCTTTTAAAAAATAAACAACAACAACAATTCCATATTTATTTATTTTTGTATGTGTGTGTATACAAACTGACTGCATATGCAAAGAACATTAACAACACTGTTATTCATTATATTACTGCTGTTGCTAACTAAACTACTTGCCTATACAAAAAACAAAAACGTCACTAATAGTCATTACAATGCTTAATATACATGTTTGTGTGTGCATTTATATTCTTAACAGATTTGTTTTTGGGCCATAACTTTGTTGATTATGAACGAATTTGGTTTATTAAAAAAACCGAAATTTTATACAAATAGTTACGACCGATCTATATAAAAATAAAAATCTATTGCTTAAACAAGGGCTTCAAAAAATAAAAAATGCGTTTTGTCTGATATCTCAGTTATTATGAACCGATTTATTTCACCTTTTTAGCAAACAAATTAAAAAAAAAAAATGTCCGATCTTTCTTTGCAAAAACGAAGTCGCTAGTATATACAGAGGCTTCAGAAACTGGAAAACCGGTTCTAAAAACCGGTTTTTTAAGCATATCTCCGAAATGTATGAACCGATCTTACTGAATTTCAATAGAAAAAAAAGAATTTCCGATCGTTTGATATATATATTATATATGCCAGTTATCGGTGGGCTTCATAAACGCCATTTCAACCGACACACGGACGGACGGACATGGTCCTATCGTCATCATTTCTTACAAGGATCCCGAAAATATAAACTTTTTTGCTCTCCGACGAAAATTGTGGAAATTACAAACGGAATGACAAACTTATATATACCCTTTACACCTGTGGTGAAGGGTATAATAATACAAGCATTGAATAGTTGTAGCGATCATGCTATAACCATGTTCTTTCTCTGCGTGCATCAAATATATATTAAACAAGAAAGTTATAGTCGGTCAAGCAAGGTTGTGCGACCAAGTGATTTTCAAAATTTTTGAAAAAGGTCTCTTGGATCTTTTAAAGATATACCTACGATGCTTTAAAAGATACATGAATGAAGCTAATACTTAATGCAGAAAAGTGGGTCATCGTGATCAAAAAGATAATTTACATCTTCCTTACAAACCTGATTCCCGGGGATAAAAAATGCTTGTATTTATAAAGATATATCTATATCTGTGTTTACTTATCCTCTCATTGCATCCGCATAGGAAATGTTAAAAATTGTATACACAGTCAATAAAACTGTATATTAAATATGTATCCGTTAACCCATTAATGCCCACTGTTACGAACATGTAACGCTACAATGTCTAAGTTTAAAATTATATTGAAAAAAATAAAATAAACGGAATAATATAAACCTACGATTTTGTTATTAAGTGTGTAAATTAATATTCGTCCTGCATCATCAAATGTTTTTTTCCTGACTTTCTCTCCTGTTATTGCGGCAAAAAGTGATATTGTAAAGTTTATTATTTGACATCTTGCAAAAACTCAATTTTAACGGCAGGAGGATTGCAAAAAGGCTTCCTAGAAGCTTCTCTTTTATTTACAGAAAAACAAAACACCAAAAACGTCGCACAGTGCTTTGATCCCATACAACGATGGGACAAAAATAGAAGTAGTTGTCGTAGCAAGTTGAAACTTGGTACACATATTACTTTAGGCGTAAATACGAAGTTTTGAAAAAATTGGCGCAAGGACACGCCTACCTCCCATATATCCTAAAGTTAAAAAACTAACTTTTTTCTAAAATACTGGTCTGAAATTTACCAAAATTTGTGGCAGCCATTAGAAATAGATTGCTTACACGTCTTCTAAGCCCACCTCCCATATATCCTGAAACTAAAAAACGGAATGAATACTGGTCAGAATTTCACAAAAATGTGTGATTGCTGTTAAATATAGATTATTTATGATTCTGCCAATTTTTATTTAAATCGGAACAAAAACACGCCTACCTCCCATATATCCTGAAATGAGAAAAACGCATTTGTGGCTAACACACCGTTTTTAATTTTCTAAAAATAGAAGGAGGTGCCACAGAAAATTGAAACTTGGCACATATATTACTTTAGACCCAAAGTAAATATATACAAAGTTTTGAAAAAATCGGAGCAAGAACACGCCTACCTTCCATATATTCTGAAATGTGTAAACGCATTTTCTTCCAAAATACTGGTCAAAACAGTATCAAAAAAACGATAGCTATTGGAAATGGGTTTTTTATGGGTCAGACAATATTCTATTTAATAGGATCAAGGGCATACCTACCTACCCCAAGCCCTATAATTTTTAAATATTATTTTAATTTCTGCACCCACATTTTATGTTCAGTAAATCATTAATTTGCCTAATTTCGCCCGATTTCCGTTCTAAAATCTTTATTTTTTTTAGTTTTCAATATTTTATTAAATTTTAAAGCAATGTCGATTTAACAACACGAAATATTTCAACATAAAGAATTTTCTCACTTTTGTGTAATAAAAGGAAATTTATAAATTTTTTGAATTATTATTTTTTTTAGTTTTGGCAAAAAATAGGACGCAATTCTTCTTTTATATATTAAAAAATATACTAAATTTTAGAATCAAGCAAAAAAAATATTATAATTTTTTATAATATTTTTTAATACTCCATCGAACTCATGTAATTTTTGTTATAACATTTAAAAATGCTCCATAATGAACGCCATCTGGAGGAATTTTAACGTAATGCTTTAGGTCCAAAAAATATATTTTTCTATTTCTTAGTTGTTTTTTAAATTTCGGAATAATTTTTATAATTATTTTATTTTAATTTAGCAAAATAAATTACGTCAACATTGAGTACACTTTAAAATTGTAGTAAAAACGGAAAATAAGAAACTTTTTCAATTAAACTTTTTTTAAAGTTGTGGCAAAAAATAGGCTCTAATTATTTTTTAATCTATTAAATAACTATAAAAACTTACATAAACCGTACAAAAAAATTTTATAGTTTTTTTATATCCTTCATCAAATTTAAGAAATTTTTAGATTTTAAGTAAAAAAAATATGTGTAAATTTGAGCAATAATATATACATATTCGAAACACAATATTTAAAAGATAATGATAGTTTTAATTTACCAATATCCTGAGGTATTGAAAAAACGAAACTTCGACGCATTGCATCAAAAAACGAATTTTTGACAATTTTTTTCCTAAAATAGTTTAAAACCAGCTTTTTGGTTCATTAATATTGGCTTTAAATTCTCTGAATTTAGCGCCCTCTAGTAGCCTCAAAAATAAGTTTTTCCAAAAAAATCTTTTTAAATTATATGATCTATATTGTTACGTTTCTAAAAACGTATATTTCCACTCAATTTGAAAAATGTTTTTATTATGATTTTTGTCTATGGAACAAAGCACTATGCGTCGCGGCTCTCCGCTCCCTGTTAGAAAGTAAGCCGAATTTTCTACTACATCTTGGAGTTTCGAAAAGCTGTGCAAAGAGAAACAAATTAAAAATAAATCCGCTTATCTCTTCTTCCTGATAGAAATTTTAAAATCTGTCTCCGTGAGGACTTGTAGATCAAAAATTTTTATAAGCAAGTCAAATTTAAATTTTGTACGTCCTCTGGGAACTTCTGAAAGCTCTACTTATAAAATTATATTTCGTGATAAAATATACTAATATTCACGGTGGAAAGCTATGGAAAAAAATTTTATTATACCCACCATCAAAAAGATGGGGGGTATATTGATTTTGTCATTCCGTGTATAACATGTCGAAGGAATCATCTAAGACCCCACAAAGTATATATTTTCTGGGTCCTGGTTCGATTCTGAGTCGATCTAGCTATGTCCGGCCGTCTGTCTGTTGAAAGCAGGATAGGGCTTGAACGTAGGGGGACAAATATTTGTCTTATATAAGGTTTGTTTGGTATTGAAAATGGGCAAAATCGGTTAATAAACAAAAAAGTTATGGGCTTAAAACTAGAAACACAGGGTGTCCGTTTTATACTTTTCTGCTGATATTTCTTCAATAAAAGCACGTACGCCAACGAAATTTTGTACGTATAGTTCGGGGATCGATGTAAACTCGGAAGCCAAAAATGGGAGAGGTCCGCCCACCTCCCATATAAGGTTAGAATCAACGAAATTGTATTCAAATAGTTCAAGGACCAATGTAAACTCGGAAACAAAAAATGAGCGTGGTCCACCCACTTTACTGCCCACTTTCCCGCCCCCTCCCATATAACGTAAAATTTTGAAAAATTGATGGTGGTTATATAAATTCGGCCGGGCCGAATATAACATTCGCGCTTGTTCAGTTTTTGTTTAAATTTTTATAACTAAAC
This sequence comes from Protophormia terraenovae, assembly GCA_951394005.1. Taxonomy (NCBI): domain Eukaryota; kingdom Metazoa; phylum Arthropoda; class Insecta; order Diptera; family Calliphoridae; genus Protophormia; species Protophormia terraenovae. Next base: position 106,739,081 of record OX596077.1, read on the forward strand.
CTTAGTTTGTTTGTTTTAAGTTTTGTTTAGATTTTTTTTAAAAACCTAACATCTTTATCTATTGTTCTCTTGTGTGGTTTGTATAGAATTTACAGATGCATTCACTATCTAAATGTAATGCGTTTTATGCATTTTCACAAAAAAGTCAAGTGAGTCTGTTTGTATTTGCTCTTCAAGTATTGTTTTTGTGCTACTTGGGCTCTTGATTTTTTTTTTTTGTTCTTGTTAAAGAAAAAGTACACAAATATTTAGTTTTGTTGGCTTTTATAATATTTTTGCACTTTATTTATTAAGATTCCCTTGTTAAGGTTTGTGTTTTGTCCGACCACTTTTAAGGCCTTCAGAAAAGTTATTATAAAGGTAGAGGTGAAAAATAGTAATAGAAATAAGTATGTATACTATGATGTAGTAGATGATGTTGATTGAATTAGTTTGTAATATATCGTTAAAGGAAATGAAATACAATGATTTAAATATACATTGGAATATTTTCATTCTTTATATTAAATTAACATGTACAATGTTTTTTTTATTACTTTAACATTATGTATACATTGTTCCTACATTTCATTAGATTACATCAGGCCAAAAACTAAACAAAATCCAGGATTAGAGATATTTTTAATAAAAAAATAGTTTTTTTTTTTTTTTTTAATAGTTAAATATTTCTGTCACATTTAATTAATTCTCTCTACATACATATTTCATTAGAAATGCAATTTCAGTTTATTATGTTGAGCACTCAGTACATTGTAGTTGTATGTGTTTACATACAAAATTATCATCGCACAAATGTATTACTTATTTAGCAAAATTATTTAATTATTCATGAATTATGATACAGATGTTAGTATTAATGTTTTCTCTATTTATAATTGTCACTTGTCAGCTGTGGATTTGTTTATTCATAATTTATTAACCTCCTATGTTCTTCTCATATCTCTGGGTATTTTTGCTTATTATTTAATCTCTTTTTGTATGTTGTCATAAAAGGATTATAGGTTGCACGGACTGGGGTTATTGAAAGAGGTGATGACATAAATACAATGAGTATGAGGAATAAAATACTGACATTTATTTTATATAATATGGTCTTTTGAATTGTTGATATCAATATATTATATATTTTATAATTAAAGAGCGTCAAAATTCACCATTTTCGATCAATGCTAGTTGCAGGTGTTTATCTAACTCAATTTAAAATTTCTTCATTAAATATTTATGAAGCTTTGTGTTTTGAAATATGTAAAGAAAAAAAAAAAAAAAAAAAAAAAAAAACAATTTAATTTTTTATAATAATATCAGAGCGCTGAATTTGAACATTTTTCAGCATAATATTTTGGAAATTACAGAATATTTTTAACAAATGTTCCCCTCATATACCTCAGGACTTATTCCCGAAAAACGAAATAAAGTTGAAGCAAAAAAATTAAAAAATCCCGCGTAAATATCTGTAACGTGGTTTTGTAGTCAGCTGAGGTAGTTCAGTCGTTTACAGGGTAGATTTGCGGATCCATAAAACCTTAAGTAATAACACAATTTATTTACCCTTTCTGGTAGTAAAAAATATATTTAATATTTATTTAATTTTTATCTTGATAATAACAAATTACGAAAAGCTACGATAATACATTATGATTCTGTCGTCTTCGGATTCAGTAGACCAAAATCTCTGCATTGAACAGTAGACCAAAGTCTCTGTATTGAATAGTAGACCGATGTTGAACAGTAGGCCGAAGCCTCTGTATTGAACAGTAGACCGAAGTCTCTGTATTGAATAGTAGGCCGAAGTCTCCGTATTGAATAGTAGACCGATGTTGAATAGTAGGCCAAAGCCTCTGTATTGAACAGTATGCCGAAGCCTGTATATTGAACTGTAGGCCGAAGCCTCTGTATTGAACAATAGGTTGAAGTCTCTATATTGAACAGTAGACCGAAGTCTCCGTATTGAATAGTAGACCGATGTAGAACAGTATGCCGAAGTCTCTGTATTGAACAGTAGACCAAAGTCTCTGTATTGAACAGTAGACCAAAGTCTCTGTATTGAATAGTAGACCGATGTTGAACAGTAGGCCGAAACCTCTGTATTGAACAGTAGACCAAAGTCTTTGTATTGAATAGTAGACCGAAACCTCTGTATTGAATAGTAGACCGATGTTGAATAGTAGGCCGAAGTCTCTATATTGAACAGTAGGCCGAAGCCTGTGTATTGAACTGTAGGCCGAAGCCTCTGTATTGAACAATAGGTTGAAGTCTCTATATTGAACAGTAGACCGAAGTCTCCGTATTGAATAGTAGACCGATGTTGAACAGTAGGCCGAAGTCTCTGTATTGAACAGTAGACCGAAGCCGCTGTATTGAAAAGTAGGCCGAAGTCTCTGTATTGAACAGTAGACCAAAGTCTCTGTATTGAACAGTAGACCAAAGTCTCTGTATTGAATAGTAGACCGATGTTGAACAGTAGGCCGAAGTCTCTGTATTGAACAGTAGACCGAAGTCTCTGTATTGAATAGTAGACCGAAGCCTCTGTATTGAACAGTAGACCGAAGCCGCTGTATTGAAAAGTAGGCCGAAGTCTCTGTATTGAACAGTAGATCAAAGTCTCTGTATTGAATAGTAGACCGATGTTGAACAGTAGACCGAAGCCTCTGTACTGAACAGTAGACCGAAGCTTCTGTACTGAACAGTAGATCAATATTTCTGGTACAATGTATTATTTGATTTTCGAACTAGGTCCGAGCCCCAAACATAAAAAAAGTTGACCGATTCGTCTCAGTGGCTACCAATTCATATCAATCGGTTTTGATATGTAATTATCAAAACAGTGGCAAATTCCTATCTCGTTTGGACCGCAATCACAACATCAAACCTTAGAGTATATTTATGAAAAATGGTATAAACTAAATGAGAATTATAAATTGGTGTAAACAGTATGAATACTAAATTGAAATAGAATAACAATAAGGAGGTACATGACGAGCATAGATGTGAGTACTAAGGAAGTACGCGTCTAAAGCGAATGTTGTGTTGCAGTTGCGACAAACTAATGAACTAATAATCTTCGTTATATATCTTTTTAACTGTAAGATATAACCTAATTTAACAAGAATGTTTTTTTATCTTACTCAGCATTCTATATAAATCTTTAAAATCGAACTTGTTACTATTTTTTAAACTTTTACATATTAGAGGTGGCCAACTTTGACACCCTGTAGCTTATATCACATTATTACAGGGTGACAAGAAAATGATTTTTCTGAAAGCTTAGGTCCTGCACTACAAATTTGATACAGCAATTAGTTTAGGATACATACATATTTATAAGAAAAATTTTGGTGATTGGTCCCACTGAGTTCTGCTACGATTACTTTTACTTTCAGAGCTTAGAGGATGATGTTGTAAAAATGTATAGAAAAGCGATACAGGTATAATTCCATCATATAATAAAGTCATCTGAAATGTTTAATACCTCCAATAAAAACTAATTGACATTTTAACACCAAACTACCAAATTAGTAGATACAGATTTAAAGCCTTCATCTGATACAACTTATTCGTGACTAATTAAAGTTTCTAAATTTTGATTGCTGTCATGTCTACTGAAATGTATCTATATCATTTGTTTTGCGCTTTTTTGGTTCATTGTCTTTCTTGCACACTTAAGATAAATTTGCTAGCCAAGCAATTTAAAAGTATAAAAAAATAACCAAACAATGACTGTATAAAGTTTCTGTTTTTATTATTTTTTTGTATGTAAAAGTTTTAAACAAAAGAAAGGAATCTAAAAGTGCATCTAAAAATGAATGAAACTAGATTCATTTGTAACAAATGTGAGCAGTAATTAGCGAAATGTAAAAGAAAAAAAAAAAATCATGTTTGCTAGATTTGGGATTTAGAAATTTTAGTTGCTGAGAGAAGAATGAAAATTTTGTTTTATTAATTATTGAAGAGTATTTTAGGGATATTTAAAATAATTTTTGGGACTGTTTGAGGAACCTTTATAATATTTATTATCAAATTTTAAACATCTTCTTAAAAGTTACATCGACTTAAAATACAAAATTTTTATACACAATTAGAATAAAGTTCTAAAGTTTTTATAAGAAAAAAACGTTCAAGTCCAATGATTTTTAGCAGACAACTGAAGATACACTAAATCAAAAAGTTACATCAATACAACGAAAAAGTTCATTGATTCAATGAATTTATACCCTAATTATGATCTTATGTACAGGTTCAATGAAACAACGTATTACCATATATTACATTAAAATTCAACGTACAATTTTATTGATTCATCTTATCGTACATTGATTTAATGTACACGTTCCACGTTGGGGTAAAAGGTGTCAAAAGTGGCGATTAAATGAATTTTGAAATTTTAATTTTTGTAATAAAATAGGGTACAAAATTATGTATCAAAATTAATTAAAATCTTCAAGCTAGGTTTTGAAAAAGAGTAAAAAATTTAATTTTCATCAACTTTCAGTGTATTTATTTTAAATAAAAGGTCTTTAAAATAAAAATTTAAAATAGAACCATAAACTTCAGATATTTAGATCTTTCGACCCCCTTTTACTCCAATTTGCATTAGAAAGAAATGAGGTGACAACATAAAGGATGAAAGTTGTTGAGATTCTGATTTTTTTTTTTTTCTTTAAAATTAAAAATGCTGTACGCATAGAAACTATGGTTACAGCATTTTTTCTACATAAATATTATGTTCTCATTGTTAATTTACATTAATTTTAATTAGTGTTTATAAACCGGTTAACCGAAAAACCGATTTTTTCTTCAAATTTCGGTTATTTGCGAACCGGTTAATTTGAAATGTTCAATTTCGGTTAACCGGTTTATACGGTTTTTTTGTGTCGGTTAACCGGTTTTAAAAAATTTCCAAATATATCATTAAATTTCCTCTTTTTATTACTTTTTTCTGAATTTAAAATATAAGAAAACTTCTAAAAACAACTAAAATGCTTGCTGTTTAAGTTAACAAGTCGTCAGGTGATATAAGTATTTACTTGTTAGAAGTTAAATATATTTTAAAACTGTATGTATAATAAAATCAGATAGATAATTAAGCATTCCATTTACAAAAAAAAAACAATTTTTAATGCGAATGAAATTTTCCAAAAGAAAAAAATATCATTACACCTACTAATGTAAAGCTTAAGAGAAAAGTAAGATTTTATATAGGAAATACTTCAAAAGTAGAACTAAATAAGTGCGGAAAATAAACTTTTAAATTATTATTTTTTTTTTTTTTTTTTTTGCAGAAAAAATTTTAGTTATTTTTCCAAAGATATTTTTATTATTAAAATTTTTTTATAAAAAATATATAAAAATTTCTTTAAGAGAAAAACTTCATAAAAATCATAATATAAAGTCCTATGCTTTTGTTGAGATGAATTAAAATTTTGAAAATTTTATTTTTAAATTAGAAAAATTAAAAATAAAAAAGAAATAAAAGAAGTAATAATAAAGTTTCAAAAGCTGTGCTAAAAGGTGCCAAAAAATTGTTTTTATAAATTATATTAAAACTAGCCTAAAGTAGTATAAACATTCAATGTAAATCTGTCGCTATTTATTAAGAACCGTGTTTAGTATTTGGTACATGGTTAAACCAATAAGCTGAAAAACACTTTTTTAACCAAAAATATTTTTATTAATCTTCAAATTAGAGCAATTATTAAAATGTCGGTTAACCGGTTTAACCGGTTTTTAAGTAGACGGTTAACCGAAAAACCGGTTTTTTAATTTTTCCCAATTTTCGGTTAACCGTCAAACCGGTTTTTTGAAAAGTCGGTTTTTTATAAACACTAATTTTAATAATACTGTGTTCATGATAACAATAATTTTGTATAAGTTTTATCATTTAATGTGTATACTTAATACAAATTTTAATATAGTTTATTAAAAACAATTTTATGTTTTTTAATATTTTTACTAGAAAACATAATTGGAAAAAATATAGTTATCTCTACAACCATTAAATATTATCATTCTTTATCCTTTTTTAAATCAATTGTACTAATATTGAATATTTGTTTTCAGACCACGTTATATTTTCTATTCCCATAACAAAAAATGTTACAAATGATAAAACCGAATTACAATATGATAAAATCGGATCATAATATGGGAAAATTTTTATTATAATGTGATAAAACCTGATCATAACGTGATAAAATATTTAAGTAAAAATTGAACAAATTTAAAAAAAAAGTTAGTTTATTTTGAGATTTATCTTTATTTATAACCATACACATTTTTAAAGCAACATATGGTTCTTATGGGTTACTCTTCGATTATGTTTACCACAACCATATTTTTTCTCTGCGAATGTCTAAAGGGTGATACAAAATGTTGATGATATATACCAAATGAGGCAAATCCACTTAACTCTCCAGAACTCACAAATCACCAAAATAATTCATTCAAGTAAAAAATTTTTAAAAATTTAAAACTGAAAAATTTTTCCAATTAAAAAATTTATTATATCAAACAATTAGATTACACTGGTCGACAAAAAAACTTTTTTTTTTCGTGCTCCTTCAAAAAAAAAAAAAAAAAAAAAAAAAAATATGTAGACTATGTGGAATTCCGCATGCTAAACTCGAATCTGCTTTCGGTTTTTTTTCCATCAGGTCGGAATTTTTTTTTATGGGCGTGTCTAATATTGTGCCCTAAATATGCCGATTACTCGAGTATATTTCACTATTACTTGAGAACGGTATACACGATTTATATAACTGATATACCGTAATATGCGAAATAAAATTAGCTTTAAATCGCTCAATAGTTTAGGAGATATTTCGAAAAAAGTGTCGGAAAAAACTAACTAACTAAAACTTTTTTTTTAAATGAAAACATCAAAAATATTTAAGTTTATCACCTTTATCTCAAAAGCTGGCAAAACTACGATTAAATAAAGCCACGTATTATAAAAATTTATGCACAAATCTGGATTGGATTCACAGTTAAGTTTGGATACCCATGTATACCTACAGTTAAGTGGAAATACACTAGTGGGCATTAAAAAATAAAAACTTTTTTTCATCTTAAATAAAAAAAATAGGTGGAATAAATGGAATTCAACGTGTTTAATAAGAATCAGCTTTTACTTTTTTTCTATCATGCATTGATTTTGACTACTATGACCCCGCCTTTAGGCAGTCGCACTTGTATATCTCGAGAACTGTTTGTCCAATTAAGATAAATTGAACTTTAATATATAGCGACCTAAATTGTCTTTAAGCTGAATTTATATAATTATTTGTTCAGTTAATATTTCTGTAGTTATTCGGTAATTAGTACCGAAAATTTTAAAATTATTTTTTTTGAAAAGTGGTGAAAATTTTGATCCATAACTCTGAAATTCTTCAGAGAATAAAAAATATTGTGAACGCACCTTGAAGACAATTTTCGTATGCATCTTCTGATGTATCACTTATAAAAATCGTGTAAAGGGTTCTTGCGTTATAGCCTAAGTTTGTCAAACCATTCTCGAATTTTATAGTGTGACCGCTGAATAAGGTGATGATTAGGGTGATCGATTATTCGACTTTTTTGAGAAACCGGTTTTCGAATAGTTCGAATATTTGGTATTTTAAAAAAACTGGTTGCACTTTTTGAAATTCAGAAAAACCCGGTTAACCGGTTTTTTGTAGAAGTTAATATTTATATCAAAAGACTACATTTCTTTAAAAAAATCAATTCTTATAATTAAGTTAAAATTTATTAAATATATGCGTAAAAGCCTAACAATGTCAGGAAAAATAATATAATAATGAAAATATGCACAAACAAATCCGAAAATTAAAAGAAAAAAATATGAACAACATTTAGACACATTTCTCTCCCTAATCGAAGTCAATTATTTGAAGCCGTTCAAATTTATTGTAATTATATTGATTAAAATTTTAAATTCGTAATTTCAAAATAAAAAAATCGGCGTAAATGCGCTCCCTGGCCGAAATACAGAATTAGTTTTTTATAGGATTTAGAGAGCAAACAATAAGTATAGCAACTCAAAAGTTCTTAATACCAAAACAGACTTTTTGGTCCCTGATAGAAACATCTGGCTCTGTTAAAATTTGTTCAACGAATAGTTTTATAAGTATGCCGATTTTTAGTTCCTTACGTCGTCTGGGAGCTTCGGAAAGCTCTGGAAAGGAAACATTGCTTAGGAAAGATATATTTAAATCCATATATATAGATCCACTTATTTTCGCTCCCTGATAGAGATTTCAAAATCTGGCTCCGTTAGGATTTGTAGGACGAATAGGGTTATAATTAAGCTGAATTTTAATTCTCTATGTGTTCTGGGATCTTTAGAAAGTTCTAGAAAGAGAAAAAATTCTTAGAAAAAGACACATAAATCCTCTTATATCCGCTCCCTGATAAAAATTTCAAAATATGGCTCCATTAGGATTTGTTGGAAAAAAAGTTTTATAATTAAGCCAAATTTAAATTTTCTACGTCGTTTGGTAGCTTCAGAAAGCTCTGGAAAGAGGAAAAATGCTAAGCAAATTATATATCTAGATGACTAGAAGATAATTATGTTTCAAAATTGTAGAAAAAATCATCTAAATTTTAGTTAGCATAAACAGAAGCCATGGTTTAATATGGAAGCCTGTCTCAATTGAAACGATTCTGCAGGTGAAACTTTTTTAACACAACACCTTTAAAAAATAAAGGAAATATTGGATCAAAAAAATTAAATTGGGTCATACAGGATAATTATTAATTAATTATTTGTTTAATATTACAGAATAAATTCCAATTTAGACTTAAACTAATTTTTTTCGGATACTTATTTCAAAATAACTCCGAAACTATTAAGCACATAAAATTAAGGTAGAGTAATCGTACACACCGTTCTTGAGTTATGAGGAAATATACTAGAGTAATGGCCTTACTATGGGCGAAATATTAGACACGACAATAAAAAACAAGCGCGTATTATATTCGGCCCGGCCGAATCTATATACCCACCATCAACTTTTTAAAATTTTACGTTATATGGGAGGGGGCGGTAAAGTGGGAGGACCACGCCCATTTTTTGTTTCCGAGTTTACATTGGTCCTTGAACTATTTGAACACAATTTCGTTGATTTTCACTTTATATGGGAGGTGGGCGGTAAAGTGGGCGGACCACGCCCATTTTTTGTCTCCGAGTTTATACCAATTCCCGAACTAAACATACAAAATTTCGTTGTCGTACATGCTTTTGTTGAAGAAATATCAGCAGAAAAGTATAAAACGGACACCCTGTGTTTCTAGTTTTTAGCCCATAACTTTTTTCTTAACCGATTATGCCCATTTTCAATCTCAAACAAGCCTTATATTAGACAAATATCTGTGCCAAATTTCGTCCCCTTACGTTGTCCCGTTAGAACCCTATTCTGCTTTCAACAGACGGACGGACATAGCTAGATCGACTCAGAATCTAACCAGGACCCAGAAAATATATACTTTAGATGATTCCTTCGACATGTTACACACGAAATGACAAAATCAATATACCCCCATCTTTTTGATGGTGGGTATAAAAAAAATCCAGACCTGATGGAAAAAGACTGAATCAAGTTCAACTATTCGTCTATGGGGGAGGAATTTTTTGTTGACCAGTGTTATTAAGTAAGTTAAAAATTTAAATAAGAAGTTAAATTTCATTACTTGAATTTTATTTATAATATTTTTTTATATTATTTCTGCTTGAATTTACCTATATATTTATTAAAATCTGATGTAAAATAAAGCAACTCTGTTAATTGAAAAATATAAGGTAATAATTTTTTCTGTTTAGTGTTATTTTATTGTTTTAATTCTTTTAATAAAAATGCAGCATTATAAATAGTATTTTATTTATATATTTTCATATATACACATACATTTATAGATATTTTCAGTTTATGAACTAATTTTTTCCTTTAGTTCCCTTAAGTCGGTTAGAAGGTGTAAGTTCATTTTCAATACACATCTTATTCATTTGACCTCTTTTTTGGTTTGATAGCTTTTGTTTACTATTCACTTGTATCATTCCAGTTTATACAATTGGAAAATACACATTCATATCTATTACATGTAACCAATTGAACTTTTGCCAGTTTAAAGTGCAATACTGGTGATACAAGTAATGTGGTAAACTATAAGTAATGAAAACCGAGTTTGTATATTTGACCCTAAAATGGAATGAATAAGACTTTGCTTATTTATTCGCCTGAAATTCATTTAAAAAAATTTGTATTTATTTTAAGAGAGATATGGGTATGAAGTTATATGAAATTCATTTCATTTTTAATTATTGATTCTTTTTATGAGTGTAAGTTTATTAAGAGAATGAATACAATATGATTTCGATACATACTCATACATATCATATGGCAAAAGAACAATTGTGTAATAAAACTTAAAAATAAATAAATTGTTTCAATAATGGTTTAATTTTTAAAAAGTATATGGCTACAAAATGAATGGTAGAGCAAGTTTATTGAAAGCTTTAAGAAAAATTCAATGGAATTTTAGGTCTTATTTATAGAAGAACTAATAGCAAGCGAATTATACTCTTTTGATTACAAACTATTATGTTTCTCGAAATGGTTATAATTTCGTATTAAATGTATAGTTTCTCTCAGAATATTCTCTGCAATTTATTAATTTTTATTTAAATATTTTGAAAAATAAGTTATATTATCTTTGTTTCTTAATGCTTCTATTTGTATTTAAATTTTAAAAAAGATATATATTTTGTGAAGAATATTTATTTCAATCGGCAGGGTATTTGTTTTGCCATTTGTTTATTATTATTTTTTTACCAAATGGTGGGGTAGAATCGAAATTTCTTGGATATAAATCTGTAATCGGCTAGTTGCATTTAGATAAAAGTTTATATAGATATAGTAGGGAAGTGTTCAATTTAAAGTTTGGAAAGGCTACCTCACATACTACTCAGGAACGGAACTATTGGGACTCAAAATAGGGTATCTCTAGGTAGGAGGCCAATCTACAGTTTTTCTAGCTTTATCCGTTTGGGCTTTGCGATGATGAATCACCAAGTAAGTCAGTCAATCACTCAGCCGTTACTCTTTTATATATATAGATATTATCTATAGATTAATTTATTAAATCTCATAAATATGTTTCACCCTAAAAGAGTCATATTTACACAAGTGTTTAACTTATATTTATGAAAAATTTCTCTTATATAAATGTATAAGTAAAATATTAGCGGAATTTAGAAACATTTTTCTTTTTCTAAAAAAACATACATTTTTACACAAGATATATGCAAAAATAAAGTAAGACACCAAAAAACACAGGAGAAATAGATTAAATAAATAAATAAATAAACTTTTTAAATTGTTTTTTTTTTCTTTCTGCATATATGTCTGGTTAAAAGAAGTTTTGAACTTAAAACAAGAAAACTTTTTAACAAAACAGCTTAAACGAATAAAACTTATTTGAAAAAAGCAAATGACACTTCAAATTTAATTTAAACTTTGACAGCATCAGCAAAAACTGTAAGAAGTGGTAGAAAATTAAAAAAAAAAAAAAAAAAAAAAAAAACAGATTTCCTACTTATACGTAGTCGTTTTTAATAAAGAACAAGCGCGAATGTTAAATTCGGCTCGGCCGAATCTATATACCCACCATCAACTTTCTCAAATTTTACGTTATGTGAGAGGTGGGCGGACCACACCCATTTTTTGTTTCCGAGTTTACATCGATTCTCGAACTATTTGCACAAAATTTCGTTATCGTACATGCTTTTGTTTAAAAGATATCAGCAGAAAACTATAAAATGAAGCTAGAATGGACACCCTGTGTTTCAAGTATTTTGCCCATAAATTTTTTGTTTATTAACCGATTTTGCGATATCAAACAAATCTTATATAAGATAAATATTTGAGCCAAATTTCATCTCCCTAGGTTCGAACCCTATTCTGCTTGAAACAGACGGACAAATGGACGGACAAAGCTAGATCTACTTTATGAGGTCTTAAATGATTACTTCGACATGTTATACAACTAATGACAAAATCAATATACCCCCCATCTTTTTGATGGTGGGTATAAAAACCTATTCTTTTAAAACACCACAACGTATGATTAATAATTTAACTAAGAATTTGTATACATAGTAATCATACGTCTTCATCTACTTATTTTTTTTATCGAAGAATATATGGGCCATTATCAAAAATTTTTGATTTTACCCCTTCGATGGCACATTAAAATACTTTTGTATTCTTATAACGTGACTCGAATGCATGTAGAATCAGTTCGCTTTAATAATTTCCTATGAGGGGCGCGAAAGTTATGCCGGTTTTAAGTTGAACATATAAACATTTTAACAAACTAGAACTTTATGTATAATTTTGGTCAAAATTACAAGTGTTATTAAAACCTACTGAGTTATTCAAATAAAGTTTATAATATTTTCAATGTTTGATGGTTTTAGTGTAGCATATTTTAGGATTTCCTAATAAAATTTACTAAACAATTATCGAATTTGAAAAATAAAAAGAATAAACTCTACAAAAAATATAAAAAATGTGGAACTACTTTTGATTATGGAAAATATTCTGTTTGCCGTGCTGATTATAATCGATTAAATATTACACTTTACAAAAATTATATCAACAGAATAAAATCAAACTTTAAAAGCGATCCAAAAAGTTTCTACAACTTCGTAAACCTAAAAAGAAGATCCAATGAATTCCCACCTGTTATGAAATTTCAAAATAGCGAATCTGAAGATGAAACAGTCATTGCAAATATGTTTGCTGACTTTTTTTCCTCAACATATTCTAATGCCAACTATAATAATATTCATTATCCGTATAATATTGCTTCATACCAAACTATTAATATTCCCTTGATCGATTGTACCGAAGTAGAACAAGAACTAAAGTGTCTTAAATCGACAGTGAACCATGGACCAGATGGCATACCAAGCTGTTTGTTGAAAAACTGTGCAAAGAGTCTTTCTAAGCCTTTATCAAAAATTTTTAACATATCTCTCAAATATGGTTATTTTCCAACTAGATGGAGAAATTCTTTTATCATTCCCTTATTTAAATCTGGTAGTAGGTCTGATACAAAAAATTACAGAGGAATTGCAAAACTTAGCTATATTCCTAAACTTTTTGAAAAATTCGTTACTAAATATTTAAGCTTCAAAATTTCATCTTTACTGTCACCGCAGCAGCATGGCTTTAGAAAAGGTTGCTCAACCACAACAAATATTCTACAATTAACTGCTACAAACTGATATGATATACACAGACTTTAGTAAAGCCTTCGACAAAGTAAACCATACACTTCTTATTAATAAGTTAAACTTGTTGGGATTTTCCAAAATCTGCTTAGAATGGATAAAATCGCACTTGAATGGCCGAACACAATATGTTCGTTATAAAAATTGCAACTCTAAGGCCCGTTATTATAACTTTCCAATAACTAAAGTTAGGATGTTATCGTTCACTTTAACTGTTTTTGGTTGTTATAAGTATAAGTTAAGCCAAAAGTGACCAATAAGCTAAAGGTAAGAACATCTTACCATTAACTTTTATCGGAAGGTTTATGTATTCAGAGCTGCCATATTCTCTGCTTTATAAAAGAAATAAATAAAATCATATTTATTCCGCTGTAGTTTTTAGTAATTTTTCTGTTTATATTTATATTTGCTCTGGCGTTGTCTTTTAGTTAGCTTAAACTCATTTATTTTAAAAATTTCTTTGTTTTTTATTTGTTTACATTTCCGTTAGTGGCAGTTACGTTCAAATAGTACATGTTGCCACTACGTTAAATGGCCAAAAGTAATCGGTTTTTGCTTTGATATTGCCGTATTATCAAAATTATAAAATTTACCTTAAAACCAAGTTGTAATAACCAAAAGTAGATAAAGCTGACTTTATCGTTCACTATAGTTTATCTTACCTTTAACTATCTGATACCTTAAAGGTAGGTTATAATAACGGCCCTAAATATTTTAATGTTACCTCTGAACCATTACTTTTCACTCTTTTTATAAATGATTTGCTGGAAGTTTTGACTCACTGAGGTTCTATAGAAAAAACGCTCTTGATGTAAATTTTTTTTTGGGTGGACAACCGTTAGAATTAGTCCATTCTTTTCTTGATCTGGGTATTATCTATCCAGAAACAGTTCCTAATTTTCTGCTTGCGAAGCTTACACTGGAGTTCGTCAGTAGTTTTACCGCCTTATACAAGTAGATTAGCATTAATTAAACTACCAAACCTTAGAAGCCGCAGAATTATGCTGAATGTTACTTTTCTGCTTAACCTTATCAAAGGAAATGTGGATTCTGAATTCCTTTTGAAAAACATCTATTTCAACATTCCTATTTGTCCATCGCGGAACTATCAACCAATTCAAATTAAAGTTTTTTCGCACCAACAATGCTAATGCTGATTAATTAAGGAGAATTTGTGCCACTTTTAATGAATTATATCAATTTATTGATTACGCTCATAATTTAAATGTTGTTAAACGAAATATTATTATTTTTTTTTCTGAACTACTAAACTTTTAACAATTGTATTCGTAAATAATTATGTATATATTGTATTTTTTATATAATGGTCTGAAGGAAATTTTTTTCCACAGACTTAAATAAATTAATAAAAAAAAAAATAAATAACAAAAATCGCGATTTTTATAAATTTTGGGGTAAAAGGGGTCGAAAATGTCGCTTAATTCAGGGAAAGGTTTAATGATCACGTTTTTTTTTTTTTTATTGATTATTAGTTAAAATAAATTTAATTTTAGAGTTTTAAGATTTTTTTTTTTAGCAGAACGGTAATATGGGTCGAAAATTATGCATAATTCAGGAAAAGGTGGTATCAACACTTTAATAATTATATTTAATTTTTCTATTTATTAGTAAGTAAAAAATGAATTTTTAGAATTATAAGATTTTTTTTGGTTGAATTATAATGTTCGTCCATCCGTCTATACATTTGGGTTAAATGGGATGAAAATAACGCTTAATTCAGGAAAAGGTAATAACCAAATTTTTATGATCACATTCTATTTTTTCTATTTATTAGTTAGTAAAAAAATGCATTTTTAGAATTCTAAAATATTTTTTGGCAGCGTCTATACATTTGAGTTAAATGGTTCGAAAATTCCACTTGAATCAGGGAAAGGTGATATCAAAATTTTTTGGTACCTTCATTTGGTTTTTATATGAATCAAGAAGTGGAAAAAAAACATTTTTCTAATTTCAAGATTTTTTTGAATGAATTCTAATGTCCGTCCACCTGTCCGTCTGTTTGTTAATTTTTGAAAACTTTCCAATTCAAAATCGTTTAACTTTTGACTCAATAAAGATAACGAATCAAAATTTTCTTTGTTCGATAGATAATTTTGCTTTTTAACCAACTACATAAAATATAATAATATCGGGTGAAAATATTTGGCTATGTGTGTATGGAAAAATCTTAACTTAAGGAACAAAAATTCCCTAGTAGTTTAACATTTTCAATGACACTAGTACCCTATTTGGCTATATGTGTATGGAAAAATCTTAACTTAAGGAACAAAAATTCCCTAGTAGTTAAACTTTTTCAATGACACTAGTACCCTATTTTGAAACCCTATAGTTCCGCTCCTGAAGCGTGTATTGAATCTTGCTTCTAAACTAAAAATGATACCGTCCTTTGCTACGCCTATGTGAAATTTTATGCAAATCTATCTAGCCGATTAGAAGTTACAGATTTAATTCGATTCTTCCCCACTGTTTCATGCTTGATAAAGCAAAGAAAATGTCTGCATTTAAGCTGTTTTTTGTATGAAATCTACTGGAGTGTTTTTGAAAAAAAAAAAAAAAAAAAAATTATTTTCTCAAATCGGGCTACATATGCGCACGATTTTTTTTTCATAATAGTAAAGTGGATAATATAGACTATTTTTCAGAAATTTTTTAGAACAAATATCTTGTAACATTTTAAGTTGCATTCCATGAAGATTGAAAATTAGTGTATTTTAGGAAAATTTTCAAAAAAACAACAAAAATATTAGGACAAAATATAATTTACATAAACTTGAAGAAAAGTACACTTAAATATATGAAATTGATGGTTACATTTAAAATTTTTACCTAAAAAGACTTTTTATTTAAAATAAATACACTGAAATTGATACTTCAGTGTACCCAAATGTATTAAAAATTGCTAAAATCATACCTATACCCAAGGAAAACAATGCTACACTAAGGGAAAAATATAGACCAATAGCTTTATTACCAATAATTGATAAAATATTTGAAAAAATTCTCCATAAACAATTATTATCATACTTCGATGAAAATAAATTGTTATTTGAATACCAGTACGGTTTTAAAAAAGGAAGTGGCACAGAAGAAGCTGTGGTTAATATTATTAACAACATTTGCCAAGGTTTGGATAATGGATTTTGCGGTGTGGCTGGCATTTTTTATGATTTGTCAAAAGCTTTTGATCTTATTGATCATGAAATAATGATTGAAAAACTATGTTATTATGGTCTTAATCAAAGCGCGTTATATCTACTAAAAAGCTATTTAACAAACAGGCAGCAATATGTAGAAATTAATAATCTAAAGAGTAGTTTCGGTGCTGTTGAATATGGAGTTCCACAAGGAAGTGTATTAGGTCCCCTATTATTTGCAATTTACCTTAATGACATACAAAATCTTCACCTATTTGGAAAGCTTTTTATCTTTGCTGATGACATCAGTGTGTTTTATCCGTATAAACATGAAATTGTTTTGAAAACCCATATGGAATATGATGCAGCATTAATTACAGAATATATGAGAATTAACAAACTCAGCTTAAATGCTAAAAAGACTAAACTAATAAGATTCAGACCGTATTCGCTAAATGAACAAAGTTTTAACATATTTGTAAATGGAAACAAAGTAAATGAAATTTCTAATACAAAATTTCTTGGTATACATTTACAAAGTAATCTTTCATGGGACATTCATGTTCAACATCTGAAATCAAAAATAGTATCTGCCACTGGTTTGCTTTATAAATTCAAAAACAAATTTAACACAAAAACAAAACTCATTATTTATAACGCTTTGATTCACAGCCACTTAAATTACTTGCCTGGTATATATGCCTGTAAAAGAAGCAAGGAACTGAAATCATTGCAAAGATGCCAGAATAAAGCGCTAAAAACTGTTTATAATATGCCACTAACTTTCCCGACAGTATTCCTGTATAGAAATATAGCTGTCACGGTACTACCTGTATATGGACTTTATAAATTTCGTCTATTAACATACGTTTTTAAATCTTTAAACAATATTGGATATCATACTATTTTATTTTCAAGAAATCAATCAATACATAACACCAGAAATACTATGGATCTGAGAGTAGCAAGATGTCGATTGGAAACAACAAAGCAGAGAATAGAACACGTGGGAAGTTTGGAATATAATAATCTTCCACAAAATATAAAAAATGCTCAAAGAATTGCAATATTTAAAAAATTGGTTAAAGAATATTTGCTTGGAAATGTAGAAATGCTTCTTCCGTAATTATTTATGTATGAATATAATAAAATTTGCATATATATATATATATATATATATATATATATATATATATATATATATATATATATATATATATATATATATATATATATATATATATATATATATATATCTATCAATTATTTTTTTTTCTTTTTTTTATTATTAATGAATTAAACATGTAATTTAATTTTGCCAACTCGTCTCAAATATGTCCAAGTGACGCTGAGACCTTATTACTTTTGTATTAAACATTTTTTTATTGAAATAAAATATATATAATAAAAATCTGATGAAAATTTAATTTTTTACTATTTTTCAAGAATATACAAAAATTCTTAACTTTGACAGCTCCTTGTAAGAAAATAACATAACCTAGCTTAAAGATTTTAATTAATTTTGTCTATTTTTATTCGGTACCCAATTTTATTACAAAATTGTAAATTCTAAAATTCAATTAAGCGCCACTTTTGACACATTTTACCCCAACGTTCATTGAATGAAAATATATTTTGTTAGAGTTTATTACAAAGAAATGCTATTTCATATAGTGATCCTTTTTTAACACAAGTAAATATTTTTTGGTCCATAAAATGTTTATCCTTCGAAATTTTTTGATGCGCCTCCGTATTTTTATTAAGCATAACAAACACCTACTAATTATGTCAATTATAGTTAATTTTGTGCTGTCCACACGATGTGCCTTAACGAAATGTGTTTTGACAAAAGTGTAACGTTTTCAATTATCAACGACATTTGACTTAAGTTTATGATCCCGATCAATTATATTTATCGCCGCTCTTATATTTATATATCCAATATTTATTATACCCTATACCACCATAGGTAGTCCCCCACCTTAAGGTATATCGTTCGACTCAGAATCGCTCTTTGAGTCGATTTAACGATGTCCGTCCATCTGGTCGGCTGGCTGGCTGTCCATGTAAACCTTGTGAACAAAGTACAGGTTGTAATTTTAAAGATATCTTGATGAAATTTGGCACAAATAGTTATTTTGATACAAGGAAGCCTATTGAAATTGGTTACGATCGATCCATTATTCACCTAGCCACCATACAAATGTCCTCCCAGAATAATGGTTTAACGATCATAAATGCCGTAAATATAGCAGTATTTCAATGAAACTCAGTACAAAGAAGTTTTGTATAAGTGTTAATCTTTGTACCAAATATCATCAAGATCAGTCTATAATTAACCATAGCTCCCATATAAATCCCCTCTTCCGATAATCACTTTAACGTGCATAAATCCCATACGAATTATAGTATCAATTCGACACAAATATGTATTATATAAGTAGAAACAACATTGCCAAAATTTATGAGAATCGGTTCATAATTTACCATAGCTCCCATATAAACTTCCGGGAATCTACCTAAAGGGCATAAAATCATATAGATGTTAGTATCAATGCATTGTTCTGGATTTGTATAATTTATTTTACATTTAGTAAAAGTTTTGGTCTACAATTAGTCACAGGTCTAATTTTTATCTCATACAGAATGGTGTAGGGTATCATATGGTCGATCTTGACGGACTATAGTTTCTCTCTCGTTTAAATTGCAATTTTCTATATAAAAGTAGAAAAATAAAAAGTGCAATTTTTGCATAATTTTCAGAAAGTCCATACAATTTTTTGAAGTAAATTTATTTTTAACAGGGACCGTAATGATTATGAGTTTTTAAGTAAAACTCAACAAATAATCATTATTTTTGATTTTTATTTTTTTTATGATTATTTTTGATTTTTACTTATTTTGCTCCCAATATAAAACATGAGAAATTAACCCAGCCGAAGCTGCTAGACTCGCAGACAAACGTGATTACATCCGAACTACCAACCCTTACGATCCTAGGATCGCCCAGCTGAACCATGACATCAGCAGGTTGGTAAATGAGGACAAGTGGAAAAAATTGTTAGATCATTTAAATAACTGCAACTTGAGCACAGGAGTTGGTAAGTTGTGGTCAACTGTTCGATCTCTCTCGAACCCGAAGAAGAAGGATGATAGGGTCGCGATTAAGTTTGCAGACACCACCATGACCGACCCTAAGGAATGCTCGCGTGCCTTTTGCCGACAGTTTATTGAGCATAAGGAGAGAGACAAGGCGAAACGAAGTGTTGTTCGCAAACTTAACAACCTTCTAGTCACGGACATACCACAACTATTCACACCAACTGAAGTTGCAGAGGCCATCAACAACGCTAAGCCTTCCAAGGCGATTGTCCCAGATGGAATTTCCATGCTGATGCTTAAGAACCTGGGCGAGCGGGGAGTTGAGTAACTGACAATGGTTTTTAACCTGTCAGTAAGGAGCCTGGTCATACCCAATGCCTGGAAAATGGGTAGAGTCATTCCGATTTTAAAACCTGGGAAAAACGCGAATGAGGGACAATCATACAGGCCAATTTCCCTCTTGTCATCTGTCGCGAAGACTCTCGAGGCACTTCTCCTCCCCCGGCTGACCTGTTACCTACCAGCAGCTCGTCACCAGCATGGATTCCGTAAGATGTATAGCACCACCTCAGCATTAACCGCCGTAGCCACTCAAATCGCTCGTAGCACTTGACCTGTCAAAAGCCTTTGACACTGTCAGTCATGCTACTCTCTTCCAGGAATCCTGCAGTCCACAATGCCAAACAACTTGAAGAGATGGATAGTGAATTATTTGAGTGGCTGTCAGTCGTTCGTTGAGTTTCGAGACAAATGCTCAAAACCTCGTAGAGTTAAAGGAGGAGTTCCTCAGGGCGAGGTTCTGTCGCCACTCTTGTTTAATTTCTACCTCTCGAAACTCCCAGCGCCTCCACCAGGAGTTGACGTGATATCCTATGCGGACGACTGTACCATTACGGCGACTGGCCATAATGTTGAAGACCTATGCGGTTTGGTAAATGGTTATCTCACTGAAATCCACAATTTCTTCACTGCGCGTAGCTTGAAATTGTCACCAGCGAAGTCGACAGCAACACTCTTTACCACCTGGACGAAGGAGGTAAAAATAAACCTAGGCATCGTAGTCGATGGAGTCGAAATTCCGACTGTGAACCACCCACAGATCTTGGGGGTCACCTTCGATAGCCTCTTTACCTCCTCAGCTCAAGCCACTGCAATTACGCATAAATTGAGAAGTAGAAATAAGGTCCTCAAAGCGCTTGCCGGCAGCACTTGGGGTATGGATAAAGAAACCTTATTGGCTACTTATAAGACGATTGGTCGGTCAGTGATAAATTATTTCTCCCAGTGGAGAAATATTCAAAGCTGCCAAAATGCAGCCTTAAGAACCGTAACAGGCTGTTTACAAATCTCCTCACTACACCACCTACACGAGGAAACGAAAGTTCTTCCGGTTAAGGAACACAACGTGATATTAAGTCAGTAGTTCCTTCTGGGTTGTCATCGGAGAAGTCATCCAAACTTCGACATCACACAGTTGGAGACTCCCCCGAGGCATGTCAGAAAAGACCTTCCCATATACGAGGAGAACATACAAAGGTATGTGCAGGATTCTTTTGATCGTACCTCGTATATGGCAGCTTTGAACGACATTCATAGAGACGCCACAAATTCCGCGGTTGCAAGCTATCGTATGAATGTCGTACTTGGATGCCGCCCACCGCCTATCGCAGAAAATGAGAAGAACCTGCCGCGGAGCAACAGGCTCAATGCCTACTGCTCTCGCATAGACCGTGCCGTCCCTAATATATGCCCAGCATGTGGACAGGGTCCCCATGACACCCAGCACATATTTAGCTGTCCGGCCAACCCCATTTCACTTAGTCCGATGGATTTGTGGACTCATCCCGAAGAAGTGGCCAAATTTCTGAGCCTTGACCTTCAGGCAGAACCCCCCGATTAGAAATATGTAACTGTAGCTGTTACAACAACAACATAAGAAGGAACATATGGTGCTAAAATTTTGCACTCTATTAGTTTTAAGTCTTGGGAGTTCAGATGTGTAACCAATTTGTTTAAATTATCATTACGATAAAACTTATTAAGGATTTAATTCAGTTTCAGCCAAGTTAAAAATTCTTGATAACGGCCCAAATGTAGTTTTAAACATTTACTAGTCTTGTAAGTAATTAAATTAATATTATTGTATATAACCTAATTGCGTGTTCTTATATATGCTCATAATAAAGATTATTGACACATTTTCACAGATTTCCACAATAAGGTAAATGATACTTTAATTTGTGTATGGATTTCATATTAATTTCATAATTATCAGAAATTTATGACACTTGTAGAAATTATGATAGACGTTAACTAATTTATTGCATGAATTGATTACGCATAGTTAAGTATAATTAAATATTTGTGAAATGTCTATGTTTAATTCTATTAATAGTGCTAAATGTAATTGTTTAGAATGTAGGTTAAATTTAGTAAGAGTAAATTTTTAAATACATTAATTTTAAAAAGCGTTTGCAGCTAATCTTCTTGTATATATATCGTCCATTCCATGAAAGAACGCCCAAGAATATTTTTTATGTCTTCCGATTTTAATAACATTTGGCATACGTATAACTTATGGAACCATTTAAATATCTCCATTTTTATTTTTTTTTTTTTTGAATTTTGAAAATATCGTGAATTTATTCGCGATTTTGATTTTTCGAAAAGTCAAAAAAAAAAAAAAAAAAAAAAAAATCGCAGGAGTGTGCAACTTTAAACACCAATATCTCTAAAAGTTGTTAACGGATTTTAATGATTTAAATTGCATATTTAAGAAGAATATTTCTACTATAAATGTAGTAATTTAAAAATAATGTAATTATTTAAAAATGCATTCATAATGCAAATGCAATTTTAGTATGCATTTTTGAAAAATTTCCACCCTTTCAATTTTTTTCTTCTTTTGATATAAAAAACATTATTATGTTTTCTAAAAATTGCAATATAAATTATTCTGGGACAAAATGGTTCACTATTTTAAAAAATTTTTTCAAAATATTTCTTCAAATTTTTTCATACAAAAAAATTTTTTTTTTTAATTTTTGTGAACTTATTTTAAAATTAATTTTAATCATAATATTTCATAATTTGTTATTTGCGATAGAAAACCTATTTGTCCCAGATTAAGTGATAATGTTTTATATAATAAACATATTTGTCTTCAATATTAAGCAAAAATATTTAAAATAAAAATGGTAGAAATTTCTGAAAAATGCATCCGAAAATTGCATTATTTTCGTGAGTGCATCATTAGAAAAAATCATTATTTTTGATTCATACAATATAATTTACAATATTTATCGTAATAGACTTTATACAAGTTTATAAATCAATAAAATCTGACGTATCAAAAAAAAAAAGTTAAAAATCAAAATATTTTGAAAAATTTTAATTTTTGTATGAAAAAATTGATGAAAGTTTTTTAAAAAATATATTAAAAATACCCAGGAAAAATTTTAGAACATGTTCTAAAATCATTAGTTCTAGAACTGATATAATCAGAACCACTTCAGATTCTTTAATAACATCCTCAGAACTAGTGGTATCACAACCAATTCTGACACTAATGGGGAAGAAGCTTATTCTGATTCTAAATTCGTTTTAAGGAATGTTTTAGAGAACTAGTGCTTAAGAACTAATTCTGTATGACTTCTACATCACTTCCGGGAACAAATTACTGGTTCTCTAATGACTTCCTAGAACTGTTTAAAAAACTTTTATACAAAATTTCAAAAATTAAAAAAAGAGTTTTTACAAAATTAATAAATAAAAAAAATAAAAAATAAAATAAAAAATAAAAAACAGATTCTGAAACCGGTTCCTAATGCTTCTATGGAACTAATTCCGAATGTGACAATTTCGAACAAAAATCACTGATTAAAGAACTAGTTCTAGAACCGCTCCATAGAATGGGTACTGGCTAGCTAACACTTCCACAGAACTATTTCTGGAGGTGACAATTTCAAACAACCCAGCAAAAACTTAGCTTCTATTTTTAAAAGCAACAGCTTCCTGTATGCTTTAATATGTAGCCTTATTTGCCACTCACAGCATTACCAAATAGTACTTCAATAACTAGTATTTAGTAAATATGAAAGTAATTTGGTTTTTACGTGGCTCAGTTGTCTAGAGCGCCTAACTATAAAAACCACGTACTTAAATTCAAAGAGAGTTCAACTCCCACTTGAGGCAAATATTTATTTTATTATATATATGTAAATTGAGTTTATTTATTTCCCTATATGAAAACCACTTTTTAGCACATGAAAATATAAGTCGATTGTGGTGTATCGAGTAAGACGGCAGACTAACAAACACAAACAGTATTCTGATGCGTGGGTTCAAATCTCAACCGAGCCAAATGTTTTTTCTTGTGAGTAAAAAAAATCAGCATCCAAAACAACTCTTTTGGAACCCAAATAAAAACTTATGAAATTTTGGACATCGCGAACAAAAATCATTAGTTATAGCACTAAAAGTGGAAGCTGTTTTTCATACTGATTTCGCTTACAAATCACGTTGTTTTGTGGGCGAAGTTTTTGCTGGGAAAAATCATTGGTCGTAACGCCAAAGTAGAACAAGTACAGGCTATTTTCATGTGTTCTGGAACTATTTGTAGAACTGATACAATTTTTCCTGGGTAGTAGATTTTATTGTCCCAGAACAGTTATTTTTGCATTTTATAGTAAGGATATTGGTTTTTAAGATATTAAAAAAAATTAAAATCGAAAGGGTAGAAATTTTGCACTATGAATGTATTCTTAAATTGCAATATTATTTCTATATTACTACATTAAAAGAGAACATATTCATCTTCTACATGCAGTTTAAATCATTAAAATCCATTAACAACTTTTAGAGATATTGATGTTTAAAGTTACACACTTTTCCGATTTTTTCGACTTAAATTAAAATCGTGAATAAATAAAAGAAATACATAAAAAGAAAATAAATAAGAAATATTATTCTCTGTTGGTTAAGCAAGACATTAGTTAAAGACGTTAGCATAAATTTTGTCTTTTCAGTGCAGCATGCAACAAATATTACTGCAAACAAGAGACAACAGAACAGTAGTGGGAAAACTAAGAAAATGACATAACAAATATTTAATATGAAAAAATATGTTTACAATTCTTTTTATACTTATTTCAACAATATTTTTAATATTTCTAAAGAAAATAAAATCTTGTTCTTATAGTCGGGAAGACATAAGCAAGTTTAAAATTAAAAATTGTGTGAATATTACAAAGGAATATTGCTATGAAAATAAGTTTTATAAGTTTAAAATTTAAAAAAAATTAAAATTAAAGTAAAAAAAAATAACATTTCGTATTTGTATAAGTTCTGTATAACTCCACGCCCTTATATTGTTCACAAAAATAATTTTTTAAATTTATGATTTAATATTTTGAATTTAAATTTATTTTTTATTATATTTGTATAGTGCAAACTATGAAAGAATGTTTAAACAATTTTCTTGAAATCAAGAATAAAAAAATATATCAAATTAATTAAATAATATTTGTCCCATATTTCATTAAATATTTTTTTCAGTGTTTTTTGAAAATCATGTAACAGCATAACCTTACTTATAGAAAGCTCAAGCGAGACTGAGCTATTTTGTTAATCTGTAAGAGCATGTATGTAGGTGTGAAAAACTAAAGGCCGTGTTAGTTGGTTGTTTATGTGATGTTGATGTAGAGAGAACGAATTTAAAAAGGTACAAAAAAACACAATAGAACACTTGATTGTTTTTATTTCGCACAAGGAAAATATGTACAAAAAAATATATAGCTGCTCAAGTTGCACAGGCTCTTCGAATCAGGGCTGTCAGATGTGTCGATTTTTCGCCAAACATGGCGATTTTTAATTGCTCTTGGCGACTGAATTTTCTGTTTTGCGACATGGCGAATTTTTTTTTTGGCGATTTTTAACAAGGTGGCGATTTATTTGGCTAATTTTTAAAATATCATTAAATTTGTATCATAGTAAAACTATTACGTTTTGTTACTAGCCAACGTCTATTTTTAGTATTTTTCTATCCAAAACCGCGGTTCTCAAATGGGGGTCCATACAAAGATTATTAGGTGGTCGCTAAGACCTTCTGCTTGAACATAAAATTAAAAGTATTTCTTTACACACGTATGTATATTAGTTTCTCCATACTTATAAAATAAAGTTGCAAAAAAAAAAAAAAAAAAAAAAAAAAGAGTAGAAATTCTAAAACATTTGTTTGTGCATGATTTTTATTATCATTCTGGTAATTTTTGCAAATTGTAAAAACATTTAATGATATTTTGTCCTTGGAATAAGACATTTAGTAGCAATTTTTTTTTTTAAATCCATTTTTAAATACAAAGGTTTTACTTAAATTTATAATTAATTGAAATCAAATGTTTTTACTATTTTCTTAAATATAGCCTGGTTTAACAAAAGCATTTGGTAACAAATTGAGAATTTACCATTAATTTTTATCTTTAAGTATTAATTTATTTTTGGATTAAGAATTATTTAGGAATAACATTTGATATGAAATTGAGAAAGTATCACTTTTTTTTTTTTTTTAATGTATATTCATTTTTATTCAAACTTTAAATTCAATATACGTATTTCCAGAAATACGAGTACCTTCAAATTATAAAATTTAAAGACACGAAGCAAGAGTTTGTAAAAACCTCTTATTTAAGTCGGGGATCACACACAGCAATATTTTCTGCTGCAATTCTGAATTCGTAGGAGAGATAAGAGAAGGGAATACTAAACATTTACATTCAATTTTCCTCTCTCGTCTACGAACTCAGAATTGCAGCAAGAAAAGTTGCTGTTTATGAACCCCAAATAACAAAATAAAGATCCTTAATTTAAAAATATCTTCAATAAATGTTTGACAATTTGTTTTTCATCATCTTTCAAATATGAATATTAAGGTTTTGTGGGCCATAATGAAAAGAAAACGTTCATGAATAAATTAATTCTTCAAAACAATTTATAAGTTTATTAGGACAACAGAATAATTTTAGAATTATTCTGTTAAAAAATATAATAAATTTCAATAAATTTTTAAAATTGTTGACCTAAAATTGAGCTATGTATGTCAGAAAAGTGTATTGCAATTAATATTTTTTTATTCAAATTATTATTAGCTACTGAAATTATCATTGACTTTGTTGATGCTGAATTTACATTTTAAAATTATGTAAAATTTGAAGCACTAAATATTTTAGTTTTTTTTAGTTACAAAAAAGTGTATAAAATTTAATTTTGGGGATTTTTGGCGATTTCTGATTAACAATTTGGCGACAGAGGCTCAAGAAAATCTGACAACCCTGCTTCGAATTTATATTGGTTGTGAGAGAGAGACTCTCTCTCTTCCAGAGAACGATTGTTGAAATTTTGTGTTGTGATTATAGCGGCGTGAAATTCTGTTTGAATTTGATCGAGACGGTACATCGCCACGAAATTTTAAAAATTGTTCTCTGAAACAGAGTAAGTCACTCACTTTTACACTCACAGCGAATATAAATTCAAAGAGGTTGTGCAACTTAAGCAGCTATATGTTTTTTTTGTACGTATTTTCCTTGTATTGTTGCACCCTTTTGAATTCGTTCTCTCTACATCAGGTATCGGCGCTCTTAAATTTCACATTCTATATTTGTATATGGTCTGTATAACTCTCCCGCTCTTGTATTGTGCACGGAAACAATTTTTAAACTTATAATTTCATAATATCTGTTGCTCTTAAACAATTTATGGTCTATAATAAAAACTATAATTGAATATTAAAATAATTCGATAAAAATGTATTAAAAACATATAAAATTTAATTAACAATTATTCTCATCTCCAAATGTAAGAGCATATAGGTGTGACAAAATTAAGAGAACATTTGCACGTGTGTACCATTTTGCGGGTCGCTGCTTTACATGAACATCACATCAAACAGCAAACTAACCCGGCCTTAAGAGTACAAATGCACATGAGAGTCAATTTGCGTGGCACTGATTTAAAGTTCCTTAACGTGATTTATCTTAATCATCAAGGAGAATTCTTATCACCATAATGATAAAGAAAGCTTTTATAAGCTGTTGTAAATTA
Source organism: Protophormia terraenovae (assembly GCA_951394005.1). Lineage (NCBI taxonomy): Eukaryota > Metazoa > Arthropoda > Insecta > Diptera > Calliphoridae > Protophormia > Protophormia terraenovae. Next base: position 106,766,723 of record OX596077.1, read on the forward strand.
TTATTTATGTGTTAAGGCCCAACCAAAAATCATCGCATCGAAATCAGCTGTTTCAACCTGTTTTATTCAGATATGTGTAAGTAGCTATTGATACAAAAATTCTAAGTAGCTTATCGCAGAAATCTAGTTGCGTGACTTTTTGACAAACCTGTAATTTATTTTGTTTACAAAATAGCCAAAGAACAGGATTGTTCACAAAATAAATGTTCAAAAACATATGATAGGTTTACTTTTGTTGACTATTTGTATAAAATGTTTCATGCTACTTTTCTTCGTTCTACGTTACCTCGAAAAGTTGATTGGTTGGGCCTTTAGTTAGTAGATAGGTTTATTATAAGCCGTTATATGGTTCTTAATATTACTAAAATATTGAAGAGAGTAATTATTGGCACTAGCATATGTAGTAGGTGTAGTTTTTGGAGTGGTTGAGAGTACTCTTTAAGTTGCAGGTTAGTGGTTAAGTTTGGCAGTCATTGCAGTTCAGTTGTACAATATAATGTGTGTGTTTTAATGCATAAGTAAATAGTTGTAATATTTGGATAAAAGCGAATTGTAGTGATGTGTATTATCATTTGCAAGTAAAAGAACCCCAGCTTTATTTAAAGGGAATAAAACAAAGTTTTTTGAAAACGGAAAAAACTTAACAATATAAAATCAATTTAAGAAGATTATTAGTTCTAGATAGACTTAGTTGGTAACAACTTTAATTATTTAATCAGTTTTAAAAGAAAAGTATTATTATCTACAGAATATCTAAGAATAAAATTGAACTTACTAAAGCCAACATTCACATTTACCTATTAATTTTTAAAAATTTTAATTTTTTTTCATTAAAGTTTCTTTCGTTTCGTTTTATTTTATTTTATTTAATTTTTTTTGTTAAAAAAGTTATACCCACTTATTAAATACATACATAGTTATTTTTTTTTAGTAAAAAAGTTTTGATTATCATTTCATTTATTTCCATTTAAAATTGTTAATGATGTGGACAAACTATGATAATAATAAAAATGAAAAGTGCTTGTACTAATATTGAAATTTATATTAAAAATACTTTAACAATATCGACTATTAGCCTTTTTAATATGAATATATGGATGACATTATTTTTCATTGTATAATCTTTTATATTAATATCAGTGTCAAACATTAATTTGCTTTTAAAATATACATTTTTTATTTGACTTTCCAGTAAAATAAACTCGTATTTATTTCAATAAAAAATAAAACAGTAAAATATGACATTACTTAATATACTTGCGAGAATTTTTCAGGCTCATTTAATTGTTTTTAACGTATTTAAATTCATTCTCATTTTAATACTAAAAATGTATACGTACACGTGAATAGAAGAATTAATAACTGAAAAATTTCATTTAAAAGATGATATATAAAAAGATTTTTAAAATTATTGACATAACAAAAATCATTTGAATATTTTAAAAAAATAGTAAAAATAAGTATTATAAAACGGAAAAACATATATTTTAATCATTTTTGCGAAAATTCTTGAATTTTAAAAGTAAGAATTTTTCATCTATTATGTTTTACGCTGCAATTTATTTCAATAAAATTATAAGTAAAAATAGTAATAATAATGAAATTGAAAAAGATTCGGCTGTGCCGAACCATCTTACCATCTTATCGACATCATATTACCATATTACCGACAATTAATAAAATTATAGTAATAATAATGAAATTGAAAAAGATTCGGCTGTGCCGAATCTTTGATACCCTTCACCATATTACCATCTTACCATCTTATCGACATCATATTACCATATTACCGACAATTAATAAAATTTTCGCCTTAACGTATGCTTGCATATTTTCTAAATCTAAATTTTTTTCAAACTACGAAAATTTGAATATGAAAAAAAAAACAATCATAACAGGCTTTGCTTTTAAAAAAGAAACAACAACAATTCCATATATATTTATTTTTGTATGTACAAACTGACTGAATACACAAAGAACAACAACAACACTGTTATTCATTATATTACTGTTGTTGCTAACTAAACTACTTGTCTATACAAAAAACAAAAAACGTCACTAATAGTCATTACAATGCTTAATATACATGTTTGTGTATGTATTTATGTATATTCTTAACAGATATGTTTTAGTTTTTAAAAATAAACAACTATAATTCCATATCTATTTATTTTTGTACAGACTGCATATACAAAGAACAACAACAACAACACTGTTATTCATCATATTACTGCTGTTGATAACTAAACTACTTGTCTATACAAAAAACAAAAAACGTCACTAATAGTCATTACAATGCTTAATATACATGTTTGTTGGTGTATTTATATTCTTAATAGATTTGTTTTTGGGCCATAACTCTGTTGATTATGAATGAATTTGGTTTATTAAAAAAACCGAAATTTTATAAAAATATTTATGACTGATCTATATAAAAATAAAAATCTATAGCTTGAACAAGGGCTTCAAAAATAAAAAATTCGTTTTCCCCGATATCTCAGTTATTACTGAACCGATTTATTTAATTTTTTCAGAACAAAAATTCAGAAAATAATTTTCGAGCCCCCTTTAAAAATTCGAAGTCCCTGGTATATGCAGAGGCTTCTGAAACTAAAAAACCGGTTCTAAAAACCGGTTTTTAAAGCATATCTCCACCATTTATAAACCGATCTTCCTGATTCAAAAAACTGAAATTTTATAAAAATATTTGTGACCGATCTGTATAAAAATAAAAATCTATAGCTTAAACCAAGGCTTCAAAAAATAAAAAATGCGTTTTGTCCGATATCTCAGTTATTACTGAACCGATTTATTTCATTTTTTCAGAACAAAAATTCAGAAAAAAATGTCCGAGAATTCTTTGTAAAAACGAAGTCCGTAGTGTATACAGAGGCTTCAGAAAGTGGAAAACCGGTTCAAAAAACCGGTTTTTTGAACATATCTCCGCATTGTATGAACCTATCTTGCTGAATTCCAATAGCAAAATTCTCGAAAGCATTTCCGATCGTTTGACATACATTTTATATATGTCAGTTATCGGTGGGCTTCATAAACGCCATTTCAACCGACACACGTACGGACGGACGGACGGACGGACATGGTCCAATCGTCATCGCTTCTTACAAGGATTCCGAAAATATAAACTTTTTTGCTCTCCGACGAAAATTGTGGAAATTATAAACGGAATGACAAACTTACAGTGGTGGCCACGAATTTAAGACACGACATTTCACTTATATATTTCTGATAATTTTTACATCTTATCGAACAAATTTTAGATCCATGTTATTTTTTAAAGATCCTAGTAATGTTATGAAAAAAAATCAACAATAGTTTGTTACCTATATTTAGTTTCCAATTTTTATTTACATATTATACAGATTAATACAAGTTTAAGCCTGGTCATGAATTTAGGACATAGGCAAAATAAAAGTTAATTCACAAAAGTAAAGCTCAGCTTCATAAAACAATATTAGTATTTGGTGGGAAATCCTTTATTTTGAATCACAGTAGCGCATCTCCTGGGTAAACTTTCAACTAAGGCCATACAGCGCTCCTTTGGAATGGCATACCAAGCCTTTTGAATTTCTTCCCATAAATCAGTCAAATTTTTTGGCTTTACTGCTCGTACATGCTCCTCAACATCATTCCACAAGTTCTCAATTGGATTGAGATCCGGGGATTGAGCTGGCCATTTCAGAACTGTGATATTATTTTCCTCTAAGCAACTCTTCACTAGGCGTGAAGTGTGCTTAGGGTCATTATCATGCATAAATTTCCACATTAGAGGCATGTTGTCTTCAGCGAATGGTATCATGATGCTTGTCAGTATGTTTTTGTAAATATGCTGGTCCATTTTATTGATAATCTTCTGAATGGGACCTACACCATGCCAGGAAAATGCTGCCCACACCATGACATTTCCACCACCATGCTTAACCGTTTTAAGGGTGTACTTTGGGTGATGCTCCAGGTTTGGAGGACGCCATACGTACTGTTTTCCATCAGAACCAAAGCGACAAAACTTCGACTCGTCGCTCCAAAGTATATTTTTCCAAAATGTCATCGGCTTATTGAGATTTTCTCTTGAAAACGCTAGTCGGGATTTAATATTTTTTTTTGACACAAGTGGTTTACGTTGTGCAATACACCCACGTAAGTTCTTCTCATTCAGACGTCTTCTTATTGTCCTGGACGATATATTAATACCAAAATCCGATGAAATCTCATTTTTAATTTTACTTGAGCTCTTGAAAGGATCTTTAGCAGCTGATTTATAAATTAAGCTATCCTCCCTGGGTGTAGTTTTTCGGGCTCTAGGGTGCTGTTTGACATTTTTGGTAGTGCCATGTTGCTTGATGTGTTCCAGTGCATTGTAAATCTTGGATCTGGAACATTTTAGTAGCTTGGAAATTTCCATTACTGTTTTTCCATCAGTATTCATTTGTTGGATCAATTTTCGCTCGGCATCCGAACTCCAAGTACCTCTGGCCATTTCTAACTAAATATTTTGATGTATTCTAACATTAAATGGAATAAAACATTCATTACTTACCTTTTAGCTTCAAAAAACACCAAAAAATCACTTAAAAACCAAATATTTCTTATATGTTTTAAATTCGTGACCAGCTTCAAAAGCACGTTTTTACGAAAATATAATAAAAACAGCAACAAAATGTATACACAAACAAAACCAAATAACGGTAATTGATCTTAACATTACAGGGTACACTGAAAAATTAACAAAATCTAATTTTATATTGCAGGGTTGTAATAATTATCACAACTTAGTTCGTTACATGTCGTGTCTTAAATTCGTGGCCACCACTGTATATATACCCTTTACACCTGTGGTGAAGGGTATAAAAATGAATTCATTTCAATTTAAGTTTTTTAAATTACATTAGAAAGAAAATGTCTTATCCTTATATACACATACATATGTATTTAAGAAAAATTATTTAAGATATATGTTAACAAAAAACATTTAAACACCTCATAAAGTTTGTTGAACTTTTTATTGCTGACACAATCCCAGACAATTGGGAAATTCATTTCACTTTTATTGCATACAATATCAAAATATTATTTTTATAGAAAAATAATATTTTATTATTTTTAAGCTGTAATTAAAATAAGAAAGTAATTTTAAGTTTAGTCTTTTTTCTGTCTTTGAAATGTAAAGAACTAAATAAATGAAGAAGTTATATTTTCTTTTAATAATAAATAACACAAAAATAAATAATTTATATTAATACGAGCTGTAAACCCGCAACTTCTTTAGCGGAAATTTTTTATAAAAACCATACTATATATTAAATTTAAACTAAGATTTTTAACTCCCTTGGAAGCATTTTTAATAATGGTGTTATATCATCCATAAATAACAATTTCTCTTTAATTTCAGGTTTCTAATCTTAGAATAACGAAAAATAAATATCAGAATTACGAAAAAGTATATTAGAATAAATAAAAAGGACCACAAAAACTATTTTAGGGTTTCTGATTCACTTAGGAAATTACATCTTCAATTTTATGTTTCTAAGGATAAAAATTGCAGAACATTCAAGAAGTTTTATTAAAAAAACGAAAAAAGATACCACAAAGTCCCTTCTTATGGATTCATTTAGGACCACATATCTTTAATTTCATGTTTCTAGATTCATAATTATATAAAATTCAAAAAGTACCATTAGAAGAACAAAATAAGTACCACAAAGACCCCTCTTGTGAATTCGTTTTCACATAGGTCCAGGCATATTTAATTTCATGTTTCTACTTTAGATATTATAAAAAGTTAAAAAAGTACCATTAGAAAAACAAAAAAGTACCACAAAGTCCTCTCTTCACTTAGCACCACATGTTCTTAATTTCATGTTTCCAGGTTCACAATTATAGAAAATTAAAAAAGTATCATAGGAAGAACAAAAAATTACCACAAAGTCCCTTCATATGGATTCACATTCATTTAGGACCACATATCCTTAATTTCATGTTTCTAGGTTCATATTTATAGAAAATTTAAAAAGTACCATTAGAAGAACGAAAAAGTACCACAGAAACCTCTCTTATGGATTCTTATTCATTTAAGACCACATATCTTTAATTTCATGTTTCTAGGTTAAATAATATAGAAAATTCAAAAAGTACCATTAGAAGAACGAAAAAGTACCACAAAATTCTTTCTTACGGATTCTCATTCACTTCATGTCCTTAATTCATATTTCTAGGTTAAATATTATAGAAAATTCAAAAAGTACCATTAAAATAACAACAAAAAAAGTACCACAACGTCCCATCTTATGGATTCTCATTAACTAAGGACCACATATCCCTAATTTCATGTTTCTATGTTCATAATTATAGAAAATTCAAAAAGTACCATTAGAAGAACGAAAAAGTACCACAAAGTTCCCCCTTGTGAATTCTTTCCAACATCGTACCATGCGTATTTAATTTCATGTTTCTAGGTTAAATATTACAGAAAATGCAAAAAAGTTCCAATAGAAGAAGAAAAAAGTACCACAAAGTCCATCCTCTTGAATTCTTTCTCACAGACCATTAAGTACCAATTGCACTCTTGTGAATTCTTATCTACATTTTCTTAATTTCATGTTTCTATGTTTAATGTAATTGAAAATTCATTATTAAGTTTGAATAAAATGTAATTTCCCGCCTTTACCCCTTTTTTTAGGTACTTTTTTTTTCACCCATAGAAGTATCAGAAATTGTATTCCAGTAAGTTTTTAAATTATAGTGAGATCCCATATTAAAATATGCATATGGTTATGTCAATAAATATAAAAAAATGTTTTATGAAAAAAGTACCAAAAATAGGTACGATTTTTACCCCTTAAACGTTTGAATTTCTAAAAAGTACCAAATTTATATTTCTAGTTTTTTGATAAGTTATGAATACGGCATAAATTTTATTTGTATGTTGATTGGTTTCAAAGATACATATAGTGACAAAAAAGTACCAAAATACAGTTTTTACCCGTTTTCTCCCTAAAAGGGCCGATTTTCAAAAAATTACCAGACACCTATCCAATTATTTTTTAAATGAATAACGATAACTATTCAACTTTTTTGTATCATTATTAGTTTGCGAGTTATAAGGTTACCGATTTTACCCGTTTTTACCCCCTAAACATTCGAATTTCCAAATATCCCGTCTTAGTGGATCTATATGGAGAGAGACCTACCTACGTTCCAAATTTTGTCTCTGTAGCTTCAGCCGTTTGGGCTGTGGGATGATGAATCAGTCAGTCAGTCAGTCAGTAACGTTACTCTTTTATATATATATAAATTATCTCAATCTCATGTAAAACGTTAATGCCTAAACCCAACACATTTTTTCTTTCACTCCTTTTACAGAAATATTATGTCTTAAAAAAAAAAAAATAATTTTTCTTTTAATATTTATTCTTGTGAAAAAGTGTTACGATTTCAATTTATTTTTATATCCCTTTAAAGTTGTTAATAGCGTTAACAAAGTATGGAAATAATAAAAAAAAAATAAAAAAATAAAAAATTAAGCGTAAATTAATATTGAAGTTAACGTTAAAAAATATTTTAGCTATAACCTATCAGCCAATTTTAATATGAAAAAATGTTTTTTTTATTTTAACAAGTAAGTATGTATATCAAATTTAAAAACATTTTATTTTCTTTTTAAAATAAACAATTTTTTTATTCGCATTTCCAGTGAAATTAACTCATATTTAATGCAATAAAAAAATCTGACAAAACCAAATACACTTGTGAGAAAAACTCAAGTTCATTTAATTGTTTTTAACGCGTTTCAATTGAAATTTATTGTATTTTATGGCATCCCCAGAGCTTCTCGTTTTAATTTTGAACGAGATAGAAAGATGTAGTCAGTCAAAGCCGACCATATGATACCCTACACCATCATGTATGTGCATACAAATTTTGGGAGGGGTCATATAATAGAATTGTGGATTGATACTTTTACTAATACTGATACTTTTACTAAACAAATACAGAATATTACGTTAATAATAACATTTACATGGTTTTATGCCCTTTAGAGTGAATCCGGAAAGTGGGTTTACATGGGAGCTATTATAAATTATGGACCGAACCTCATAAAATTTGGTACTGTGACTCCTACTTATTTTCTACTACTTATTTACTTACTTGTGTCGAATATTAAGAGGAGTTTATACGGAAGCTATGGTTAATTATGAACCGATCTTGAAATTTGGCACAAAGATTGACGCTTACACAAAACTTCTTTAAAATATTGCAATATTTAAGGCATTTATGATCGTTAAACCTCTATTCCAGGAGTACATTTGTATAGGGGTAAGTGAAATAATGGACCGATCATAACCAATTTCAATAGGCTTTGTCCTTGTGGCAAAGTAATTATTCGTGCCAAATTTCTTCATATCTTTAAAATAGGGACTTGTACTTTGTTCAAAAGGTTTACATGGACAGACAGAAAGCCAGCCGACCAGACGGACGGACATCGTTAAATCGACTTAGATAGTATGTGGTGTAGGATATAAAAATATACGTACACATTAATAAAGGAAATATGTGAAAATTTTCGTTTTATATTTCATATTTAATAAGAATTATAAAATTATCGACATCAAAAAATGTGTTGGCTATTTTAATAAATAGTACAAATATGTAAATAGTATATATTTTGTATATTTTAACAATTTAACACATACCATTGTATTACACACATTAGGGTGGCAAAAAAAAAAAAAAAAAAAAAAAAAAATTAACTGTGTTCCAAGCTCAAATGATACTGCACAGTGGGACCACTTGTAAAATAAATGGTAATTATTATGGATCTTTTAAGCCGCTGTTGGGTTAAACAGTACTGATAATGAAGATTAATTCAAAATTTGAAGTTTGTATTTTAATATAAATTTTGATAAAGGGTACTAGAAAGTAAAATTCGTCATAATTAACTGTAAAATTTATGTTCACATATTGTCTACTTTTTTCGCACAATCTCTCAAAGGTCCATAATATTTTTAAAATGATTGCTCATTGTTAAGAAAATAAATTCATGAAATTTCAAATATATTTTTCTAAATTATTTAAAGCAGGGACCGTAATGATTATGAGTTTTAAAATAAGACTCAACAAATTTTTTTTTTTTTTAACGTTTTCTTTATTTATATATTGAATCTACCTTTTTTAAGGCCTCACAATATGTAATCAAATCTTAAAACTAAAAATTAAATACTACTTTATCTCTAATGAGAGCATGCCATAGTGAATAATTTGTCTTCGCTAATAACGGGGTGGAAAATCGGCTCTACGAAGCCTTGAACTTGGTTGAACTTCAGTAAGTAGTCTTGCAAGCGGGTTGGGGTGAGTCTGCAATTTTACAATGTATTTTGCACTGATTTTCTCAAACTCGTCTTTTACAAATGGAACCTCTAAATCTCTATGGATATTCTCATTTCTTATATACCATGGTGCACCTGTCATGGTTCTAAGAATTTTTGATTGGGCCCTCTGTATAATATCGATACTCGTTTTACTGGCTGTACCCCATAATTGGATACCATATGTCCAAATTGGTTTTAAAACGGTTTTATACAGGATGACTTTATTGTCAAGGCTTAGTTTTGATTGGCTGTTTATTAACCAGTGAATGCTAGAAGCTTTTAACTTCATATGAAGTCTCTTGGTTTCTATATGACGACGCCACGTTAGTCGCCTATCTAAATGTATACCAAGGTATGTAACGTGGTCTGACTGGGGTATACTTATGTCATTAAGTTTAACAGGAGGACAATTTCCTCTTCTGAGGGTGAATGTAACGTGGTTACTTTTCAATTCATTTACTCGTATACGCCAGTTTTTCAACCAGGTCTCCACACGTCGGAGGTAAATATCAAGTTGTCTAGATGCCAAGTGTGGGTATTCGTGGGAACTGAGTATTGCAGTATCATCAGCAAATGTGGAAACAGTCAGTCCATCGCTCACTGGTAAATCAGAAGTGTAAATTAAGTACAAGGTAGGTCCAAGAACACTTCCCTGTGGTACACCTGCTTTTATTTCAAATTCTTCCGTTACAAATTCGTTATATTTTACTCTAAATAATCGGTCAGATAAGTAAGACTCCAGCAATTTGTGGGTACATGGTGGTAGTAAACATTTAATTTTATATATTAGGCCCTTGTGCCAAACTTTGTCGAAAGCTTGCGAGATGTCTAAAAAAATAGCTGAACAATACTTCTTTAATTCAAAACATTTCCTTATCTCTCCAGTTAGACGATTCACTTGTTCTATGGTTCCATGTTTTTCACGAAAGCCAAATTGATGAACTGGCACGATATTTCTATCGTTCAAGAATGGCATAATTTTCTTTTGAAATACTTTCTCGAACAGCTTTGACAAACAGGATAGAAGGCTAATAGGTCTATAAGATGATGATATAGTAGAATCTTTTCCTGGCTTTAGTATCATTTTGATCTGAGATGTTTTCCACATTTTTGGAAAAACTCCTAGTTTTAAGATCGCATTAAAAATAATTGAAAGCACGATAATTGCCACATTCGGTAGGTTTTTAATCATGGATGGTGTTATCGAATCATATCCTGGCGATTTTCTAATATTTATATTTTCCTTGATTACTGTATTAATATCCTCTGGGCTAACAACAATTATATAATCATTATTTAGAGTAGTGTCAGGTGTCTCTCCCAATACAAAATTATTTGTTTGGGGATTTGGTTGAAAGACAGAGCTTAAATAGTGTGCAAATAAATTTGCCTTATCTTCAGAACTACGGGCCCAGGTACCGTCAGCCTTCCTTAAAGGATTTTGTGTCTCTACCGGTGGCTTAATATCTTTCGTTGCCTTCCATAGGGAAAAATTTGTATATTTATTATTTGTTAAACTTTCAATGTATTTTCTACTTTGGCGATCCTCTTCTAATTGAAGGGCTTTTCTTAGTTTCTTAATTGCTGTAGACAGCCTCAACTTTGCAGCTGGTGATCTGGTTTGTTGCCATTCTCTTCTACATTTTCTTTTTTCAAGAAGAAGCTTTTGAATTTCATAATTAGAAATATGCTTATTATCGTTCTTAAAAGTTTCACTTTTTGAGTGATCTATAGCTAAATTAATTAACGACGTAAAGTCTTGTACGCATTTGTTTATATCTTCCTCACACTGAAAATATGGATCTGTGTGGATATGACTACTGATGTATTTTTTATATTTTAACCAATTTGTCCTATAAAAAGTATTAGTAGGATAATTTGGTATGTTAGTCCTTCCGTAATAAGTTATTATTATCGGAGAATGGTCAGAAGTTAAATCATATGAAATTTCCGTAGTTATTGAGTTTCGGTTTATATTTTTAGATATGGCAAAATCTATGAGATCAGGAATTTTTCTAGGATCAGCCGGCCAATATGTTGGATGTCCAGGGGACACAAAATCCATGCCATTTTTGCGATCAACTAGTACCTTATAGAGCTGTCTACCTCTGGGATTTATCAATCTGGAACCCCAGTAAACATGTTTGGCATTATAGTCGCCACATGCCAGGAAACGATCTCCTAGTGTCTCAAAGAATTCTTCAAATTTTTCCTTGGTCATAGAAAATCTTGGTGGACAATACACCGAGCTTAGCGTTAAGTCACCAGCGAAATACTCAAGGTTAATAGAGGTTGCCTGCAGGTAATCTTTCGAGAATTCATTTAAGGCATAATGTCGTATTCGATTTCTAATTAATATACCAGTACCACCATGTGCTTTTCCATCCGGATGATTTGTAAAGTAGAATGAATAACCTGTAATATAAAAATTGTATCTATTTGTGAGATGAGTCTCTGAGACTAACATCACATCAATATCTTGCTGCTTCATGAAGTATGATATTTCAGATTTATGTTGGTTTAAACCATTTGCATTCCAAAAACATACTCTCAAATAACTCATTTTTTCGTTAAGAGTATTTGAATCATTTGGTTCTGTGCTCTTAAAAGCTCTTGTATTGTGTTCTGCATGGATGACATAAAGTTTGTCATATTTTGGTTTAGAGAGGTAACGGTTTGCGTAAGAGTTTGCATTAAAGTTTCTAACCCTCCCGAATTTCGGGGGAAATTAGGTTGCTGGAAACTTGTTCTTAAAACACTGGCATAGGAGATATTTCCAGGATTGGCTGTACTCGATTGGTCAGTGTTTAAACTTGGCTTAACTGAAGCCATACCCTCATTACTAACACTTACTCTAGAATTTATTTGGTTAGTAATGGTATTTACAGGTGCGTATTCAGCAATTCCATTTCTTTTTAGCTTTTGATTCTCTCTTAACCTTTTCAACAATTCCTTATATACTGGGCAGCCACGTTAATTGGCGGAATGGTCGCCACCGCAGTTACCACATTTTCTCTTGAGACCGTTTTTCACAACATCACATTGAGATGATGAATGAAGATCTCCGCATGCTACACATACTGTACGTAGGGTACAATAATTTTTAGTATGACCGAACTCTTGGCAATTGCCACATTGGACAGGTCCTTTTCTCTTAAGAGGTTCCTCTATAGTGACTCTGCGATTCAAAAGATATCGCAAAGAGTATATAGGATGCGCTTCATTTTTCTTTAACTTATCATCGTTCGGCTCCAACTCAACTCTAAACATTGGTTGGGGAATCTTATCCTTATTAAAAATATTGACCACAACTTTTATTTGATAGCCCAACTCCTCTAGGGCCTCCTTGATTTCAGTTGGTTCTACACTGGACTCAATTCCTTTAATTACAACAGTCAAACCTTTACTATGAATCAAAGGACAATAAAAATTTGATTTTCAATAATAAATAGTGCAAAGAAAAGTTAATTGTAGTGCAAAATACAAAAATTATATGGGGGTACCCGGGTACCAGGGGTATTGACTCTCGTAGGTATCAACTTTAAATGTATAAACACCTTAATCACGACGATCTGAAGTTTCATGGCTATATGTTTATTAATAAAGAAATGCGAGCACTTTAAAGTTAAAAATGCTACCCGGGTATCCGGGTATTTTCAACAAAAATCAATTGAGAAAATATAGCAAAGCTGAAACTCTTTTATATGTCACGTTACGTATGATTAATAATTAATTAAATCCACTATTAATATAATGTATACGTAATGTATACTATAGGGTAATAAGTATTATTCTAGTACAAATAATGGTTCTATACATGTAGGTATTTCAACAAGAATTATTTTAATTTGTAAATAATATTCAATAAGTTTAATTATTTAATTATTCAAGTTTCAAGTAATATTAAATCTTCCAAATTAACCTATAAAAAATATATAAATAATTATTTCAATTAACTGCTTTAAATACAAAAATTCTTTAATATAGTCATACTTTAAGAAATAATTAAAAAAAAAAAAAAAGAAAACTAAATAGTCTCTACCAAGTTTTTATACCATTCATTAATTTTTAAATCAAAATAAATTTTATTACCCAATTTATATTTCTTTACGAGTACTTACGTTCTTAGGTCCTTTACATTTCCAACAAATTATCTAAATAAATCTTTAAATATTTACTTATCTGCTGCTTTTTGTTAGAGGAAGATGTAAAAGTCAACACAAGCAACAACAACAAACAATAAATTTTGTCAATAAAAAAGCGTTTTATGTAAATTTTCTTAAATAAAAAATTTAAGTAAAATAATAGCTGGCATTAAACTAAACAAGCGCGAAAGTTATATTCGACTCGGCCGAATCTATATACCCACCATCAAGTGGGTGGACCACTCCCATTTTTTGTTTCCGAGTTTACATTGGTCCTTGAACTATTTGAACACAATTTCGATGAAGTTTCACCTTATATGGGAGGTGGGCGGACCACGTCAATTTTTGGTTTCCAAGTTTATATCGACTCTCAAACTATTTATGTAAAATTTCGTTGTTATACATGCTTTTTTTTAAGAAATATCAGCCAAAAATTATGAAACGGCTGATTTCTAGTTTTTAGCCCATAACTTTTTTGTTCAATAAGCGATTTTGCCCATTTTCAATCCCAAACAAAGCTTATATAAGATAAATATTTAAGCCAAATTTCGTTCTCCTACGTTGTCCTGTTCGATCCCTATCCTGATTTCAACAGACGGACAGACGGACGGATATAGCTAGATCGACTCAGAATCTAACCAGAACTTTATGGGGTCTGCAATGATTCCTTCAATATACCCCCCATCTTTTTGATGGTAGGTATAAAAAAATAAACAGATAAAAACAAACGAATAAACATTTGCTTGTAAAATTATAGAACTAAAAAACTGTACAATAAAATATTAGATTAAAGGATTGATCCACAAATAACACAAATTTTATAATTTGATAATATTTTTATTAGTATATTTTTGTTGGTTGATTGGTTGGTTGGTTTACGTGGTAGCCCGTGAACTTACGGGTAATCAATTAGACTCGTTAGATTCCGTTTTGATGAGACCACACTACTCGCCACGTGAATGAGTTGGATTGAGTCTGTAATGAGATAGAAGTGTAGGGAAGAAAAATGAGAACATAAATTAATTAGATCCAGCCAGTAGCTTTGAGATTTTTAATAATGTCACTGAGTCTAGTGTCAGATATCTCACAGAGGTTGTCTAATTGGTATCTTCCCAGAAATTTATGTCTGATTGCGTTCAAGGCTGGGCATTCGCATAGAAGATTATGACCTGTCTCCTCCTTCTCGCGATTGCCACAACCACGACAATATTCATTGTAAGGGAGACCAAGTCTGCTTGCATGTTTTCCGATTACCCAGTGACCTGTAAACAATGCTATTAGTCTCGAGATGTCTTTGCGTTTGTAGCTAATGAGCGTTTCCGTTGTAGGTAGGCCACGTTTACCTAGCGACTCTACATTTGTCCAGATTTCACCATCTATTTTTCTTCTTTTGACTGATCCTAACGGGATTGCAACAGAAACCGATGAGGAGGCATTCATAGCAGAGTCTGCCTGAGATAATTTGTCTGCCTGTTCATTACCATAGTGATCCCTATTTAATAATAAAAAGAATAATTTAATAATTTAATAATTTAATAATTTAATAATTTAATAATTTAATAATTTAATAATGTAATAATTTAATAATTTAATAATTTAATAATTTAATAATTTAATAATTTAATAATTTAATAATTTAATAATTTAATAATTTAATAATTTAATAATTTAATAATTTAATAATTTAATAATTTAATAATTTAATAATTTAATAATTTAATAATTTAATAATTTAATAATTTAATAATTTAATAATTTAATAATTTAATAATTTAATTATTTAATAATTTAATAATTTAATAATTTAATAATTTAATAATTTAATAATTTAATTATTTAATTATTTAATTATTTAATAATTTAATAATTTAATAATTTAATAATTTAATAATTTAATAATTTAATAATTTAATAATTTAATAATTTAATAATTTAATAATTTAATAATTTAATAATTTAATAATTTAATAATTTAATAATTTAATAATTTAATAATTTAATAATTTAATAATTTAATAATTTAATAATTTAATAATTTAATAATTTAATAATTTAATAATTTAATAATTTAATAATTTAATAATTTAATAATTTAATAATTTAATAATTTAATAATTTAATAATTTAATAATTTAATAATTTAATAATTTAATAATTTAATAATTTAATAATTTAATAATTTAATAATTTAATAATTTAATAATTTAATAATTTAATAATTTAATAATTTAATAATTTAATAATTTAATAATTTAATAATTTAATAATTTAATAATTTAATAATTTAATAATTTAATAATTTAATAATTTAATAATTTAATAATTTAATAATTTAATAATTTAATAATTTAATAATTTAATAATTTAATAATTTAATAATTTAATAATTTAATAATTTAATAATTTAATAATTTAATAATTTAATAATTTAATAATTTAATAATTTAATAATTTAATAATTTAATAATTTAATAATTTAATAATTTAATAATTTAATAATTTAATAATTTAATAATTTAATAATTTAATAATTTAATAATTTAATAATTTAATAATTTAATAATTTAATAATTTAATAATTTTATAATTTTATAATTTTATAATTTTATAATTTAATAATTTAATAATTTTATAATTTTATAATTTTATAATTTTATAATTTTATAATTTTATAATTTAATAATTTAATAATTTAAAAATTTAATAATTTAATAATTTAATATATTAATAATTTAATAATTTAATAATTTAATAATTTAATAATTTAATAATTTAATAATTTAATAATTTAATAATTTAATAATTTAATAATTTAATAATTTAATAATTTAATAATTTAATAATTTAATAATTTAATAATTTAATAATTTAATAATTTAATAATTTAATAATTTAATAATTTAATAATTTAATAATTTAATAATTTAATAATTTAATAATTTAATAATTTAATAATTTAATAATTTAATAATTTAATAATTTAATAATTTAATAATTTAATAATTTAATAATTTAATAATTTAATAATTTAATAATTTAATAATTTAATAATTTAATAATTTAATAATTTAATAATTTAATAATTTAATAATTTAATAATTTAATAATTTAATAATTTAATAATTTAATAATTTAACAATTTAATAATTTAATAATTTAATAATTTAATAATTTAATAATTTAATAATTTAATAATTTAATAATTTAATAATTTAATAATTTAATAATTTAATAATTTAATAATTTAATAATTTAATAATTTAATAATTTAATAATTTAATAATTTAATAATTTAATAATTTAATAATTTAATAATTTAATAATTTAATAATTTAATAATTTAATAATTTAATAATTTAATAATTTAATAATTTAATAATTTAATAATTTAATAATTTTATAATTTAATAATTTTATAATTTAATAATTTAATAATTTAATAATTTAATAATTTAATAATTTAATAATTTAATAATTTAATAATTTAATAATTTAATAATTTAATAATTTAATAATTTAATAATTTAATAATTTAATAATTTAATAATTTAATAATTTAATAATTTAATAATTTAATAATTTAATAATTTAATAATTTAATAATTTAATAATTTAATAATTTAATAATTTAATAATTTAATAATTTAATAATTTAATAATTTAATAATTTAATAATTTAATAATTTAATAATTTAATAATTTAATAATTTAATAATTTAATAATTTAATAATTTAATAATTTAATAATTTAATAATTTAATAATTTAATAATTTAATAATTTAATAATTTAATAATTTAATAATTTAATAATTTAATAATTTAATAATTTAATAATTTAATAATTTAATAATTTAATAATTTAATAATTTAATAATTTAATAATTTAATAATTTAATAATTTAATAATTTAATAATTTAATAATTTAATAATTTAATAATTTAATAATTTAATAATTTAATAATTTAATAATTTTATAATTTTATAATTTAATAATTTAATAATTTAATAATTTTATAATTTAATAATTTAATAATATAATAATTTAATAATTTAATAATTTAATAATTTAATAATTTAACAATTTAATAATTTAATAATTTAATAATTTAATAATTTAATAATTTAATAATTTAATAATTTAATAATTTATTAATTTAATAATTTAATAATTTATTCATTTAATAATTTAATAATTTTATTATTAATTATTAATTTACAGTTTTATTATATTGTAATTTTATATCTTTTCCATGGAATTTTTGTGTAATATTCAAATTTTTTTATTCATTTGACGAAAAAAATTGTTATATTCTTATTATTCTTTGTTTGCCTTCAACAATTTTGCAGCAATAAAATATAATTGTTAATTTTTTTTTTAAATATTAGTAGTAGGAATAACTTCTTCACTGTAACAAAAAACAGTAAATAAAATGCATTCATGTAAAAGAAAATTTTCAAAATACATGCGAAAATGATCAGATGTGTAAAAGTAATAAAACCATATTTTTACATTTGTGCAACCAATTTATCCTGTCGGCAATACGACTACTTTTTATATATTGTGTGTGCCTTTTTTATGCTGAAAGGACATAAAAATAATCTTATATATGTATGTGTGAGTTAGTATGAAGTTAATAGTGTGAATATTGAAATCGTGTCAAGAGGGTGTTGTTGCCAGTGCTGTTTTAAATGACTTTTATTTAAGTAGCAAAATCCCTTTTTATATATTATGAAAATAATGTTTCTCTTAATAGTAATATAAAAAGGAGTTAGAATTTATTTTCTATTCACATACATATATGTACATGTGAAAATATTCAAGTAAAATTTAATTTGATATTAGATGTTAAATAAAATTATTTGCTGCTATAAACTTTTATTGGTCATCATTTATAATAGACACAACAAAGCCATATACAGCCCTAATAGTAGATTTTTTGCAACTACTCTTTTTAACTATAAAAATTAATTTTTTTTTGTTTTTTTTTTTTTTTTATTTTCATCTACAAAATTGTAGAATATTGAAAAATTCAAACAACTGGAGCCAACGCATACATAAGGAGTGCGTTCGAAAAAATCTTAACATATATAATATTCAATAACTTGGAAACGGTTCATCTTAGAGTCTTCATTCTTTCTTTTATTTAATTGATAATTTATTAGAGATTTATTAATTGATTATTATTAGAGATCACAGAAAAATATAACTTTTATAGTTTTATCCACTAGTTATGATCTTGTGGACCATTTTTTGTAACCCTTCCGTTAGAGATTTAATAGCTGCTTTAGCCACTTTTTTGAAACAGTGTGTACAACTTCTTTTAAAATCTTTGGTATTTTGGGATACCTTTTTTTGTGCTCTTCAATTCACTTTTCACAAGAGCTCAATATCTCTCCACTGGTCTAAGGTATGGACAATTTGGAAAATTGACCTCTCTTGATACAAAAACTATGTTATTGTTTTGGTACCACTCCAGAGCTTTCTTACCGTAGTGATATGATAACAAATCGGGCCAATAATGTGTGGACACGTTGTGCTCTCTTATGAAAAGAAAAAGTCTTTTTTACAAATATTCCTTGATGCATATTTTGGTGTTTATAGATCCGAATGTATCAAATGATTTTCCTGTTTTGCCGCAACTGCAAAAAGCTTGTTATACCAGGAATTTTATTAAAATTTTTTTCTGCTTTTAGGTCCTAAACTTATCTTTAGCATTGCCTCGAGCATTAACAATAAAAAGTTTTGACAAAGAAGCTGCGAAAATTCTGACAGCACATAAGTTTTTTCGTCAATTATACAACTTGATTATTTTTGTATGAAATATGGTTTTAATTTCTGTGTCCTATTCTTGGCTTCTAAATTGTGTGCAGTATTCCTGTTTGGAACTTTTTGTACTTTATATGTTATCAACTCTGTATTAGCTTTAAATTTTTGCACCAAATAGTCGAAGCAGTGAAATAACTGAGCTGCTTTTCTACTAGATGTGTAAGGAGTTCCTTTCAATATATTTTCAACTATCTGGCCTTTCCGAACCAGGTTTCCTATCAATATTCAAATTCTCCTGATACTGTTTAATAACATTAGAAACAGTTTGACGGCAGAAATTTAATTCTGTGGACAATTATTTGTAGGACCTATTTGAATATTTTTTTTTAATTTTTTAATAATTTGTAGCACGTACATCTTTTTCGTCACTCATTTTGATAAAAATCATGACAAATCAACATGGTTGTTATTAAAAATAATAATTGATGAATTTTTCCATCATAACTAGATCAAAAAAATTTTTGAATATTGATTCCGAATAAAGTTATGAGGCAAAACGTGTGTTAAGATTTTTTCGATCGCACTCCTTACATAACATGTGTAGGGATTAGACTGACATGAACATAAAAAGTAATTACAATTTTACACAGTACATTGCCAGGATTATTTAAGGTTTTATTATAGTGAGGGTGGAGAATCAAATTTTAGTTTTATTTTATATTTTAAACTTATTTGAACTTTAATTTATTTTATAACAATAACATAAATCTGAAAAAAGTTTTTCCGATTTCTGAAATGATTTGTGCAAAAAAAAATAAATAAATAAAAAAAATAAATAAAATGATATCACCACTACTGGTGGTAGAGGGTATAGTAAGTAGATCGTATAGACCACGATCATACGAGCTATGTAAATTTGGCGCACCTATTAATGCTTATATACAGCGTTGCCAGTTTAGCCTTTTTAAGGCTAAATCTAGCCTTTTTATTTTGCTTTTAGCCTCAAAATTTTCGTTTTAGCTTCTAGCTTTCTTTCTAGCCTTTTTTGATTCTTAACATAGCCATAAAAAGCTAAAAATTTTCTAATTTTATTTTTACAGAATCATCAATTTAGGGATTGTTGTGTATTAATTCGCACAAAAAATCGAAATTATTTATATTTAACGAAAATTTTCGGCTGCGGCGCACAGTGCTTTGTTCCATAGACACCAATCAAAATAAAAACATTTCTCAAATTGAGTTGACATATACGTTTTTGGAAAGGTAACAATATATATCATATAATTTAAAAAGATTTTTTTGGAAAAACTTATTCTTGTGGCTACTAGAGGGCGCTAAAGTCAAAGAATTTAAAGCCAATATTAATGAACCAAAAAGCTGGTTTTAAACTATTTTAGGAAAAAAAATTTCAAAAATTCGTTTTTTGATGCAATACGTCGAAGTTTCGTTTTTTCAATACCTCAGAATATTGGTAAATTAAAACTATTATTATCTTTTAAATATAGTGTTTCGAATATGTATATATTATTGCTCAAATTTACACATATTTTTTACTTAAAACCTAAAAATTCCTTAAATTTGATGAAGGATATAAAAAAATATAAAAAATTATACAATTTTTTTTACGGTTTATGTAAGTTTTTACTTAATAGTTACAGCATATTTTTTGCCACAACTTTAAAAAAAAGTTTAATTGAAAAGGTTTCTTATTTTCCGTTTTTACTACAATTTTAAAGTGTTCTCAATGTTGACGTAATTTATTTTGCTAAATTAAAATAAAATAATTATAAAAATTATTTCGAAATTTTAAAAATAACTAAGGAATAGAAAAGCATATTTTTTGGACCTAAAAAATTACGTTAAAAATCCTCCAGATGGCGCTAATTATAGAAAACTTTTAAATTTTAATACAAAAATTACATGAGTTCGATGGAGTATTAAAAAAAATTATAAAAAATTATACAATTTTTTTTGCTTGATTCTAAAATATAGTATGGTTTTTTGATATATAAAAGAAGAATTGCGTCCTATTTTTTGCCAAAACCGAAAAAAAATTATAATTCAAAAAATTTATAAATTTCCTTTTATTACACAAAAGTCAAAAAATTTTTTTCGTTGAAATATTTTGTGTTGTTAAATCGACATTGCTTTAAAATTTAATAAAATATTGAAAACTAAAAAAAAAATAAAAATTTTGGACCGGAAATCGGGCGAAATTAGGCAAATTAATGATTTACTCATCATAAAATGTGGGTGCAGAAAAAATAAAATAATATTTAAAAATTATAGGTCTTGGGGGAGGTAGGTATGCCCTTGCTCCTATTAAATAGAATATTGTTTGACCCATAGAAAACCCATTTCCAATACCTATCGTAAACTTTGATACTGTTTTGACCAGTATTTTGGAAAAAATGCGTTTACACATTTCAGAATATATGGGAGGTAGGCGTGTTCTTGCTCCGATTTTGTATATATTTACTTTGGGTCTAAAGTAATATATGTGCCAAGTTTCAATTTTCTGTGGCACATCCTTCTATTTTTAGAAAATTAAAAACCGTGTGTTAGCCACAAATGCGTTTTTCTCATCTCAGGATATATGAGAGGTAGGCGTGTTTTTGTTCCGATTTAAATAAAAATTGGCAGAATCATAAATAATCTATATTAAACAGCAAACACAAATTTTGGTGGAATTCTGAACAGTATTCACGAAGTAAATCCGTTTTTTAGTTTTAGGATATATGGAAGGTGGGCGTGTCCTTGCTCCGATTGAAAAATAAATTAGAAGACGTGTAAGAAATCTATTTTTAATGGCTGCCACAAATTTTGGTAAAGTTCAGATCAGTATTTTAGAAAAAAAATAGTTTTTTAATTTCAGGATATATGGGAGGTAGGCGTGTCCTCGCGCCAATTTTTTCAAAACTTCGTATTTATTCATTCTAAGTCTAAAGTAATATGTGTACTAAGTTTCAATTTGCTACGACAACTCCTTCTATTTTTGTCCCATCGTTGTATGGGATCAAAGCACTGTGCGGCGCTTCTTCCTACAATAATATTATAATTATTTCTTAACAAACTACATTACCCATAATAACTATTTAGATTATGTTTATAAATTCACAAAAATATCTTTCAGAAATGCCAATAACTAATGACAACAAAAGAAATAAATGCGTTTTTAAATTACACAATATATTACCTTTTTTTGGATCCATTTTTTGGGGGCATTTAGACTTTTCTGACCTTTTTTAAAGTCTAAATTAACTTCATTTTTTTCTCAAGTCCTATACTTATATAAAATTTATGTGATAAATTCTGCATTCGTGATATATTTAAGATATATAGGCGTTTGTATGAGGGTTATATGAAATAATGGACCATTTCAATAAAAAGCAAAAGAGCGACTCAGATTATTAAACTCAATATTTTATTTCCCAGGCATATCATACTTATCATTACTGTTATTTCTTTACAAAAACAAAAATTAGACAAGTTATAATGATATATTGACAGTGAATAAGGTTTTGTTTCTACTTTTAATTAAGCAAGTTGTAAGAGAGGAGTGTTAAGCAGATAGAAATAATAGTTTGAATCAAGGCACATTTATAAGGTGTATTCGTTAGGAAAGAGGTGTATTATGGTTTCATTTTTTATATGAAATTTTACAGTTATTCTACACCACAGTCCATATATGAAAAACAATCAAAACCGATTGCTCGAGTATATTTCACTATAACTCAAGAACAGTATGAACGATTTATATAAATGATACACCAAAATATTATCTTTAAGTCGTTCTACTATCAAATTTTATCCGCTCAATAGTTTAGGAGATATTTCGAAATAAGTGTCCGAAAAAAATTTGTTCATGCTAAATTCAAGATTTCTTTTTTTTTACTAAAACTTCTTTTTTAAAGTGAAATCATCAAAAATATTTCAGTTTATAATCTTTATCTCAAAGCTGGCAAAACTACGAGTAAATAAAGCCACGTATCATAAAAATTGATGCACAAATCTTGATTGCATTCACAGTTAAGTTAGGATACCTATGCATACCTACAGTTTTTTTGTCTTAAATAAAAAAATAAAAAAATAGGTGAATTAGATAGAATTTCACGTGCTAAACAAGAATAAGCTTTCACTTTTTTTCTATCACGTTTTGATTTTTTTATGGGTATGACTACTATGACCCCGCCTTTAGGCAGTCACACTTGTATAACTCGAGAACTGTTTGTCCAATTAAGATAAATTAAACTCCAGTAGATCTTTGAGCCGAATTTACATTTTGTGCAGTTAATATATCTGTAGTTATTCGGTAATTAGTAGTAAAAAGAAAAAATAATAAAAAAAAAAAAAAAAATTTGAAAAATCGTGATCCATAACTCTGAAATTCTTAAATCAATAAAATGTTATGTTAACAAACCTAGAAGATAATTTTCGTGTGCATCTTTTGGTGTATCATTTTTTGCCCACCATTGTATTTTGTATATCAATTTTGATGATACATACCTTTATTTTATCGCAGTATTACATTTTTGATGCTTTCACTTTTAAAAACAAATTTTAATAACAAAAAAAATCTAAAATTTAGCATAAAAAAGTTTTTTTCGGACATTTATTTCAAAATAACTCCGAAACTATTGAGCACATAAAAAAATAAAGTTTGGGAGAGAGATTTGAATATATTTTTTGTCCGCATCTTTTAGTGTATCACTTATGTTAATCGTGATACACACCGTTCTTGAGTTATGAGGAGATAAACTAGAGTAATGGCCTTACTAAGGGTGAAATATTAGACACGCCCATAAAAAAATATCTAAACTTGATGGAAAAAAAGAAAACTGAAAGCAGATTCGCGTTTAGCACATCAAAATTCATAAAGTTCAACTATTCGTATTTTTTTTTTGTCGACCAGTGCTATCAGTTTCGAATAAAAAAATTATGTTAAAAAAGAAGCAATTTGGAAAATATGTTAGTAGCAAATTCTTTATTGAAAGGTTTTATTTTTTGAGAAGTTTCTGGATAAAAAAAAAATTTAAACTTTCTATTCAAGAAAAACGCCTTCAGAAAAGTAATGACTTAAGGGAAGGGTATATCATTAAATTAGGCACAGCAAAATGTAGCTCTCAAACTTCTTTGAAAAAATTCTGTATATTTTTCAAATACCTAAAGTTAAAACGTTTGTATTTAGAGGGTTAACATAAAGGGAACCGAAGGACCCAAGTGAGCCGAAACAATCATGTAGAGGGTTTGATAGCATGTAAACTCAGCGCATCTGAAGAACAGTTTTTACAATTGAAATTTAAACAATCATAGAATAAAATTAAACAATTAAATTAATCCGGTTTATAGAATACTTAATAAGATAAGTTGCAATGAGATGGATATTATAGGATTTATACTTTAATTGCAATAAGAGGATTGAATATTTTTAGTTTTTCATTAAATTTATTGCCTTGATGTCAATAAAAGAAAACAGCCAGTGCTTTTCAAACTATTTACATTCAAATTGTAAACACCTGTTGCTTTTATTTTCTTTAACATGTTAACCATTAAAAATTGCTTTAAAAGTAAATACACTCGCAATATCCTAACAAGTCCTTTAAAATCAATTTTTAATAAACTAGCAACATCGAACATGTTCTAAGAGCATGACTGAAATGTTGTTTATTAAATGCAAATGAACCCGGTATTAAAAAAATGGACATTAACATATCTGGACGTATAAGTTCGAGTTGGATTTTTAATGTTGTCTTTTTAACACTTTCCCTGATTTGGAAACTACAAAGAGCCTAATACCCCATTTACATTGGCACAAAATCTGGTTTAAATTAGATTTCAAGTAAAATTTACATAATTTTATTCGATTTGAATTGGTTTTTCTATACAAATCAAAATCTAGTTTCTAAAAAGATTTTACCAAAATCTACTAAAATTTAATTAGATTTTGAAAAATTTCGTTTTTCAACACTGTTTTTCTTTTAGTGTGTTAGTAAAATACAACAATGTTCTAAATAAAAGTGACATTTGAGTTTAAACAAATATTTTTAAAATTGATAAATAACTAAAATTTTGTTTGAAAATATTCATAAGAAAACATAAAATTAAATTTAAAATAGTTTTGTGGAGCACGGAGCTCATTTGAAAGTGTTTAGTGGATGTATTTAATTTGTGTGAGAAACAGTTGTCAAACAAAATCTACAAAACTTTCTTGAAAATGTAATGTAAACGTGGTAGATTTTGTTTTTCCAAAATCTCGTTCAAACGAGATTTCAAATGTAAGTGTAAATTGGGTATAAGTGTTTTTACATTCACATTACTTTAATTTGATTTTGAATTAAAAAAAAAATAAAACTATACTCATAATAAAGTTTATTAAAATAGACTTTTAATTTTTAAATCCTTACGAAAAATTTGCTTATTAAAAAAATATTTAAATTAGTATCCCTGATTGCTCTAGCATGCTTTAGTGTTAATATTAATTTTAATACTGCAACATGAATAAAGATTTTTTTCGTTGAACACAACGACAAAAAACTTTTTTAAGTTGCAAACTGCAACAACCAAAGATTATTTTAACCATAATACAATGCACAGTGGGCAGAATCACAATTTTTTGGAAATAAATCTGTAACTTCTGATCGGCTAGTTGGATTTCATTGAAATTTGGTATAGTGGCATAGTTTCGGTTCTATAAAAGATATTGATTTTAATCTGATTTTGTATAACGAAGAATTACGTCAGCTAAGCAATGTAATTTAGATGAAAAAAATCGAGTTTAGACTTTTTCTGATTTTTGAAATTGAAGTAAAATTTTTGTAAAAAAGTGTTTTTTTGAGAAACTATAAGTATTTTATCTGTAAAAAAATCTTTGTTATTAAAGATATCTTAACGAAATTTTCAGCGAGTGTAAACTTTATTGTATAAAATTAGAAAGTGAAAAAAACTTTAAGATTTTTGTAAAAAGAGTCCCACAATTCCCAAAAAAAAACGCCGAAAATCTCAAAAATAGGTTTTTTCACATTTTTGGCTATAAAATCCACATTTTTCCGAAGTTCCGTAGATTTTGATTGAAAACTTTTAACAACATATCATAGATTGTTAGACTGTATTCCGTTTGCCGAATTGTGCTTTGAGATTTGAGAAAATATAGACTAAAGTCAAAACTTTCATATAAAATGGGTCGAATTCGGGAGGGTGTGTACCTTGACCATTTGAGTTGTTGGGTTTGTTTTTTATTTTAAAGTCTTCTCTGTGAATATACCTTTCAGAAAAGTATAAAATTATTATATGTTATTAAAGAAAGTTTCATTTTCGAGATAAAAGAGTGTAGATACTTTTTCGGCCAAAAAAAAAAACACAAAAAGTCGTAATTTTTACAATTTTTAAATTCGAAGTCGTTTATTTTTGGACTCGGTAAAGATATCGACTTCAAATTTCTTTTATTCAATAGATAATTTTGTTCTTTAATTAGTTGAAGAAAAAACGAATGAAATCAGTCGGAAACACTAGGATATATATGAAAAAAACTGGACCAAGAACATGCAAAATTAAGGTACTTAAAAATTCAAATGCAAATAACAAATAAAGTGTAATGTATTGAAATTGGACGAAAAACAAAAATTTGGCAAGCGATTAAAAAATTTGTATGTCAGAGGTACCCAACTTTGAGCCTCTTTAGCTCCGCCCTCTCTCTCTTCCAAACTTAACATTGCACACTCCTCTGCTATTTCTATACCAAATTTCATGCAAATCCAACTTGGCGATCAGAAGTTACAGATTTATTTCCAAAAAATTTTTGATTCTGCCCCACTGTGCAATGTAGAAAACGTCAATATATAAAGAAAAAAATCCTTTTAAGAGTTTCTTATTAGAGCCCTGCAAACTGTGTCTTATAAGGCTGTACAAGCCACTTGATATTTTTCAACTGTTGTTATCAGTGTGTGTGCGGAGTAATAAATACTGTTCTGCAGGCACTTAAAACCATACAAATACTGCGTGTGTGCTTCAACTTTATGAACAAATCATGAGTGTGCTATGATAGCGACCAAACAAGCCTCTCAAAGGCTTGTATAAAAAAATACAAGCCTTTTGACCACTTGTTTGCTTCAATAAGGAAAAAAATTGTGTTTTCTTTTATATTAAAATTATATGTGTGTGTGTGCGTTCATGACTGTATAAAGTAATTTCGTAAGTAAAACAGTCGTTTAAAAGTATTGTTTATAAACTTATTGTTATTTACGATCAAATAAATTATTAATGTTACTAGTTATTACAATTTAAAGAAACATGCATTAAGTTTTATTAGTAAACAGATTTTATTAAATATTTAAAGTTTTTTACAAGGTTTTTTTATATTATTACTTAAAACAAATATATACTTAATTACTTATATACTACTTTCTTATACATATGTATATAAATACTTAAACTATATCACAGATAATAATGTTGTCTGTATTCATGTGAAGAAACATAATCTGTGAAAAGATGGTTGAGTTGGAGGAAAGATTCGTTCTTTTTTCCGATAACAATTGTCTAGCAATTGAAAAAACTCTTTCGGAACTTGCACTACTTGCTGGAGTAGCCAATAGTTTGCAGCTTAATTTATACAACAAAGGCAACTGTGTTCGATGTAAATACCACCAACTGATGACATTAAAGTTTTCTTCGAAGGGAACATCCAGGTTTTGGTATGTTTGAATTTCTCTAGCTATTTTATCATCCCATGTTAGATTCGATGTTGGCGATACAAAATTCTTGAAATATGATGATATTACTGATGTTTTAGTTGATGTTGGTGATTC
This sequence comes from Protophormia terraenovae, assembly GCA_951394005.1. Classification (NCBI taxonomy): domain Eukaryota; kingdom Metazoa; phylum Arthropoda; class Insecta; order Diptera; family Calliphoridae; genus Protophormia; species Protophormia terraenovae. Next base: position 106,794,824 of record OX596077.1, read on the forward strand.
CATGATTTCTTCACCTTCATTTTGCCAGAGAATTTTTAACTCCTCTGCACATTTTGATTTTATATTATCCATTTCGTCTTTTGAAAATTGTAACAGTTTATTCGCGGGTGGAAAAAGGAAATGTGCAATTTTATGCGTCATGGATATATTTAAAAATACAGTTGTCTGTATATTTTCAAATAATGCTTCCTTAAATTTTTTTACGAGTTCAATATCATCATCTTCTGATATGCAAGTGTCCCTCAATCCATTGATGTATGCATAAACTAGATGTAATGTAGCATATTTTTCTCCTTCTAAAGTTTTGGACGCCTGTTCAAATTGTCTCATGACGTTCACAATTCCTTTAATGTGGCTTATGTTTATTTTTTCGACTTTTTGAAGCTCATTTTTTTGCTGCAATATATTATTGACATCCATCCAATTTTTTTCCACAGATTCCAAAAGGTAATACATTGTGTTCCACCGTGTAGGACAATGATTTTTTAATGTTTGGCTTAATTTGCAATTATCGCCAGATTTCTTGAAATATTTAACCAATTTCGAGCATAAATTACACAGTTCATTTAGTTCCTCTACATTTTTAATAGCCTTTTCGATTACATTATTAAGTAAATGGTTAATGCAATATATGTGTGGAAAACAATTGAACGCAGCAACCATGTTGGAACCTCTGTCTGTTACCATAACTCCATCTTCCAGTTTGCAATTATATCTTCCTAGTAAAGTTTGAGCTTTTAATCTAATGGCATCATCTAAAATAAATAATTATTAAAGATATGTGGTTCATTTGGTATTCATTTTTTCATTTATGTAATAGTAATATAACTGTTTAAATTTACTTACGTGTACATCTTTCCCCATTCATTGAATTAAGACCTATCAACCTGGAAATCAATTGGTCATTTTTTGTATAATGGATAGTTAGAGAGATATAACTTTTCCGTAAATAGTTGTCCGTCCATATATCTGAAGTTAATCCAAAACCATTTTTGCAGACAGCATTGATTTCATGTTTAACATTTAGGAATGTTGCTTCATATATTTTTTCAATATTCCGCGATATTATGGTAGGATGTGGCAATAATTTTTCTACATCAACATTTGGTCCATACTTCGCTCCAATTGAAATCAAGAACTCCGAAATCTGCATTAGACCGGTATCTTGAACAAATTGAAAAGGCCGACAATTTTTTATACACCATTCGGAAAATAATCGCGTTGCTTTTTTTTTCGTCTCGTTGTTAACCTCTACTTTTTCTGTATTAGTTTTCTTCGTGGTGTAGTAGCACTTATGTCTCACCAAGTTCGATGTGGTTCTCGAATCATATTTTAAAACAGTAAAACACTTTATGCAGGCAACTTTGTTTGCTATTTCGGCTCCTTCCTGGTTTACAATCTTTCCAAATGTGTCCCAAATCTTGCTTCTGCCTCTTTTCGTAGTTATTTTGAATGTTCCTGACAGGATATTTTGTTTGATGCTGGCAGCGTCCATTGATTCAGTAGGAGTTGAATTCTAAATACATAAATATGATATATTTTGTTTAGTAAAGTAACTTTAAAAAATAATTTTATTTCTTACCATAACTTCTGCCATTATAAGTATACGAAGATATGTATATTTTAACACGATTGTGAAAACAAATAATTTGTTGGAGCACAAAAAAATAGGTACATATGTTCTGCACTGTAAAAAATGTAAATTTATTTTTTATAAAACCACGAATTGAGTTCGCTTGCAATCAGGTAAAACAGCATCCTTTACTTGATTATATATTGAACATGTAGATATGACGGGACACACAATTTAGGTAAACGTCTTAAAATATTTCATTTATAATTTTATTACAGTGCAGATGTTCCATCGTATTCTTAACATTTGGGAAAATTTATTAGTCAAGGAGTAAACGTATATGGAAACGAATTTGAAAAATGAAAAGACATTGTTCTATATTATTTCCTTTTAGTTTTAAAATAGAATGATTACTTAGTAAATATAAATTAAATGCAATAAAATCTATCATAATATAAATAAGTACAATTTTAAAATTTTTTATAAACATACAATTAATAATAAGACTAACTTTATTTAAAATATAAATAAATACTAAAGATAAAAATTTTCTAACTTACATATGTAACTGACAGTTTCAAATGTCAACTTTAATTTTTTTACTTTTTTAACTCTTAATAAAGAGTATTTTTTAATAACTTTATGAATTCACCCTTTTACATTTATTTAGAAAAGAAGAACCAACAATAAAATATAGACATACTGTATATATGTGTGTGTATGCAAGAATATTTATAAACAACCACTTTTTACACATTATGAAGATTTTTTGCCACACACAGCAACTACGTATTACAAAAAACAAACAAATCATTAAGCCCACTTGAAATCTTTAAATCATTTCTCAACGTCTTGTATGATTTGCTTTTTTTTGCCACACCACTTGCACCACTTGTTTACGATAAATGATTTGAACGCACGGATTTGCAGTCGCTCATACACAGTACACACTTGCTTTGCTTCGGGCAGCGAACAGTACGAACAGTATTTGTTGTTGTTTTTGCACATGTTGGCTATGAAACACACACTTGAAATTCAAGTGTGTTTGCTTTTCAAATCATCTTGCGCAGGAGACTATTTCTTATCATATCACGTTGGTTTAACGCATGCGCATTGGAAATTTCTTCTCATTGCAATAATAAAATATAATATATAAAGTGAATATTTTCTACTCTATTACTTAGTCACTTAAAGGCAATTTGTATGTGAGTAACTTTCTATGAACTAGTGATTTGACGATTTTCTTAGCTGTGATTTTCTTAAAGCTGGTAAATTAGCTGAATGTCATATTGTTATCAAATAACCCAAGAATATACTATAGATATAAATTGAAAATAGTTAAATATTATTGAAATGTACTCTAAAAAAAAGGGGTTTTTTATAGTAGCATTGTGGGGAATAACAATTTTGCTGTTATTTGTTATTGTTTAGTATTTGGCCGGGTTTTCTTTTGATATTTCTTGAAGTAGAAGGGATTGATTTGATATGGAAATCTCTGATGTCAACTTTAGTTATTTCAAAAAGGATTTATTTTTAAAATATGATATTTAATTGATTAAAATATTCACATGAACTTTTTCAGTAATAATTGCTGAAGGTCCTTGTAAATCTCCAAAAAAATAAAAAAAATAAAATATATATGCTTACATGTGTTGCATGTCTCTTTAAGTTTATGAGATATTTATACCGAAGACAAATTTTGGCATATTTTTGGGCATGTTTTTGGGCATGTTTTTTTTTTTTTTAATTTTTCGCACTTTTTTCAAATTTTTTTTATTAGAAAGATCCTTGCTGCAATATTATTAAGGCCTCGTGGCAGACCACATAGGGATGTTAGATGTTGTGCATAATAAAACTACGTATTTAGTTTTTCTCCAGGGCGTACAATGAACTCTCTAGTAAAAAAAGTTCGAAAATTTATTTTACAATTTTATAAAAAAACAAAAAAAATACATCAAATGATAGCTAACGCTTTCAGCATTCAAGATATGTTTCGTTTTTTCTGGTGAAATTAGTCTGCATTAAATAGGATGTCTGTAAAGTCCAGATATTTTTTAAATAGTACTTTTATAATTTTAATAGCCTGTTTCTCTATGTCGAACGAAAATTAAAGCGAACGAAAGCAAGTCGAACGAATTCGAATAATTTTGGGTTTCTGTATTTCCTACGCTTTCGTTCGCATGGAGTTACGTCTTTTCCTATTGTTTTTGTTTTATTTTGCTTTCAGAGTAACTTTTTTTCGTAAAAATATTAAAAGTACTACTAAATTGTTTAAACATATATACAATTAAGTAAATAAACAAACAAAATTAAAATAATAAAAAAATAAAAATTTTTTTGATTTTTTTTTAGAAATTGTTTTTTAGGCACAAAATCATCATTTATGGACACCAAATACATTAAAATGAATAATAAACATGATTAACGAACATATGCAATGTCCTAATGAGTATTTTTCCTATTTTTCTTTAAGAAATTCAACCAGTCGAAAGCAAAATAGCAAGTGACTGATTTTGACATTTTTGTTCTTATCGTTCGAAATACAGAAACCCAATTTTATATGAAAACACTTACGTTTTCTTTCGACTTGTCGTTCGACTCATTGTTCGTATAGAAGTGAGTTAGAGAAACCCAAATCAGTTTTCGTTCGCTTAGAAGGCGAAAGAAAGCTTTCGTTCGACATAGAGAAACAGGCTATAAGTAACAGAAAACTGGTTTGGAAAAAAAAAATCGCAAAAATACGGTTTTGGATATTTAGCTCTTTTTTTAAAATAGATATATTAAAAATTCCACAAGGAACAAACAGAAATATGAAATATTTACTTCTACATTGTTAAAAAAAAGTGTAATTTTGGCAAAAAACAAAATGCCACAGTAGAAAACATCTTGAAATATCTTGAAAATATCGTGTTTCCTTTACAGCCCAAGTTAACCCATTAGGCCCTGCGTTGAATTTTCGCTTTTCAAGTCTATCCTAAACAAGCGCGAATGTTATATTCGGCTCGGACGAATCTATATACCTACCGTCAATCTTTTATTATTTTACGTTATATAGGAGGTGGGCGGACTACGCCCATTTTTTGTTTCCGAGTTTACATTGGTCCTTGAACTATTTAAACACAATTTCGTTGATGTTTCACCTTATATGGGAAGTGGGCGGTAAAGTAGGCGGACTACGCCCATTTTTGGTTTCCAAGTTTATATCGACCCTCTACTATAAACTATTTATACAAAATTTCGTTGTCATAGATGCTTTTGTTTAAGAGATATCAGCAGAAAAGTATGTAATTAAGCTACAACGGACTGTTTTTCTAGTTATAACCCATAACTTTTTTTATTAACCGATTTTGCCCATTTTCAATGCCAAATAAATCATAGCTAGATCGACTCAAAATCTAACCAGGACCCAGAAAATATATACTTTGTGGGGTTTTAGATGATTCTTTTGACATGTTACACATGAAATGACAAAATCAATATGCCCCCCATCTTTTTGATGAAAAAAATCTTTTTTTTTTTTTTTTTTAAATCGATTTTTCTCACTTTTTGAGTATTTTTACAAATTTTTTAAAAGAAGTTAGTAAAATAAAGCATATCACAGTGAGACGTTTATGTAATGTAGTTAAGACATGACAGTTTAAATCAAAATAAATTATATCAACCCAATATGGGTATCAAGTAGGGTTTGGGGTTTCCCGTGATATTTTGTTTCCCGGGAAACGGGATGAAAAATTCGATTTCCCGGGAATCCCGGAAAATTAAAATTTTAAGTAAAAAGCAATGATTTCTTATAAAGAATGTTATTTTTTCTATTCAGTACTATAAAACATTAAAATGTATTAAGGAAAGTGTTATTAAATGTCATATTTTTAATTTTCTTTATTAAAATATTTTTTGAAAAATTAAAAATTTAACAGAATTTAATACAAATAAAACTACAAATTAAAAAAATTTACCGAAATTTGCTTCAAGAGACGCAATTACATTTCAAAAATGTAAAGACTTCAACATACAAAGTATTTACACCATAATACATTTGAAAATATTTTTGGTATTAATACAAAGTATTGTAGTGTAAAACCAATTAAAAATTTAAACAATTTTAAACATTTCATATAAATAAAATAAGTGCCTATTGTAAGCAAAGGTTCCAAAGGTTTAATTCTTTAATTCACTTTTTAAAATCGAATTAAATTTTCTTTAAAGCATTCATAATAATTTAATTCATAGACTTAAAATCTTTGACTTCACAAGAATTAATTGCTTAAAGAATTCACTACCAATTATACAATTCAAGCCTAAAAAATATTTTGAATCATTAAAGTTTTCTTTTATTTGAATCTATCACGAATTAGCTTTAGAAAATATATTAGCTTTGTTCCCCTACTAAATTGGGAGCACGCGGGATTCCTATTTTACCGAAAAGTGTTCCCGTACTCGAAAATTGGGAAATGAGAGAGAATATAAGAGAATAATGTTATACTTCTTGCACGAAAAAGCTTATACTATTTCTTTGGATAGACTTAATAAATTGTCAAATAAACAAAAAATAAAAATACACAAATAAAAGCTTTGAATGAACGAGAACAAAGCTATTTAAAAACAAGCGAGAATGTTATATTCGGCCATGCCGAATCTTATATACCCTTCACCACTGAGACAGTGTTTTCATCAGTTTTTATAAAGGAAAAATTATTCGGAAAGTGGTTTTCTAATTTACTTATTAATTTCTGGCGTGTAGTCTGCCAGCACCTGTGTTTCTTCGTCAATTATACAGCTTGAGTATTTTTGTATGAAATTTGGTTTTAAATTCCGAGTCCTATTTTTGGTTTGTAATTTTTTTTGCAGAATTCCAGTTTGGAAGTTTTTGAACTTTATATACTATCAACTTCCCATTAGCTTTAAGTTTTCGCGCCAAATAGTCGAAGCACTGAGAAAACTGAGCTGATTTTCTACCAGATGTGTTTGGAGTTCCTTTCAATATGCCTTAAATTTTCTGGCCTTCCCAATATCATGTGGTCCTTTTTTCTTACCGAAATAGGTTTCACATCAATAGTCAAATTCTCCTGATACTGTTTAATAACATTAGAAACGGTTTTACGGACGACATTTAATTCTGTGGCCAATTATTTGTAAGACCTATTTGGATTTTTTTAAATTTTTTAATAACTTGTAGGGCGTAAATCTTTTTCATCACTAATTTTGATGAAAATAAGGACAAATTAACATGGTTGTTATTAAAAATAATAACTGAGGTATTTTTCCATGATAACTAGATCAAAAAAAATTTTGAATATCATAAAAACTGTTCATATTTTTGTTTATAACTTTTCTTCTACTGAACCGATTTAGCCAATTTTTGGCAGTAATCTAAAGTGAACATAGATAGACATTTGGCTAAATTTTATTTAAATCCGTTTATTGCTTGTTGAAATATTAGCAGTTCAAGTTTGGTTTAGGGGTTCTTTCAGATTTGTTAATATAACTTTTTTTCTACTGAACCGATTTGGCTGGTTTGCAATCCCAAACTTCTTAGAAGAACAATAAATAACCTGTGAGATTTTCATTAGAATAGCTCAATTTGTTTGGACGTGAGAATGTTTTTAACAGACGGACAGATGGACAGATGGACATTGCTTAATCGACTCAGAATTTCATATGGTCCAAGAATATATATACTTTATGGGGTCTTAAACGATTCTTTCTAGGTGTTTTACACGGAATGACAAACTTAGTATACCCTCTTTCACCGCTAGTGGTGGTGGAGTGTATAACAAAACATAATGAATTCAATGAAAGAAAAAAATATAAATATTTCCATTCAATTTGCAGAAGATTTGAAAAGCTCAATGATTTCTTTATAAATTGATTCAGTAGAAGTATGCTTTTGTGAATGGTGTTTTGGAATGAAAAAATAGTATTTCGAATATTTAATTAAAAAATATGTACTTCAGATTTTTAGGTTAAATAGTTTTTCATGTTAAAAATTAAAAAAAAAGCTAAACCCTAATCTATGGCATAATTTTGAGTATAAATAGGTTTTCTTGTCATATTAATTTGTTTTAAAACAAAATCTAAAAAAACTTTTAAAATTGATTCTGAACTATATTTTTTTTGTACAATGTTGTAGTGTTTGATAAAAATTATTTTTGAAAGACATTGTTAATCATTTCAAGATGAATACTTTTGAAATATACATTCGTATTTTGTTATAAGATTATAAAACTACATGAATATTAAATTCCCGGAAATTTTTCATCGGGAATTCCCGGACCCCAAACCCTAGTATCAAGTGAAAGCTAAGAATTCCTGTAATATATTTTTTATTTAAATGCTACAGAACAATGCACAGAGGACCAGAGAAATAGATTTTTGCCATAAGTAATTTTTATGAATTAGAAAATATCGAATATGGCAAATTATTAGGAAATGCTGCACATTTTTTTTTTTTTTTTTTTATCAATCTACACCATTTCCTTCTGCATGGAACCAAAGTTTAAAAAAAAAAAAAAATGTTAGAAACTAATTTTATTGGTTTTTGCCATTTTTTGGTTTCTGCTACATATCTTTTATGACAAAAGCTGAAAATTTTTTTCGCATCATTTTATATCTGAATCGACAATTATAGCAAAAATAACGCGAATTTAATTTATTTACATATAGTTTCTTTTTTTTGATATTAAACTTCTTCCAAACAAATCCTCATAAATCCTCAGTCCGAGAAAATATTTTTTTCTATTTTTATATCTGTTATGATGTTAGTTTTTGAAAAAAGTTTCCCAAAATTGCTAATTTATAGTATCATGGCAATATTTCACACAAATAAATTTAAAATAAGTAAATCATATAAACTAATTTTATATTAATTCCATTTCCGCAAGCATTTTAATGCATAAGCGGAATGGTGTAGGGTGTCATATTGTCGGGATAGACCGACTATAACTTTCTTACTTGTTTTTTTTAAGTTTGCTTCTGAATTCAGTAACCTCAAAAACAGAAAACTTATTTTTGGAAAGATACGGCAAAAAAAATTTTTTTTTTTTGGACGCCGTATTGTTTCCGCCATTTTGAATTTTTAATATTTTCGATAATTTTATAGAATACAAATTTCAGTTTTCTTGTATTTGGTTTTTGACAAATTTATCGATTAAGTAACTCTAATTGAGTAACACTAAAACTACCTTTACACAAAATTTTAGCTGAATCAGAAATTTTTTTAAAAATTTTGGCAGCCATTTTGGTTTTTCTATTTTGACAATATTATTTCTTAGTTAATTTTTGGATTCAGCAAGTCCAATAACCTTGAGATGTAAATTTTTGCCATATCCGGCAACGGTCAAGAGTTTTGGCCAAAAATCTTTAATCCCTGGCCCTCTGTGCATGGTGCAATATTTAAATTATAATTGTATAGCAGGTGTTCATAGCTTTCATTTGACATCCATACTGGGTCAACATTATCTATGTAAATATTTTATATTATTCTTAAAGAATAAGAGGAAACTTGACATCCTGAAGAAAAAGTTGGTACACAGTTTTTCCATAGATGGTCACTAGTTTTATATAAGGAGTGCGTTCGAAAAAATCTTAACAAATATAATATTCAATAACTTGGAAATGGTTGATCTTAGAGTTTTCATTCTTTTTGAATTTAATTGACATTTTATTACAGATTACAGAAAAATATAATTTTAATAGTTCTAACCACTACTTATAGACTTGTGGACCATTTTTGGTAACCCTTCCGTTAGAGATTTGATAGTTGCTTCAGTCACTTTTTTTTTGGTATAGTATGTACATCTTCTTTTAAAATATTCGGTATTTTGGAATAACTTTTTTGTGCTCTTCAATTCACTTTTCACAAGTGCTCAATATCTCCCCACTGGTCAAAGCTATGGACAATTTGGAAAATTGACCTCTCTTGGTACAAAAACTATGTTATTGTTTTGGTACCTCTCCAGAGCTTTCTTACCGTAGTGACATGATACCAAATTGGGCCAAAAATGTGTGGACACATTGTGCTCTCTTATGAAAGGAAGCAGTCTTTTTTGCAAATATTTCTTGATGTATATTTTGGTATTTATAGATCCGAATGCATTAAATGACTTCCTTGTTTTGCCGCAACTGCAGGAATTTTGTAAGAAATTTTTTCTGCTTTTGGGTCCTAAACTTATCTTTAACATTGCCTCTTGCATTAAGAATAAAAAGTTTTGACACAGAAGCTGAGAAAATTCTGCCAGCACATACGTTTCTTCGTCAATTATACAACTTGAGTAATTTTGTATGAAATTTGGTTTTAATTTCCGTGTCCCATTCATGGCTTCTAAATTTTTTTCAACATTCCTGTTTGGAACTATTTTTTACTTTTCTTTATTAAATCACAATGATAATCTTTCATTTGTTATTATTAAACTTTTATTTTTAGTTTTATTGTTTTTATACCCTACACCACCATATGTGGTTGGGGTATAATGCGTCTGTAAAATGTTTGTAACGCACACAAAAAATTATCGGACCCGCACTTTAAAGTATACCGTTCGACTCAGAATCACTTTCTGAGTCGATTTAACGATGTCTGTCCGTCCGTCTGGCTGTCTGTCCATGTAAACTTTGTGAACAAAGTACAGGTCGCAATTTTAAAGATATCTTGATGAAATTTGGCACGAATAATTAGTAGAATACAAGGACGAAGCCTATTGAAATTGGTTAGGATCGATCCATTATTTCACCTAGCCCCCATACAAATGCCCTCCCAGAATAGGGGTTTAGTGGTAATAAATGCCTTACATATAGCAATATTTTAATGAAATTCGGTACAAAGAAGTTTTGTATAAGTGTTAATCTTACTGCAAAATTTCATTAAGATCGGCACATAATTCACCATAGCTCCCATATAAACCTCTCTTCCGGAAATTACATACATTAACGTGCACAATGAATGATAGTATCAAGTTAATATTCGCCACAAATAAGTTTTATATAAGTAGAAATAACATTGCCAAATTTTATGAGAATCGGTCCATAATTTACCATAGCTCCCATATAAACCCACATCCGGGAATCGCTCTAAAGTGCATAAAATCATATAGATGTTACTATCAATGCATTGTTCTGTATTTGTATACTTTAGTAAAAGTGTTGGTCTACAATTGGCCACAGATCTAATTATTGGCTCATACACAATGGTGTAGGGTATCATATGGTCGGTCTTGACCGACTATAGGTTCTCCCTCGTTGTTTTTTTTTGTGTGTGTGTGTACTAATATGTACACTGTAGAAAACTTTTTATTATCTATTTTTTTCAACGATGATTTCATTTCTCATGAGTATTTCTTAATTCAGGTGAAAACAAATTTTTGGTCATTGTCTTGTTGAGTACTTAAGCCAACTAAGTTCGTGTAATGGCTCCCTTCCTGTATTTAACATAGAATGGGAGTTATGAGAAAAGATATACAACGAATATTAAATACTCTTCTTAATAGAATTATTAATTTGGTAGGATTTTTAAAATAAAAAGTTAATTTCGTTATTGCAAGTGATAAAAATTACTTTCAAATTAAAAGTTGAAATAAAGAGATTGTATTTATTATACATTTTTTCATATTGATTTTTAGTTAATAATAAAAATAGAATATTAATTTTGTATGTATGACAAGTTATTAAAAGTCTTAGTCTAAAATAAATTGTTTAGTTTTTTTTTCAACGATCTGACTTTTAGTCAATGAGCTTTTTAATTGGCTTATTACTTACGTTCATAGCTTATTGTAACTTTCTATAACATTGTCTTCTATGTAATTGACATTTTGTTAGAATTTTGTTGATATTTTCAGATGCAAAAGTTTTTTTTTTCTTTTCCATTATTAAATTTTTCTCTATTTTCTTTTATGTGTATTTTCTCTTGCAAACTTTTTTTGTGTGTTGACCAAATACCTAAGAAAAGAAATAATGATAAATAAAAGTCTAACGAGAAAAACTTTTGCAGTTTTAATTTTGTTGAATTCTTAAGAATTTACTCTCTCACGTAATACTTATGGTTTGATGTTTTATACTCGAAATTGTCCCTAAAATTGTTAAGTTACAGAGTGAAAAACCATTCGGAAAATGACACAACGCACAGTGGAGTCGATTGCAAAGAAGTTGGCAATAAATTTGTGTCTTCTAAACTACTGGTCGGATCGAATGTATGGGAGAGTTGTATGGAATTAGTATTTTATTAATTTCTAAAAAAAGTTTGTTTCTATTAGAATGATTTTTTGGACACGAAGAAACTGCCACTTTTCTAATACACTGCAGTAAAAATAAGTTAAATAAACAAATACGATTCTAAAAATGTTTTTATTTTCGTAAGATATGATCTCCTGCCTATATACTTGAATGTTCGGGTACCAGTTTTATGTTAAATTTATTTATTTGAAATTGATTTACAAGAAACGTCGCAAACATAAAATATTCAAATTATATATAATTTTAAAGGAAATTGTGTCTTCTTTAAAACTATGTACATATAACAAATTTTACTATTTTACAATTTTTAGCACACTTTTCTTAAAAAAAAAGTGAACAAATGCAAATTATGTTTACATGGACATATTTCAAAAATTTGAGACTGAATATTTTCTAAATGCTTATAGGTATCAAAATAATTTTTGCATATGATATAAAATATTTAATGAAGAATTGATAAATGTTAAAATCAGAAAAATATATATAATTTTACTATATATTTTTAAAGGTCCAAATTTTTATTATTGCAAATATTTTCGGAAAATTACCTCGTGTGACTAAATTTACCGGTAGGCTGTCATAATTTTTTGCAAATCCTTTAAGAACATATTGAGCTATAAAGTTTAATTCACAGAAGTACCGAAAACAATAATCAATTTTTTTACAGACTCAAAAAGTTCAACTCATCCAAAATTTATCATTTTTGACAACTGCTGGATGTAGGAGAACGTTGAGAACTTTACAAAATTACACTTGCACGATTTCTTGAGGTCTTGTCTTTTAGAAAATTTTAAAAAATATTAAACTATTTTAAAAAAGTTAAATATATAAAGATACTTTTTTGGCAAAAAATTTCAATTTTAGAGTTCTGTTTTGAAATTTTTATTTTAAAAATTTTTTTTTTTTAAAAATTATAGAGAACTTCAACATATTTTTAAAAAAATTTCAGAAATTTTATTTTAAAAGTTATGGGGCAAAATAGCAAAAAAGTCAAGGCCAAAAATGAGAAATTTATTTTTTGAAGTTAAATATCTTTTAAACCTTATGAGATAATTTAGCACAGTAAGCATGTTTTTTTCTTGCTTAGGAGAATTTAAAAATGTAAAAATACAATAAATCGGTTTATATTTGTAAAAGTTATAAACCCCGATATGTTTTTCACCGTCGAGGTGGTCATCTTTGTTCCACTGTAGTGCCGTTCGTGCTGCAGCTACAGACTCTAGCCAACAATGTTTTGAAAGTCTAACACCTCATACTTAATTACAAAGGCTATAATCTTCCATTCTATATTCTGCAATACACAAAACGGAATTTTCTAATTAAAAAAAAAAAAAAAAAAACTGAAAAAAAATTAAAATTTTTAAAATTTTGGTTTCACAACTTTTCCGTAATGTAATTCAACACTTGTCAACAACAGACTAATTGAACATACGTTGGCCACTTTCTACAAGTGTTTGTGGTTTAAATTAGAAGAATTGGACTCATATGTTAAAATGCGCGATAACATAATCCAAAAGAAAAAAACAAAAATTTGTTATCTTCAAACACTTCTTTGGTTTTTTTTTTAAATTTGAGTGATTGAGAAATTTAAAAAATATTTGATTATGAAGTTTGGTTTCATAAAGAATTCCCCGTTTACACATAAACTTTTTTTGTTTATATGTACATTAGGCTGCACCAAAATTTACCAACTTTCGAATTTTGACCGTAACTCATTTTTAATTTGTTATTAAATACTTTTTTTGCCCCTAGATGTTAAAAAATTGTAATCTCTATGTAACACTGGACGACAAAAAAAAATCCTCCCCCAAAGACGAATAGTTGAACTATATGCATTTTGATGTGCTACACACGAATCTGCTTTCAGTTTTTTTCCATCAGCACTGGATTTTTTTTTATGGGCGTGTCTAATATTTCGCCCATAGTAAGGCCATTACTCTAGTATAGTTCCTAATAACTCAAAAACGGTGGGTACGATTGACATAAGTGATACCCCAAAAAATGCGTACTAAAAATATCTTCAAATCAATTCAACTTTATTTTTTTGTGTGCTCAATAGTTTCGTAGTTATTTTGAAATAAGTGTCCAAAAGAAAAAAATTTTTCAAGCAAAATTTTAGTTTTTTTTGTTACTAAAATTTATTTTAATAAATGAAAACATCTAACATTTTTCAGTTTATTATCCTTATTTTAAAGCTGAAAATGCTGCGAATAAAATAAGGTATGTATCTTTAAAATTGATGCACAAATCTTGATTTTATTCACAGTTAAGTAAAAATACCCATGTTACATACAATTAAGTGAAAATACAGTGGTGGGCAAAAACTTTTTTTTTTATTTTTTTTTTTTTTTTTTAAACAAAAATAGATGGATTATGTGGATTTTAACGAGTTAAACAAGAATCTGCATTCACTTTTTTTCAATCACGTACTGATTTTTTTTATGGGCATGACTAATATCATCACCTTATTCAGCGGTCACACTATAAAATTCGAGAATGGTTTGTCAAACTTTGGCTATAACTCAAGAACTCTTTACACGATTTTGATAAGTGATACATCAAAAGATGCATACGAAAATTCTCTTCAAGGTATTTCAACATTATTTTTCATTCGCTCAAGAACTTCAGAGTTATGGATCAAAATTTTCACCACTTTTCAAAAAAATAATATTTAAAATTTTCGGTACTAATTACCGTATAACTACGGAAATATTAACTGGACAAAAAATTATATAAATTCAGCTCAAAGACAATTTAGGTCGCTATATATTAAAGTTCAATTTATCTTAATTGGACAAACTGTTCTCGAGATATACAAGTGGAAATCTTGAATTTAGCATGAACATTTTTTTTTTTTTTTTCAGACACTTATTTCGAAATATTTCCTAAACTATTGAGCAGAAAAGAATTTGATACTTAAACGACTTAAAGCTAATTTTATTCCGCATATTTTAGTGTCTCACTTATATAAATCAAGCATTCCGTTCCCGAGTTATAGTGAAATATACTGTAGTAATCAGCTTATTTAGGACGCAATATTAGACACGCCCATAAAAAAAATCTCGACCTGATGGGAAAAAACTGAAAGTAGATTCGAGTTTAGCATGCGGAATTTCATCTAGTCCACATTTTTTTTTTTTTTTTTTTTGTAGGAACACGAAAAAATTTTTTTTTCGACCAGTGTAATCAACAAATTTTTAAATGGCATTTAAACAAGATAAAATAATTCAAAACTGCAATTTATTATAATTTATTTTTTATAAAAGTCGATGTAATAATTTTAAGAGATATTTTCAGTCAGTAATTTTTTCAAATTGAATAAAAACTGAATTCGATTTTATCTGGAATACGTTTGCATACATTATTAATTTTGGCCCAAAAAAGTATGCTCCAAATAAAACACATCAAGAAATTGTTGATAAACTTTAGAAACTGTTTAATATCCTTTTGAATTCTTTTTTAAAGGAAATATCTTGGTTTTTTAATAAATGGTGTTTGAAACCTTATATATAAATATGTGTAGGAGGGTGTTGCAGAAAAATAAAAAAATTATATAACCAAAAATAGACATACCCCTGTTTTTATAACGAACGAAAAATTCATTTTTTCAAAAGGTATGGAAAACAACAAATAAATTTTTAATTTATTTGTTGTTTTCAATATAAATTGTCGAATTGAATTTTTCGTTCGTTTTATAAAATCAGGGGGATAATATTTAGGATGTAAAGAGGGAGTTTTTCAGTGCAGGACAGTTTTTTTTTCGAAATATTTAAAAAATTTAGAGTGTGTTTTCGATTTTTTAAAATAGTTACGTGATATATGCAAGATATATCACATAACTATTTAAATTGTTTTTCGAATGAAATAGAAAGTGTGATTTGTAGCGGTGTGTTACTAAAAAATGTTTTAGCTAAATACGTGAATATATTTTCAAGAAAATTTATTTAAAATTTGATATTCTTAATTAATTTGTCTGTATTAATTAAATTAATGTAGCCAAATTGATATCTCTTTTAATAGCTGTATTATATGCATACATACATACATACACCATACATTTGAACAAAACATTTTGATAAATTGCTCCATTTATAAATGACACAAGCATGCATTTAGACTGATTTATATATACACGTTTAAACAATTAAATACCACGTGGATATGTACAACGTACATATGTAACAATGATCTTGCAGTTTTTAGAAATTGTTAGTTTTTCGGAATTATATTTCTTACTCTTCTATATAATTAAAGTTCACTTGGTTGTCAAGCTAATTTATTCATGGGCAAAATTTTATTTGTATTTTAACTTTACTTTTAAGGATACTACTTAGTGAATCCTAAGTAACTTGTCTTTTATTTAAGTATTTAAGTACTATTTTGCCTAAGGAAAAATCAAAAACTAGTAATTTCAAAACTGGAGGGTTTCAATAAATTTATAGAGTTTGTATTACTACAATACCATGTATGTCTTTGTGACATAAAGCCATTGTTAATGGTAATGGAAAATTCAATTAAGTGGTAATTAAAAATATTATACATGAAGAAAATTTTTATGTCAGCATGTCAATTTGTTTAATGATAATATTAGCAAGATAATATTTTGAATATTTATTTGACATTGACATTTAAAATATATTTAAATATTATTGAATTAAGAAATAGGGAAATTTAATTAATCAAATCATAATATTAATCATTATGTAAACAAATAATTTAATTAAATATGTAAATATGTTTATATAAAATGAAAATATTTGCCCAATTCATCATACGACATAACGTACATACATATGTAGTAAAATTATTTAAATTTTATTTTTGCTTTCAAAGGTTTAATTTGAAAAATATGTAACATACGAGGGCGGATCAATAAGTCCGCGATTTTTTGAATGAAACACAGTGTTTTTTGCAAAATAAAAATTTATTTTTCAACATAATCTTCTTTTAACTCAATACGCTTAGTCCAACGTTTCTCCAGTTTTTGTATCTCTTCCAAAAAATAGGATTTTTCGAGGTCCTTAAAATAGGCATTTGTTTGGTCAATAATTTCATCGTTGGAGCTCAATCTCTTTCCACCAAGCCATTTCTTTAGGTTTGGAAATAGAAAGTAGTCACTAGGGGCTAAATCCGGAGAATATGCCGGATGAGGTACCAATTCGTAGCCCAATTCATAGAGTTTTGCCATTGAGACTGCACACGTGTGCACCCGTGCATTATCTTGATGAAAAAAAACTTTTTTCTTGGCCATATGGGGTCGTTTTTTTTTAAATCCTTATTAAATCGGTCTAATAAGTTGGCATAATATTCGCCATTTATTGTTTTTCCCTTTTGAAGGTAATCGATGTGGATTATCTCGCGTGCATCCCAAAAAACTGTTGCCATCAACTTATTGGCCGATATCACCTTATTCAACCGGAGAAACCCATTGTTTAGACTGCTGCTTGGTACAGAATGGATCCATGTTTCACTCACAATTACAAAACGCCGCAAAAATTCATTCGGATTCGGATTGCGGTTAAACAACTCCAAACAATCCTTTGAAGTTGTCATACGTTTACGTTTATGGTCAATTGAGAGCAAACGCGGCATCCATCTTGCAGACAACTTTCTTAAACCCAGCTGATCATTTAAAATCGAAACCACACTGCCATATGAAATGCCTATGGCATCAACAATCTCATGCACTTTTTTTCTTCGGTCGGCCAACACCATATCGTGGATTTTTTCGGCATTTTCGGGTGTACTGACCTCAATTGGCCTTCTAGAACGTTCAGCGTCATTTGTACTTTTGTGACCCACAACGAAAGTCAGAGTAAACCACTTTTTTACCATTGAAATCGATGGTGCAGAGTCCCCATAGTATTTATCAAGCTTTTCCTTGGATTGATTGACGGTTTTTTTTTCGCAAAAAATAATGTTTAATGAGCACTCGAAAGTCACTTTTTTCCATTTTTAGAAAAATACACGAGGTTGTATGTTTTGAACAGCTGTTAAACGTAAAGTAAATGAAGACACTTGCTCAAAATTTGACAGTAGTCTATTAACAGGTGGTACTTGATGGGAACAGTGTTGCATTTCATATAACTACGAGGGAAGTCACGGAAATATTGATCCGCCCTCATACTTATATCGATTTGTCTTATATTCTCCATATTATATATAATTTACTAACCTTAATATATTTAATTTCTATACAAATTAATAAATATATAAGTTCATATTTTTATACCAGTTTTCTTTTTTTTTTATCATATTAAACTCTAATTTTTTTCTCTAGCTCACATTCTTATGTTCAACTTTTAATCGGTTAGTTGAACTTCATAATTCTTACACAAACCATTTAACATTTCTACATGCATTCTTTTATACATACATATGTATATTTAATTGCTAGCTAAGTTAAAAAACTGACAAACCACTAAGTATATAACATCAACATGTCATAAAATTTATCTTGATAATGACAATGATGGGAATTAAGAAACTCTGCCTCCTTTTTCGTATCCCATTAATGTTAAGAAGCATATAAAATGTAAGTATGAGTATTTGTTTTAAAGATGATGCAAATGAGATATGAATTTATGACATATGATTCATATCACATAAGAGAGTATTTTGAATTTAAGTTCAGTTTAAGGTCAGTCATATTGTTGCAAGTAAATGTTATTGCGATCACCTTTAGTAACTTATGAATAAAAATTTCATTGTTTCTGTGTTTTTTAGCCAATAACTTTTTTCTTTATTAACCGATTTTGCTCATTTTCAAACCTTATATAAGACAAATATTTGTGCCAAATTTCGTCTCCCTATGTTGTCCCGTTTGAGCCCTAGCCTGCTTTCAACAGACGGACAGACGGACGGACATAGCTAGATCGATCAGTATCTAACCAGGACCCAGAAAATATATACTTTGTGGGGTCTTAAATGATTCCTTTGACATGTTATACTTTTGATGGTGGGTATAAAAAGAATATAACAATTAAAGATCTAGTTCTAGAAGTTTCAGTGGGAAAATCAACACCTTTAATTTTATTATTATTATTTTTTTTTTGTGCAATTGTCTGTGCCAGTGTGTTTATTAAGACTTAAAATCATAACTTCCTTATGCTATAGTTGTTTAACTTACATATTATTTATTATAAATTTACATACGTGTAATATGTATAAGTACCCAGCGGGAAAATATGATAGTGCTGCACTGTTCAGGCCTTTCTAAAAAAGGTACTTTCCAAAAAAAAAAAAAAAACGAGAGAGAAACTATAGTCGGTCGAGACCGACCATATGATACCCTACATCATTAGACCTGTGGCCAATTGTAGACCAACACTTTTACTAAATGTAAAATAAATTATACAAATACAGAACAATGCATTAATACTAACATCTATAAGATTTTATGCCCTATAGGGTGATTCCCGGAAGTGGGTTTATATGTGAGCTATGGTAAATTATGGACCGAATCTCATAAATTTTGGCAATGTTATTTCTACTTATATAAAACTTATTTGTGGTGAATATTAAATTGATACTATCATTCGTATGGGATTTATGCACGTTAAAATGATTTTCGGTAGAGGGGTTTATATGGGAGCTATGCTAAATTATGAACCGATCCTGATGAAAATTGGTACAAAGATTGATATTTATACAAAACTCCTTTGTGCCAAGTTTCATTAAAATATTGCTATATTAAAGGCATTTATAATTGTTAAACTCCTATTCCGGGAGCACATTTGTATGGGGGCCAGGTGAAATAATGGATTGATCATAACCAATTTCAATAGACTTCGTCCCTGTACCAAAATAATTATCTGTGCCAAATTTCATCAAGATATCTTTAAAATTGCGACCTGTACTTTGTTCACAAAGTTTACATGGACAGACAGCCAGACGGACGGACGGACATCGTTAAATCGACTCAGAAAGTGATTCTGAGTCGAATGGTATACTTTAAGGTGGTGGTCCGATAATTTTTCCTGTGCATTACAAACATCAGCACAAACGCATAATACCCCAAACACCTATGGTGGTGTAGGGTATAAAAAATTCAAGACACCTTAAATTTTTCCTTCTATGAAAATTCCTCAAAAAAATATTCGATATATTACTAATTCTTGTTTCCCTTTTATCGCTCACTTATTAGCAGCCAAAATTTCTATTCACATGCAGAAAGCCGATTTGTTTAAGAACGGGTGGTTCCCTATTCGCTTCTATTGGTATCTTATATAGCGTGTCATTAAAGGCAATGCCACGCTATGTAAAATGGAAAAGAGTTTGAAGAGGAGGTATTGGGCTTTAGAAAGGCCTTTGGAATTTTTTTCTCCCCCTGGATACATAAACAACATAATACTCTTACCATACAATCATATTTATTTTGTACTTATCTTGTATTGTAATCTTTTACACAACCAGACTGTGTATTAAACAATAAGTCATTAAGAAGACTAAAGGAATTAAACAGAACACAAAATGTTTAACAAGCCAAGAAATAAAGGCGGATATAAAAACAACATCCTAAACAAATGCAACAAAAAACTTAACTGATTATTCTGTATAAGTACTATGACATATATAGTAGTGGGATAAATATACAGATAAAACTAAATAGGATTTAAAACTTCGAATAGAATTAATTTTAAGAATTATTTAGTAAGTTGCCAAAAGCATTAAGTATTTTAAAATACAAAACTTATTTGCATACATATGTATATATAAATATGTAGATGTTGTATATTAGGGCAAGTTTTTTAAAAATGTGTGCTTTATCAAGCACATATTATCATTTTTTTTCTCGTGAATTTTTAAATTTGATAGAATTGATGTTATGTATTATTTTTATAACTTTCATAAATTTTTATAAAAATATATATTTTTGAATTTAAAAATAACAATCTACTTACATATGAAGAACAAAACTTCAATTAATAAATATCATACAAAATGCAAAGATTTTCAACAAAATTTGTGCTAATAATTTTTTGAAGGCGGTCGCAATAACGATTACATTTTTTGTTAACCCTGTTATTTAAATTTGGATTTTTATTCTTTCATACTTTTGATGTCAGTGTGATTTTAAAAATTTTACCATATTTGATATCTATGGTCTTTTGTCTGTTATATGAAATACAAATTTCCCCTCTACACCCACTCCTTACCCCTCATTTGTCATTATTTTGATCAGGTTTAATTGAGAAATTCTTGGTTTTTACAACTTTAAAGACATCTAGGGGCCATGTATGTTAAGTAAGAGACTTAACTAGTACAACATTTTTATAGCCCCAACATGACTAACTTATCTGCTCTAACTATTACTAGGTAAATTTTATAACCTAAAAACTCATCATGAAACCATATTTTCTTTGGTCCTCAATGGGTTAAAAATGTGACGTGATGGAAAAAAACCGAAATGTTTCTGATGATTGGGATGACTATACCTACAATATATGCAACATGATTTTCCAGATACTTTTTTAGTGTTGACCTGTGTTATTAGTAGAGTATTCATTTTACTGGACTTTTTCATTTTCAAATAATAATCGAATAATAAAATTACTCGAATAATCGAGTAAATCTTTTAAGAGTTATTCGATTAATTAATTTATACCTTAAAATTTATCTAAAAATAAAAACAAAAATATAGCTTAAAATAAGAAATAGTCTTTCCAAAATAATATATAATTAAAATTTGCGTAAATATTTATGAATATTTGTCTCTTTTGCTTTGACATTGCCGTTGCTTCTCTATACTTAATATATTCATTGATAGTTAAATAAATATATCCAACAAATTTAGTCTATTAATTTGAACCAAATTTTATATTAAGGGTAGTCCGAAGTGCTTTTTGTAACTTTTGTGACGCTATAAAATTACTAGTTTTTACACTGTGAATAAGAATATTGATACCCATTTAAAGGTGATTATTAATACTTTTGATAAAAATTAAAATTAATGATGAGTTTTTATCTACTTTGGAATAATTTGCGATGTTGTCTCATAACCTTACTTTTTAATTTGAACATATACATATACTTCAGTTATATTCAAAATATTTGTACAATATTTTTAAGTATCGGAGATCCACTAAACCCAGATTTATTTTGAGTATAAGATTTTAGAATGTTTTATAATTCTTTATTCAATTATGTTCAATATTTAGAAGGCATTAAGATGATCATTTAAAATTATACAAATGTATACAGTTTTTAAGATAATTTACTCTTATTATCGAGATTATGTTTTAGTTCAGTTTTGGGGAAAAATGTTTCGCAACTTTTGATTTTCTAACAATATCAGTGTAAGAATATAAGAAAGTCTGGAAACTTGTATAATAAATTAGTCAAATATACAATTAGTTAGAACTACTTTTCTCAATTTTTAAAACAAATTTATTGTAAATTTTAAATAAATAATTCTCTCTCCCAAATGTACTCGTAGGAATTATAATTGGCTCTATTTTGAATTAAACCACAATTTCAACCAAAATGTGAAATATTTCATTTCTGCTTTCTTCCTATTTTTGTTATAATTTAGTAATAAACGACTCAATATAATATTTTACACAAATATTATTTTGATTTTTGTCCGTTAGGCTGTGAAAGATATGTGAAAATATATTTATTTGCTTCTGACTTATTGCATTTTGAAAATGACAAGAAGCACATTCGATCATCCTTTTTTAGATAAAGTAGTTCAACGATTCTTAACATAAAGAACAAGTTTACATGCTAAACTTATTTTTAAGTCCAAATTCTTCCTATATTACAAATTTTACTCAAACCATCACCATCATATCCTCTACACTAGTCTGTGCATTGAATGGTATATAAACTATGTTCTTTCATTCGTAGATATGTTTTTCCAAATCAAGTTTAAAATCTTTCAATTTATTTCTTATTAATTATATTAAAATTATTTTAAATTTACTTTATAATTTTTTAAAGTGACGTTTATATTTCTATTTAATTTAAAAAACCACCTTTAACTACGTAATGTAATTTAGGCATATACTCGGTTCTTTTTACTAAATACAAGTTTTTTTTTTAAATAAAATTCCGAATTGTGGTGCCACTTTTAGATTCTAAATATTCTATGATAATTTTGAAACATTGTTTTTAAGCTAAATTTTTTAGAAAACTAAAATTAAAACATCCTAAAAAGTAGTTTAGGAAGGAAATATTTAAAATATTTTTTACTCGAATTATTCGATTAATCGGCATAATTTGCTCGAATAAATTGTTACTCGAAATTCTGGAATTCAATTTAATCGAACAATTATTTAATTTTAATTTGTCGATTAATCGAACAAACAATATTCGAGTGAATACCCTAGTTATTAGACTATACGTGTTGTAAATAATATATCGACCATTCCATGAAAGAACGCCCAAAAATATACCAAGTGTCTTTCGATTTTTATAAAATTTTACACGTATAAGGTCTATGGGTGTCTAGAAATTTTTTTACAAATCAATTGGATTCGTCTCTGCGCAAAATGGCGCTCAAAATGTGCGTTTTTAGCCGAAGATATGCAGGGGAAGGAGTTGGAATTTTAAAAAACAAAATACGCCATTATTTTTACTGATGCAAAAACCTTCTAAAAAGGTATGATATCCAAATCCAAATCAAAAGAAACTATATATATATATATATATATATATATATATATATATATATATATATATATCTCACTAAAGGCAATTTTTTAGTTTTTTTATTTTTATTTTCGTATTGTTACATATTTTTTGAGTACCGTTAGAGTCTAAAAATAGCTACATGAATTTGTGCACAACTCTAACAAAAGTAACTAGCTATTCAGTTGGCTCCAATATTACCTACTAACTTAACAGTAAGGCAAAGTTTTTGCTGGGACATTAAAGAATTTAAAACAACAACTAAAAATTTAAGGCCACTTTAAAAAGAAGAAAAATAAATTTCACTATAAAATATTGTAAATAATTCATAGAGACAATTGTTATAAAATAGAAAAATGTTTTCTCTTTGCATAAAAAAATGAAGAAATAAATGCAAGAAAATGAAGGAAAGTTCGCTGCAACACAAATGCACAACTCAAAATTATAATAAAGGTATCAGAGAATATTAAACGCGAAAACAAAAATTCTAAACAACTTTTTGAAGTTTTTTGATTGGTAGACAAATTAACCCTTTGATAGGAACGCTACAGATATATTTAAAATAAAAATTCGAATAAATTTTTATTATTGCAGAATTGAAAATTAACAATTAAGTCAATCTAAAAGTTTTAACTGTTAAGTTTTTTTTTTTTTTTTATCATTTACTAAATATAGTATCCCAATCTTTTAAGGTTTAATAAATATTTATCATAACTATCATTAGTTTGTTTTTATGTTTGTATTATAAATCTATAAATCTTTTAAAGTAGAAACTCTATTTAACAAAGAAAGACACAAAGTCTGTTTTCATAAACCAGGAGATTCATACAATTTGAAAATAATATATAACTCCTAAAAAGTATTGTCTTAAACTTAGCTGTTTTTTATTTTTAACTAACTTGCTAAAGTGAGAAAGGAAAATATACTGTAAAATATAAATCAGCACAAATTTATTTTAACTACAAGTTTATTTATGTAAAACTTTTTATAACGTTTAAAAACAAAAAAACTTTTGTTAATTTTTCTGGCAAATTTTTCTTCCCTTAGTATATGTTCTACTTATATATTTTTATAAGATTTTGGCTAAAATATTAGTGAAGAAACTTTTAGTTTGTTTTAGTTCTGCCTAAAAATTTGGCAATACATGAAACTTATTTGTGACAAATGTTATATTCATACTAACATTAGAATGAGATTTGTACACATTAAAGTGATTTTCTAAAGTGGAATTTATATAAAAGCTATGAAAGTCAATTATAAACTAATCTTTAAGGAATTTGACACAAAGGTTTATATTGATATAAACATTTTTAATGCTGAATTTCGTAAAAACATTGTTATATTTAAGGCATTTATGACTATGAAACCTCTATTAACGGAGGTTACTTCTATGAAGGCTAGGTTAAATAGTGGATCGATTATAACCATTAGACTTGGTACTTGTGTTAAAAAATCACATATTCTAAATTTAATTACATTATCTTCATAATTTCGTAACTACTTTGCACACTATGTTTACATGGACATCCAGCCCATTCACAAAAATTTATTCACAAAAATCAACTCACAATCCTCTTTTAATTAAACTTCTATACTTTTGTACGAGTTCTTCACTCGTACTCTAGACTTTTAAATTTATGATGGAACGCTGAATTCACAAGTATTGTCATAAGTCTGTTTGATAAACTATTTCTGTCTATTTATATTTCTAACTATTTCTGTTTTTAAAATCACCGTCGGACAAATTTATATGACGATATAAATACCTGTTCAAAAACTTTTTATTATTTTTAGTTACTAACAGTTTCAGTTCATAAGTACTCCGTGGTTGTTTATATCACTATACTGTGAAACAATCTCAAAATGATTAATTTATTTGTTGAAATTAATATATAATAAGTCGATATATTTATTGAAACCCAGATAAATATAAATAATTTTCACTTAAATTTTTCTAAAAATCTCAAAAAAAAAACAAGCGCGAATGTTATATTCGGCCCGACCGAATCTATATACCCACCATCAACTTTTTCAAATTTTACGTTATACGCCCATTTTTTGTTTCCGAGTTTACATCGATCCCCGAACTATACGTACAAAATTTCTTTGTCGTACATGCTTTTGTTGAAGAAATGTCAGCAGAAAAGTATAAAACGGACACCCTGTGTTTCTAATTTTTAGCCCATTCGTTCGAGCCCTATCCTGCTTTCAACAGACGGACAGACGGACGGACGGACATAGCTAGATCGACTCAGAATCTAACCAGGAACCAGAAAATATACACATTGTGGGGTCTTAAATGATTCCTTCGACATGTTACACACGGAATGATAAAATCAATATACCCTCCATCTTTTTGATGGTGGGTATTAAAAAAATGTCACGACGAATTTAAGAGAGATATTAACCTTATTCTTGTTTTTACTGTCTGTGGTGTTGTATATAAAATAAAATGGTTTTATTTTAACCTTTTTGAAATTTGTTTCACAAAATTTTTCAAAAATTGTAATTTGATTTTTAAAAAAGTCATAATAAATGAAATTGAAAAAAGATTCGGCTGTGCCGAATCATTAATACCCTTCACCATATTACCATATTACCATCTTACTATCTTATCGACATCATATTGTAACGACGTGTTTTCACTATATGCTGAGGTGAAGCTCACGGCTTCCAGGGTTCGTTACAAATAATTTAATTTAAAGAGAGTCAAAAACACAAGAGAAATTTATTTTCTAATAAACGTAACACTTTATTTACTATGTATGACTTATTCTAATTTACAACATACCGACAGGCGTCTTAAAATACCACCGCTCTCAGTACCGACCATACACCACTATCACGTTGCGTTCTCTCCGCTTGTGGAACTCTCCGACGTCGACTATACACTCTCGAGGATCGGCTGCCGACACGATTTAATCAGGCTGAATAAAATTCTATCCCAATTAAATCTAGTCATCACTACATAAACTTGTTCACGTTAAGCCGAATAACATTCTAAATCAACGTGAACGTCGTTTGCCGTCGTCATCCACTACCTTTGTCTGCTCAGGCCGAATAAAATTCTGTCCTGAACAGATAATGGTTCCCTACTCTGACTTTTTGGCAGACTGAATAAGATTCTATTCTGCCAACACAACACCAGAGATTCCTACTTAGCCGAATAAGATTCTGATCTAAGTAAATTATGACTACTAGTTGCTTGCCTTAAACCCTTTCTTTTAATTAAGTCGAATAATATTCTGTTCTTAATTAAATGCTGTCCGCTCAGGTTGCCGGTCAAGCACTAACTAACTCTATTTTTCATCTTCATCCTTCTTTGAAGCTGTCGATCAATCTATTTACGCATACACATACAACTACCACGCATCAGCTGCTTTTAGTGGATGGTCAGAGTTGTAATCTAGCGTATTAAATTCCATATATTTCTCTACAGAGCGACAGATGTCAGGTCGGTATAAAATGATTTTAACGGCATTATCATTTAAATTATATTTTAAATAAATAAACAAAACTTCTTACTTCATGTTACCTTATATTTTACAAAACATAATAAAATATAACATAAAATTCATTAAATGCAATCCATATTAATTTGATTAAACTAAGGGATAGAAAATAAATGAAAAACATTATATTAAATCAACAAATAAATCAATTCATGTGAACAAAAATGATTAACTGACTTTTGTTCGTCACATTGCCTCCCCTCTTTAGAAAAAGAAATTAAATGGAACAAATATGAATTCATCCTATTACAGTATTTGAAACACAAAAGGACGAACACAATTTTAACAAAAATGTGGCTTTAATTCGCTGATATGGGCAGTGCGCGTCTCTTTCTTTCCCTTGTTTCTTATTTTAACGATTACTGGTGATACAAATTCTTCCACTATGTACGGCCCTCCAAATTTTGGTGCCAGCTTAGCTGCAAACTTATCAGTAGCCCTGGATAACGGATGTTGCTTAACTAATACATGATCACCGATATACGGTTTCCATGGGCGACGACGAAGATTATAGTGACGTTGTTGTTCTACCGATGCATTCATTAAATTTCTTCTTACGATGTTAAAGATTTCCTGCATTTCTTTGGCACGTTCATCGGGGTGGTGATTTTCAGCTCCAGTTCCAACAGTAACTTCGTCGTACAGGGCTTTAGGTAGCCGGGGTTCTCTTCCTTGGATGAGAAATGCCGGAGAATAACCCGTTGCTTCTGACACACTGGTATTCATCGCTAACATAATCTCTGGTAGGAAATCATCCCACTTGTTATGTTGATTCTCTGCAAATTGTGCGATCATTGTTTTTATCGTACGATTGAAACGTTCCGTGGGGTTCTCTTGCGGGGTATATGGTGCTGTAAACTGTTGGTGGACACCAAAGTCAGTTAAACATTTTGCAAAAATACGTGACGTGAACTGGGTACCATTGTCGGTTATTAAAACTTTGGGGACTCCATATCGAGCTACGATGCGTTCTCGGAATGCCTTCACCAAGCTTTCTGAAGTGGCCTTTCTTAATGGTATCAGCTCGTTCCATTTTGAAAATTTGTCTACAAATACCAGCAGCATTGTACACCCATGCTTTGTGCGGGGTAGTGGTCCGACGAAGTCAGCACAAACTGTTGCCCAAGGTTCCTCAGGAATTTGTGTAAGCATCTCTCCTGCGGGACGTTGTTGGCTTACCTTATACCTCTGACAAGATTCACATTTACGGACATATCTTTTTATGTCACGGAACATTCCGGGCCAGTAGTATCGAGTAATGACACGGTTACTGGTTTTCCTTATGCCGAGATGGCCGGCAGCTGGAATGTCGTGATTTTCTTGTAAAACTCGACCTCTCAGAGGAGTTGCAACACACAATTTCCATTGATTGACATCATCATCGTGAATATGGCGGGGAAAATGACGATAAAGTTGACCATTTGCTATATTGTATTCTGGGTACTTGTCGGGTCTTTCACGCACATCTTTCATCCTTTTCTCTAGCCATGGACACGTAATGGAGGTCGATGGAGTACTGATGGTGTTCGCTGTTTCAAGAGGTTGTCGGGATAATGCGTCTGCTATTACGTTTTGTTTCCCTTTCCGGTATTTGATGGTGAAGTTATATTGTTGCAACTCTAAGGCCCATCTTGCCAAACGTCCTGTGGGACTCTCTATAGAATTTAACCATTTAAGGGATAAATGATCAGTAATAATAATGAAATGATAACCTTCTAAATACGGTCTCATTTTTCTAATTCCCCATATAATGGCCAAGCATTCTTTCTCAGTGGTGGAATAGTTTTGTTCTGCCTTATTTAGATGACGACTGGCATAGGCGATCACCCTTTCTGAACCTTCAAGTTCCTGTGTAAGGACAATCCCTAGGCCGTAATCACTTGCATCTGTTTGTAAGGTGAACGTGGCACTAAAATCTGGACATGCCAACACAGGGGCTTCAGTTAGATTCCTTTTCAGGTCCTCAAACGCCGATTGTTGATCTTCTGCCCAATTCCAGTGCTTTCCCTTTTTTAGTAGTTTTGTGAGTGGTTGTGAGATATTGGCAAAATCTGGAACGAATCTTCGGTACCATGATGCTACTCCTAGAAAACGACGTAACTCTTTTAGATTGCGTGGCGGTGGTATCTCTTTAATTGCTGCTACTTTTTCGGGATCAGTCTTTATTCCTTTACCGCTAACTACATGACCGAGATATTTTGTTTCACGCTTGCAAAAATCACATTTTTCTGGGTTGATTCTCAAGTTTGCAGCTCGCAGTCGTCGAAAAACTTCTCTTAAATTTGATAAATGTTCTTCAAGTGTTCTTCCGATTACTATGATATCGTCCAGGTATGCAAACGCATGTGGCTCCATATCAGCTCCAATAACGCTATCTAAGGCTCTCTGAAAAGTAGCGGGAGCAGAGTGTAACCCAAATGGCATTACGCGCCACTGGTATAATCCTCTACCAGTTACGGCAAATGCAGTATATTTCTTACTGTCTTCATCCATAGGGATTTGCCAATAACCGTCTTTCAGATCCAAGCTACTTATGTACGTTGCATCTCGTAATCTATTTAAAATGGCGTCTATTCTAGGCAATGGATAAGCATCGGGTACTGACCTGGCATTTAGTTGTCTAAAATCCATACACAATCTCCAGGAACCATTCTTCTTCTTCGCCAGGGTAATGGGAAAGCTGTAAGGACTCTTGGATGGTTCTATGTATCCTTGGGATATCAATTTGTTAACTTCTGCATCTATTATGGCTTGCATGGCCGGATTTCTTGGTGCATACCTTAACTTGATAGGGCGATTGTCGTTCATAACAATTTTATGTGATGTGATGTTAGATAACCCAGAAATATTACTAAATTTAGACAACTCCGCTTCCAGAAACTTGACAATAATATTTTGTTCCACTGCGCTATGCTCAGCTATAGTGCGGTGTTTAGCGACATGTGATGTGGTATCAGGGGCTTGATTAGGAATTGAATTGTTTGTATGTTCTTTTGGACTGCTTTCTGTACCAAGTTCATCAGATTCCATTACGGTTTGTTTATTTTCACAGGTAGTAGATAATCCAGCACAAATAAGTATGGCGCCAAAGTCTCTTAAAAACTCCAACCCAAGTATTATGTTCTCACTACAGCCTGGCATCACTAAGAAAGTCGATGTTTTTGTTTTAGTACCGAGAGTGACAGTATATTGGACACCTTGTGATATCTGCTTTCTCGTACCATCGGCAAGAAATACCTCGAGGTTCTCCTCTATAATTATTGGTGCAGTTTGTAGTTCGTTAACTAATTCCGGTTTTATAAAATTTCTTGACGCTCCCGTGTCGATGGTAGAGGTTATAATTTCCGTTCCAATAATTATTGTTGCTGTTAATCGAGTTTCTTCGCAGTTTAAAGTTGTTTCTGAGGGTTGACTATCAGGAGGAACGGCTAGCCTCAGTTCCGTCGTCCTCCTGAACGGTTTCCCGTATTTTGTGTATTGTTGAGGCATCTATCAACTTGATGGCCTTCGCTGCCGCAAGAATTGCATTTATTACGATGTTGTCTACTCGATGTAGGTACTTCAAAAGACATTGGATAACCTTCACGATTATGAGTAGATGTTTTTATATCTTCTAAATCCTCGGCAAGGGCTATAAGTTCTTCTAACGTTGAAAAATCTCTTCGACGGATATACCATTTAAAATCCGAATAAGCGTTTCTAAAAATCCTCTCTAATTTCTGATCCTCGGTTAGATTTGAATGTCGCATAAGATTTTGTAGAGCGAGAACATAATCCTTGAAGTGTTCATTGTTACCTTGTCTTCGTTTTTGGATCTTATCTTCTAGACTTTCGTAATAATTTGGGGGCAAGAAAAACTTACAGAAATCGGTTTTAAAGTTGTTCCATGTCTGCCATGATTTGTTGTTATTTCGAAACCAGACTAGTGCTCGATCACATAAGAATTCTGGCATTATTTGAGGCAACTGATTCAGATATATACAATACATCTGGGATAGTTCTTCAAGACGTTCCACGAATTCTAGAGGATCACGTACGCCATCATATCTTAATCCCCATTTCCTTACTTGATCTATAATATTACATCTAGTTTCTATTTGGGTTAATCCTGTATTCTGGGTAAGCACATTATTTTTTCCGCTCACCGTTTCCTCCTTCATAGGGGATTTAACTAATTGACTATTACCTGTTGGCACTAACAGATTTGGAGATGGGATATTAAAAGATGTTTCGTGATTTGCTTGAATTTCCAACAATCGCTTTAATCGATCATCATCGTGCTCTACACCAAGAAATTTAGCCCAACGCCTTCTCAGCTCTTCCACAGTACCAGCAGGATCCATTTGGAATTCATTTAAATATTTTATTAATTCATCCCTCTTAAGGGAATAAGCCCATGATGTTTTTAACATTTTATATCACTTTTTTTTTTTTTGTATGTTTATTCCCGTTATTTTTTTTATATTTACTTTTTTTTTTTTTTTTTATTTTTTTTTATTTTCGGACGATGAGTACCATTACAAATTATACATAAACACAAGTAAGGCACAAGTACAGTCAAGATTACATAATCTATAGTTTATTAATTTTTCTTCGTAGTGTATAGTATATAATATAGTATTATTTTTTTTATTTTATGTTGATTATTTGCACTCTTTTGTTTGGGACTATTACTCAATGTCCCTGCTCGGGCGCCATTGTAACGACGTGTTTTCACTATATGCTGAGGTGAAGCTCACGGCTTCCAGGGTTCGTTACAAATAATTTAATTTAAAGAGAGTCAAAAACACAAGAGAAATTTATTTTCTAATAAACGTAACACTTTATTTACTATGTATGACTTATTCTAATTTACAACATACCGACAGGCGTCTTAAAATACCACCGCTCTCAGTACCGACCATACACCACTATCACGTTGCGTTCTCTCCGCTTGTGGAACTCTCCGACGTCGACTATACACTCTCGAGGATCGGCTGCCGACACGATTTAATCAGGCTGAATAAAATTCTATCCCAATTAAATCTAGTCATCACTACATAAACTTGTTCACGTTAAGCCGAATAACATTCTAAATCAACGTGAACGTCGTTTGCCGTCGTCATCCACTACCTTTGTCTGCTCAGGCCGAATAAAATTCTGTCCTGAACAGATAATGGTTCCCTACTCTGACTTTTTGGCAGACTGAATAAGATTCTATTCTGCCAACACAACACCAGAGATTCCTACTTAGCCGAATAAGATTCTGATCTAAGTAAATTATGACTACTAGTTGCTTGCCTTAAACCCTTTCTTTTAATTAAGTCGAATAATATTCTGTTCTTAATTAAATGCTGTCCGCTCAGGTTGCCGGTCAAGCACTAACTAACTCTATTTTTCATCTTCATCCTTCTTTGAAGCTGTCGATCAATCTATTTACGCATACACATACAACTACCACGCATCAGCTGCTTTTAGTGGATGGTCAGAGTTGTAATCTAGCGTATTAAATTCCATATATTTCTCTACAGAGCGACAGATGTCAGGTCGGTATAAAATGATTTTAACGGCATTATCATTTAAATTATATTTTAAATAAATAAACAAAACTTCTTACTTCATGTTACCTTATATTTTACAAAACATAATAAAATATAACATAAAATTCATTAAATGCAATCCATATTAATTTGATTAAACTAAGGGATAGAAAATAAATGAAAAACATTATATTAAATCAACAAATAAATCAATTCATGTGAACAAAAACGATTAACTGACTTTTGTTCGTCACAATATTACCATATTACCGACAAATAATAAAATTTTCGCCTTAACGTATGCTTTCATATTTTCACATATATAAATATAAATTTTTTTCAAACTACAAAAATTTGAATATAAAAAAAAACAATCATAGCAGGCTTTGCTTTTAAAAAATAAACAACAACAATTCCATATTTATTTATATTTTTATGTGTGTATATACAAACTGACTGCATATACAAAGAACAACAACAACACTGTTATTCATTATATTACTTCTGTTGCTAACTAAACTACTTGTCTTATAGGCAAAAACGTCACTAATAGTCATTACAATGCTTAATATACATGTTTGTGTATGTATTTATGTATATTCTTAACAGATATGTTTTAGTTTTAAAAAATAAACAACAACAATTCCATATCTATTTATTTTTGTACAAAGAACAACAACAACACTGTTATTCATTATATGACTGCTGTTTCTAACGTTGAGTCTATATTAGAGAAATTTCTATCAAGACAAACGTCAAATTTCTGTTTGAGTTGCAGATAATTTTTTATCACTGTCAATTATAGGGGAAAACGTATATCATAATAAACCATGCAAAAAGTACCAACAACAATCAAGATGGCGTCTTTTACCAAGCATTATCAAGACAACGTTGTCAGAGCTCGAGCGCTGACAATTTTCTTTTAACGCTGCAATAATACTGACAAATTCAGTCTAGATTAGACAAATCTTTATCTTGATAAAATTTTGACGTTTGTCTTGATAAAAATTGTCTAATGTAGACTCAAAGTAACTAAACTACTTGTCTATAAAAAAAACGTCACTAATAGTCATTACAATGCTTAATATACATGTTTGTGTGTGTATTTATATTCTTAACAGATTTGTTTTTGGGCCATAACTCTGTTGATTATGAACGAATTTGGTTTATTAAAAAAAAACGAAATTTTATAAAAACATTTATGACTGATCTATATAAAAATAAAAATCTGTAGCTTGAACAAGGGCTTCAAAAATAAAAAATCGTTTTCCCCGATATCTCAGTTATTACTGAACCGATTTATTTCCTTTTTTCAGAACAAAAATTCAGAAAATAATTTCCGAGCCCCCTTTAAAAATTCGAAGTCCTTGGTATATGCAAAGGCTTCAGAAACTGAAAAACCGGTTCCAAAAACCGGTTTTTAAAGCATATCTCCGCCATTTATAAACCGATCCTACTGATTCAAAAAACCGAAATTTTATAAAAATATTTGTGACCGATTTGTATAAAAATAAAAATCTATAGCTTAAACCAGGGCTTCAAAAAATAAAAAATGCGTCTTGTCCGATATCTCAGTTATTATTGAACCGATTTATTTAATTTTTTCAGAACAAAAATTTAAAAAAAGATGTCCGAGACTTCTTTGTAAAAACGAAGTCCCTAGTATATACAGAGGCTTCAGAAACTGGAAAACCGGTTCTAAAAACCGGTTTTTTTTAACATATCTCCGCATTGTATGAACCGATCATGCTGAATTCCAATAGCAAAATTTTCGAAAGCATTTCCGATCGTTTGATATATATATTATATATGTCAGTTATCGGTGGGCTTCATAAACGCCATTTCAACCGACACACGGACGGACGGACATGGTCCTATCGTCATCATTACTTACAAGGATCCCGAAAATGTAAACTTTTTTGCTCTCCGATGAAAATTGTGGGAATTACAAACGGAATGACAAACTTATATATACCCTTTACACCTTTGGTGAAGGGTATAAAAATCAAAATTTTTTTAGATGAGGGGTTATATTATTCAGCAGAAGTCAAAGCCTATTTTTGAGTAACTAATTATGATAAAAATTTTTCTAAAAATAGTATTTTATTTAAATATCTATAAGAAAAAATTATAAATTTGTCTGTACTTTACTCAGTGTGCGACTCAAAAAATTAAATGGAAATAATTATGGAATTTCGGAACGGCTGCTCCGATTTATATGAAATTTCACATGGTGATAGCACAGGTATAGGCAAGTTTAAGTTTTAAGTTAAAACCATATAGACTTACAGGGGGAGAGTCCACAGGGTCCCAAATTTGGACACCTCGGGTATACAATTTCTTAAAAACGATCCTGATTCCTTATATCTGAACCGATTTCAAAGATTTTTATATAGGAGGATTCTGCTAGTCGAGATCTAAAAAAAACATTGCCGTATGAATATCTTATCTCTTTTAGTTTTGCTATTTGTTGTTAATGAAATAAAGAAAGCTTAAATATAAAATATGATATTAATTATAATAATCCAAGTTGTATTTTAACAAAAAAATATTCAGAAGATAGACAACAATTGAAACCTTAAATATATAAAATTTTGCGTAAAGAATTCCATTTCATGGTTTGATGGCGGCCGACCTTAGAAACAAAAAAATTCATAATTTTCTATTGTCGGCATGTGATGTTAATTGGGAGATAATAATGTAATTAGTACTTCGGACCTAAATTTTTCTTGCAAATACATTTAGAACCTATTATTAGAAATATTTCGTCGGAACTATGTAATGATTTACTGTTATTATGAGGGGTCATTTCGATTATGTTTGTAAAAAATGTGTTAAAAGGGAATTAAAACTTAAGATTCATACATAATGAAATTGAAAAAAGATGCGGCTGTGCCGAATCTTTGATACCCTTCACCATCTTACCGACAAGTAATTTAATTTTCGCCATAACGTATGCTATCATTATTTTATCTTTATAAATTCAAACTACAAAAATTTTAATACGAAAAAAAACAATCATAGCAACCTTTGATTTAAAAAAAAATAAAAAACAACAACAAAAATTCCATATTTGTTTATTTTTGTATGTGTGTATATACAAACTGACTGCATATACAAAGAACAACAACAACATTGTTATTCATTATATTACTGCTGTTGCTAACTAAACTACTTGCCTATACAAAAAAAAAAACGTCACTAATAGTCATTACAATGCTTAAACAGTCATTTCAAGCTTTGCTTTAAAAATAAACAACAATAAAATATTTATATATTTTTGTATGTATGTATATACAAACAAACTTCATATACAGAAAACAAAAATAACAACCGTTAATGATTATGTTTCTACTGTTGCTACTTGTCTAAAAAAAAAAAAAATAAAAAAAATTGTAATTTTTCAGTTTTTGGCCCATAACTCGGTTGTTTATGAACGAATTTGTTTGATTAAAAAAACCGAAACTTTATAAAAATATTTATTACCGATCTGTATAGAAATAAAAATCTGTAGCTTTCTAAAAACTGTTTTTTTTTTTAATCAGTTCCGCCATTTATGAACCGATCTTGCTGAATTTCAATAGCAAAATTCTCGAAAGGATTTCCGATCGTTTGATATATATATCGTATATGAGAGTTATCGGTGAGCTTCATAAACGCCATTTCAACCGACACACGGACGGACGGACGGACGGACATGGTCCAATCGTTATCATTTCTTACAAGGATCCCGAAAATATCAACTTTTTTGCTCTCCGACGAAAATTGTGGAAATTACAAACGGAATGACAAACTTATATATACCCTTTACACCTGTGGTGAAGGGTATAAAAATGTTCTACAGAATTTTTCTACGTAAAATTTTTCTTTGGGTCACTGAAATGTAAAATTGTATCTGTTGTACAATTTTTTTCAAAAAAAGATAAACCATAAAATCTATCAAGTATTTTGTTCAAAATTTTTTTACTTTTTAAAATTATGTTATATTTCAGAGCATAGTTTAAGGCATTTACATACAAAATGTGTAAATAAATTTCATGCCGACTATTGGATCATCATATGTCGAACACTGGAAAAATATGCCGACTATAGGAAAGAGTACCCTTTAATAAAGTGCTGCAATTGCTCATTATCCAAATATCATGATAACGTTCGAAATATAAATCTTGAAAGACAGAAGAAAAGTTATACTGCCGACCACCGGTACACTTACCCTATAAGCAGTAAACTGTATTTTGGAAAAACATTTGTATCACGATTTTCATGAAATTCACTTGAGTCCTCCTTGGAAAGGAAGTTATGGGTGAAATTTCATTAAGATGTAGTGCAAATTGTAAACTATAGATTGATTAGAACGTTTGTATTAATAACGGTTGGACAGATAGACTGACGGACACCACTAAATAGGTTTGGTAAATTATTTAGTGCCAAATGAAACATTTGAAGGTGTCTAAATAACAGGGTTGATGGCTAATGATTACAGTTTTAATTACATTACTTTACATGCAATTGTAATTGAATATTTTCAATTACAAGTAATTGTAATTGATATCTTTTCAATATCAATTACAATGTAATTGAAGATAATTGTATTTAATTACACTTTTAAATCCTTTAAATTTAAATTTTATCGAAATGCTATTAAAAAATTCAACATACGATTTTTTATTTTTTATTTCCAGTTATTTAGCATATTTTTAACTCCATACAATCATTGTTTTTTTTTTTTTTTTTTTTTAAATTTGCATTTCGAAGTTAATTAGTAATTGGAATTTTCAATTACAATTACATATATTTGTAATTTAAAATTTTCAGTTACAATTAACCTGTAATTGTAATTGAAAATTACATTACAGTTATGTAACTTATAATTAACAAAAATAAAAAAAAATAGTATATTTTTAATTTTTATTTATTATTTTTTTTCAGATGTGACATACAGCTTTTTTAATACATATTTTTATTTAAAATATTTGTAATTTAAAATTTTCAGTTACAATTAACCTGTAATTGTAATTGAAAATTACATTACAGTTATGTAAGTTATAATTAACAAAAATAAAAAAAATTTTATATTTTTAATTTTTATTTTTTTTTCAAATGTGACATACAATTTTTTAATAAATATTTTTAAAATACAGAAATCTATTATCTTGCTATAAAAATTTACGATTTAGTTAATGCCGCAAAAACCTATTTTTGTCTCAATGTACATTATAATATTATGTTGATAATAATATTAAATTGTCTACATAACATTTTTAAATTCCCATTAAACTATTTACATTTCAAATGTTTCTTTTGTTTTTCTATCTTTACACAAAAATGTGTGAATATGTTTGTAATATTCTTTTAATATTATAATTAATTTAAATGGATTTTGATTATTAAACACTTTCAAAGTTTTATTTGTTTGTCATTTTGTTTGTATTTTTCTTTGATTTTTTTTCTTTTTATTAATATTAAAACGCCTTCAGGTATATTATACATTTTCTCTCTTTTACTATGGTGCTTGTTTTTATTTGTTATAAAATTGTCACTAAGTTTTTCTTTGCGTGTTTGCTTTTACATTCTCTGTGAACAAAAGAATTTAAATAAAACACTTTGTTTCTGAATGTTTGTAAAACATTCTTGAATGCTAAATCAGCACTAATTTTATTAATAATTGTAAAAACCTTAAGAACTAATATTGAATTTCTTAAAACTATCTAGACTAAATAATTTTAAGTACTTTTCTTATTATACACATAAACCCTTCAATAATTCTTATTACACACAAGTGAGTAAGATAAGGGTTGATTTTACACATGTGTAAAAGACCAACGCACATGCGTATGTCCACAACAAATGTAAACAATCATAAAATTTATAAAAAAATATTACAAATGGTAATTAAAATTTAACATAATACTTAAAAGAAAGATATAAAAAA
Organism: Protophormia terraenovae; assembly: GCA_951394005.1. Lineage (NCBI taxonomy): Eukaryota > Metazoa > Arthropoda > Insecta > Diptera > Calliphoridae > Protophormia > Protophormia terraenovae. The sequence goes on from OX596077.1 coordinate 106,833,215, forward strand.
AAGTAATAAAATATGTTCAAATAAGTTTGAACATTCTGCTGAGGCGCCAAATGTTTTTTCGGCCCAGACAAGAGAAAAACATTTTATGCGATCAGGATCACGCTTCGGCCTCCCACTAGGTTTTAGATTTTCTACCTTTGTCCTTTCATCAGTATTTGGCCATTGCTGCTTATGTTGATTGTAGTTGTTGCTGTTTGATGTGGTAGTATTACCCTCATAATTACTAGGAATTGTAGCCAAATTATTTACATCTATTGTAAGCCACAGTTGGTTGGTTTTAGAGTTGATTAAATCAGTTGTAGAAGTCGATGCCAAAGTTACGATTGGTATAGCTGGGTATTGGTTTATCGATTGACAAACTACAAAATTGTTGCTTTGTGCTGCCAAAACTTCATTGTAATCTTCACCAACAGACGCAAATGATTGAATTTCATCTTTAACAACTTCAGCTACATCGTCTTCATTACTTTTTGAATTGGAATTAACTTCCATTGGTTCTGGTGCAGGTTCTTTTGCCTCCTGCACTGCTGATGCGTGCGCTTCATTTTTGGGGTTTGCACTTTTCTTTATTACATTTTTAACAGATTTTATTTCTTCTGTTTTCACATGACTATCGCTTTTAACAGTTTCTGATACCTCTGGCACTTTCTCTGTTTGATCAACGGAAAAGTTTACAGATTTCTTTGTGACATTGGTTTCGGTGTGTTTTGATTCTGCAGCTTCTTGACTTTCGGTAGACTCAACAACCGGTTCTAAAACCGGCTTTTCCGTTACTTTTTCAGCTATATGCTTTGAAGGCTCTTCCATACTTTCTTCGATAAATTCTATAGCACTAAAATATGCTTCGTCTACGTCGTACATTTGCCACCATACTTTACGAGAACTTTCGGAACCTTCAAGGATTTCAAAAAATATTTTTTATTTGTTCATATCTCGTCTCAATAAATTGTTTTTTTAACTTCCAGGGATCTTTTGGATATGTTTATTTTACCTGATGTTAATTTTGAACACCAGTCATTTATCCATTCAGCTCTTGAGTAGAATTCATCTAGGAAATCGTCGGCTTCCTCTTGGACATTTGCCTTTTTGATTTCCTCAATTCTCACTTCTGGTTGTTGTGTTATTATGGCTTCACTAATGCCATTTTCCACAGGAGAAACACCATTAGCGGTAACAGCTTCTTTATTGCCTTTTTTACTGCTCGTTTCATCTGATGGATTAACTTCTTCTGATATGGCGTCTTCTTTCATTATTTCAGATGATTTTATCTTCTCAATTAATTTTTGAAGTACATTTTGGTATTTGTGTTTTACTTCAATAAATTTGGTTGCGATGCCAATATTAAATCTGCTGCATTTAGAGTAATATATTTCAATCTCATCGAAATATGTTTCTAAAAGTTTTTTATTGGTAAGCAGTTCTTCATACTTATAGAACTCTAAATCCATAATCGTATCATTTATATTAAATTTAAACAGGGACCAAATATATGAAAATTTTTTGTCATACGAAAGATTTAAAAATATTTCACAGTCCTCAATTTTATGTCCACGTTTGAGGCAATATCTGCATATTTCAACATAGATGCTATTCGTAACAACATCAACTTTTTATTGTTGCATTTCGCCTCTTGCAGGTAGAACCATTTTATTAAAAAATCTTTATTTATTTCAAAATATGGATTAATTAATATTATTCGTACTTCCTCACAGTGATTTCATATCACTGATTCGTTACGAAGTACAAAATATTAAAAATAGTTTATAAATATTAATTTTAATATTTATTTTTAGGATTGTTCATCCATAGGTTACTATCCGGTTCAAAGGACCAAATGTAAAAAAATTATTAAAAATAAAAAACAATTTTTACTAAGAGTGGTTGTAAGTCACTCTATGAATGCTTGTTCAGCACTGTTGAATGCTAATTCAGCACTAATTTTATTAATAATTGTAAAAACCTTAAGAACTAATATTGAATTTCTTAAAACTATCTAGACTAAATAATTTTAAGTACTTTTCTTATTATACACATAAACCCTTCAATAATTCTTATTACACACAAGTGTGAATGATAAGAGTTGATTGTGTAAAAGACCAACGCACATGCGTATGTCCACAACAAATGTAAACAATCATAAAATTTATAAAAAAATATTACAAATGGTAATTAAAATTTAACATAATACTTAAAAGAAAGATATAAAAAAAAGTAATAAAATATGTTCAAATTAGTTTGAACACTCTGACTGTATAAAATTTGACAAAATATTTGTACTTATTTGACAAACTCTCTCGTTATGATCTGAAGTTTAAGTATGTTTACTGTTTGCATAAGCACAGTGGCTCTTATTAAGAAGAAAAAAAAAAAAAGCAAATAATAATAATATATGTTTATTATCATTAGAATAATTATTTTTCTTTTGCTTTAATTTGGTGTTTTTTTGGTCAATCCAGCCCATTGTTACAGTTATATTTTTGTTTGAGGGTTGGCGTTTGTCAAGTGTATTCATACCTACTACTAAATTCTTTTGAATTCCTTTAATAAATAACAATTTTAGCCTTAAGCTGAATTAAGTCTTTATTATTTTTATATCATGTTTTTTTTTTTTTTTTTTTGTCTTATATGGATTATTTCACACATTAACTTTGAGTGAAACCGTATAAGTGTGTTATTAAATTTAATTAATAACACTCATAGATTATGTTTTGTGTAATTTAAGAAAATGTTTAAATACTTAAGAACATATGTATTTAAAATTCATGTGATTAACAATTAAATAATTAAAAAATTAATAATAAAATAAATAAATAAAAAAACACTCTCGTATTTGTAGATTTTTGTGTTGTGCCTAGATTAAAATCCCCGAAATATTTCCCATAACTTCTATTATTTAAATCATCTAAAACTGAAACTAATCTGTTCTGTTATTAGAGATTCCAACTTTTTATACCCTTCATCACAGGTGTAAAGGGTATATATAAGTTTGTGATTCCGTTTGTAATTTCCACAATTTTCGTCGGAGAGAAAAAAATTTTACATTTTCTTGATCCTTACAAGAAATGATTTCGATAGGACGATGTCCGTCCGTCTGTTGAAATGGAGTTTATGAAGCCCATCGACAATAGCCATATATAATATATATATCAAACAATCGGAAATTCTTTCGGAAATTTGGATATTGGAATTCAGCAAGATCGGTTCATAAATGGAGGATATATGCTAAGAAAACGTTTTTTTTTTTTTTTTTTTTTTTTTTTTTTGTTTTGTTTTTTTTTTTTTTTGGCTTAAAAATACTGTAAATGGCGTTTATAAAGCCATCGTATATCTATAACATAGATACATGATATATCAAAAGATCAGAAATTTCTTCTAAAACTTTTTTATTGAATTTTAAGATATTTTAAAAAACCGGTTTTCGATTTTCTTAATCCCTTATATAAGTTATTGGCTTCGTTTCAGAAATTTTTTTCTGAATTTTTGGTGTGGAAGAAATGAACTCAATCGGTCCATTATTAACCGAGATATTGGCCAAAAAATATTTTTTTACCGATTTTCGATCTTATATAAGCTACAGACTTACTTTTTAAATAGATCGGTCACAAATATTTTCCTGGAATTTTTGAATTAACCAAATCGGTTAATAAACAATCAAGTAATTGGCAAATATTATTTTATTTATTAATAGCCTGTTTCTCTATGTCGAACGAAAATCTAGGAGAACGAATTCGAATCATTTTGTGTTTCTGTATTTCCTACGCTTTCGTTCGCATGGAGTCTTTTCCTATTGTTTTTGTTTTATGTTTCTTTCAGAGTAACTTTTTTTTTCGTAAAAATATAAAAAATACTACTAAATTGTTTAAAAGTATATACAACCAAGTAAATAAACAAACAAAAATAAAATAATTTAAAAAAGTGGAAAAACAAAAATTTAGTTTAGATTTCTTTAGAAATTGTTTTTTAGGTGAAAAATAATTATTTATCGATACAAAATATATCAAACGAATAATAAACATGATTGAGAAACATTTTCAGTGTCCTGATTAGTAATTTTAATATTTTTCTTTAAAGAATCCAACCAGTCGAAAGCAAAATAGCAAGTGATTTTGACATTTTTGTTCTTATCGTTCGAAATACAGAAACCCAATTTTATATGCAAACACCTATGTTTTCTTTCGACTTGTCGTTCGACTCATTGTTCTCATAGAAGTGAGTTAGAGAAACCCAAATCAGTTTTCGTTCGCTCACGCAGAGAAAAATATGGTTAGAGCATGATCACAACAACTATTCAATGATTATATAGCCGTTTTTCATTGATTTAAATATACTGTGTTCATGATAGCAACGTTTATGATTCTGTTTAATCATTTAATGATTACCCACAATCAAAATATTTATATGGTTCACTGAATTATAATATGAATTTAAATATGTTTTTATGAAATCATATTTATGAATAAATCCAATCATTTAGTCAATTCTACAACTATTTAGTTAATTCTACAACCATTTAGTCCATTTTAAAAATTTGTTTAATTCTACAACCATTAAGCCATTAAATTTTAATGCCTTTTGAATACACATTTTAGTGTATCAGTCTAGTAGTTTGTTAGTATATTTATTCTCATTTAGTTTATATATGGGATCATATATATGATGAAATTAGTTCAGATATATGATAAAATGGTGAATAGCAAATATAATCGAGTACTGTCATATTATGGTTGAATTTTATGGTTTTTTGTAAATTATATTATGGTTAGATGTAGCACCATAATATGGTTAAATCGCAATAAGGATAATGTTGATCTGCTACCATATTTTTGTTGTATATGTACTTGATTCATGTATACAGCAATAATATGGTTAAATTACAATAAAAATATTGTTGATCTGCAAAAATATTTTTGTTGTATATGTACTTCATTCATGTACACAGCAACAATATGGTTAAATCACAATAAAAATATTGTTGATCTGCCACTATATTTTTGTTGTTTATGTACTTGTTTCATGTATTTAGCAATAATACGGTTAAATCACAATAAAAATTTTGTTGATCTGCAACCATATTTTTGTTGTATATATACTTCATTCGTGCATACAGCAATATTGGTTTAATCACAATAAAAATATTGTTGATCTGCAAATATATTTTTGTTGTTTATGTACTTATAGTGTCAAGAAACAATTATAAATAAAATAAAAGCCTATTAATTTATCGTAGTTTTTATTAAAATTAATTATTATTTAGATATGTAAAATAAACCACTTTGGTATAAAAAAAACGAGAGAAAAAGATATAGTCGGTCAAGCCCGAACATATGATACCCTACACCATTGTGTACTTTATAATTCGGGGAGGGGTCTTTTATTAGACTTGGAATCAAATGTGGACCAATACTCATAAATGTAAAATAAAACATACGAATACAGAATATTACGTTGATGCTGACATTTATATGAATTTATTTATGAATTTGGGTGATTCCTGAAAGAGGGCCTTATATGGGAGCTATGGTAAATTATGGACCGATCTTTGTAAAATTTGGCACTATCATTTATGTTCATATAAAACTTATTTTTGTCGAATATTAATTTGATACTAACATTTTAATGGGATTTATGCCCGTTAAAGTGATTTTCTGAAAAGGGGTTTATATGGGAGCTATGGTTAATTATGGACCGATCTTTTTAAAAATCAGCACACTAATTTGCACTTATATGAAACTTATATGTGACAAATTTCATTCAAATATTGTTATATTTAAGAGATTTATGATCGTTAAACCCTTTTCCGGGAGGACATTTGTATGGGAGCTAGGTGAAATAATGGACCGATCATAACCAATTTCAATAGGCTTCGTCCCTGGACGATAACAAACCTGTGTACCAAATTTCAAAGTTAACATGGACGGACAGACGGTCAGACGGTCAGACGGACAGCCGGACGGACGGACATCATTAAATCGACTCAGAAAGTGATTCTAAGCCGATTGGTACAAATTAAGGTGGGTCTTAGGCAAATATTTTTGGGTGTTACAAACATCAGCACAAACGCATAATACCCTCCCCACCTATGGTGGTGTAGGGTATAATAATTCAATACCAGTGAATGATGAAACCTGAGAAATTTATTGAATACTCGTACAAGGTGACGCCTTTTTTTAGCACTCCGAAGATAACCTATTATGTAGTTTTTTTTTTTTTTTTTATATAATCCACTTAAAATATTTTCACAATCTGAAATACTCATTTATTACTAGTTTAATTTTAATTACATTTTAATTTAAATACATTCAGTTTAATACATTTTTAACTTGCCGACAGACAACCAGCTTTATGCAAGAAGCACACTAAACTGAATAAAAATCAGCAAGTATACTTATTGTCAAGCACTAATAATGCATATTGTTGCCAATAAAAAACAAAAATTGTATTGTCAATTCTAAATTACAAACACAATAATATATTCAGGTATTGAAAATAATTTGTTTGCATATGGAATTTCAACAACAATAAAGTGATTCTAATTTAAAAATATTGCTTAACATGTTGTGCCAACAATATAATTGTGAATTGAGAACAAATGTATAATTGCTACAACAAAATTGTTTTTAAAATAAAGTGTATTCAACAATAAGAATGTTTGCGAAGGAAAAATTTTTTTGCGGTGAAAATAATATTGTTGGGGCAACCATATTGAGAAATGTTTTTTCTTTGCGTGTGATAATATGGTTACACATATGATAGAATGGAATTATATATATGATGAAATTAATTCATATGTATGATAAAATGGAATTATATATATGATAACATGGGATTATATATATGATAAAATGGAATTATACTTATAATGGAATTAGTTCATATATATGATAAAATGGAATTATATATATGATGAAATTAGTTTATATATATGATAACATGGAATTATTAAATGATTAAAACGTAATCAAATTGAAAGCAATACTTAAGAAAAGGTTATAAAACCTACTAAAAGTTATTAATAAGGTTATGAACCTTACTAATAAATTATAAATTGGAATCATAGTAATGATTACGTACAAATATACTTATTGTAACCTGGAATCATATATTACAATCATATGTATGTTGCACTTTGTTTATGGTCACTGGAACTATATTTATTTTTTTGCGTGCTTAGAAGGCAAAAGAAAGTTTTCGTTCGACATAGAGAAACATGCTATTAATGTGTGTTTCCCTTATAGTTGTTGTCTTCATAGGTGCTGAAAAATAACAACAACAATGAACTATGGCATATAATATCGTTTTTTCAACTTTTTATGGTACTATGTAAGCTAGAGGTTTAGGCCAAAACGCAATGGACTTCGTTCTTGCACAGATCGATTATAAATCAGTCAAATCGGTCCATAAAATTTTTTTAATTTAATATTGTCATAGAATTATTAAACATTCAAACTATTAAAATTATTATTTATTGTAACTCTTTCTATTAGTTTAGGAGATATGAGGTTACCGATTTTACCCGTTTTTACTCTGTTTTACCCCCCTAAACATACGAATTTCCAAAAATCACGGCTTAGTGGATCTATTCGATAGGAGACCAATCCACAGTCCATATTTCATCTTTCTAGCCTTAACCGTTTGGGCTGCGCGATGATGAATCACCAAGTAAATCAGTCAGTCAATCACTCAGTCATAACTCTTTTATATATGTATATAGATAAAACCAAATCTAATTCCATCTCACCGATGGTGAAGGGTATTTAAAATTCGGCACAGCCGAATATAGCGCTTTTACTTGTTAATCCAATTTTTGTGTGGAAACTTACAAAACAACAGAGTATAAACTTAAACTATCACATTTTTATACAATCATATAAAACTAAAACCATAGCAAAATCTGCAGTAGTGAAAACAGCGACAACAAAACCAGCAGCATTAGTAATATCATCATCGTCAGCCACATCTATGTGACTTTTTTTTTTTTTGATCCAAAAGAAAACAAAAGTTATGCGATTCTCTATGCATGAGTGTACTTAGAATGTGTAACAGAGTATAAATAAATAATCCTGAGTATTTATCCTTCACCTTTGTGTTATATAATACGTGTATACATATATGTATATCGTCCATTCCATGAAAGAACGCCCAAAAATATACCAAGTGTCCTCCGATTTTTATAAAATTTTATTCGTATAAGGTCTATGGGTGTCTATAAATATTTCCGTTTTCAGATTCGCGAAATTCAGAAAATTCGCGATTTTATTTCGCTTTTTCACTTTTGAAAAAATCTAAAAAATCTCAAAAGTATATAACTTTAAATACAAATATTTCTGGGAAGGCTTTGCAGAAATTTGTGATTTAAACGGCGTTTGAATTGTAATTAAGTTAGCTTAAACATGAATATTTTATAAATAAAAAATATTTTTAAAAAATGCATTTTAATGCAATTGCATTTTTTAAATGCATTTTTCTTTAAATACGCTATTCAAATTATTTAATTTTTTAACAAATGAAAAGTTTAGAATCTTTACATTAAAATAAAAATCTCAAATTTTTGGGATGCACATATGTACTGTGCATAATTTCCCCTCTTCTTCAACTAGTTTAAATTTTTTCATATTAAAATTATATTTTTCTGGTATTATGAGTATCTTTACGTATTTTGTTAAAAAAAATTTATTGTGTTATTTTTTAAAAATTCCTGAAAAATAGTAAAACTTTATGTATCAAACTAGTTATTGTTTTAAGTTATAACAAACAAAGCATTTTTAAATACACTTTTGAAAAATTAAAATTTAATAAATTCGCAACTAACAAAAATGCATCTAAAAACTGCATTTATATTTTTAAAATATTATGGATCGAAGACGTGGTTTTTGAAATGATGACTAAGTTACACAAAAAATATACAATGGCCTTTTAAATACTTTTTAAATTACAAAAATCAATCAATAACTTCAAGAGATATGAATATTTAAAATTGCATACTTTTTATATTTTGTTAACTTTTATACAAATTTTAAAGAAAATTTCAAAAAACAATAAAAAAAAATTAATTTTATATGACAAATTTTAAACATGTTTTTATAAAAATTGGATATGCATATAAGATTTTCGCGTCCCAAAAATTTGACACTTTTATTTTAATGTAAAGATTCCAAACTTTTCATTTATGTTAAAAAATTAAAAAATTTTAATAGCATATTTAAAGAAAAATGCATTTGAAAAATGCAATTGCATTAAAATGCATTTTTAAAAAATCTTTCTTATTTCTAAAATGTTCGTCGTAAAGCTGCCATATGCAAAATTTTAAGGCCGTTTAAATCATTAAAATTCACAAAGTCTTTCTAGAGATATTGCTATTCAAAGTTACATACTTTTGAAATTTTTTTGGTTTTTGAGAAAATTAAAAAGCGGAATTAAATCGCGAATTTTTGCAATTTCACAAAACTGAAAACTGAAATTGATAAAAGGCTTAATGGAGTTTATGTATACAAATTTTTATCGAAATTGAAAGCCATCAAGTAAAAAAATATACTTTTTCGGGCGTTCTTTCCTGGAATGGTCGATATATAAATAGTATTAAGTTACCTTAAATGCAAAAATGTCTGTTATTTCCAAATTTGAACAACCTTTTAAAAAGGACTAGTTGAATAAATGCTAATTATAAATTAAACATTTTTATTTCAAAATTTAGAATTTTACAAAAAATGTATTCTAAATTTTAGGGCAGCTTCTACTGTTACTCCAACATTTTTGTGAATGTTTAGTTAGATAATTTTTAAAGCTTAGATGAAGAGGTAAATATATATTAGAATGCTTAAAAAAACGTTACTTTCGCAACATCCAATCACTGTAATATTTTGCACACTATGTTTTTATATCAAAGAGAACAGTCCTAGGGGGTATTACGATCGTAGTTCGAAAGTTGTTTGGAGCAGTCTAATATACATAATACTTTCCGCTAATATGGTTTCACATATTGTTTTATATTTAACTTTATACTTATCAAAATGCACTTACACTTTCACACAAATGTAAGTAAGAGTTTTAGTTATCTATGTAGGCTAAAGAGAGGAGGCTCTATGGTCTCAAGGCGTTACTTACTTAAGCCAGTGCATCAGAATTTTGTGTGCTCTTTAAGTAAGAAATAAAAATCTATATAGTAAGTATAGGAAATCAATGGTACGTATTTTTTCTATATTTGGTATCGCGAAATTTTGAGACCTACGACTGTCGATCTGGTATCAGTGTGTTACAATTTGCTGTATGTAATATTTAACTTAAGTACCCGGTCATTATTTCGGCGTTTATTTATCAGAAAAGAAATTAGGCTAACTGCACGTACAGAAAAAACATGGTTACAGCATGATCACCACAACTATTCAATGATTATATAGCCGTTTTTCATTGATTTAAATATACTGTGTTCATGATAGCAACGTTTATGATTCTGTTTAATCATTTAATGATTACCCACAATCAAAATTATAATATGGTTCACTTAATTATAATATGCATTTAAATATGTTTATATGAAATCATATTTATGAATAAATCCAATCATTTAGTCAATTCCACAACAATTTATTTAATTACATAACCATTCATTTCATTTTACAAATTTGGTTAATTCTACAACCATTAAGCCATTAACTTTTAATGCCTTTTGAATACACATTTTTGTATATCAGTCCAGTAGTTATAATTCTCATTTAGTTTATATATGAACAAATATAAATTGACAAGTTTTGTCAATTTATATTTATTTGTCAACAAGTTATTCAGTATAATGAATGTACCACATATCGTGGTAAAAATGAATATAAATATGAAAATATGGGATCATATATATGATAACATGGGAATATATATATGATTAAATTAGTTCATATATATGATTAAATTAGTTCATATATATGATAAAATGGAATTATATATATGATAACATGGGATTATATATATGATAAAATGGAATTATACTTATGATGGAATTAGTTTTTATATATGATAGAATGGAATAATATATATGATAAAATGGAATTATATATATGATGAAATTAGTTTATTTATATGATAACATGGAATTATTAAATGATAAAAACATGATGAAATTGAAAGCAATACTTAAAAAAAGGTTATAAAACTTACTAAATTTTATTAATAAGATTATGAAACTTACTAATAAATTATAAATTGGAATCATAATAATGATTACGTACAAATATACTTATTGTAACCTGGAATCATATATTACAATCATAGTATGTTGCTCTTAGTTTATGGTCACAGGAACCGTATTTTTTCCTTGCGTGTGATCGAAATCCTTCACCCAGGACACCTACACACCGTTATGTATAGTATACTACCTTGATGCCTTAAAAAACGTAAAACCAATGATTGAAATGTGTACGTATCCCATCCATTTTGCATGATATGTACCTTGAGGATATAAAATTTAAAAGTAAATTTTCTTTTCCTAAAAATTATCCTATACATTTTTTTAAAGTTGTTTGTATAAAATTCATGTGGATTTTATAAAAGAAGACTAGAATGTCTATTGTTCTTTTGTGCGGTTGTAAAAAATAATACAATATGTACAGGCCCTTAGTATATAATGATTTTTTGTACGTTTTTTCTTTGTTAACCAGTCAAGTGAGTCTGTATGAATTTAACTTTTCACGTATTGTTTTTAAAGTACCATGGGTACTTGTTGTTAGAAATAGTACAAAAAAAAAAAAAAAACTATTTGTTGTTAGCTTTTGCAATATTTTACATATAGAATTTTGTGAAGGTTTATGCAAGATTTTGTTTGTTCTTTTTACTTTTTTTCCTTAATAAAAAATCGGTTTAAAGGGTTGACAAATGAGACAGATAGGTGAAAGAGTAATGCTTATATAATAAATAGATTTACATATGAAGCATGGATGCGAGAAAAATATATAAAATACATAAATATTTATTCTAATAACATGTAAAAAAATTTTAATTATGTATAATATAATAAAAATTTCCTTTTGGCGGTCAAAAGTTTAAGTTTAACTTTTAGTAATTTTAGTTTACATTTTCTAGTAAAAAAATCATTTCTCATAAACTAAAATTTTCATTTTTTAAACTTTAATTTCTCATAAATTTATAATTTTCAAATTTTCATTTCTTTGGTAGTAAAATTTTCCAAGCTAAAAAAAATTTTAACACTAAAATTATTATTTTTATTAAACTAAAAGCAATTTGAAATATTTTATATTTACAAAAATATTTTTAGTTTAATATAAGCGACAGTTAAATAAATTTTCATATTTGAAATTACTTTCTTTTAACAACTAAGACTAAACATATTGCTGTTTAGTTTTTAGTAATCAGAAAAATAGTTAATACATAATTTTAATCCCTGGTTAGAATACTTCGATTTTGAATAATTTATTTAAAATTATTTTAAATCATTTTAAAAATCTGATTAATGACTTAATTGAAATTATATATCGTCCATTCCATGAGAGAACGCCCGAAAAAGGGTATTTTTTTACTTGATTGCTTTCAATTTCTATAATAATTTGTACACCCAAACTCCATTATGTCTTTTATCAATTTCAGTTTTGTGAAATTGCAAAAACTTGCGATTTTATTACGTTTTTTTATTTTGGAAATAGAATAATGGAATCTTTACATTAATATAAAAGAGTCAAATTTTTGGGACGCGAAAATCATATATGCATAATCCAATTTTTATGAAAACATGTTCCCAATTTTTCATATAAAAATAAAATTTTTTCTTGTTTTTTTTTTTAATTTTCTTTAAAATTTGTATAAAAGTTAACAAAATATAAATAGTATGCAATTTTAAATATTCATATCTCTTGAAGTTATTGATGGATTTCTGAAATTTAAGTAGTATTTTTTTTTTTTTTTTTTTTTTTTTTTTTTTTTTGTTTAATTCAGTCATTATTTCCAAAATCTCCTTTTCGCTCCAAAATATTTTCAAAATATAAATGCAATTTATAGATGAATTTTTATTAAATGCAAATTTATTATATATTAATTTTTCTAAAAGTGTATTTAAAAATGCTTTGTTTATTATAACTTGAAACAATAATTAGTCTGAAACATAAAGATTTACTATTTTTAATGAATTTTTAAAAAGTAACACAATACATTTCTTTTATCAAAATATGTAAAGCTACTCATAATACCAGAAATATATAATTTTTATATAAAAAAAATTAAATTAGTTGAAGAAAAGGTAAAATTATGCATAGTATATGTGTGCGTGCCAAAAATTTTAGATTTTTATTTTAATGTAAAGATTCCATGCTTTCCAAATATATTAAAAAATTAAAAAAATTTAATAGCATATTTAAAGAAAAATGCATTTAAAAAAAGCAATTGCATTAAAATGCATTTTTAAAAAATATTTTTATTTGTAAAATATTCATGTTGAAGCTGACATAATTACAATTTAAACGCCGTTTAAATCATTGGTTTCTCCAAAGCCTTCCCAGAAATATTGTTATTTAAAGTTCTCTGCTTTCGAGATTTTTTAGGTTTTTTCGAAAATGAAAAAGCGAAATAAAATCGCGAATTTTCTGAATTTCGCGAATCTGAAACGGAAATATATATAGAAATCCATAGACCTTTTACGTGCAAAATTTTATAAAAGACAAGTTACAAATGTACCTCTCTAGAAGTGAAGATTAGTATGTTCTTATATGATTCCCAAAATATTACATCTTAATGTTAAAATTTACATGAGCTGGACCATTTTCAAAACACCTCTAAAATGAAGTATTTTTTTACGTATTTATCATTATCAAAATTTTAATTATAATTGGATTTTTTGAATTTTTTTTTTTAACAAAATCAGACAAGTCATTTTAGATAGATAGATAGATAGATAGATAGATAGATAGATAGATAGATAGATAGATAGATAGATAGATAGATAGATAGATAGATAGATAGATAGATAGATAGATAGATAGATAGATAGATAGATAGATAGATAGATAGATAGATAGATAGATAGATAGATAGATAGATAGATAGATAGATAGATAGATAGATAGATAGATAGATAGATAGATAGATAGATAGATAGATAGATAGATAGATAGATAGATAGATAGATAGATAGATAGATAGATAGATAGATAGATAGATAGATAGATAGATAGATAGATAGATAGATAGATAGATAGATAGATAGATAGATAGATAGATAGATAGATAGATAGATAGATAGATAGATAGATAGATAGATAGATAGATAGATAGATAGATAGATAGATAGATAGATAGATAGATAGATAGATAGATAGATAGATAGATAGATAGATAGATAGATAGATAGATAGATAGATAGATAGATAGATAGATAGATAGATAGATAGATAGATAGATAGATAGATAGATAGATAGATAGATAGATAGATAGATAGATAGATAGATAGATAGATAGATAGATAGATAGATAGATAGATAGATAGATAGATAGATAGATAGATAGATAGATAGATAGATAGATAGATAGATAGATAGATAGATAGATAGATAGATAGATAGATAGATAGATAGATAGATAGATAGATAGATAGATAGATAGATAGATAGATAGATAGATAGATAGATAGATAGATAGATAGATAGATAGATAGATAGATAGATAGATAGATAGATAGATAGATAGATAGATAGATAGATAGATAGATAGATAGATAGATAGATAGATAGATAGATAGATAGATAGATAGATAGATAGATAGATAGATAGATAGATAGATAGATAGATAGATAGATAGATAGATAGATAGATAGATAGATAGATAGATAGATAGATAGATAGATAGATAGATAGATAGATAGATAGATAGATAGATAGATAGATAGATAGATAGATAGATAGATAGATAGATAGATAGATAGATAGATAGATAGATAGATAGATAGATAGATAGATAGATAGATAGATAGATAGATAGATAGATAGATAGATAGATAGATAGATAGATAGATAGATAGATAGATAGATAGATAGATAGATAGATAGATAGATAGATAGATAGATAGATAGATAGATAGATAGATAGATAGATAGATAGATAGATAGATAGATAGATAGATAGATAGATAGATAGATAGATAGATAGATAGATAGATAGATAGATAGATAGATAGATAGATAGATAGATAGATAGATAGATAGATAGATAGATAGATAGATAGATAGATAGATAGATAGATAGATAGATAGATAGATAGATAGATAGATAGATAGATAGATAGATAGATAGATAGATAGATAGATAGATAGATAGATAGATAGATAGATAGATAGATAGATAGATAGATAGATAGATAGATAGATAGATAGATAGATAGATAGATAGATAGATAGATAGATAGATAGATAGATAGATAGATAGATAGATAGATAGATAGATAGATAGATAGATAGATAGATAGATAGATAGATAGATAGATAGATAGATAGATAGATAGATAGATAGATAGATAGATAGATAGATAGATAGATAGATAGATAGATAGATAGATAGATAGATAGATAGATAGATAGATAGATAGATAGATAGATAGATAGATAGATAGATAGATAGATAGATAGATAGATAGATAGATAGATAGATAGATAGATAGATAGATAGATAGATAGATAGATAGATAGATAGATAGATAGATAGATAGATAGATAGATAGATAGATAGATAGATAGATAGATAGATAGATAGATAGATAGATAGATAGATAGATAGATAGATAGATAGATAGATAGATAGATAGATAGATAGATAGATAGATAGATAGATAGATAGATAGATAGATAGATAGATAGATAGATAGATAGATAGATAGATAGATAGATAGATAGATAGATAGATAGATAGATAGATAGATAGATAGATAGATAGATAGATAGATAGATAGATAGATAGATAGATAGATAGATAGATAGATAGATAGATAGATAGATAGATAGATAGATAGATAGATAGATAGATAGATAGATAGATAGATAGATAGATAGATAGATAGATAGATAGATAGATAGATAGATAGATAGATAGATAGATAGATAGATAGATAGATAGATAGATAGATAGATAGATAGATAGATAGATAGATAGATAGATAGATAGATAGATAGATAGATAGATAGATAGATAGATAGATAGATAGATAGATAGATAGATAGATAGATAGATAGATAGATAGATAGATAGATAGATAGATAGATAGATAGATAGATAGATAGATAGATAGATAGATAGATAGATAGATAGATAGATAGATAGATAGATAGATAGATAGATAGATAGATAGATAGATAGATAGATAGATAGATAGATAGATAGATAGATAGATAGATAGATAGATAGATAGATAGATAGATAGATAGATAGATAGATAGATAGATAGATAGATAGATAGATAGATAGATAGATAGATAGATAGATAGATAGATAGATAGATAGATAGATAGATAGATAGATAGATAGATAGATAGATAGATAGATAGATAGATAGATAGATAGATAGATAGATAGGATGCATGGGTATCCTAACATAACTGTGAATCTAATCAAGATTTATGCATCAATTTTGAAGATACATACCTTATTTTATTTGCAGCATTACCAGCTTTAAAATAAAGATTTTTTATGTTTTCATTTATTAAATGAAATTTTAGTAACAAAAAACCTAAAATTTTGCATGAAAATGTTTTTTGTTTTTTTTTTTTGGCACTTATTTCAAAATAACTTCGAAACTATTGAGCACATAAAAAAAATTAAATTTAGATGATCTAAAGATATTTTTAGTGCGCATCTTTTCGTGTATCACTTGTGTATGTCAATCGTACACACCGTTCTTAAGTTATGAGAAAATATACTAAAGTAATGGCCTTAATATGGGCGAAATATTAGACACGCCCATAAAAAAAATCCAGACCTGATGGAAAAAACTGAAAGCAGATTCGTGTTTAGCACATCAAAATACATCAAGTCCAACTATTCGTCTATGGGGAGGATTTATTTTGTCGACCAGTGTTATTTTTATTTCAGTCTTTCCATTTAAAACTAACAAGACAATTTACAAATTTGTACCTTACCTCCCCAAATTTAATGATATTCGGTACACTCATCAAATATAAATCTGATACAAACTTTCAGATAATTTCATCAAGTGATTAGAGAAATATAGCGATTTGGAAGTGTAAAATATCTAAAAAAAAAAAATATCTTTCAAAGTATTTGTGGTATAAGATTCATTGAAATATCATATTTAATATGACGTAAAACATATATTTTTTCTCGCGGGCAAATATCTCAGAAAATGTTTTTTGTTGTCTATACTCAGAATCAAATTGTATGTTGTTTAAAAAATATTCATATTAAAAGCATGATTAATTTATATTAAAAAAATATGAAAAATCCATTTTAATAACACTATTTAGTTCTGTCACTCTTAATTAATACTCTCAATTTCATAAAAATTGTTTTTATAATGGAGTTAATATAATGCTTTTCGAACAATGCAATTCAGTTTATGATACTATTGAAATATTATAGTTACAAGTGAATTATTTAATTATAGTTATACGTAGATGTCAACGTTAATTTACATGCAGTAAAATAAATGTAATTTGTCCTCAAAAGTTCATTCATTATAATTATTTACTTCTATTCCCTATTTATGTATATTTTATCACAAAAGGATTATATAACAAAGTGCATAAATAAATAATTTTAAAATGATAATAATTTTTGTTATAAGTATTAGTATGTATTTTATGCAGTTCATCTACTAGGAAAGCGTTTGTTTAAAGTAGTTATGGCACAAAGAGGATGAACATGAACTGTACAATAGAAAAATACAAAAGAGTGACATCACACATATCTATTATGCTACAAAAATAAAGAATTTGGAAAGAGAGTGAGAGAGAGAGAAAGAAGATATTACTTTAGTCTATATTAAATGATTCATTTCGTTGAAAATAATTACATGCAAATCCTATCCAATAGACTATATAGATACTAGATTGTATACTGAACTGTAGACAAAACTAGATTAATGATATGTTACAAAGTTATAACTAGTTGCTTTAACCCAACCATATAATATTCTACTGAGTGATACAATGGTTCATTACGTACTAATATGTCTGAAGGTTCCTAAAGTTATTTAAACTTTCCAGTTGGAAATTTCTTTAAGACGTTATATAAGACTATTTCATGACGCGTCAGCATCACTGCTGACTTTGTGATTTGTGCCCATACAAAATACTTCATGACAACTACTGACATACTCACATATTTTGTCAAATTTCTTGAAAACTTAATCAGCATGTTGTCAATAGTGTGGACAAACATGTGACATATCTTAGTGATGTCTACATGATTATTGCATTTAAAAATTCAATATATTTTCAGCGATACTTTTTTCTTCTTTGGTCACTACTGCTCACATGTCTATAAGATGTCAACAGTGTATACGTGATGCGTACTATCCTTCATATTGATTATGATGCATTTATTAAAAGAAATATAAGTTATGGAAATTCATTTCATAAAGATACTATGAAATATTCTAATATAAATTCAAAATTTAAAACCAATAATATCAATATTAAACCCAGTTGTATTTTGAATCAACACATTAGACTCTTCAACGATATTGGTAAAAACAGGTTTATAATGCCTTTTATGTCCGTCTGAAATACTTTAATTTCCTCTTCAACTTCATTGTTGTTGATTGCAATGGCTGCATTCTGGCTTAAAGCAGTCTTGACGTCTGCCTGCAAGCAGTGAGATATCTCATCTGCTCTTTCAGATGAGATAACTCGATCAAAATTTTTAAAAGAGTAGGTTAGGTTGTAAGGATGACACCGACTATTTCAAAGTCGGTGCCCATAGAGACCACCTGTCCATTATGATTCCTTAAAAGCTATACTCCTCTTCTTCATGTTTTAGTGCATTCTACGCCTTCAATTTCGTTGCCTTGATATATTCAAGGAAAATCCAAGGATTTGCACCTCTGATATCAGTCAGCCTCTGAAAGAAAAAAGATCCAAAAACATTAAATCGCCTATTGGATAGGGCAGGGCATTCACATAAGATAAAGTGATAGCTGTCTTCAACAGCTTCCTTACACCACCTACATGTATCATCCTCCTTAATCCGTAATCTTACCATATGCTTACCAAGAGTATTGTGACCAGTAATTAGATTAATTACCATTTTCACTTGCGTCCTATTCATTTAGAAGAATATTGCTATATTTTATTTTTTCTTCCTCCCATAATTGCTTAAGTAAAAAGCTATCAAATTCTTGCCATCGACTCGACCATACAGTTCTTGATTCTTATTTAATTTTTTGAATGACCAAGGATAGGGGTGGAAAAACGTTACTTACTGCGTTCCCCTGTGGTAGGTGCGCTTCTCTTTTTGCCAATTCGTCCGCTTTCTCATTGCCTAGAATATTCTTATGGCCTGGCACCCAGCAAAGATTAATGTTATGCTGTT
The DNA here is from genome assembly GCA_951394005.1 of Protophormia terraenovae. Lineage (NCBI taxonomy): Eukaryota > Metazoa > Arthropoda > Insecta > Diptera > Calliphoridae > Protophormia > Protophormia terraenovae. Next base: position 106,852,744 of record OX596077.1, read on the forward strand.
TCCGAAGAGCTAGAAGCTCTTTGTGACAGCTTCAATTTTTTTTTTTCCAAAATTATATTATATTTATTAATACTGAATATGTCTGAGATATAGTGGACCAATTTTTTTCAGAAAAAATTTAAGATGATTTTGAATTTTTTGTGCAAAAACGAAGTCGCTAGCTTGTATAGGAGCCGAGAAAAGCCGACAACAAATACGATCTTTTGGGAGTATCTTTGGTTTTTTGTCGATATCTCAGTTATTTATTAACCGATTTTGTTCATTTTTATTAGCAATTTTCTAAGGAATATTTCCTATAAGACGGTCAGACGGACATCTTTATATCGACTCCCCTATCAATAAGGATCCATACTATATATACTTTATGGGGTTTTAGATGAATGTTGTAGAAATTACAAACGGAATGACAAACTTATATATACCCTTTACACCTATGGTGAAGGGTATAAAAATGAACGCAATAAAGGTCATAATTAATTGCTTTTATAAAAAAAAAAAAAAAAAAATTAAAATTAATATTTCGAAAGCAACGCTCTCATTCATTATTTAATAGTTATGCATCAAATACTGTACTATCAATTTACAAATATTAATTAATTCGCTCATTTAATACGGCAAATTATTAACATTTTGTTTTTTTTTTTTAATGATTTAAAAAATTAATAAATTAAAAAGTTTTCAATTAAATCGTTTAAATTTTTATCTGTTTGCCTCAATTAAATATTATAAAAAACTTTTTCTACTTGTTTATTTTTATGCTGCCATTAAATTTAAAACAGGTAACTTAAATTTGTTTCATAGTTATATTTCATATATCAAAACTGTTACTCTCTTGTTTAATTTTACAAACATACGAGTATTAAATGTGCAAAAATTTTGTTTGTCAAATAAAAACCGCACAAACTACTAACTTGTTAAACCAGAAAAGAAAGTTTTGTGTTCTTTTCTTAGCACCATCATCTTCAACATTATCATCATGTTTAAGAAATAATGATGCATATATGGGAGAAAAGAAAAAAACTAAACCAAGAAAATATAATGAAATTAAATTGCACATATTACAACAGAGAAATAAAAGAATGAATTCAGGACGAACGAAATACTAGAGTTAGAAAAGCGTTTATTATTCACGAGGTTCATATTTTTAGAACACTCTTTAAAATAATTTATGCTCGCTAAACTAAACATAAAAATATCTACTGTGTAGGTGCCACAGTGAAGAAACACATGGATTATAACATAGTGAAGTTTGGGGGCATGTGTGAGTAGATTATTAGACCATTTATAGAATTTTTAATAAATATTTCTAATATTTTTCTAATAATTTCTTATACATTTAATTTAGGGGTCATTATCCAAACTCAATAAAAAAGTAATTAAATCTACAAAATCAGAAAGAAAAAATATACCACAACTACAATTACACCAATAAATAATATTCCAACGAAATAAGATTAAGCCTGAAAAGCACACATTTACTAATTTTTTAACCACAAAACCGCAACACTAACATTAAATATTCCCATATAATTTTCCTTTTTGACAAACGAACAACACACCCCGCTTACAAAAACACACAGTGATCAACAAGAGAAAAGTTAATTTTAAATAAGAAAAAAAAGATTAATCTTTATTTCCTTCCCCTACCCAACATTACATTACACTCTGTCCTTTCAAACATCGTACAGAAACAGACACATCATTTAATAGGAATTGAGAACATAAAATAAGTGGTCACTAGGCGACGATTACATTGAAGAATAATAGAGATGTAGATTATAGATGTTTTTGACTAGTCAATATGCATTTATGGGTATTCGGTATATAATACTGCCATATTTTTAAAGGCAGGGTCATAATACTTTGTGGATTTTAAATGAAATTTACCTGGCTATTAAAACTACTTTTTTAAAAAAATATGAAGAATTTTGAATGTTTTTACAATTTGGGCAATTAGCCCAATTAGTTCACATTAGGCAAATATTTGATCAAATTAGAGTTGGCAAGAAAATTGCTTGCCGTTATATGATTTTGCAAATATTTTTTAAGAGAAAATCTAATAAGATATCAGATGTGTTTTATGATAATTAAAAACATTTTTTTTTTTATTTTATTTTCGACAAATATTTGACTAGTGTGAATGTACATTTAGGGATTTGTATCTTTGTTATGTCTTAGTTCACTGTGTTTTGTAATTGAGTACTCCATACTTGAGCAACTCTAAAGACAAGCCAAAGACCAAATCTTGGAATGCGTTAAGAATATTGTTAATTACACTGGCATCTACAGGCCATATCACATGCTAAAATTGTTTTTCATCTTGTTGGTTTTTAAAATTAGTGTTTACAATTTATGTCTTTAGGAAGCTAAAGTCACATAATGTTCTCTTTATAATGGTGTGATGTTGTCAAAATTTAGCTGGCAGTTTAACTAACAAATTGTTAGACATTATTACAGAATTAAAACCTTTAAATTAGTTGCTTAGTTTAGAATATATTATTATTTTTTTTTTTTATTTAACAAGTTGGATTAATTTTTGCAAGACAGCAAAGTATTAGAATTTAAACTCTAAATAATATTAATGTAAGAAAAACTAATGTAAAACTGGAAAACGAAAATGAAAATGCTTTCTTAGACAACACATTACTACAACATGAGAAAAGTTTGGAATGTATCATACTGTAGTTTGCAGATATAGATGAGAAGATTCTTATGCAATTTTTAGAATTTTTGGCAATTAAATTGGTTAACTAATATTCGAGATAAAAATTTGCTCATGTAGCACCGTGTCTCATATTGGGGTCAAGGAGGTCCTAATGGCGCTTAATTCATCAATATATTAATGTTTACATTTTGTTTTAATATTGAATAATAAGTAGAAAAAAAAAATATTTTTGTCATTTCAGGAGTTTTTTGAGAAAACATCAGAGTCCATCCTTCCGTCCATCTGTTTGTTAATTTTTGTTAATTTTCAAATTCAATATTGTTTATTTTTGTACTTAATAAGGATATTGACTTCAAATGTCTTGTATTTTCCTCAACTTCACCGAGAATCTACACTAAAGCTTTCTATAACATTAAAATTCAAACAAATAATCATTACAAACTAGAGAACTCCAAAATTGTTAATTTAAACACACAAATCTAAATTTCCCTAACAATATATTTAAAAAACTTTTTTAAATTACAATACCTGTTTCTCATTTTTTTTTTTAGCAAATTGATTTCAATATCAAGTTCAAGCTTAAAGCCAACATAAATAAGATAAACGTTTAACCTTAATTTAGTTTTCAATACTTAATTTTTTATAATAATAAAAAATGTTACTAAATATAAAAATAAAAATAATAAAACAAAACCTTAAAACTGGTATAAAAGGCACAAAATATTGGTTGACTCACGAAACATAAACAGAAACCTGTATGTAGCCACATTAAAACCAGTTACATATTTGACAACTGCAAAAGTAGCAGGTAAATTATACACTGTTGCAGCTCCCACATCCAGGGCAAAAACATACACATATACACACCCAATTTATTTGTCATTTATTGACCACCAAAAACAAACAAACTAATCTAAAGCAAAATCAAGTAATTACTCCTTTATTTTACTTATTTTTTTTTTGTAGTATTTACAAATAAAATAATTGTATTGTGTTATAATCACAATGCATTGCCATGCCACAGAATTTATTTAAGAGTAAAATTTTTGAAATTTATCTGGTAGATATGTACATACGTATGTATTTACGTCCATTGCAACAATGTTAAATGTCATTATTAGAAATATATAATACAATATAGGTTGTTGTTAGTATTTTTGGGAAAAATAGCAAACAATAATTTTTAGAATATATGTACACGCAAAGAAAAAATATGGTTCGGGTGACCATAAACTAAGAGCAACATACTATGATTTTAATTTATGATCCCAGGTTACAATAAGTATATTTGTACGTAATCATTTTTCTGATTCCATTTAATTCTTTTCTCATCATTTAATGATTCGGTTTAATCATATTTATAACTTTTTTTTTATAATATTTCTTCCGATTTCTCAATTTTTTTATCATTTAATAATCCCATTTTATCATATATATAAACCAATTTTATCATTTAATAATCCCATTTTATCATATATATAAAAGAATTTAATCATTTAATATTCCCATTTTACCATATATATAAACGAATTTAATCATTTAATAATCACATTTTATCATATATATATAATCCCATTTTATCATATATACAATCCCATTTATCATATATATAATCCCATTTTATCATATATATAACCCCCTTTTTGTAATTTTCTAACAAACTATTGAAGTTATACACAAAAATGTGTATTCAATAGTTATGTGGAAAGTAAATATGATTAACGACAAAAATACAATAGTTGTGTGAAATCAAATTATAGTCCAAAACAAATATTTTATATTTGAGAAAAACATAAACATTTTCAAATACAAACATTCAACAGTTGTGCAAAACAAAATATGACTTAAAATCAAATAAAAATATTAGCTAAATGGTTGTAGAATTGACTAAATTTGTAAAATTATCTTAATGATTGTAGAATTGACTAAATGATTGTATTTAGAATTGACTAAATGATTGTATTTATTCATAAATATGATTTCATATAAACATATTTAAAAACATATTATAATTCAGTGAACCATATTAAAATTTTGATTGTGGGTAATCATTAAATGATTAAACAGAATCATAAACGTTGCTACGATGATCACAGTATATTTAAATCAACGAGAAAACGGCTATATAATCATTTAATAGTTGTGGTGATCATGCTGTAACCATGTTTTTTCTCTGCGTGTATGTAGTCCTTGTAAATCTACATAAAACCTGCTTATATTTGTAAGTTATCTCCTTCAATTTAAGATATTTGGCAGTGTTGTCATGGGTTATTTTACAAAAAGGTAATAATATTCTTTCACTTCTAAAATATTTTTTTTGTTAGACACTACATAATTTTTTTAATGGTTTCAAAAGAAACTTTAAAGTAAATGCGTGTGAAGCAAAATCGGAGGCTTTTTAGGTAATGGTTTCCCCCCAAGTACTATCAAAACTTTGTCAATTTTTAAAAAGTTTTTTAATTTCTTTTCTAAAATTCAAAAATGTCAAAACCGAAATCAACAAAAAAATATATTGGAAATATACTCCCATACTCACAAGAATATGTAGAACAACATCCAGAGGAAATAAGTTAAATGCGGTTAAATTTCTTCTTACTATGACCAGAAAAAACTTGAAATTTTAATTTTAAAATTTTTTTTGAGAAATAATGGCGCCAAATAAAATTTAAGCAATTAAATTTATAAAATTAAATTCCAATTAAAATTGTGGCAAGATATAGACAAACTTGTTTTAAAATCTGGGAATTAAAAAAAACTACCACATTTTTGTCCTAAAATACCCGTAATCCCAGTCCGGGGAAAACTTGTTTCAAAGATTGACTTTTTTCATTAAAATTATCACCCAGCCGTTGTAAAAGCCGTGGCTTAGTCAATATTTTTTGTGTGTTTAACTAACATATGGGAGTAGATTGCCAATATATATTTTTTTTGTTTATTTCGGCTTTTGACATTTTTGAATTTTAGAAAATAATTTAAAAACTTTTTCAAAATTTATAAAGTTTTGATAGGGCTTGGGGGCAACCCATTATCCAAAGAGCCTCCGATTTTACTTAACATGCATTTACGTTAAGATTTGTTTGGAAACCAATAAAAAAATTATATTGTACGGAACAAAAAAATTATTTTAGAAGTGAAAAAAATTACCACCTTTATGTAAAATAACCACAAAAATTTAATTTTTTTAGTTATTTATCGGACACACGGATGGATACAGTAGACGCTCACAAATTAGAGCTTTCAATAACTCGAACGTCCAGAAATTAGAATCAGTGTATGCAATACATCAAACGCTCTGAAATTCGAATTTAAAATTCTAATTTCCGAGCGTTTTTTTTTTTTTTTGTTATTTGAACACAAGAAATCCCCAATTTATTTTTATTCTGTTTGAACATAGTAAAACTAAAAAGGGGAATCACCAAATAATATATGTTTACTCCCTATTTGTTGTTTTTTTGTCGCATTTATGTAGTTTATTTGCGAAATTTGATACGCGTGTACATATTTTGGCAGTCTCTATTAAAAAGTGAAAGTGTATCATTAGAAATGTCAAATAAACGTAAAAAAAACACTTTATCATTGGAAACTAAAGTCAAAATATTAGAAAAGCTTGACAAAGGAGTTCAAAGGAATCGGTTAGCCCTAGATTTTAATGTGACAACATCTTCAATCACCTGCATCAAATCACATAGAACAGCAATATTAAATGCTATTTCCAACACATATCAGGAGGCAAGCATAAATCTTAGCACAACGCTGAATATCCTAAAATGGAAAATCGTCTGCATGAGCGTTTTTTAAGTCAACGTGAAAAAAAGTGTACACTGACAGGGCACATACTTAAACAGAAAGCTAAACAAATATTTAAAGAGAAATATCCCGATAAAGATGAATATGCATTCCGTGCAAGTGATGGATGGTTTATCAAATTTAAGAAACGACACGGTATCCGTTTTTTTAAAATTTGTGGCGAGATTCTTTCCAGTGATATTGCTTCAGTCACTCCTTTTATTCATCGATATCGTGCAAAGGTCGCTGATATGGGGTTAATGGAATCACAAATATATAATGTCGATGAAACCGGATTATTTTTTCGTTGCCTACCAGACAGAACATATGTATGTCTGTGCTTTTGAAAAAAACGCCCCTGGACATAAAATTCAAAAAGACAGAATTTCAGTCCTACTTGGTGCAAACTCTGATGGATCACATAAATTAGTTCCATTGGTAATTGGTAAAGCAAAAAACCCCAGGTGTTTTAAAAGTTTCAATAATCCTCTGCATTACAACTTTTCAAAAAATGCTTGGATGGCTTCTCGGATTTTTCACGAATGGTTTCACCGAATATTTATTAAAGAGGTAAGAACAAATATTGATTTCAGGTTCAGTAATTTTAAAATATTTAAAATTTACAGGTGATCCGCTTTTCTCAGGAAAATAATTTGCCACCGAAAGCTATTTTGCTTATAGATAATTGCTCCGCTCAGGCACCCATTGAGAAACTTAAAAGTGACAATGGAAACATAGTTGCATTATTCTTTCCACCAAATGTAACAGCAGCTTTACAACCAATGGATCAAAACCCTATTAAGTTAACAAAGCTTAATTACAGAAGTATGTTTCTTTCTCAATTAATTGCTGAAGGTGGTGAACTGAAGAATCATTTGAAATCCCATTCAATCCGCAATGCAATATTATTACTGAAACAAGCTTGGGATGAGGTACCACAAAGTATTACGAAGAAATCTTGGTCAAAGTTTTCCAATTGGGACTCTAACCAATACGACAGCGACGATGACGTGCCAATAGCGCAATTATTGCAAATAGATCAGGACTGCAACGAAGTTATTCAGAGAACTTAAGATCTTTTAGAAGAAATAGCATTGGTATAGAAGACATCGACAGATGGAATGAAGATGTGTTTGATGACGGATCTGTATATGTTCTCAGTAGAAGCAGCGAAGACGATGTTGTTGAAGTGTCAACAGTTGTCTCTAATACTACAGCCATTGAAAGCGTAAATAATTTAATAAAATGGTGTAATAACAGTGAATTGTTTTCCACTAAGCACATAAGCAATCTTTTGGCTCTCCGTATTGATATTTCGAATTCGATGAAACCAAAAATACAAACAAATATAACTGATTATATGTCAAACCAAAAAATATACAACATATATATGAATATTCTTTGGTCAAACAAAGATTAGTTGTAAATTTGGCCATTGTGCAGTCTATACCTCCAATAACTTTTAACTTTATTATTTTAATACTTTTTTTTAAATACATATGTAAAATATTTTAGTTTTTTGGACTGAATTGTTATGTTTTTTAAATTAATTTATAAAATTACATTTAATGTATTGGACTGAATTGTTACGTTTTGTTTTCTTGTTTTTATCAAATAAAATTTAATTAAAAAAAAAATCAAAAGTGTTTTATTTTAGTTTTTGGAAGTAAATTTACTAAATTTTTTATTTTTTATTCGAAAAAAATAAACGTCCAGAAATTAGAATAATTCAGAAATTAGAATTGCCTCAAAAACAAAGCGGTTCTAATTTGTGAGCGTCTACTGTATTTATATAATTCTTGCAGTAATATTATTTAGAATTTCATAAGAAATCTAGTGGTTATTTTCAAAAAAGGGCCCAAATTAAGGCCCCCAAGTTTAAAAAAATATCATTAAATTCGGAGAGGTAAGGCTCAATTTTAAATATATGGGCCATTGTCAAACATTTTCTTTAGTTTAGGCTGGTTTTTGATTTTTTTGATGGCACATCAAAAACCATTTGTACAAATATAAAGTGACTCAATTGGATGAACAACAATTACGACTGTCTATTAGTTCTAAGTCTTGTGAGTTCAGATCTATAACCAATTTTTTTTAAATATCATTTTCACAAAACTTATTAAGGATTCATGTCAGTTTCAGCCAGGTTAAAAATTTTTTATATAGATATATATTAACTATTTAACACTGAATTCTTTGTTAAGGGATCATAGTGTGGACCTTTATTCCATATATAATAAAGGTCCATTAAAATACATTTTTATAAACAAATCTGTATATTTCTGTATTTGCTTTTATTGTTAGATTTAGATCGAATCAAAAAACTTTCTATCCCATTCTCTCTTGTTTACTATTATATGTACATCATATGAATGTTTAATATATTATATTCTCTTTTTGTATAACATATTTTATTCTTTTGTATTCTTATTTTTGAAAATAAAGTAAAAACATTTGAATGCAATTTCTATTTTCATTCATATGCAATGGACTGTTTCATATTTTATTTAGTTATAAAAGTAAATAAATATGTTTTGCTTATGTCTGCTGAACTTATTTTAACATTTTTTGCTTTGTTCAGCAGCCCTTAGATATACATATCATTTCAGTTGGAAGGTGCAAGTTTATTTTAAATACATACTTATTCCAGTATATTGTACATTTGACCTGTTTTTTTAGTTTGGTAACTCGTTTTAGTCTGTCCTTGTTATCCTTTATGGTACAAGTACATTTCTGCTTCAACATTTATAATATGTATTCATATCTATGACATGTACCTAGTTAAACTTTTGTTAGTGAAGGAGCAAAACGTTTGATATTAATAAAATACTAAACTACTGGTATTGAAGTTTAAGTGTTATACTTATTTGTTCCGTTTGTCTTTGTTTTAAACATTTTATTATGTATATGTGTGTGCTAAACAATGAGAAAGAATGCATTTTTCACCTCATCTGTCTATGTGTGCATTTGAAGATCTCCGTTCGCATTGTCTAGGAAAAACCTTCCGTCTTGGCCAAGTGATTTTCAGCAGCTCTTTGGTTGGCCAATTTTTTACAACCAAGTTAAGCAAGGTCGGGGTTATGCGGTAGGGGCATAAAAACTTACCATCAAAGTGCAGTAAATTTTTGGCTGGTCATCAAAGATGTGTGTGGCCTGACATTGTCATGATGGAATACAACACCTTTTTATTTTGGTCATTTTCAGTCGCTCTTTCTTGATGGATTCACTTAAACGGTCGGCTTATGAAGAGTAGACCTCAGAATTTATCGTTTAGCTAGGTTGAATTAAGGAGTGAGATCGAGAAAATCTTAACACACATTTTGCCTCATAACTTTTTTCGGCATCAATATTCAAAATTTTTTTTTGATCTAGTTATCATGAAAAAATACTTCAGTTATTATTTTTAATAACAACCATGTTAATTTGTCCTTATTTTCATCAAAATAAGTGACGAAAAAGATTTACGTCCTACAAGTTATTAAAAAATTTCAAAAAATCCAAACAGGTCTTACAAATAATTGGCCACAGAATTAAATGTCATCCGTAAAACCGTTTCTAATGTTATTAAACAGTATCAGGAGAATTTGACTATTGATGTGAAACCTAGTTTGGTAAGAAAAAAGGACCACATGATATTGGGAAGGCTAGAAAATTGAAGGCATATTGAAAGGAACTCCAAACACATCTGGTAGAAAATCAGCTCAGTTTTCTCAGTGCTTCGACTATTTGGTGCGAAAATTTAAAGTTAATGAAAAAGTTGATAATGGAAAGTTGATGAACATATAAAGTTCAAAAAATTCCAAACTGGAATTCTGCAAAAAAAAAAAAAAATTACAAGCCAAAAATAGGACTCGGAATTTAAAAACAAATTTCATACAAAAATACTCAAGCTGTATAATTGACGAAGAAACGTAGGTGCTGGCAGAATCTTCGCAGCTTGTGTCTCAAAAATTTATATTGTTAATGCTCGGAGCAATGTTGGAGATAAGTTTAAGACCCAAAAGCAGCAAAAATTTCTTACAAAATTCATGGTATGACAAGCATTTTGCAGTTGCGGCAAAACAGGAAAGTCATTTGATACATTCGGATCTATAAATACCAAAATATGCATAAAGGAATATTTGCAAAAAAGACTTCTTCTTTTCTTAAGAAACCACAACGTGTCCACATATTTTTGGAGCCATTTGGTATCATGTCACAACGGTAAGAAAGCTCTGGAGTGGTACCAAATCAATAACATAGTTTTAGTACCAAGAGAGGTTAATTTTCAAAATTGTCCATAGGTCTAAGCTGGAGAGATATTGAGCTCTTGTGAAAAGTAAATTGAAGAGCACAAAAAAGGTGTCCCAAAATACTGAAAATTTTAAATGAAGATGTGCACACTGTTCCAAAAAAGTGACTGAAGCAACTATCAAATCTCCGAAGACAGGGTTTTCAAAAATGGTTAGAACCATAAATATTATATATTTCTGTGATCTGTGCTAAATTATCAAATGATTAAAAAATCAATGAAAACTCTAAGATCAACCGTTTCCAAGTTATTGAATATTATGTATGTTAAGAATTTTTCGATCTCACTCCTTAGTTCGTAATGAATAATTCCCATTCAATCCCACTAAACACGCAACATAAGCTTGTTTGCCTTCAAACAAGGTTTTATGGGCGTTCGCATCCTCAAGATGCAAATTAAGCGTTACACATCTCATATACCACGAATATTTTGTGTTGTCAGGTCTCCACCCTGTAGCATCTGTTTCCTAGGTTAAGGTCGGCTACTGGGTTCTTGTCTGCACTGAATGTCTGGACGGGACTGTAGCAATGCTTCTTCTAGCTCTGATCAATGTCCGTCTGAATGGCAAGTTCTTCCCAAATCCCGGATTCTTATTCTATTCTATTCTATTCTATTCTATTCTATTCTATTCTATTCTATTCTATTCTATTCTATTCTATTCTATTCTATTCTATTCTATTCTATTCTATTCTATTCTATTCTATTCTATTCTATTCTATTCTATTCTATTCTATTCTATTCTATTCTATTCTATTCTATTCTATTCTATTCTATTCTATTCTATTCTATTCTATTCTATTCTATTCTATTCTATTCTATTCTATTCTATTCTATTCTATTCTATTCTATTCTATTCTATTCTATTCTATTCTATTCTATTCTATTCTATTCTATTCTATTCTATTCTATTCTATTCTATTCTATTCTATTCTATTCTATTCTATTCTATTCTATTCTATTCTATTCTATTCTATTCTATTCTATTCTATTCTATTCTATTCTATTCTATTCTATTCTATTCTATTCTATTCTATTCTATTCTATTCTATTCTATTCTATTCTATTCTATTCTATTCTATTCTATTCTATTCTATTCTATTCTATTCTATTCTATTCTATTCTATTCTATTCTATTCTATTCTATTCTATTCTATTCTATTCTATTCTATTCTATTCTATTCTATTCTATTCTATTCTATTCTATTCTATTCTATTCTATTCTATTCTATTCTATTCTATTCTATTCTATTCTATTCTATTCTATTCTATTCTATTCTATTCTATTCTATTCTATTCTATTCTATTCTATTCTATTCTATTCTATTCTATTCTATTCTATTCTATTCTATTCTATTCTATTCTATTCTATTCTATTCTATTCTATTCTATTCTATTCTATTCTATTCTATTCTATTCTATTCTATTCTATTCTATTCTATTCTATTCTATTCTATTCTATTCTATTCTATTCTATTCTATTCTATTCTATTCTATTCTATTCTATTCTATTCTATTCTATTCTATTCTATTCTATTCTATTCTATTCTATTCTATTCTATTCTATTCTATTCTATTCTATTCTATTCTATTCTATTCTATTCTATTCTATTCTATTCTATTCTATTCTATTCTATTCTATTCTATTCTATTCTATTCTATTCTATTCTATTCTATTCTATTCTATTCTATTCTATTCTATTCTATTCTATTCTATTCTATTCTATTCTATTCTATTCTATTCTATTCTATTCTATTCTATTCTATTCTATTCTATTCTATTCTATTCTATTCTATTCTATTCTATTCTATTCTATTCTATTCTATTCTATTCTATTCTATTCTATTCTATTCTATTCTATTCTATTCTATTCTATTCTATTCTATTCTATTCTATTCTATTCTATTCTATTCTATTCTATTCTATTCTATTCTATTCTATTCTATTCTATTCTATTCTATTCTATTCTATTCTATTCTATTCTATTCTATTCTATTCTATTCTATTCTATTCTATTCTATTCTATTCTATTCTATTCTATTCTATTCTATTCTATTCTATTCTATTCTATTCTATTCTATTCTATTCTATTCTATTCTATTCTATTCTATTCTATTCTATTCTATTCTATTCTATTCTATTCTATTCTATTCTATTCTATTCTATTCTATTCTATTCTATTCTATTCTATTCTATTCTATTCTATTCTATTCTATTCTATTCTATTCTATTCTATTCTATTCTATTCTATTCTATTCTATTCTATTCTATTCTATTCTATTCTATTCTATTCTATTCTATTCTATTCTATTCTATTCTATTCTATTCTATTCTATTCTATTCTATTCTATTCTATTCTATTCTATTCTATTCTATTCTATTCTATTCTATTCTATTCTATTCTATTCTATTCTATTCTATTCTATTCTATTCTATTCTATTCTATTCTATTCTATTCTATTCTATTCTATTCTATTCTATTCTATTCTATTCTATTCTATTCTATTCTATTCTATTCTATTCTATTCTATTCTATTCTATTCTATTCTATTCTATTCTATTCTATTCTATTCTATTCTATTCTATTCTATTCTATTCTATTCTATTCTATTCTATTCTATTCTATTCTATTCTATTCTATTCTATTCTATTCTATTCTATTCTATTCTATTCTATTCTATTCTATTCTATTCTATTCTATTCTATTCTATTCTATTCTATTCTATTCTATTCTATTCTATTCTATTCTATTCTATTCTATTCTATTCTATTCTATTCTATTCTATTCTATTCTATTCTATTCTATTCTATTCTATTCTATTCTATTCTATTCTATTCTATTCTATTCTATTCTATTCTATTCTATTCTATTCTATTCTATTCTATTCTATTCTATTCTATTCTATTCTATTCTATTCTATTCTATTCTATTCTATTCTATTCTATTCTATTCTATTCTATTCTATTCTATTCTATTCTATTCTATTCTATTCTATTCTATTCTATTCTATTCTATTCTATTCTATTCTATTCTATTCTATTCTATTCTATTCTATTCTATTCTATTCTATTCTATTCTATTCTATTCTATTCTATTCTATTCTATTCTATTCTATTCTATTCTATTCTATTCTATTCTATTCTATTCTATTCTATTCTATTCTATTCTATTCTATTCTATTCTATTCTATTCTATTCTATTCTATTCTATTCTATTCTATTCTATTCTATTCTATTCTATTCTATTCTATTCTATTCTATTCTATTCTATTCTATTCTATTCTATTCTATTCTATTCTATTCTATTCTATTCTATTCTATTCTATTCTATTCTATTCTATTCTATTCTATTCTATTCTATTCTATTCTATTCTATTCTATTCTATTCTATTCTATTCTATTCTATTCTATTCTATTCTATTCTATTCTATTCTATTCTATTCTATTCTATTCTATTCTATTCTATTCTATTCTATTCTATTCTATTCTATTCTATTCTATTCTATTCTATTCTATTCTATTCTATTCTATTCTATTCTATTCTATTCTATTCTATTCTATTCTATTCTATTCTATTCTATTCTATTCTATTCTATTCTATTCTATTCTATTCTATTCTATTCTATTCTATTCTATTCTATTCTATTCTATTCTATTCTATTCTATTCTATTCTATTCTATTCTATTCTATTCTATTCTATTCTATTCTATTCTATTCTATTCTATTCTATTCTATTCTATTCTATTCTATTCTATTCTATTCTATTCTATTCTATTCTATTCTATTCTATTCTATTCTATTCTATTCTATTCTATTCTATTCTATTCTATTCTATTCTATTCTATTCTATTCTATTCTATTCTATTCTATTCTATTCTATTCTATTCTATTCTATTCTATTCTATTCTATTCTATTCTATTCTATTCTATTCTATTCTATTCTATTCTATTCTATTCTATTCTATTCTATTCTATTCTATTCTATTCTATTCTATTCTATTCTATTCTATTCTATTCTATTCTATTCTATTCTATTCTATTCTATTCTATTCTATTCTATTCTATTCTATTCTATTCTATTCTATTCTATTCTATTCTATTCTATTCTATTCTATTCTATTCTATTCTATTCTATTCTATTCTATTCTATTCTATTCTATTCTATTCTATTCTATTCTATTCTATTCTATTCTATTCTATTCTATTCTATTCTATTCTATTCTATTCTATTCTATTCTACCAGGGACTGTAAATAACAGTTATTTTTAAATTTTTGAATGAAAAAAGCAGTTATAACCAAATATCTTATAACTGATTTAAATACACCGTTGCGATCGTTATGAAGTCTAATTTCATAACGTGTTATGCTTTTTAAATTTTTGATTTTTATTTTTTTGAGCAGAAACAAAAGTTATTTTGTAATTTTTATCAGTTGAAAAATCATATTTTTATGATTTATATTTTTGTAAATTTATCAAATCACTAATTCGTAAATACAAAAATCCATAAAGTCGTAAAAATATGATTTTTCAATTCATAAAAATAACAAAATAACTTTTATTTCTGCTCAGAAAAATAAAAATCAGAAAATAACTGTAGATTTTAAAAGCGTTTTGTAGAACACTTTGTGGTTTTGTTTTTGTGACTTCATCTGTCACACTTCTCTATATTAAATTATATACACACTTTCAATTTTATATTTACATTTATTTACACAATATATTTACACAACTTAAAAATAACCTAGCATTAACACAAACACCTTTTGTGTTAAGCTACTTCAACTCAGCTCAACTCACACTGAGCAACTCTCTCCGTTTGTCCAAATTGTCGGTCTTTTTTACCCATGTTCCCATTCCGTCTTATCCCGTCCTGTCTAAACCCAACCCTTAAAATCTAAACTATCGTCTACGTCCCGCAAAACCTCGGTGATCCTCCCATCTCTTTCCCCTCCAGTTCCTACATAACTGTTATTCTCGGACTTTTATGATAAAAGTCAAAACAGTTACGGTCCCTGGTTACTACGTTACATTTACGTTTTTGAGTACAAATACACACATATCTCTCATAAGGAAAATGTGTCAACTGATTTAAATTTACGGTAGAGTAACGGAGCCTTTAAAGAGGACCACGTTTCCTTTCTAATGCTGAAATAGGACTTCAGGATAATTTAAAATACAATTTTGTAAAATATTTTGATTTTTAATAGAATTAAAAGCGTGAAAACTGCGAATATTCTGACATTTGTAAAAATTAAAACAGTTTTTTTTTTTTTTGTAGTATAAAATGAGTGTAAGCTAAATATGCAAATATTAATATGGACATTTCATATTTGATGTCTCATGAAATTAATATACACCACATTGGATTTTAATAATTGTTTCAATATTCCACATACCTACTGCAATTGGATCCTTTTACTTGTCATATTTAATTTTGTTCCTTTTCCACAGTAGTTGTTAAAATATTGGAAGAAGATTTAATTGAATTAATTTTTTTTTTTTTTTTTCATTTTTATGAAAAAATCGTTTTTCATTGTAGACGCAAACATGTCAAAACAAAATTCATAGTGAATTTCAATGCTAATGGAAAATGCCATACGTGGTTTGGAGTAAAATGTACATGCATCCAAGCTTATTTACACTATGAATATGAGTTGGGAGAAATATACAATAAAGTGACCATCAGTGTTGCCAGTTTAGCCCTTTTAAGGCCAGATCTAGCCTTTTTATTTTGATTTTAGCCTCAAAATTTTCGTTTTAGCTTCTAGCTTTTTTGTTAGCCTTTTTTATTTTTAACATACCCTTAAAAAGGCTAAAATTTTATTTTTACAAAATCATCAATTTAAGCATTTGTGTATATTAATTCTTACAAAAATATCGAAATTATTTATATTTAATGAAAATTTTCGGCTGCGGCGCTTCATTCTACAAAAATATTACAATTATTTTTTGACAAACTTTATTACCCATATAAACTAATTACTTTATACTTACAAATTCACTAAAATATATTTAAAAAATACCAAAATCTAATGAGAACAAAATAAATAATGCTTTTTTAAATAAAAAAATATGTTAGCTTTTTTCTGGCTTTATTTTTTGGAGCATTTAGCCTTTTCTAACCTTTTTTAAGTCCAATTTAGCTTCTTTTTTTCTCAAGTCCTGGCAACACTGGTGACCATACAAAATGACACATTTTAGCAAATAGCTTAAATAGGATACTTTCCTTTAATATAAAATAAATTTTTATTTTTGCATTCTTTCTAAAGAAGAGATTAATTTGAATAGTATTTACGAAAAAGAAAAGTGGAGATCATTGTAAGGGATAATGTATTTAAGGTTAACGATCTTATTGGGTTGCTAGTTTTTATGCATTTCCTCCTATAAACATTTGCTCGACTATACATTATTACTTATGATGTTATAACTTTTGGGAATTTGCAAATCAAATAAAAATCAAATTTAATCAATTCTATTTAAAAGGAAATTAAAAAATAAATGGGAACAAAATTTGAAATTATCAAAGGAATAATAATTCAACAGAATTAAGGGGAAGATGGAAAAGAAATGTATGAAATGTGTGTATGCTTGTTGTAAATGTATGTGTGTGTATGTGTTCAAGAATTTCTTAGGAATTGAAAATGAAATTAAATTTTCAAATTAAAAGTGCTGTTATTAATGTTGTGAGTTCTATAAACTTAAACCTTTTTTTAGTAGAAAAATGGATATATTTTTACATTTATCCATTTTCGTTATTACTTTTACTTTTACTATTATTCGATCGACTATACTTTTATTATTTACTTTCTATTTGAATTTGTGGTTTTGAAACTTATTATCCTGTCGGTTTATTACTAAGTTACTTAACCATAATAAAGGAGTATTTTATAGTTGTATTTGGTTTAATTTCTACTGTTTATTATAAATATATGTATACTTGAACTTAAACAATTTGTTAATAATTTCAAATAAACATTCATTTAGGTAACTTGAACGTATAAATATTATTATATATAGTATTAAAGAAACATTATGCAATACTCCTTGAAGCAAATATTTTCAATTTATTATAAGAGTAATTAAGAATCTGAGAAACAAAGTAATTTTCAAACTTTGTGAACTTTCAGTTTATTAACTACATATTTGCAGAAATTTTAAAAATGCTTTTAATACTTGTAGAGAATATAATAAATTATGTTATGTAGTTATGATTATTTGCTTTTAATTAAATTTAGCTGCAATTATCCTTAACTAATTGACATATTCATATTCATGATGTATTTATTTGTATAACAAATTTCTTAGAATCTTTAAAATACTTAGAATTTACTTTTGACTTATTAAATAAATATTTAAATGGTGTAAAATGAAATGTACACTGCACATACAAAAATTACTTTTGGCATTTAATATTTCGCTGGTAAATAATAAATAAAGCTAACTTTTTTAAATTTAAAATAAACTATATTTACACGATATATTCTAATTCATAATAATTCAGGAATACGTTTTAAAAACAAAAAAATTAAAATAATGACTAAAAATGTTGGCTCATCACATTACGACATATAGCTTAAAGTTCAATAAAAACTTAAACTTTCGAACTTTTTCAATAAAAAATTTAAACATTTTTATTTCTTGGTTACGAGGGCGCATCAATATTTCCGTGACTTTTCTAACTTCCCTCGTAGTTATATGAAATGCAACACTGTTCCCATCAAGTACCACCTGTTAATAGACTACTGTTAAATTTTGAACAAGTGTCGTCATTTACTTTGCGTTTAACAGCTGTTCAAAACATACAACTTCGTGTATTTTTCTAAAAATGAAAAAAAGTGAATTTCGAGTGCTCATTAAACATTATTTCTTGCGAAAAAAAAACCGTCAATCAAACCAAGGAAAAGCTCGATAAATACTATGGGGACTGTGCACCATCGATTTCAATGGTAAAAAAGTCGTTTACTGACTTTCGTTGTGGTCGCACAAGTACAAATGACGCTGAACGTTCTGGACGGCCAATTGAGATCAGTACACCCGAAAATATCGAAAAAATCCACGATATGGTGTTGGCCGACCGAAGAGTAAAAGTGAGTGAGATTGATGATGTCATAGACATTTCATATGGCAGTGTGATTTCGATTTTAAATGATCAGCTGGGTTTAAGAAAGTTGTCTGCAAGATGGGTGCCGCGTTTGCTCTCAATTGACCATAAACGTAAACGTGTGACAACTTCAAAAGATTGTTTGGAGTTGTTTAACCGCAATCCGAATGAGTGTTTGCGGCGTTTTGTAACTGTGGGTGAAACATGGATATATTACTGTACTCCGGTGGCCAAGTAGCAGTCTAAACAATGGGTTTCTCCGGGTGAAACCCATTTGTCGGCCAATAAGGTGATGGCAACAGTTTTTTTGGGATGCACGCGAGATAATCCACATCGATTACCTTCAAAAGGGAAAAACAATAAATGGCGAATATTATGCCAACTTATTAGACCGATTTAATGAGGATTTAAAAAGAAAACGACCCCATATGGCCAAGAAAAAAGTTATTTTTCATCAAGATAATGCACGGGTGCACACGTGTGCAGTCTCAATGGCAAAACTCTATGAATTGGGCTACGAATTGGTACCTCATCCGCCATATTCTCCGGATTTAGCCCCTAGTGACTACTTCCTATTTCCAAACCTAAAGAAATGGCTCGGGGGAAAGATACTCAGCTCCAACGATGAAATTATTGACCAAACAAATGCCTATTTTAAGGACCTCGAATAATCCTATTTTTTGGAAGGGATACAAAAACTGGAGAAACGTTGGACTAAGTGAATTGAGTTAAAAGGAGATTATGTTGAAAAAAATTTCTTGTATTGCAAAAAACACTGTGTTTCATTCAAAAAATCACGGACTTATTGATCCGCCCTCGTATTTTAGTAATGTTCACTACCTCCTTTATTAGAGATAATCTCAAAAATGCGGTTTGGAATTGAGTTATAAAGGCTTTTTATGTAATCCAAAGAAATCGTACTCCAAGCTTTGTTAATGGCTTCAATTAGGTCGGATTTTGTTTCATACTGTTTTCCAGATTCATACACTTTACGAGCTAACCAACCCCATACATTTTCCATTATATTTAAATCCGGGGAGTATGGCGGCCAATCACGTAATGTGACATTTTATTATCTAATCCAGTTTTTAACCACATTTGCAGTATGAATAGGTGCTTTATCATGTTGATATTTCCATGATATAGAGCTAAAAATATTGGAAAAATGAGGAAATGCTTTTTCCAGAACAGTAATCGCCTGTTCCATAGTTGGAAACTGAACCCTAGACCATCACACCTCCAGCACAGCTATGATGACGCTCCAAATAAATTTCATCTTTTCGCAAAACGTGAATATAATAACTGAAGCCATCTGGTCCTTCTAAATTGAGTTTTTTTCATCGGAAAACACTACTCTGTGCCATTGTTTTTCCCATGTCATATGATGCCAGCTAAAAAGTATAGTGGAAGGCCAATGTACGCGTCACGCGGCAACGGGCGGAAGCATTATTACCAGCTTATAAATTAATCAATTCTTTACAATAAAGTGACAAAGAAAAATTTGAGAACACTGTCATAAATTTAATCTGGCAATGCTGTTACACCCGGCAACGCGTCTAAGTTGAATTTTGTTCAACTTTTTTTATATGGACCGTGTGAAAACATGATCAGCTGTTACGCGTGCCGCGTACATTGGCCTTCCACTAGAAATCTTTTTTTTTTTTAATTTTAAATCGTTTTAGATTAGTAGCTTTCTGTATTACACGCTTTACTTTTGCTAAGCTTGCTTTAATGCCAGTTTTTTCCTTGATTTTAGCAGCAGAAACTTGGGAATTATAAGCACTTCTGATAATTACTATTCTATCTGCAGCCAAAAGAACAGTACCCAGCAAAAAAGGAACTGAAAAAGAGCTGAAAAAATCATGAATTTAACATTGTAGGTACTTACTGGTGCAAAAGAGCTGCAGAAGTTATTATTTTAACCCATGGTTGTCATTGGTAGGATGTTCTTCTTTTATACTTCTTATTCATTTCTTTTGAAGTACTTCCTTTAAAACTATGTTTATGAAATTTTTTTTTACAAAGAATCAGTTTTAGCCTTATTAAAAGATAATAACAGTGCATTAAAATTTATAAAATTTTAATTTTCTTAGAAATTATTAACCTTTTTTCCAGCTAAAATTTCATTTATTTTCACTTTTTTGGAAGTAATTATTAAGAACTTCCAAAAAAGTTTAAAATATTCACCTTGTTCTACTTTTGAAGTGGTGACTTTAAATACTCTTATGAATTTTGAGAGAGAAACCGGAAAATCTGAATAACATTTATGTCGTATTCAGATGAGCGGCAGTGTAACTAATTGCAAATTTAAATTAAAAGCTGAATTCACAAAATATTAATATAGAATTATTATGTGTAGAATTATGTGTAATTGATTAACAACAATCGAAATTATAATTGTTTTTAGGGTAGACAAATATTATTTTAAATTGTATTTATATAAATGATTTTTTTTATTAAGTGTAAAATTTACATATTTTAAATTAATAAATTTAAATTGTAACATGAATCTCAAAAGCTGAACAAAAGAGATTCGTAATAAGTAATACCAAACTAATCCACACTGAACCAAAATTGTAGGTATATAAATACAACGAAAATGTTCGTCGATTCAATGAATAGGTTGCCATACGTTAACAAAAAAATATTTACATATTTACGTCTTAATTACAGACTAAAGTATTAGTACCTTTAAACTATGTCTTTATGTTACTAATTTTATATTTTTCTGTCTTCTAAATCAACGTACAAGTTCATTAAATGAACGTAAAAGTTCTTTAAATTCAAAGGTTTTTATGTTATAAACGTGTTCTTTAAATCAATGAACTAATACGTTAAATCGAAGAACTGATTTATTTATTTTATTATTTATTTAACTAATAATTTTAAAGTAATGTGCAATGCACATTGTGCATAAGTGCCTTGAATATTTCATTGAATTTCAAAGAATATACAAAAATTAACGAACTTAATTCGTTGAAATTTATTTTCTTTTAGCGCATGTCTGACAAGTCATAGTTATTTTTGCTTTATTATAAACAGAATCGAAAATTTTTGGAACCAAATCAGTAACTTCTAATCGGCTAGTTGGATTTACAGAAAATTTCACAAAATCTAAGAAACTATGGACTTTAACTTTTTTTCAAATAAATTCCTTCAGCTTCATTCCTAAGAGGTCTGTACACTGAACCAAAAAGGTACATAAATACAATTAAAAAGTTCATTGTTACAATGAATTTGTGCACTAATTTTGACCCTATGTACAGGTTCATTGAAACAATGAATTGTCATACATTAATATTATAATTCAATGTACAAGTTCATTGATTAAATTTATTCTTACATTGAATCATTCATTAAATAAAATAAATAATTTCAGTGAACAGTACATTGGTTTCAATGAACTCATATTTGGTCCCAATGAAACTATACATTAAAAATGTATTATAATAATAGGCGTGTTCTGTATTTCTTGTTTCTATTTTATTTTATATTAAATGATTAAAGTATATGATATTGAGTTAATATAAGCAAAAATTAAATATAAATATAAAAATAAAATTATTACATTTCACTAAAAAATTTAAATAAAAAAAATGCATGTAAGTCTCCAAAAGTCCTTCTTTTGGGTAATTAATTTAATTTGGTGTATTCAATTATGCTGCTCGACTTCTCCTTTGCGAATAAATTATATTTATGTATTTTAATAATTCGATTTATCTTATTTAGTTTTTAATTATTTCCGTTTTTAATATAACACTAATTTTTTTACTTTTTGCTTGTTAATATTTCCCGTTAGAAATCATTTATTTTAATATAATTTAATGAAATTTATCATTGGTTCAATGCTTATGCTTCTTCTTAATTAAATCAATGTATTAGTACATTGAATAAATTAATTCAATGAACTAATACATTAAATCAATTAACTAATTTACTTATTGTAATAAGAAATAAATTTAATGAATGGTTTCAATGTAATGTTCATAATAGCGTTAATAATTTCATTAAATATTTTCATTGAAGCAATGAATTTCTACATTAAATTAATAATTTTTTGGAAAAAAATTAATGAATTTCATTTAATGTACTTCATTCATTGAAATTACTTTTTTCAGTGTAGGGTTCCACTTCCAAATTTAAAATTGATGATTCAGCCTCACTGTGTATTTCTTTATACACAAATATTTTCCTGGGTGTAATGTTATTTCGTTTTTTTTTTTTATATTTCAATAATTAAATACATAAATGGTTTTTGTGGTAATATTAAAGATAAATAGTCTTAACTTTTATATGAATTTGAAGAGTTTATTTATAACATTTTCTGCATTTAACCCCATTTTATGTTAAGAATTATAAATAAATATTGTAGTTATTTATTAATAAATTAAAAATACTGATATAAAAATGGCAATGTTTTTTGCTTTATAATGAAATGTATTTATATTTAAATTTGAAAAAAAAAAATTAAATTTATTGTTATTTTGTTCCTTTTTAATTATTGTTTTAATTAATGATAATATGCAATCGGAAACGGAATATAAACCTTTATTTGTTGTTAAAAAAAAAAAAAGAAATGAAAACATAAAATGAAGCAAAAACACAAATGAATTAAATTCAAGGAATTGAATACAATAATTTTAAGGTTTCATTTTACAAACGCAATAAATTTTTCAGCATCTGGCGGGTATATATATGTACATTAGAGTGCTCCAAAAAAACGAAGTTTCGAATTCGAGAAAAACCCATTTTTATGTAATATTTTGGCAAATCAGCCATTTTATTACATTGTTGTGTATTTTAAGTGGAACTTTTTTAAAATTTTATAATCCACATAATTCTAAATATAAATCAAGAGTTTCATACAATTTAGACGACATTAACCCATAAAGGTCAAATTTTGTAATATTTGCAATTTTTGATGGAAACTAGTCAAAATTTTATCTATTTTTCGGTAGATTATCATAAAACTTAAGAAATTTATTTATTAACAACCGATATTTACAATGAAAGTAAAAAGAATGAAATTAACCCTTAAACGGACTTGGGGTCAAAATGACCCCGATGTTTTAAAAACATGCCAATTTAAATATATTTCAATAAAACCCGTTTGCAGTCCCATTAATTCAGCAAATTGATAAAAAAAATTAGGCATTAACCCTTTTTGAATATGGTGTCTCATTAATTAAGCAAATTGATAAAAATTGGGTATTAACCCTTTTTGAACGGTTCAGCAAATTGATAAAAAAAATTTTGGTATTAAACCTTTCAATTTTCAATTTGCTGAACCTTTCAAAAAGGGTTAATACCCAATTTCTTTTATCAATTTGCTGAATTATTGAGACACCATATTCCAAAAGGGTTAATGCCTAATTTTTTTATACCCTTCACCACAGGTGTAAAGGGTATATATAAGTTTGTCATTCCGTTTGTAATTTCCACAATTTTCGTCGGAGAGCAAAAAAGTTTATATTTTTGGAATCCTTGTAAGAAGCGATGACGATTGGACCATGTCCGTCCGTCCGTGTGTCGGTTGAAATGGCGTTTATGAAGCCCACCGATAACTGACATATATAATATGTATGTCAAACGATCGGAAATGCTTTCGAGAATTTTGCTATTGGAATTCAGCACGATAGGTTCATACAATGCGGAGATATGTTCAAAAAACCGGTTTTTTGAACCGGTTTTCCAGTTTCTGAAGCCTCTGTATACACTACGGACTTCGTTTTTACAAAGAATTCTCGGACATTTTTTTCTGAATTTTTGTTCTGAAAAAATGAAATAAATCGGTTCAGTAATAACTGAGATATCGGACAAAACGCATTTTTTATTTTTTGAAGCCTTGGTTTAAGCTATAAATTTTTTTTTTATACAGATCGGTCACAAATATTTTTATAAAATTTCAGTTTTTTGAATCAGGAAGATCGGTTTATAAATGGTGGAGATATGCTTTAAAAACCGGTTTTTAGAACCGGTTTTTTAGTTTCTGAAGCCTCTGCATATACCAGGGACTTCGAATTTTTAAAGGGGGCTCAAAAATTATTTTCTGAATTTTTGTTCTGAAAAAATTAAATAAATCGGTTCAGTAATAACTGAGATATCGGGGAAAATGAATTTTTTATTTTTGAAGCCCTTGTTCAAGCTACAGATTTTTATTTTTATATAGATCAGTCATAAATGTTTTTATAAAATTTCGTTTTTTTAATAAACCAAATTCGTTCATAATCAACAGAGTTATGGCCCAAAAACAAATCTGTTAAGAATATAAATACACCAACAAACATGTATATTAAGCATTGTAATGACTATTAGTGACGTTTTTTGTTTTTTGTATAGACAAGTAGTTTAGTTATCAACAGCAGTAATATGATGAATAACAGTGTTGTTGTTGTTGTTCTTTGTATATGCAGTCTGTACAAAAATAAATAGATATGGAATTGTAGTTGTTTATTTTTAAAAACTAAAACATATCTGTTAAGAATATACATAAATACATACACAAACATGTATATTAAGCATTGTAATGACTATTAGTGACGTTTTTTGTTTTTTGTATAGACAAGTAGTTTAGTTAGCAACAGCAGTAATATAATGAATAACAGTGTTGTTGTTGTTCTTTGTGTATTCAGTAAAGGGCTGCGCAAACACATTCATTTTCTTGTCGGCGTAAAACATTCACTTCAATGAACTCTGTTATAGTGAAAAATTATGTTTATAGATAAGTATACCATTCATTCATTATAAGAAAGTGTGAGTAGATAAAACGAAAATAAAAAAACAATTCTGTGTATGTTTTGACAATGATCGTAGGCTAACAGTTACTTCGTTGTGAGTTTTTTTTCGCTGTTCGTATCAACTTCACTCAGTGTACGACCATTTTCATGAATAATTCGAATTATCAGTAGATACTATGAATGTTTATGCTTTATGTGATGGATATTATGTTTTGCTTGTTTGGTGGTTGCTTTAAAACGTAGTAAAAAAAAAAAAAAAAAACAGAAGTTTATGGTAACATTCTAAAGATTTTACATACTGATATAGTTACAAAATGAAATATTGGGATATTTTAATTGTATTTTTATTTATAATACATCAATTAAATTTGTTATAATTTTTTATTTTATTAAAAAAAAAAAAAAAAAAAAAAATTAAAGAAGAACATATTTAATTTAATCAAAATTAAAGCAAATATTTTTTTCTTAAGAAGATATTCATACGTTTTTATATGATTATTGTAATCTTAAATAATTTTCATATATATTTTATTTAAATGAAAAAAATTCAACAAATTTTTATGATTTTGATTGCAAAACAATATATTTAAATAGAAAAAAAAAATAATTTTATTAAGCAAAAATTCCAAAGAAATAAAAATATTCAGCCACAGAAATTTTGAAAAAAAAGTTACATAGTTTTCTTTCAAATATTTAAGTATAAAAATGAAAATATTACTTATTTTTATTATTCCAGTCAAATTTAAAAATATTACAAAATATTAATGACGATCAAAAATATTCAAATATTTTCTAAGAATAGAAAAATTTAAATGTTTTGAAAAAGATTTTTTAAAATTGAATATAAAATATAGATTAATTGTATTCAACCTAAGGAAATAAGATATGTATATTTTCAATTTAGTTGAAGACTTTGGAATTTGATTTAAAATTTTTATTTTATATGACAAATAGAAAAATATTTAAAAAATTTTATTTCAAATTATTTTCAAGCAATTGAAGAATATTTTACATTTTTTTATTTTACATCTAAAATATAAATAAACTACATAAAATAATTTATTTTTAACAAATATTTTAGATGAAAATATTCACAAACATTCAAAACTTATTATATTATATATAAAAGATTGAAATAATAATTATTAATTTAACAGAAATAAAACTTATTTTCATCAGAGAAATACAAAACAAAATAATGGAAAATTTTACTTTCAATAAAAATCAAATAATAATTTCTTAAACAATTATCAAATTTTCATATAACATTTAAATTTAATTTATAAAGTTTAAGATATAAATTGACCTTTTTAAAAGTAGATATGTCACTGAGAAAGGTATAATCAACTCGGTGCGGATCAACGTATTTCAACTTGTAAAACAACAAAACACGTATGCTATACCCTACAGTAACAAAAAGGTCACAACTCGTCCATTAGTAAACAAACAACCAAAACTTCAAATTAAAGAACGTTATAAAAAGAACACACATGTATAAACTAATGTATTGCTCTGTATTTTTTGTATTTCTTTATGGGTAGTACATACATGTACGAACTCATATATGGCTTTTGATATTTTTTTGTGCTTCTTTGGTGGTGGATTTTGTCTTTGCTTTTGCCACGCACTTTTTATATACAAATCAAAACAAAAGCGAAAAAGAAAATACAATGAATTATCTATTTCATTGCACAATGAAATCGTATACAACATATCCACACAACTCACATAGGCTCTGTACTATATGGTTTTGCATTCTCTACTCATATGTTTTGAGTTTTCGTGGTCAGTTATTGTGGACAATACTCATTCATTCATTTCACAATGAAAAAGCACACAACATGAACTAACTGTTTTTACGATTAATGTATTCAGCATTCATTTTTCGGCATTCATGCAGCCCTTTAGTATTCAGTCAGTTTGTACATACAAAAACAAAAATAAATATATATGGAATTGTTGTTGTTTCTTTTTTAAAAGCAAAGCCTGTTATGATTGTTTTTTTTTCATATTCAAATTTTCGTAGTTTGAAAAAAATTTAGATTTAGAAAATATGCAAGCATACGTTAAGGCGAAAATTTTATTAATTGTCGGTAATATGGTAATATGATGTCGATAAGATGGTAAGATGGTAATATGGTGAAGGGTATCAAAGATTCGGCACAGCCGAATCTTTTTTCAATTTCATTTTTTAACTTAAATTTCCTTTGTCCTCTTTTCATGCAGAACTTTAAAAATTGCTTTCATTTCGAATTATAATACTTTAACAAGAAAAGTAATCACCCAACATAAATTGGACTATTAAATTAAATAGAATTTTCTCCTTTTTTTTTATTGACTACAACTTATGAAATATAAATTCTAATGCAAGTAAGGAGTATTCAATACGATTTAACGACTTTAATTATATACAAAAAGAAACGAATGAAAGAAAATAAATGCGAAATAAAAAATAACTTAGTTCTAATTTTATTCAATATTGTTGTAGGAGTTTTTGCTGGTCATTCTTTATGTCGAAAAATGTGCATTCTCCTTTCAATGCTGCTTTAATGTAGGCTGCTGGAGTTGTTCAGTTTGTTAAAAAAATGAAAATTAAATAATTAAATTATACTTTGGATTTTAGCCAAATGATACTTCGTCTTTTCAGTTTTCTCTTTTTTTAATTTGTTTTTTTTTTTTTTTTTTTTATTTACAATTCATGTTTATTTTATGGACATTCTAAACTAAATACAAGGAAAATAATAAAAACTAGCAAAAACAACTTCGGTACAATAATAGGATTGTATTAGGAAATATAAAAATAAAATTGTGACTAAAAGAAAAGTTTGTGCTTTTAAAAATAATATGTTTTCTTTTTATATGAAAACTAAAATACACATTGTTATAGTACGGCAGATGGTATATAGGCAGCCTTTAAATTGAACCAACCCACTTTGCACAGTGTGTGATCCAATAAATAAAACGGAAATAATAATGTAGTTTCGGAATGGCTGCTCCATTTTCAATGAGTTTTGAGTTTAGACCACAAGAACTTACCAGGGGTGGGTCTTCAGGATCCCAAAGTTGAACACCTTGGGTATAAAACTTTTAAAATATATCTAATTAATTGTAAGAACTCATACATAATAAAATTGCGTACTCAGTTTTTCTCCAGGATGTAAATTTTTTTCTAAAGGACTTAAAAATTTCGAAAAATAAGCAACTAGAAAAAAAAAAACAAATACATAAAATATTTACCAAAATTATATCCATGAATCCCTGCAATATAAAAAAAGTTTTTATTTAAATGTTGCAGAGCAAAATGTTAAGAAAATATCCTTTATATTAAGTAATTAAAATAATATTACAAAAATTAATTTTCAAAAAAATATTTTAATAAATTTTTGTTCCGGAAAATGTATATAAAAAATATTATTATATTGTAGGAATTCGTAGCTTCCATATTGGATTAATATAATCTTCGTAAATATTTTAAAAATTACGCATCTTTCGAAAATATTAAATCCTTTCAAGATGAAATTTGTTATCCCAGAGCAAAACTTGTTACACAGTTTTGTCATGGATGATCTCTAGTTTTATCCATATATTTTATTTATTATTTTTTTTTACGTGTAAGAATGATTTTTGCAGGCTGATATACATATATGTACTTGAAACTAAATAGTAAAAGGTAACATTTTTAAAAGGATATTTTCTTAATTTTTTTTGCTGCAACATTGAAATAAAAATATCATTATATTGCAGGGATTCTTAGCTTTAATTTGACACCCATATTAGGTTTTTTCTAAAATGTTTATGCTTCTAAATTTTTAAGTCCTTTTAAAAAAAAATTTGACGTCTTACAGAAAAACTGAGTAGGTACGTAGTTTTATTACGTGTAGTTTCTAGTTTCGTGCATATTTCGATTTTTTCATGTGTGAAAATTACTGTCCCATGCCCAGCAAAAACTTTGGTTGCCATGTAATGAGTTAAGAAGCTAACATAATGCCTCTCCATTACTTATACATTAGCTGAATAATTCATTATTTTAACACGGTGATGACATTAGAGGCAACTACTTACCCTATACATTACTTAGATGTCATTACAATAACTAATTAAGGACTGCGCACGAAAAAATCCGTGCATGCAAATCTGCTTACAGAAATTAAACCAATGGGCGAATTTTTTAAAAATTCTATTTTTATTAATGACTTTTATGTTCAAGTTCTAAACATAAAATAATAAATTATTTTCTGTTGGTTATTAAGGAAATATTTAATATTTTCCAGAATTCTTCCAATCAATAGTTTTTTTGTGTTTCGGTCACTTTTTTACTCGAATAAGTTCACTTATTTTTCAACTCAGTTTCATTTTAAGCTGAGCTTTTAATGTTCTTTAAATTTTTTTTTACTAGAGCCCAATATCTTTCAATTGCTCGGAGTTCCGAACAATTTTATGGATTAGCGTCTTTCGGCACAAACACTAACAATTTCTTTGTAACCACTCCAGTGTTTTGTAGCTGTAACAAGAAGAAGAAAGAATAGACCAGAAAAAAGTGGCTACACTATATTTTCTCAGAAAATGGAGAAGTCTTTTCCAAAGACACTCTTTCACGTATATTTCTGTGTTAATGGAACCATTTTTTATGAATGATGTGCTTCTTTTCCGCATATGCATTTGGCTTCCCAAAACTAAAACTTTCTTGGGAATTTTGATTTCATTAATACACGATCTTTTTCTGCCATATTCCCTTTAACATCTGCAACATAGAATACCTGACCAGGAAGTTGAAAAAAGCTAGCCTGTACGAACGTTTCATCGTCTATTATACACTAATCATAATTACGGAAAAAATTCGTCTGAAAACTTTCACGTAATTTTTTTACCTTCAAATTCTTGTTTTGCGTTTCTATTAGAATTTTTTTGTACTTTAGACATCTTCAGGCTAGATTTCCTTTCAACCTTTACAATAAAAATTCACAGCAATTAACTTTTTGTGA
Source organism: Protophormia terraenovae (assembly GCA_951394005.1). Classification (NCBI taxonomy): domain Eukaryota; kingdom Metazoa; phylum Arthropoda; class Insecta; order Diptera; family Calliphoridae; genus Protophormia; species Protophormia terraenovae. Next base: position 106,883,307 of record OX596077.1, read on the forward strand.
CACTTTCCTTCCAGAGATGATGGGATTTTCTCTAAAAATCCTTTCTACTTTATCTGAGCCCTACAGCTAGAAGATACTATTTTTCTTCCACTACCAGGTTTCCATTCAGTAACCATGACTTCTTTATATTTTATTATGACCCAAGAAAATGTATTTTTTGACACAACTGCCTTCCTAGCAATTGTTTTATATGAGAGATGTAAGATCAATTTACATTTCAAGAAAAACTAGTTTCGCTATAACCATGAAACTTAGCACATAGCTAGTGATTACAATGACAAATGTAAATCAGTTAAACGAACTATTTATTTTTCACCACATCAAGAGTTATAAGCCCAAGAGCATGCACGGATTTTTTCGTGCGCAGTCCTTACTTCCAAGCTGTAAAACAGCGCATCGATTTTAAAACATTACTGAAGTCGCGATTAGTAATAATAATAGGAACTAAGGAGAGAGATCGAAAAATTCTTAACACACATTTTGCCTCATAACTGTTTTCGGAATCAATATCCAAATTTTTTTTTGATCTAGTTATCATGGAAAAATACTTTAGTAATTATTTTTAATAACAACCATGTTAATTTGTCCTTATTTTCAACAAAATAAGTGACGAAAAGGATTTACGTCCCACAAGTTATTAAAAAAATTTCAAAAAATCCAAATAGGTCTTACAAATAATTGGCCACAGAATTAAATATTGTCCGTAAAACCGTTTCTAGTGTTATTAAATAGTATCAGGAGAATTTGACTATTGATGTGAAACCTAGTTCGGTAAGAAAAAAGGACCACATGATATTGGGAAGGCCAGAAAATTGAAGGCATATTGAAAGGAACTCCAAACACATCTGGTAGAAAATCAGCTCAGTTTTCTCTGTGCTTCGACTATTTGCTGCAAAAATTTAAAGCTAATGAGAAAGTTGATAACATATAAAGTTCAAAAAATTCCAAACCGGAATTCTGCAAAAAAAAAATTACAAGCCAAAAATAGGACTCGGAATTTAAACCCAAATTTCATACAAAAATACTCAAGCTGTATAATTGACGAAGAAACGTAGGTGCTGGCAGAATCTTCGCAGCTTGTGTCTCAAAAATTTATATTGCTAATGCTCGAAGCAATGTTGGAGATAAGTTTAAGACCCAAAAGCAGCAAACATTTCTTACAAAATTCATGGTATGAAAAGCTTTTTGCAGTTGCGGCAAAACAGGAAAGTCAATTGATACATTCGGATCTATAAATACCAAAATATGCATAAAGGAATATTTGCAAAAAAAACTTCTTCTTTTCTTAAGAAAGCACAACATGTCTACATATTTTTGGACCCATTTGGTATCATGTCACTACGGTAAGAAAGCTCTGGAGTGGTACCAAATCAATAACATAGTTTTAGTAGCAAGAGAGGTCAATTTTCAAAATTGTCCATAGCTTAGACCAGTGGAGAGATATTGAGCTCTTGTGAAAAGTGAATTGAAGAGCACAAAAAAGGTGTCCCAAAATACCGAAGATTTTAACAGAAGATGTGCACACTGTTCCAAAAAAGTGACTGAAGCAACTATCAAATCTGCAAAGAAAGGGTTTTCAAAAATGGTCCACAATTTTATAATTAGTGGTTAGAACCATAAAAATTATATATTTCTGTGATCTGTGCTAAATTATCAGATGATTAAAAAAATAATGAAAGCTCTTAGATCAACCGTTTCCAAGTTATTGAATATTATGTATGTTAAGAATTTTTCGATCTCACTCCTTAGTTACATTTTTCGTTATAAATAAATAATGAAATGTCAGGATATAAAATATTTTTTTGTTATTGTCAAAACATTTTTTAAATTTTAATTTAAAAAACTTAAAGTAAATGTAATAAAAATAAACTATTTTAAATTACAAATTAATTCATACGCAAATTTAGCCTTTCATTCTTTAAATCATTTCTTTAAATATATGAATTGGTAACTGCATTATAAAAATCAATAAAGGTTAATATTTTCAAAAATCTGATCATAAATAATTATTCACATTCGGTTTATAAATAATTAGTTACTAAACAACTTCTATGTAATACAGACAGTATGTTGTTGTCATTACAAAGTAACTACATGTTTTTGCTGGCTGGTGTAAGTCAAGAAGTCTTGAACAAAATTATTTAAAATTTTATTTATATTCTCAATTTGTAAAAAAAAAAAAAAAAAAAAAAACATGAATTTTTCTTTGAAAAATTATTATTCTTTTATGATTTTCAGCCACACATTAGAAGAGGAATAATGATCTTTTGTGAAAATGATGTATTTACTGTCGAATGGTTCCCAAAAATACACATAATTTCAGATATTATATTTTACAGAATTTTCCTGCAAAATACAGATTTTAATATATTTAATTTTAATATTTAAGTAATAAATATTTTTATTTAGCTTCTGTAATTAAATCTAAAAAAAAATTATCTAATATTTTTGTTAAATTCCTAAAATTATCGTTATGTACAATTGTGTTACTTTTATAAAAATAATTTTATTTTATATGAAAAAAGTTTGGGAATAATTTTGTGTGTTAAATTCATACAGTTTATGTGGAAATACATTTCAGAAATGTAGAAATATTTTCTGTGTATATGGCCTGATTTGAGAAATTAAAATTTTTGTGAATAAGCTCCAGTTGTTCTCATATAATTAGTACTTTAAGTGCAGACTTGAAATAAATCTAAATAATTCTGTAACTAAAATTAATCGGCCGGAGGGATTTGCACAAAATTTCACATGAAGTAAAATTTTATGTTTGCAAGTAGGAGCTATAATAGCTCAATCTGCCATAGAAAATTATTAACAACTATCCAAACTTTGTTCCTTACCCAATTTCAAAGATTCGTATATCACCTTAAAGATCTAGAAATGACCGCTGAAAAACCTATTCCATGTATTACACTATGCAACAAATTGATGATCATTGCCTGATGGTGGAATCATTTCGATTGCAATTAATAGCTCTTGATATGTGTAATAAACCCTCTAAAGGATTTTTCGCTGGTAGGCAAAATTTTTGTTTTATGACCTTTTAAACTTTTCTATTTTTGCACCAAAGTAGTTTCACATAAATAGAAAAAAATAATATAAATATAGTTCGAAACTAAAATATTTAAACATAAATGTTTCGAACATTTAAATGCCAATATTTCATTAGAACCTTCTGTTCATCTATCTCTGATTTCTAGTCCGTTTAAACAAAATTAAACAAAAGTCCATTAAAACTTGAGTTTAATGGGTTAAAATATTATACAGAAATTTTCTACCTCGAATTTCACTAGAGGTCACCGAAGGTCCAAAGTTCATACGGTGAAGCGTTTATACAAAGAAATGAAATTTATGAAATTATTAATTTTGTTTACGATGTTTACGATATTTTTATATAAGAAATGTGTTAAAATTTCATAATTTTCTTTTTATTCCCTTCACCAAGGGTATATATAAGTTTGTCATTCCGTTTGTAATTTCTACAATATTCGTCTAAGACCCCAAAAGTATATATATTCTGGATCCTTATTGATAATGGAGTCGATATAAAGATGTCCGTCTGTCCGTCTGTCCGTCTGTCTGTTGTTCTTAGAAAGCCCCAGTTATCGGATATATATGTTTTATATATAAAATTGTTAGAAATATTCCTTAGAAAATCGGTAATAAAAACAAGCAAAATCGGTTGATAAATAACTGAGATATCGGCAAAAAACTGAAGATACTCCCGAAAAATCGTGTTTGCTGTCGGCTTTTCTCGACTCCTATAAAATATAGCGTTTACGTTTTTGCACGAAAAATTCAAAACCTTTCTTAGTTTTTTTTTTTTTTTGTGAAAAAAATCGGTCCACTATATTCCAGATATCGGCCAAAACGCGTTTTATTGACTTGTTGAAGCTCCTGTATAAGCTACGGAATTTGCGTTTAAAATTTTTATATTAAACATACATACATACATACATACATACATACATACATACATACATACATACATACATACATACATACATACATACATACATACATACATACATACATACATACATACATACATAAACACATACATACATACATGCAAAAATAAAAATATATAACTATTCAATTTTTGTTGTTTATATTTTTAAATCAATGCTTGCTATGACTTTCTTTTTCGTATTCAAATGTTCGTAGTTAAAAAAAATTAGGCGTTAAGGCGAAATTTTTATTATTTGTGGGTAAGATGGTAATATGGTATTAAATAACATGGTGAAGGGTATCAAAGATTCGGCACGGCCGAATTTTTTTTTAATTTCATTTAACAACATATAATAAGGATGAATTTTTCATATTTGGAGACCCCTAGTAAAATTTAAACAAGAAAATATCTGTAGAACATTTTAACCCATTAAACTCAAGTTTAAATCGACTTTCATGACATTTCCTTAAAACCGATTAGAAATTACCCCTTATAAGGTAAGATAAATGAATTTAAAGTTCTTATGAAATATTCCCTGTTAATGCTCTAGACATTTATGGGAAATTATTTTAGCTTCGAACTATATTGATATTATTTTTTTCGATTTATTTGTAACAAATAGAAAAGTTGAAGTGGTCATAAAACAAAAATGTTGTCTACCAGCGAAAAATCCTTTGGAGGGTGTATTACACATATCAAGAGCTATTAATTGCAATTTATCTTATATATTTATTTTTAGTAATATTTATTTAATGTTTATATTTAGCCCAACATTTTCGACCTATTTTATTATAATTTTGTTGTAATTAGTTAGAAAACAAAAGTATCTATTAAATAAAGGATAGTTAAAGTCGATACCTTTACTGAGCCCAAAAAATAAACGATTTTGAAAATTGAAAAAATTAACGAGAAAATTGTAAAATACGAAAAATACATTTTTTGCTTGCACTGGCCAGCAAAAAAAAAAAAAAAACATATTTCGTGCTCCTTCAAAAAAAAAAACATATGTGAACTAGATGGTATTCCGCATGCTAAACTCGAATCTGCTTTCAGTTTTCTCCCATAAGGTCGATATTTTTTTTTATAGGCGTGTCTAATATTACGCCCTAAATAAGACGATTACTCAAGTATATTTCACTATACCTCGAGAACGGTATGCACGATTTATATAAATGATACACCAAAATATGTGGAATAAAATTGGCTTTAAGTTGTTTTTTTTTTTTTTAAGTGAAAACATCAAAAATATTTCAGTTTATCATATTTATCTAAAGCCACAGTTAAGTTAGTATACCCATGCATACCTACAGTTAAGTGGAAATACACTAGCTGGCAAAAAAAAAAAAAAAATATATATATATTTTTTCTTAAATAAAAACAAGCACGAATATATTCGGCCCGGCCGAATCTGTATACCCACCATCAAAGTAGGCAGTAAAGTGGGCGAACCACGTTCATTTTTTGTTTCCGACTTTACATTGGTCCTTGAACTATGTGAACATAATTTCGTTGATTTTCACCATATATGGGAGGTGGGCGGACCACGCCCATTTTTGGTTTCCGAGTTTATGTCGATCCACCAAGTATATGTACAAAATTTCGTTGGCGTACGTGCTTTTATTGAAGAAATATCAGCAGAAAAGTATTTCACGGACACCCTGTGTTTCTAGTTTTTAGCCCGTAACTTTTTTATTTATTAACCGATTTTGCCCATTTTCAATATTAAACAAACCTTATATAAGATAAATATTTGTGCTTCGTCTCCCTACGTTGCCCCGTTCGAGCTCTATCCTGCTTTCAACAGACGTACAGACAGACGGACGGACATAGCTAGATCAACTTAGAATTCAACCAGGACCCAGAAAATATATACTTTGTTTTAAATCATTCCTTCGACATGTTACACACGGAATGACAAAATTAATATACCCCCCATCTTTTTGATGGTGGTTATAAAAATGATAGATTAGATGGAATTTAATATGCTAAATAATAGAGACCTGCAAACTGTGTCTTATAAGGCATTTCAAGCCACTTGATATTTTTCAAGTGCTGTTATCAGTGTGTGTGCGGAGCAATAAATACTGTTCTGCAGGCACTTAAAACCATACAAATACTGCGTGTGTGCTTCAACTTTATGAACAAATCATGAGTGTGTTATGATAGCGACCAAACAAGACTTGAGAGTGCGACGCTAAAAAAATACAAGCCTTTTGACCACTTTATTGCTTCAATAAGAAAAAAAAGTACGATTTTTTTCTGTTTTCTTTGAATGTTTTTCTAAAAAAACATATGTATGTATGTGTGCGATCATTACTGTGACAAAGAAAAACCAACAATAAAATGTAGACATAAATATATATGTGTGTATGCAAGAACATTTATAAACAACCCCTTTGCACACATTTTTTGCTACACACAGCAACTACGTATTACAAAAAACAAACAAATCATCAAGACCACTTGAATGCTTTAAATCATTTCTCAACGTCTTGTATGATTTGCTTTTTTTTGCCACACCACTTGCACCACTTGTTTACGATAAATGATTTAAACGCACGGATTTGCTGTCGCTCATACACAGTACACACTTGCTTTGCTTCGGGCAGCGAACAGTACGAACAGTATTTATTGTTGTTTTTGCACATGTTGGCTATGAAACACACACTTGAAATTCAAGTGTGTTTGCTTTTCAAATCATCTTACGCAGGAGACTACTAAATAAGAATCAGCTTTTACTTATTTTCTATCACGTATTGATTTCTTTTATGGGTATGACTACTTTAGGCAGTCACACTTATATAACTCGAAAACTATTTGTCCATTTAAGATAAATTAAACTCCAGTAGATAGTGATCTAAATTGTCTTTGAGCTGAATGTGCATAATTTTTTATCCAGTTAATATTTCCGTAGTTATTTGATAATTAGTAGCGAATTTTCTTTTTTTTTAAATCGGGAAAATTTTGATTCATAACTCTGAAATTCTTGAGCGAGTAAAAATATTGTTGACATGTCTTGAAGACAATTTTTGCATGCATCTTTGATGTATCACTTATCAAAATTGTGTAAACGGTTCTTGAGTTATAGTCTAAATTTTACAAACCTTTCTTGAATTTTATAGTTTGACCGCTGAATAAGGTGATGATATTAGTCATGCACCTAAAAAAAAAATGAGTACGGGATAAAAAAAAGTGAATACAGATTCTTGTTTTACTAGTCAAAATCCACCTATTTTTATTTCAAGAAAAAGTAAATTTTTTATTTTATTTTGCCCACCACTGTATGTAACATGGGTATTTTTACTTAACTGTGAATAAAATCACGATTTGTGCATCAATTTTGAAGATACATGCCATTTTTTTTTTTCGCGGCATTACCAGCTTTAAAATAAAGATGATAAACTGTATTATTTTATATTGATGTTTTTATTTATTAAAATAAATTTTAATGAATGGGCACTTATTTCAAAATAACTTCGAAACTATTGAGCACATAAAACAATTAAGTTTGAGTGATTTGAAGACATTTTTAGTACGCATCTTTTGATGTATCACTTATGCCAATCGTATACACCGTTCTTGAGTTATGAGGAAATTTACTAAAGTAATGTCCTTACTATGGGCGAAATATTAGATACGCCCATAAAGAAAAATCCAGACCTGATGGAAAAAAACTGAAAGCAGATTCACGTTTAGCACATCAAAATATATTAAGTCCAACTATTCGTCTATGGGAGAGGATTTTTTTGTTGACCAGTGTTATTGATCAATATAAAAACAAAATGTAAACATTAAAATATTGATATCAGTTTTCCCTGGATTTAGCGCCATTTTCAGAATACTTTTACCCTAACGTACAGCCGTTTAGTTTTTTTTCTCTGTAATAAATTTTAAATAAATAAAATAAGCAAAAATTTTCCGTGCGGTCAAAGAGGTGAGAGGTGAGGTTTATGAATAGGTAAGTAAGGCTTTTCTATGAGAGGGCACAATATACCTTTATTGTTTTACATATATGCTTATAACCGGATATGTCCCCTCTTTTCAAACTAACCTATAGATTATGTTAAACATGGCGTATACGTGATATATAATTCAATCTAAAATCAATATTAAATATACGCAATATATTTGGTCATTAAATCTTTTTAAATACATTAAAATCTTGAAAAACTGTATTATTCGGGCTCAAGTTCATTGAATAATTGTAGAAGAATACATTGTAAAAGTTTTATTGGATACTCGGCAGAATGGAATGCATTTTCTAGTCAGCCACGACCGTCATCAGCACTCTTCAGTGTCCCACCGAATAATACAAATTCTAAAAAACTCTATAAATAAGTTCAACAAAAATTACAAACAAATTAATCTTCACACTGGGCACGCTGTAAACTTGTTACTTGACTTCCCTGCTAGGCTTTCTAAAAATAGAAACAAACAGAAGGGACAAAACAAATAACAACAACAACATTGTTCATTGCTACTTAATAAGTGCCTAAACAATAACAATTATACATTGCTTCATTTGCTACATAACTGATAGCTTTAAAGCATATAAACAATAATAATTGTAAAAGGAGAATACAAATAATTGTAAAAAGCTTTATCGTAAACCATTCGTCTAACTTAATAACATTTAGGAAAAGAAGTCACAGATTCCACTTCCTAAAAATTGTAAGTTAAATAGATGATGTTTACAGAGAACACCACGGTGGGACACTGAAGAGTGCTGATGACGGTCGTGGCTGACTAGAAAATGCATTACATTCTGCCGAGTGTCCAATAAAACTTTTACAATGTATTCTTCTACAATTATTCAATGAACTTGAGCCCGAATAATACAAATTCTAAAAAACTCTATAAATAAGTTCAACAAAAATTACAAACAAATCAATCTTGAAAAACCTATAATTTTGTTTCACTTTCTTAAATTTTATTTTATGTACATCAGCTTAAATTCAAATAAATTTTATTACTTAATTTATAAATATTTGTATAGCTACAACTACAACAACAACTGCAATTGTAATAGCAATCAGTTAAGTCAATTTATCTAAACAAATTTATAAATATTTGCTTACATTAGTTGTTGGCAAGAAGATTACAAAATAACAATACGTAGCTATAAAATTTGTCAATAAAACGTGTTTTTATGCAAATATTCTTAATAAAGATTTAAAGAAAACATATTTTACATAGAATAACAAGTGGCCTTAAAACTAAAAATAACATAGGCACTCACTAAAATAATTTCTCACACACTTGTAAAACTGCTCTAAGACATTGTATAAACAAAATTTGAGAAAAAAAAGGTCTATTGTCATTTCCAAACTAAATACAGACATCAATTGTTGTTTTCTTTTTTTATTTGAATGATATACAGACAACAGCCCAAAGTGTTTGTTACATTTACCCACTTTACTCTGACTCATGCTTTCTGTTAAGATGTCTTTAATTTTTGTTGTTGTTTGTACAAATACTTGTATAGATAGAAAGGTACCATTTTGAAGTTAAAAATGTCAACAATAAGAATGAGAATAACAATAATGCTGTAAACAAATTATCAGATATTTTGGTAAATACATACATACATACATATGTATGTTATAGTTATTTGTTATTGTGTTCATGTCTACATCAATCTACCTCAATTGTGGAAGTTAATATGAAAATGATTTCCACAAAATTTAAGGATATTCGCCATAATTATTTCTAGTTATTTTCTTAAACGATTTTGACCATTTTCAATACCTAACAAGCCTTATCGATATTTGAGCTAAATGATATCTCAGTCAATTGGGATCAGCGTTACCGTTGAGAATTTTTAAAAGGTCTCCAAAAAAGGGGATTTCAAAATAAAAAGTCGCAAAAAAAGGGGATTTCAAAATAAAAAGGGTCCAACTGCTTTAAAACCTAAAAAACTCCTTAAAATTTGTTAATTCGATAACAACAAAAATAAAAAAATAAAAAAAATTATTTTAAGAAAAACTACAAATTTCAGTTTTATAACAAAATAATTAATAATTATTTTACAATTTTTATTATTGCAAAAATTTACAAAAAAAAAAAAAATTTAAAACAAACAATCTGTTCAAGTTTGAATAGAGGTTGCCGGCACTACCATTTTTTGATGATCTGGTGACTGTTTTATCATTATATTTGATACCGGCATTGACATCTAGAGGGCACTTTTTTTGCAATATATTTGACTTATGTCAAGTTTCAGACGTCAACTTTTTGCTGTTTGGTTGTTGTTGGCGGGCAAATGGCTAAATCGTTGATAGATCGTTGATATATTGTTGTGGATAAAATCGAGTTTTTTGATTGAATTTAAATAGTTTTTTTGTAAATAAATTAAATAATTTCCCAGCTAAAAAAATATGTATGGATCATATATTTATCCATATATGAACTTCCATATATGTTTGGATCCGAAAATTGAGGGTATATGGAAATATATGATCATATATATATACATTCATATATTTATTGATATACATATTTCGAAAGCCCTATTGTGAATGAAATTTTAAACGTTTTCTATTGATTAAATTAAAAATGTACTTTATTTATATAAAACATAACATTTATACATTCATATGTACATAAAATGCAATATGTTTTAGGTTGAATCTAAGAGCATATAATATTTACATACACACATCTTACATGATGAATATCTGCATTTCAAAACTTGATAGACCTTGTTTATATTTCGTCATCGGAGGAATCCTTACCGGTAGACACTTGCTAAGGTATTTAACAAGATATTTTTAGATAACAGCCAATAATCGTGCAAACTTTTGAGGTTCATCTGAAAATGATTTTCACGCTTTAGGTATTCAACAATGAACGAAACAATAATTTAATTGAAAAGTTACTTACTTTTATTTGGAATAGGTATTCTAATCCGTGTGCCAGGCACCATTCCTTTCAATGGATTTCTCGCAAAAGTATTTGATATTTGAAGATAAAATATTTTTTTAAAAGTAAAATTTTTGTTAATATTTTTGATTTTTTTTAATGTCAAGAAAAATAATTGTTTTTACAGGAATGTTTTGACAAACACTTACTAAAACCACAAACCAATTTATTCTCTATTTAAACCCTGTATACGAAGTAGATGTTAGTATACTATAACTCATTGTACAAAAAAGCAAATAATTTTTACTCTTTACTTGGTGTTTGTTAATGGCGCTCCGCAAGCTCTGGATGATTTCGAATAGATTAATTAAAAATTATTGGAATTATTGCCAAGAATTATAGAAATAACCTTTAATAAATAAATTTACTATAAGTATACATCGGACTCGTTTCATATTGATAACTTACATCGGATGAGAGCTTCCTGACCAGTCATATATGCATTCATATATGAAAAATTTGTTCATATGTTTTTTTTTTTTGCTTTTTTCATTATATTCTTTATTGATTTATAAAAGTTGACAAAAAAGATTCTTAATTCTAACCCGCTAAGCCTGAGGCTTGACAGCAGGATAAATAATTTGAAAATAGATTTCATTTACTTATATAATGGTTTATAAAAATTAAATTTTTTTTTTTTTTTAAGTATTTAATATTGCGAATCAATAAAAAAGTTTTTAATGAGTTTTTTTCTTTTAAATTCCTTTTTGGTATTAATAATACTTATAGGGATTTGGTTCATTATAGTTGGTAGAGTTACACTTAGCGTGTTTCTACCATACTCGTTGTAAAAACGTTCGACCTTAAAACGTCCTTGAGCTCTACGTCTCGTGTTATACGTGTGGTCTATTTCTCTTAGGAATTCGCTGTTTTTGAAGAATTCGTTAGCCAGAACTATGTTGAAAATGCTTCTTATGTTCGGAACTTTTAATTCTTTTGCGGTGTATTTGGAGTTTGTCGAATTTAAGTTTGCTCTGGTAGACCTGTTATTTTGTTGGTTATTCATCGCAGTTGTGCGAGCTATTACATAGCTGTGATCGTTGTTGTTAGGGTTGTTGGAATTTGAGAGATAAAAATATGCTGGTGTTGTGTTGTTGTGGTTTGTATTAAAAGATGTATTATAAGATTCGTTGTCGTTTGAGTTGTTTAAATAGTTAGTACTATGACGTGTGTTTGTAAACTCATAATTGTTTATTGGGTTACTTATAGTGTTGTTATAGTTAATTGTGTTTGCTGCTATACACCGATTCTTCCACAGTAGTTTTAAAATTTGATTTTGAGACTTTTGTAGAGTTTTAAAATATGTGGCGCTACCCCAAGCGGCAATTCCATGTCTTATATAAGACTCTGCGAGGGAGAAGTATGCTTGCCTAAGCACACTATATGTCGAACAGTTACTGAGATGATACAGCATATAAGATGATTTGCGAAGTTTCTTTATTACGCTTTCAACATGTGTTTTCCATTTAAAGTTGCTGTCGACATAAACGCCTAAGTATGTATATGTTTGCACAAGTTCAATATTTGTTGTACATGTTTCGATTTGGTTTGAAATATTTAGTGCTCTTTGGTGAAGGCAATTATAGTTATGGAACTTTATTTCTATATGCGTATCTGCCAGATGTCGTGGTTTGATGTGCATTAATTTTGTCTTTGTAGCATTGATGATGAGACCATTGTCATGGCTCCATTTTGATGCTATATCCAATTGTTGCTGCATAATTTGTGTGGCTATGTGTATATGTGACATCATATATGAGTACAAAATTTCATATATAGTTCCATATATGATTATATTGTTTATATATGGTTTATATGTGAATCCATATATAGTAAATATTTCCATATACTATTGCATACTTTTTCATACATGGAATCATATATAAACATATATTTTCATACATGTACCATATATAACAATATATGATCGTTTTTAGCTGGGTTGTTAATTTATAATTAAAATAAAATATTGTATTTTTTTGTGAATTCCCATTGGAAAAATAAAGGAAAGTTTTATTTTTATTTACAACCCCCTAAACTTGTGTTCCTTTTTTTGTGTTATTTTTTGGTTGCCTCAGGTTGACTTGCAACCTGCTACAGTGCACATTGTGTTGGCTCCACATTTCTGGACACCCGTGCCACAGTCGGTGGCAAACACAATCCTCTTTTAATAAATGAAACTTCTGCAGTTTTGTACGAATTTTTCACTCGTACTCTAGTCTTTCGAATCCCCGTCGGACAAATGCGTTCCGTCTTAGATCCACAGTATTGACTTAAGTCTGTTAGATAAAGGTATTGCTATGAGGAATGTAAAAATATAAATTAGGATATAAGTTTTGATCGAATCTTCTTCTTTTTTCAATCCATTTCAAAGAGATTTTGCATATGATATAAATAGCTGTTCATACACTTTATTATTAATTTCAGTTAATAAAAGTTTCAGTTCATTTATAAATACTCCGCCGTTTTTTATATCACTATAATGTGAAACAATCTCAAAATTACTAATATATTGGTTGGAATTAATACATAATTTTTCGATATATTTCAAAAACTTAGTTTCTCGTCATTTAGCACATAGTCTTAAAATGTCTCCATTTAGTAGCCATTTAAAAAAAGGGACCAAAAAAGTGGCCAGGTGGTTAAAAAAGGGGCAAATGGCGACTAAAGTCACCAAACGGTAACACTGATTGGAATACACAGTGTACTAAGTCTTTAATTATTTTTTTTTTTTATTTATTTATTATCTCGGAAACGACATATCTGATTTTATTCAAACAAATATCAAAAAATTATAATTTAAATTACCTTCAAGTCGTTATAACATTACTTTTTAATACGACCAACAGTTATAGAGATATTAAGTCCATTTATTGGAGGTATATGTTTTGTCTGTAGTTTTTCCAAATATAAAAGTTGAAGGAAAATTTACAAATAAGAAGCATACATATACCCCAGACATTACTACTCCTAAAAAAATTTACCAAATATGTTTAAGTTGTCTGAATTATTTTGCTAGATATTCGCCCTACCCTTAATTCTGGGATGGTTAAGTCATGGCTTGGTAAAGCAAAATACAATAACTTCTAAGTGGAAAAGATAAAATAAAAGGTATCCCTTAAATGGCCTAAGAAAAAAAAATCAATAATACTTATATTTTTATGTAAGTCGAGTATTAGCGTAGAATTTTTATATAAAAACCACACTATATTATAAATTATAATTGTGTCCAAGTTAAAATAGCTTAAACTAGAGTATTCATTTTACTCGACTTTTTCATTGTTCGAATAATCAAATAACTCGAAAATGCAGTTTTTAAATTACTTGAATAATCGAATAAATCTTTTAAGTTACTCGAGTTATTCGATTAATTTTTACCTTAAAATTTTACCCAATTTTTAATGCTTAAAATAAGAAATAGTCTTTCCAAAATAATATAAAATTAAAATTTGCGTAAATATTTATGAATACTTGTTTCTTTTGCTTTGATAATGCCGTTGTTTCTCTATACTTAATATATTCATTAATAGTTAAATAAATAGATCTAACAAATTTTGTCTATCAATTTGAACTAAATTCTATATTAAGGGTAGTCCGAAGTGCTTTTTGTAACTTTTGTGACGCTATAAAATGACTAGTTTTTACACTGTGAAAAAAATATTCCCATTTAAAGGTATATATATAAATACCTTTGATAAAAATTTAAACTAATGATGAGTTTTTATCCATTTTGTAATAATTTACGATTTTGTATTATTTTGTATGTTGTACATACTAACCTATGTACAACAGAGATTTTCATTTATATACAAAATGTTTGCACAATATTTTTAGGTATCGAAGATCTACTAAATCCAGATTTATTTTCATTGTTCATTTAAATTTATACAAATGTATACAATTTTTAAGATAATTTACTCTTATTTGTTTTATAGTGATCTCGTGACAATGTTTTAGTTCCATTTTGTGGAAAAATGTTTAACAATATCAGTGTAGAAATATAGGAATTTATATAAACTTTTATAATAAATTAGTCAAATATACATTTAGTTAGAACTACTTACTTTTCTCCATTTAATGGACAAATTTATTGTAAATTTAAAATAAATAATTCTTTATCCCAAATGTACGCGTAGGAATTATAGTTGGCTCTATTTTGAATTAAACCACAATTTCTACCAAAATGTAAAATATTTTATTTCTCGTTTCTTCCTATTTTTGTTATAATTTAGTAAAAACGACTCAGTATAATATTTTACACAAATATTATTTGGATTTTTGTCCGTTAGGCTGTGAAAGATATTCGAAAATATATTTATTAGTTTCTGAGTTATTGCATTTTGAAAATGAGAAAAAGCACTTTGGATCCCTTTTTTTAGAGTTTACATGTTAAACTTAATTTTAACTCCAAATTCCTTCTATATTACAAATTTCATTCAAACCATTACATCCTCTACACCAGACTGAGCATTTATTGGTATATAAACTATGTACTTTCATTCGTAGAATCAATAATATGTTTTTCCAAATCAAGCTTAAATTCCTTCAATTAATTTCTTATTAATTATTATATTTATATTAAAATTATTTGAATTTTACTTTATAATTTTTTAAAGTGACGTTTAAATTTTTATTTAATTTTGTAATTAAAAAACGACCTTTAACTACGTATTGTACTTTAGGCATATATTCGTATCTTTTTATTAAATACAATTTTTTTAATAAATTCCAATTTATGGTACCACTTTTAGATTTAAAACATTCTATACAAATTTTGAAACATTGTTTCTAAGCTAAAGTTTTTAGGAAACTAAAATTAAAACATCCTAAAAACTAGTTAAGAAAGGAAATATTAAAAATATTTTTTTACCCGAATTATTCGATTAATCGAATAAATTGTTACTCAAAATTGTTGATTTTAATTTAATCGAACAATTATTTGATTTTCATTTGTCGATTAATCGAACAAACAATATTCGAGTGAATACCCTAGCTTAAGCACAGAGCGTTTTGCTACCCAATTGTATTGAAATAAAAGCATCGAAATAATATTCAAAAACAGACAAACTAACACAGATTCACTTTTATATAGATAGAAGTACTTCTATATAGACCAGATAAAAACTTGGTAGCCTTTTTATTAAGAAAAAAAAAAAAATTAAATAATAAAAGTGAAGAATATTATAATAATGAAAAGTACCCTGCACAGTGCGGCCAAAAGCATAATAAATGGTAATAAGACTGGAACTTTGAATCCACTGAAACTTGCTAATTTCAAATTTATTTACAAGAAACGTTGCAAACACAAAATAGTCATATTATATATCAATTTAAAGTAAATTGTGTCTTCTTTGAAACTATGTATAATAATTTTTAATATTTTACAATTTTTAGCACACTTTTCTTAAAACAAAGCGAACAAATGCAAATTATGTTTACATGGATATATTTCAAAAATTTGAGACTGAATAATTTATAAATGATTATAGGTATCAACACAGTTTTTGCACATGATATAAAATATTTAATGGAAAATTGATAAATGTGAAAATCAGAAAAATATATATAATTTTACTATATATTTTTAAAGGTCGAAATTTTTATTATTGAGTAATAGGAGTAATTTCAGAAAATTGCCTCGTGGGACTAAGTTTACCAGTAGGCTGTCATAATTTTTTGCAAAAGCTTTAAGAACATATTGAGCTATATAGTTTAATTCACAGAAGTACCGAAATTAACAATCTATTTTTTTTTATACACTCAGAAACTTCAACTTCTCATCCAAAATTGATAATTTTTGACCACTGCTGGATGTAGGGTGAACGTTCAGAATTTCTCAAAATTACACTGACATATATACGCGTATCAAGAGCTATCAATTGCAATCGGAATAATACCGCCCCCATGCGATGATCATCAATTTGTTGCATAGTGTAATAAAAAAATCATTACTTAATTCGAATAAAATTTAATTTTCCGATTTTATCCCCTTCTTGGTACTTTTTATTCTCCTTAGATGTAACAAAGATTATATTCCAATGAATTTCTAAATTGTACTTGGATTTAATGTTAAAATATTCATATGTATGTGTCAGTAAAGAGAAAAAAATATTCTGTGAAAAAGTACCAAAAACAGGTACGATTTTTACCCCTTAAACTTTCGAATTTCCAAAAAATACCAAACTTGTATTCTCCAATTTTCGATAAGGTACTAATTTGAGGCACATTTTATTTCTATGCTTACTTGCTTAAACGATAGATAGATTGCTAAAAAAAAAGTACCAAATTACAGTTTTTACCCGTTTTCTCCCTAAAAGTGCCGAATTTCAATAATGTACCAGACACTTATCAGATTATTTTTTATATGATTAACGATAACTATTCAACTTTTTTTTTGTATCTCTATTAGTTTAGGAGATATAAGGTTACCGATTTTACCCGTTTTTCCCTTTTTTACCCTCTAAACATTCGAATTTCCAAAAATCCCGTCTTAGTGGATCTATTAGTTAGGAGACCAATCTACAGTCTATATTTCATCTTTCTAGCTTTAACCGTTTGGGCTGTGCGATGATGAATCACCAAGTAAGTCAATCAATCAGTAACGTTACTCTTTTATATATGTTTATAGAGTACCGAGCATAAAAAATGCAACGCTAGGATATATGATTTCTGATCGTATTGATTAGGGCTATAAAGTTATTAAATTAGCCAATTCTGTTCTGATTTTATTCTTTGCGATCATAGCTAACTTTTATATGTCATTTTATTCCAAATTGTTACGCATACGAATAGTTATTACATTAAAAGAAAAAAAAGTTGTAAATTTTGGGGAGCAAAAAAAATCAACGGAATTTTTTAAATTTTTTTAAAAATAATTATTGAAATATGCTGAAAACTATAATTTGGTAGTAGTACCACCAATACGCATAAATTTAAGGTAATTTTAACTACAAAGGATATTAATAATATTAAAAAAACTCCTTTCTCCATTCCTTTTTAGAAATTAGGAATATTTTTGAACAGCATTCTGATAATGGCACTGAAATAATATTAATATGTAGTTCTAATATGAAGATTCTTAAAAATTATTTTAAAGAAACAATATTGAAACGATCATGCCTGTAAAAATTTATACATGTCATGTAACAGTAGATATTTGATATTATCCGAATGAACACATGTGGCCATTTAAAGCTACTAGTGCTACCAATCGTTGATTTAATAATGTAAATATGATAACTGGAAACCCTTCTAACATAACACGTAATATTTACTAAAATCAAACTACCACCTTCACTTTTAGAGGCAGGTCCTTTATTATTTTTACGAGTATTGTATAATGGAAATGAGAGCCTATTACGACAACTTGAATTAATTTGACTCTAAAATCATCATTTCGTTTTTAGACTGCCTAGGTAGACATACTTACTTAAGTATTAATTTCCAATAGTAAAAAAAGTGTAACAGTCCATAATTACGAAAGATGAAATTTTAATTATTTAACAAAGGAAGTGTGTCGAAATAGATATATTTCTTAACTGGTTTTCCCTATGTTAGAATTTGTTCCAGAACAAAAATCAAGGGATATTTGAATATTATTGCGATGCCGGGCATTCAATAATGTCGTATCATTGCGAAAAAAATATATTTAGCTGTTGATTCCATCACAATAACTATCGAAACTGGTTACGATACTTCAGTCGAAAACATTTACTCAATTATAAATTATCAAGTTAAGCCAAAATTTTTATGAAATTTAAAATAAATAATAATAATTCCAAAAATATCAATCTTTATTGAAAAATTTCCCAAAAGGTTTAGAAAAATATAAAAATTTAAAAGAAATTGGAATTTATTACTAATAGTTATATTATCTGCAGATTTCTTGTGTTTTATTCTATATACAAGAATAGAAAATCATGTTATTTAACAATACTATATTTTCCAACCTTTTCCAATAAACATTTTTATCAAAATTTGAAAAATCATTGTTGAATTGTTTAGAGTTGCATTTTTTTTTTGCTCGCTCAAATTTAGAACTACTTTTACTAAACGTTTCATAATTTTCCTTACGTACAAAAATATTCAACAAAATTATATACAACGGGTGCCTATGTCCATTAATAATAAAACCACAATAGTACTGTTACATCGGGTCTCGCTATAAGCAAAAAATATGCGAACAAAGATAATATCACATAGCGTTGCATTTTTTATGCTCGGTACTGTAGATTATACATGAGGAGTACCATAGGTCTATTTCCGACATCTGCAAAGCTCTCGTTATTACAATATTAAAAAGGAGCAGAGGAAAAATTCTTAAAACTGATTTATAATGAAATACTAATGCCACTATAGACTATGAATTAAATATTTTAAATAAATAATAAATTAAATAAATTTTTTATGCTCGGTACTGTAGATTATACATGAGGAGTACCATAGGTCTATTTCCGACATCTGCAAAGCTCTCGTTATTACAATATTAAAAAGGAGCAGAGGAAAAATTCTTAAAACTGATTTATAATGAAATACTAATGCCACTATAGACTATGAATTAAATATTTTAAATAAAATTTTCCCAACTGACTTTATTATTTTACCATTAAAAATTAAAACCAATGAGAAATATTAAAAATAAATTAAAACGGATTGTAAATAAAACAAATTGTAACATTATTCAATAATTATTTAAAAGAATGTACATTTGTTTTAAATTGGATCCAAAAGTGCACGAGTGACTTAACTGCTTGATCACAAGTGTATACACTTTATTTATCCTGTAATTTATTTAAAAAGTAACTTTCGGTTTCTTTTTTTTAAATAGCTTTGCTTTTAAAATTTCTAAAATAAATCCAAAAATAAATCAACTTATTTAAAATAAATTTAATCAATTTCAAATAAATTTATATGTTGCCACTTACGTCAGCAGCTAAAATAAGAACAATTTTAAACACAGTAGCCAAAAAGAAAAAATTATGGAAAAAGAACAGAATTTCCTTGTTTCAATAAATCTTTTCAACTTGAATCTATGTTCTTTATCATAATTTATTTTTGTCAATCGTTGTTGGATACTTTCTATTATGGTATTGACAATAAGTATACTCTGATGTGTTCCACGCTGATGTTGTCATCAACATCAACTAATCTTTATTTTTGTGTTTGTAAGTCGTATTGTACCCAGCAGCTCTTTTGGTGACAATTAGCAATAATTTTCTCAGGCTCACTACTTACGAGCATTTATTACCAATAGCCATTTTACTGAACCTTTGGTAAACATAAATTTGTAGCAAAAGATTCCATTAAAACAGGTCTGTTTATAGAAAACTGCTGGGTAGACATAACTCTCTAGCAAAATTGTAGTCATGGTAACAGTGATTGTATTTATTGTTGATTGTTGTCATAATATTGTACGAATTCAAGTCTGTAACATTGTTTGAAGGAAATAAAATCACATTAAACGAATCTGCAACAGATAAAAACCATTACAACAATATCTACAATCACTATAAAAATAACAACATGCAATAAAAACAAATAAGAAATACATTTTAGTCAAAATATGATGTGTATAAGCCGTGCCATAGTGAAATAAGAAAGTGTGTTCGTAAGCATACCTAATTTACAATTTTTTTCAAAAACATACCTCGCGAAACTGTCAAATTGTTTTTGTATACGTATGCCAAATTTTTTGTGTGTTTTTTTACTCTCCTTCTCTTCATTTACTTAATTTCTGTTCATAGGATCTCGACACTATTTGCTGTAGTTTTATACTAACAAAACAAATGTAGAAAATTTAGAAAATTAACTATAAAAATAGCAAATTTAAAAAATTTACTCATAAAATAGCAAATTTAGAAAATTTACTATAAAAATAGCAAATTTAGAAAAATTTACTATAAAAATAGCAAATTTGGAAAATTTACTATAGAAATATAAAATTTAGAAAATTAACTATAAAAATAGCATATTTAGAAAATTAACTATAAAAATAGCATATTTAGAAAATTCACTATAGAAATAGCAAATATAGAAATTTTTCTATTGAAATAGCAAATTTAGAAAATTTACTATAGAAATAGCAAATTTAGAAAACTTGCTATAGAAATAGCAAATTTAAAAAATGCTCTATAAAAATAGAAAATTTACTATAGAAATAGCAAATTTAGAAAATTAACTATAGAAATAGCAAATTTAGAAAATTTACTATAAAAACAGCAAATTTAAAAAATTTACTATAAAAATAGCAAATTTGGAAAATTTACTATAAAAACAACAAATTTAGAAAATTTACTATAAAAATAGCATATTTAGAAAATTAACTATAAAAATAGCATATTTAGAAAATTCATTATAGAAATAGCAAATATAGAAATTTTTCTATTGAAATAGCAAATTTAGAAAATTTACTATAGAAATAGCAAATTTAGAAAACTTGCTATAGAAATAGCAAATTTAAAAAATGTTCTATAAAAATAGAAAATTTACTATAGAAATAGCAAATTTAGAAAATTTACTATAAAAACAGCAAATTTAGAAAATTTACTATAAAAATAGCAAATTTGGAAAATTTACTATAAAAACAACAAATTTAGAAAATTTACTATAAAAATAGCAAATTTAGAAAATTTACTATAGAAATATAAAATTTAGAAAATTAACTATAAAAATAGCATATTTAGAAAATTCACTATAGAAATAGCAAATTTAGAAATTTTTCTATTGAAATAGCAAATTTAGAAAATTCACTATAGAAATAGCAAATTTAGAAAACTTGCTATAGAAATAGCAAATTTAAAAAATGTTCTATAAAAATAGAAAATTTACTATAGAAATAGCAAATTTAGAAAATTTACTATAGAAATAGCAAATTTAGAAAATTTACTATAAAAATAGCAAATTTAGAAAGTTTACTATAGAAATAGCAAATTTAAAAAATTTACTATAAAAACAGCAAATTTAGAAAATTTACTATAAAAACAACAAATTTAGAAAATTTACTATAAAAATAGCAAATTTAGAAAATTTACTGTAAAAATAGCAAATTTAGAAAGTTTACTATAGAAATAGCAAATTTAGAAAATTTACTATAAAAACAGCAAATTTAGAAAACTTACTATAAAAACAACAAATTTAGAAAATTTACTATAGAAATAGCAAATTTAGAAAATTTGCTACAGAAATAGCAAATTTAAAAAATGTTCTATAAAAATAGAAAATTTACTATAGAAATATCAAATTTAGAAAATTTACTATAGAAATAGCAAATTTAGAAAATTTACTATAGAAATAGCAAATTTAGAAAATTTTAGAAAATTTAATATAAAAATAGCAAATTTAGAAAATTTACTATAGAAATATCAAATTTAGAAAATTTACTATAGAAATAGCAAATTTAGAAAATTTACTATAGGAATAGCAAATTTAGAAAATTTGCTATAGAAATAGCAAATTTAGAAAATTTGCTACAGAAATAGCAAATTTAAAAAATGTTCTATAAAAATAGAAAATTTACTATAGAAATATCAAATTTAGAAAATTTACTATAGAAATAGCAAATTTAGAAAATTTACTATAGAAATAGCAAATTTAGAAAATTTTAGAAAATTTAATATAAAAATAGCAAATTTAGAAAATTTACTATAGAAATATCAAATTTAGAAAATTTACTATAAAAATAGCAAATTTAGAAAATTTACTATAGGAATAGCAAATTTAGAAAGTTAACTATAGGAATAGCAAATTTAGAAAATTTGCTATTAAAATAGCAAATTTAGAAAGTTTACTATAGAAATAGCAAATTTAGAAAATTTACTATAAAAACAGCAAATTTAGAAAGTTTACTATAGAAATAGCAAATTTAGAAAATTTGCTATTAAAATAACAAATTTAGAAAGTTTACTATAGAAATATCAAATTTAGAAAATTTACTATAAAAACAGCAAATTTAGAAAATTTACTATAAAAATAGCAAATTTAGAAAATTTACTACAAGAATAGCATATTTAGAGAATTTACTATAGAGATAGCAAATTTGGAATATTTACTATATAAATAAAAAAATTTAGAAAATTTACTATAAAAATTGCAAATTTAGCAAATTTACTATAAAAATAGCAAATTTAGAAAATTTACTGATTTAAATTTGGGATCTAGTAAATACTAACTAGTATTTGTAAATATATATGTACTTACGCAGAGAATACAGTTTCATTATGTCAACCGAATTTTTCGCCAATCGAATTTGGTCGGTTGCATCAACTATCACAAAAAACTGTGATTACCGAATATTTCTTTTTTATATACAAATTAAATGGTCGATTCAAATTTTTCATTAGTTGTATTTAATAAAAATAATGGCAGTTGCAACTGAAACAATGCCTAAAAATTCGGTTCTAAAACTAGAATTTTTAAAATAAAAATACGAAAATAAAAAATTTTATATTTACATACATACATACAAATGTATGTATGTAATTTTATTCCCAAAAATATTTTCGCATAAAGAATACAATGGACACGATGCACATACATACATATTGAATTTGCTTAAATATTCCGAATTTTAATGACAAAACCAAATCAGTCACATTTTAAGGTGTACCAAATTTTTCGGCAAGAAATTATTCTGCAATGAAAGAAGTAATCACTTTTTTTTACAAATAATCTTTCATATTCATATGTGTATATATGTATATTTACCTCATTTATGTTTGTTATTGATTCAAATAAGCTTCGTCCATCCAATATGTGCATATGTGTTCCATATCTAACAAAGAAGAATAAACTTAATACATTTCTTTCTTAAAAATAATTACAATAACATTTAACTTACTTCTTGCCATTTTCTCCAATTAGCACATTTATTACATATTAGGTATATTTTCGCTCATATTCACATATTAATTTTTGGCAAGAATAAAAATATTTTATAAATGCGACGAGTTTTTAATAATTTTTAAAAATTTTAGAATTATTTTTCTTCTTTTAATTTATTTACAAAACGTCAGAGAAAAATATACTGCATATATATTCGATTGAGCGAACCAATTAATTTCTTTGATGATAAATGATTTTAAATACTAAAACCAATTATTAATAACTGACACTTAAAATAATCTATATAGATAAATTTTGATTGCTGATACTAAATTATGTTATTCTAAGGTGCATTTAGAAGAATTAAATTTGGTTATCTTCATTGATTTCAAAATTTATCAAATTATTGATTAACCTAACTATATTAACACATGTGGTAACATTTATTCCATTGTGGGAATATTAACTTTATTACAAATATAGAAAATCTTGCAGATTTATATATTTTTAATATCTGAGATATAATTTTGTTTAAACTTATTAACTTTTTATTATAATAAACATTTTCTAACCAATCTTTTTTCTGTGTGTATGTAATAAGTAAACCAATTAATAAGCCTCAAGAATGTAATACATTATAGCAATGAACGGAGCTTTTTGCTTTCAATAAAAGATGAATAATTAAGATGATTTTTTTTTTTTCATATCTTAAAATTTCAATTGCATGAAACTTTCTACCCCTAGTGATATTTCTTTTCGTGGGTTGCCTAATTTATACAACAATTTTGACAGATGCAGGACCAAATGTTATGGCATTAAATCCCGTATTCATGCAAGTTCAAATGAAATTGTAATTGTGCATATACTGAAACCCATGAAATGTGTAATGATTCATCTTTCAATTCCAACTATTTTTTTGCTTTTGTACTTTTTTGTAGTTCATCTTGTCATCATCGTTGTTTTATGTTTGATGATTTCTATAACATGTCTACTATTCCTTGGGGTGGTTAAAAGTGGTTTCTTTTATACTCTAAATAGGTTTTACAATGTTTTTTATTTTTGTCTTTTGTTTGCTCCTCTTGTTAGAATTTTGTATTATTATACCCTACACTGCCATAAGTTATTAGAGAATTATGCATTTCTATGTATGTTTGAAATGCACAGAAAAAATCTTCGAACCCCCAATTTAAAGTATACCGATTTATCGACAAATGTCCCACAGTCTAGCTGGCTGGCTGTTCATATAAACATTGTGTGCATAGTATAGGTTGCATTTTTAAAAATTAATCAATCAAGGCACGTGTGACTTTTTGTTTTAATATAAAGACCAAATTTTACAAAGATTGGCCCGTAATTGACCATAACTCTCATATAATGTCCGCTTTCGAAAATCACTTTAAAGAATATAAACTTCATAGCAATTGTATAAATAAGACTTCCAAATACCTTTTTCAGAATCGGCCTACTATTGAGATTCTATTTAAGATCCTCTACGAAAATCACTATTACATATATACTAACTTAATTTTGTAGGGTATAATATGATCGGGCCGACTAAAACTTTCATATTTGTATTTGGTTGTAACTATTGAAAAAGGTGATGTTCGCTTGAGCGCAGAAAATGGTCACAATATTGTTTGATGTTTAGATGACGGTGATGCCCTTTTTGGGATAAAAATAGATTTTTTTGTTATGAAATTTTTAATAAAACTATCTGTCAGTTCATGTAAAATCAATTAGATTTTTTAACAACTATAAACACATACACAGACAAAAATTTCGTTGGCACTGTGCTGACCAAATACTATTTTAATCAGATTTGTCGTTAGAAAACTTATATGCGAAGAGAACTCATCATATTGGCCCATAATTATGGGCAAATCATTAAATAAATCTTTTATAAATGAACCTAGAATTTCTTCCAGTTGTAAACAACTGGTGGCCTTAAACAACTCAACATCTTTCACTTGAGTCAATTTTTTCAAAATGTATGGATACAAAAATTCCGTATATACATAGGTTTTCATCAACTAAATGCTTTTGGGCAGCCATAAGTTGTTGTGTTTGTAGTTACTTTCCAGTGTGAGTGAATGCGTGTTTGAAAGCTTTTATTAAAATTGACATACATATACGAGTACATATATATGAATGTTGCTAAGGCGACTAGTTCGCAAATTTTCTCCATCTCTTTGTTAATTTATCATGCGTTTTTTCTAAAGCTGTTGTTTTGTTTTTGTAAGCGATTCACAGTTTTTATTTAGTTGTTGTGCTTGTTTTTGTTTTGTGCCTTATTTTATTTTTTCATCAACTTCCTGCTGTGGGTGATTTATTTGATAAATTGTGACATGTATAGCAAAGAATCAATATTTATTACTGTTATTTTTTCCCCTTCTAATATTTACCAGCAAAAACATTAATATGGAACTTATCTCCCAGATATATTTTTCTGGACGATAAATATAGTACATACCCAGCAAAAAAACGATCAAGTGCTTCCAAAAAAGAACATTTGTACTACTTCAAAAGTATAACTAAGTGCATATTTTGAACTTTTTTGGAAGTTTTTAATAATTACTTCCAAAAAAGTGAAAATAAATGAATTTTTAGCGGGAAAAAAGGTTCATATTTTCTAAGAAAAATAAAATTTTAAAACATTTTTATTATCTTATAATACAGTTAAAACATAATTTTTATTAAAAAATTTCATAAACATATTTTTAAGAGAAGTACTTCGAAAGCAATGAACAAGAAGTATAAAAGTAGAACATGTGTTAAAAATAGAACTTCTGCAACTCTTTTTCACCACTAAGTACTACCTTCCAATGACAACACAATGTTAAATTCATGACTTTTTCAGCACGTTTTCAGTTCCTTTTTTGATAGGTATTATTGTGGCAGTAAATTAAATTTACTCTGATTCGGTAGCAATATGAATGCATTTCATTTAGTAGATATCATACTTGGAAGAAAATTTTAAGATATTTCCAGTGTTACCAGGAGGTGAGAAAAAAAGAGGCTAATTGGACTTTTAAAAAAGTCAGAAAAGGCTAAATGCCCCAAAAAATAAATCTAGAAATAAGCTAACATTTTTTATTTTAAAACTTCCCAGCAAAAACTTGGTAATGGCATGTAGTTCCGGATGTAGTTACTTTTCAATGATAGCAACATACTGTCTATATTATATGAAAGTAGATCAGTAACTACTTACTTTTAATATGATATGTAGTCAATTATTGGAGATCAGATTTTTAAAAATGTTACTTAACATTTATTTATGTTTTGTGTGACATTAAGCAAAATGTTTTCCTACTGCATTTTTAGGGCCTAATTCCTATTTTATTAGGCCAATATGGACCACTAATTGTCAATAGTATTGAGGAATGGCGATTGTTTACGAAGTATCGTTAAATTTGGGCCTTTATGTATTACCAAATTTTGCACAATACCAAATTTGTACTTCGGATCGTTATCTTGGCAATATCAAAAATAATATGCCCTGATTCTCCTCACTCTGCAACAAAATATCCTTAAGAATTTAAAGGTATCTTATAATGTCCATTAATGCTATGATAATGATATCATATTGTTTTTAAAGTTGCTATCTGCTGCATAGCTATGGAACATTAAACATGAAAATATGTTCTACATAAAATAAGCTGTGAGCCATTGTATTTATATTTTGTTGACATTTCAAAAATAATTTTTAAAATAAAATTTTATTTAGCAATTTTTGTTTGTAAAAATACTTATAAATCTTGAAAATAGACATAAAACATGTGTAAATTGGGGCATATTATTCAAAACAGCAATTTTGCTTGTAAGTATATGTTCCTCCACTAAATTAAGATAAAACTCAAGCATGTTTTAAAGTTAGCTAGTTCTTAGATTGCAACACTCTCGATTTCAATAGCATGGCAGATAATTATAAACAAAATACCATTTCCAGACAGAAAAACAATCTAGGAGAGGTGAGTATATAAAATCATTAAAAATATCCCCTCACATGGACTTAATTTTATATCTATTTAATCAATTAAGTGGACAATAATTCGATTTACCCCGGATGTTATGCCAATTTTAAATCAAGAGCTATACCCTTTAATGATACATTTACCTGCTATTATTTTTTTTTTATTTTTGTAATAAATTTGTAAATAAGACATAGAACGACAACCAACAAAATTATCCAATGAAAAATCGACACAAATTTGGGTTATATATCACATAAAAATTATCTTTTTTTTATGATTTTTCATAATTTTTTAATTAAAATTCCTTTACGCATTTTTGTATGATAGTTTCTATGGTTAATGAAGTTTATTAAAAAATAATTATAAGAATTGGTTAAGTAAGTCCATAAAATGACCTAAGTTATATTTAATTTAGAGTATGAAACGCTGCAGGCGTCAATCTCAATTATTTGTACGAAATAATACACAAAAAGTTTAAAGCGTGATTCTGTAAAAATTGAATTAGTAAAAGCAAATATAAAATTATTTTCTTCTTTTTTGAAATACTAAAAATTTTAGCCTTTTTAAGGCAATTTTAAAAATCAAAAAAGGTTAAAAAAGGCTAGAAGCCAAAACAAAAATCTAAATGCTAAAAGAAAATTAAAAAAGCTTGATTTAGTTTTAAAAATGCTAAACTGGCAACACTGGATATCTCCAAAATTGTTTACAAAAAGATAAAAATAATAAATCTTTTAAAATGTAAATGATTAAATATGTCTTTAATATTACCGAACATTTAATTGATTATTTTCTTCCTTTTGGCAATTTTTTTGGAATACTGTCATATCATTTTCAAGAAAATAATTCGCTGGGTTGGTATACTTTCCCATACGTAAACATGTGATGATTGTGGTATATGATTAAAAGGACAGATGTAAGTAATCCGAAGAAAATAAAGGTAGAATTCTTTATAGGAAAAACGAATTAAATTAAAAAAATATCTTAGAACAGTGAAATATATAGCAACACTTTTTTTAATATAATATAAGTTATACTCTTCTTTAGAATACTACATAATAATTTTAAAAGTTTAATTTTTTTTTATTAAAACTGGTGAATATTTTTAAACCTTTGATAGAAAAAATGGGATTTATATAAACATTTAATTAAAAGATTAATTGATAAAATTAATTTAAAATAAGGAGTATGTTCGAAAAAATCTTAACACATATAATGTTGAATAACTTGGAAACGGTTGATCTTAGGGTTTTCATTATATTTTTATTTAATTGATAATTCATTACAGATTACAGAAAAATATAACTTTTATAGTTCTAACCACTACTTATGAAGTTGTGGACCATTTTTGGCAACCCTTACGTTAGAGATTTGATAGTTGCTTTAGTCAATTTTTTTGAACAGTGTGCACATATTCTTTTAAAATCTTCAGTATTTTGGGACACCATTTTTGTGTTCTTCAATTCACTTTTCACAAGAGCTCAATATCTCTCCACTGGTCTAACCTTGGTACAAAAACTATGTTATTGTTTTGGCACCACTCTAGAGCTTTCTTACCGTAGTGGCATGATACCAAATGGGTTCAAAAATATGAGGACACGTTGTGCTCTTTTACGAAAGGAAGAAGTTTTTTTGCAAATATTTCTTTATGCATATTTTGGTATTTATAGATCCGAATGTATCAAATGATTTAACAGTTTTGCCGCAACTGCAAAAAGCTTGTTATACCAGGAATTTGTAGGAATTTTTTTCTGCTTTTGGATCCTGAACTTATCTTTAACATTGCCTCGAGAATTAACAACAAAAAGTTTTACATATAAGCTGCGGAAATTCTGCCAGCACATAAGTTTCTTCGTCAATTATACAACTTGAGTATTTTTGTATGAAATTTGGTTTTAATTTCTATATCCTATTCTTGGCTTCTAAATTTTTTGCAGAACACCTGTTTGGAATTTTTTTTACTTTATATGTTATCATCTCTTCATTAGCTTTAAATAATCGAAGCACTGAGATAGCTGGGCTGCTTTTCTACCAGATGTGTTTGAAGTTCCTTTCAATATGCTTTAAATTTTCTGACCTTCCCAATACCATGTGATCCTTTTTTTTCTTTCCGAACCAGGTTTTATATCAATGGTTAAATTCTCCTGATACTATTTATTAATATTAGAAACAGATTGACCACAGAAATTTAATTCTGTGGCCAATTATTTGTAGGACCTATTTGGATTTTTTTTTAATTTTTTTAATGACGTAAATCTTTTTTGTTACTCATTTTGATGAAAATCATGACAAATCAACATTGTTGTTATTGAAAATAATAATTGACGTGTTTTTCCATGATAACTAGATCAAAAGAAAAAATTCAATATAGATTTCGAAAAAAGTTATGAGGCAAAACGTGTGTTAAGATTTTTTCGATCGCACTCCTTAAATCGAGAACTTTTTTTTAAAAAAATTCAAAGTTTAAGAGTACAAATGTTTTTAACTATAAAAGATATCTTGCTAAGCACTATCAAAAAATATAAAAATCTTTGAAATCAAACTTAATTTTTAGAAGTTACGACTTTTTTGAAACTTTTTCAAACTCGAGGTGCTAAGCTTTCTTAGTCTTTAACTTATATCGTATTAATTTTATCTACAACTCTCCCTAATATTTCAATTCGATCCGTCCACTAATTTAGGAGATACACATTTATTGTTAACATTTTTGAGAACGACCCACAAAGCTTTGTTCCATAGACAAAAATCAAAATAAAAACATTTTTCAAATTGTGTTGAAATATACGTTTTTTGAAAGGTAACGATATGGATCATATAATTTGAAAAGACTTCTTTGAATAAAGTAATTTTTGTGGCTACTAGAGGGCGCTAAAGTCAGAGAATTTAAAGCCAATATTAATGAACCAAAAACCTGTTTTTAAACTGTTTAAAAAAAAATAAATCTTCAAAAACTCACTTTTTGATGAAATGCATCGAACTTTTATTTTTTCAATACCTCAGAATATTGGTAAATTAAAACTATTATTATCTTTTAAATATAGTGTTATGAATATATACATATTATTACTCAAATTCACACATATTTTTTAATTAAAACCTAAAAATTCCTGAAATTGGATGAAGGATATAAAAAATTATAAAAAATTATATAATTTGTTTTTACGGTATATGTAACTTTTTACAGTTATTTAACGGATTAAAAGATAGTTAGAGCCTATTTTTTGCCACAACTTTAAAAAAATTTGAATTGAAAAAGTGTCTGATTTTCCGTTTTTACTACAATTTCAAAGAGTTCTCAATGTTGACGTCATTTATTTTGCTAAATTAAAACAAAATAAATATAAAAATTATTTCGAAATTTAAAAAAGCAACTAAGAAATTGAAAAATATATTTTTTGGACCTAATATATTACGTTAAAAATCCTCCAGATGGCGCTAATTATAGAGAATTTTTAAATTTTAATACAAAAATTACATGAGTTCTATGGAGTTTAAAAAAAAAAAAATATATATAAAAAAATATACAACTTTTTTTGCTTGATTCTAAAATTCAGTATTGGTTTTTAATATATAAAAGAAAAAGTACTTCCTATTTTTTGACACAACTAAAAAAAAAATTAATAATTCAAAAAATTTATAAATTTACTTTTATTGCACAAAAGCCAAAAAATTCTTTATGTTGAAATATTTCGTGTTGTTAAATCGACATTCCTTTAAAATTTAATACAATATTGAAAACTAAAAAAATATAACATTTTTGGATAGGAAATCGGTCGAAATTAGGCAAATTAATGATTTAATCAACATAAAATATGGCAGCAGAAATTAAAATAATATTTAATAATGATAGGGCTTGGGGGAGGTAGATTTGCCCTTGCTCCTATTAAATAGAATATTTTCTGACCTATAAAAAACCCATTTCCAATAGCTATCGTAAATTTTGATACAGTTTTGACCAGTATTTTGAAAGAAAATGTTTTTTTTCATATTTCAGAATACATGGGAGGTAGAGGTCCGATTGTATATAGTTTCTCTGTGTCCACAGTAATATATGTGCAAAGTTTCAATTTTCTGCGTCACTTCCTTCTATTTTTATAAAATTAAAAACGGTGTGTTAGCCAGAAATGCGTTTTTTTCATTTCATGATATATGGAAGGTAGGCGTGTCCTTATTCCGATTTAAATAAAAATTGGCGGAATCATAAATAATCTATATTTAGCTGCAATCACATATTTTGGTGTAATTCTGACCAGTATTCACGAAGTAAATCCGTTTTTTAGTTCCGGATATATGGGAGGTGGGCGTGTCCTTATCAGTATTTTAGAAAAAATTTAGTTTTTTAACTTCAGGATATATAGGCGTATCCTTGCGCCAATTTTTTCAAAACTTCGTATTTATTCATCCTATGCCTAAAGTAATATGTGTACCAAGTTTCAATTTGCTACGACAACTTCTTCTATTTTTGTCCCATCGTTGTATGGTATCAAAGCACTGTGCGGCCCTACTGTGGAGCGTATGACTAATAAAAATAAATTTTAATAGGTATACTCCTATTTTAGTGTCTAAAATGAAAATCTTAATAACTCAAAATTAATAACTGTTAACATATCAATTTTTATACGCAACATTTTTAAAACTAAATCCCTAGATGAGTGTAATTTTATATGATTTTTGTTAAACTACACAAAGCAAACAATGCTTCTCTAACTGTTTGCAAACAAATCTCAAACACTCAAACACAGTAATTTTCTTAAATCAAAACATGTCTACACATTTTTCAAACAAAGTAATAATAAAAGATTACACTCTCAAAAAAATTGCACATAATTTGAAAACAACTTTAAAGAATTTGCAACATCGAACATGTTGCAAAACAAAATCAATATGTTGTTTGCTTAATGCAAATAAATAAATATTCCAACACAGAACCGACAAGTTAGTTATTACAGAACTTGTAAAGAGCCAATTAAATATTTGAGTTTAATAAAAACAAAACAGTCTTCTTTAAGCCGTTATATGCTTTGGATAAATTTGACTTTATATAAGGAGATATTTGCGGAATGTTGAAAGCAAATAAAAATGTAAAATATGATAAGAGGAAGCATAAGAAATAATAGACATTTTTTGTAGAATATCCTAACTGACATCAAATGGTTATTGAAAAAATATAAATTTTTAAAGCTAAAAACTACAATTTTAAATAATTGGTGATCAAAATTTTTTAATAAAATTTTCATTAATATGAAATTTAAGAAGAAGAAACTTAAGAAAAGTAAGAAAATGTAAAAACAATGCGAACAATTTTTATTTTATCATTTGTTTAATTTAATATCAAGATATATAATCTTGCAAATAACTTATAATAGTTTAAATAAAGTTTATTTATAGAAATTGTTTTTGTTTTTTTTTTTTTATTTATTACTCTTTGTAATTTCAAACTAATGTTTACATTTATTTAATACTGCCGCAAATAAAAATTGTTTGTTGAATTTTGTTTGAAAATGATAAATGACACTAAAAAAAATATCCTTGCAAAAATGTCAATATTGAGAAAAAATTCCCTTCAAAATAGTAACTTCTCAAAGTGTTGGTTTAGCGCATGCGTTTTGTTCAGTTCGATTTGTTTAGAGAACATGTAGTTAGTTAATTGTATTATATATAGAAAAGGTGCTTTTTATGGTTTTGTTTTGCGACAATCATCTTTTTTGACACTTTTAATTTATTCTTCTAACTAATAAATGGTCATTTTTAATTTGGTAACATAGCTTAGCGTTTATATCAAACCCAACAAATGGTTGGTTATAGTGGTAGTTCGCTGACCGCAAGCAATCAACTAGAGTTGATAAGATTCTGTTTTGATAAGACTACAATAGAAGTCAGGGAATAGGTTACCACCAGGTGATTTAACTATAAGGTGAGAAGGATAAAAGACCAAATGATTTATCGATAGAACATTTCATATCATACAAAATTAATGGATTTAGTCAATTTGCTTGATTTCAACACTGTCGCACAGTGGGGTCAACTAAACTGAAATGAATGGAAGAGTGGTAGAGGAGGACTTAAGCTTTCAGGAAAATCATCTCGTAGTCACCCTGTGATAACACAAGATAAGCTACAGGGTGTCAAATTTGACTACCTCGAGTATGTAAAAGTTTCAGAAAATCGTAACTTCTACAAATGAAGTCCGATTTTAAAGATTTTTATATTTCTGTAAAGTGCTTGACAAGATAAAGAAAAATCTAAGTTATCTCTTACGACTTATTCCCTTTTTCGGGAATAAGTCGTAAGATATAATTCTATATATTTCTATATATTTTAAAAAATAAGCTGAAAGAATTTTTGGATTATCTCAATTCGTCCAGACGTGAAAAATATTCAAAGTAAGCACTCTGAAATTAGTATGAAAAATGGTTATTTAAAAAAAAAAATATAGTACAATTCTTTCACTTTTTTCTCAAAGTTCTGTTAAAGAAAAATGTTTTTTCTTTATATATTTCAAAAGATAAGACTTCGTAAATGTTTAATAAAGAAATCTTGAATTGATTTATGTTTGCACCCTACATCAGGCATTGGTCGAAAATTGTGAATTTTGGAAAAAGGTTAAATTTGTATCTATCTTTTACAAAAATATAGAACAATTCTTTCGCATTTTTCTCAAAGTTCCGTTAAAGAAATTTTTTTTTTCTTTATATGTTTCAAAAGATAAGGCTTCGTAAATGTTTAATAAAGAAATTTTTAATTGATTTATGTTTGCACCCTACATCAGGCATTGGTCAAAAATGGTGAATTTTGGAAAAAAGTTAAATTTTTATCGATTAATAAAAAAACGTCACACGAGCTTTTTTTAATTTTTTGACGACATTTTATCAAGAAATAGATTTAGAACGATTTGACACTAAACTGCTTCCCGCCCGGCCAAAAACGAATGCAGGAGAGCAGATTTCATGAAAAAAGTAAATTTTTTAAACGACTTTTTTTAATTGCATAAAAAAGCATATTAGCATAATATTTTCGCCATTATTTCTTATGTAATGTATAAAATATACATCGATCTTTCACTCCTGCAAAAATAATTTAAAAAGCTTTACAAATAAATTTTTGTAAATTTTTAAAAGTAAACAATATTCGTTCAACAACCAAAACACGCCAATACAATTATATGTTACGTATACGCACATATGGGAATATTGTAAAACAATGAATTTGGTGAGAGTTGACCTTAGTTGTCAGTTTTGAGACCATGATATAAAGCTTTTAAAATGATCTATATATACATGTTATACATCAAGGAATTGGAAAATAAGTCTTTTTTTATATTCTTGTAATATTTTATTAGTTTTTGGAAAGTAGGCGGAGTCTTGCAATATAAAACATTAATTTTTTTAGTTTTTATATCTTTTTTATATTTTTTAATTTTGAAAAATTGCCAAAAATTTATTTGTAAAGCTTTTTAAATTATTTTTGCAGGAGTGAAAGAACGATATATATTTTATACAGTACATAATAAATCAATTAAAAATGTCTTTATTAAACATTTACGAAGCCTTATCTTTTGAAATATATAAAGAAAACAAATTTTTCTTTAACAGAACTTTGAGAAAAAAAAATGAAAAAATTGTACTATATTTTTATAGAAAATAGCCGTTTTTCATACTAATTTCAGAGTGCTTAATTTGAATATTTTTCTCGTTTAGACACATTGAGATAATCCAAAAATTCTTTCAGTATATTTTTTGAAATATATAGCTAATTACAGAATATTTTTAAAAAAAATTTTACCTCATATATCCTCAGATATATGATATATGAGGATATATGAGGTAAAAACGAAAGAAAGTCGAGGCAAAAAATCAAAAAATTCAAAATTCAGGTGTAAATATCTTTTTATCGGTAAGAGACAACTTAGGTGAGTAAACTTTTTTTTCTTTGTCTTGCCAAGCACTTTACAGAAATATAAAAATCTTTAAATTTGTAGAAGTTACGATTTTTTGAAACTTTTACATACTTGAAGTAGTCAAATTTGACACCCTCTAGCTTATCTTGTAGAAGTTACGATTTTTTGAAACTTTTACATACTTGAAGTAGTCAAATTTGACACCCTCTAGCTTATCTTGTGTTATCACAGGGTGACTTCAATATGATTTTTGTGAAAGCTTAAGTCCTCCTCTGCAACTCTTCCATACAATTCAATTTAATCCTAGCAGTAGTTTTGGAGATACAGATTTATTACCAAAAAATTTGCGTTTGAACCCACTGTGTGTCTCCACCGAGGTCCCAAAACTAATTTTTTTTGGAAATAATTTTGTAACTTTAGAACTACTGGATGTATTTTAATAAAATTTCACATGGACAATCCTGAGTTGTATTCTAATAGTCACGAGTATAAAAGTTTTTTAAAAAAACGGTACAATTTCATTTATAATTTGATTGAAAAAAATGTTTGCACGTAGATTGTCCTTATAATTCTCTACAAAAAATACCCTTATATACGTGGAATATCTCTTTTACTTTAAGAGATTTTTGGATTCTGTACAAAATTCTAAGTAAATTTCGTGTAAGGAACATATACCTGTGTAGTTTAGATAAAAAGATATATTATTTTGAAAAAATTGTGATTTTTTGTGATTTCTTCAAAAAGGTGGTAACATATTTTCACTTTAAGATCCATTATTTTCCGCTTAACATAAATGCATGTAAAGAAAATCCGAAGGCAGTTGGGGTAACAATCTTCCCGCTAGTCCTATCAGAATTTCGTTAATTTAAATTTTTATTTTTTTACTTTTTTCTGGAGCACAATAATATGTTATATATGTATTCGCTAAACACACAAAAAATATTTAATAAGCCATGCCTCTTATAACGACAGGGTGAACATTTTACTGAAAAAATTAAATTTTTGAAACAAGCTTTCCCCGAACTGGAATTTTAGGTATTTCGGAATAAGAAAATGGGAATGTATTTATTCTCTTCTTTTAAGGAACAATTTTTTTATGTTATAATTTCACAATGATAGCTTAATTAGTGTAGATTTTATTTAAGTTTAAATATTATTATTATTTTTTATTTTTTATTTTTTTTTTTTTTGAAAAATAACAGTATATACAAAAATTTTTCGCTTTTTGATCAATTTAATGAAATAATTTAGTTCATATACTTTATTATTTATATATTATTATTTTTCAAGTAATAACCTTTCCAATGATACCAATTACTTGTATAAATACTTTACACAATCGTTTAAAAACTTACTGAAACTTGACCCCCTTCAGCAAAATGTGCAGATTTTCATTTATTTCTATGGTAAATGTGTGCTGCAGCATTTTATATATAAGTGCACAGCAGTTTCAACGTGTTTTTTTAAATAATTGTGTGTAACTTTTGAACCGTTAAATAAATTTCAATGAAATTTAACATATTTATTACTGAGGTACTTTCCAACTGTTTTGAAGAAGCACAAGTTTTTAGCTGGTCTCGGGGCAGGGGGGAGGACCACGGAAATGCGTCACCTTTGA
Organism: Protophormia terraenovae; assembly: GCA_951394005.1. Classification (NCBI taxonomy): domain Eukaryota; kingdom Metazoa; phylum Arthropoda; class Insecta; order Diptera; family Calliphoridae; genus Protophormia; species Protophormia terraenovae. The sequence continues at coordinate 106,920,485 of OX596077.1, forward strand.
TATTATATAATAAATAATTAAAGAAGTTGACCACTTTCGGAGGTTCTCCTTCTGTCCACAGGCCAGATAGATACTTGTACTCCTCCAAAACAGTTGGAAAGCACCTCAGAAATAATTGTGTGAAATTTCATTGTTACACGAAATCATTTTAAAAAACTTGTAGAAACATACATGTTTTTTAAATAATTTTTTGTAACTTTTCAACCATTAAATATATTTTAATAAAATTACAAACAATTACTTCTGAAGTGTTTTCGAATTGTTTAGGAGTAGCACAAGTTTCTAGCTGGTCTGTGTATTTTAATTTCATTAAAATACATCCAGTAGTTCAAAAGAACAGAATTATTTAAAATATATATATATATATATATATATATATATATATATATATATATATATATATATATATATATATATATATATATATATATATCATTTTGGGACCACTGTGTGCTGTCACTTTTTAATGAATTGGGTTATCATATCTAGATACTAGTATAATCAGTGAGAGCGAGATGTCTCACTATGTCATTTAGTATATTTTTCAATATTTCCTATATCCAGAAAAAAAGTCGACCACATATGTATTGAAAACCATATATCATCTATACCATAACGAAAATTGAAACCTAATTGGCGTCAAGTTGACTCCATGTCGATATAAAGTTATTAAATTGCATTATGTTTTCTATTAAATTTGTTTGCTAAAGAACTAAATTATTTATTGTAAAAAAAATAATATTTTTTTATATCCAAAAATAAACGATTTTGAAATTGAAAATTGCTAAAATTATAATTTTTGACGTTTTTTAGCCGAAAAAGTATCGTGCAAAAGCACGGAATAGTTGGGAGAAGATCAATTGACAATATTGTATCTTGGTTTCCATGAATGGTATTTGGATTCTTGGCCGAGTTTTGTTTCACTTCATAAGAAGCAATATTTATTGAATTTTTATATTAAATTTATTTATTTTTTTTTTCTTTCTTCAGATTACAAACAACCTCTCCATTTTCACAAAATTTTAGTTTTTTGAAAAATTTCTCCACTTATGTTGTCATAACTCAAAAACAACTTGTCCGATTTTGTTAAAATAAATTTAAATTTAAATTTTTTTAATTTTTTTTACTAAATTTATATTTTTTGCCTAACAATTTTTTTTTTTTCATAACTTTGAAACTATTGATCGCATCAAAAATAATTGTATACATCATTTAAAGATATTGTTAGTCAAAATTTTTGTAAATTTATTTTAACAAAATCAGACAAGTTGTTTTTGAGTTATGACAACATAAGTGGAGAAATTTTTCAAAAAACTAATATTTTGTGAAAATTAGCGAATTCACTTAATTGCGAATAAATTCGAAAAGAATCCATAGATTTTTATGATCGATATCTCATTTTGTTGCTATTATATGTGGCTTTGCCATAAGGTAATAAATCTGAACAGTTTTTGCCGTTTTCGGCAAACGCAATATATAAATAAAGGGATTAAAGGTTATGAAAATATACATTTTTCTAAATTTATTTCAATAATATCGGACTAAAACTTTTTAAGTTATCATTAATTATTTGGAAAAACGCCTAAAAAAATTTGTAATTTCACAAAAACAACCTCTCCATAGAATTTTAAATTTTGCCCATTTTTGGACTACTGGAACCACAATACATCAAAATTGTATAGTGGTTTTTAAAGCCTCCAAATTTTTTTTGATTTTGTTGCCTTGTGAAATAAGTCCAAAATAGTTGCCGAAATGAAACTTAAAAATTACGAATTGTTTTTAAAAGCTAATTGATACTTTAATCATATGAATTGAATTAATTCTGCTACGAATTAATTCCTTAAAGAATTCATTCATCAATTATACAATTCAAGCTTAAAAAGTATATTGAATCATTAAAATTTTCTTCAATTCAAATCTATTACAAATTAGCTTTAGAAAATAGTTTTTAATTCATTTTGTAAAAGATTCAAAAAACAAAATATTACAAATTGAATGAAAGAAAAATATTTTCATTCAATTTGGAAAAGATTTGAATTAACAAAAATTGAATGAATTCTTTATGAATTAATTCAATAAGGAATTAATTCTATTCAAACAACCCAGCAAAAACTTAGTTTCTATTTATAAAAGCAACAGCTTCCTGTATGCATTACAATGTAGCCTTATTCGCCACTCGCAGCATTACCAAATAGTACTTCAATAACTAGTATTTAGTAATTATTAAAGTAATCAGATTTTTACGTGGCACAGTTGTCTAGAGCGCTTAACTAAAAAAAGGTGTATTTAAATTCAAAGAGAGTTCAACTCAGAGACCTGCACCGAGGAATTTTATCGGCGGCGGCGGCTTGTGTAAAAAAGCTTAAAATCGGCTGTCAGCCGGCTGAAATTAAGCATATATTTTCTTATTAAAAAATCTTATTTTGTTGTCAAAATTGTTTCATTTAAAACAAATTTGTTCGAAGATTATTTTATGTCTTAAGTGAATGATTAACAAAGCAAAAAAAAAAAAAATTAAACTTATAGATACGGCCTTTTTATTTCTGGCATTTAACTAACTAAATTTATATGAAAAACAAGTTAAAAACCATAAAAAATAACTATTTTAACGGAAAAAACCCTTTTTTAAGGGAAATGATGCTTTTAAATAATAAAGGAGTGTGTTCTTTTTAACATATTTTTCAAAAATAATTTCAAAACGGCGGCTGTTTTTAAGCCGAAAATTTTACGGCGGCGGCGGCTTCCAATTTTTCCGGCGGCTCGGCTTAGCCGAATTTCAGCCGGTCGGCGCAGGTCTCTGGTTCAACTCCCACTTAAGGCAAATGTTTTTTTTTTTTTTTTTATAAATTGTGTTTATTTATTCCCCTATATGAAAACCAGTTTTTAGCACATAAAAATGTAAGTCGATTGTGGTGTAGCGGGAAAGACGGCAGACTAAAAAACACAACCAGTATGTTGATGAGTGGGTTCAAATCTCAACCGAGCCAAATATTTTTTCTTGTGCGTAAAAAAAAATCAGCATTCAAAACAACTCTTTTGGAACCCAAATAAAAACTTATGAAATTTTTGACTTCGCGAACAAAATTCATTAGTTATAGCACTAAAAGTGGAAGCTGTTTTTCATACTGATTTCGCTTACAAATCACGTTATTAAGTAGGCGAGGTTTTTGCTGGGAAAAGCCTTGGAATTAAGCGATTGAATTATATTTTTGAGAATGGTATTATGGAATGAAAAATTAGTATTTCTTAATTCAGAATTAAGATTTAAGAGAATTAAGCTAAGATTTAATTAATTCTTTCGAAGCTCTGATCAATACAAATAAAAAAAAACATATTTTATAATAAACTAATTTTATAAATTTTAATTCTGTGTGACAAATCAATATTATTAATTGAGTACCATGTAAATTAATTATTTATTCAATAGAAGATTTTTAAAATTGTTTTCAAAGGTGTTAAGTGCAATTAAATTTTACTAAATAGGAAACCATATTTCATTCTTACAGTACCTGAAACTAGAAAGTGACTGTAAAGAAAATTACACAAAACTTCTTGGAATACCACAAAGCTTCCAAAATAAAAATAGTTTAATGACTTCATCATCCACACACATCAGTTAGGGGTGTAGGATAATTTTTTTTTTTTTTTATATTTCTTAAAACAAAGAAAGTTTTTAAATTAAATTTCTTTTCTATTAGAATAATTCAAGGGACAGAATCTCAGATTATAAAGAAATTCAATTTAAAAATACATAAGTACATGTCAATTAGTACTGATGACCATTCAACTGTAAATTGAGATAAATTATTCAATTAAAAAAGAAATAAATGAAAAATTATATTACTTCTGCTTGTTATATTTTATATTCTTGTGCTATTACTACAGATGAACATTATGGATCGGATACTTGTAAATCATCAATCATTAAACTAATACATAAAAATTGCAATTGAATTACAAAAAGTATAATGCAGGTAAATGGGGGAAAAATTAAGCTTGTAAATTATAAAAATTTTGCAGATTTAGTGTAACAATAACTTAAAATATTTTAAACAATTTAATTTGAGTAAATGAAAAAGAAAATCAATAAACGTTTTAACCATAGATTATAACATAGATATGAAGCTTTAAAAAAAACTCAATTGAAAAAAATTACTCAAAAAGCCACACGTACTACAATTGTTTTTGTTTTCAATGAAAAATTTTACTAACACATTCATAGAATTAGGTTTCTTTGACAACCGACTTAGGTTTTTGAAAACTGAACTTCATACCTATGTTATAATCTATGGTTTTAACCTATGTTATTTAATTAGTTATAGAAAAGTTACATACAAGTTTTACATTTAATAAATAATTGAAATTGATTTGGCATGTATTTAAATATGTATAAAAAATAAATTTATATAGGGACTATATAAAATCCTGGATCATAAAAATTAACATAACGACAGATTGTCTACAGAAAGCATTATCCCAAGTTCACAAAAATGGTCTCTATGCATTGCAACATCTAGATAGGATGTATACAATCACCAAAAGAAATCACACAACTCTTTTCTGGATCATTACTTTTGTCTACAAATCGTTTTTTTCAATGTCAAACTGAAATTGACGACTGGCAGTTAAGATTTTTTTAAAGTAACGTTTTTGTAAAGGAATGCATTATTTTCTTTTTTTAAATTGACCTACAATAATTTAAATATGAACTTGAAATATGAAATGGAACTTAAAATTGTTACATTTTAATATTTTTCTGAAAAATAATACATACTTATTGTCTTTTTAAAAATTCTGAAAAAAATTGTACGCCCGACTTTAAAAATTATTTTTTTTTTTTTTTAAGCTCCAGTTGCTCTCATACCAAAAAAAAAATCACTTTTTTTTCTATTGATTTACCAAACATTACACATTGGGGCATAAGCGAACATTTTTTGATATAAATCTATAACTTCTAGTCGGCCGATTGGATTAAAAAAAATTTCAATTTTATGTTTGGATGTAGGACCCTACATATATCTCAGGAGCGAAGCTATGGTGGCTCAAAATAGGGTACCTTTGACATAGAAAAATTTTTAACGTTACCCAAATTTTTGTTTCTTATCCAATTTCAAAGATTTTTATTGCATTTAAAAGCTCTTAAGAATATCTTTGAAAAACATGCTCGCATGTTACAGTTTTAAAAGATCTTTGTCATTTGTTTCCAGCATTTCAAAAGAGTTTTGTATGTTTTTAGTAATTAGTTAAAGAATAAAGAAAATTTGTCGAATAAAGAAAATTTGAAGCTGATATCTTTATTGAGTCGAAAAATAAATTTGAAAATTTCCCAAAATTAATAAACAGATAGACGAAAGGAAGGACATTAGAATTCTATAAAAAATTCTTAAAATTCCAAAAAAAAAATTTTTTTTTGTTCTTATTGATAAATACCAAAGAAAAATGTCAACATTAAAATATTGATATCACCTTTCCCTAAATTAATCGTCATTTTCGATTTGTTATACCCCAATGTGAAATAGTAACAACGGTGCTGATGTGTCTCAATGAAACTTTTAACAAGCGCGAATGTTATATTCGACCCGGACGAATCTATATACCCACCATCAACCTTTTCAAATTTTACGATATATTGGAGGGGCGGTAAAGTGGGCAGTAAAGTGGGTGGACCACGCCCATTTTTTGTTTCCGAGTTTACATTGGTCCTTAAACTATTTGAACACAATTTCGTTGATTTTCACCTTATATGGGAGGTGGGCGGTAAAGTGAGCGGACCACGCCCATTTTTAGTTTCCGAGTTTATATCGATCCCTGAACTATACGTACAAAATTTCGTTGTCGTACATGCTTTTGTTGAAGAAATATCAGCAGAAAAGTATAAAGCGGACACCCTGTGTTTCTAGTTTTTAGCTCATAACTTTTTTGTTTATTAACCGATTTTGCCCATTTTCAATCCCAAGTAAACCTTAAATAAAATACTTTTGCCAAATTTCATCCCACTACGTTGTCCCGTTCGAGCCCTATCCTGCTTTCAACAGACGGATAGACGGACAGACGGACGGACATAACTAGATCGACTCAGAATCTAACCAGGACCCAGAAAATATATACTTTGTGGGGTCTTAAATGATTCCTTCGACATGTTACACACGGTATGACAAAATCAATATACCCCCCATCTTATTGATGTTGGGTATAAAAACATAGTCAATAGATTATTACTCTTCAATACTTTAGCTTGTGAAGAGGTTGAGGAGGACAATTTTTGTCGTGCCCTATAGCCAAATCAGTTTAAAGGCCATATCCTCTTATTGACAACCATTAGTCTATCCAGTATTACAACAGGGTGATTAAGTATAATCTAAACTACTAAGTTTACAACATTCTCACACATCTCAATTTGATCCAACCATTAGCTTAGGTGATACAGATTTATTACAATTTTTTTATATAGGTTCCGGTGTACACTATTAATTCTTCACACCTTTGACGAATGATACAAAAAGGAGAGACTTAGGTAAAGGGTATATAATATTCGCTGCATTACACTCTAAATAATTTGTTTTATAAAAAAATACATATAAACTTGAAATAAGCATTAACTTTTAAGACTTTATTGTTTCTTCGAAATCTTTCACCATATTTTACAAATTTAAGCCGAAACTGCTATTTATTTATTCCCCAAATGTTTATAAGATTTTTCAAATGTTTTTCATATTATTTAAACATTTACAATCTGTCTTAAATTGTTTACTTTTATTTATTCAACTTGGGTATTATTTATGCTTTTATATGTGTGCATAAACTTACAAAAAAATAAATCCTTTCATTAGATAAACAAAAAGAAAAACTTTTTCAATTTATACGTGACTGGGTTATAGAACAAAGAACTGTAGCCACTTTTAACCTCAACATAACAATATTTCCAGAAAATTTTGTGAAATTTTATAGTTTAAAAAATGTTTAACCTTGACCCTACTGTGTATTTGTTTAAATTACTGAAATTAAAAAAAACATGATTTTTAAAACGTAATTGTTTTTACTAATTAAAAATTAATATGCAAGTTTCTGCTTATGCAAAATTCATATTGTACTTTAAATAGCACTGTAATGAAAAAATCCTGATTCTTATATGTATAAGTGTCAACTTAAAGTTTTTGTTTTTATATATGATTTAGACTATCCTTTCCTTTGTCCTTTTCAGTTTATTATTAGATTATGCAATTTTTCGTTTAGTTTTTATTTTAATTTTTGGTTTTTATCCTTAATTTAATTTTTGCATATTCCCTTAACAGGATTATAGTTTGATGATGTTAAGAACACTTATATTTAAGGGTAACAAATCCTTATTTTGAGAAATTAATATACTTGGCATGGTGTATTAAATTAGGACAAATAAGGTATATACGAGTATGTATGTATTTTTATACCCTACACCACCATAGGTGGGGAGAGTATTATGTTTGTAACACACAAAAATATTGGTCTAAGACCCACCTTAATTTATACCAATTGGCTTAGAATCACTTTCTGAGTCGATTTAACGATGTCCGTCCGTCCGTCTATCCGTCTGACCGTCTGACCCTGTAATCGAACTACAGGTCGCAATTTTGAACCAAAATTTGGTACACACGTTTCTTTTCATCCAGGGACGAAGCCTATTGAAATTGGTTATGATCGGTCCATTATTTCACCTAGCCCCCATACGAATGCCCTCCCGAAAAAGGGTTTAAATATAGCAGTATTTTAATGAAATTTGGCACATATAAGTTTCATATAAGTCTAAATAAGTGTGCCGATTTTTAAAAAGATCGGTCCATAATTACCCATAGCTCCCATATAAACCCCTTTTCAGAAAATCACTTTAACGACCATAAATCCTATTAAAATGTTACTATCAAGTTAAAATTCGTCACAAATAAGTTTTATATAAACATAAATAATAGTGCCAAATTTTACAAAGATCGGTCCATAATTTACCATATAAGGCCCCCTTTCCGGAATCACCACAAAAGTGAATAAATTCATATTAATGTCAGCATCAACGTAATATTCTGTATTTGTATGTTTTATTTTACACTCTAATAAAATACCCCTACTGTACACAATGGTGTAGGGTATCATATGGTCGGGCTGGACAGACTATATCTTTTTTTCTCTCGTTAATCTTAAATATGTAAGAGTAGAAGAAAATAAATGTGAAGAGAAAAAATAATACATGGTAATAAAAGGAAATTTGTATAAATATATATAGGAAACGAATTTGCATATTTAACACAGCACAGTGGTCCCAAAACATTTTTTTTTTTTTTTTTAATAATTCTGTAACTTGTGATATCTAAATCTTAATTTCACATAGTCAGAGCAGAGTTGATTGGGAGGTGGGCCTCCAAATTTGCTCACCTCGGGTATATTATTTTTGTTTTTTAAATTCATCAAAAATTCATTTATGACCTGAATGTAAAAAAAAATACATAAGGGCAGACCTTGTAAATATCTATAAAATTATCTCTTTTAGTTTTAAAGATATTTAAGTCGAAGCAAATTTTAACCCTTATTTTTGGCTTAGTTTTTTTAACTTTTTAAAACATGGAAGCCTTAACTAGGGCTCCTAAATATGCACTAGATTTCTAATAATATTACTGCAAGAATGATATATAAATATATCTATTCTATAAAAAGTTATATTAATCTGTAGTTGAAACTTTAAAATATATTTTCAGGGTTATTTTCCAAAAAGGTAATATTCCTTCACCTCTAAAATATCTTAAAATCTTAACGTAAATGAATGTCAAGTGAAATCGAATGCATTTTCGGCTTTGGTTTCCTCACAAAACCTATCCAAACTTTAATTTAAATAACAATAATAGTAATATTAAATGGACTGGACTATAAACCCCCATATGTTAATTACACTTGTCGACAAAAAAATCTTCCACCAAAGACGAATAGTTGAACTTGATGCAATTTGATGTGCTAAACACGAATCTGCTTTCAGTTTTTTTCCATCAGGTCTGGATTTTTTTTAAGAGCGTGTCTAATAAACGGTTTATACGATTGACATAAGTGATACACTTAAAGATGCGGACTAAAAATATCTTCAAATCTCCCAAACTTTATTTTTTTATGTGCTCAATAATTTTGGAGTTATTTTGAAATATATGTCCGAAATTTTTTTTTTATGCAAAATTTGTGAATTTTTTTGTTACTAAAATTTCTTTTTAAAAGTGAAAACATCAAAAATGTTTCCGTTTATCATCTCAATCTTAAAACTGGTAATGCTGCGAATAAAATGAGGTATGTGTCTTCAAAATTGATGCACAAATCTTGATGTTATTCACAGTTAAGAAAAAATATCCAAATATCCAGAGTAGAAATACAGTGGTGGGCAAAAAAATTTTTTTTTTATTTTTTTTTTTTCTTGAAACAAAAATAGGGGGACTAGATGGATTTTGAAGAGTTAAACAATAATCTGCATTAACTTTTTTTCTATCACGCGCTAATTTTTTTTTGGGCATGACTAATATCATCACCTTATTAAGCCGTCACACTAAAAAACTCGATAATGGTTTGTCAAATTTAGACTATAACTCAAGAACCGTTTACACGATTTTGATAAATGATACAGCAAAAGATGCACACATAAATTGTCTTCTAGGTTTGTCTCCATAATTTTTTATTGATTAAAGAATTTCAGAGTTATGAATCAAAATGTTCACGATTTTTTATTTTTTTTTTTATTTTTGTTGCTATTTCCGAATAACTATGGAAATATTAACTGAACAAAAAATAACGTAAATTCAGCTCAAAGATAATTTAAATCGTTATCTACGGGAGTTTAATTTATCTTATTTGGACAAACCGTTCTCGAGTAATACAAGTGTGACTGCCTAAAGGCGGGGTCAAAGTAGTCATGCCAATAAAAAAAAAAAAATCAAAACGTGATAGAAAAAAGTAAAAGCTGATTCTTATTTAGCACGTGAAGTTCCATCTATTTCACCTATTTTTTTTGTTTAAGACGATTTTTTTTTTTTTTACCCACTACTGTATCCCCACTTAACTGTAGGTATGCATGGGTATCCTTACTTAACTGTGAATGCAATCAAGGTTTGTTCATAAATTTTTATGATACGTGGCCTTATTTACTCGTAGTTTTACCAGGATTGAGATAAAGATGAAAAACTACAACATTTTTGATATTTTCACTTTTAAAAAGAAGTTTTAGTAAATTTAGAAATCTTTTTTCGGACACTTATTTCGCAATAACTCCTAAACTATTCAGCTGATAAAAATTTGAAAGTAAAACGACTTAAAGCTAATTTTATTCCGCATATTTTGTTGTATCATTTATATAAATCGTGCATACCGTTCTCGAGTTATAGTGAAATACACTCGAGTAATCGGCTTATTTAGGGCACAATATTAGTCACGTCCATAAAAAAATCTCGACCTGATGGGAAAAAACTGAAAGCAGATTCGAGTTTGGCATGCGGAATTCCATCTAGTCCATATATATATATTTTTTTTTAAGAAGCAGGAAAAAAATGTTTTTTTGTCGACCAGTGTTATATACACAAAAATATTTTCTAAACCACGCACAGTAGTTTAAAATCTGAATTTTATAAATTTCTGGTCAAATCGAATTGAAATGTATGGAGAAGTTGTAAAGGAGGTCCCAAGCTTTTAGTAAAATTATCCTATGGTCTTTCTGTAATAACACAAGATAAGCTACAGAGAGTCAAAGTTGATACCCTGGAGTATGTAAAATTTAAAAAAAATCATAACTTCTACAAAACAAGTCTGAAATTGAAGATTTATCTTATTTCTTTATTTTTGAAAAATTGCCAAAAATTGGTTTGTAAAGCTCTTAAATGATTTTTGCAGGATTGAAAGATTGATACATATTTTATGCATTACATAAGAAATAATAGTGAAAGAATTGTGCTAATAGGGAGTGAAATCGAAAAAATTTTAACTTATAAAATTTTTATAGTTTCAACCACTACTTATGAACTTCTGGACCTTTTTTAGTAACCCTTTCATTATAAATTTGATAGTTGTTTCAGTCACTATTTTGCTTTAAATTTTGTTGGCCTTTCCAACATTATGTGGACCTTTTTTCTTTCCGAACCACGTACTTCTTTTTATCACTCATTTTGATAAAACTCATAACAAATCAACAGCTCCAAAACGTTTTTTTTTTTTTTTTGGAAATAATTCTATTGAACCGTTAGAGGTATCTCAATAAAATTGAGTCTTTTCGAGTTGATTGAAAGGAGTCAGGGGGGAAGTGTGGCCCTCTAAAGTAGGCCATCTCGGGTATGTAAGTTTTTTTTTTTTTTTTTGAAAAATCGCCAAAAATTCATTTATGATATGATAGAAAATAATTTTTATACATAGATAGTCCTTGTAAATCTCTACAAAAAATAAGCTTACATGTGTAAGCTAAATAATATTGCTGCAAAAATCATATAAATATAAGAATCCGTTAAAAAGTTATATTAATCTGATGTTGGTACTTTAAAAAATTTTACATTTTTTGGTTTTTTCCAAAAAGGTGCCAATATTTATTCAGTGATAATTTTTTTTTTTTTTTTTTGTTCTGGGCTTTATCATTTTTTTAATGTTTTCAAAAGAAATCTTAATTTAAATGAATGTATAGTAGGGTGATCGACGCGGTTTTCCAACCGGTTTTAAACCCGGTTTTTTCAGTCAATGTGCTGTCGGTTTTTTCAAAATGTTCATTTTTCGAATGTCGAATAGACCGGTTTTTTTTTAACATAAAAAACCGGTTTTAAAAATAGCATTTTATTTTAGAAAACATGTACTAAATAGTGATAGTGATATTTGAAAATTTAGGAATAAATTTTTACATATTCATAAAGACTGATTTCTTATGTTTTTAAAATATAGTTTAAGTCTAAATTGGAATTTATTCTGTAATATTAAACAAATAAATAATTTATAATTATCCTGTATGACCCAATTTAATTTTTTGATCCAATATTTCCTTTATTTTTTAAAGGTGTGTTAAAAAAGTTTCACATGCAGAATCATTTCAATTGAGACAGGCTTCCATATTAAGCCATGGTTTCTGTTTATTCTAACTAAAATTTAGATGATTTTTTCTAAAATTTTGAAACATAATTATCTTCTAATCATCTAGATATATAATTTGCATAGCATTTTTTCTCTTTCCAGAGCATTCTGAAGCTACCAAACGACGTAGAAAATTAAAATTTGGCTTAATTATAAAACTTTTTGTCCAACAAATCCTAATGGAGCCATATTTTGAAATTTTTATCAGGGAGCGGATATAAGAGGATTTGTGTGTCTTTTTCTAAGAATTTTTTCTCTTTCCAGAGCTTTCTGAAGCTCCCAGAAGACATAGAAAATTAAAATTCAGCTTAATTATAACCCTATTCGTCCTACAAATCCTAACGGAGCCAGATTTTGAAATCTCTATTAGGGAGCGAAAATACGTTAATCTATATATATGAATTTAAATATATCTTTCCTACGCAATCTAAAAATCGACATACTTATAAAACTATTCGTTCAACAAATTCTAACAGTGCCAGATGTTTCTATCAGGGACCAAAAAGTCTGTTTTGGTATTAAGAACTTTTGAGTTCCTATAAAAAACTGATTCTGTATTTTGGCCAGGGAGCGCATTTACGACGATTTTTTTATTTTGAAAGGTTTACGAATTTAAAACATTAATCAATATAATTCCAATAAATTTGAACGGCTTCAAATAATTGACTTCGATTAGGGAGAGGATGGTGTCTAAACGTTGTTCATATTTTTTTCTTTTAATTTTAATTTTCTTCTTTTAATTTTCGGATTTGTTTGTGCATATTTTCATTATTATATTATTTTTCCTGACATTGTTAGGCTTTTACGCTTGTATTTAATAAATGTTAACTTAATTATAAGAATTGATTTTTTTAAAGAAATGTAATCTTTTAATATAAATATTAACTTCTGCAAAAAACCGGTTAACCGGTTTTTTCTGAATTTCAAAAAGTGCAACCGGTTTTTTTAAAATACCAACTATTCGAACTATTCGAAAACCGGTTTCTCAAAAAAGTCGAAAAATCGATCACCCTAATGTAAAGTAAAATCGGAGGAGTTTGGGGCAAAGGTCTGCCCACAAGCCCTATCCAAATTTTGTCAATATTGGATTTTTTTTTCCTTTTTTGTTATGTTTTCAAATTGCAAAGCTCCATGTTTGATAGGGTGCCAGTAAAGTAGCAATTTTTTCCATCTTTAACATTCGAAAGTTACAAAACTACCAAAGTATTCCTATTATTTTTTAGTATAGAGGAATATGACTAATAGAGCTTGAGAATTCTCATTCATAAGTAACAATATCTCTTTAATAAGGAAAAGAACCACAAAATCAATTTTAAGGATTCTGATTCATTTAGGACCTTACATCTTCAATTTTATGTTTCTAGGATGTATATTACATAACATTCAAAAAGTATTGTTAGAAGAACGAAAAAGTACCACAAAATCCCTTCTTATGGATACTCACTAACTTAGGGCCACATAACTTTAACTTTATGTTTCTAGGTTAAATATTATAGAAAATTAAAAAAAAAAGACATATGTCCTTAATTTCATGTTTCTAGGTGAAATATTACAGGAAATTAAAAAAGTACCATTAGAAAAACAAAAAAGTACCACAAAGTCCCCTCCTATGGATTCTCATTCACTTAGCACCACATGTCCTTAATTTCATGTTTCTAGGTTCATAATTATAGAAAATTCAAAAAGTACCATTAGAAGAACAAAAAAAAGTACCACAAAGTCCACTCTTATGGATTCTTATTAATTTAGGACCACATATCTTTAATTTCATGTTTCTAGGTTAAATGTTACAGAAAATGCAAAAAGTACCATTAGAAAAACAAAAAAGTACCACAAAGTCCCCTCCTATGTAATCTCATTCACTTAGCACCACATGTCCTTAATTTCATGTTTCTAGGTTCATAATTATAGAAAATTCAAAAAGTACCATTAGAAGAACGAAAAAGTACCACAAAATCCCTTCTTATGAATTCTGACTCATTTAGGGCCACATGTCTCTAATTCCGTAATTCTAGTTTAAATATTATAGAAAATTCAAAAAGTATCAAAAAAATAACCACAAAGACCCCTCTTAATGATTGTCATTCATTTAGGACCACATATCTTTAATTTCATGTTTCTGGATTAAATATTATAAAAAATTCAAAAAGTGCCACAAAGACTCCTCTCATTAACTTAGGACCACATATCCCTAATTTTATGTTTCTAGGTTCATAATTATATAAAATTTAAAAAGTACCATTAGAAGAACGAAAAAGTACCACAAAGTCCACCTTGTGAATTCTTTCCCACATCGGACCATTCATATTTAATTTCATGTTTCTATGTTAAATATTATAGAAAATGCAAAAAGTACCATTAGAAGAAGAAAAAAGTATCACGATGTTCATCCTCTTGAATTCTTACCCACTGGATGTTTCTACGTTTAATGTAATTGAAAATTCATTATTAAGTTTGAATAAAATGTAATTTCCCGCCTTTACCCCTTTTTTGGTACTTTTATTTCACCCATCGAAGTATCAAAAATTGTATTCCAATGAGTTTCTAAATTATAGTGAGATCCCATATTAAAATAAGTATATGGTTATGTCAATAAATATAAAAAAATGTTTTATAAAAAAAGTACCAAAAGTAGGTACGATTTTTACCCCTTATACGTTCGAATTTCGTAAAAGTACCAAATTTATATTTCTATTTTTTTGATAAGTTATGAATACGACATAAATTGTATTTGTATGTTGATTGGTTTCAAAGATACATATGGTGTCAAAAAAGTACCAAAATACAGTTTTTACCCGTTTTCTCCCTAAAAGGACCGATTTTCAAAAAAGTGCCAGACACCTGTCCGATTATTTTTTAAATAAATAACGACAACTATTCAACTTTTTTGTGTATCTTTATTAGTTTGGGAGTTATAGAGTTACCGATTTTACTCTTTTTTTACCCCCTAAACATTCGAATTTCCAAAAAACCCGTCTTAGTGGATCTATATGGAGGGAGACCTACCTACGTTCCAAATTTCGTCTCTCTAGCTTAAGCTGTTTGTGCTGTGGGATGATGAATCAGTCAGTCAGTCAGTCAGTAACGTTACTCTTTTATATATATAGATAGATCAACATTTTTAAAATTAATCGTTAATAACAATGAAACCATTGCACCCTTTAAAAGTATTTTCGTTAAATTGGTATGATTAAAAAAACAACTTGTATTTGTTTTTGAGATGCTGAAAATGTTATATGAGTTTATGACATATGACTTAAAACAGCATTTTGTACTTATGTTCATTTTAAAATCAGTCATATCGTTATAAATAAACAATGTGGGAAATCGTTGGCAATAAATTATAAAATATAATTCATCATTTACAACCATAAAATTAAGCATGTGATTTACTTATAAAAATTAAATTAAAAATTCGTTAGTGAATTTGAAGCAGACTTTGAATTTAAAGCATTAAATGTCAACATCTTGAAAACAAAGCAAAATTGAAGAACATTTTACCTTTTTAAATCTAACATTAATTAAGCCACAATTTAAGTACATGATTGGAGGCCCCTAAAAGACAAAAACTTCTCAGTTGTATTTCACTCTTACCCTCTATATATGAAAATAAAGCAACCTGCTTTTAATCAGGTAATTAACAAAGTTCCATTAAAATATTTGTGCTAAATTATGATGACAATTTTAAGCCAACTTATTTTCCTGTATATCACATAAATGTTAAAACAAAACGAAATTTACCTAAGTTAAACGTTTAATAACGTCTTAATGAGCCAAAAGACTTCTTCATTAAGAGTTTTATTATATTTTTGACAAAAGATGCTGCAGCTAAAACTAAAAAAAAGAAACATAAAACTAAAGTAAAAACTTTAAAATTTTCAAACCATTAGCCTGATGGTCTGTTAAAAGGCAGGAAAAAACAAATAGATAATAAAACGAGAGAAAAAGATATAGTCGGTCAAGCCCGACCATATGATACCCTACACCATTGTGTACGGTATAATTCGGGGAGGGGTCCTTTATTAGACTTGGAGTCAAATGTGGACCGTTACTCATAAATGTAAAATAAAACATACGAATTCAGAATATTACGTTGATGCTGACATTTACATGAATTTATTCACTTTTGGGTGATTCCCGAAATGGGGCCTTATATGGGAGCTATGGTAAATTATGGACCAATCTTTATAAAATTTGGCACCATCATTTATATTCATATAAAACTTATTTGTGTCGAATATTAACTTGATACTAACATTTTAATGGGATTTATGCCCATTAAGTGATTTTCTGAAAAGGGGTTTATATGGGAACTATGGGTAATTATGGACCGATCCTTTCAAAAATCGCCTTATTTGGACTTATATAGAACTTATATGTGCCAAATTTCATTAAAATATTGCTATATTTAAGGGATATATGATCTTTAAACCCTTTTCCGGGAGGACATTTGTATGGAGGCTAGGTGAAATAATGGACCGATCATAACCAATTTCAATAGGCTTCGTCCTTGGACCAAAAAAAAAACCTGTGTACCGAATTTCATACATTTTGGTTCAAAATTGCGACCTGTAGTTTGATTACAAGGTTTACATGGACGGACAGACGGACAGACGGACGGATGGACATCGTTAAATCGACTCAGAAAGTGATTCTGAGCCGATTGGTATAAATTAAGGTGGGTCTTAGACCAATATTTTTGGGTGTTACAAACATCAGCACAAACGCATAATACCCTCCCCACCTATGGTGGTGTAGGGTATAAAAATTCATTTTAAATGTTAAGGATGGCAATGGAAAATAAAGAAAAAATCATTAACTAGCTGCTAAAATGATCATAACATAATAGTCTAATCACATACTTTAAATCGTATATTGTGGATGACTATGATGGTGATGTTGAAGAAAACGAGATGCTGTTCCTTTATGACAACACTGGTGAATAAAAATATTAAATAAATACAAAAAAAAAAAATATATATAATGATGGTAGTTTAAAATATTACAATAATAAAAATTTCATATAAAAATATTTAAATGTTTTAACAAAGCCACTCAAAAAATTCAAACAGCTCCTTTGTTCATTCCTTTAAAATATCATAATTTAGCTATAACAAATTGTTGTTACTTAAATGAAATGAAAAGAAACCGTATAAACAGATGCTGAATAAGGTGGACATATTTAGCTTAATTGTAATTGTGCAATATGTTTCTAAACAACGGTTCACAAATGAAGGTCCATAACAAAGTTTAACTCAGAGCAGCGCTCATTGGGGTAAAAGGAGTCGGAAATGGCGATTAATTTAGGGTAAGGTGATATCAATATTTTAATGATTACGTTTTATTTTTATTGACTATTAGGTAAAAAAAATTGGTTTTAGAATTTTAGGATTTTTTTTTAGCAGAACGGTAATGTCCGTCTGTCTGTACATTAGAGTAAAATGAGTCGAAAATTATGCATAATTCAGGGAACGGTGCTCAATGATCCCAAAACGGAATTTTTTGGAAATAATTCTGTAACTTTAGAACTGCTGGATGTATTTGAGTGAAATTTCACATGGGTAATTCTGAGTTGTGTGGCAATTGATTTGGAGGAGGACAGGAGCGGGTCTGGAGGACGAGGGATGGACCTCCAAAGTTGGTCACCTCGGGTATGAAAATTTGTTAAAAAATCGCCAAAATTTCATTTATGATTTGATTGAAAAACAATTTTTTACTTTTATAGATATTTGGACCAAAGTAAAATTTTGACCCAATTTTGGACATATTTTTTTTTAATTTTATTTTTTTTTTGGGGGGAGGGGCACTTTGTGTCCTAAAATTTGTCTAGAATATTCTCTGGATTCTGTACAAAATTCTAAACAATTTTTGTGCAAAGATCATATACCTATGTGGTAGGGTGATCGATTATTCGACTTTTTTGAGAAACCGGTTTTCGAATAGTTCGAATAGTTGGTATTTTAAAAAAACCGGTTGCACTTTTTGAAATTCAGAAAAAACCGGTTAACCGGATTTTTTGCAGAAGTTAATATTTATATCAAAAGACTACATTTCTTTAAAAAAATCAATTCTTATAATTAAGTTAAAATTTATTTAATACAAGCGTAAAAGCCTAACAATGTCAGGAAAAATAATATAATAATGAAAATATGCACAAACAAATCCGAAAATTAAAAGAAAAAAATATGAACAACATTTAGACACCTTCCTCTCCCTAATCAAAGTCAATTATTTGAAGCCGTTAGAATTTATTGGGATAATATTGATTAAAGTTTAAAATTCGTAAACCTTTCAAAATAAAAAAATCGTCGTAAATGCGCTCCCTGGCCGAAATACAGAATCAGTTTTTGATAAGATTTGGAGAGCAAACAATAAGTATAGCAACTCAAAAGTTCTTAATACCAAAACAAACTTTTCGGTCCCTGCTAGAAACTTCTGGCTCTGTTAGAATTTGTAGAACGAATAGTTTTATAAGTATGCCGATTTTTAGTTTCTTACGTCGTGTGGGAGCTTCAGAAAGCTCTGTAGAGAAAACAATGCTTAGGAAAGATATATTTAAATCCATATATATAGATCCACGTATTTTCGCTCCCTGATAGAGATTTCAAAATCTGGCTCCGTTAGGATTTGTAGGACGAATATGGTTATAATTAAGCTGAAAAAAATTCTTAGAAAAAGACACATAAATCCTCTTATATCCGCTCCCTGATAAAAATTTCAAAATATGGCTCCATTAACATTTGTTGGACACAAAATTTTATAATTAAGCTAAATTTTAATTTTCTACGTCGTTTGGTAGCTTCAGAAAGCTCAGGAAAGAGAAAAAATGCTAAGCAAATTATATATCTAGATGACTAGAAGATAATTTTGTTTCAAAATTGTAGAAAAAATCATCTAAATTTTAGTTAGCGTAAACAGAAACCATGGCTTAATATGGAAGCCTGTCTCAATTGAAACGATTCTGCAGGAGAAACTTTTTAACACAACGCCTTTAAAAAATAAAGGAAATATTGGATCAAAAAAATTAAATTGGGTCATACAGGATAATTATTTATTATTTATTTGTTTAATATTACAGAATAAATTCCAATTTAGACTTAAACTATATTTTAAAAACATAAGAAATCAGTCTTTATGAATATTTAAAAAATTATTCCTACATTTTTGAATATCACTATCACTATTTAGTACATGTTTTCTGAAATAAAATGCTATTTTTAAAACCGGTTTTTTGTGTTTAAAAAAACCGGTCTATTCGACATTCGAAAAATGAACATTTTGAAAAAACCGACAGCACATTGACTGAAAAAACCGGTTTTAAAACCGGTTGGAAAACCGCGTCGATCACCCTACTATGTGGTTTAAATAAAAAGTTATATTATTTTGAATTAGAAAATTTGAAAAAAATTTTGATTTTTGTGATTTTTTTCAAAAAGGTGGTAACATTTTTTCACTTTAAAATCCGTTATTTTCCTCTGGACCATAAATTTTTTTTCATGTTTCTAAAAGAATGCTCAATATAAATGCATGTAAAATAAATCCGAGGGCAGTTGGGGTAATAGTCTCCCCGTTAGCCCTATCAGAATTACGTTAATTTTAATTTTTGTATTTTTAGTTATTTGTGGAGCACAAAAATGTCAAAGCCAATATTGATACCGTAGAAAGTTACCTCCATATGTTGGCTAAACACACAAAAAATTTTGAATAAGCCAAGCCTCTTATAATGACAGGGTGATCATTTTACTGAAAAAAGTCAATGTTTGAAGTACTTTTTCCCCGAACAGGAATTTTGTGTATTTTGGAGTAAAAAAATGGGAATCTATTTATGCTGGTGACTACCAGTTGCTTACCTTAGACTTTTTTTTAAGCCAAATAAAATTCTGTGCTTAATTAAATGTTGTCCGCTAAAGGTTGCCGGCCACGCACTAAAAAAGAAGCAAAAAATAAAAAATCTCCAAAATAGAAAAAAATTTCGTTACTAAATGCCATAAAATGGACTTTCCAGATTTTAACGCCTTACAGTAACTAAAAAGGAAGAGGATGCTTAATATTATTGTTCAAGATATTAAAAATAAATTACAATAGGTACGTTGAATAATAAACAACCAATGGGAGAGGTTTAGTCGATCAAAGTTTATATAACTTCGATATTTATAAGGTGAAAATGTCAATAAGATGCTTCACAACAATACTATTTTTTAGCTACCGTATAGGATCTTTAAGTAATTCCCATTAAAAACTTGAAGTCATCATATACCCTTCCGTAAATTTGTACGTGAATAAATAGCTTTATTCTTATCTTGTACGTACATGTTTCAAAATATACATCCCGCCAGAATTAGCTAAATATGACACAAAAATACTATACAAAGACAAATTATCTCCTTATACGATGAAATAATGAAAATTAGGTGTAATTGAATACCGAAAATTAGAGTTAAAACTGTACAAAATATACAGTAGACTCGCGGAAACGTGAACTAATTTTTACTAAAGATGTTCACGTTTTCGAGTAAAAGTAAAAGAAATAATTTCTGTTATTTAAACCCATAAAAAGCTTTAAACGAACAAAAACAGTTATTCTATGCTTCTAGGGTTAAAAAGAAAAACATTTTATTCTTATTCGAGGATTTCCCAATTAAAAAACACCAAAAATTTAAAAAAAAGAATTGTTTACTTTTTAGAGCTTTCATGTTTTGTTCACGTTTTAGAATAGTCTTTGTAACATTTTTTTTCACGTTTCTGAGCCGTTCACACTTTCGAGTGTTCACGTTTCTGCGAGTGCACTGTATTTTTTTCTAAATAGTACATTAAAAATGCATTAAACTACGAGTTTAATTTAACCCCACATACTAAAGAGAAAATATAGTTTCCATTATAACAAAAAAATAAAATTAAATAAATAAATAAAAATGCTGAACATAACAAACCTTTTTTATAATATTTTTAAACTTAATTTGATTGATAGTACTATTTATTACCTAAGTTAACTAATGTGCGTTTAAATTAAAGAATAAAAGAAAAATTCTAAATATCTGCACGTATATAGGTAAACGTCAAATAGTTTTTCTACTACTCATTCAAGTTGACAGCCGGAGAAGTTATATTATTTATGCAGCCAAAGGCACAGAACCTGCTACTTATACCAAATTACAAAATAGTCCTTCTTAATTTAACAATTGGTTTTAAAAATCAAACATTTCAAGCACGTAATCTCAGTTTCACACTTTTTTTCTCCATTTAAGTATTTGTCACATTTTATTTTACTGAGTTTTATGTTTTTTTTTTTTTTTTGCTCCCTTTTTCAGTTCTTACAGCACTAATGATATTTAATTTAAGCATGAAAGTGTGTGGCACAAAAGTATCATTAAGCACAATTTTTTTCTGGGTTCGTTTTTGTATACAGTCTTTCTTTGATTTTCACCAGTGGCCAAAGCGGGAAAATTCATTTATATTTTTGTAAATAGTAAGAAAATCTGAACGCAATGGCCGTGTTGGAGACGAGACTATGTAAATATGTTTATAGCTTTAATAAAGATAAAACTATTGTGACATGCTGCATAAAATGGAAATGTTTTACTTATTTTAATATATAAATTCTTTACATTAACTATTTTCTTATTTTCCAGAGTATAAAAGATACGACTTTTTTAAATTTTCAATCACATTCCTTCAATTTCTTTTAAATGTAAGAAATTAAATTAAAATCATGTATTGAAGTTTAAAGGCAGACAGCTGTACAGTATTCGTAAAAACGGCTTGGATTTTACATATTTGCCGACTAAATTCCAGATCTTATAGATTTTGTGATATGTAAAAACGTACATCAAAACTCGATAACAGCGAAAATTTCGTACGATCTATCTTCTGACCATTCGTCAGTAGAGATTACCTACTACGGTGAAACTAATATTGAAACTCCATTGTTTAAAATCAATTGGCTAAAATATAAAAAAAGTTCATGTCATGTCATGAACCCTAATATTCAGTGTGAGGAAGATATTGATAAATCCACAAATCTTAAGATGCAAATCACTCCAAAAAACATATAAAAATTTCAAACTCTGAAATCAAAAGACTACTCAAATAGGGGCTGTCTGCTGCAAGTAAAATACTCAGAAGTGCTCTTCTATTAGAAGAGAAACTATATTAAAAGCCTTACGATCACCAAAGTATACTAACTTTTCCCTCTGGAAAGCAGTTAGAAACATAAAACCACCAGTAGAGGGACAAAGTCCTTTACCCCCCAATGAAAGACTTTGTTTTGGGGGAGCCTTACAATCACATGTTTTCAGGTAGTGAATCGTTACCCTGCGGGAAATTTGTGGCAATTGCAGTAATGAAGTGTTCCCTCAGTACCAGTTGAGTACAAATTGACATCTAAGTCGTCACCAAAGTTCCAATTGAGAACCAGTTGACACAAACACACTCACTATTTAACAGTTGAGAGTCAATTTATAACATGCTTGTTAAGTGCACAATTAGCAACTCGCGCGCAATAACAATCAGTGGTTGAGTGGTTAGCGTTGAAGACTATAAAACAACACACGTTAGATGAACATGGGTTCGATTCGGGGTGCCGCCATCGACGTTAACGAAAAATTATAAAATAAAATAAACATAATTTAATAAAAATAATAATAATAAAAAAATTAAAAATAAACAATTACCAAATTTTTATTATATTAATCGACACCGAACCTGTCCTCTTGGACCAGTCCTGTGACCTGTCCCAAGCAAAGATACAAGTCGATCGGCTCCAAGCCGGTTTTGAGCCGCTGCCGTGTAATTTTCTACTTCATGCGCCGCCGACGTTTTCATCGGCTCATATAGGCTCTAAATCAGCCGCCGAAATTTTTAAAATTTTATTCAAATTCAACAGAAAAAAACTTACTTTTCTATCTTATTCGAGGAAGTGAATGCAGTGGCTCCATCTGTTATTATAATTTTACTTACAATGTAGTATTTACTTTATCTCAGCCGAAAATTTAGCCGCCGCCGAATTTGTTTAATTTGCGCCGCCGCCGATTAAAAAGTGCTTGTTTCTCTGGTCCCAAGGGGCTAATTAGCCACCTCCAATGACTACCACATGTAAAAGTGACAGGTTCCTCTCATATAAAGTTCCGGATCTGGAACCGGTCACCAGCTCTGAGAACCTGTCACGTGATTAGTTTTTAACCGGTTCCCTTTACTTTAGGGTAACTATAAGACAAGAGGACATACGAAAAGTCATAAATGAGAATCATAAACTGAAGAACTCACTAGGCTATGATTTAATAACACCATCTATGATCAAAATTCGTTCATTCAAGGAAATTTTATAAAATATAATTTGAGAGTGTCCTATATAAATTTTGTTAACATATGTATTAATTTTTTGCAAAGTAAGAAAACTGTATGTATATTTGAAAATGTAAAGCTGCTAGCAATTCCTCAGTATTTTTTTCATAGTCAGGGCCATAAAAATACCAAATATGAACAATTAAAAAAATTTAATAAATCAATCAAGTAGGTGATAGAATGAATTACAAACTTAAATCATTAAAAATTCTTACTGCAATATTATTTATATTATTTTTCTTGAATACATTAATTAAATTTTGTTGTAAAATGAATTAAAAAATATAAGATAATATTTTTTTTCTGTGTAGATGTGCTGGTATTAATTTAAATCCTATTAGTCTTAACTATCTCTACATTTTATCAATTATCTTTTTGAACCTCATCATGAATTAATGAGTTTTTCACCCGAATTGAAGGTAGTTAATAGGGTTTCTATTTGGGAAAAATATAACCAGGAACTCTCGGAAATATTAAATTAATCACTGATGTAAAAATTCAATTTTTAAAGAAACAAAAATTGCTGAATATTCTTTTTGGAGGAAAATAACGTGGTAATACAAAATATTTTTCTTATTTTTTTTATAACTATATAGGAATATCGGATTAGATTTTAAGAACATATGATTTTTTTCAAAGTTGTAAATCTCATAGAAATCCGTCATTTTACGTGTGTTTTGTTGTTGCCATATTCGTGAAGCAAAATATAATTTTTACAACGAAAAAAGTCAAAATAAACATCCTTAAATTCTTTACACTTTTTTCTTTTCTATGATAGCACAGTGGGGTAGAATCGAAAATTTTTGGAAATAAATCTGTAAAATCTGATCGGCTGAATGGATTTTCATATGCGTAAATGCATAGCAGAGGAGTGTACAATGGTAAGTTTGGTAGGGGGACTGTACAGACCTCTCAGGGGCGGAGCTAAAGAGGCTCAAATTTGGGTACATCTGACATACAAATTTTTCAATCGCTTGCCAAATTTTTGTTTCTCGTCCTATTTTAAATGTAGGCACTGATAATACCTACAAAAAATATCCTTGCATGTCCTACTTATCTCTAATAGTTCCAAAAATCTTAAAGTTTTTTTCACTTTCCCATTTTATACGATAAAGTCTACATCCAGCCAAAATTTCGTTAAGATATCTTTAATAACAAAAATTTTATTACAGATAAAATATTTTGAGTTTCTCAAAAAAACATTTTTTTTTTTTTAATTTCAAAAATCAGAAGAAGTATAAACTCGGTTTTTTTCATCTAAATTACATTGCTTAGCTGACATAATTCTTCGTTATGCAAAAAAAAAGACTGAAATCAATATCTTTAATAGAGCCGAAACTATGCTACTTTAAAATTTATTAAGTCATGGACAATTCCAAAAACATTGTACTATTGTGGATGTGAAAAAGCCATAACAACATAAATAATTTGTTCCCGTAGCCAATGTTCGAATGTGTGTTTGTGCAAAAATACACAAAAAATGGATTTTTCCGTGACTTAATAAACTTTAAAGTGGCATAGTTTCGGTTTTGTAAAAGATTTTGATTTCAATCTTTTTTTGCATAACGAAAAATTATGTCAGCTAAGCAATGTAATTTAGATAAAAAAAATTGAGTTTATACTTTTTTTGATTTTTGCAATTAAATTAATATTTTTGTAAAAAAGTGTTTTTTGGAGAAACTATAAATATTTCATCTGTAATAAAATCTTTGTTATTAAAGATATCTTTCTCATTTTATTGCACTAAATGAGAAAGTGAGAAAAACTTTAAGATTTTTGTAAAAGGAATCCCACAATTCCCAAAAAAACGCCGAAAATCCCAAAAATGGGTTTTTTCACATTTTCGGATATAAAATCCACATTTTTCCGAAGTCCCGTAGATTTTGATTGAAAACTTTTAACAATATATTACAGATTCTTAAACTGTATTCCGTTTGCGGAGTCGTGCTTTGGGATTTGAGAAAATATAGAATAAATTCAAAACTTTCATATAAAATGGGTCGAATTCGGTAGGGTGTGTACCTTAACCATTTGAGTTATTGTGCTTGCTTTTTACTTTAAAGTCTTCTCTGTGAAGATACCTTTCAGAAAAGTATAAAACTATTATATGTTATTAAAGATAATTTTATTTTAGAAAAAAAGATTGTATATACTTTTTCGGTCAAAAAAACACAAAAAGTCGTCACTTTTGCAATTTTCAAATTAAAAATCGTTTATTTTTGGAGTCGGTAAAGATATCGAATTGAAATTTGTTTATTCAATAGATAATTTTGTCCTTTAATTATTTAAAGAATAAAATCGGTCGGAAACACTAGGATAGATATGAAAAAAACTGGACCAAGAACATGCAAAATTGAGGTACTTAAATTCAAATGCAAATAACTCAAAAACTTTAAGAGGTAAATAGGACATGCAAGCATGTTTTTTGTAAGTCTTATTAATGCCTACAATAATGTAAAAAAATATTTGAAACTGGACGAGAAACAAAAGTTTGGCAAGCGATTAAAAAATGTATATGTCAGAGGTACCCAAATTTTAGCCCCTTTAGCTCCGCCCCTGAGGTGTATGTGCGGTCCCCCTTACAAACTTAACATTGTACACTCCTCTGCTACGCATATACCAAATTTCATGCAAGTCCAACCAGCCGATCAGAAATTACAGATTTATTTCCAAAAAAATTTGATTCTGCCCCACTGTGCATTGTTTTTAAAATATTAACACACTTTTTTCATGTCTCTTTTATTAAATCTTTTAAAAAACTTGAAGCAGAACATTACATATTTTTCTTTTCAACCAGAAACTAATTTTGCAACAAAAATGTCTTTCTATCAAAAAGTTTTAAAGAAAAGAAAACCCAAGTTCATATCTAGATTATTATCTATATTTTTGCTAATTTGTGCCAAGCATCATTGTAATTGTTAGCATCCTCAATTATAAAGTAAAATTGAATGAAATTTTATGAATTAATTAAACTTTTTCAGCTTTTACTATAACAATCACAATGCTGAATTATATTCCCAAAAAACATGAAAAAAGAAAAAACCATTAACTCGATAATAATGCATTAAGCTAAATTTTAAAAATCATACGAACAAAGCCACTTGGTTTTCTAATATGAAAAAATAAAATACGTATATATATTTATGTTCTTTTATTAAAATTATTATTTTTAATAAGGGAAAGAAAAACGAATATTGCAAATATCAGTGGACAATTGCTGAAAGTATGACTTTATAATGAAAGCACTTAATGGTGGGCATTTATAAGACTTAATTTTTCGAAATTAGCAGTTTGTAAACGGCATATTTTTATAGATTGCATATTCCGAAGTCAAATTAACTTAACATTGGGCTCTAATAAAACTTGGAAAAAAAGTCAGTATTGAAAAATTACTTTTTGACAACAAATTTAAGATGGCTGGAAAGCGAAAACTTTTTTTCATATAACTGCGTAATAAATTTTTGAATTTACATTTTCGTGGACAGTTTCAGAAGTATTCAAGCTTAATGTTTGTATACCCTACACCACCAAAAGTGGTTGGAGTATTATGCGTTTGTGTTGATGTTTGCACAAAAAAAGTACCCCAACACCCGCCTTAAAGTATACCAAT
Source organism: Protophormia terraenovae (assembly GCA_951394005.1). Taxonomy (NCBI): domain Eukaryota; kingdom Metazoa; phylum Arthropoda; class Insecta; order Diptera; family Calliphoridae; genus Protophormia; species Protophormia terraenovae. The sequence goes on from OX596077.1 coordinate 106,947,531, forward strand.
CGACTCAG